>HG995182.1:52500-1302500 GCA_905333005.2 Lycaena phlaeas
TGTCGTCGGCGTAACAAGTTACGCTGACACCCGGCAGATTAGCACCTCGGAGCACCCAGTCATAGCCGATGTTCCACAGGAGGGGTCCGAGCACCGAGCCCTGTGGAACACCGCACGCTACGTCTCTCTTCCTCCAGCCGTCGGCCGTGGGGTACATGACGCACCTGCCAGACAGGTAATCAGCTACCAGCCTGCCCAGGTACGCCGGCACGCCATGGAACCTCAACGCCTCCAGTATCGTGTCAAAGGGTAGGGTATTGAAGGCGTTGGCGATGTCTATGGACACCGCCAAAAGCACCCCTCCCCCCTCGACTGCCTCGTCGGCAAGAGCCCTCACCCTGGTCAGTGCGTCCAGAGTGGACCTGCCCCGCCGGAAGCCGAATTGGTGGTCGTTGAGGTTCGGACCAGTCTCTTCTAGGTGGTCGACGATGCGGGCAGCTACGATCCGCTCCAGCAGCTTACCCGCCTCGTCGAGCAACACTATCGGTCTGTACGCCGATGGCGACTCTATCGGTCGCCCCTCCTTCTGGATCAGGGTCAACCGCCCTCTCTTCCACGCCGTGGGAAATCGACCCTGTGCCAGGCATGCGCTGAATAGGCGCTTCGTCTGTGTCCTGAGCGGACCGAGGGCCAGAACCAAGGCCCGCCCGGGGATGCCGTCTGGTCCTGGTGCTGTGTTTCGCGCACTCATGCGCGCTAGCGCTGCGTCGAGCTCCGTCTCCGAAACCTCCGGAACTTCGTCGCTCATTTGCTCGCCACCTGATGGAGCCATCGGCGGGGGCACACTCTCTCCTCGGCCGGGAAACAGGGCCGGAACTATCCGGGCCACGAGGTCGGGTTGGAGACTCTCCGTCAGGGGAGGGGCAGAGGGGCGCAGTTTGTTGCGCACCATCCTGTACGGCCTCCCCCACGGATCTCTGTCCAGAGTCTCCAGCATCTCCTCGTGTGCGGCTTCCTTTGCTCGACTGATGGCCGTCCTCAGTTCCCCGGCGGCGGCTCTATAGTTGACGTAGAGCCGCGCCTCCTCCGCTTCGTCCCTTCGCCTTCTCCTACGACTTCGGGTGTACTGGCGTCTCCGAGCTACGCATCTCCTGCGCAGCTCGGTGAGCTCGTCGGACCACCAGTGCACCTTCTTGCTTCGATGAGGCCCCGGACCGATTCGCGGCATGGCCGTGTCGCACGACTGCGATAGGGCCTCGACCAGGCAGCCGCTTTCCTCCTCGACTTCTACCTCCACCCGATCAGTCAGCGAGTCGAGGTTCCACGCCTGGACGATGGCCGCCTCGAGGAGGGCCTCCTTATTCAACCTCCTGATAGCCCAACGTGGGCCACACTCTGTACCTACATCGTGTCTAGGAACGGGGGCGGGGACGCCGTATCGGAACCGGATGTATCGGTGGTCCGACAGCGTCTCACGCTCACACACTTCCCACCCCTGTACGCGGTTAGCTAGGGCGGCATCAGCGAAAGTGACATCGACGATGCTGCCGCCCTGCTGTCTCACGCACGTGTGTCTGGTCCCCACGTTGAGCACTTGGAGCCCTACCTCGACCAGCCAGTCCTCCAATATAGCGCCCCGCGCATCGGTCACGGGGGAGCCCCACGCCGCTGATTTGGCGTTGAGATCCCCGGCGACCATGACGTGATCGAGGCGAGCGCTCCCCACCAGAGAGCCGACTCGGACGAGGAAACGCTCGAAGTCGGCGACATTCCGGTTAGGTGAGAAGTAGGCCCCGATCACCAGGACGCGACCGATCTCAGCGGCAACAAAGCCGCGCCCCCTCACTACGACGCCGAACGGTGGCGAGCCGTTTAAGCTTCCCACCGCCACCACACCATCTTCATCACCGACCCAGCTCGAGGAGTTGGGGACATAGTAGGGCTCTGCCACTACTGCCACCTGCACGGACCACTCCGCCAGAGTCTGAAATAGCAGATCCTGGGCTCTGGCGCAGTGATTTAGGTTCCCTTGGAGGACTTGAGTGATTCGGCGTGACATCACTCTAAGGCCATGGGAACCTCCTCAGCTAGGACCGCAAAACTATTTGCGGTCGGGCAAATGGACTGTGAGGGGGCACTTGAGCCCTCAGCAGCTTTTCCTCCTTGTTGCCCACGGTGTCGTCTACGGTGTGGGGCGATGCACGCTTTGCTGCCCATTTTATGAGCTGCTGGGCGTCCCTCGGTTGTGCAGACTGCGCATTTCGGCGTCACCACCGTGCATGACTGGGCTATATGTCCCGCTTCGCCGCAGCGGTAGCATAATTTGCTCCGGTCCACTGGTGAGGAGCATACTGCCGCCATGTGTCCCAGCTCCATGCATCGGAAGCATCGGAGGGGACGGGCGTCCATCAGCTTGAACTGGGCGGACACCCAGCCCACCAGCAGCCTGCCCTTGGCGATAATCGCTTTAGCCGCTTCGCAGGGGCAGCTAACAATTACTGCGCCCAATCCGTGAGGGGCGCGGCCGATCTCTCCCGATCTGACCTGCTCTACGTGGCAGCCGCCCGCCTCTGCAACGGCCTCAACGACGTCTGCCTTTGTGACCGAGTCGTCCAGCCCCGATATACGAGCGCTGACGCACTTCGTGGGTCTGGTGACTCGGACCACGTCCTCTCCGATCACTTCCTTTATTTTTTGGGCGAAAGTGTCAGCCTTTTCTTTATTGGCCGCTCCTGGCAGAATAAACAGGCGGGCACCCGTGGCCGTTTCTCGGCACCGGACAGGTTCTATGCCGATGTCCTTGAGACGTATTTCACCCCTCGCCTTTTTCAGGACATCGCCGTAGCTCAGCCCTCTTGCGGCTGCCTCCGGCTGCAGCTGCACGACCACAACTGCGGACGTCGGTGATCGTAGTTTTGGCGGTCCTGTCTTTATCGGCGCCCCTTTTGGTGTTTTCGCCTTTTTCCTTGCGACCGTCGTCCACCCGTCTCTGTCGGCCGCTTTTGTGTCCGTCTCTTTGGAAGTCGCCTTTTGTTTGGGCTTCTTCTTCTTAGGGCCAGTTGGCCCGGGGTTTGCCGGCGGCATTAATGTCGTCGGCGCCGTTGCTGCCGAAGTGGCTTTTTTCTTTTGCCTTTTTTTGGTTGCGCCTGTTGGCTCCGCATTCACCGTTGGAGATGGCGTGTCCACCGCCGGAGTCTCGCGTCTATCCGCGGCAAGAGGCGGTCGAAGCCGTGGCTCAGGCAGAAGCCGTGACTCGATGCCCTCGAACCGGGCGTTCAGCCGGGCGCTTGTTACCGCCACGGCCTCTCTCATTGCCTTCCCCACTATCTCCTCTATATTTGAGGGGAGGGGAGGCGCTTGTGTTGTCTCCGTTTTGGCAAGCTGCTGGCGACAGAAGGCTAGCTCACCACGAAGTGTTTCTATCTCCTGCCGCAGTTCTGTCATACCTGCCGTCAGACTTTTGTTGTCCGCCGACAGGCTTTGATTCTCCTCCGTTAGTTTTTTGATGGCCGCCTCCATTGCCCGCGTCTCAGCGGAAGATGTGCGGTTCACGAGCTTCGCCGTTGAGCCTTCTATTGCCTCTGTCGCTTCCTTTAGGGCCTTCATCATGGAGCCCTTCAGGTTTTTTGACCTTTTACGGACTCCTGTGATGATCTCCAGGGCCTTGGTAATGTTAGACCCCAGAGTGCTCGTCGTTTCTATCTCAGGTCGGTTGGATAGTTGTTTGAGGGCCGTCTCCGACTCTGAAGACTCCGATAGACGGGGCGAACGTAGTTCTCGCGTAAGCGCTGCCAGGCTGCGCTCTGCTTCTGCCTCCATCGCTTCACGTTCCGCCGCCGCCAGGTCTCTCTTGGCCTTTGCCAAACCAACGTATTGGCCGGTTGTAGGTGGCCTTCCTCTACCTCGTTTCGTGGGCGGCGTAGTCTTATAGAATGTCTTTCTGTACGCTGCCGTTCCGATCTTTGCTGTGTCCTCGTTAGACGCCTCCTCATCTGATGAGGAGTTGCGATATCGTTTCCCTCTCCTAGGTGATGAGCGCGCCGACCTCATACTCTCTCCAGAGTCGCTCTCTCTCCCACTCATCAACTCCACTTCAACTTCCAATTCACGTGCATCGTTGTCAGTTGTGATCGCCAGGTCGTTTGTTTTGCGTGAGTCCGTCTCCGAACCCCCGAAGCAATTTGTGCCCCCCCCGTAGTACGTGGGGCAGACCTCCGCCGAATCCGACGTGGTGCGGGATTCCCCCTTTCGGGGACCCGCCCGGGGACTATTTTCAATTTGCTTACTGTTCATTGTTATAGTCTGCTCATTTGGGTCGAGCGGAACCCGTAAACTTCTCAAAACGAGGTGCGCTAGGGACTGGATCCCCTCCAGCCATTCATCCCCTCGCCGCGCACCGGAGCTTATTTTGGGATTGGGGTAATTTTTGATGAGGTTGTCTTCCTCGCGGTCCCCGCCCCGACGTGGGACGGCGACCACCACCCCCGGCACTGCGTACCGGGGAGCGGCTCGGCCGGCAGCAGCCAGACTGGCCCACTGCCGCCCTGTTTGGACCCAATTAGTTCGCCCGGAGCTTACTGTGCCCCGAGCTTAAGCCCCACCGCCGCGACAAGGCTTGGATCCAGATGGTGGGGAACCTAACCTAACCTAACCTAACCTAACCTAACCTAACCTAACCTAACCTTTTTTTTTTTTTTTTTTTTTTTTACATGGGAAAATCTTGATGACAGCTATCCCGGGTCCGGGGGGACTCGGGAGTGGTGTGTGGGACTCTGACCCAACTAAAAACCCATGGTGTTTCTTCGTAGCGTCTGTTGTGACCGTGTGTGACGAGGTCTCCACGCTGGCCACGACGCAGCGCTAATTGGCGCTCGACAGTTTTATAGAGTTTGTCTCCGGCTAAGGTGCCCCAAACACGAGGGCACCCTACGCCTCAGACCTATACGCGCGGCTGGTCCCCCCGACCAACCACACACAGGCCTCTTGCAGCGGCTTTTAATGTCGCCGCTGCGTTCGCCTGCCGGAGGTTCCCAACTACTCCTCTAGAGTCATGGGAACCTCCTCCACTGGCAAGACCGCGAAGCTGTTGCTCGCGGTCGGGCAGGCAGGCTGGGCCGGGGCCGCGAGGCCCTCGCCAGCCTTCTTGTTCGTCTTGGGGTTTTGGCTTCGACCCTTACGACGTGGTGCGACGCACGCACTACCACCCATCTTGTGGACCGCCGGACGTCCCTGTGAAGAGCACAGCGCACAGTTCGCCGAGGTTGCGGTGCACTCCTTCCCTTTGTGTCCCTCAGCACCGCAACGGAAACATAGATGACTTCGGTCCGTTGCGGAGGAGCACATGGCCGCCATGTGACCAATCTCTTGGCAGCGGTAGCACCGGCTCGGGAGGATGTCTAACAGTCGGAATTGTGCCGACACCCAACCCACGAGCAGTCTACCTCCTGCAATGATTTTCTTCGCTGCTTCTATGGGGCAGCGAACAATTACTGCCCCGAGTCCGAAAGCGCTACGCCCTATCTCCCCAGACCTCACCTGGTCCGGGGGGCAGTCACCCGCCGCCGCTATCGCCGCCACAACCTCCTCTTTTGTTACGGAGTCGTCCAAGCCGGCAACGCGAACGGTTACGCATTTTGTTGGCCTGGACACTTGGGCGACGTCTTCTCCGATAACTTCCTTAAGTTTTTTCGCTAAGGAGTCAGCCTTCTCTTTTTGATCCGCACCGGGCAGGACCATCATGCGGGCTCCGGTGGCCGCAATCTTCATCAGCATCCCCTGCTCAATATTGAGTTCGGGGAGGCGAATTTGTAACCTCGCCTTCTCCATTACCTCGGCATAGGTGAGACCCTTTTCTACTGCGGCTGGACGCAGCTGGATCACCACAGCTTCTGAGTTGGGTGCTCGCAGTTTTGTTGGGTCCATTTTGCGTGGCACCTTTTTCCTCGCCTGCGGTTTCTTCTTACGGGTGACGGTCTTCCAGGTGCCGTCACCCTCAGCTGCTTGCGCTGTCTTCCTTTTCTTGGTCGCCTTTTTGGAGGTGCCCGATTTCCCTGGGTTTGCCGGTGGCATTAGCGTTGTTGCTGCCGGCAAAGTCTTCTTACTCGGGGCCTTTTTCGGTGTATCTGGCCCCGAGTAATGATCCACCTCAGCCGCTCGCCTGTCTGCTGCGAGAGGCGGGCGCAGCCTCGGCTCGGGCAGGAGGCGACCCTCCAGTCCCTCTAGCCGGGCATCCATACGTGCGCTCGTCAGCGCAACCGTTTCCCGTACCACCCTCTCGAATAGCTCCTCGAGATTAGGGGGCACGGGCGCGGCCAACGCTCCGAGCGCGGGTGTCGTCGTGTCCATGTGTGTCTGGCGCAATGATGCGACCTCGCTGCGTAGAGCAGCGATCTCCTGCCGCATCACCTCCATTTCCGCCGCCTGACGTTTTATTTCCTCCGCCTGACGCTGGTTTTCGGCCGCTTGACGCTTATTTTCGGCCTCCAGTGCGCGTGTCTCATCCGACGACGTCCTATTCAGGAGTTTGGATGTTACCTCCTGAAGGACGCCTGTAGACTTCTTTAGAGTCGCGACCATTGGGCCCTTAAGGTTTTTGGACCTGACTCTAACTGCATCGATGGACTCTAGGGCTTGAGTGGCAATCAGCCCTAGAGCACTCGCCGTCTGCTCATTCGTGATGTCCGGGCCCGCCTCCGAGCCCGAGGACTCTGACAGGCGGGGTAGCACCAAGCGGCGGGAGAGCTCGGCCACGTCTCGCTCGGCCTCCGCCTCCATGGCTTCACGCTCCGCAGCAGCCAGCTCCCGCTTCGCCTTGGCAAGGCCGACGTATTCGCCGGTGGTTGGCGGTCGGCCTCTTCCTCTTTTTGAGGGTGGCTTCGGTGTTGCCTTACCCATCTTTTCTTCCTTGTCCTCATCTGACGACGACGGTCGGCGGCTCCTTTTCCCTTTCTTTTTAGAGGGCCAACCATCGTCGGAGTAACTAGTGGGGCTCATTTCTTCGATTTCGGAGGTAGCGTCCCAATCATAGAGAGCCCTCCTTCGCCTCCGTAGTCGTTCGAGAGAGCCAGACGACTCACTCCAGTCGCTCTGACTCATCTCTTCTACCCCCGAGAAGATCCTCGGAGAGTCTACAATCTTCCTCCTTCCTTTTGACTTTGCCAATTCGCTTGCATCTATTCTGTCCAGAATGATCGCCGGGTCACGTCGGTTCGGTGTAACCGAACCGCCGAAGTTTTGAGTTGCCCCCTCCGTATTACTCGGGGCAGCACACGAGGTGACGGGATTGGAACCCGCTCGGAGAATGTCTTCTTTGGTTTGACTAATTTTGCTTCAAAACTTTTCCCTCTGGTGTCTCTACCTTCGGGGCTAGGGAGACTGGTACATCCTGGGCAGAGCCCTGTGCACCAGGATGGCGTACATTTGTCACCCAACGGGGGGGTCCGCAGGTACCCCCGCTGGGAGTGCGCTAACGACTGGAGACCCTCCAGCCATTCATCCTCTCGCCGCGCACCTAAACTTAGGATTGGGGTAATTTTTGAAGAGGTTGTCTTCCTCGCGGTCCCCGCCCCGAGGGGCAGCGACCACCACCCCCAGCACTGTGTACCGGGGAGCGGCTTGGCCGGCAGGTGACCATATTGGCCTCCCGCCGCCCGTGTGAATCCAATTAGTTCACCCAGGGTTACAATTACCCCGGACTTAAGCCCAACCGCCACGTCAAGGCTTGGATCCAACCGGTGGGAACCTAACCTAACCTTTTTTTTTTTTTTGGTTTCGCTGGGGAATGCCCTTACGCATACCACCAGGCCCGGGGGGGGGCCGGGAGGTTATGTGGGGCTCTCTGCGTCCGATAAGATGGTAAGGTGGACGCAGCTCTACCCACTAAACCCCAGCGGTGTTCTCCGTGTCGTCCTGACGGCCCGGTGCGGTGTTACAGGTCCGCAGTGGGCTCCGACGCTGTGCCCTTCAGCACACTCCTTCGGAGGTAGGGGGATGGCTTCCCCTCCTCCTTCTCCGCTTAAGGCACCCTGAACACCTAAGTGTGCCTTACAGCTCGGATCTTATGCGCGCGCGGCGGATCCCCCGATCGGCCGCGCACAGATCCTCTCACGACAGAGCAACTTCTCGTTGCCGTTGCCGACGCCGTGTCCTCCTGCGGGAAGAGGGGTTTGTGCGCTCCCTCTCCCGCTCTGCCTCCTCTTTCTGCGACATCACGCCCTCGCAGAAGGAGAGGACCGCCTCCCATGCGCTCTCACTGCCGGCCATTGCGCGTACAACCGCAGGGAGCGAGAGATCGGCGCCGATTTCGGCGACGAGGTCAGCTCTTTCCGTAGCCCACGCAGGGCACTCCGCCAGGGTGTGGTCAGCAGTGTCTTCCTCGCAACTGCAGTGATGGCACCCTGGCGAGCTCTCCGATCTTGTCACCTTGCACAGATAGCTTCCAAAGCACCCGTGGCCCGTTAGGATCTGTGCAAGGTGAAAAGTAATAACACCGTGCCGCCGGTCAACCCACTGCTCTAGAATTGGGCCGACGGCCGACACCGTGCGCCGTCCTGCTCTCGGCTCTTGCAGCCGCTCCTGCCATTTACGGAGGACTCTTCTCTTGATCCGCCTTCGCCAGCAGATCTCCTCTTCGCCTTCTTCTTCCGAATCGATCTCGTCCGGGATTGTCATTTCGCCTTCGTGACGTCTCTCCTTCCAGGAACGTGACAGAGCACCTGCCACGATGTCCCACGGCGCAGAGCCCGCCAGTACGCACGCAGCCTCATATGAGGTGGTGCAGTACGCACGGACGGCCCTGATTGCCATAGCTCTCTGCGGACGTCGTAGGATAGCGACGTTCTGTCTTGTCAAGGCGCCAGCCCATATCGGCGCGCCGTACAGCCCCATAGACTGCAAGACGCCCGCATAGAGGCGGCGGCAGCCAACACTTGGCCCTCCCACGTTGGGGAGAAGACGGCTCAGCGCCCGTGCAGCTCCAAGCAGCTTCGGCGCAAGGCACCGGAAATGCTCCTGGAAGTTCCATCGACTGTCAAGGACGAGGCCCAGGTACCTCATAGTCGACTTGATAGCGATGGAAGTCCCACCAACAATCAGGTTGGATCCGGCTGGAGGGGCTTGGCGTGGCCCGTGGAAGCATATAGCCTCACACTTCTCCAAGGCCACTTCTAGCCCGAGACGCCGAATCCTCGCAACAACCTGCGCAACGCCTGCAACCGCACGTATGCGGGCCTCCAAGAAGGTGCCTCCACGCGCGGTGACGATGGTGTCGTCAGCATAGCACGTGACGCCGACGCCCGTCAAATTCGCGCCCCGGAGCACCCAGTCGTAGCCTATGTTCCACAAGAGAGGCCCGAGCACCGAGCCCTGTGGAACACCGCACGCCACTTCTCTGCTTTGCCACCCACCGGCCGATGGGTACATGACGCATCTGCCAGACAGGTAGTCCGCTACCAGCCTGCCCAGATACGCCGGTACACCATGGAATCTGAGCGCCTCCAGTATCGTGTCGAAGGGTAAGGTGTTGAAGGCGTTGGCAATGTCAATAGACACCGCCAATAACACCTCTCCTCCCCCGACAGCCTCGTCGGCATGGGCCCTCACCCTGGCTAGTGCATCCAGAGTGGATCTGCCCCGACGGAAGCCGAATTGGTAGGTGCTCAGATTCGGTCCTGTTTCTTCGAGGTGGTCGACTATGCGGGAGGCAGCGATCCGCTCCAGCAGCTTTCCCGCATCATCGAGCAACACGATCGGTCTATACGCTGATGGTGTGTTCGCCGGTTTTCCCTCCTTCTTGATCAGGACTAGTTTCCCTCTCTTCCACGCCGAGGGAAACCGTCCTTGCGCCAGGCAGGCACTATATAGGTGCATGGCGTGAGATCGAAGTGGGCCAAGGGCCAGAACCAAGGCCCGGCCAGGAACGCCATCGGGGCCGGGGGCGGTGTTCCGAGCCTTCATCTTCGCTAGTGCAGCGTCGAACTCCTCTTCCGTGACTTCTGGAGCCTCATCACTATTTGGCTGACCGCCCGATGGAGCCATGGGCGGTGGCGTTTGTTCTCCCCGACCAGGGAACAAGGCCGGGACAATCCGGGCCACGAGGTCGGGCTCGAGACTCTCCGTCAGGGGGGGAGCACAGGGGCGCAGTTTGTTGCGAACCATCCTGTACGGCCTCCCCCACGGATCTCGATCCAAAGTCTCGAGCATCTCCTCGTGGGCAACCTCCTTGGCTCGACCGATGGCCGTCCGGAGTTCCCCGGCGGCGACTCTGTAGTTGGTGTAGAGCCGCCCCTCTTCCGCCTCGTCACGACGCACTCGCCTGCGACACCGGGTGTACAGGCGCCTCGACGCAACACACCTCCTGCGCAGTTCGGCAAGTTCTTCCGACCACCAGTACACCCTCTTGCTACGTTGTGGCTTCCGTCCCACTCTAGGCATGGCCGCATCGCACACCTGCGATATTGCAGCAGCCATGCGGTCGGTCTCCTCATCCACATCAGCTAGGACCGGGCGATGGTCCATTCCCCAGGCCTGAACTATGGAACCTAACCTAACCTAACCTAACCTAACCTAACCTAACCTAACCTAACCTTTTTTTTTTTTTTTTTTTTTTTTTTTTTTTTTTTTTTTTTTTTTTTTTTTTTTTTTTTTTTTTTTTTTGTTGACGCAGCGGAAATCATTTACGACCGTACCAGGGCCAGGGTAGGCGCGCTGGCGTGTGTGGGGACTCGCATTTGGGTGCCCTACCCCACTAAAACCGCTGCGTGAGCCTTCAGCCGCTATATTGAGGGTCCCGGATCTGTGCAGGCGACGGGATGCCCTCAGCGACAGACTGGTCCCGGCAAAGACCAGATTCTCCACAATACGGGGACTGCCCGGCTACGACTTTGACAGTCCCCACGACGTCGTGTCTTGAGCTGGGCCCGGGTTCCCATCCCGAGCCCGACACGAGCACAGGGGTGTTACTAGAAGCGCATTAAGTAGCGCCTCCGACGCACCCCTGTTCGTCGTCCACGGGGGGAGGCCTCGTTGGCGGCCTCCTCTCTCACCCGTTCGTCGGCCTCCTTCTGGGACATTACTGTCTCGCAGAAGGAGGCCGTTGCCGTCCAGGACTCGTCACTACCGAGCATCGCAGTGATGAGGCTCGGCAGAGACAAGTCGCCTCCGACAACAGACGTCAGATCGTGACGCAGCGCCGCCCATCTCGGGCACACCTCGAGGGTGTGCTGGGCAGAGTCCACCACCGCGCCACAATCGTGACATTCCGTCGTCGGCTCCTTGTGGGCCGTCCGACACAAGTAGTCACCAAAGCACCCGTGCCCGGTGAGAACCTGCGTCAGACGGAAGGTGAGGGGCTTGCGCTTGCGGCGCATCCACTGCTCTAGGACCGGGCGCAGAGCAACCGTAGTGCGTTGGCCGTACGGCTGACGCGCCAAGTCCTCCCCCCACCTCCGCAATAACGCCTCCATCCCGAGCCGGCGGACCCGTAGGACCCCGTCGTGCGGTAGGCTCGAGCCGAGAGACCTCCTATCCGAGACGTAGGAGTGTGTCTCGGCCAGAACCTCCGCCACGAGTTCCCACGGGGGGTCGCCGGCCAGAGCGGTTGCTGCGGCCCACGATACCGTACGGTACCCCCGGATCTGTCTCACTGCGACGACCCTCTGCGCCTGGCGCAGCACGGTCTTCAAGCTCGCAGTGAGCTGACCCGCCCAAATAGGGGCACCGTAGGTCGCCATACTCCGGCAGACTCCGGAGTACAGCTGCCTGCAGGCGGCGCTGGGTCCTCCGAGGTTCGGGAGGAGTCTGCCCAGCGCACTCGCCGCCTTCACGACCTTCGGTCCCAGCGTTTTGAAATGCGGGCCGAAGGTCCACCCTCCGTCCAGGATGAGCCCCAAGTACTTGATGTGCGGGCTCATCCGGACTCTCACCCCTCCGATCTGGAGGGTAGCACCCGGTGGGGGTCCTTTCCTCCCGGTCCCGCGGAAGAGAAGGGCTTCGGTTTTCGATGGTGTTACCCGAAGCCCTAACCTCTCTATGCGGCTGATCACGAGTTCGATGTTAACCTCGGCCAGCCGCGCCGCCTCCTTGAATGTCTTTCCCCGGGCGTACATCAGGGTGTCATCCGCGTAACATATGACACCCGACCCGGGGAGGAGACGGCCTCGCAGGACCCAGTCGTACCCGATGTCCCACAGGACCGGACCCAGAACCGATCCCTGCGGAACACCGCAGCCGACACGCCACCACTCTACGGACCCGCACCGGTTCTCGCATGCTACCCTCCTGTCGGAGAGGTACGCGTCCAACAGCCTCCTGAGATAGGGAGGCACTCCGAAGTAGGCCAGTGCCTCCCGTATCACATCGTGCGGGAGACTGTTGAAGGCATTCGCGATGTCCAAGGACACCGCGACCACCACCTCCCCACTGCGTTCCGCCTCACCCGTCACCGCCCGCAGGCGCTTGAGGGCGTCGATTGTGGACCGGTGTGCCCGAAACCCGTATTGGAACTCTGAAAGTCCGGGTCCCGGGCCCTCCTCCATGTGCCGAACGAGCCGAGAAGCCACCACCCTTTCTAGGGCCTTCCCAGCCTCGTTCAGCAGTACCACCGGTCGCACCGACGAAGCCGAGTCCGGTGGTCGCCCCGCCTTCGGAATCAGGCAGAGCCGACCATCCTTCCACGCCTTCGGGAACTGACCGGACCGCAGGCAGCGGTCGAATAGCTCCCGAAGGTTGTCTCCGAGGTGCACGAGAGCGATCGCCAACACTTTCCCGTGCACCCCGTCCGGACCCGGCGCCCTCTTCTTACTCTGGAGGCGGGCCAGAACCGCCTCCATTTCAGCCTCCGTGACGGGTGGCGGAACGCCCTCCTCGTCCGGCGTCTGCCTCTGCCGAGCCATCCTGGGGGGTGTGTATCCCCCAGGTGTGTCGGGGAACAGTTCCCCGACAATCCGCCTCAGTTCGCCCGGCTGGAGCGTCTCGTTGATGGGGACCGACTGGGCGCGGAGCTTGTTCCGCGCCCACTTGTACGGTCGGCCCCAGGGGTCCGCATCGAGACCCCCTACGAGCTCCTGCCAGGCCTCCTCCTTGGCTCGGCAGATCGCCTGCTGCAGGGCCTTCACTTTCTCTACGTAGACCCTGCGCAGCCTGTCGTCTCTGTCGACGTCCTGAGGGCGCCGACGCCTGCTCCGCGTGTATTGTCTACGAGCCGCGTTGCAGGCGGCCCGTAGGTCGGCTATGTCAGCCGACCACCAATACAGCGCCCTCTTGCGGGGCGGACGTCTCCAGCGCGGCATGGCCGTTCTGCAGACCGCTGTGAATGCGTCGCAGAGACGGTCCGCCGCTTCGTCCACCCCTAGCTCCGCGAGCGGCGGGAGGCTCCATCTGGCCACTATTGCGGCCTCTTCGGCCAGTTCCCGGTTGAGCTTTGTGAGTGCCCAACGGGGAAACTGGCTTTGCCTCCCGCCCGACGACGACGACGACGACGACGATGGCGATGGCGATGACGCCGGACTGACGGGAGTCGGAGACACCTCGAACCTTATGTAGCGATGGTCCGAGAGAGTCTCCACTCCCGTCACTACCCTCCACCCCTCCACTCTGCGTGCGATGGCCGGCGTGGCAAACGTGACGTCCACCACGGAACCTCCCGACCAACGCACGCACGTCTGGACTGCCCCTCTGTTGAGCAGGGACAGCCCGGCAGCTAGCGACCACTCCTCCACTTCTCTCCCTTTCGGGTTCGTGACCGGATTGCCCCAAGCCGTGGACTTGGCATTGAGGTCTCCGGCCACGATCACCTGAAGGGGAGCTAGCTGCCCCACCAGCGGCCCCAGAACGTCGAGAAACCGTTCCAGGGCCGCCAAATCGCGGTTCGGAGAGAAGTATACTCCTATGTAAGCAACCTCTCCCCGAACCGCCGCCACGTACCCGCGGCCCCTCGCCTTGACTGCGAGGGGGGGGCCGGCTCCGGGCGTCGCCACGATCGCCACCGAGTTATCGCTGTCCCCCGCCCAGTTTGGTCTGGGGGGCACAGCATACGGCTCGGCGACGATCGCAACGTCAATACTCCACTCCGCCATGGACTGCAGGAAGAGGTCCTGAGCCGCGGCGGAGTGGTTGACGTTACCCTGTAAGACGCTGAGATGCCTGGACATTATTCGGCCATCTCAGCGTCAGCCGACACCACTTGTGTTCCCCCTGGTTTGTGGAGGGGGAACTTCCCGCGAATAGATGGGGGGTTGCACGACATGCCCCCCATCACGTGGCCCGACGGCCTCCCTGCGTCGGCGCACACCGCACATCGTGCGGCGGCAGTGCAGCCGGCCGCCTTGTGTCCGGGTTGACCGCAGCGGTAGCAGAGATTGCTACGGTCAACCCCACCCGTGCACGCACTGGCTACGTGCCCCATTCCCAGGCACCGGTAGCAGTGCCTGGGGCGCGCCTGCAGAAGGTGAATGCCAATTCGGCACCACCCTACCGCGACACTGGCACACGCCAGCAGCTTTTTGGCCGCTGTCACCGGCACTTCAACGTGTGCTGTACCCAGAGTCATTTGACCCGTGCGGATGTTTCGCACGAGTACCTGCCCCGGGTTACAGCCCCCCTCCTTCGCCAGTGCGGCGCATAGACGCTCCGCATCCACTGCGTCGCTCAGACCCGAGATTCTCAGTTCCGCTCTTTTCTCGGGTCTGATAACCTCCGCCTCCTCAGCGAGCGCCTCCCTAAGCTTTTGCGCGAGAGCATCCGCCTTTTCTCCGCTCGTGCTTCCCGGGATCTCAATGAGGCGCGCCCCAGTCGCCGATTGTCGGATTCGGAGCGAGGCTAATCCAAACTCCTCCAAATTCACCTTCTGCTCGGCCTTTAAGAAGGTAGAGTTATAGGTCTCCCCCTTGGCGGCCGCTTCCGGCCGTAATTTGACTATCACGGCCGACGAGCGGGGGAGTACCAACTTCTTCGGGGCCTCTTGACCCTTTTTCGCCGGCGGCGCAGAAGCCACCGGCTTATTCGGCTGCGACGCAGGAGCGGCCGGTTTCTTGTTCGCCGACTTTTTGCGAACAACCTCCGTCCAGGACGACTTTTGCGTCTCTTTGGGCGCTTCGGCCGCCTTTTTAGGCGCGGTCTCCTTTGCAGTAGAGGTGGAGGGACCAAACGCAGTCCACTCTTGGGCTTTCCCCTTCGTTTTCCCTTTGCCCTTGCCTTTCGGTGCTGGCAGGGCAGGGAGTTCGGCCACGCTTGGTCCGGTCGACACCTCTACGTCCGTCACGACCGCCTCTGTCTCTTTTGACGCCGCGATGGCGGCCCTCGTGGCCTTCGCCAGCTCTTTCCTGTCTCCCGCTAGAGGGGGACGTACGGGAGGGGCGGCGGGTAGCTGTAGGGCCGCCAATCGCCCGTCGACTATATTGCCGACGAGCTGTGCCACCTCTTTCATGAAGTCGGGAGATCCCGACACCGACTTCTCTTCGGACGCCTTCTTTCGGGAGTCCTCGAATTCGCGCCTGTAGGCGCGCATTTCCTCCCGCATCAACTCCACCTCGCGCTGGAGGCGCCGGTTATCGGCCCGCACCTTCCGCATCTCCTCCGTCTCATTCTTGAGTGCCAGCGACTCGACGACCTCTCTTAGAGCACTTGCCGCCTTTTTTATTTTGGCGGCGTAGCCCCCTCTTAGATTGGCCGACTTGCCCGTCAGCCCGAGTATGAGCCCTAGTTGGGACTCTGCCACCACCATCAGTTCATCAGCCCCCATGTTCTCCTGAGGCTCTATCGGAGCTTCTATAACCTCCCCTTGAACTTCTTTCCTCTTTAGGAATGCCCTCTTTTCTAGGGCAAGCTCGAAGGCCTCCTCTCTCTCTTGCTCCACCCTCTCTCTCAACGTGGCCCTTGCCCGTGTCAGGGAGGCGGTTTTGCCGCTCTTCGCCACCTTTGGCCTTTTTTCGGCCCTCGTACCCGTCTCAGTGTCAGAGCCTGACTCG
Source organism: Lycaena phlaeas (assembly GCA_905333005.2). Classification (NCBI taxonomy): domain Eukaryota; kingdom Metazoa; phylum Arthropoda; class Insecta; order Lepidoptera; family Lycaenidae; genus Lycaena; species Lycaena phlaeas. Next base: position 68,403 of record HG995182.1, read on the forward strand.
CCTGACAGCGCTGAGTAGAGACGCTTGGTACTCCCGAACTCCGACTCCGACGTTAGGGCAATGTCCTCCAGGACCACCCTGGTCTCCTGGAGGAGACAACCGTCCACCTTCTCCTTTGACCGACTCGGTCCCCCTCCTCGGAAGCTATCGCCTCCCGACATACTTACAACAAAAACGTCAACAACACCTGTTAGCTCCCGACTCTGGGTCCAATAAGCAGGAATACGCAGTGGAATATTACGAAAACCCAGAGTACAAGTATAGGGGGGTTAACAAATGTCCGCGATATCACGGAGCGTTACATACAAGAGATGAGTACGTACCCTACAACTCGCAGTCGGGCGTGCCGATGCCGTAGATATAAACCTAATCAACACTAATCCTAATTGGCCAATCAGAAAACTAATGCTAATTAGTCTATATATACTTATCTAGGCATTCAATCGGGCACGCTGCACGAAGCGTCGGCAATCGTAGGCAAGGTGGGGCCGTTGTTCTCATCAACTTGATTTCAATAATTAGTTCACCAAAGTCAATACACAACACTTATATTAGTACATTAATTTTAGCGGTCCAATCACACAATCAAACAAATCAATCCACGCGTTTGCACAACAAGCGAAAATAATAAGTGCGCACAAGCTGATCAACCGATCGTATGCAAAGTCAATTATCAAGCAATTATTAATTTTAAATTTATATTAATTATAAGCGGCAAGCCTTTTAGGCGGACAAGAGGCCGGGTCACGATAAATCCGTGCAACAAAACCACGCGTGTGCGTAAACATGCAAAAAACTACGCCCGTCTTAATTCACTTTATGGCCACAACTGACGAGTCTCGTGCGTTCCAGAGTGCGTTCTGCGCCCGCGCCCGACCCCCGCGCCCCGCGCGCCTCCGCTTGGGGATGCAAGCACAAAAAACGAACGCTTGGTTCAGAACATCTACCCGCCTCGGCCAGGCCTACCTGGCCGCTAATCAACTGGTAGTCGTGATAAGGTTGATACCGCTCTCTTCAAAACCGAACCGTCCACCTGAACCTCAGCAAAACGGGGCACACCATCCGTCCCAAAAACTAAATTGAGAATGCGCCCTCTGCGCCAACACAGTGGCGGTGAGTTTACATCCTTAACCAGAACGAGGTCACCAACATGAGGTGGATCAGTTTTGTCAGTCCACTTAACGCGCTGCTGGAGGATATGCAAATATTCTAAATTCCAACGTTTCCAAAAACTCTGAGTGAGTTGTTGGACCAATTCGAACCGCGAAAGACGATTACGTCTCACATCAACAAAGGGGTATTCCGGCAGGGCGTTCAGTGGCTGTCCAATCAAAAAATGGCCCGGTGTAAGGGCTTCCAAATCATTAGGATCTGAAGAGATCGGGCACAACGGGCGTGAATTCAAAACGGCTTCAATTTTGCAAAACACAGTTGCGAGCTCTTCAAATGTCAATATAGACTCTCCAATTACTCGTCGCAAATGTGTCTTGGCAACCTTTACTACGCTTTCAAATATACCTCCCCAGTGGGGACATGATGCGGGACTGAACCTCCAAGTTATTCTGCGACCAGCTAGTCTAGACGCAATTTCAGTCTCGTTAGACAACAAAAAATCGTGTATCTCTTTTAAATAGTTACTTGTGCCTTTGAAGTTGGTGCCGCAATCAGACCGAATCAAGGACGGTAGTCCTCGTCGTGACACAAATCTATCTAATGTCGCAACAAAGGCCTCTGTCGAGAGGGCTGAGACGAGTTCCAAATGTACCGCCTTGGTGGACAGGCAAACAAAGACACACAAATAAGCCTTGACCGTTTTACTATTCCTAAGGGTCGAGGTTTTAACCAAAAAGGGACCTGCAAAGTCCGTACCAACTCCAGCAAAGGGCCTTGACTCGGTGACCCGATCCGAAGGCAGGTCACCCATGACAGGCTGCATGGTGGAGGCCTTCAGCCTATAGCAAGGCATGCAGCGAAAGACCACACTACGGATGGTCCTTCGTGCCGACAAGATCCAGAACTCTCGCTGTAGAATGGCCAATAAGGCATTACAACCGGCGTGAGAATTTTTGATGTGACGATCAGTCACCAACAAATTCACCAAGTGGCCGTTCTTGGGCAACAAGAGAGGGTGACGAGCTCCATAAGGGAGGTTTGCGTTTCTAAGACGCCCTCCGACTCGCAAAAGACCCGTGCTATCTAAAAAGGGGTTAAGCTTGCAAATAGCTCCAGACAGCTTAGATTTGCCCTTTTTCAAAATGTCAATCTCGCTTTCAAAATGTGCCTCTTGCACAGAGCGAACCCAGTGGTAAAGAGGATCCTGGAGCTCTTGTGGTGATAGGAACGCCTTCAAACGTTTACTCTGTGGTTGTCTACAATTCTCTATGAAGCGCTTGATCCATGCGGTGACACCCAGCAGTTTGTCCAATGAGCTGTAGCGATTCAACAGGAAATCGGGGTCGAACGGACGGTCCCGCCGTTCAATCGCAAGCGTTCGCAACCCAGGCAACGCGACAGTATCCAAGGCCGGAGTTTGCGGCCAATTGGATTCTGGCCTGACCAACCACTGAGGGCCCCACCACAAAGGGTGTTCAACCAAAATGGGGGCCATGCATCCCCGTGATGCACAATCGGCAGGGTTGACTTCGCCAGGCACGTGTCTCCAAATCAACGGGGTCTCCGATCTCTGGATTTGAGAGACCCGATTCGCTACAAACACTTCTAAAGTGTGGACTGACGTCTTCAGCCAACACAAAACAATTCGACTGTCAGTCCATGCATATGTGGTGGCAATGTTAACCGACGAGCATAAAGTGGACATGACGTGGTTCAAGAGACGAGCAAGAAGGGCTGCTCCCGACAATTCTAACTTGGGAATTGTCAGAGTAGTTCGCAGTGGTGCGACCTTGCTCTTCGCCAAGACCAACGAGACCTTCACCTGACCATCCATGGTCACGGTGCGTAAATATACGGCTGCTGCGTACCCACGTTCCGAAGCGTCCGAAAACCCATGAAGGGACGCTGTATACTTCCCTGGCGGAAGTATAGCACGGGGTAACGAAATTCTGTTAATGGCCGTCAATGAAGAAACAAATAGGAGCCAGTCCTCCGAAACAACTTCGCGGAGTGGCTCGTCCCATCCGAGACCTGCAGTCCAAAGTCTCTGCAGGAAGCATTTGGCCCAGAATATGACCGGACATATCCAGCCATTGGGGTCAAAGGTTCTCGCTACAGTCGACAAAACTAGTCGTTTCGTCCAAATATGAGGCGAATCCAAGTCGACGTTGAAAGTGAAGACGTCTTGGACTGGTATGTACTGGATTCCAAGTACTGTCATCATGGTAGGACTGTCACGATCCTCAAAAAGGTGAGGATCCTGCTGATGGTCATCTGGTAGCCCATCCAAAAGCGCAGGCAAGTTGGAGACCCATTTACGCAACTCATAACCTGCGGAGGCTAGTATGCCAATCAATTCGTCACGCAACAGAAGAGCCTCTCTCTCTGTGGACGCGCCAGTGCATATATCGTCGACATAGAGATCCTCCTTCAAAATGGCGGCTGCGCGAGGAAACGACATACGCTCTCGATCCGCGAGCTCCCAAAGTGAACGTATGGCCAAAAAGGGGCTAGACCGTAGCCCGTACGTGTTCGTGTTGAGCTCGTAAACAAGCATGGGATCTTGCGGGTTTTCCCGCCACAATATTAATTGATATCGACGATCATCCGGGTGAATTACCGTTTGCCTGAACATCATCTTGATGTCAGCCACAAAAACAAATTGATGACGCCGAAACCGCGTGATGATGTCACAAAGGTCCTTGAGCAATTTGGGACCAGTATGAAGACACTGGTTCAAGGACACTCCCGATGTGGTCTGCGCAGAACCGTCAAACACCGTGCGCAGTTTACCACTTGATGGTTTTATTACCGCATGATGCGGGAGAAAACAATGCTCGTTCGAGCGCCAGTCGAATTTTGACACAGACATGTGTCCCAAATCCTCATACTCCCGCATGAAGTCAATATACTTCTCTTTGAGTAACGGATCCCTGCTCATGCGGCGTTCCATTGCCAACAAACGCTTCTCAGCCGTAGGTCGCGAGAAGCCAAGAGGCGGCCGTACTGCCTGAAATGGCAGTCTCGTCATGATCCGGCCAGAACGGAGCGAGGTAGTGTGGTTCCTGTAGAACTGTTCACACTCCTCGTGTTCCGGATCAGAGCGTGGCGCTTGTGGTGGCTCCTCTACCTCCCAAAATCTCTGCACAGCGTCAGAGAGGGCGGAGCCCACCATTAAGGCCGTTCCTAGTTCGACAGGGGGGGAAGCCTTCAGTACAGGCCCCATCAACGCGAACCCAAATATGGTCCGGAGGGCCACTAAACCACCTGGCTGCAAAACGCGATCTCTCCCGAGAAATATTTTTCCCAAAACGTCGGCACCAAGCAATAAATCGACCGTGCCAGGTAAGTCAAACTTAGGGTCAGCCAAGTTCAAATCCGCGGTCAATTTTACCGCATCCGCAGACAACCGTACTTGCGGGTGGCTGCCCAAAATATTCTCCATCACAATTGCCGACGACCCCAACGTCGGGCGTGGAGAATTTGGAGGGGAGAACTCAAACCAAACGCGACCTTCAACAGTGGCCACAGGGGCATTCCCAACGCCCCTTATTACATCTGAATACCTTTTTATATTCAGGCCAGTCTGCCCCACCAACCAAGACGAGGCTATACACCCTTGCGAGCCTGTGTCCAAGATAGCTCGGACCACAACCGAGGCGCCCGTCCGTCCCCAAACCCTGACATAAACCGTGGGTAAGAGGACGGTCTCAAATGGGGGCAGTGTATAGCGGGGGCAGACGCCACCATCCTAATCTTGACGGGACGACGCTTGACGGCCACTGTCCCGAGACGGCACGTCAAGGTGAGGGAGGGGACTGAACTCCTCCTCCGCTCGATGACGACTACCACGAGCCATAGTTGGTGGTTCGTAGTGTGAAGAGCGTCCGTACCGTGGATTGCGTGACTCCAAGCGGGGACGCTCCGCCCGAGGGGGGGAAGGCAATCGAGACGACCGCGCGCCACGGTAATCGTGATGCACGATTGACCTTGATTGGCCACGTGGGGACAATGGGGGCGAGCGGGACGCAAAGGTGCGGGATTGAACCCGGGGCCCGCTTTCATACCCGCCCGTGGGGCTGTGTGCCGAGACAAGTTGGCGATCGATGGCAGCACAATCTGTGGTGCGCAAGGGGGGTGTGCTGGACCTCAAGCTGCGGGTTTCGACCCGGCGTCCGTTGTAACACCCGCCAGAGGGCGACCCTGCATGGTCGCGACGACTATTCGCGTTGGCGCACAGCACCTTCATGTGCTGTCCTCCACAAATAGGACACGGATGTGTGTTGGGGCAGTTGCGCTGAAAGTGGTCCCCCAGGCAAGAGAAGCACCAGCCACGGGCCTGTGCAATCCGCCTACGGGAGGCCACGTGGAGCGCCACGAACTCGGGGCACCGTGCCGTTAGGTGCCCCTGGAACTTGCAAAAGCGGCAATCCGGGCGCGCAGCCTGCGCAGCAGCAAAGCGGGGACTCGCTCTTCGCTTTGGCGCGGCTTGGGCGGCGCGTCGTTGGTCGGAGGCCGTGGGCCCTGATGGCTTGGCCGGCGCATCGGCGACCATGACATCACCCATGCGACACTCGTCCTCGAGGAACGCCAGGAGCTGGTCAAATGTAGGGAGAGAAGACGCCTCATCCCTAGCATGCTCCTGCTCAAAACGTGCTCTCAAGGACACCGGCAACCGCTTCAGCACGATACGCACAAGAAGGTATGACCACTGGGCGACCGGCAGGTCCAAGCGGTTGAGCGCGTTGGTGGCTATCAGGAGGGGGTTTAGCAATTCGGTCCTCAACTGGGCGGTGTTGCTCACGACCGGGAGGTTCATGATCTGGTCAATATGAGCATCGGCCAGACAGCGCTGATTGTGATATCGCTTGGTGAGCAGCGACCGCGCGACTCCATAGCTCCCGTCGCATATCGGGAGGTGCTGTACAAGACCCCGTGCCTCACCATCAAGCGCGGAGAGCAAATAGGCCAGCTTCTGAGACGGGCCTAAATCCTCCCTCGAGTCCACGAGACTTTCAAAAAGGCTAATAAAACCCATCCACGTATCCAATCGACCATTGAAACGTGGCAGGTCCAAGTTCGGCAACTTGGTCAAAAGACCCACGGGAGTCTTCAAAGGGGGCGGTACTCCGGAGCGCGAGGCTAAAACCTCTCGCGCGCGCTGGGCGATGGTGTCGGCCAGGTCCATAATTTGGACGTAGTCCTCGTGCACTTGGTCCCGTCGTTCCTTCGGGAACAGCTCGAGGGGCACTTCGTCCACATGCACGATGAAGCGCCGGTAAAGTGCCTCCACGTCCTGAAGACGCATAGGGCACTTCTCGTGCCTGTCCAATAAGGACTCTGTTCGGTCCTCTCTATCCACCAAGGCAGCCGCGGAGGCAAACCACCTCAATTGCGAAGTAATTCCGGCATAAGTTTCTCGTACAATATTTAACGCAGCGGTCGCCATCTTCAAAGAACAAGGCGTACAAACAATCGCAAAACAAGATCAATATAACAATAAGAAGGCTATCCTTCAATAACGCAACAGCTGTTATCGATCTAAACACAAGTTTCAAATCACAGTAAAGGTTTATAACAATAAGTCACAAACAAACAAAATATTAAATAGCTAATAAAATGAAAACAATTTTGAATTCCAATACAAATAATCTCTCAAAGAATTTATCAAGCCGCGAGCGTCTTTCAACTCGATATTATACACACTACACATACAATAGTATTATCAGTACTCAATATGGTTCAATTTATCAAAGATTTAACAATTATTCAGTTTTCATTTCAAACACAATAGGGAATTTTTCAAATACAAACTCCGTTATGAAGATAACTGACTATTCAAATGTTGGTTTTATTAAATATAAACTATCTTACATATACCGTTATATTCATACAAATTTGAATATCGTTGTTATTCAGTCTATAGACGCTGCAATATAAGCGCACGCATTCCACACTTATGTACTATAAGCGTATATATAACATATAGGCAGTATAAGTTTTAGACAGCTTTGCTGCCACTAATTTAAGCCGCGCTCTTGCTACCAGCAATTATGTTAGCTCCCGACTCTGGGTCCAATAAGCAGGAATACGCAGTGGAATATTACGAAAACCCAGAGTACAAGTATAGGGGGGTTAACAAATGTCCGCGATATCACGGAGCGTTACATACAAGAGATGAGTACGTACCCTACAACTCGCAGTCGGGCGTGCCGATGCCGTAGATATAAACCTAATCAACACTAATCCTAATTGGCCAATCAGAAAACTAATGCTAATTAGTCTATATATACTTATCTAGGCATTCAATCGGGCACGCTGCACGAAGCGTCGGCAATCGTAGGCAAGGTGGGGCCGTTGTTCTCATCAACTTGATTCCAATAATTAGTTCACCAAAGTCAATACACAACACTTATATTAGTACATTAATTTTAGCGGTCCAATCACACAATCAAACAAATCAATCCACGCGTTTGCACAACAAGCGAAAATAATAAGTGCGCACAAGCTGATCAACCGATCGTATGCAAAGTCAATTATCAAGCAATTATTAATTTTAAATTTATATTAATTATAAGCGGCAAGCCTTTTAGGCGGACAAGAGGCCGGGTCACGATAAATCCGTGCAACAAAACCACGCGTGTGCGTAAACATGCAAAAAACTACGCCCGTCTTAATTCACTTTATGGCCACAACTGACGAGTCTCGTGCGTTCCAGAGTGCGTTCTGCGCCCGCGCCCGACCCCCGCGCCCCGCGCGCCTCCGCTTGGGGATGCAAGCACAAAAAACGAACGCTTGGTTCAGAACAACACCGAAAAATAGAATAAAAACAACAAAAAATCAATTCTTATAACTAAAACTACACAAAAACAAACAAAATAAAACAAAATTCGTCTCCCTCCACAAGAATATATATACACCTATATTACTCCACCTTAAAAACTAATAAAAGACTTAAAATTACTAAATAAAACTCGAAAGAAAATTCAAAAAATAATGTAAACAGACTTCTACCAGATAAACTTCGACCCCAAAAAAGACATAAATTCAAAGAAAAAACAAACTTATACCTAACCTACACTAACAAAATTACACCACAAGATAAAAGAAACAAAGCCTAACACTATCCCACCCCCAGTAGCCACCTCCGCACGAAAATGGAGAAACCCCACGACCAAAACCGATTTTCGTATACGTCGATGACTACTGATATTTTCCCATACAAAATTTTACACAAAAATCCAAAGCTAAAAAGTCGAATTTCTCCGCAACCCGAAGGCGTACAGTAGAAATTCGACTACCACCACAAAGGACTCGATGAGAGCTATCGAATGACACCACTCACAGTAATCTACGAATACTTGGCATGTGCTTTGTACCCGGAAATGTACTGTTAACCTAACCTAACCTAACCTAACCTTTTTTTTTTTTTTTTTTCATGGGAAAATCTTGATGACTGGTATCTCAGGTCCGGGGGGACCCGAGAAAGGTGTGTGGGACTCTGACCCAACTAAAAACCCATGGTGTTCCTCCGAATTCGTCTATTGTGACCGGCGCGTGACTAGGTCTCCGCATCGGCCACGACGCTGCGCTCATTAGCGCTCATCTGTGTAGAGTCAATCATCTGATGTGGTGCCCCGAACACGAGGGCACCTTACATCTTAGGTCTACAGGCGCGCGGCTAGTCCCCCGACAAACCCCGCACAGACCTCTTGCGGCGGCTTTTGATGTCGCCGCCGCGTTTCAGCTGCCGGAGGTTCCCCACTACTCCTCCAGAGTCATGGGGATCTCCTCCACCGGCAGGACCGCAAAGGTGTTGCTTACGGTCGGAAAGGCAGGCTGGGTCGCGGCCGCGAGGCCCTCCCCAGCCTTTTTTGCTTTACCTTTCTTTGTGCGTTTATTAGGTACGCACGCTGCGCCGCCCATTTTGTGGGCAGCGGGTTGCTCCGTGTTGGAGCAGACTGCGCATCTCGGGGTGGGCACGGAGCACTCTCTCGCTCTATGCCCCTCCTCCCCGCAGCGGAAGCATAATCCGCTCCTGTCTGTCGCCGATTTACATGTTGCCGCCACATGGCCCGTCTCCAGGCATCGATAGCATCTGAGAGGGCGGGCGTCCAGAAGCTTGAATCTCACAGAGACCCAACCAATCAGAAGTCTTCCCTCCTGCACAATTTTCTTAGCCGCCTCTATAGGGAGGCGGACAATTGCTGCTCTGACTCCAAAAGCGCTGCGACCGATTTTGCCCGACCGTACTTGCTCGGCCGGGCATCCCCCCGCATTCGCCACAGCCGCTGTGATGTCGTCCGCCGTGACTGAGTCGTCCAGGCCCGACACGCGAGCGCTCACGCTCTTCGTGGGCCTGGTAACTTGGACGTCTTCTCCAACCACTTCTTTGATTTTGGCGGCCAGGGCATCTGCCTTCTCGCCCATGGCCGCACCCGGAACCACTAGAAGTCTGGCGCCGGTGACCGCCGTTTTAAAAGTTATGCCGGGCCCTATATCTAGGTCCGGCAGTTTTATCTCGGCTTGCGCCTTCTTCATCACGTCATAATAAGACGTCCCTCTTTCTTCTGCCTCCGGTCGCAGTTTCATCACCACGACGGAGCTGTCAGGCACTTGTAGTTTGCGCGGGCCTTTTTTCCGCAGTGCCTTCTTCTTCTTGGGCTGAGTTTTAGTAGCAGCCTTCTTTTTATGGGTGACGGTCGTCCAGGGACCGTCATCCTCGCGCGCCTTGGCGCTCTTCTTTTTTACTGTTGAAGCCACCGAAGGCCCCGGGTTCGCCGGTGGCATTAGTGTAGTTGCCACCGTCTTCTTGTTTTTTGTGGTCTTCTTAGGAGCGGGTGTTGTGCTCTCTCTTTCTGCCGCTCGCGTATCCGCTGCAAGGGGCGGGCGCAGTCTTGGTTCCGGCAGGAGGCGATCCTCAAGCCCCTCCAGCCGGGCGTTAAAACGCGCGCAAGACTGTGTGACTGCCTCTCGTACAGTCCTCTTCAGCAGATCCTCCAGGTCCGGCGCAGTCTGAGCTACGGGCGTGGTCAGAGTTACTTGGCGAAGAGATGCCACCTCCTTGCTGAGGGCGGCGATCTTTTGCCGCATGTTCTGCATCTCAGCAGCCTGACTCTTGATAACGGCCTCGAGGGCCCGTGTCTCCGATGTTTGCGTTACGCTTAATAGTTTCACCGTGGCTCCCTGGATGTCCTGGGTGGCCTTCTTCAGTTCAGCCACCATGGAGCCCTTCAGGTTTTTAGATCTGGTTCGGACCCCGGTGATGTTCTCTAGGGCTTGGGTGATGATAAGCCCTAGAGCGCTCGCCGTCTTTTCGGTTTCGTCTGTTCCTCCTGTGTCCCGGATCGTCTCTGACCCCGAACCCTCCGACAGGCGGGGCAGAGCTGGGCGGCGTGAGAGCCCAGAAACGTCGCGTTCGGCCTCCGCAGCTATGGCCTCATGTTCTAATTCGGCCAAGTGCCGCTTTGCACTAGCCAGCCCAAAGTAGTGGCTTGTGACTAGCGTTCTACTTTTCCCTTTTTTAGTGGGTGGAGATTTTGTCTTCACCCTTTCCTCCTCTTCTTCTGACGACGACGGAAGTCGGCTCCTCTTTCCCTTCTTTTTGGAGGGCCAACCGTCGTCTGAATAGCTGGTAGGGCTCATCTCGTCTACTTCCTCTGACCCATCCGTCCAGCCATATCTCATGCCTCTTCTTTTTTCACCTTGGTATGAGCCAGACGCCTCGCTCCAGTCGCTCTGGCTCATTTCTTCTCTCCCAGAGAAGATCCTCGGAGAGTCTACAATCTTCCTCCTTCCTTTTGACTTTGCCAATTCGCTTGCATCTATTCTGTCCAGAATGATCGCCGGGTCACGTCGGTTCGGTGTAACCGAACCGCCGAAGTTTTGAGTTGCCCCCTCCGTATTACTCGGGGCAGCACACGAGGTGGCGGGATTGGAACCCGCTCGGAGAATGTCTTCTTTGGTTTGACTAATTTTGCTTCAAAACTTTTCCCTCTGGTGTCTCTACCTTCGGGGCTAGGGAGACTGGTACATCCTGGGCAGAGCCCTGTGCACCAGGATGGCGTACATTTGTAACCCAACGGGGGGGTCCGCAGGTACCCCGGCTGGGAGTGCGCTAACGACTGGAGTCCCTCCAGCCATTCATCCTCTCGCCGCGCACCAAAACTTAGGATTAGGGTGATTTTTAGAGAGGTTGTCTTCCTCGCGGTCCCCGTCCCTAGAGACAGCGACCACCACCCCTGGCACTACGTACCAGGGAGCGGCGTGAATCCAATTGGTTCACCAACCGGGTTGCAAAAGGTCCCGGGGTTACTAAGCCCAACCGCCACGACAAGGCTTGGATCCAACCGGTGGGAACCTAACCTAACCTAACCTAACCTAACCTAACCTAACCTAACCTAACCTTTTTTTTTTTTTTTTTTTTTTTTTTTTTTTTTGTTGACGCAGCGGAAATCATTTACGACCGTACCAGGGCCAGGGTAGGCGCGCTGGCGTGTGTGGGGACTCGCATTTGGGTGCCCTACCCCACTAAAACCGCTGCGTGAGCCTTCAGCCGCTATATTGAGGGTCCCGGATCTGTGCAGGCGACGGGATGCCCTCAGCGACAGACTGGTCCCGGCAAAGACCAGATTCTCCACAATACGGGGACTGCCCGGCTACGACTTTGACAGTCCCCACGACGTCGTGTCTTGAGCTGGGCCCGGGTTCCCATCCCGAGCCCGACACGAGCACAGGGGTGTTACTAGAAGCGCATTAAGTAGCGCCTCCGACGCACCCCTGTTCGTCGTCCACGGGGGGAGGCCTCGTTGGCGGCCTCCTCTCTCACCCGCTCGTCGGCCTCCTTCTGGGACATTACTGTCTCGCAGAAGGAGGCCGTTGCCGTCCAGGACTCGTCACTACCGAGCATCGCAGTGATGAGGCTCGGCAGAGACAAGTCGCCTCCGACAACAGACGTCAGATCGTGACGCAGCGCCGCCCATCTCGGGCACACCTCGAGGGTGTGCTGGGCAGAGTCCACCACCGCGCCACAATCGTGACATTCCGTCGTCGGCTCCTTGTGGGCCGTCCGACACAAGTAGTCACCAAAGCACCCGTGCCCGGTGAGAACCTGCGTCAGACGGAAGGTGAGGGGCTTGCGCTTGCGGCGCATCCACTGCTCTAGGACCGGGCGCAGAGCAACCGTAGTGCGTTGGCCGTACGGCTGACGCGCCAAGTCCTCCCCCCACCTCCGCAATAACGCCTCCATCCCGAGCCGGCGGACCCGTAGGACCCCGTCGTGCGGTAGACTCGAGCCGAGAGACCTCCTATCCGAGACGTAGGAGTGTGTCTCGGCCAGAACCTCCGCCACGAGTTCCCACGGGGGGTCGCCGGCCAGAGCGGTTGCTGCGGCCCACGATACCGTACGGTACCCCCGGATCTGTCTCACTGCGACGACCCTCTGCGCCTGGCGCAGCACGGTCTTCAAGCTCGCAGTGAGCTGACCCGCCCAAATAGGGGCACCGTAGGTCGCCATACTCCGGCAGACTCCGGAGTACAGCTGCCTGCAGGCGGCGCTGGGTCCTCCGAGGTTCGGGAGGAGTCTGCCCAGCGCACTCGCCGCCTTCACGACCTTCGGTCCCAGCGTTTTGAAATGCGGGCCGAAGGTCCACCCTCCGTCCAGGATGAGCCCCAAGTACTTGATGTGCGGGCTCATCCGGACTCTCACCCCTCCGATCTGGAGGGTAGCACCCGGTGGGGGTCCTTTCCTCCCGGTCCCGCGGAAGAGAAGGGCTTCGGTTTTCGATGGTGTTACCCGAAGCCCTAACCTCTCTATGCGGCTGATCACGAGTTCGATGTTAACCTCGGCCAGCCGCGCCGCCTCCTTGAATGTCTTTCCCCGGGCATACATCAGGGTGTCATCCGCGTAACATATGACACCCGACCCGGGGAGGAGACGGCCTCGCAGGACCCAGTCGTACCCGATGTCCCACAGGACCGGACCCAGAACCGATCCCTGCGGAACACCGCAGCCGACACGCCACCACTCTACGGACCCGCACCGGTTCTCGCAGGCTACCCTCCTGTCGGAGAGGTACGCGTCCAACAGCCTCCTGAGATAGGGAGGCACTCCGAAGTAGGCCAGTGCCTCCCGTATCACATCGTGCGGGAGACTGTTGAAGGCGTTCGCGATGTCCAACGACACCGCGACCACCACCTCCCCACTGCGTTCCGCCTCACCCGTCACCGCCCGCAGGCGCTTGAGGGCGTCGATCGTGGACCGGTGTGCCCGAAACCCGTATTGGAACTCTGAAAGTCCGGGTCCCGGGCCCTCCTCCATGTGCCGAACGAGCCGAGAAGCCACCACCCTTTCTAGGGCCTTCCCAGCCTCGTTCAGCAGTACCACCGGTCGCACCGACGAAGCCGAGTCCGGTGGTCGCCCCGCCTTCGGAATCAGGCAGAGCCGACCATCCTTCCACGCCTTCGGGAACTGACCGGACCGCAGGCAGCGGTCGAATAGCTCCCGAAGGCTGTCTCCGAGGTGCACGAGAGCGATCGCCAACACTTTCCCGTGCACCCCGTCCGGACCCGGCGCCCTCTTCTTACTCTGGAGGCGGGCCAGAACCGCCTCCATTTCAGCCTCCGTGACGGGTGGCGGAACGCCCTCCTCGTCCGGCGTCTGCCTCTGCCGAGCCATCCTGGGGGGTGTGTATCCCCCAGGTGTGTCGGGGAATAGTTCCCCGACAATCCGCCTCAGTTCGCCCGGCTGGAGCGTCTCGTTGATGGGGGCCGACTGGGCGCGGAGCTTGTTCCGCGCCCACTTGTACGGTCGGCCCCAGGGGTCCGCATCGAGACCCCCTACGAGCTCCTGCCAGGCCTCCTCCTTGGCTCGGCAGATCGCCTGCTGCAGGGCCTTCACTTTCTCTACGTAGACCCTGCGCAGCCTGTCGTCTCTGTCGACGTCCTGAGGGCGCCGACGCCTGCTCCGCGTGTATTGTCTACGAGCCGCGTTGCAGGCGGCCCGTAGGTCGGCTATGTCGGCCGACCACCAATACAGCGCCCTCTTGCGGGGCGGACGTCTCCAACGCGGCATGGCCGTTCTGCAGACCGCTGTGAATGCGTCGCAGAGACGGTCCGCCGCTTCGTCCACCCCTAGCTCCGCGAGCGGCGGGAGGCTCCATCTGGCCACTATTGCGGCCTCTTCGGCCAGTTCCCGGTTGAGCTTTGTGAGTGCCCAACGGGGAAACTGGCTTTGCCTCCCGCCCGACGACGACGACGACGACGACGATGGCGATGGCGATGACGCCGGACTGACGGGAGTCGGAGACACCTCGAACCTTATGTAGCGATGGTCCGAGAGAGTCTCCACTCCCGTCACTACCCTCCACCCCTCCACTCTGCGTGCGATGGCCGGCGTGGCGAATGTGACGTCCACCACGGAACCTCCCGACCAACGCACGCACGTCTGGACTGCCCCTCTGTTGAGCAGGGACAGCCCGGCAGCTAGCGACCACTCCTCCACTTCTCTCCCTTTCGGGTTCGTGACCGGATTGCCCCAAGCCGTGGACTTGGCGTTGAGGTCTCCGGCCACGATCACCTGAAGGGGAGCTAGCTGCCCCACCAGCGGCCCCAGAACGTCGAGAAACCGTTCCAGGGCCGCCAAATCGCGGTTCGGAGAGAAGTATACTCCGATGTAAGCAACCTCTCCCCGAACCGCCGCCACGTACCCGCGGCCCCTCGCCTTGACTGCGAGGGGAGGGCCGGCTCCGGGCGTCGCCACGATCGCCACCGAGTTATCGCTGTCCCCCGCCCAGTTTGGTCTGGGGGGCACAGCATACGGCTCGGCGACGATCGCAACGTCAATACTCCACTCCGCCATGGACTGCAGGAAGAGGTCCTGAGCCGCGGCGGAGTGGTTGACGTTACCCTGTAGGACGCTGAGATGCCTGGACATTATTCGGCCATCTCAGCGTCAGCCGACACCACTTGTGTTCCCCCTGATTTGTGGAGGGGGAACTTCCCGCGAATAGATGGGGGGTTGCACGACATGCCCCCCATCACGTGGCCCGACGGCCTCCCTGCGTCGGCGCACACCGCACATCGTGCGGCGGCAGTGCAGCCGGCCGCCTTGTGTCCGGGTTGACCGCAGCGGTAGCAGAGATTGCTACGGTCAACCCCACCCGTGCACGCACTGGCTACGTGCCCCATTCCCAGGCACCGGTAGCAGTGCCTGGGGCGCGCCTGCAGAAGGTGAATGCCAATTCGGCACCACCCTACCGCGACACTGGCACACGCCAGCAGCTTTTTGGCCGCTGTCACCGGCACTTCAACGTGGGCTGTACCCAGAGTCATTTGACCCGTGCGGATGTTTCGCACGAGTACCTGCCCCGGGTTACAGCCCCCCTCCTTCGCCAGTGCGGCGCATAGACGCTCCGCATCCACTGCGTCGCTCAGACCCGAGATTCTCAGTTCCGCTCTTTTCTCGGGTCTGATAACCTCCGCCTCCTCAGCGAGCGCCTCCCTGAGCTTTTGCGCGAGAGCATCCGCCTTTTCTCCGCTCGTGCTCCCCGGGATCTCAATGAGGCGCGCCCCAGTCGCCGACTGTCGGATTCGGAGCGAGGCTAGACCAAACTCCTCCAAATTCACCTTCTGCTCGGCCTTTAAGAAGGTAGAGTTATAGGTCTCCCCCTTGGCGGCCGCTTCCGGCCGTAATTTGACTATCACGGCCGACGAGCGGGGGAGGACCAACTTCGGGGCCTCTTGACCCTTTTTCGCCGGCGGCGCAGAAGCCACCGGCTTATTCGCCTGCGACGCAGGAGCGGCCGGTTTCTTGTTCGCCGACTTTTTGCGAACAACCTCCGTCCAGGACGACTTTTGCGTCTCTTTGGGCGCTTCGGCTGCCTTTTTAGGCGCGGTCTCCTTCGCAGTAGAGGTGGAGGGACCAAACGCGGTCCACTCTTGGGCTTTCCCCTTCGTTTTTCCTTTGCCTTTGCCTTTTGGTGCTGGCAGGGCAGGGAATTCGGCCACGCTTGGTCCGGTCGACACCTCTACGTCCGTCACGACCGCCTCTGTCTCTTTTGACGCCGCGATGGCGGCCCTCGTGGCCTTCGCCAGCTCTTTCCTGTCTCCCGCTAGAGGGGGACGTACGGTAGGGGCGGCGGGTAGCTGTAGGGCCGCCAATCGCCCGTCGACTATATTGCCGACGAGCTGTGCCACCTCTTTCATAAAGTCGGGAGATCCCGGCGCCGACTTCTCCTCGGACGCCTTCTTTCGGGAGTCCTCGAATTCGCGCCTGTAGGCGCGCATTTCCTCCCGCATCAACTCCACCTCGCGCTGGAGGCGCCGGTTATCGGCCCGCACCTTCCGCATCTCCTCCGTCTCATTTTTGAGTGCCAAAGACTCAACGACCTCTCGTAGAGCACTTGCCGCCTTTTTTATCTTGGCGGCGTAGCCCCCTCTCAGATTGGCCGACTTGCCCGTCAGCCCGAGTATGAGCCCTAGTTGGGACTCTGCCACCACCATCAGTTCATCAGCCCCCATGTTCTCCTGGGGCTCTATCGGAGTCTCTATAGCCTCCCCTTGAACGTCTTTCCTCTTTAGGAATGCCCTCTTTTCTAGGGCAAGCTCGAAGGCCTCCTCTCTCTCTTGCTCCACCCTCTCTCTCAACGTGGCCCTTGCCCGTGTCAGGGAGGCGGTTTTGCCGCTCTTCGCCACCTTTGGCCTTTTTTCGGCCCTCGTACCCGTCTCAGTGTCAGAGCCTGACTCGCCTGACAGCGCTGAGTAGAGACGCTTGGTACTCCCGAACTCCGACTCAGACGTTAGGGCAATGTCCTCCAGGACCACCCTGGTCTCCTGGAGGAGACAACCGTCCACCTTCTCCTTTGACCGACTCGGTCCCCCTCCTCGGAAGCTATCGCCTCCTGACATATTCAAAAACGACGTCAACAACACAGAATAATAGAGTTAAAATAACCAAAAAATCAATTATTATAACTAAAACAACACAAAAACAAACAAAATAAAACAAAATTCGTCTCCCTCCACAAGAATATATATACACCTATATTACTCCACCTTAAAAACTAATAAAAGACTTAAAATTACTAAATAAAACTCAAAAGAAAATTCAAAAAATAATGTAAACAGACTTCTACCAGATAAACTTCGACCCCAAAAAAGACATAAATTCAAAGAAAAAACAAACTTATACCTAACCTACACTAACAAAATTACACCACAAGATAAAAGAAACAAAGCCTAACACTATCCCACCCCCAGTAGCCACCTCCGCACGAAAATGGAGAAACCCCACGACCAAAACCGATTTTCGTATACGTCGATGACTACTGATATTTTCCCATACAAAATTTTACACAAAAATCCAAAGCTAAAAAGTCGAATTTCTCCGCAACCCGAAGGCGTACAGTAGAAATTCGACTACCACCACAAAGGACTCGATGAGAGCTATCGAATGACACCACTCACAGTAATCTACGAATACTTGGCATGTGCTTTGTACCCGGAAATGTACTGTTAACCTAACCTAACCTAACCTAACCTTTTTTTTTTTTTTTTTTTTTTTTTTTGTTGACGCAGCGGAAATCATTTACGACCGTACCAGGGCCTGGGTAGGCGCGCTGGCGTGTGTGGGGACTCGCATTTGGGTGCCCTACCCCACTAAAACCGCTGCGTGAGCCTTCAGCCGCTATATTGAGGGTCCCGGATCTGTGCAGGCGACGGGATGCCCTCAGCGACAGACTGGTCCCGGCAAAGACCAGATTCTCCACAATACGGGGACTGCCCGGCTACGACTTTGACAGTCCCCACGACGTCGTGTCTTGAGCTGGGCCCGGGTTCCCATCCCGAGCCCGACACGAGCACAGGGGTGTTACTAGAAGCGCATTAAGTAGCGCCTCCGACGCACCCCTGTTCGTCGTCCACGGGGGGAGGCCTCGTTGGCGGCCTCCTCTCTCACCCGCTCGTCGGCCTCCTTCTGGGACATCACTGTCTCACAGAAGGAGGCCGTTGCCGTCCAGGACTCGTCACTACCGAGCATCGCAGTGATGAGGCTCGGCAGAGACAAGTCGCCTCCGACAACAGACGTCAGATCGTGACGCAGCGCCGCCCATCTCGGGCACACCTCGAGGGTGTGCTGGGCAGAGTCCACCACCGCGCCACAATCGTGACATTCCGTCGTCGGCTCCTTGTGGGCCGTCCGACACAAGTAGTCACCAAAGCACCCGTGCCCGGTGAGAACCTGCGTCAGACGGAAGGTGAGGGGCTTGCGCTTGCGGCGCATCCACTGCTCTAGGACCGGGCGCAGAGCAACCGTAGTGCGTTGGCCATACGGTTGACGCGCCAAGTCCTCCCCCCACCTCCGCAATAACGCCTCCATTCCGAGCCGGCGGACCCGTAGGACCCCGTCGTGCGGTAGGCTCGAGCCGAGAGACCTCCTATCCGAGACGTAGGAGTGTGTCTCGGCCAGAACCTCCGCCACGAGTTCCCACGGGGGGTCGCCGGCCAGAGCGGTTGCTGCGGCCCACGATACCGTACGGTACCCCCGGATCTGTCTCACTGCGACGACCCGCTGCGCCTGGCGCAGCACGGTCTTCAAGCTCGCAGTGAGCTGACCCGCCCAAATAGGGGCACCGTAGGTCGCCATACTCCGGCAGACTCCGGAGTACAGCTGCCTGCAGGCGGCGCTGGGTCCTCCGAGGTTCGGGAGGAGTCTGCCCAGCGCACTCGCCGCCTTCACGACCTTCGGTCCCAGCGTTTTGAAATGCGGGCCGAAGGTCCACCCTCCGTCCAGGATGAGCCCCAGGTACTTGATGTGCGGGCTCATCCGGACTCTCACCCCTCCGATCTGGAGGGTAGCACCCGGTGGGGGTCCTTTCCTCCCGGTCCCGCGGAAGAGAAGGGCTTCGGTTTTCGATGGTGTTACCCGAAGCCCCAGCCTCTCTATGCGGCTGATCACGAGGTCGATGTTCACCTCGGCCAGCCGCGCCGCCTCCTTGAATGTCTTTCCCCGGGCATACATCAGGGTGTCATCCGCGTAACATATGACACCCGACCCGGGGAGGAGACGGCCTCGCAGGACCCAGTCGTACCCGATGTCCCACAGGACCGGACCCAGAACCGATCCCTGCGGAACACCGCAGCCGACACGCCACCACTCTACGGACCCGCACCGGTTCTCGCAGGCTACCCTCCTGTCGGAGAGGTACGCGTCCAACAGCCTCCTGAGATAGGGAGGCACTCCGAAGTAGGCCAGTGCCTCCCGTATCACATCGTGCGGGAGACTGTTGAAGGCGTTCGCGATGTCCAACGACACCGCGACCACCACCTCCCCACTGCGTTCCGCCTCACCCGTCACCGCCCGCAGGCGCTTGAGGGCGTCGATTGTGGACCGGTGTGCCCGAAACCCGTATTGGAACTCTGAAAGTCCGGGTCCCGGGCCCTCCTCCATGTGCCGAACGAGCCGAGAAGCCACCACCCTTTCTAGGGCCTTCCCAGCCTCGTTCAGCAGTACCACCGGTCGCACCGACGAAGCCGAGTCCGGTGGTCGCCCCGCCTTCGGAATCAGGCAGAGCCGACCATCCTTCCACGCCTTCGGGAACTGACCGGACCGCAGGCAGCGGTCGAATAGCTCCCGAAGGTTGTCTCCGAGGTGCACGAGAGCGATCGCCAACACTTTCCCGTGCACCCCGTCCGGACCCGGCGCCCTCTTCTTACTCTGGAGGCGGGCCAGAACCGCCTCCATTTCAGCCTCCGTGACGGGTGGCGGAACGCCCTCCTCGTCCGGCGTCTGCCTCTGCCGAGCCATCCTGGGGGGTGTGTATCCCCCAGGTGTGTCGGGGAATAGTTCCCCGACAATCCGCCTCAGTTCGCCCGGCTGGAGCGTCTCGTTGATGGGGGCCGACTGGGCGCGGAGCTTGTTCCGCGCCCACTTGTACGGTCGGCCCCAGGGGTCCGCATCGAGACCCCCTACGAGCTCCTGCCAGGCCTCCTCCTTGGCTCGGCAGATCGCCTGCTGCAGGGCCTTCACCTTCTCTACGTAGACCCTGCGCAGCCTTTCGTCTCTGTCGACGTCCTGAGGGCGCCGACGCCTGCTCCGCGTGTATTGTCTACGAGCCGCGTTGCAGGCGGCCCGTAGGTCGGCTATGTCGGCCGACCACCAATACAGCGCCCTCTTGCGGGGCGGACGTCTCCAGCGCGGCATGGCCGTTCTGCAGACCGCTGTGAATGCGTCGCAGAGACGGTCCGCCGCTTCGTCCACCCCTAGCTCCGCGAGCGACGGGAGGCTCCATCTGGCCACTATTGCGGCCTCTTCGGCCAGTTCCCGGTTGAGCTTTGTGAGTGCCCAACGGGGAAACTGGCTTTGCCTCCCGCCCGACGACGACGACGACGACGACGATGGCGATGGCGATGACGCCGGACTGACGGGAGTCGGAGACACCTCGAACCTTATGTAGCGATGGTCCGAGAGAGTCTCCACTCCCGTCACTACCCTCCACCCCTCCACTCTGCGTGCGATGGCCGGCGTGGCGAAAGTGACGTCCACCACGGAACCTCCCGACCAACGCACGCACGTCTGGACTGCCCCTCTGTTGAGCAGGGACAGCCCGGCAGCTAGCGACCACTCCTCCACTTCTCTCCCTTTCGGGTTCGTGACCGGATTGCCCCAAGCCGTGGACTTGGCATTGAGGTCTCCGGCCACGATCACCTGAAGGGGAGCTAGCTGCCCCACCAGCGGCCCCAGAACGTCGAGAAACCGTTCCAGGGCCGCCAAATCGCGGTTCGGAGAGAAGTATACTCCGATGTAAGCAACCTCTCCCCGAACCGCCGCCACGTACCCGCGGCCCCTCGCCTTGACTGCGAGGGGAGGGCCGGCTCCGGGCGTCGCCACGATCGCCACCGAGTTATCGCTGTCCCCCGCCCAGTTTGGTCTGGGGGGCACAGAATACGGCTCGGCGACGATCGCAACGTCAATACTCCACTCCGCCATGGACTGCAGGAAGAGGTCCTGAGCCGCGGCGGAGTGGTTGACGTTACCCTGTAAGACGCTGAGATGCCTGGACATTATTCGGCCATCTCAGCGTCAGCCGACACCACTTGTGTTCCCCCTGATTTGTGGAGGGGGAACTTCCCGCGAATAGATGGGGGGTTGCACGACATGCCCCCCATCACGTGGCCCGACGGCCTCCCTGCGTCGGCGCACACCGCACATCGTGCGGCGGCGGTGCAGCCGGCCGCCTTGTGTCCGGGTTGACCGCAGCGGTAGCAGAGATTGCTACGGTCAACCCCACCCGTGCACGCACTGGCTACGTGCCCCATTCCCAGGCACCGGTAGCAGTGCCTGGGGCGCGCCTGCAGAAGGTGAATGCCAATTCGGCACCACCCTACAGCGACACTGGCACACGCCAGCAGCTTTTTGGCCGCTGTCACCGGCACTTCAACGTGGGCTGTACCCAGAGTCATTTGACCCGTGCGGATGTTTCGCACGAGTACCTGCCCCGGGTTGCAGCCCCCCTCCTTCGCCAGTGCGGCGCATAGACGCTCCGCATCCACTGCGTCGCTCAGACCCGAGATTCTCAGCTCCGCTCTTTTCTCGGGTCTGATAACCTCCGCCTCCTCAGCGAGCGCCTCCCTGAGCTTTTGCGCGAGAGCATCCGCCTTTTCTCCGCTCGTGCTCCCCGGGATCTCAATGAGGCGCGCCCCAGTCGCCGACTGTCTGATTCGGAGCGAGGCTAGCCCAAACTCCTCCAAATTCACCTTCTGCTCAGCCTTTAAGAAGGTAGAGTTATAGGTCTCCCCGTTGGCGGCCGCTTCCGGCCGTAATTTGACTATCACGGCCGACGAGCGGGGGAGGACCAACTTCTTCGGGGCCTCTTGACCCTTTTTCGCCGGCGGCGCAGAAGCCGCCGGCTTATTCGCCTGCGACGCAGGAGCGGCCGGTTTCTTGTTCGCCGACTTCTTGCGAACTACCTCCGTCCAGGACGACTTTTGCGTCTCTTTGGGCGCTTCGGCTGCCTTTTTAGGCGCGGTCTCCTTCGCAGTAGAGGTGGAGGGACCAAACGCGGTCCACTCTTGGGCCTTCCCCTTCTCTTTCCCTTTGCCTTTGCCTTTGCCTTTTGGTGCTGGCAGGGCAGGGAATTCGGCCACGCTTGGTCCGGTCGTCACCTCTACGTCCGTCACGACCGCCTCTGTCTCTTTTGACGCCGCGATGGCGGCCCTCGTGGCCTTCGCCAGCTCTTTCCTGTCTCCCGCTAGAGGGGGACGTACGGGAGGGGCGGCGGGTAGCTGTAGGGCCGCCAATCGCCCGTCGACTATATTGCCGACGAGCTGTGCCACCTCTTTCATGAAGTCGGGAGATCCCGGCGCCGACTTCTCCTCGGACGCCTTCTTTCGGGAGTCCTCGAATTCGCGCCTGTAGGCGCGCATTTCCTCCCGCATCAACTCCACCTCGCGCTGGAGGCGCCGGTTATCGGCCCGCACCTTCCGCATCTCCTCCGTCTCATTCTTGAGTGCCAGAGACTCGACGACCTCTCGTAGAGCACTTGCCGCCTTTTTTATCTTGGCGGCGTAGCCCCCTCTCAGATTGGCCGACTTGCCCGTCAGCCCGAGTATGAGCCCTAGTTGGGACTCTGCCACCACCATCAATTCCTCAGCCCCCATGTTCTCCTGAGGCTCTATCGGAGCCTCTATAGCCTCCCCTTGAACTTCTTTCCTCTTTAGGAATGCCCTCTTTTCTAGGGCAAGCTCGAAGGCCTCCTCTCTCTCTTGCTCCACCCTCTCTCTCAACGTGGCCCTTGCCCGCGTCAGGGAGGCGGTTTTGCCGCTCTTCGCCACCTTTGGCCTTTTTTCGGCCCTCGTACCCGTCTCAGTGTCAGAGCCTGACTCGCCTGACAGCGCTGAGTAGAGACGCTTGGTACTCCCGAACTCCGACTCAGACGTGAGCGCGATGTCCTCCAGGACCACTCTGGTCTCCTGGAGGAGACAACCGTCCACCTTCTCCTTTGACCGACTCGGTCCCCCTCCTCGGAAGCTATCGCCTCCCGACATACTTTACAAACACAACTTCAACAACACCGAAAATATAATAAAAACAACAAAAAATCAATTATTATAACTAAAACTACACAAAAACAAACAAAATAAAACAAAATTCGTCTTCCTCCACAAGAATCTATATACACCTATAAAACTCCACCTTAAAAACTGATAAAAGACTTAAAATTACTAAATAAAACTCAAAAGAAAATTCAAAAAATAATGTAAACAGACTTCTACCAGATAAACTTCGACCCCAAAAAAGACATAAATTCAAAGAAAAAACAAACTTATACCTAACCTACACTAACAAAATTACACCACAAGATAAAAGAAACAAAGCCTAACACTATCCCACCCCCAGTAGCCACCTCCGCACGAAAATGGAGAAACCCCACGACCAAAACCGATTTTCGTATACGTCGATGACTACTGATATTTTCCCATACAAAATTTTACACAAAAATCCAAAGACAAAAAGTCGAATTTCTCCGCAACCCGAAGGCGTACAGTAGAAATTCGACTACCACCACAAAGGACTCAATGAGAGCTATCCAACGACACCACTCACAGTAATCTACGAATACTTGGCATATGCTTTGTACCCGGAAATGTACACTCAACCTAACCTAACCTAACCTAACCTAACCTTTTTTTTTTTTTTTTTTTTTTTTGTTGACGCAGCGGAAATCATTTACGACCGTACCAGGGCCTGGGTAGGCGCGCTGGCGTGTGTGGGGACTCGCATTTGGGTGCCCTACCCCACTAAAACCGCTGCGTGAGCCTTCAGCCGCTATATTGAGGGTCCCGGATCTGTGCAGGCGACGGGATGCCCTCAGCGACAGACTGGTCCCGGCAAAGACCAGATTCTCCACAATACGGGGACTGCCCGGCTACGACTTTGACAGTCCCCACGACGTCGTGTCTTGAGCTGGGCCCGGGTTCCCATCCCGAGCCCGACACGAGCACAGGGGTGTTACTAGAAGCGCATTAAGTAGCGCCTCCGACGCACCCCTGTTCGTCGTCCACGGGGGGAGGCCTCGTTGGCGGCCTCCTCTCTCACCCGCTCGTCGGCCTCCTTCTGGGACATTACTGTCTCGCAAAAGGAGGCCGTTGCCGTCCAGGACTCGTCACTGCCGAGCATCGCAGTGATGAGGCTCGGCAGAGACAAGTCGCCTCCGACAACAGACGTCAAATTGTGACGCAGCGCCGCCCATCTCGGGCACACCTCGAGGGTGTGCTGGGCAGAGTCCACCACCGCGCCACAATCGTGACATTCCGTCGTCGGCTCCTTGTGGGCCGTCCGACACAAGTAGTCACCAAAGCACCCGTGCCCGGTGAGAACCTGCGTCAGACGGAAGGTGAGGGGCTTGCGCTTGCGGCGCATCCACTGCTCTAGGACCGGGCGCAGAGCAACCGTAGTGCGTTGGCCGTACGGCTGACGCGCCAAGTCCTCCCCCCACCTCCGCAATAACGCCTCCATCCCGAGCCGGCGGACCCGTAGGACCCCGTCGTGCGGTAGGCTCGAGCCGAGAGACCTCCTATCCGAGACGTAGGAGTGTGTCTCGGCCAGAACCTCCGCCACGAGTTCCCACGGGGGGTCGCCGGCCAGAGCGGTTGCTGCGGCCCACGATACCGTACGGTACCCCCGGATCTGTCTCACTGCGACGACCCTCTGCGCCTGGCGCAGCACGGTCTTCAAGCTCGCAGTGAGCTGACCCGCCCAAATAGGGGCACCGTAGGTCGCCATACTCCGGCAGACTCCGGAGTACAGCTGCCTGCAGGCGGCGCTGGGTCCTCCGAGGTTCGGGAGGAGTCTGCCCAGCGCACTCGCCGCCTTCACGACCTTCGGTCCCAGCGTTTTGAAATGCGGGCCGAAGGTCCACCCTCCGTCCAGGATGAGCCCCAGGTACTTGATGTGCGGGCTCATCCGGACTCTCACCCCTCCGATCTGGAGGGTAGCACCCGGTGGGGGTCCTTTCCTCCCGGTCCCGCGGAAGAGAAGGGCTTCGGTTTTCGATGGTGTTACCCGAAGCCCCAACCTCTCTATGCGGCTGATCACGAGGTCAATGTTCACCTCGGCCAGCCGCGCCGCCTCCTTGAACGTCTTTCCCCGGGCATACATCAGGGTGTCATCCGCGTAACAAATGACACCCGACCCGGGGAGGAGACGGCCTCGCAGGACCCAGTCGTACCCGATGTCCCACAGGACCGGACCCAGAACCGATCCCTGCGGAACACCGCAGCCGACACGCCACCACTCTACGGACCCGCACCGGTTCTCGCAGGCTACCCTCCTGTCGGAGAGGTACGCGTCCAACAGCCTCCTGAGATAGGGAGGCACTCCGAAGTAGGCCAGTGCCTCCCGTATCACATCGTGCGGGAGACTGTTGAAGGCATTCGCGATGTCCAAGGACACCGCGACCACCACCTCCCCACTGCGTTCCGCCTCACCCGTCACCGCCCGCAGGCGCTTGAGGGCGTCGATTGTGGACCGGTGTGCCCGAAACCCGTATTGGAACTCTGAAAGTCCGGGTCCCGGGCCCTCCTCCATGTGCCGAACGAGCCGAGAAGCCACCACCCTTTCTAGGGCCTTCCCAGCCTCGTTCAGCAGTACCACCGGTCGCACCGACGAAGCCGAGTCCGGTGGTCGCCCCGCCTTCGGAATCAGGCAGAGCCGACCATCCTTCCACGCCTTCGGGAACTGACCGGACCGCAGGCAGCGGTCGAATAGCTCCCGAAGGTTGTCTCCGAGGTGCACGAGAGCGATCGCCAACACTTTCCCGTGCACCCCGTCCGGACCCGGCGCCCTCTTCTTACTCTGAAGGCGGGCCAGAACCGCCTCCATTTCAGCCTCCGTGACGGGTGGCGGAACGCCCTCCTCGTCCGGCGTCTGCCTCTGCCGAGCCATCCTGGGGGGTGTGTATCCCCCAGGTGTGTCGGGGAATAGTTCCCCGACAATCCGCCTCAGAACCTAACCTAACCTAACCTAACCTAACCTAACCTAACCTAACCTAACCTAACCTAACCTAACCTAACCCAGTTCCGCGTCCGCCGCCGCCGCGAACGGATCGTTTTCCGTAGTGCTCCGTACAAAAAAATACATTAAAATAGTTTAAAAGTGAGTTACAGACCTGAAAGTGATACCGTTGGATCCGTCTCGTGACCCCCCATCTGTGTGCGCTGGAACGAGCGATCCAACACTTTTAGTTTTAAAACTATAGTGAAAAAACCTGAAAAGTGATAAAAACCAAAACTTAAAGTGCGTGCGGCGCCAGATTAAGATCTACGACCCTATATTTTTCAAGTGCAGTTTAACGGACTCGGGCAAGGACCATATAGTGCGGGACAGCCCGGAAAAAATTCGCTCAAACAGCCAAAGTTATAGGCAAAAAACAAATTCCTTTGTTTAAAAAACACAGGGTTGCGACTGTGCAGCGCTGGCGACAGGCACATCAAAAGTTGCGCAGTACACGATAACTGAAGGAATCTTAAAGAAAATTCAAGAAAAGTGAAACCATATCCAGACCAGAGACTTAAAACCGTAAAAATCGAGAAAAATTGGATTTTCAAAGTGTAGAAATAGCTTAATAGTGCTAACAGACACAGGAGAGTCACAGTGGGATTGTGCGCGAGTGAGAGGACAACACTTGTGGAAATTTTCACTCGCCTAGTAAGGAAACCCACGATTCCCCTGGTGAAAAACCAGAATCCGTAATAAAAATATCTCCGGATCCAGACGTACCAGCTCGACATTACTCAAAAGGGGAGATAGCCCACTCCAACACAAGATATCTGACTGTTATATATTTTAATATTTAAAATAATATACGTAATGAAACAACGTGCATTTATGTCGGACTATTTATTCGTTGCCTAGCAACTCACCACAGATCCTACACAGACTATACATATATAACATTTTCTCCCCTCATAAAAGAACTAATTAAGAATTATATAAAAAAAAGTATCAATAATAAAAATAATAACCAAACAACTTTTGCACTTTTCAAACTTAACATATAACTACATTACTAATCAAACACAAGTTACAAATATTTTTTATAGTCCACTCTAGGAATGTCCCTTAGCAACCTAGCGGAGTTCCTAGAGGGCAGGGTATCGTCTGTTTCCCCATTATCTGAAAGCTGTACAACATCTCTCTCTTCTCCCCCTGTTGAAACCTTGGTTTGTGGACCAAGTACATCGTCCACGTATCTTGTCTTTGTAAGTAGAACAATTTGATTTTTATGTTTTTTTACCGGAGATGATGTTTCGTGGTCAAAAATCAAATAAACAACCTTACCGATTTTTTTTAAAATGGTTCCTCTCTCCCATATAAATTTGTTATTAGTAACATATTTTTTGAAGAAAATTTCGTCACCCGTTTCCAAACTTTTAATTTTTTGACAACTTTTGCCGTTATTCTGCAAACAAAATTTTTTGTTTGTCTTAGAAGAAGATGGCAAGAAAGACGACTTGGGATTAATTAAGTCTAGTCGACTTCTTAAATTTCGACCATACACCAACTGAGCTGGTGACAAACCTGTGGCAGAATGTACAGAATTCCTGTAATCGAATAAATATTTAAGCAACAGCATTTTTTGTTGTGCCATGTTAGACGTTGACAACAACGCTGACTTAATCCCCTTTTTAATAATTTTTACAAAACTTTCCGCTTGCCCATTACTAGCGGGGTGATAAGCCGGCGACGTTATATGTGAAATACCATTACTGTTACAAAAATTCTGAAACTCGTACGATGTAAACCCCGTACCGTTATCGCTCACTATTGTCGTTGGCAATCCAAAGCGTGACATGTAATCATACATTTTTGCTATCACCTCAGACGAACCGGTATTGCTACATTGATACACTTCTACCCATTTTGTGTGTGCGTCGACAACTACTAAATACATGCGTCCATGTACTGGCCCTAAAAAATCTATATGAACTCTTTCGAAAGCATGTTGTGGATATGACCATGGCGCGGGAGAGACTCGCGGCGGGGACGGCCGTAACTGCACGCACACCGCGCACGATCTTATCATTGACTCTATCATTCCGTCGATACCCGGGAACCACAGCCTCGACCGTGCCTCAGCTTTGGTTTTCACCATACCTAAATGAGATCTATGTAGCTCTGTTAACACCTCCGATTTCAGTGTCTCGGGTATGACCACCTTGTGACCCCGCATAATACAACCATTTTCAACAGATAGTTGTGCTCTACACAAATGGTATGGCTTAATACGTACATCTGAAATATTCCTAGGCCAACCCTCTAATATGTAAGTTTTTACCTTTTGCAACAATAAATCTTTCGAAGTCTCGACGCGGACTCTATTTAAAGTTACAGGTAAATCGCCGTTAATTATAAAATTAATATAAGATGCCCGATCGATGCCATCTTCTGCAACTGTCGACCTTGCCGCAGCTGACTCTGGTAGACTAGCCCGAGACAGATAATCGGCACAATTATTAGCACTGCGAACGTATTCGATGTTATAATTATATGCGCTTAAAAACATCGCATACCGTTGCAACCGATTAGCGGAGACCTCTGGAATACCTTTATACGGCCCGAAAATAGAAATTAAAGGTTTGTGGTCTGTGCGTAAAGTAAAAGGCGTCGATCTACCGTATAAATATTGATGGAAACGCCTAACTCCAAAAATAATTGCCGTCGCCTCCTTTTGAATCTGAGAATATCTTTTCTCAGCAGAGTTGAGTGTTCGAGACGCGAAAGAAATAGGCCGCTCCGAGCCTGTCTCGTCCGCCTGCGACAACACCGCACCGAGGCCGCTTGGACTAGCGTCCACCGTCAAAATTAAATTGGCTTTAGGATTATAATGTGTCAACACATTATCTGATGCGAGCCGATTTTTTATTGTATTAAATGCTTGTTCATGCGCTTTCATCCAGTTCCATTTAGTGCCCTTTTGTAAAAGTTCGTATAGTGGTGTGAGCAACGAAGAAGCCCCCGGAACAAAATTTCTATAATAATTGACCAAACCTAAAAACGACTGTAACTTGTTGACATTGTCTGGCCGTGGAGCATTTATAACAGCTTTAATCTTATCCGGGGATTTTTTTAAGCCATTCTTGTTAATAATATATCCCAAATAGCTTATTTCATCTTTGAAAAACTCACATTTACTCCTTTGCAAAGTTAACCCCGCGTCCTGCAACCTTTTCAGCACACTGTGTATCCTTTTAACGTGCTCTGCCCTGTTTGGAGCTGTAATTAATATATCATCAAGCAGACACAATACTCCGTCCATGCCAGCGAGAACGCCTTCCATTGCGCGCTGGAAAATAGATGGCGCGCTGGTTAGCCCGAACGACATGCGAGTGTATTTGAACAATCCGCGATGTGTATTGATGCACGTTATCTCCTGACTATCTTCATCAAGTATAAATTGATTGTATGCCATAGATAAATCGAGCTTAGAAAATTGCTCACCCCCATACAAACGTGAAAATAATTCGTGCACCGTTGGCAAAGGATAATGCTCGACGACCAACTGTTTGTTAATGGAAACAGAATAATCGACGCACAATCTCACTGATCCGTCGCGCTTGAGCACTGGTACTATCGGCGACGCGTACCTAGAATGCTGGACGGGTTTTAAAATACCTAACTCGGCTAAGCGCTGTAATTCTTCATCAATTTTATCTCGTAACGAAAATGCCACTGGACGAGCTTTGAAAAAAATTGATTTCCCATTATCCCTGAGCCTTAATTTAATTTTATATTTATTAAATGCACCTAATTTATCGGAAAATACTTTAGGATATTGTCGTTCTAAGTCTTGTATACAATTATTTTCACTAGATACAAAGTTAAAAGTTGTTAATTGTAAACGAAATAAAGATATAAAATCTCGACCTAAAAGCGGCGGTCCTCCCCCGCGCACCACGTATACGTCGAGCTCGTGAGTGCGCTGCATGTACGTCATTGTTAGCCGTATCATACCTATACAGCCAATCTTACCACCAGTGTATGTAAACAAACGTTTATTTGCTTCCATTAACGACCTATCCCCAAAATATTGCCTATAGGTATCCTCAGACATTACAGTAACAGCCGACCCGCTATCGATTTCAAATTTTAACCTCACTTTACCTATTGTAATGTATTCTGCCATAGGTTCGCCATGCTCAGAACGAATGTTAAATAACTCACCAACATCGTCATCGTTGTCATCCTCATTGACCTCATCGGTTTCAATGTAATTATTTACCTTTTTGCACATCTTCTGTAAATGACCCTGAGAATTACATTTTTTGCACCTATATTTCTTAAACCGACATTGATATGAGGCATGGTTCCTAAGTCCACACACCGAACACTTCTCTCTGTTGATGCTCCTGTTGCTCTGCTCGTCCTGCTGCACGCTGCACACCTGGCCGGTCCCGCTCACGGCCGCCGCACCGACTGCGCCCGCATTCCGCGCGCATCGCACGCTCTCGGCTAACTCTACCGCCTTTGTTATTGATAATGTCTCGATATCCTGTTCGAACAACTTCATTCTTTCAGGACACGCTGCCATTCCCATAACGAAACGATCTCTCAGCGCCTCCTCTACGTCGTTGAAGCCGCAGTTTGCCGTGAGCCCTCTTAGTCGGGCCGCCCATTGTGCATGTGTCTCGCCTGCTTGCTGTGTCGCCGTATAAAATCTATGCCGCTCGCTAAATCCATGAAACTTAGTGATAAAATGCTTATCGAGCAGCTTTATGATTTCTTCGAAGGGGACCTCCTCGATTTTCTTTGGCAATGCGAGATCCGCCGTCAACTTATACGTAGCATCGCTTAATGCACTTAATAAAATAGCACGCCGCTTAATCCCGGCTTCATCACTTTTCTCTATGTCGTTCGCTATGAACCATTGCAATAAGCGTCCTTTAAAACTTTCCCAATCCTGTTCTAGATGTTGAAAATTTGGTAAAACTCCAAATGTACCAGACATATTAAGTGATTTTATTGCTATTTTACTTGAATCCTCGTCGCCACTGTTATATATTTTAATATTTAAAATAATATACGTAATGAAACAACGTGCATTTATGTCGGACTATTTATTCGTTGCCTAGCAACTCACCACAGATCCTACACAGACTATACATATATAACACTGACGAAGAGAAAATAATTTTAAGTCAAAAAGTGAGTGAGTGAGAGACATTTAAAGTTGAAACTTTCGGTTGACTCTAGTGTGTGACAGTGTGAGTGCGCGTGGGAATTGTCGCTGCCGCTGGACAGGGTAAGCCAAAAACTATACTAAGCCAACCTCCAAAAAAATATTTTGGCGCATTATAACTGACTTTCGGCTGAAAAACTGTTTTTCATTGGAAAGGACACACCCCGCAGACCCTTAAAGGAAAACCATCTTAAATAACACCACTTTGAAGAGCCGGCTTAGCCCTAAGTGTTAGTCTTTACCGCGTCCAAATCGGACGCCAGGATCAGGAAATATAAGGCCGGGAATAAAAAACAGGGAATTTTCCCGGGAACAGCATCCCACAGGAAAGCATTCATCGGGAACGGAAAGAGGAAACCAAGCCGATTCCGTAGACACCTTGCACGACGGGCTACGATAGCTGGATCAGGAGATATAGCACTTCAAGATTAGGGCGGCCATTTTGTCCGCCATTTTGAAAAATTAAAACAGAGATTGCTCGTGACACAGAAGAGCTACGAGGGTGGGATTTCCGAAGCTGGGATCGGACCAAGGCCGTACACCACGCCAGACCAAAAACCGAGAAAAATTGGGCCCATACCAACGAACACCGAAATCGACAAGAGCTCCAAAAGCCCTGTGACGGGAACCCGCTCTCACAAAAATCGGACGATAAACAACAAAGTTACGAAGAAAACTAACTTTTCGGCAGCCATTTTGTATCCAGGACGTAATTTTCCGCACCTCATAACTCGGGCGCCTGAATAGCTAGAATACCCGAGTTTGGGCTTGTTGGAATTGGCCCGAAGAGTACTATAAAACGCGACAGGTCCCAGCCAAATCCGGGAGATCGGCTCCTCGAAAATTTTCGAGGAAGTACTGGAAGATAAACAGAAGCCTAAATCACATACCAAACACACCAACAAACACCGAAATAGTGATCCCACCTACAGACTTCACCCAGCCAACAACACCAGCAAAAAAAATGTCAACGTCCGCTCCACCTAAACCCGCAAAAACCTCTCGTAAGCCAACATCTGAATCATCCACTGGCGGTTCCCTCCGCGAGAAGGTCCTAAACAAGGCAGCACGGTCAATAGCAACGGACCAGAAACTTGAAAAAGCGTCTGACGAAGCGGCCAAACTACACAAAGGGGCGTCAATGAGTGAACCCCCCCCATCCCCCCCGAAAATAACGCTGAAGGTCCCCAAAGCTTCAACAAGGAGGTCCCCCAGCTTAACCCCTGAAAAGACGTATGGAGAGCCCTCGGGCATGACTGAGCCTGCCACAACTGACGACCGCAGCAGTCTGATGGAGGAGCTGGATCGACTACTGCAAACCACACAGCCGACCGAGGCGCCATCGTGCGGAACAAGCATCGCTGATATGGACGATTATGACGCCAGGTCCGAAACCTCTAATCAGTCGGGCTTTAGACGAGTGAGCCTCCTTTACACCACGCCAAAAAGGGGAACGGGCGTAGAAATGGATGTTGCAACCAAAGTCGCCAACGACCTCTTGCAGAAAGGGAAAACAGCCCTTGAAAGCGCGGGTAACATGAAGAGGGAGTGCAAAGCAACCGCCCTGGACAGTCTGCAGGGCCTATACGAAACAGTCCTATCACTATCAGACTCCCGATCCCGCCATAAGTGCAACTTAGAAAAGGAGCGAACTAGACATGCTCAGGAATCGGTGAGAGTAGAAAGAGCACACAACAAGCAGCTCTCAACAATAAAACAAAGCTTGATCGCGGAAATCTGCACTGTGCGGGAAGATTTAAAGAGCGCCCTTGAAGAAGTAAAGGCAGTCCGTAGCTGGCTAGGCTACGAAACCGAGGTGCCATTCAGGGGAATAGGAGAAATTAAAAAGAACCTACACGACCTTGGGAAATCAATATTGGCGGAGTGCAGTTCTATACGCCAGGAAGAAAAATCGGCAGGAGAACCCTTGTGGGAAACCATACAGGCGGACCTTACAGGAACGAACATAAAAATATCTGGCATTTCCAACCAGCTGGATGCACTGCGCCGTGACTTGACAGCACTCGTTAAATCTTCGGACACCCAAACCACCCTCCCAACAGCGAATTTGGATCTCCCGCGTTTTCCGGACGCAGACATATTGGAACACGATATAAAACAAATAAAGGACTCACTAAAACAACTAATAGAAAATAACAACACTCAAAGTCTCCCTCCACCTCCTGTGGACCTCACAGAGCATTTACGCCCGCTTACAGAAAGAATGGAGGCCGTGTCTTCCAGCCTCCGACTGCTACAGGAAAAGAAACCAGAGGTGCCAATGCCAAATTTGGGCACTGAAATAGCAATAGAGGAGGTGAAACAAACACTTGCATCCATAGAAAAGGAAGTAACGGGATTGAGTGCATCGGGACCTCCTCCTCGGGACGAAAAAACAACTTATGCCAAAATAGCAGCCCGACCTCTAAAAGGACTCAGTCCACACAAGACCTACGCCGACACAATAACAACAATTAAGACAAAAAAGGCCAGCCCACAATTCAACTTAACTATAGAGTCTACTACGCCAACCCATACTAGTGACGATATTATAAAAAGGGTAAAAGACAATATCGATGTTATCAACCTAGGAATTGGCATAAACAAAATAACCAAAATCCGAAATCAAAAAATAATAATAGGCTGCAACACAAACGAAAATAGACAAAAATTAAAAAAGAACCTGAAAGACAGCACTAAAGAACTGAAAATAAAAGAAACAGAACCCAGAAACCCCTTCATTAAAATAATCGGAGTTGCAAATGACTTGACCAACGTCCAAATCCCAGAGGCAATCATAAACCAAAACAAAGACAAACTCCAAAACGAACCCTCTGGCAATATTAAAATTATAAGAAGGACAAAAGGCCGCACAAGAAGCATCAACAACATAATAGCCCAAGTGACCCCAGACATTTGGAATAAAATCCAAAACACTAAGATCCATCTCGGGTACCAAATAGTAAACGTCGTGGACCAATCCCCGATAAGGCAGTGTTTTAGATGCATGGGATTTGGGCACGAGGCAAGAGACTGCAAAAGTGAAGACAGGTGCGGATACTGTGCGGAAGAACACGATACACGCACCTGCAAAAACAAAAACAGTGAAAATATACCCAAGTGTATAAACTGCACAGGCCAGCACCCAGCTTTCTCTTCAGAATGCCCGGAATGGCAAAAATGGGACAGAATAGCAAGAAGATCCATATGCTATTGCTAAGGGCAGCGAAAACAAAGATAAAAAGATAAAAATCAAAATAGAACAGATAAACCTGGGTAGGGGATACGCAGCAATGAAGGAAGCAGTAAAAGAGGCAGAAACACGCAGAACCTCTATCCTTCTACTGCAGGAACCATATGTGGGAGCCAAGGGATACGTAACCGCAAGCCATAGAGTTATACAATGGGCAGGAGCAACACAAGCCAACCCAGTAAAATCTGCAGCTATTATCCTAGATAAGAACTTACTGATTACTGAGAACAGTTCACTGCATAGCAGCAACATAGTAGCCTTTGAAGTATCCCTTTGCAACTTCAAGATGGGAATCATAAACACCTACCTTGAGGGAGATAAAAATATAGAGCCTTACCTGAATCGAATATCCT
Source organism: Lycaena phlaeas (assembly GCA_905333005.2). Classification (NCBI taxonomy): domain Eukaryota; kingdom Metazoa; phylum Arthropoda; class Insecta; order Lepidoptera; family Lycaenidae; genus Lycaena; species Lycaena phlaeas. The sequence continues at coordinate 103,355 of HG995182.1, forward strand.
ACGTCCACAACTCAGTGGGGGGAGACAAAATCCTACTAGCTGGGGATGTAAACTCAAAAAGCACTTGGTGGGGATGCAACGAGGACGATGAAAGAGGGCAGGAGCTTATGAACCTGCTCTCCCAGCTCAATCTCCATATAATCAACGAAGGAAACATACCAACTTTCCACACATATAGAGGAGACAGGCTATATACCAGCATAGTCGACGTCACCGCTTGCTCCTCGAATCTCCTCTCTAAGATTAAGAACTGGAGAGTGGACGAAAACTCGGCAACACTAACCGACCATCGCAGGATCGAGTACGAGATAACTATGGAGAAAAATCAGGGCTACATACCACCCCCTTCAACAAGGAAGTACAACACAAGGAAAGCAAACTGGCCAAGCTTCACAAATGCTCTCGAAATGGCCCTGGAAAAACGAAGCCTGAACCCACAATCCATACAAGAGATCACCAACAAAAATGACCTAGAAAGTACAGTCCAAAAATATCAAGAAGCTATCGCGGAAGCCGGAGAAGAGTCAATTCCCAAAATAAACAACGACAAGAAAAACAACAATAATAGATGGTGGAACCCAGAATTAGACACCATGAAAAAAGAAATAAAGCGAATCAAAAGACAGATCAAACAAGCAAACCCAACAAGAAGGATTATACTAATAGAAACTCTAAAAGACAAGAAAATTATATACAAAGAAAAAATTGAACAGGCAATAACACAGAGCTGGAAGAAATTCTGCACGGAACAGGAGCGCGAATCAATGTGGGACAAAATCTTTAGGGTTATCAAACATTCCACAAACAGAGAAGGGGACAAACTACTAGCAGCTCCCACGGACCCAGCCATCGCCCTTAACCCCGAAAAATCTGCTCAGCTCCTGGCCGAAACCTTCTTCCCACCAGACAACCCAAACTCGGATACCACAGAACAGGCAGAGACCAGGGAACAAACTCAAAGCGCCATCGAAAATCCAGACTCTGTTACACCATTCACAAAAAGCGAACTTGGAGCAGTCTGGTCTAGAATGAGCCCCAAGAAAGCCCCGGGAATGGAAGGATTTACATCCGACATATGCGAAGCGGCATTCAATACGAGCCCAGACACCCTCATGGCAATATACAACAAATGCCTTCAAATAGGCTACTTTCCAAGAACATGGAAGCATGCAATAATAAAAATAATACCCAAGCCAGGAAAAGAAAACTACCAAAATCCGAAATCATACAGGCCTATAGGACTACTCCCGATTCTAGGGAAAGCATTAGAAAAAATGATAGCCAACAGAATAATATGGAAAATGGGGAGTCAAAAACTCATTAGTTCTAGACAGTACGGATTTCTGCCACAGAGAAGCACGGAAGATGCACTCTTTGACGCAATAGAAAAAATAAAGGAACATATAAAACGAAAGGAGATTATAGCAGTGATCTCCCTAGATATAGAAGGAGCATTCGACAACGCCTGGTGGCCCGCAATACTCCAACAGTTAAAGAAACGGAAACCAGAAGCGGCAATTTACAACTTGATCAAGAGTTACCTAAGCGAAAGGAAGGTAGAAGTAAGATATGCAGGCGCCACAGCCATCAAGGAGAACGAGAAGGGGTGCATACAGGGCTCCACGAGTGGCCCAATAATGTGGAACCTGCTCCTGGACTCCTTGTTACAAGAAGCAGAAAACATGGAAGTACACATTCAAGCCTTTGCTGACGACCTCCTCTTAATAGCAACGGGGAAAACAGGAATAGAAATCGAAGATAAAGTAAACAGAGCCCTTGCCACCATCTCAAACTGGGGAAGAACAACTAAATTAAAATTTGCAGCTCACAAAACACAGGCAATTCTAATTACCAAAAAACTAAAATTTGACATCCCAAAGATATCCATGGATGGAACTGAAATAGAGTTTAAAGAACAACTCAAAGTATTAGGACTCACAATTGACAAGAATCTGAATTTCTTACAACACCTGGACGAAACTTCCAAAAAAGTAAGCAACATTTACAAGGCCGTGAGCAGAACAGCAAGGGCCCAATGGGGACTAAACTCCGAAATAATAAGAACGACCTATATATCAGTAATAGAACCCATAATACTGTACGGCTCAAACGTCTGGGGACAAGTGGCAAATAAAAAGCAGATAATTAACAGACTAAATAAAATAACTAGAATTTTCGCCAACCTAATCTCAAAGGCACACAGAACGACATCCCTAACATCGGGAACTCTGCTTTCAAGGATTCTTCCACTAGACCTAAGAGCCATAGAAAACAGGGAACTTTACCTAATAAAGAGAGGTAAGCCTATGACAGAGCTACCGGACCGGACCCTGGAGATGAAAGTAAGTCCATTCAGTCTCCCACACCCAGCGAAAAGGCAGCCAATCAACTTTACTCATATAAACGACTCGGAAGAAATGGACAGAACAGATAAAACCACCCCACTATGTTTCACGGATGGCAGTAAAATAGATGGAAGAGTTGGAGGAGCAGTCTCCTGCTGGGACCAAGAAGCAGAAATATATAAAGCCAAATTCCGGCTACCAGCATACTGCAGTGTCTACCAAGCTGAAATGGCAGCCATCCACAGAGCAACAAAGTTAATAGCAGAAAAACCAGCCTTAAAACACTCAAAGATCATAAGCGACTCAAGATCAGTTCTCCAGACTCTAGCAGATCCGAACTCACTACACCCCATAGCTCAAATGATCAGAGAAGAAGTCGACAAAATTAAAACTCAAGGAGGCAACATTGAATTTTGTTGGGTCAAAGCACATGTGGGCATCCAAGGGAATGAGAGGGCGGATGAACTCGCTAAGGAAGCGGCAACCAAAATAAAAACAAAACCGGCATATGATTCATACCCGCTTTCACATGCCAAACGCATACTGCGTAAAGCAACCTTATCAGCTTGGCAACAGCGGTATGAAACAGCAAGCTCAGGAGCCATAACAAGAATGTTCTTCCCAAACACCGAAGACGCTTACAAAATCCTAGCCAAAATAAAAATAAATAACACCATAGCCCAATTGTTTACCGGACATGGAGGATTCAGGGCTTACCTTTACAAAAGAGCTTTAGCTGAAACACCATATTGCGAATGCAGCGAGGATCAAGAAGAAACCCTGCCCCATTTAATACTGGACTGCCCAGTGTTCATGAACATACGACACAACTGCTCAAATCAGATCGACACCGACATAACTGTCAATAGTCTCCCAAGCATAATGCGAGATGAAACAAGCAGGAACATTTTCATAGAGTATGCAACCCACATCATCAAAACAGCAGGAGCAAGAAACGGAGCAAGACAACAAGAAAAGAATACACCTCAAACAGCATCAACATGAGGAAATAATGTTTGCGGTAATGCGGCGATTATGTAAATGATATTATGTATTTAAAAAAAAAAAAAAAAAAAAAAAAAAAAAAAAAAAAAAAAAAAAAACAAGTTTCTTTACTATCTTTCATTCATTACTATATAAATATATCCTAATAATAATATATTAAAATCGGAAGCGGAACTGATAACAGAACATAGATAAAATATCAGAATAAATTCAGGCACTGCGTCGTTCAAGGGCAGTGGAAACCGCGGGCCGGGCCAAATGAGCGCCCGGACATAAAAAAAAAAAAAAAAAAAAAAAAAAAAAAACCTAACCTAACCTAACCTAACCTAACCTAACCTAACCTAACCTAACCTAACCTAACCTAACCTAACCTAACCTACCTACCTACCTACCTACCTACCTACCTACCTACCTACCTACCTACCTACCTACCTACCTACCTACCTACCTACCTACCTACCTACCTACCTACCTACCTACCTACCTACCTACCTACCTACCTACCTACCTACCTACCTACCTACCTACCTACCTACCTACCTACCTACCTACCTACCTACCTACCTACCTACCTACCTACCTACCTACCTACCTACCTACCTACCTACCTACCTACCTACCTACCTACCTACCTACCTACCTACCTACCTACCTACCTACCTACCTACCTACCTACCTACCTACCTACCTACCTACCTACCTACCTACCTACCTACCTACCTACCTACCTACCTACCTACCTACCTACCTACCTACCTACCTACCTACCTACCTACCTACCTACCTACCTACCTACCTACCTACCTACCTACCTACCTACCTACCTACCTACCTACCTACCTACCTACCTACCTACCTACCTACCTACGGATGGAAATGAAAAACAATAGTATATTTCATTACAAGCCTGTCATTGTATAAAAACACAAAATGGTACAAGGTGGTGATACAGACAAGTCTTTTATTGAAAAAAATAAAAATGAAATTAATAAGATGAAATAAAATGAAACCTAACCTAACTCATTTATTCAAATTATTAAATCTGATTTTGAAACAAATTAGTAGCTTCTTTTTAAAAATATTTGTAAAAACTTCGTGGTTGGTTTTTTTTATTATTTTTAATATACATGTACATTATTTTGATAGTTGGGAAAGAGAACGCACGAGTTCGGAAACGGTAAAGAAAAAGTACAAGTGTGTAATAGCCCACTTTCCGAACGCTATACGTCCCTTCAATACGCCACTTTTCGAACAATTGTATTAAAAAAGTTATTTTATAATTAAATGCGATGTCTAGCCGTCAGTATTAATGTACTAAATTCAGTGTTGCTTTTTTAGAAATAGTAGAAAGGCATCTAAAACATCACGCAACTATCGATACATAATAATTACATTGATATTTAATAATATTTCATATTAGGTAACATAAGATATTATTTAGTCAAAAGAATAATTATTAAAACAACGTGGAATATAATCAATAAAGAAACTGGCAAAAATAAATATAATAACACTGAATATTCTTTATGTATTGATGGTAAACGAATAGATACTGACAAAGAGGTCGCAACTATCTTTAATAATTTTTTTGCTAATGTTCCATTGGCAACAACAAAAAATCTTATATCCTCTCCTACCGTTGCCGAGACATTACTTAAAAAAAGTGTCAATGAGAATAAACATGTATTTAAATTTCAATATATTTGCCCAAAAGATGTTATTAGTGCTTTTAAATTAATTAATATTAAGAATACTACAGATTTGTGGGGCATGTCTGTAAAAATTATGAGACATATTGTGCATATTATTGCACCGATTTTAGCAATCATATTTAATAAGTGCATTGATTGTGGTGAATTTCCTGATTTAATGAAACATAGTAAAGTATTACCACTTTTTAAATCAGGTAGCAGTACAGACCCTTCGAACTTTAGACCAATTTCCATACTTCCAACTCTCAGTAAAATATTCGAAAAAATTATTCTAAATCAACTTTTATTCTTTTTTAATAAGCATGAGTTACTTCATAGACAGCAATTTGGATTTACCAAAGGTAGATCCACAACTGACGCGGGAGTTGATCTTTTAAAATATATATTTACAGCTTGGGAGGAGTCACAGGATGCTCTAGGTGTATTCTGCGATCTGTCCAAAGCTTTTGACTGTGTTGAACATGCGACGTTAATCAGGAAATTGCACCACTATGGTATCAGGGGTACTAAACTTAAACTACTGGTATCCTATTTAAATAATAGAACACAAAAAGTAATCATAAATGGTAAAAGTTCCGCTGGTACCAAAATAAAAATGGGGGTACCTCAAGGATCCATTCTTGGTCCATTTCTCTTCCTTGTGTATATAAATGACTTGGCTTCACTTATGAAGGACAAACATGAAATTGTATTGTTTGCTGATGATACCTCAGTAATATTTAAAATTAAACGACAGCAAATGGTCCTTGACGATGTAAACAATGCTCTTTCGAACATGGTGCATTGGTTTAGCGTAAATAATTTGTTACTTAATTCAAACAAAACTAAATTGATAAAATTTACACTGCCTAATGTCAAGCAGGTGCAAACTAATGTATCACTTAACGGAGAGGTGATGGACTTGGTGGATTCGACCGTATTTCTTGGAATAACCATAGATTGTAAGCTGCAATGGGCGCCACATATAGCCAAGTTGGCAAATAGGCTCGGTACTGCGACTTTTGCGATTAAAAAAATAAGAAAAATGACAGATGTAAACACGGCGCGATTAGTATACCATGCTTACTTCCACAGTCTAATGTCTTACGGCATTCTACTGTGGGGGAATGCGGCGGATATTAATACGATTTTCTTGTTGCAGATGCGAGCTATTCGAACTATATACTGTTTGGGCCCCCGGGTATCATTGAAAGAAAAATTCAAAGAAATTGCCATCTTAACTGTAGCTTCTCAGTACATACTTGCTAATGTGATGTACGTCCGCAAAAATATTAATGACTTTTTAAAAAAATGCGACCATCACAACATAAATACTAGGAACAAATATAAATTGAATGTTCCATTTTTTAGACTTAATAAAGTTAGTACTTCTTTTATGGGACAATGTATACGATTTTACAATAGGATCCCAGAAAACGTTCAAAATCTTTCCATTAATAAATTTAAGAAAATTGTTAAGGAACGTTTGTGTGGTAAAGCGTATTATGAAATAAAAGATTTTATTGAAGATACCACACCTTGGGAATAAGACACTCACTCATAAGGTTTTATACAATGTATAAATTATAAATTTCATAATTTGTTATTTAGACGAAGCGAAACCTTGGGATTAAATTGCTCTTCTATAAAGCTGTTTTATCTAGAATGTAGATAAATTTGGAGCCTGCAGTGTGTTGAACTAAACTTGTGTAAAGGTGAAACGTATGACATGTCATGCTCGCTTACGCTACTGCAGTGGTGGCGTTGTGGGATGGGTCTTCCACTTCCCTCTAATATGCGGAAGAGGTTGACGCTGGCTCACGCGTCCAGGCCTATGTGGAGGTGCTGCTGTGGTGGCTGGTCGTGTTATGCGATTTCTACCTAGCTGAGTTTCTTTTTTTTTATTAACATCCACTGGTTTGTTTTGGATATTGCGGGGTCTAAATTTATCTACTTATTTACTTTTCTTAGGATAAAGATCTTAGGATAAGACTGTAATAAATGTGTTATAGTAATAAGTGTATGTAATTATGTATGTTTATAAAAAATTGTACACTATATTTTGAAAGGAGCAACCCAACAGAGTTTCTTGCTGAATTCTTCTTATGTACTATACTAGTATAGTACTATGTATTGTTTGTATTACTATTTTTTGTAATATTGTATTTGAAAAGAATAGTTCCACTGAGTTTGTTTCGCCGGTTCTTCTCAGTGGACTTACTTTGGAACCGGTGGTAGACTCAATTGACCTTCAAAAAGATACTTGGATAGTACTATTTTGAATAAAATTTTTGACTTTGACTTTGACTATTAGTCAAAGAAACAAACTTATGTTAATTTTTTTTATTGAATAGCAATCAAAGTATAATTTTATTTATATTGAATCACATTAGGTGTGACATTTGTAGGTAGGATAAAGAATATATTCTGACATAGAAATAGTTTAATATTAAGGCAAAAATAAAAAATGCATTCAAATGGCCGCTGTTTTGGACGAAAATCACTTGAATTTTTGTAACTCATGCACATCAAAAATCAAGGTTTTACTGGTTGTTATGCACCTTTTTACCTTGCGTTGAGGTAGTATTTATTCTTTGTGCTATTTTACAATAATCGCTGTTTGCTATTTAGTTCGTTTGCGTTGAGTCGAGCGCTTTCTTAGTAGTTGCGGCCTGACATATATTATGATGTTAAAAATACCTACTAAAATGTTTCATCCATGTCGATATAAAATAAAACATTATCCATAGATTATTCGAATGATTGCCAGAGGGGACTTATCGCAGCCAAGAATCATTCCTTCTTCGTGTCTGTGACGCAAACGCCCTAAAAGAAGGCTATACTTAATGCGCCTCCATCTAGCGCCCGTGGCCCAGTATGGAAACCGTTGCGTTAACTGCTAGTGGCGGCGGAGTAGGCCATGCGGTCGCTGTGGTGCTCCTTTTGCCTGCAGATCTGGTACCCTTAATAAGCGCATGCAGGCGCTCGCAGTAGTTTTAGTTTAGGTATGCACTAGCCAAGTCTGAGTGCTGCGTAGCGATTATAAAAGATTTCATTCATCGTCAACAAAAAAAGGGTTATACAGACTGGATACGACGATACGACATTAAATTAAACTGCATTCGTAAAACAACCATAAGAGTCTGTATTCAAAAAATTATCCAAAAATACCTCGTAGTTTAGGCACAGGACAATATTTTCATTTCTATATCATAAACTTTTCACTGAGCTATCACGTACGGGTGAACGACCCCGGCCTGGCGGCGCGGCATCGTCAAAGTGACAGCTGTGCAAAGAGGACAAAATATCTAGGTCCGATTGTTTCTATTTCGTTTTGATAATTGGTTGGAAATGGGAATTGGGAAGTAATGTTGACCTTGACGATTATGCACTCGTGTCGTGTAAGTTGTGTGTCAGTACTCACACTGAAGTCTTAGTAGGTCACCGCGATCCTGTGAGTTTTGATGTCGCACGTACTTTGTTTGTGACAACGGTGACCATGCGTTAATCGACATTAATCATCATCATCATCATGATCACCATGGCATTATTGCCGCCAAAATATCACGGCGTAAGTAACACGACAATACGCAGTACGCACACTACGTCACGGCCATTGTTATCGGTCAGTGAACCTATTTTTAACCGACTTCAAAAAAAGGAGGAGGTTATCAATTCGACTATGTTTTTTTTTTTTTATAATTGTTACCGCATAACTTTTGACTGGGTGAATCGATTTTGATGATTCTTTTTTCATTAGAAAGGTGACGCTCCCCATGGGGTCCCATTTTAATCTAGTCCAGTTCTGATGATGGTATCCATGAGAAAACCATGAAAGTCTTAAATTTACATTAGGCACGTGCACGACAAATAGATGAATAACTGAATATCACGCCAACCGATTTCAATGATTATTAGTTTATTTGAAAGAATGTACTTTAAGGGTAGTTTGGTGAAAACTTGGTAAGGTTCTGATCATGGGATCCATAACAAAGCAACGGAACTCTTCAATTCTTAGGAGCAAATTAACGATACTCGGCTGAATCTTTTATAGGCCATACGGATATTTGACTAACGTAACGTTTTTATGGTCAAGTGGTCAAGTAACTGTCGTAGCTGAATATGATGATCAATTCCTCAACGGCAGTAAGGATGCGATCTGTGGCAGAAATTCTAACTGTCTGTAATTTGTGTATGCACTCTGTAAACTTGTGTATGCAATACTTAATGTTATCATCATCATTATCAGCCTTTCTCCGTCCACTGCTGAACATAGACCTTCCTCAATGAACGCCAAGACATCTACTCTCACGTTTACTAGCCTCACTGGCCCTACTTAAAACTAAAAAGTACAAAATAAAGTTAATTTTAAATAAAAAACCAAAACCGACTTCAAACCTATACCTTTAAATTATGTGCAACTAAAAAATTAAAAATAATATTTAAATATTTCGAGGTGAAGATAATTAACAAAATGAATTAATCAATAAATATAATAAAACTTATATGTCTTACTTATACTTTTTAAAATTAGTTATTTTTGGAGTCGGTACCAGCCAAAGCAAAGATAACTTTAACAGACATCTACTCAATTACTGGGTGTACTCGTATGAGTACAAAATCAATAATTGCAAAGGAATTTATAATAGATGTGAGAGTATAATATTATGTATTCAAATGCAGTGAATTGTGATTAAACTGTCCTTCTTGGCTGGCACCGACTCCCAAAATAACTAATTTTAAAAAGTATAAGTAAGACATATAAGTTTTATTATATTTATTGATTAATTCATTTTGTTAATTATCTTCACCTCGAAGGTATAGGTTTGAAGTCGGTTTTGGTTTTTTATTTAAAATTAACTTTATAACATAACTATTTTACAAATATTTTATATTTATGCTATTTAGTTTGTTTGAAAAAATCTTTTTTTTTATATATATACATTAGGACATTTAAGTTAAGTTAAATTAATGTCGTATGATCGTATCCAGATTGTATTGATATCTACATCTTGAAGGTCAAGGATCGCATATGGACAAAAACGAATTGATTTCCTCTTGAAAGATATTCCGATATCAGTGGATTTACTGCTTACTTATCTAATTTATTTACAAAATAATATTTTATAAGGTCGAGATGTGGAGTCCAGCGAATGATGCTGGTTCCTCCCGGTCAGGACAGTGGCCAACCAAATCGTAATGAAATACTCTCCTGCGTTTCATACTGACGAGCATTAGTCTGCCACGGCTACTATGTACGTAATAATATTTTAGTTTAACTTTTCAAGTGTTTTCAGAGTTACCCTCATCCCCTTACTACATGGAGAGTCGCTCGCAGCCGTCGGTTCGTGTGACGAGGGTTATCAGGCCGTTTCCTCGCCACTAATCTCATGTTAGGACTATGAATACATTTCTTATTTCCAAATCGCTGCCTTTGGCACACCATCGTCATTATCATCAGCCTTTATCCGTTCACTGTTGAAGATAGGCCTTTCTCAATGAACGCAAAGACATGGACCGGTCACTCGGTATTATTATAATATTATGTGATGTATATTGATATCGATATTGGTTTAGAAATAAAACACACAAGGAAACATAAGTAATAATTTATTAACTAGAAGAACATCACTTAGACTAGAAGTCGATTCTGTAAATGAGTAATTTACGATCGATAAAGTGCCACCTGTCGGGCGGGATCATAATTATATACAGGGTCGGTTTTGCTCCGGCCGAACGCTATGTACAACAATATCTGGACGTTTGTAACTCTTAAAGTATAACAGACAAAACACTTCAACAATATTCAACTGAACCTTTACAATCACACAGACCATCGACTAGTGACGTAACTGTATGTACTGTTACAATACAAAGATGCTCGAAAAAGTTAAGTGTGCTGCTGGGTTAAACAATGAAACATTATGATACTATGTACATGATTTATAATATTATATCAGGATAAAAAAGGACTTATTCATTCATCAAATCATCGATTATTATTTATTTTGTTGTGTAATATCTTTTAGGGTTTGTGTTTGGTGGCACGACTGATTCCATTCGTCTCTCGTACGTCTGCAGAAAACTGGCGTGCTGGTGTTTGCTCACGTGTCTTCAGCAGACGTACAGGAGCGTTATTACTTGCACTCGGATCCTCTCAACCACATAACTTGCATTACTTTAGTAAATTTCAGAAAGGAAAAAACAATGTAATTTTATTTCATAGTCCATCAAGTTACCGCCGTCCGGAGAGCGATTTATTAATAATAATGAGAGTTTATAGTATAAAATAGTATCGTCCATTTGAGATCAGAATTACAAACTGGTGTATAATCGAGCAGAGTCCTATGTGTGTCGCAGCACGTGGCGGCCCGCCAGCGCGGTCAGCGCAGCCATCGGCAGCACCGCGGTGAGCGCCAGCGGCGGGGGCGGGGCGCGCCCGGCGTTGCGGCTCAGAGTCGCAGCCATCTTGTCACCTGTAAAACAGTAACTAGTTCTAAACTTGTTCTGAACGATTTAAGCAAATGGTTTATGTTCAATAACATATAACACCATCTAGCGGCAAATGGCGCAAACCTACACCGGTGTGAACACAGGACATAAAAATAGACGGAATGCATTGAAAATTGTATAACTTCACTCTCTTCTAGAACTCTCTTCTAGAACTATACGTCAATGGTCACAATATTTGTAAAAGTCGTTTCGTTATTAATATAAAATATACGTTTTTCATGTAAAGAAAAGTAATAAAGCATTCATTGAAGAGTACCCTTGTCCTTAACAAATAGGAAAGAGTATATCCTCAACATTCTGGTCCATACGATACCGGATAGGAAGAACCACGCGGCATTGTGGAGCGTCACATCAGAAGGCATTGGGGAAAAGGATTGTCCAGGATTATCGGCAAGTCGCATCCGGTCAGGTCACAGAACCCATTTTCCTAACCCATGTCCAATAATTTGCGTTAATATCGTTATTTTTTCGTGTTAGTTTCGTGTTGGGCGGCGCTGGCGCTGCGCCGGCCGAGGTGTTACAGAGCGGGAAACTGTAAGTACTCTTGCTTTCTATAACCGTCCAAAATGAGTGATGATGAGTATCTTCAGTCGGACTCTGTTCAGAACCCCGTCAAACCAAGCGAGAGAGCTAAATCTCCTCGCTTAGGTGTTAGCACAATGCCAAATAAGCGTCTCGTTGATTTAAAAAAGCAACGAGGCACACTAAAAGGCAGGTTGACGTTATTTGAAAAGTATATTTCAAAAGTAGACAAATTAACATTAAATTCGACTATTAAAACTGAATTAGACTTAAGAATGCAGTCAGCTTGCACTATTTTTCAAAGTTTTAATGACATCCAAGGAGAAATCGAGATATTAACAGATGATTCCGATATATCCACTCAATTAGAATATCGTGAATCATTTGAACAGCAGTACTTTTCTATCATGGCCGACGCGAAGTGCTTAGTAAATCCTAATAGTGAACAGACCCAATCTGTTCCTTACCAAGTGAATAATCCTGTGTCCATTAAGTTGCCAGTTATAAAATTACCTGCATTTGATGGTGCATATGATCAGTGGTTGGAGTATAGAAATTCATATCTCACCATGATACACAGTCGTGAAGATCTCAACGAGATACAGAAGTTTCATTATTTGAAATCTTCTCTCAATGGTACTGCCTCTCAAGTTATATCTGCTTTGGAATTCACAGCGGAAAACTACTCACACGCATGGGATTTATTAGAAAATAGGTTTCACAACAATCGTTTATTAGTACAAAATCACGTTAAAGCCTTATTTACTGTTCAGTCACTTCAAAGCGAATCGTATGTTCAAATTAGAAAATTAATAGACTCAATATTACGTAATTTACGAGCACTTAAATCACTGAACGAGCCAACCGATGCTTGGGATACGTTAATTGTTTATCTTATTGTTTCTAAACTCGATCAGTCCACCGAACGTGAGTGGGAAACTCATAAAGGTTCTCTTGTTTCTAAAGGTAATTCAAATAACATCAAATTAGATGACCTTCTAGAATTTTTGAGAAACCGTGCGGATATGTTAGAAATGATCAAGTCAAATAATATTAAAAGTCTTTCTACATATAAACACAATAATAATGATACCAGTAGGTCGAATTTCAATCAAAATAAAAGATATATCAGTAAATCAAACAATATAAGCTCGCAAGCTGTCACACATTCATATGTAAATAATTCAAGTCATAATAAACATAAATCGGAAAATAATAAGCTAAGACGTACTTGTGTTGAGTGCGGCGGAGACCATTATTTGTATTCTTGTCCAATGTTTTTAAATTTGCCCGTGCAAGAGCGTTGTATAATTGTAAAAAGTAAAGGTCTTTGTCAAAATTGTATTCGTTCTAATAATCACTCGCCAAGCGAATGCTCTTATGGTCCATGTAAATTATGTAAAAATAACCATAATACATTGCTTCATAATAATAATAATACCTCTAGCGAAAGAATTGGTAATGCCGCATCCACGTCTATTTCATGTCCGTCGTCAAGTGTAAACAAATCAGCTGATACGCAGCAGGTACACTCCGGGCGCAACGTACTTACGTGCAGTGCGACAATACAACAGGTTCTATTGTCGACGGCACTTATCGATGTTCCTGACTCGAGAAATTGTTATCACACGGTTAAAGCTCTCCTTGACAACGGAAGTCAAAATTGTTTTATTACAGAATCATTATGTAATCGTTTACAATTGCCTATTATACAGTCCACAATACATATATCAGGTGTAGGACAAAGCGTTTCAAAAAGTTCCTACACCTGCAAAATAAACATTCGTTCAAAGGTCAATGATTTTAATACAACGATTCAATGTTGGGTTCTGCCTCGTATTACATCGAAGTTACCTTCATTAGACGTTCAGTGTCAATATATACAGATACCTAAACATATTTCGCTCGCGGACCCCACGTTTAGTGTTCCGTCGGACATTGATATACTTTTAGGGGCGGATATATTTTGGGATTTATTAAATAATAATAAGATTAAACTCAGTAGTGGTCCATATCTGTATGATTCCAAAATAGGATGGATCATATCTGGCCCTCTCTGTAGTAATGATAATATGTTTAAACCTGAGGGAATTCAATGTAATTTCGCTCAAATTAATACTCAATTACAAAAATTCTGGGAGTTAGAAGAATTGTCTGACTTACCAAATATTATGTCGAAAGATGATCGTTATTGTGAAAAATTATTTACAGAAACTACAAAACGTGATGAACACGGTAGATTTTCTGTTCGTATTCCTTTAAAGGAGTCACCCGAGGTATTAGGTGACTCATACGCTATGGCAAAAAATCGTTTTTTATGTCTTGAAAGAAAGTTAGATCGTTTACCTAACTTTAAAAAACTATATTTACAATTTATTCGGGAATATGAGGCACTCGGTCACATGACCCTAGTGCCATCAAAGGATGTCCCTGACATATTGAGTAGACCGCATTATATCCTACCTCATCACGGTGTTTATCGAGAGGATAGGGTCACTACAAAATTGCGTGTTGTGTTCGACGCGAGCGCGAGTACGTCGAACAAAAAATCGTTAAATAATATACAACATATAGGACCGCCATTACAAAATGATATTTTTTCTATCCTGCTGAGATTCAGGCAGTATAAATACGCAGCGTGTGCAGACATTGAGAAACATTTTAGACAGATTTTAATTCAACCAGATCAACGTAACCTACAATTAATATTATGGCGGGATAATCGAGACTTACCTTTGCAGCTATATAAGTTAAATACAGTAACGTATGGTACTGCGTCGGCTCCTTATCTTAGCATGCGATGCTTAAAACAATTAGCCTTAGAAAGTGATGATGATTTGGTTGCTAGGACCATTAATGATAACTTTTATGTGGATGACCTAATTACTGGCGGGGATGACCTTGACTCGTTGATGCAGCTGTGTAATAAAATATCCGTGTTATTAAAAGGGGGTTGTTTTCCGTTACATAAGTGGACGTTTAGTCATGACGTGTCTCTTGATAGTTGTAAGGACCTAAACATCGGTGAAAATAAATTGTCTAAAACGTTAGGGTTAGGATGGTGTACAAAAAATGATGACTTTTATTTCACAACTAAGGTTACATACAGTGAGACAGTGGTAACGAAACGTACAATATTATCAACCATTGCACAAGTGTATGACCCTTTGGGTCTGCTAGCGCCTGCGGTAATTATAGCTAAATCATTGTTACAAAATTTATGGTTACATAAATTAGATTGGGATGACGAAGTTCCTAAAAATATTACAACTACATGGCAAAAGTTTCTTTCTGATTTACAACATTTAGGTGATATTAAAATACCTCGCTATGCTATTCGCGGAAATTATATAGAACTTCATATTTTTACCGACGCGTCTCAAAATGCCTACGGGGCGTGCGCGTACGTTAGATCTTGTCATAATGATTGTGAAAATACCATACCTATTTCGGTGCATTTATTATGTGCTAAAAGTAAATTGGCGCCGATAAAGTCAATTAGCATCCCTCGGCTTGAGCTATGCGGAGCGTTAGTAGGTGCAAAATTATACTATAAAATAAAAAAGTCTTTGTGCTTAAACTTTAATAAAGTTTATTTCTGGACTGACTCAACAATAGTACAAGGGTGGCTTCGTCTGTCACCGCGTTTGCTCAAACCTTTTGTACAAAATCGTGTCGTTGAGATAAATGAATTGACATGTGATACAATTTGGCGGCATGTGAAGGGTACAGAGAACCCTGCCGATATCATAACGCGAGGTGCTACGCTAGACACATTAAATTACGACAAAAATAATATCTGGTGGTGTGGCCCTACTTTTTTACGGGAAGCTAGTCGCAGGTGGCCAAAAATTGATATTAAAGAATCGTTATCCATTGATTTACCCGAAACTAAACCGGACACAATTAATTTACATTCTATTCAAATAATATCATTGTTTGATTTTGAACGTTTTTCTTCATTTATTCGTTTGCAAAGAGTTTGTGGATATTTATTGCGATTTATAAATAACGCGCAAGCAAAGTCGCGCGGCGGCATCAGTATGCGTAAAACCGGTTCGTTATCAGTAGATGAGTTACAAAGATCGCTCGATGTGTTGACGCGGTTCGTTCAGCAAGAGTCTTTTAGTGAACAATATAATGAATTAAAAAATGAGATATCGTTTAATAGTAAGAAAAATAAAGGCAATAAATATTTGTATAAGAAAACATCAGGTTTAAATATATTTTTAGATAAGTTTAATATTATTCGCATAGGTGGAAGGTTATCCAATGCGGTTGAATTTAACTATGAAAAAAAGCATCCCGTATTGTTAAGCGCAAAACATCGTTTTTCAAGGTTACTATGTGAATATGAACACAAACGGCTACTTCATGCCGGGCCACAACTTTTAGTATATTCAATGCGTGAAAGGTGGTGGATCTTAGGAGCCCGTAACTTGGCTAGGCAGGTGGTACACAACTGTGTCACATGCAAACGCTTGAGAGGGAGAACATTGACACCTATGATGGGTAACTTACCTGCTGAACGACTAGAGCCTAGTTTTCCTTTCATGCAATGTGGTGTAGACTATGCGGGACCACTGTCCATATTGGATCGTAAAGGCAGAGGTGCTAAGCTTATCAAAGCATATATTTGTTTATTTATATGTTTCACGACCAGGGCTGTTCATTTAGAATTGGTAGGTAGCTTAAGCACACAGGATTATATTTTAGCATTAAACCGTTTTATAGCACGTCGCGGAAAGCCATACCAAATATTTTCCGACAACGGAAAGAATTTTGTAGGTGCTGAAAAGGAGTTAGCAGTAATTTTTAACAACACTAGTGATATTTTTGATTTTCTTAGTAATAATCAAATTCGTTTAACATTTATACCACCATATAGTCCTCATTTTGGCGGGTTGTGGGAAGCGGGAGTCAAGTCCTGCAAATACCATTTACGACGGGTACTGGGCAATACCAGATTAACACGCGAGGAGTTTGAAACAGTATTAACGCAAATTGAAGCTGTCTTGAACTCCCGCCCCTTGTCCCCTCTGTCCTCAGACGTTAACGATTTCCTCCCGTTGACTCCCGCACATTTCCTGATCGGTCGACCGCTGACAGCGCCCATCTGTGAGAACCTGACGACGATCGAGCCTACGAGACTGGGACGCTACGACCGTGTGGAGCAACTTAGACAACATTTTTGGCAACGTTGGTCTAAAGAATATGTGTCAGAGCTCCAACAACGAACAAAATGGAAAGGAAACGATGAGGATATTACACTGGACAGCTTAGTACTTATCAAGGAGGAGAACGTCCCACCACTAAAATGGAAATTGGGTCGAGTGGCGAAAGTATTCCCGGGGCCTGATGGAATATCCCGTGTAGCTGAAATCCGTACAGCGAACGGCATTATACGGCGCTCCTTTTCGAAGATCTGCCCGTTATATTCGCAATAGTCAAGAAGTTATGAAGAAGAGTACTTGATGTTGGAAGTCTACATCCTGATGCTTCCAAGGCGGCCGGTATGTTCAATAACATATAACACCATCTAGCGGCAAATGGCGCAAACCTACACCGGTGTGAACACAGGACATAAAAATAGACGGAATGCATTGAAAATTGTATAACTTCACTCTCTTCTAGAACTCTCTTCTAGAACTATACGTCAATGGTCACAATATTTGTAAAAGTCGTTTCGTTATTAATATAAAATATACGTTTTTCATGTAAAGAAAAGTAATAAAGCATTCATTGAAGAGTACCCTTGTCCTTAACAAATAGGAAAGAGTATATCCTCAACAGTTTATAATATTAAAGTCAGTGGGGCCAGCTGAAATAGGATACACGAATTATGGCCTAGTTCCGGATGACCCCAAATTGTGAGCCCAGAATTCCATAGAATATAAAGTTAATACTAGCAATTGTACGTTCTAGTGATATCTTACTTTAAATCTTATTTTGATAAAATGTATTTATTTATTCATTGTAATTTATGTAAAATAAGAATAAGATCATATTCAGGTAACAATATGCAGGTACGTACTGCCCTCGGAGACGTAGACGTAGATGTGCGCAGGCTCAGTGTTGGCGGCGCGGCAGGAGTAGTTGCCCGAGTGCGCAGGCGCGGCGGCGCGGATGTGCAGCGCGGACTGCGTGCGCGCGCCGGGTGCCGTGGCGACGCTGACGCCGCGCGCCGCGTCGTAGTTAATCATACGCGCGTTGTGGTACCAGAACACGTACTGCGGCGGCACCGGGCTCTGTAATGTTACGGATTTCCCTCCGGGTTAAGTCGAATAGTAGGTTGAAGGATGAATGAACTCTACCGTTAAACATGAACTCAACACAAATAAGGTTATTTTGATTGGCTACTTTTATTAATTGGTCATAATTAACAGTGTCATGTGCAGAAGGCACATGCCTATTATGCACTGGTTTTCATCACCCAAGGACAGCTTACTATCTGTAGATGATTGAAATATATAGAGTATGCGCTATGAGATTTGTTTAATGATCCTGTGATAGCCAATGTAAAAAAATTAGCACCTACTCCATCACCTCGATTAAGAATAATAATATAAAGCATGATCATATTTAAACGGTTAACGGACCTTTTCGATGATGCAGACCAAGTTGATGGTGGAGCCGGCGTCCACGTGGTACTCCTCTGCGCCCAGGATGAACGCCTCGGGCACCACCAGGTGCAGGTGCACGAGCCGTGACAGCGTGCCCGACCCCGTGGACACCTGCCGGTCAGAGGTTGGGATTGTACTCGTATTACACGACACTATTTCATCAGTGTTTAGTTAGTACAGCAAACCGCACCTGACATTCGTAAGTGCCGTTGTCTCGTTTCTGCACGTATTTAATCTGCAGGATCCAGTCGTCGGAACCTTCGCTGTGCAGCACCTGTAAAAGTGGCAGCTATAGCGTCTGCGCTGTGAGGTGAGAGGCGGAGAGGAAGAAGGTGGATCGGAAGATTTACTTGGAAGCGCTCGTCGTTCGTGTACATGAACACTCCGGAGCTGATGATGTGCCAATCGCGTCGCCGGACCCACGACACCTGCCGACAATAATTACGTACCATGTATTAAGTACCAGGATAACCGCGCTATGGTGAAAACTATAATATTGGCTGTTCTTTATTCAACGATCTGCACTTAAAATAAATAATGAATAATTAGCTCAAGTATATGTATGCCATCTAGCGGCAAGAAGCTAAATCTTACACACTGCTACTGTCGGTAACAGTTCAGGTATGATTTGTTAAGTGTCGCTTGTAATTGATAATTTAATTATGTGTTACGTAATTCTTTAAAGGCGACTGCTCTTTTATATTATACTCGTTCAACATTTTAAAACAATTTAAGATAAGGGTCTTCAAAGTATGTGGTATTATTCTATGTTTTTAAATATTTTTCAATAAGTATTTTTATTCAGGGATTTTTTTAGGAGTTTTTCTTCTACCGTGTGTGACTTGCACACACATTTTTTTATTTATTAACATAAACTAAAATCACAACAACAATTTTTTCGTTTTGGAACGAAATTTAGGTAACATTTTAATATGCAAGATTTAAGGGATGTTCAGCAGTGGACGAATAAAGTCTAATGATGATGATGAGGATAATCATGCAAGATTTTATATGCACTAAACAACAGTTACTGATATTGCGGCTTCTAAAATATATTTTTAAACGACTTTAAAATATTCTTAAAATTGTACATGTAGTTCAAAACCATTATATTTTTCTTCCTTACAATATTATTTTGATAGCTGATAATATAACTAGTGCTACTTTTAATTTAGAAAAATAATATTATGGTTTTGAGAAATCAAAATTAAAACTAATATGAAATAATTATTATGTAGTTAAGTGTATTTGAGTGGGTGATGCAAATGAAGTGCGGGACGATTCGCTCTTGGTAGTGACTGTCACTCGTGCAAATGAAGGAGAACAGAAAAGACGCTGCGATGTCACGGTGTTTCGTTAGAATCGTTGGAGTATAATAATATTATTTATATTTTTAACAAACGTCTGATTTAAGCGCTAAATGGACACAACAATTCCTCTCTATGTATATCATTTATTACATCACTATTACTATTATTTTTATTTCATTATAAATAATACAGACTCAATTACTGGGATGTCATTTTAATGGCTTTTTTCCGATATTTTGCTTTCGAAATTATGTATTGAACGCCATGTAATAGTCCAGCCATAAATATGATCAAGATTAACAGAATGTTTTATGCTCTAAAATGTAAACCTTTTCCAAAAAAAACCATATTAATTAAGCCTATTACAACTATGCACAGCACCTTAACGCTCCGCACAACAGGTAGTATCTTTATTAATTATAGCTTATGTGTGATTGTGATTTTAGATGTACAAGCTAAATTACTGTAGTTTAAACATCAACATGTAATGCAATAATAAAGCTACTTACATCAATACTAAACAGTAATACTAAACAACAATATAAAAAAAACAATCTAAAAACATTAATTTACTTATCAGACACGGGGGGTGGTGAGTACTTGGCTTTCATATTTTCTGTGATCGATTTTTTGTACTGAGAGAATTTAGAGAAAATGTCTATGTCCGAATTAGAGATCGATAGATCGTTGTATGTACGACACATCCTGACCAGTGGATTGTAGTAGGAGGTGTTGTTTTTGTATGCTCCAATAGAAAACAATTTTGGTTTACGCGTTCTGCGTAAAGTGTTAAATGTAACTTGAGATAAGAGATTTGGAGAATAAATAGAAGAGTGCACAACTTTATGCAGGTAAAGCAGGCCGTATCTCTCGCGACGAGCACTTAATGGTACCACATTAAATTTAGCCAGTTGGGTAGCGTAGTCTATCGCCATACAACCAAGATTACATTTTCGAGTGAGATATCGCAAACACCGTTTTTGAACTCTTTCAATATTGTCTACGTGGTTTTTTTAAAAAGGGGACCAAATGGGACAGCAGTACTCAAGTACACTTTGGACTAAGCTAAAAAATAATACTAGTACACCATGAGGTTTCCTAAAGTCCTTTGTGGAACGTATGACAAAGCCTAAAGAATTGTAGCAACAATTCTTTTTTTTAAATGTGCTCATAGTGTGGACGAAAAGACAGTTGTTTATCAAACAAAACTCCAAGATGTTGTTGGATATACACCAGTCGGAGATAATATCAAGATCATTTTGCAATGCAGTGAACTGATCTTCATTAATTACCTCCGAGAAGATTTTTAGATCATCTGCGTACAAAAGCGCTGGACAAGACAGACGATCTATTAAATCGTTAATAAATATTATAAAAAGCAGAGGACCAAGATGAGACCCCTGGGGGACTCCGGAGGGTACTGAGAGGGGATAGGAGGAGAATCCCTTCACAGTAACCAGTTAACTGCGATTGCAAAGATATGAGGCTATCCACCTTAACAAGTTACCGTGAATGCCATAATGTGCCATTTTGTAGACGAGCAGAGAGTGGTCAACCTTATCAAAGGCTTTACTGAAATCAAGGTAGATTGAATCGGCCTGACTGCTAGAGGCAAATATAGTTTTTATACTCCATCAAATTAGTGAGAATGGACCTGTTTTTCATAAAACCATGCTGACTGTTTGAGATATATTTATGAAAATGACTATAAAGATGTGTATAGACCACCGATTCGAAGAGTTTTGCTATGCTGGATAGTATACTAATAGGGCGGTAGTTAGAACATAAGGACCTATTATCTGTCTTATAAATTGGTATAATGTGCGCTTTCTTCCAAACAGAGGGAAAAGTACCTGTTAAGGCCTCGAAGGGGGTTATAAAAAAGAGTGGACTGTATTTAAATATATATGTTTATTGTGGAGACAACGAAATGCCCGTATGCTGGTGCGCAACAGCTGGTGGCAGTCTGGCGGCCGAGCGATCGTGCGCCGCTCACCGCTCCTCCCGTGCGTTGACCCCGCTGTCGCCCTGTCACCGCCCGACGAGGCCCGAATAGGCACGATAGGCGCCGACATACTCCCCGGGTTGACGTCAGTCGTCAATAGGTAGAGGACAGAGGCAGTTGAAGGCACGACGAATGGTTCCTTTCTTCGTCTTCACCTCTGCTACTCTTGTGACTCCGTCCACGCCCGGGTAGGTCCTGGAGACCCGACCGAGGCACCACAGCAGCGGCGGTGTCGTCTTGTCCTTGATCAGGACCATGGATCCCGTCTTCACTTCACCTCTGGAACTGAACCACTTGCATTTTTGCTGAAGTGAGGAAATGTACTCATTATGAAAGTGACGCCAAAAGTGAAGCTGGATGTACTGGATCCGCTTCCATCGTTCCAGAGTCGTTATTTTGGCGTCCGTCGTCTGAGAGCATGGCACAGACAAGAGTGGCCGTCCAATTAAAAAGTGAGCAGGTGTTAGTGCCGAATAATCAGTGGGATCGGATGATAATGGAGTAAGAGGGCGCGAATTTAAGACCGCCTCTATAAGAGAGAGACAAGTGACCATCTCCTCGAAAGTGAAATGTACGAGATGCAATAATCGTTTTAAGTGATGCTTACATGATTTTACAGCGGCTTCAGCCAATGAATTAAAATGAGGATTGTAAGCCGGTGTAAAGACGAATTCGATACCCTCTTGCGCGATTTCAGATGCAACATTTGATGAACGTAAGAACCTGTAGATTTCGTTCGCGGCGCCTATGAAATTTGTCCCGTTATCAGACGTGATACTTCGAGGTTTACCCCGACGTGCCACGAACCGATTAAGAGCGGCCATGTAAGCTTCGGTAGTAAGATCAGTGACGAGCTCCAAGTGGACGGCTTTTACTGCCGAGCAAACAAAGATGCACATATAAGATTTTGTAAGTTTGCAGCCGCGTCCCTTGCGATCGGCCAAAAGTACTGGGCCAGCGTAATCTACATAGCAGTTCAAAAATGGGAATTCGAGACTAGTTCTTGAGCTAGGTAAATGACCCATTATAGGCTGTATGTTTTGCGCCTTGTGTCTGAAACATTTTATACATTTATTCACGACAGACCTAGCTAATATTCTACCGCCTAGAGGCCAAAACGACTGTCGAATGTGACTTAGAAGTAATTGAGGGCCAGCGTGTAGAAGTTTTAAATGTTGCATTTGAAATAATTTGATTGTGAAAATGTGCTTACTACATACTACGATGGGATGCTTGGTACTGAAGTCGTAGGGGGAGTTGTCGAGCCTCCCGCCCACGCGGATGAGATCATGATCATCAATGAATGCTGATAAACGAATGAGTTTACTATCACGAGCCAATTTTTTCCCAGATTTTAAAGTTTTGTAATCGTCAGGAAACATGTCTAGCTGAGAATAATGAATTATTAAATTGAATGAATTTTGTAGTTCTTTTGTCGACAGATTGCCACTTAATTTATTTTTATGTTTTAAATTGTAGATAAATCTTTGTAAATATGAGATTATGTTTTGTACCTTTGTTAAAGATGAATGTTTTTCTAATAAATTATATATGATTGATGAATGATTGGTGACGTCTGAATGATGAATATTACATGAATGATTACTATTGTCACTAATGAAATGCGTTACTACGTCCGGCAAATCGTGTTTCACTGTATTAGGCATTTTTGGCCATTCGTTTTCGCATCGTAATAAAAAAGATGGTCCGGACCACCACAAAGATGAGTCTCTGATATTGTTGGCGGATAGACCACGGGAAACAAGATCCGCCGGGTTGTCCCTCGACGGTACGTAGCTCCAGGTATGATCACGCGTGCTCTCATGTATCTCGTTCACTCTGCTCCTAACAAAAGGTTTTAATTGGTTAGAAGGAGTGGAGAGCCAGCCCAGGACTATTGTTGAGTCGCACCAGAATTTACATCTAAGAATGGGTATGGTAAGCGATTCTTGAACCCTAGTACACAACCTTGCACCTAACAAAGCTCCGCAAAGTTCGAGTCTCGGTATGGTAGTTGACTTAATGGGCGCTACACGGTTTCTAGAGACTAGAAGTTGTACGCCTATGCAACCCATTGTATTGCGTGAACGAATGTAGACACAAGCACCGTATGCCTTTTCTGACGCATCGGTAAAGACATGTATTTCGTGCATAGTAGAGCCTTCACGCAAAACCCAACGGGGAATTTTTAAAGTATTTAATGCAATTACCGTTTCTTCGAATGTAGACCATAGATTTTTAATGTTTAATGCTACTTCGTCGTCCCAGTCGTATTTTTCTATCCACAGTCGTTGCATAAGGATTTTTGCCTCAACAATACAAGGACCTACAAGGCCCAGAGGATCAAAAATCTGACTGATGACAGATAGGATGTGTCGTTTAGTGACTTTAGTAGAAGGTGTAATATTTATACTATAAGTCAGGGTGTCAGAATCACAAACCCAGTTAAGACCTAGAGTTTTAGATTGATAAGAATTTAAACCTTGTTCAGAGAAATGCAAAATATTATTGAAATTGTCGCTATTTGAAATTTGTTTTAGAATGTCTGGATGGTTAGATCTCCATTTCCGAAGGTTAAATTTAGCAGACGCCAGAACCGATTGAACCTGCTTTGAAACGTTGACAGTCTCTGCTATGGTACTCCCTCCACTTAAATAGTCATCTACATAAAAGTCCCGTCTTATGGCAGATTGGACTTGACTATCCGCAATGTTGTCAGCCAAGCTCACTAAGCATTTGGTTGCTAAGTAGGGCGCAGATGCAGTACCATAGGTGACCGTATTTAACGTATAGATCTTAAGGGGCTCTGACGGATCAAACCGGAATAAAATTTTTTGCAGAGGTCGTTGTTCTGGAGTTAACTCGATTGCCCTGTACATTTTTTCGACGTCACTGGACACCACATATTTATGTTGACGAAAACGTGTTAAAATATTAAAAAGATCGTCTTGCACTACGGGACCGACCATCTGAATGTCATTCAATGACACTCCCGAACTAGAAGAGGACGATGCGTCGAATACTACGCGTAGTTGAGTAGTGGTGCTAGAACTACGAATAACCCCATG
Organism: Lycaena phlaeas; assembly: GCA_905333005.2. Taxonomy (NCBI): domain Eukaryota; kingdom Metazoa; phylum Arthropoda; class Insecta; order Lepidoptera; family Lycaenidae; genus Lycaena; species Lycaena phlaeas. The sequence continues at coordinate 128,437 of HG995182.1, forward strand.
ATGAGGTATATAATATTTTGTTATGCTGTTATCAATAGAACTGCAAGAGTCTAGTGTCATGTGGCCTAGACGTTCATATTCGCGCATAAACTGGATATATTTGTTTTTAAACGCGGGATCACGCTTAAACCTCCGCTCTAGTGACAAAAAACGTTTTTTAGTGTTTTCATAAGACTGTCCTAGAGTGCTGGGATCCCTTTTTAAAGGCATCGTGACGACGAACCTACCATCATTTTTACGAACGGTAGTTTCATGAAAAATTTGTTCACACATTCGTTCCTCAAGAGAATGTATATGCTTAGGTGACACATCGTCAAGCTCCCAAAATTGAGTAAGATCGGGAGTGACATTGGAATGGAAGCATGGAGTATAAGAAAAATTAGACCTACTGTTAGGTTGTAGGGAAATACTACCTGACACTAACCATCCGAATTTGGTTTCCGATAGTTTTGGAAGATTTTTGCCTAAGTCAATAGTATTGTTGCATAATACATTCCAAAATACTTCTGCCCCTACCAGGATATCAACGACCGACGGAACATTAAAGCTCGGGTCCGCTAATTTAAGACCTGTAGGAATAGGGACATTATTGATGTTCACGAAAGAACACGGCAGCAATTTTGTTATTTCGGGCAAAATATAACACTCGATATCAACTTTGAAGGCACAGCATAAAGACTCTATTGTGAGATGACAAGACTGTGTACTAGTGGATATGTGATTATTAATACCCGTTACCTTGGTGCTCGTACCGCGTCGTGACAAACCCAGTGTATCCGACAAGCTCTTAGTTACGAAGTTCGCCGTACTACCGTTGTCCAGCAATAGACGTGCAGTGTACTTCTTACCCGTCGCGCTGATCACGTTCACGAGCGCTGTGGACAGTAAAACATGCGCAGAAGTAGCAAGCTGCATAGAATTGGCTGATAGCACAACATTAGACGTAGAAGGCGAAGCCGAAAGCAAAGCAGATGGCAAAGGATTAGCAAATTTATTGGGTTCATGTGCTTCTAAGTGTAAAAGCGTATTGTGTTTTTTATTGCAATATTTACAATGTGAAAGCTTGCATTGTTTAGCAAAATGTCCAAAGCGTAAGCAATTTTGACAAACATTAAAGTCATTAATTTTTTGTATGCGATCTTCTATGCTAAGATTTCGAAACGACTCGCATTTAAACAAAGCGTGACCTTGGGAGCAAAGAGGACATTTATTTAACTTATGTAATTTTGTATTAATTTTTTTGTTGATTTGAGTGAGTTTTGAGTTGTTTGTGTGATTATTATTTAAGGCAACAATTGATTTATTTTGATAAGTATTCAACATTTGACTAACTCGAGCTGATGATGATGTTGAACTAATATTAGATTCAACGGATTCCAACCAGTCCGCTCGTCTATTTAAAAAGGTACAAAATTGTGATAAATTGGGATTATCAGAGGAAAATGTATTTCTGTGCTCTTCCCAATCGCGACTGGTTGTCATGTCTAATTTTTTTACCATTACATGGATCAATATAGTATCCCAGTGTTCAGTCGGTTGGTTTAAGGATGTAAGTGCCCTGACATTCTTATTTATTACGTCGACAAGATTGCGTATTGAAATACTCGACTCCCTGCTTATTGGCTCGGTATCGAACAACGCTTGAATATGGTTACTGACAAGAAGACGATTATTATTGTATCGTTCGCACAACAAATCCCACGCAATTATGTAGTGGTCGCCTTTAAAATCTATATTTTTAATAATTAAAGCTGCGTTGCCTTGAAGTGCAGCGCGCAAATAATGAAACTTGTTTATATTATTAATGCTAGGGTTGTCGTGAATTAATGACTTAAATGTGTCTCTGAACTCAAGCCAGCACTGATAATTCCCATCAAAATGAGGCAAGTCGATTTTTGGCAAACGTACAAAATCATTCCTATTGGAAATATGTGCACCTGAATTAGCGTCTCCGAAGCCCGCCTCGGACCCCGCACCGTTCGATGAAGCACCGAGCAGGCTGCGCGTGAGTGCCACCAGGTCGAAAAACTGACGGTCGAAATCTTCACGTTCCGCAAATGCTGCATCGGCATCGTCGGCAAGAATTTCAATGTGGGTCTGTAAGTCATCAAATTCTGAATGTAGGGTTTCGAATTTGTTAAAACGCTCCTGTAAGCCTAGCCGCTGTAAATCCGATACTTCGGGACCACTTTTAATTAAATTTAAAAAATTATTATAAATTGTAAGCTTTGATTTAATTGAACTACGTTTTTTAATTAATGTTTTAATGTTATCTGCCATTATTTAGGTAAATCGAATGTGAAAATATGAATTAAATCAATAAAAAATAGTAAATATTAAAAGTAGGTCATTTGAAATTCCTTGTCTAACGGTCAATCGTCCGTTACAATGCAAGGACAAAGGATTGCGGTCAAAGTCACGTTCAAGGACACGACAACTTACTCGATGCGTATACGACTGAACTAAACAATGGATTTGTAATGCATTCAAGTTATTAGTAATATTTTATTTGTAAATATTTTAATTTCTATGATTTTAAAGATTAGAAAGTCACTAATAATTATTTTCGGCAAAATATTGAAAAATTAAGGGAACAAACTTTTTAATTGGAACGAACTCACTCAAATACTGTAAATATACTCCCAGAGAAAGACACCAGCTTCTTGAATTGTTGTCTTGCTGCAGCTACGGGAACGACTTCTTTGTTCTCACTTGCTGTGTTCGTATTTTAACGGTCAAATCTGCCGATGTTGACGTTCAAAATTTCAACTTTCGCGTCGAAAACCCGAATCCTCTTCAAAGGCTCGAAGGACCAATGTTAAGGCCTCGAAGGGGGTTATAAAAAAGAGTGGACTGTATTTAAATATATATGTTTATTGTGGAGACAACGAAATGCCCGTATGCTGGTGCGCAACAGCTGGTGGCAGTCTGGCGGCCGAGCGATCGTGCGCCGCTCACCGCTCCTCCCGTGCGTTGACCCCGCTGTCGCCCTGTCACCGCCCGACGAGGCCCGAATAGGCACGATAGGCGCCGACAGTACCATTAAAAATAGATTTATTAAACAAAATTGCGAGGGGTTCTGACAATTCTTCAGCACATTCTATAAAAAATAAAGTATTTTAAGAGAACACCATAATAATACGTTACCCCTCGCTCGCCGAGGTTGCGCACGGGACAGTGCAGGAAGGCGACGGCGCCGAGCTGCACCAGCACGTCCTCCTCGGTGTTGTTGATGGTGGGCTCGCGGCGCAGCGCCTCCAGCGACGCCTGCCACAGGTCGCGCCACGCCGGCACGCCTGCCGCCTCGGCCGCTGCCTCCGCCGCCGCCGCCGCCTCCGCCTCCGCCTCCGACAGCTCCGTGTACGAATAGGGCCCAGCCGTGCCGCGGGCGTCGCGCCGCCAGCGCTCGGAGCCGGCGGGCGCGAGCGCGGCCACCAGCAGCGCGGCCAGCAGCGCGGCGGCGGGCGCGGCCGCCATGCGCCCTACAGCCGCGGCTCTGCGACCCTGCCGTCGTTACCACCAGTTATATACTACATACACTGATATACATACACAACTTTGTGAAACGTGTGTTATATTCAAATAAATAAGTATAATAGATAAATATTTATAATATAATGGATCCGTAGGTGTAGACGTATAATATAATTTAAGGAGTGCGTGGTGCGTGTACGCATGAAGCGTATTTAATGCTAATCGTACATCGGCAAGTGGTCGGTGCGGGCTAGCCGGCGAGGTGTTAAATTAACACGGAGCTCGTGTTTGTTAGCGTGATGATGTAAAGCGTCCTTCTGCAAGACCGACGACACACGACCGCGATACACGTTAATTGGTTTGTAATACAACTTGTGTTCCAATTATTAGATTTAATTTAAGTTAGTTAAAATAAAGTATTACAATATAATAATTGAGTTACAGTCTAATCTTTTAAAATAAATAAATATTAAAGAGTTTATTACATTTAAACATCTTTTGTAAATAAAATTTATAAAACCGTTTTATAAGATAAGAACATGGATGAGACAGCTCTAGTCCGAAGTAAGAAGCGGGATGTTTCAGAGGAATGTTACGATTTAAGCAGGCTTTTAACCACTTAAAATATTTCGCATTGGTTAGGAAGTTGGGTCACGGTATGTAATGTTGTCTTTAATTTTGTATCTCGCCGTCTCCTCACTCGGCGCTCCCGGTGATAGGTTATTTGAGATAACATAAGATATTGCTGTATAGCCGTCGACTCTGTATTTACTGAGGACGTGACGACGTACCTGTGTCTTGGGCAACACACGGAACGCTTCTGAACAAGACATTTTGAAAGAGCACACGTACTCATGCTCTCCGAGAGTCGCGTTTACTTTGAATATTGAGGACATGTCTAACCAAGTGTAGAGTACACGTTCCATCGAGTGTTGAGTACATGTCTCACCAATACTTGTAAAGCAAACATCTCACCGGTGTAAAGTATGTATGCTGCACCGTACCCAACTCATATAAGATGCACCTAAAATGTCACGTGAAATATGCGTGAAGTATTATATATTTTAACATATTTTGATATAGAGCATTACTACTTGACGGCCCGAAAACGTTTCCATAAAATCTATTAGTACTATAATATATTGAAACTATTTATCGGAGACGAAATATCAAATAAAACGTAAGAACCGATTATATTTATAAGTAGACATACCCTAGTAAAGTTGTGCGCCGACTACACCGATGACATAGCCATCTCTCTTTTGTTTCCCGTAAAAGCAAAAGACACAAAATATAAGGGTCTAATACAAATATTTATAATATTTTTATTAGGTTTTAAAGATAATAAGATTTATTTTGTATTCTCATTAGTTTAATATAATATGTATATACCAATAATAGAGATAATTTAACTCCAATTAGAAGAATTTTACCAGATTTGAATAGAAAATCTAACATAGAAGCTTATAATATGTAAATAATAACTTATGTATATTGTTTAACATAATGTATGAATATGTATATTGTGTTATAATTAGTTTAATTGAAATAATAAATAAGCTCAAAATGTCTCAGCTCGATACAAAAATCCAATCAAGCCTAAGACATAAAAGTACGAAATATGATACGGCCTTGGCGGTAAGTATCATATTGGCCCAATTTCAGTCTGTCCATGAAACGTGTCTCTAAAGTCCAAAATACTATTATTATTATTGTTAAAACTATGACATTTTGTAAAGCAATGGATAAGCTTTTTTTTACAAGGTTATTCTATAAAAATTAAGAATATTTCATAATCGTGAAAACAAAGTGTTTGAGGTCAAAGAATATCGAAATGACTTGATTAAATAAAAACAAGCGAAGTGAAAGCAGCTACAGAAGAAGCAGATTTAATAATGAGCGCTCGCTCCGCCGCCCCCCGCCGCCAGCAGCCACTCTCCAGATGTGTTATTAAAAAATAATAAGGAAGCGTAATGAGATATATATTTGTACTACACTCCAGAGCGAGGAAACGCTTTGATCGCCCCTATAGGCTTAGGTAAATTAAAATTAAAAGATTCATTAAGGACAGCTACAAAAACAACAGAACACACTCTTACAAAGAATCTGTTTGTACTAGTACTCATCAAACCGTCTCTACTTACTTATTACTATTAATTTCACGCTATGTTTATAATATTATAGTCCATCCTTATACAGTTTACTGAAATATTATGACATAGCTAAGGGAGTAAAGTTATATTTCGTTAATAAGACCTAATTACATGTCAGGATGAGCCACGCGCACGCCGCTGTAATTTCTAAGTGTAAGGGAAGCCCACTGAGAAGATTCGCCAAAGCTTCCATGAATTTTTTTACTTTGTAATATCCTATTCCACATAAGCGCTCTCTAATAACTTATTTGATTGTTTAATGCATAGTTTTTGATTGTTTTCTAGGATCTTATTGTACAGTTTCCTTTAAAAGATTTGCTTACTTTTGTAAGTCTAATCGCAGATGTTTTTTTTTTTTTTTTTTTTTTTTTTTTTTTTTTTTTTTTTTTTTTTTTTTTTTTGATGACGCAGCGGAAATCATTTACGACCATACCAGGGCCTGGGTAGGCTCGCTGGCGTGTGTGGGGACTCGCATTTGGGTGCCCTACCCCACTAAAACCGCTGCGTGAGCCTTCAGCCGCTATATTTGAGGGACCCGGATCTGTGCAGGCGACGGGATACCCTCAGCGACAGACTGGTCCCGGCAAAGACCAGATTCTCCACAATAGGGGGACTGCCCGGCTACGACTTGGCAGTCCCCACGACGTCGTGTCTTAAGCTGGGCCCGGGTTCCCATCCCGAGCCCGACACGAGCACAGGGGCTTTATTGAAGGCGCATTAAATAGCGCCTCCGACGCACCCCCGTTCGTCGTCTACGGGGGGAGGCTACGTCAGCGGCCTCCTCTCTCACCCGTTCGTCGGCCTCCTTCTGGGACATCACTGTCTCGCAGAAAGAGGCCATTGCCGTCCAGGACTCGTCAGAGCCAAGCATCGCGGTGATGACGCTCGACAAAGACAAGTCCCCTCCGATGACAGACGTCAAATCATGACGCAGCGCCGCCCATCTCGGGCACACCTCGAGGGTGTGCTGGGCAGAGTCCACCGCCGCTCCACAATCGTGACATCCAGTCGTCGGCTCCCTTTGGGCCGTCCGACACAAGTAATCACCAAAGCATCCGTGCCCGGTGAGAACCTGCGTCAGACGGAAGGTGAGGGGTTTGCGCTTACGACGCATCCACCGCTGAAGAACCGGGCGCAGAGCAGCCGTTAGGCGTTTGCCATACGGCTGACGCGCCAGGTCCTCTCCCCACCTCCGCATTAATGCCTCCATCCCTAGTCGGCGGACCCGTAGGACCCCGTCAGGCGAAAGGCTCAAGCCCAGAGACCTCCTATCCGAGACATAGGAGTGTGTCTCGGCCAGAACCTCCGCCACAAGTTCCCACGGGGGGTCGCCGGCTAGAGCGGATGCTGCAGCCCACGAAACCGTACGGTACCCCCGAATCACCCTCACCGCGATGACCCGCTGCGCCGAGCGCAACGCGGCCTTAACGCTCGCAGTGAGGTGATCCGCCCAAATCGGGGCACCATACGTCGCCATACTCCGGCAGACTCCAGAGTACAGCTGCCTGCAGGCGGCACTGGGTCCTCCGAGGTTCGGGAGGAGTCTGCCCAGCGCACTCGCCGCCTTCACGACCCTCGGTCCCAACGTTTTGAAATGTGGGCCGAAGGTCCAACCTCCGTCAAGGATGAGCCCCAGGTACTTGATATGGGGGCTCATCCTGACTCTCACCCCTCCAATCTGGAGGGTAGCCCCCGGTGGGGGTCCTTTCCGCCCAGTCCCACGGAAGAGAAGGGCTTCGGTCTTGGATGGTCTGACCTGAAGCCCTAAACTCTCTATGCGGCCGATCACGAGGTCTAGGGTGACCTCGGCCAGCCGCGCCGCATCGCAGATGTACCTAGCCTGTGTCGATTAAGTATATATATTAATTTGTATCTCAATGATGAATGATTTCGTTATCTGGCTGGTATCATCATCATATACCATGAGAAACATTGCTATTAAATAACTAAAAATATTTGCAACGTTTCTTCATCAGTGAATTGTCTTATTTTATTCGCTCCATACGCAGCGGAACTGGGAATCAAAGGAATGGAATCTAAAACAATAAATATCTTATCCTACGCGCGTGCTTTAATCTATAGAAGGCAATAGAAAGTTAACTTATAAAAAATACTATTTGTTGTACGTTTAATAAAAAGGTTTTTGCCCGGCAACCAAACGTTTCTCTGCGGGGCGTTACGTGCGGCGTGATATCACGTAATGTATGTAGGCTGATCCTCCAACACACTTGGCAAGTAAGCAGGTATCCGTAAAGGATTCTAAAAATTACTCAATTGTTGAGTTCCTTATTATTGAGCGCCAATTGCCGTCATATGAACGTCAATATATAAAACGAAGTGCGATATAACCCGATTGGTGTTGGTTGTTGGCGCTCGTATTATATTATACTCCCACCCTACACTTATATCCTAATATATAATTTTACGCAAAAAGTAAAGAGAAACAATTGCTTATTCAAAATATAAATAATATGTAGAATGTAAATTGTGTATGTTAAATAAATAATGAAGGAGGGCTACATTCGGTTCAGTCGCGGGCTGTTACAGCGCGACGCGTGATCACCCTCTCCCGTCCCCCTCACCCCGCCCCGTACGACGCACACCCTCACCACAACAATAATCTTGCAATGATTATTTTTTTATGAAATGTAATATATGCTATTATTGTAATGCTGTATGTGACATCTACTTATCTGCTATAATCTACCATTATAGTGGACTGGTATACTGTATCTTGGTAACATAAGGTATGGCGACAATGTTTATTGCAAAACTGTAGCAGTATTTAATTACTTTAACGTAGCACTACGCTGTAGCAAAGCTGTAACAGTGCCGTAGCAGTATTTAATGATGACTTTAACGTAGCACTCCACTGAATCAAAGCTGTAGCAGTACCGTAGCAGTATTTAATGATGACTTTAAGGTAGCACTTCGGTCTAACAACGCTGTAGCAGTGCCGCAGCAGTATTTAATGATGACTTTAACGTAGCACTCCGCTGAATCAAAGCTGTAGCAGTACCGTAGCAGTATTTAATGATGACTTTAACGTAGCACTTTGGTCTAACAACGCTGTAGCAGTGCCGCAGCAGTATTTAATGATGACTTTAACGTAGCACTCCGCTGAATCAAAGCTGTAGCAGTACCGTAGCAGTATTTAATGATGACTTTAACGTAGCACTTCGGTCTAACAACGCTGTAGCAGTGCCGCAGCAGTATTTAATGATGACTTTAACGTAGCACTCCGCTGAATCAAAGCTGTAGCAGTACCGTAGCAGTATTTAATGATGACTTTAACGTAGCACTCCCCTGTAGCACAGCTGCAGCAGTTTGGTAGCAATATTTAATGACTAAACACAATAATGAATATTTATTTCAAAATTACCAGCTTCTGAGAAACCGACTCCTCCTCGAGCCTCCGTAGAGCTAATTTGTAAACAGGACATGACTCTGAGACTTTTGCATGAGAATCTATTCAAATGAGGCTCGCTTTGTCGGCAATATAAAGACGATAATATGTGTATTATATTGTACGTACATGACTCTTAGACAGAATGGTCTCATTACAATTTCTATGATAACAAAATGGTTTGTCATATACTGCAGTCAACTGATACAAGCGCCATGTCTAGGCCAGGCTCCGAGGACAAGAAGAATAGCACACGGACAAGCCCAATTGCAATATAAATAAAATTGGAGTGTCTGTTTGTAATATTAATATAACCGCTTTTTGTTACACGTATGTAAGTATAATATATATGATAGAGCAAAATATATTATTAAGTATAGCAAAATAATATTTTGTAAAAACTTATTGTTTACAAAATGTTTTTTTTTTGTCTGTATGTCTGTTTGTTCCGGCTAATCCCCAAAATGGCTTAATGTCAAGTAGCTATCATAATATGGAGTAATTAAGGTCATAAAAATAACTGCCATCAAACCCCGTGAATCTAAATTGACGCGGACGAAGCCGCGGATAACAGCTAGTTTTATAATAAGGACTGTGAAAATGCGTATGCCGTCCGAAAGCTGGCACGTCTCAGTTACAGTACTTACTTATTACATTTTAATAATAGTTTAAGTAATACTATGTAATACTAAGGGCCTGTTTCACAATCTCCAGTTAAGTTCCCAATAGGCTATCGGCAACATATTTGACAGATAGAGTATGGAGTATCTGTCAAATATGTTGCCGATAGCCTATTGGGTACTTAACTGGAGATTGTGAAACAGGCCCTAATAATAGTAAATTAATTTTAAATAAAGTATCAACCTCTATGTGTCCCACGGCTGAGCACGGGTGTTCTTCTCGAAATGAGGCGAGAAAGAGGTTTGGTCATAGTTCAACGATTATTAAGATCTTATACTTAGACTTTTAATCGAATAAGGAATTCAGATACCCTCGTGATGTTTTCCTTCACCGGCAAGCGAGCGAGATCCTCATGTTCAGGTATACCTAGAATCCGGCACCACGGGGGGTCAGATTGACCCGAACCCTCTCACGCAAGAGGCCGAGCGCTAGACCCTCATCGCTCTTTTTAATTAATTACTTCCTGTTAATTGAACAGAAATTCATTTCTTACAGGATAACCGTGCTTATCGTTCGAGTCTTAATATTACTACACCTAAAACTATATTATGTAATTATAATAAGATTTTAAATTAGTTATCATTTATAATGCTATGCTATGCTATTTATAGTGTTAAAAATTATAAGTATATCAGGCTTCGCGTCCCGCTCATCATAATAATATCTAATAAACGTTAGCGGCCACATGGAATGACCATACATACAACATCTTTATATTGGCGTGCTGCAAGGCTCTAGCGGGTGATAAGTATTACACATATCTATGCAATAATATGTGAAAAATGTTAAACTCTATATTGACAAAAATGTTTTAAACTTGATAAAATAAACTGTCTTAAGAAAGACTATCACTGTAAGGCATGCCTATTATTGTGTATGAACACGAGTGTGTGTGTATGTGGGTGTGTGTGTGTGTGTGTGTGTTTGTTAAAAACGGAAGAAAATCATTACTTTAGGGAATTGACAAGGCCTCTATCATAGATAATTAAAACCTTTAGAATAAATAATGAAAATAATTAAAATGTATAGTTGTTGGGGGGATGGGCTTGATAAGGCCTTATCAACTCTAAAAGACTAGTCAACAAGGAATCTGTCGACAATGTCGAAATATCAATTTTCGTGAAATAAACATAGAACATGGTAGATCCCCATGCTAAATAGTTTTAATAATGAAAATAACCATGTTCATTTAAAATCCAAATAAGTTCTTGTCTCTAATTTTATTGTCCATTTCACGATATCACTTATTGAACTGTAATAATAATAACTTGAACAAAAAGTCTTTGTAAAATTATGCATATTAAATTTTAGTGATTATTTAGAAAGAAAAAATTGAAGAAAATTACATGAATAGCTAATTAGTCCTGTCGCGAGTCGTAGCCGCAGTCCTCACATGTTTATCATCACAACACACGCTATAGCTCCATGTCTCACTCAACACTTGATTACTCAGTACTCGGCCGCGAAGTTGACGATATGATTACTGCAACTCGCCGCGTATTCGCTCCCGCCACGACGCGCTCCGCGAGTGTCGCGCGCGGACTGACTAACGCCGGGCGCGGGATACCGACCACGTCCGAGTACATCCGAATAGATCCGAACGCGGACGAGTCCCGAAAGAGAGTCCAGCCCACGGAGGTCGTCCCGCTCAGAACATCCTTACTTTAACATACCTTGCTAAATCACTCGGCCGGAGCGCTCGATTGAATATTAATTGATCGTCTCACATAACCGCTGAGACAAATTACTTCAAAATATTTATTACGGGCACCTGACTGAGTAATTAGCGACCGTAAACTCATCTCGTGAGGCGCGGGGTGGTGAGGTTGAGAAGCGAGGGGCGGGGTGGTGTGACGTCACGCACAGAATCTTCGTCGCATCGAGCGCGCTCCGAGTGGAAAGTTTAAGACAATGGGAACAAAACAGTAAAAGAGTACAAGAGCGCACTGGAACACACCTGGCCGACACAAATATAAACTTTCCCAAGCAGCGCACAGCTCTACACGATATAGAGCACATGGAGTCAATACATAATTATTATTAGTAACAAAATACACGATTATTCAAATGTAACGTTACAGAAGGGTTTAATTTGCTTAGGAGAATTTTAGGATACATAAGATTCTCTTAGCCTAGGATGACAGAGCTTATTTAATCATTCTATAAAAAGGAGACACACAGACAGTCACTTCAAACAGAGATAAATATGGAATAGGTGATGGTGGCTGGTGGATGTAGAAAATATATATCTATATTGTTGATTTCGCACCACATGTAGAGAACACATTGCAAATCATATGGTCAACGATCTGAGATGTCGAATAAAATAGCTTTGTTCGAGCTCTCTGTATGCTGCAGCTGCATGTAGGAAGTGGTCCGAGACCGGGAGTCTGCTGCGGTTATGAAACGATGGAGTCATTGTGTGTGTCCGTACTGTCTCTAACTATTTTCACGGCGAACTATTATTTATTTATTTCCAGTTCCCTAGAAGTGTAAAATATTTGGTGACCTAAAAAATGTTCACTAGCTGTAATACACGAGAGCCTACGTTTTTCGATACATTACATTCGATACAGATTTTTTGCTTATTAAACATATTACTAATTGAAATTTATTTGAAAATTTTAATTTGAAATTTTAATAACAATAATAATATGAAATTTCTTTCAAATAAAATATTTATATGATAAAGCTTTCCAATATTAAACCGATTGAAAAAGAATGTGATTTCAACCCAGGGTCATCCTCGCATCATCGCAAGGCTATTGAAATAAAAAAAAATCATCCCAAATTCAATAGAGAAGATGATTGACCACTACCACCTCCTTGTTAGCACATTTTGCGTAGATAGGAACTTTGTAACAGTAGAACATCTGACAGTTCAGTCCTTCCATGACCATGGCTGCTGTAAAGAATCAGCAAATCAAAGCATCAAACGTCGAGCGTATAAAAAACTAATACAAAAATCAAATTTATAACATTTTATTACATGTTTGTTGTCTTCACTTTAAATAAATAATACTCGTACTTAGTAGACGTCAATGAGCTCATGTGAGAACACATAAATCTGGCTTCATTGCGGTCAGTAACTTGTAACTTCTCTGACAGCGCAGTCTAAAGAACGACGTTGGAAGTAAATCGAGTGAGAGGCAACAAAGTCTGCCGAACGAAGGACGTTTTGTTCGGATTCATTCATTATCTGCTCTGGATCATTTATAATCGAGCGACGATGGTCCAGTGGTGGATGGACTCAGCCTCTCATGCGAGAGGTTTCGGGTTCGATTCTGACCCCCCCCCCCCCCCGTGGGTGCCTTGAAACGGGTTTTTCTAAATTTCTAAGTGCACCCCAAGCACGAGACCATCGCTCGCTCACCGGTGAAGGTAAACATCGCGAGGAAACCTGCATGCCTGATGAGATTGAAAGTCTTTGAAGGTATGTGAAGCTCACCAACCCGCACTGGGCAGGCGCGGTGAACTATTGGCTTATTACCCTCATCGCCTGATTTCGAGAAAGAGACCCGTGCCCAGCAGTGGGACATAAAGGGTTGATACTTATTTGTAGTCTTTTTCTGGGCGCTGTCTGTAACTCTTCGCACAATGCCTTTATATCGAGGCCTAATTCGTGAGTTAAGAGATAATTTAACTATAACTAAATAAAATGAGGGTTTTCAAAATATGATTATAATTGGACCTAGACAACCTTATACCATACCCCTTATATACCTTACCCCTTGGATATGTGGATGTCTATGGTCGTCGGTAGTGACCATAAGACGGGACGGGTGCGCGGCTGCCTCTTTATTTAATAAATATTTAATAAAATTTAATAAAATATAAAATAACGTACAAGCATAATGAGTGCAGATGTAAGTTTTTTTCGAAAGGAAGGACTAGCTAAGATGCTAGGCATTAGGCTACGAGGCTGAGCTGAGCTGAGCTGAAGTGATTGCGGCACGTGCGGTGCGGGGGGGGGGGGGTCCGAGTCTTCTTTACAAACAGGAAGCCTTTGATACTCGTTCACTTTATTATCTCTACCTACATTTTTAATTATTACGCGTTATGAATATAGAAATTATTAAAACATAGTATTAACGGACGCAGAGCCGTCGACTTGTGTCATCAGCAAGCTACTATCGTTTGCTAAAGTCGAAGCAATTCAGTTGATTAAGAATTGGAGATACATCGAATGATGACAGTCGCTCTATCTCCAGCTATTGAAGCTAATCTATATGACAACAGAACTCCCTCTACCTCTATTTAACCCATCTACAGCGCAGCATGCTGAATGAAATGGCTTCGGCGTGTTACCTCCAACTGGTCACACGTCCGAGTCACGCGCGGTAAATGTCGTGACGATACAATTCACACGCGAGCAGCATCACGCTGTTCCTGGAGGGTTTGCCGCCCGACAACCATCAAATTGGTATCACTGGTTCAATAAAACGTTCCATTATTATAATACCTAAAATTTTACTCGACATCACTTCTATTTTAAAATGACTTCAACAAAGAATAAGTATCTGTAAGCGAAGTGAAGGCGCAGTAAATATGAAATACTACGGCACTCTACTGTGAGCGAGCTCTTCCGCAGCGGTGCTGTTTGTCGCTGCCGGAGGAAGTCCAGCGGAACTAGCTCGTTACCGCCGCCCGCCCCCGCCCACGTCCCGCCCCCCTGCACCAGGACACCGCACCGACATTTTTGCGCCCCTAATATTAAACTCAAGAGAGCCATTTGTAAAGAATGTTTAATTTTATTGACTCCTTTGAATTTATAAATTTTACAAGGCTTTGTGCTTGCGGTGACTTTTTATGTTATTTTGATGTAGGGCTGCGCCTCGTCAGCCACTATAAACAGTATATTGGGACAAATGCTTTGTGAAATTTTACTGCGTTTGTCTGTATTTGTATAATAATGTAAATATCTTTTATGAGAGAGCAGCATGGCACTAGGTCTTGTATGACGTAGCGCCATGCTGCTTTACAGCCAAATTAGGCCAGCTCGACCTCTCACTCACATGAAATCGGCGTAAAGTCACAGCTAAGCTGTCGCATTTCATGCGGCTTACGAGTTTCCAGTGCCCCATTGGGGAAAGACGGCAACACATCTGCATATACTATATTTTTTTTTGACAACAGCAAGAAATTGATGGAGTTGAGCGCAGTCAATTGACCGTGGGAGACCGGAGCCGGCTGCGACCTGGGAGGGGTGAGGGCAAGGGTGTCCACATTATATCACGAGTGTGTAGAGCCAGCCTAGAGGCTGGTGAAGACACTAAATCTATGTTTAGTAAACGATAGGAGGCTGCGCCGGGGTAGGGGCAGAGGGACGGGGACGGTGTCAGTTAAAAAGGTTTTAATTTGAACTGCACGTTTAATTAAACAGCGTGACAGTGACGGGGCCGACCGAGCTCCAGTCGATATAAACTTTGTTTAAAGGAATTAGGTTTTGATAAAATTTAATGTTTAAAATTTAATTTAATGTTTAGTGTAATAATAGTTTAAAAAAATTGCATCGATAGAAATGGATAGATGGTTTTGAGAGTTGTGAAATTAAATATTATAGACAATTCTTAAAATACATTAAATTTAAATTTTAAAACGAAAAAAATATAATAGGCATTTATTTCTCCATAATGTTTAAAACAAGATCACTATCTGGAGTTTTTGGGTGGTGAAAATAACTTAAAAGAATATACCACGAAGGAAAATAGAGATATCAACTAAAAATAATCAGAAAAGAAGAAATAAACTGGAAAAATGTTTAAATTATATTGTATGACAAATAAATCATCGTGGAATAAAAAGTGTAAATTTACAAATAAAAATTACTATTGAATGTGAGATTTTCCATCACAGGATATTTTGTAGCGATAAATATATTAACTGAGCACAAAGTACAGGAAGACTACCGGAAGATGGTGAAGTTCTCTGACGCGCCGATACGAAGCGGGCTCGGGACAAACTTGGACGAGACGAAGTTTTAAAAAATAAGTTTCACGTCATATACAAACAAAACACTGTTGGTTCAATTAATTTTACTTTATTATTATAAGTATATTAAAGTGTTGTTCAATAAATTTAGTTACTAATATTATTTTTAGCTGGTATTAAGTTTACATTATATCATATCATTAAGTGTACCATACACCGGTACTTATGTATTCTAGGTCATATTGTATATCGATGACTTCACACGCTTTATATAGAGCTATCGGCTACGCGCTGTAGCAGTAAGTAAAGCATCAGAAACGCTCTACATGCGCTACGCTCACAGCTAAGCGCTACGAACCGTGAGCTACGAGCTGGATGCTACGCTGATACAAAGTCATTTTTGAACGCTAAATTATCTTTCTCCGATTTCTTATATATATATAGCGCTTATTAAGAATGGTCTTTGAGAGCTGACATAGGATACATAAAATTATAGCCATAATAGGATACATACAGCCAATGTCAATATGAGTTTGATTAGTGAGGAGACCCTCATAACAATCAATCATGCAGCTAAATTCAATGCATTAACTACACACTATCTGTTACTCCGAAATTAAGGGGAACGCACACGAGGTATAGTTAACAAGTGAACACGCGAGTCGAACGCCATCTGAATGGTAAGTGTTAATTAGGGCGGGAGTGAGGGGAATGGCGGGGCGGGGCGGGAGTAGAGAGGGAGGGGGTGGTCGTGAGCTGTCAGCGGTTTCGGTAAGTCTCCGAGCGATGGCCCGCGACTGCACCTGCACATGCAAACAAAACGGTATAATATTATCATTCACAGGTAGAATTTTGATTTATTAACATATTTATGGTTTTAATAACTTAATTATGCAGTTATAATAAAAATTCAGCAGCTCAACATGCCATAGCTGACGTGATTATTTCGTAAAGCGTATAAAAGAAGTCGACTCATATAAATGTATATCACGTGATCATAAACAAAATACACACACACACACACAACACAGGTGCGTGGGTGTGTAGCGCTTCTTACAGTGATGGAAGGTCCGTCAGAACAAAACTCATTTCCGTCGTCAGTTGAGTTGCTCGGTCGATCCCAACTTTAACATTGAACACACTTTGTTCAAAGATGTCTCTATATAATATTATATACTATATTTGTAATATAATAGAAATGATAACTAAAACATCCAAACACAATAACAAGACTGATAAAAAAAATCCGAGAATACGGTCATGAACGACATTAAAGAGTAAGTGGCATTCATTAGTTATTATAACATAAAAAATACGATACAATATAATGTGCATTAACGTAATGTGTAATCTACAGTAGAGCTGAGCAGCTTTTAGCGCTTCGGAGGTCTGCGGAGGTCTGCGAGGGCGGCGGAGGACTGCTATCGCTGCTGGTACACGTGTAACCCCAAATACTTTTCTATTCTCCGTAAATCGAATTTTCACTTGTGAGGATACATTACAAAACAAATAAATTACAATCCACGCTTAGTGACCAGAATTTCATAAACTTCACAGAGGTCACACACAGAGCATCCACTTGCAAAGCAAATATTCAAAATCCTTACATTGAAACTATGTACTTACTCTATTTCACTTCTTTGTTTCCTACTTCTGACATAAAATATGGCTTTATACAACTCTAAACGACACTCAAGTCTGTTGAGTCGCAGTAATATCGCTGGAACTGCAGGAAGGTTAGCACTGTTCAAGACAAAGGTGTGTTTCCTGGGAGAATATAAAATAGAGCAGGGGAAGGGCGGCGGTAGGGCGGGCGGAGAGAAATAAAGTTGTTAAAAAGCGCTTTGCTTTGACCGCTGCAGGTCAGGGCTGCCTGCACGTACTTATTATAGAGATCGCACGTTTATCATACTATCGAAATAATTTATTACTACTAGCCGTAACACGTAGTAACTAAAACCTTTCTTCGGGTAGATCTCTTAGTACTGAGCCTAAATACCTTTCTGCGATTCTGTAGCACACATACTCTGTAATTTAGTGTGATATTATAATTGCTGTAACGTTATTTTATTCATTAGCTTTAGTTTTTATATTCTTCTTTTTAGTACGTGTAATGTGGAATTGTGAAACGTTTTTTTTTATGTATCTATCTATGTATCTGTTGCCCGCGATTACGGACGTATTCGGACTGATGATGATCACTTTTGTACTTTAATTGTAGTTATAATATCTCTAAAGGTAATGAGGCAGCGTTTTCAATGTAATGTCCCAAGCCTTTTTTTTTAAGTTTTACTGAGACTTACAACAAGTGCCTACTAACGTATTTAAAATAATAATAATTAGTGCAATATTTGTGTATAAGTATGTAATAGCTTTAAAGTTAATGCTTTGAAATTGCCTATTTTTAAGAATTTAATTAGATATAGTATGTTATACTTAAGAAATAGTCATATTACATAGCGGATTGTAGCTCTTATTAAGATATACAATTCCACCATAAATAATTTTATTATATATCAAAGGGTTAAGTCACAATTTTTGTTGAAAGCTCACAGACGGTTTATTCTAATCCGTCAGTTGTGGAGTTTTACCAGTTCCCGTTCCCGTAGAATTTCCAGTACAAAAATTATTATGTCCTTACTCCGGTCTCAAGTTATATTTGAGGCTTGTGTTACGGGTGCCAGACAACGGAAATACATATATTTAATACATTTTATATTAATACTTATATTTAAGATTTTTATTATATAATACACATATTTAATACACATCCATGACCCAGGAACTAAGAAACTTTTTTTTTGTTCCCTGGCGAGATTCGAACGCGCTACCTCCGGCTTGTGTGCCAACGCGCTAACCACTGAGCCACAGAGGTCGTCGTATGGTCGACAATATGGATCGTTTAGATTATGTCGAAGCCTCTAATCAGTAGGGACGTGATTTATAAAGTCAGAAATCCCTGCGAAATGTTGTTAGTCAGCCCTATATAACGTCAACAATGCGAGCTATTACCGCTGCAGCGAGCGGGAACCCCCGAGCCACCGCCGGAGCGACACACAGCCCCGAGGAGCCCCGCGATCATCATGGGCTTGAATCACAAAGCATCGTCGTTGGTTCTGTTCATATTATACCGATAGCTGAATTTTTCTCGCTAAATGGATTCTGTTTAAAAACACGTAAAATATAAAATGCGTAAACAATTTAAAATACGCTGAGATAATCCATATTCCGGCCACCCATCGCCCTGTCAGCGGAACATATTTTTACGAACAATAAACCTATTCGTGTGTTGTTTGTGTGTGTTGTCATGTGTTGTTGTTTATTGTTGTTTGCTGTGTCATATAACACGCGCCAGGCGGAGCGCGGTGGAGCGCGGTGGAGGCGAGGGACTGCCTCGGCCGGTGGAAGCAATTTGTATGTAAATCGCCGCGCCGCTCACGTTTTGACGTGCAATTAATATCCGCGCTCCCGCACCGGCCCGGCCTGCACGCTACACGCTCCGCTGCACGCTACACGCTCCGCTGCACGCTACACGCTCCGCTGCACGCTACACGCTCCGCTACACGCTACGTGGATATACGATACCCTGTACCCATGCACATGACGTAAAATGACGTTACGTGACGCGACAAGACGTAGCGTGACGTGAGTTATTTCGGTAGGATACGTCTACTATTTTTATACTTAGTTTTTTGTTTTTATTTAATAAATAATAACCACATAATATAATATAAATATGAAAACATTACAACTTACAGGACATGTTCACAAAGTTTGTAGTTTTCGCGTGAAAGCGTAACAAACATTATTTAGTTTAATGAATTTTAAAATTTGCAATATTACTTTTAGCTGCGTGCTTGCGACTATTTTTCCTTGATTTTTCTAAAATACCTTCCATAACATATTATCACAATTTCTATTTTTAATCTTTTGACTTCCGAAAATATATATTCCGAAAATAACACTGTCTTCGGGTTTACGTACATTACTATCGCTCTGCTATATTTTATATACATATTTGATAAAAATTTATATTGAACTGCTTTTCACGGAATTCTCGCAGCTGAAGTATATGAGAAGGGACAGTCGTTTGAAGTAGTCGCGTGCTACAGCGTCCTACATTACTTTATATAATATAGTAAAACGCCTCGGAATCATCTACCTCGTCGTGAAGTGATAAACATGATCATGTTCAAATGTGTATGACAATGCAATGAGTGAGGAATATAATGTTTGCATAGGATCAGCCAATCAATAAAACCAACCGACCAAAATCCACCAGCTCACATTAGTGGACAGCACTGTTGTTGTGTGTTGTAGGCCGACGCACCGGCACTCCAATATCACTCACAATCAGGTGTTAATTTGCCGCATTCTCACTCCGTAACGACGTTACCGCTCTGTTTACACGGCGGCAGTACACACAGCGAGCGATACGGCTGACGTAATTAGCTCGACGGAGCCCTAGGGCTGCCGACGGGACAGTACGCCCCTCCCCCCGCCCGCACGCCGAACAGACAGGAGGGGGTTTGTTCGTTATAGAGGGCACACTCCCTTCTATTAAATACTGTCGTGTACTAGGTAGACTCAATTGACGTTCAAAAAAATCCTTAGATTGAATGAAATTGACTTTGACTTAATCTTACCAATAGGCCATACCGGCCAAAAAAGAGACCCTAATAATTATGAACACCTGGCATTGGGGCTGGCACTAGCGTTCGAGCCGGAGGAGTCACGACTCACGACCTTTAATAATAATAATAATACATTTATTTCAGATTTTAAAATCCATATTAACTGCTATTATTGTAGTTAGTTGTTGATGTCTCCTGTTTTTGTTGTCTCTGATCAAATTTTAGTTTTCATCGAATTAGTTTCGATATCATCACCGTATGCCGAACAGCAGTAGTGGTGTGGGGCGTTTACGCAGCAAACGTACGAGGAAGTAGGTCGGGCACCTCTAATGCCGTCAACATCTACTCGCATACTGCTTATTAATCACAAAGAAATAATTTTCAATAAAGATGACATTGCAAGATGACTTGATTGACTCTGCGAGATGGCACGCCCGATGCCGCGTGGTCGGCTCCTCACGCCCTGTGCGTACAACCGCCAGCACAAAAATAAATTTATATATTATAATGAAACAACTTTTACGAATTTTATCGCGGTTTATTTAGTTTTTTATGAGCCCGACGTTTCGTTCTCCCGTGACCATGATTGCTGTAAAGTATCCGAAACGTCGGGCTCATAAAAATCTAAGTAAACCGCGATAAAATCCGCAAAAGTTGTTTCATTATAATGAGTGAAATTCGCGTAAACATAAGAAAACAAAATTTATATATTTATAGCTTTATAGCGATATTATACAGGGAAATATAAGATTTGTTTTTCTGTTACGAATGAATTCAAAACTTATGCTATGTTAACACTGAGAGACAAAATCTATGTAAACAAAAATTATCAATCAGGATACGATTGTAAATCTAAGTTAACGCGGGCGAAGCTGCAGGTAACAACTAGTGTATAATAATATAGTAACACGCGCGTGCGCTCTACATAATGATGAGTATTAATGTTTATTTAAATATTATTTAACCTGAAATAAAGTATATTGACGAAAATGTAAAGCGCCGCCCATAAACTCTGTCTGTCTGTGTTATAGTTACTGTGATATATGTCTCTGTGATAGCTGTGACGTAAGTGTGACATAACTTTGACATTATTCTGCGAGTTCCGACGGAGATTGCGATGTGCTGGGCTGAGCTGTTGAGAACTTTCTCTAAGTTTAAGTGAGACGTATCGATCGTATTGTTAAACTGTTGCCGCCGACTGTCGGCTGTCATGATAAACTACAGCTGCAGTAATAACGACAGCCACGCTCGTCTCACGGATACCAGAGCCGGCTTGGGATTTCCTTTTTTTTAAGAACGATATTTGTAATCTTCTATTATATAAAATGCCCGTGTCGCAATGTTCGTTCCCATACTACTCCGAAACTATATACTCACACAAAATTTTATAAAAATCGTTTTTTATAAAATTTTGTGTGAATATCGGGTAGGTCTGAAAATCGGCCAACATCTATTTTTCATCATCCTAAATGATAAGAGTAATCCAACTCAAAATATTTTATTTTATTAACAAATTATTATTTTTTATTTTTATGATACAGCATGCAAAATACAAACAACCCTAGATTTGCACCCCTCTACGATCAACCTCCTATTTTTTAATAGCAATATTAGTACTTTTAGTACATCCGAATGAAGTCTGTTGGGGCTGCTAGTGTATAGTGTTTCTCTATCAAATTGGGTTCGTACCTGTAATGATAGTTTTAAGTTGTGATTAAAATAAATAAATGTTTATTTGTAAGTCGGGGCTTCATAATAAAACATCACTTTGAACGCGAAGACGCAAATATCAATTACTAAAATAAATGTCGTAAATAAGCACAAGTGACATTTAATTGGGCTAGTAACGGAAATAGGGCCGAGGCACTCAGGAACAGGCTCGGGGCGGAGGGAGGAGGGGGAGGGCAGAGCGCCAGGATTCCGGCGCGCGGCGTCGCACGCGCGTGTTGTCTAAGGCACCGGGTCAGATGAAGAATAAGGTTATCAAGTTGCATTATACCTATACTAGTCCATACTCACCACGTTGTATAAATATAATAAATAAAAAAAATCAGCTAGTAGTAAGTCGAGGAAAATCTAGTCATCTGATGCATTGAAATTTAGGTAGGTGCTTCTGCCTTACTCCTACATAATAACTTTCATAGTATCAGCAGAAGCCTTGCTCCTACATAATAACTTTCAAAGTATCAGCTGATATGATATAGCTGATGATATAGATGATACAGCCAGCTGACATATATATTTATTAACAGTTACATATAAGCTATCATCAGGTAAATTTTGGTTTGAGAGGAAATCACTGATTTTTTTTTTTTAATTTGCATGTTCGAGTCACCAGCTGACGTACGAGGTACCATGTCATAACCAGCTGATTTGTTTTCTTTCGTTAAGATATTGGGTTAACTACAATTTAACAAATATTTGAGCTGAGAGGAAATGACTGATTTTTTTTTTACATGATTGGGAGGCTCCCACCACTCATCCCCCCAGCCGCGCGCCAGCTGACGTCCACTAGGCTTGATGATGTTATCCTCAGATGCGTCTCACGAATTATCTCGCGGGAGGAAGTTGGTCATGAAGACCTGTTACTGGCTCCCGAGCTATAAGGAATAAACGCGTCGTATCACGTCAGGTAATTACTAGTTGTTAGGCCACCTCTACCTCGTGTTGTAGGCTTAACAGGCGTGCGTCAGGTCGGCACTGATAGTGAGCGATAAGGAGCGGTAGTAGAGGCGCCGCCGGCACCCGGCACCCGGCACCCGACACCCGACACCGCTGCCGGGTGACAGGAGACGTGAGTTGGGTGACACCGGCCTTCACCGATGTTGTGATATCAGCTGCTTCCATACTTGCTGTTTATCTCATAGATATCATCATCATCAGATTTTATCCTTCCACTGTCAAACATAGGCCTCCCTCAATGAACGCCAAGACGACCGATGTAGATATACGCATCACTATTAATACAATAACATAATGAATGTAAATATTTATTTATTTTACTTCGTTATTGTGAATTTAAGCATCACATTCATAAACCGGTATAACTTATTTCGACCGGCCACAGACATCCCAGCGGAGGTCGTAGTAATATCCAGACGACCTCTAGTTACCGCGATGTCATCTAGTCACAAAACTTTATAATACTTGGATTTTGATTCGAATCGTTATTAGAATATCGATAGTGTCGATAGCTAGCAGTCGAGTACATCCCTACTATCGTGGCGGCTGGTATCTATCCTCCTCGACATGAACCTCATGAACATACATACATACATACAGAACATTCGTGCCCATCATTTGTATGAATTTGATCGCACAGACAAATTAACTAGCTGCGTGGACAGGATGAGGTGTGAGGGAGGCGGTGCGGGGGTAAGGGGGTCTACATGACACTGATATCAGGAGCGGCGCGGTGCTCGCCGTCACTGATATCTGATATGTCTCGTACGACTATCCCTCGCGTGTCAGCCGAATGCGTTTTATGTTTATCGATTATTAAACTAATTTATTTTATAAAATTGATTATATTAGAGTTGTAAAAAAAAGGTATTAATGTTAGAAAAAAAACAACAGTGCCGTCTAGGTGTGACCGAAAGAAAAGATTTAAAGTATAAAGTTGAAGGCGCTATACTGCACTTATAAACGGATGTAGTGGCCGCGGCGAGCGGCCTGGACGTTCGTATAGTAGCTTCACTTGATAATAAGAGGTCACTAAATAATCATCTGTCACCCGTCCTCTCTACGATCTCAATACAAGCGATATATAGATATCCCATTATTTCCCAGTCTAAGGTTTTTCAGATAACAATAAACTCAACTAAAACTCCCGAAACATTGGCCACTGATGATTTAAGCCTATGTTTATTATGTTTATATTTATAACCAATGGACACGTTAAAATATGAAGCAAATCAATTTTGAGCCGGGAATGCGGGAACAGGCCGTGTTTTAGCGATTATGATGAATAGACGTCCGGCCGCGCGGCTGTCGCGTGTGTGCGCGGCTGTCGCGTGTGTGCGCGGCTGTCGCGTGTGTGCGCGGCTGTCGCGTGTGTGCGCGGCTGTCGCGTGTGTGCGCGGCAGACGCGTGTGTGCGCGGCAGACGCGTGTGTGCGCGGCGTCGCGTCGTGTGTAGATGATGTTATGTCACGCAATGACATTTTGACGTTTATATCGCGCTTTACTATGGCTTTATTATAACGTGTGTGACTGGACATTTTTTATTTTACTGCTTAATTTGAATATTCTTTAAAAGATATGGTAAAAATATTGTAACGATTTGTCTATACCTTAGCCGTTTTAACGTTCAATGATATTTTAACTACCCTCGTAAGCTTCCATGAGTACTTGGCTGTGTGAGTTGAGTGAGTGAAAGAACAGCACATTTTGGGCTGGATTTTTCTCAACTGGTTTTGATATCGCCATTCGATTAAAAATCGCTATTATCGCCGCGATTTAAAATATCCTGG
Source organism: Lycaena phlaeas (assembly GCA_905333005.2). Classification (NCBI taxonomy): domain Eukaryota; kingdom Metazoa; phylum Arthropoda; class Insecta; order Lepidoptera; family Lycaenidae; genus Lycaena; species Lycaena phlaeas. Next base: position 153,187 of record HG995182.1, read on the forward strand.
AAATAACCTATTTCTGTATGCCTAGTTAGGATGTGAGGTGAGGTGAAAGAGATATGAAATTTTCAATCCTAAAAGCCATTTGCAATTTTATTATTGTTAGCAACCGTAGCGCCATCTGGCGGCTATAAGTCGGAAACGGGGAACAGGTTCCAGTTTACCTGCGTGTAGCGTGACGTAGTCGTTGTCAAAGTGTGGGTAGGACGGCCGAGCGTTAGGAAGGTCATTAAGTTTGCCTTTAAATAGCGGGGTATAATTGTTAGAGGGGTCATTCGCGTCTGTGAGTTTGAGGAGGACGAAGCTCTGCCCGAATTGTATTGTAAGGTCACGTAAGCCATTGTTTATTTTAATGTGTAAAGTGTAATATGGCGATAGTGTGTGTAAATGTATGGGCAGTGTGAGTAAGAATGTATCTTAAAATATGTACATGTGAACCTTAATATTGTTATTATATGGATAATATAATAAATGTTTATATTTAAAACGCATTTTCACTTCTGATGTTTAAATTATGTTTAATAATTTTATTAAAGTTATTCCTCTATATCCTGCATCGGAATCGAAAGGAACTCTGTCAGCTGACGGAGTCAATCCCAGCGGGAACAACACACCATTCCTTGCCAACTTTTATCGGACAAACATCCAGGCTATCAAGTTTTGATTTTCGCATATGATTTTAGCTTAATTTATAAATATATTTTGGCGACTGGATCTATCACAAAAAAGTAAGACTTATAATATTGAACGAACCAATGTCCTCATTTCATATATCTCAATAAAGGAAATAATCTGTATTTGTATGGTTGGATATGGTTGTACTGAAAAATTAAAAACTATAATAAAAAAAGAAATGTGGTGTCGTGGGACACCAGGTAGGAACAAAGTTCCTTCGGCTAAAAATATATAAATAAATAAATATCTTACGTAATCCCTTTTTTCAGAATATAATTTAGCCTATGTTACTCGTGGATAATGTAGCTTTCGAATGTCGAAAGAAATTTTGAAATCGGTACCGTACTTTTTGAGCCTATTTATTACAACCAAACAAACAAACAAAGTTTTCCTCTTTATAATATTAGTGTAGATTTAGGATTCTATTATTACGCTACCCATTCAAATCACGGGAACACGATTTATTTTCCTGCGTATTATTTTGATTTTGCTATATCTCCTAAAGTATTCATTTAATTTGCATGATGTAAAGGGGAAAAATAATCTTCATGAAGTGCTGAAGCTAATTAACTGATTTAAAATAATAAGGATTAATACCGTATTTGTGTAAATAACTTTCAAATTATCGCGTTATAATTGCTAATTTTTTAAAGATAGATAGATATTAAATCGATATAGTATGATATCCCTAAGAGATAGACATATTATACTATCGCGGATTTTTTTGTATACCTATTTAAGATATACAATTCCACCATACATCATTTTGTTATATCTCAAAGGGTTTAGGCAGCGTTTTCGTTGAAAACTCCCAGGCGACCAATTTTTTTTCGACACCTCCAACAATTATTGTTATATCTTAGCTAATGTATATAAAAACTTAATAAATTATATACATAAACCTTCCTCTTGAATTGTCCTATCTATTAAAAAAAGATATTATACACTAATCGCTTGTGTATGCGACTGTCGCGCACGTCTCATTTAACGCTTTTTTATTCCACGCACTTTTTCTTACGGTTTTACCATCACATTTTTTTCAGTTCGATCGCGCAGCAAAATCCCTATCCCCTCCAAGCCTGCCGTAAGCAACTTCGTTCCAAAAGTAACTAATATCGATAAGACTTTACGTCTCACCGAGGCTAAGGGCACGAGGGGGAGTGTTTCTGCTCCACACAGTGTGATTACATATTATATTACAATACAGCAGAGTACTGAGATGAGCTGGCGATAACATGGTACAGCGTGGGCCGACGACAGGCCCGCGGTACGCAATAAAACAAGGTTAATTATACGCAAACAATACCACGGCCCGGTATCTTTAGTATGTTATTAATATACCGCGAGATTAATATAGCGTCTGATAAATATCTGCTGGAGTAATACAATTGTTTGATGAAGGTATTCCGTGTATGTATCGTAGCCCAACGGCGGATCCACGGGGGGTTCATGACCCCCCCCCCCCCTGGGCTGGTTCCAGGACTAAGGTGGACCACTAATTGAACATATAGTCCAGTCAAAAGTCAAGACTTGACCACGACTACGTGACCCCCCCCTGGTATCAAAGCCGGATCCGCCCTTGTCGTAAACTCGCCCGGAGCTTCAGTTTTATTCCAGGCTTGTATTCCACTGGTCTCGGTACGAAGTGTCTTGGAGCGCCCAGCCGACGATTGCTACCACTGTGGAGGTAGGGCTGTCAGCTCGTCACAACACACGCGCTAAGAGTGGGCGGTGACGGCTGCAATGTCTGACATCCATACACTAGTGGTCAGACCAGTCGCTGCTTATGGTGAACGGCGAAGAGGCCTCGAGGACGGTCGCATCATGTAGATGAAGGAAGCGGGAGCGGAAGGGCTCTGCCAACTCTCTTTAGGCCGCCACTACAAGGGGCTGCGGATGGACATGCATATTTTCCATTAAAAAAAGATATCTTGACTTGTGTACATGTACTCGTGTCTACTGACATATACCTGTGTTGCGTCGCAGCGTCGTTCCAATGTTAGCCAACAGCTTCAGGACACATAAAGGATGTGTGTTCTGTACGCTATAAGTGGAGTGGCTGGCCGTGTAACGTGTCGACGACGGTTGACGAAGCGAGTGATGTGACGAGCGGCGCCAGGCGTGTCGAGCGTCACGCGTCACACGTCACACGTCACACAGGCACTGAACCTCGAGGAGATAACTCTCATATCTAATCCACTTAAAAGACGTGTATAATTATGATCATCAGCCTCTAGCTACGTTAAAAAATGCTACCTGTTGATAATGTGCAGATCTCTAGTCCGCATCAGTAACTGCCTTACCATGTTTACATAGTATATTTTTCACTTAAAGTGGCCTTGAAAAAACCAACAAACATTCAAAATTACACACTGTTGCATTTATAATTATATTATAATAGTAAAGAGAGGTAACCCCCGCTAAGCAACAACTGAGACTTGTCGCTGCGCGGAGTCGGTTATCCCATCAGGTGTTTACTATTTGAGTTACTTGTATAATATTATAATACTTGTATTATACAAATTGTCAGTAAATATACATCATTATCAATATGAAACTAGGAACGTTTATTGACTCTATAGACAATGTTCTAAGGCGTTATATAAAGTTATGATTTAGTATAATATTACAGTATAATATTTTGTAAGGCTATTATTTTCAGTTATTCGGTAATTGTCTCGTATGATCGTACGAGCGATGTGCCCGTTGATACAGGGTGTCAATAATACTGTCATCCACAGCGCGGAGAGGGGGGGGGGGGGGGTGTATGTGTATAAAATTATATGTAAGTATACACTTATACGATATTATGACGTGTATGGGCCTGTTATTATGGTGGTACTATTGGTCTATCAAAAAAAAAAGGCGGGTAGTCAAGTAGTTAACAACTTTTTAAACTAGCTCTTGAATTAACTTAAATTAAAAATATTTGCAGTATATAATTTAATATCATTTACATGTCAAGTTTAAATGTGTGAATAGTGCTACTTGCCTGCAGTGTTATTTGTGTCACAAAACCTTATTAACTAAAAACACAACCCTCATCATGGACTACACACAAGTACAATCTAATATGGAGGACATGATAAAATTATTTCACTCTAAGATGGCAGAGTTTCAAGCAGATCTCCAACAGGCCACCTCACGTAAGCCACCAAACACTATAGCAGCACTTAACACAGAGTTTCAAGCTTTCAAATCATTTGTTTGTGGTGCACTTAACATCTTACGTGCAGAGGTGGACGCACTTGCAAGAGGCCTTGACCGTGTGGAGACACGGTCACGTCGCAAAATGTTACTTGTGCACGGTGTCCCTGAGACCAAGGACGAGAATACTATTAATATCGTTGTGGCCTCTTTATCCACTAAGTGCAATTTTACAAATATTACACCCGATAGTGTCCGTGTCTGCCATCGCATGGGCAAGCCTAAAAATGATGATATTAATCTTAAGCCGAGGCCAATCCTAATAAAGTTTAGCGACATTTCACTTCGCGACAAGATATGGAACGCTAAGAAGGCATTTAAAGGAACGAAAATCACCCTCTCTGAGTTCCTTACAAAGCCCCGACACAACACGTTTATGGCGGCTAGAGATCATTTTGGTATCTCATCATGCTGGACCCGTGATGGCTGTATATATATTAAAAGTCCTAATGGCTCAAGACACAGGATCGAGACATTGGCTGAGCTTCAGGAATTGCAAATAAAGCATCCTAGGTCGTAAGTCGCCAGTGTAGATATATGATTCGTGCCAATTAACTTATAGTACCCACATATTTGTTATACACTTCATATTTATTATTTTTTTCTTTTCAGTCACTTTGTTTTTGATGTATTATTTTTATTTTGATATTTTTGTCTGTTTGACAGATATGTCCCTGTCGTCTGACACTTTTTTTTTTTTTTTTTTTTTTTTTTTTTTTTTATGGCAATGAGTTTTAACTATTTGATCTGACACTTAACATTACGTTTGGAAATTACACAGATAAAATATCAAATAGTCTTTGGATTTATGTTTGAATAACAACTGATAATGAATAGTGTTCGTTTTTTGTCTTCAAAAAGAAAAAAAGAAAAGAAAGACTGATTTTTACTGTGACTGAACTTACTTTATAAATATATTACGGTTGTGATGTATAATTTAAGAAAACACTGTAGGCAGGTGGAGGGAATTCAACTAATTAATAATTTTAGATTTATTATTTTTAGTTTAAAAGTATTCTATTTTATACATTAATAATTAGGCGTTTGAATTCATAGATAGATATAAATTATTAATGCAAGTTAATATTGGCGGTGATGATTTGTCGGATGATGGTACTGACTTTCTTTCGTTGACTTCTTTGTCACATTCCTCTGGTGATAGCTTTCACAGTCTTTCACTGCCTCTTGATGTCTCTCTGGAGACAGAGCTCGCACCGTATCCTCGTAACTTCAATGCTGTACACATTAATGCCCAGAGCATCCCAGCACATTATCCTGAACTCCTTGCCACTTTTTCCAATAACCGTAATGTCCATGCAATCCTTATCTCTGAATCCTTCCTAAAACCCTGTCTCCCTTCAACTTCCTACTCCATACCTGGTTTTGTCCTTATTCGTAATGACAGAACTGGCAAGGGTGGAGGTGGTGTGGCTATATATCTTAGAACACATCTTCCTTATAATATCCTCGACAAATCTCCCTCTGATTACTCGGAATCCTCAGAACACCTGCTGATAGAAGTATTATTCGGTCATTTAAAATTGCTACTGGGTGTTTTCTATTGCCCTTCACTACATATTGACTATTTTGAAAAGTTTGAAGTTGTATTAGAAAAGTATGTATCCACCGTAAACCACACAATTATTATGGGCGATTTCAACACCTGTTTAGTAAATACAGATACGCTACACTCAAGCCGTGCCCTCAAACTACGTTCCTTAATCAACTCCGTCAATCTTAATATCCTTCCCCTTAATCCTACACATTTATTCCCTAACTGTGCACCTTCCTTACTAGACCTTATAATTGTATCCTCCCTTGATCACGTAAGCGCACATGGACAATTTAGTGCCGAAGCCTTCTCATACCATGATCTAATCTTCCTATCCTACAAAATTCGTTACCCTAAACCCAAACCCCGCATCGTTATGCAGCGTAACTTTAACTCCATTGATACTCCTAAGCTTATTGAGGATCTTAAGGCTATCGATTGGGGTATGGTCTATAGTGCTCCCACTGTGGACAAGAAGATGGAAGTTTTCAATGCACTCTTACTGCACATATTTGATACGCATGCTCCTCTTCGACCTATTAGGTTAAAACACTTACCTGCACCATGGCTTTCTGATGCGATAAAAGATGTGATGACCAAAAGAAATGCAGCAAAAGTTAGATTTAGAAAGAACCCTACTGATCAAAATCGTGATAGATATAAAGAACTCCGTAATAGATGCAGCAGATTGTGCAGAGATGCACAGCGTCGCCACATCCATTCGTCTGTGAGTAATGGTGATCCCAACAAGGTGTGGTCATTTCTGAACTCCCTAGGTATCGGTAAAGCAAAGTCCTCCCCTTCCACCAATATTGATTTGGATTCCCTCAATCTTCACCTCACCACTACCAGTCCTATCCTAGCTACCTTTAAACAGCAGTCTATTGATACCCTTTTAACTTCTTCTGCATTTGATCCTCCTTTTTCTCCTTTCGTTTTCAAGCCTGTATCCGTGCAAGAAGTTGAAAAAACCATTACAGCTATTAAATCAAATGCTGAGGGTGTTGATGGCATAAGCCGGAGAATGATAATTATAAGCTTACCTGTCGTACTCCCTGTCCTCTGCCACATTTACAATTTCTCTCTCAGCTCTAGCACATTCCCTAGCTGCTGGCGTAAGGCTGCAGTTATCCCTATACCTAAAGTGAAAAATCCTACGTTACCCAATCACTTCCGACCTATATCCATTCTTCCTTTCCTATCCAAAATCCTTGAACGCATTGTTTATCAACAATTAAATAGCTTCATTAACTATAATAGTTTGCTAAGTCCTCTTCAATCTGGTTTTCGTCCGGGCCATAGTACCATTACTGCTCTAGCCAAGGTAACTGACGATGTGCGCTTTGCCATGTCTAATCAGCAACTTACTGCTTTGGCTCTACTAGACTTTAGTAACGCTTTTAATACAGTGGACTACGACATCCTTCTTGCAATGCTAAGCGTGCTTCACTTCTCTGACCCTGTGCTGGAGTGGTTTCGAAGTTATCTTTTTGGAAGGCAGCAGTGCATACGTGCTAATGATCAAGTATCTGGCTTCTGTAACTTATCTGCTGGCGTGCCTCAAGGTGGTGTATTGTCCCCTCTCCTTTTTTCCATCTTTATCAATTTCCTTACTCCCTACCTCTCCTGTTCCTTCCACCTCTATGCGGATGACCTTCAAATCTATACTCACGCTCCTGCTAATGACCTAGGGGCTGCGTTTATGGCAATTAACAAAGATCTTGCGACAATCCAGCATTGGAGTCAACGGCATGGCTTGATGGTCAATCCCGGCAAGTCGCAGTTTATTGTCATTGGTGGATCGAAGCAAATTAATAGACCTAACTATGAATCTTTGCCCAGTATTTCTTTTGATAACGTAACTTTACATTGTACCAATGTGGTAAAGAACCTGGGTGTCTACTTCGATTCAACTCTTAAATGGACTAACCACATTTCGGAGGTAAGTCGTAGATTTTTTTCTGCGCTAGGGTCTCTTAACCGTTGGAAGAACCTACTGCCCGTGAAGACAAAAGTCCAGCTTGCGCAGACCTTACTACTACCTATCCTCGACTATGCAGATGTTTGTTTGATTGATCTCAATGAAGAATACCTTGCTAAGTTGGAAAGATTGCAAAACATCTGCATCAGATTTGTGTATGGACTGCGCAAGTTTGACCATGTCTCTGAATATAGACTGCGGCTTGGTTGGCTGCCCATTAGGCTCCGTCGGGAGGAGCATGTATTAGTTTTCCTATATAATGTCCTACATGACCCACGTTTCCCCCCCTACCTGAAGGATTGTTTTCATTATCGTAGTGCTGACGAAGGCCGTGTGTTACGTTCTGAGTACACTAATAAACTTCTCGTACCATTTACTAAGTCCGCTTACTTTGCGGATTCTCTTACTGTGAAGACTACGTACCTATGGAATGATCTACCGCGTGACATTCGAGAGTCAAAGTCACTAACTGTTTTTAAGTCGAAGCTACATACACATCTGTGGAAGAAAGTCACTCGCTAATTTAACTGTCACTTTGTTTACATGTATATGCTTTGTTCGTAATAAATTAATTGTAAGTTATTAATATTTTTCGCATGAGGTATTATATACTATACTGATTTGACGAGTTTTGCTCGGTTATGTACGTTCTGCCCTGCTAATTGTATATTTAATTTATCTCTCCTATGCCGCAGGGTTGCCTGGAAGAGATCGCTTATAGCGATAAGGCCGCCCTTGCCCACATTTATGTTTTATTGTCTTATTATTGAAAAAATGTATATATATATGTTAATGTGAGCAATAAAGTATCTATCTATCTATCTATCTCTATTTCTATAGAATAAATCATACTCTGAACTTGATTTATATTTTGTATGTACATTCTCTTTGTATGTTTACAGAATACTATAGTTTAAAGTGCTATAATATAATTAACCACAGCGGCCTGCACTGTTATAGTAAATGTAATATACGCTTCGCCTTCGAGAAACGTACTCACGGCATTCATAAGCGATTCCTGCCACATACACCCTTTCTGTGAACGTGGTATTTATTGCTGTAGATGTTTTCTCATTATAAATAGTATTTCATGACATAATAAAGTTATAACAGATATAATATAGCATGTCACTGAACAACGTACACGAAACTGTCACACCCTCAAGAACAGGCCCGCCCCCTTCGGCTGCGGGGCGGGGGCGATGTGGTACAGGGTGCTCTGTAAAGACATTTCTTGTTACGCTCCGGTTTCACCTGGTGCGGAGCAGCCTCCGTGCCGATTGTTCCAGGACAATGGTCACAGCCGGCGGTAATCTCCAGGTTTATGTTCGTGTCGGGCTCCATACAGACACTATACGGACACTATACAGGGTCGGGCGGGCTCGGATTAGACGCGCAGTATTTACTGTGATCGGGAGCCATTGTCTACGTCCTGTATACAATATAGCGATTGTATTGGATAATGTGTATGGACCCTATTGTTCACTTTGAGTCTGTATTAAATTTGTAAAGAACTATATTGTACAATATGACATAAGTTGAATATAATATAATCACTAGATAATATACTTTATTATTAATGAGCAATAATTCCGCATGTGCATGCATATAGGACCGCCCACCCTGCATATGCGTACACTACCATGCACCGTCACATAATCTCCGCACGTTTCCCCCTGATATCAAACCATCTCAATACTTCAATGAACGTGCCGGCTTAAACACCCGTCTCATGTATTTTCTAGCTCTCGTTATAATATTTATATCTATGAATACGACAAGTGACACATATTATAATATTTTGACGTTATTGTGACGTCACACTTGTTAGACGAACAGACGCTACCGCTCTGGTCAGCGATAACTGATCGGTGCGGCATTTCGTGGGTCACATTAAAGAACTATATCATTAGATATCTCATAATATTATGGATTTTATTAAGTGACATTTTCAAATGGCGCGTGATTCCATCAGTTTGAATATAAATACAAAATTCATTACGTCCTTTTGTCTTCGAATGTGTTTTAAGTGTATATATATGTCATTTCTATACATCAGAGGTGGTTCGAGTATTTAAAAAGAAAACCACCAACAAATACTCAGGGCAGTTCAAAAGGCTCCGTGGCTATTACAAGCCGGATTCCTTTCACGAGCTAAACGGTCGAGCGGTGCGCTGACCCAGCGGCTGACGGCTGGGCGGGCGGAGATGTAGGTCGAGCTAGTTCAGATTCCGCTCAGCCGCCCTCGCTGCCCTCGCCGCCCCAGTCCAACGACACGTCCCTCGCTCGCAAGAAGCGATACCCTCTACGTTAGTGCAATTTGATGTTATAACGGACGTCAGTGATACCGCCCGCGCCGGCTCCACAATACACGGGCTTGCTGTAGAGAGATTTTCGTATAAAAGTATTTCATGGGTGCTGATGTTTTACGAATTTAGAAGGCAAGGCTGCAAGTAAGCAAGTTTAGCGATGCACTATATGTATTATATCTCCAAACATGATATTTTTAATCGTTTGTATACAAGAAAGTTTTCAATAATGATGACCTACGGGGCTTAAACGGGAACTCCCATAGCGGGACTGGTCCACGAACTTGTAATAGCTCAGCGTACCTATTATAGTACGCGCAATACGGAGCATTTCGTTGCGTTGCACTTCTGTAAACTCTACTGGATAGGATTCGCAATGGAGTTATCCATCTGCGAACGAAAATAATCGACGCAAAAAATAAGCAATCTAAGGTGACAATAGACTCGTCACGAGCACCGAAGACCCGAGGGCGGTGGGCTAGTACTTTATTTTGAGGAGGGATGCCTCTCGGGGAGATGGACGTCCGTCGGCCGCCAACTATGGGGTAAGAGTTGAGACTATCTCCGCGCAGTGGCCAATCTGAGTTGGCTATGGACCGCGAGGTATTCGCCGGCAGCTTGATATTAACTATCATACTGGTGATGATGATGAACGAAGGAATCACAAAACTTTAAAGATAGTTTAACCAAGGATTGAGAACAGAGGCGGGATGAGCGGGACGCTATGAATAAAAGTTAAAAAACTTTACGATGCGGTATTATTATTTAACTTTTATTGTTGTGAAAAGTGAAGTGTTTGATCTTCTTATATGGAACTTTCTTTTATTTTTCTTATGAACTGTAAGAACAATTCTTGCAACGCTCTCAGAATACATGGTTTAAACGTTTTAAAGATGAGCGTAATGAAACACGCACGCTAGATGTCATCTCTATGTTACAGCCATTGACCGCTAACAATATAACATAATATATTTAACTGATTAAATGATGATATTATATTGACGGTTTTCTAGCTGTTAGTCCATGAAGGCGCAGACGGATGAGGTTTTCTTAATTAACCTTTCAAAAGTAAACGGGTCTGTAAATATTGATCAAAAGGAACATCTTGAGTCTGGCGTGCGCGGGGGTCAGCGGTGCGGGCGGCGGGGGAGGGGGCATTAATGGACGCGCGAGGATCAGCTCCAATGAAAGCCTCGTTACTTAGACGTGATGTCTCCGTCTCCCGGCAGCAGCAGGTGCTATTGGTATCCTTGTCTCAGCGTTATGAATGAGAATTATTATTTAGTGTAACATTTAACAATAAAGTATTTACGTTAGGGAATCATAATTCTAGTCCACACCCACGCGCACGACACAGCGGTTGTCATAATGTAATGTCTGCTGTAAGCCCGCAAGTGATGTGAGAGTATTCCCGGCGGGGTGACTCTATTACGGGCCGGTTTAATGTATTTGATATAACGGCGAGACACGCGTCGCTGGGACCCGCTCAAGGTCAGCGGACACATGATGCTCTCTCAGTGGCGATTACTGCGCTACTCCAGTTTATCACCTCGTAATGTAATTTGCTGTCAGCTCTATCACTGATGATCTGAGGACAGGGATGAAGAAACACGCTATATGAGGTGTACAAGAGACGACCACACCATATTAATATATTCATCCGGAAATAATAGATAAGTATATAACATTCTTTAAACGCATGACGGGCGTCATAAGGGGCGTAATTGATTATTACTCCGAGCTGGTTTCATCGTTGTAACGTAAGAGTTCCAGACCAGAAAGTAAAGAAATCAAATTATACGGGAACTAAGATATGAAGTATGTATCAAGCCGTAACTAGTACATTCACATATTCACATAGGATCAACATTCCCATGTACTAGAACGTTCTCGAAGTTTTCCCGTAGTCCAAAGTTTGCCGATGGTCCACAAAGCGTCTCACGCCCTGTATCTAGATTAATGCCCCGGAGAGCAGGCGCTAGATTATCTCCCGCATGGTTCATGCGCGCCCACCCGGGCCGGGGCTTGGTAGTGAACATTCATTTACCATAACAAAAAATTATAATACTAAAAGTTTGTTGAAGTTAATGGGTTAACATTTGGAAATACTAGGATTTGAAATTCTTCTTACATTCAATACGTAGTCCATTCACTGAGGGAGGTGGCAGGTTATTTATAAAAAAGGCCTTATTTTCATTTATGGAGGTGAGTATTTTATTTTATTTTATTTTATTTTTATTTATTTGGAATAGTTACAGGTTACAGATAATTCAACATGCACGTTAAAAATATAAATAGAAGAATCTTTTTCAACACTGAGGTATAAGTTTAATAGTTATAATAGGCATAAGTATAACTTCCAAGTCTCTGTGTTCCGGATCAAAACGCCTAGCCGTAGCCAGGTGTAACAAATAAATAGTCAAGTAGTTAAGGATGTTCCTTTTTAAGCGTATCCATTTCAATTTCGAGTTAAACATAATATTTTCATTAGCTTTTAATAAATATATACTTGTTCGATTCTCTATAACTTTACCATCAATGGATCAATCGCACGTTGTTCACTGGTGGGTTTAGGCGTCGAGTCGGTTGGGTCAATTAGCCGGTGGCTTCGGCGGCTGTTACCTCGTGGCTCGCAGTCGGCGGTCGAGGCGCTGCGGTCAGCCGGCACACGACAGTGTCGAGACACTTGCGTAGCTTGACAATTAGATAATAGATGCGCCCTACCTAAGTAACGCAAAGCTAACCTTAGAAGGTTAGCGCGTTGACGCTCAAGCCCGGAGGTAGCGGTTTCAAATCTCGCCAGGTAACGAAATTTTTTCTGTGTTCCTGGGTCATGGATGTGTATTAAATATGTTAAATATATTACGTATTGATATAAAACGTATTAAATAAAAAGTTCTTCGGAAACTAAGCACGGTACCAGATTGACGTGGTGTAAAAGCTATAGACGCTTATTATTATTATACCGACCACATCGACATTTGATCTACAGATCTTATCTGTAAGTACAAGTATATAAAATCTTGCTCGTTTGCGTTCAAGAAAGCTTATCGCTACTTTACTTGCCGACAAACAATTATTTATTGGAACGAAGTTCCTTAAAGCAGTCTTGGAGGGGATAGGGATTTTGCTGCGCGACCGAACAGAAAAAAATGTGATAGTAAAACCGTAAGAAAAAGTGCGTGGAATAAAAACGATAAATGAGACGTGCGCAGGCGCGACAGTCGCATACACAAGCAAGTAGTGTATAATATCTTTCTTTTTAGCCGAAGGAACTTCGTTCCTACCTGGTGTCCCACGACACCACATTTCTTTTTTTAATTTGATTTCACAATTACTATTCTTATATTACTGGTGACTCAATTGTAAATTAAAAGTAAATATTGTAACATATATATTATGTTACATAGATTTTATTCGTTTTTTAATACTAAATTCATATTCCGCGCGCGAATTTCTTCATTCGCCTACTCGATTACTATTGGTCGTGTCATATTACGATGTCACGATATGTGGAACGTTTTGAAGTCGTGGCGTGCCGGTTACGGACCGGTCGATCGTTCTTTTTCTGCCTGAGAGTGCTGAGGAGCGCACACGCGCCGCGTTATATTTTAAGTGGGTGAGTCCTTGTAGGAACACACGTGTATCCTTAAGTAATCTCTTTGTTATAATTAGTGTGTAAGCCTTCTGCTTGTAATTATTAATGTAAAATGCTTAAATTACTTTGCAACCAAAATGCACTGCCTTACAATTTAATAGTGTTTTTTAGTAATATTTAATTATAGGGCTTAGTGCTTATCTTTATTGTGTTCTGTGCTTTTATGCTTTTAATGGCCATTTCCGTGTCAACCCTGGACATTCATGGGGGTTGGTTACGGAAAGGCTCACCCGTGTTGGCGTGACCTTTCAGGGTCCCAGGAGTTGCCGTCGTGGTCGGTGCGGTGCTATTCCTGGGCGTGGCCGAGTAGCTGTGGACGGGGACCAGAGAGGAAGCAGACGACGGGAACCAGAGCAGCTGGGATCCCACTACCCACTTACTCACTTACCCAAGGATCTCACTGATCCCCCACTTCTCCCGACCTCTCTCTTCGGGGACCGCACACCACAGTGCTGGCTTCGGTCCTGCTCACCGCCACGCTGAGCAACGGGACGGCACGCGGGACGAAGCACGGACCACGTGGCACGAGACACGGACGCAGTCTATGTTAAGTTCTCTTTTTGATTAGCTCCCAACTTGTTATCAGGAATATCGAACCCACGCTCTCTTACAACCGTTAATTAGCTTAATTAATTATTCAATCATATTTTTAATAGTCGGCCAACAACCTATTTTTCTAAATTTAAATTCATAACTTGTAATGTATAACTTTTTAATTTCATAATATATCTATAACAGTTTTACATCTTTTACTTTCATTATTCCATTTATTTCATTTTTTAACCGTAACAATATTAATATTTTATACTATGTCGGTCATCTTGGCGTTCACTGAGGGAGGCCTATGTTCAGCAGTGGACGGATAAAAGCTGATTACGATGGTGATACTATTTCCATAATAGAAACCGCATATTGTATATTTTTCACACATTAACATTTCTGTCTCAATATAACCTGTCATTACTGTAGCCGTGACCGAATCAACACAATAATTATTGGAAAAGTAAAAACTAAAAGTGTACTCCGGACGGAAGCCCTGCCCCGGGGCAGTATTTGTAAGACTTTATAAATATTAGATGCGACGGCGAGCCACTTCCTCGCCCGAGCTTAGTCAAAGTGCCACAACTTTACGGGGACATTCTGCGAGGCCACTCCGTCGCCCGAGGGCCAGAGACCCAGGCTAGAGGCCCTTAGTTAGGGCCTTATACATGCTGCTGAAAAATATCACTTGCCTGCGTCACAGCAATACAGCTCATTAATAGAGCTCTAATGAAACTTCCGTCAGCATTGGTATCTCTAATTGAGCAGGACTGAGAGCTCGTGTCTGATTACGAACTCACCGCAGATGTCCCATAACGTACAAGTTTACTGTGATTGCTGAATTAACAGGGTTATTGTCGTATGTTTGATTCCGAATAATGAAGTACAATCATTGCTTTGCATTCCTTAATAGTTCGAAACATCAGTATAATATGTCCGACGTCCGGCCAGCTCAACTAATGATGTATTTACAAGCACTCACAACTAAACTTACAAGTTTCACAAGACAAACTCGCTGACGGCTGCTAAAACCGACCCAGTCTCGGTTCTATTTAAGTTAGGATCTGGTTCGGGTGCGTACCGGGGGTGGGGTGCACGTGTCTGGGGGGGAAGGGGTACTCATTAAAGTTGGCTGAGAGCGGGTTCGATCTCGGGGCGGATGATCTAGAGTCTACCTCTAGTGTCGCTCTCAGCCATACACGATCTATACACAGTGGCAATGATAAAAAATGTCTTGAGCAGAGAATTGAGCAGATGCTGTGTGTAGGATATGGGATGAATACAAGTTTACTTTAATGCATCATATTAGACAGACTTGTAGGCTGTAGGAAAGAAACGAAGCTTCTTATGGCGTAGACATAATTATTAGTATATAATATGATGTTCTAGTGATTTTACATTTCTTAAAAACCCAACTTTGCAAAAGAGGCAATGCCATGTTGCTCTGCAGCTGGATCGGGCCGGCGCGACCGGGGCGGTACCTCCCACTCACATGATACCGGCGTCAAGTGACAGTCATACCGTTGCGTTTCGGGCGGTTTGTGAGTTTCCGGTGGCCCATTGAAGGGATAGAGAAAAGGAGGGCAACGCATCACCATAACTTCTGGTTGTGTTGATGCTCATGGACTTCGAGGCAAAGAAAAACATTTCTTCTATATTTAATCTTAAGTAAAAATCTGTAATCTTATTAGTGTAAATAGGAAAGTAAGTATGTAAGATAAAAGATATTATGTAATAACAGCAACGCGGTTATGGGTGCGATTAAACATTAAGATATCTGCTCTAGACTTGTGCTTAATCTGATGGTCCTAACGACGACGATGGTCAGGCGAACACTCTGACTCGATACTGACAGGGCTTGGGTTCGACCCTGATGGAGTGGATTTCAATTTCTTAAAGCATTTGGAATAAACATTGAATTATCTAGCTTGGCCAGCATTAATGCGTGTTACTCGAAAACCCAACAATATTTCAGGGACACCAACCGTATCTCAATGAACTAGTAGTGTATAGAGTATGATCCACGCGTCTCGTCCCCAGCCTTCCGGTCTAATTGAATTACTCGGAACAAACAAGAAACAGATATCAATGAAAGTTCCCGCCCGCTTCGTTATCTCACAACTTCTAATAATATTTTAAAACTTCCCGCGCCCGCTCCCCCCCCGCGCTCCCCTCCACCCCCGGTATTATTTTCAGCTCGGCTGCCAACATAAATTACGCTCCCTCATCATCACCGCCGGCCCACCATCGTGACGTCGCTCATTTACAGCAACCAAGGCCACGGGAGGACTGAGGTGTCAGACGTCCTAACGTTATTAAGTTATTCGGAACTGCCCTAGACGTCAATATTTTATTTAGTCTATAGTACAGTACTAGATAGGACTAACGAAAACGTTGATGTGAAAATATTTTATTATTCACAATAAATGTCAAGAGGCTGTAACCACGACTATAGTTTGAGAAAGACATTGATATTGTGAACTACACAGGTAGCCACTCAGCATTTGCCACGCCAGTGCGGTTTTTTCTAATCTCATGTAATTGTATTATTATATTTTATTAATATGTATTGTATGCCTGCCAATTTTTCTGTTTTTGGCAAATTATTCCGGAAATATTTCGAAACAATTTATTGTTCGATATTTTCAGAAATAATAGTATTTTATAGTTTCGGGACCTGTACGGTATACCACTATCTTTTGTCTCATTTTTGCCCGCGTTAGTAAATTAAAGCTTTTTCGTCGAAATGGCGGAGTAGTTATTTTCGGGTTTAAATATTCGTCTTGTCACCGGCTAATGTTTGGGTTATTATAAGCTTGATTTAAACGGCTCGCTTCTGTTTTGTTTAAGACAAAGGGAATGAAATTAATTGTTTTGTGATTAAACGAGACAAAAAGATCTCCGTTTGAAGACTTTAACGGTTTCATCAGAAGGCACAAATAAGGTTTTATTTATTTCGTCAATGGAATATCAATTTATTTGAATTATGTCGTCTTTTTCGTGTGTTTTTGTTATTTTTATTGAATAACGTTCACTGGGTGGTGAGTTATGAGCGTTACCTCCACATGTATGAGGTTATAATGTACATTCATACAATGGGGAGAGTAATAACATCTAATAGAGTAACATCAAAACAACTTATGCCATTTCACGGCAGTTTCAAGTAGGAAGGGGGTGTCGAGACATCGGGCAGACAGATCGGCTCCAGGCTTAGAAGCTGCCTTCCATCCCCAACATTTTTATCAACACATTTGAAGATATATCATTATACTCTCGTTAAGGAATGTAACTGGTTCACAAATTGTTCAATATTTTTTATCTCTATAAGTTTTTCACCATCTTCACTTCACCTGTCAATAACGTGGACTCGTGTGTGCCCAGTGTTCAGGGAGACCAGCGACGGACTCAAGATACAGAGCTCCAGCTGCAGCTGCGAATCGATCAGTCCTCGATCATACTAAAACACAATCATCATCATCATCATCTCAGCCTATAGCCGTCCTGAGCATAGGCCCCTCCAATGGTTCTCCAGCGCGACCGGTCCATTGCCACCTGCATCCAACGAGACCAAGCGGTTTTCACTAGGTCGTCGGTCCATCTAGTAGGTGGCCGTCCCACTCTGAGTTTGATAGTACGTGGTCTCTACTCCAGAATGTTTTTGCCCCATCGGTCGTCCGATCTTCGCGCTATATGGCCCGCCCATTGCCATTTCGGCTTGCTAATCCTAACATGCAAACTAACGTATAATCGGTGTACCATTAATATTCAAATATATTCATATCGTCATGATTGGCAACTACTATCACGTGTCTCTCTCACACACGCAGCCACCCCCGTCCCGCCGACCGCAAGCTATGCCGTAATTAGCAATAATCTATCGCAATATCGCGAGCTCTTTGATCCCCTGATCTCCTCGTCGACGACTCCGACCTCTAAGACTCGGGGCACATTTCCATGTACAAGTGCGTTCGATATTCAATCAGCGCCTGTTATTAGGAGTCCCGCAGACGATCGTAACACGACACAGTATCAAAGACATAATACCTCCAATATCTCGGTTCCCTGATACAAGATTACACACACAAAATATTGATCCCGCTACTTCTAATGTTTGTGGTCGCTATTAAAATGATTTATTTGGTGGAGACCGGATTGTTGTTTGTGCTAATATTTTATATCCTCTAATGGTGTAAAACAAAAGAAGCTACAGATCCTGTTAGACCCCCTTGGCGACCCCCCTCCCCGCGGTGTCCCATGGACCCCCCGTCGTGTCGTGTGGCCGGCCGGTGGATCCGGGGCATTAGGTCCTCAGCCGCCCGGGCGTCGTCTGCACCTTTATCTGAGCGTGATGTGTAATCCTATTACGGGAGCCCGACGCCGGCGGTGTGTTCTCATTTATATTGTTATGGCATTACACACAATATCTCACCTGTTGTTTTGTTATGTGTGTTATTGTTCTGTGAGCGGAGGCTCAGGTGATAAAAGAATCGGTCTGAGGGGAAGGGTGGCTCAAGCCTGACGTATCCATACAGTCGCTCGCTGATGAAGGAAAGTATCGTGAGGAAACCTTGTATCATCATCATCATCATTAGCCTTTCACCGTCCACTGCTATATTCAACTATTTTCAACTTGTGTTTAACCGATAATAAAATATGTAATTCATTTATTAGATTTCTAATGGTCATAGAGCTTTCTAGGTTTTTTAATTTATTCGTCTTAAACATACAAACATACACAACTCTCCTTAGTATTATATTAATAATTATTGTAAGATAGTATGCGATACCTGAATGCCCGAGTGGCCGTGGTTTATACGCCGGTACACGAACCATCCACATTATGGAGCTGAGGTCATGTGCATTATCTCCGCTAATCACTATATTATGATGTAGCGCATACTCTCGAGACGATGGACTCGCTGGGCTGCATCAGCTGGTCGTTAGCGTGCGGTGGTCTGCGGTCTGCGGTCAGTCGTATCTCTAACGTTACTCTATATTACTGTACAATTATAAACATATTAAAATGCATCATTCTGTACCACATAAAGTTTTTGTAAAAGTATTCAAATTGAATAGGCAGTACTACATGCTATTCTCGTGGAAGTACGAGGGTAAATTATAGCCAGTATGTTAATCTGATGTGTAAACTAGTAGTAGTTTTTGTATGAAAAAGTGACAAATATACATCCATACATTCATACAAACTTTCGCGTTTATAATAACAAGTAGGATAGTTTTTCTTCGATGTACATTTTTAAGGTAATCGACCGAATCTACTCGGAGTAGGTACTGCTACTGTTCCGCGGGCTCTACAACCCGAAGTGGATGCCTACGACACGAGATGACGTCACCGCGTCCTGTCCACAGAGTACTTTTTAACACGGTCCTGTCTTTAGCAATCTCCTCCCAGTTTACAGCATCCAGGACGCGTAGTTCTTTTAGCCCTTGGACCTTAAGCTACGATCATTCCATGTCGCTAGTCGGACATCCATTATGCACCGCAGTTAGTCCTTAGTATATTATGGAATCAGTTATTTCTCGTATCAACAACAATATATTTTCACGAATCTACTTGAACAAAGTGTTTTGGTTATCATTCATGGCGCAACTACATGTACGTGAAGGCCTCACTAATATTATCACTTTGTGCTTTTTTTGTAAATGGTGGTGGTTCATTGAACCAGACCAATTTCCAGCAGTGGACGGAAATATATTGTAAATGGTGATGATAATTTTTTCAAACTTTATGTAAATTACATCAAAAGAGAAATTACTAAAATATAAAACGCCCTCGTTGGCCGTTTTTATTTCGGTTCGCTCGGGCTACATTCTTCAAACAACATTCTCTGATGGAGTAATATTTTTTTCCACGTGAGGCTATTTCATTCACACAAACGTTACAAAATTATATGAGAGAGAACAATGGCCCTAATTGGATGTCAAATCGTGAATCACCGTCCTCTGAGGCGCTCGTTAAGGACTTGAAGTATTTTGTGAGACGTAAGAAGGTGGCGGTAGTCTGTGACGTCAGCGTGCGGGCACTCCGTCATTATTTCATTCGAAAGTGTAATTAGGTTGTCATCGAGTGTGATGTGAGCATCCTGCCCCCCCCCCGGTCTCCCCCCCTAACCCCTCGCCGTTCTCATCGCAGCATACTCACATTTTTCATGCTGCGTCTAATTGACACGTGCGTTAGTGACAAGTTGATGAAGACGAGGTGATGACGGATTACCACTCGATAGGCGCTCCGTCAGAACGTGCGAGCGCGAATGTGTCACGGCATTCAAAGTAGTTTAACAGGCAAGGCGCTCTAATATAATATTATGTTTCACGCCCAAAATAAACAAAACGATAAGAAACGCGTCTTCAGCCCGGTAGAATAGCGAATAAAG
The DNA here is from genome assembly GCA_905333005.2 of Lycaena phlaeas. NCBI lineage: Eukaryota > Metazoa > Arthropoda > Insecta > Lepidoptera > Lycaenidae > Lycaena > Lycaena phlaeas. The sequence goes on from HG995182.1 coordinate 173,495, forward strand.
TGGTTGTGTTGTTCGGACGCCATCCCGTGTGTCATGTATCACTCGTCACGAGCGTCGCGACGGCAGCGCCCTCCTCGGCCGTCGAGGAGCGGATGTCGGCGGGTTTATTAACTCGAAACAATCCGACCCGGCCGAGGACAAGTGCCTGGATTGAAGTTAGCGCAGGTTCCGATTTGAACGGTCCTCTCGTCGCGCGGCCGCCGGACGGGGGGGGCTGTACGGGGGGGGGGACTCTCGGACGCTCTCCTCACACCGTTTAATACCGAGACTCCGTTTACAAAGAATCGTTTGAATTACGTTAAATTAACGTCACATTAAATTCCTTCTGAATAATATTGTCTCAGCAATTTTTAATTTTGCATTCCTATATCCAGGCTTTTGTTTTTCGGTAAAATAAAATATATAAGCCGATAACTAATTAAAACATTTTTCACAATAGACTATATCATTATTTCGCGGTTAATTAATATTTTATATTTTCCACATTTCCAACTTTCCCGCAGCCAAATACCAAATTTCATTTGCGGTTTTAATTTCGGTTTGAACATGAAAAGGTCCATCACAGCTGTTGTCTGTCGCCTGTGAAATGTCTATGACTCTGTCAGTCTGAGCAAGTCATTTATATTTTATTATGGTATTTATTTAGTAGTCATTACACTATTAAAACGGGTTAGTTGATGTCATGTTTTTGTCTTCATTTGCGGAGCTCGATGTTTTTCCTGTTCTTTTGTCAGAAATATATTACTACTAGCATAGCACAACTCCGTCTCTCCACCAATTCAATATATTATATTTTAATACGTAGTGTTGACTAAGCATGGAGCATTCAAAGCACTATGGTAAGATACTTAGTAGTCACAACAACCACATGTATTCATACACCATAATATAAATCTTACTAAAACATCTCACACAAGCTAACAGAGAGGCACATGCCATACAGCCTTCGACGATAAATGAAACGAAACTAATAAGTCACGAGCTTTATAAACAGGAAGCGGGCAGCTTTCTTAAGTGAATCTGTTCACATTCGGGAAAGATTAATTGTTCTGTGGGAATGTCAAGGGCGGGCGGCGCGGGGCGGGCGGGGATTACCGCGCCATTTGTACCGGTCGAGCTGACCCCTACCCCCCTTCCTCTCGCTACCATAAATCAAGTGGAGGCGCACTCGCAGGAGCCCGGTCCCGTCCGTCAGGAGGTCATTTTTGATGGACTGCCGGGGCACCGGGGCCGCTGTGCTGGGCACAAATCTCAACGACAACGACTCACACAGCCAATGAACCATTGTCAGACCGGATCTTTGACCAAATTCAATGAGACTTTCGTTATTGTCATAATATTTATCTTAATATGATTAGGGTCTAATACTAGTACTAAAGAGCGATTGGTGCGGATTCAAATACTGCCAGTTGCACATATTATATTTTATAGCTGTATATACCGGTACCCAGGTCACCACGGGACTGAGATTGTCAGCTAGTATTATTTACTACTGTAATAACTCTGCATGTTATATGTTTCGGTTTCTCTTTACAAACATTTCTCACACGACAGTCAACTGTTCGGAGGGCGACTCGTGTTAATATTTAATTGTGTTTAATCAAAATATTATTTCCATTATTTATTCAGGTGTAAAGGCTCATGTGACGCCCTGCTGATGCACTCGCCACACCCATCCATCAACACATTGTCCGGCGACTACCTGCTCCCGGTACCAACTCAGCTGCGCCCTAATTTACAACACACGACGCATCGCTCGGAAATGATTTGTGCGTTAGACAGACTAACATAACGGAAACCACCGAAACTCGCCTAAGCCTCGCCGGAGATAAATATGGCCTTACTGTGAGAGATAAATCGCAATAAATTACGTGAGAGTAATTTAACATTTGATGCGAATCTTGATAGAAAAATGGTAACCATAATTTTGATATATTATCGGGATAATATTAAAGCCTGATCAGTCCATATTAAACACGTCGAGTCGAAGAGAACACCTCTCCAAACCTTTCTGAATGTAAATATTATGTCGTCGTTAAGTTCTGTCCGCGTAGATGTGTGTGCACGTGTGTATGTGTGTATGTGTGTGTATGTGTGCGTACGTATGTATGTGTGTGAAATAAGGACATGTACATCAATTAAATTTACACCCATAAAAGGTTTGTGGGTTCTGAGTGCAATTCAATTCATTTATTCAGGTCATTGGTAAAGCCTGTGGGTAGCTCTTACTTTTGTCCCGACTCTCTGCTATAATATTCTACTGCAATAACAACTAACATCTCTCGCTAGGTCAAAGCTTCGTTGGTAACCGCTTATTAAATATGAAGAATTCTTAAGGTCACTCTCACATTTTTCCACGAATATTATGACTAATTTTCAGGTACAGTTTAAATCAATAACGAGTTCCACTGAGGCGACATTTTATTTTCAAATGAAATATAATATAATGTATATTCATCTCCAGAGTAACACGATACATGACCAAAATTCTACATCCCCATACAACATCTTCACACAAATACGTTTTATTTATAACAAGAATTGTAAAAGGATAAGCTGCATAGGAAACAGTATAACTAAATACACTGCCGTCAAAATTGTTACACAAAGAAATTATTGCTTATTCTGTCCTCTTTGCGATATGCTAAATATTATATTATATGAAAAATATAACATTCTTAAATGGGAAAAATAAGGAGCGTTCTCAAATTTCTTCACAAATTTTTACTTGTGTACGTACGCCATTCCGCGGCCAAACGCGAACGGCTTTAATATGTGTTTCCTTAAAATTCATATTAATATGTGTTATTTTGTGTACTGTATACAATTCCTGTAGCTATAGTATCGCTGCAATCTCAAAATATTGGGTTGTGGTGAGTAAATACCTTCTAATATATTTAATCAATTTGATTGCGTCCTATTCAGTTCATTTCAGTAACAAGTAAATATTTGTTCGTGTTCTTGTTGGTGGAAATCGAAGTCTCATCACTTACACAAATCATAACTTCACGGGACGCTGCGTTATTTACACTGTAAATTAAATGGACTATTTATAATGTTTATATTGCTATTATAAGCAATGTTTTGTACATTCTATCCACGTCCCTCCGTAAACACGAGCCTGCCTAAGCCTCTGAGGAAATCATTGTAGGAAGAGTGGAGGCTGCGTTTAGGTAAAGGAAGAACAGGTCGACCATTAACCAGATGGGAAGACGTTCTCCGTGCAGTGGCAGGTCCGTGTTGCTAGTAGCAAGGGATCGGTCGTCTTAGCGTTCATTGAGGGTGGCCTATGTTCAGCAATGGACGGATCAAGACTGATTGATTATGTATGACTGTAGAATGAATTTTAAATTAGCATGGACTGAGAATATATGAAGTAAATATTGTCGCAAAAAATATTTGATACAATTTGGAACAAATTGGTGAACAATATCTATCAGTGAGTAATTTGATCAAAAGTGATTGTAAAACGCTGAGCCGGCGCGGGGGGGGGGGGCTCCGACCAACACCCGTCGGCTGACGCGAGGTTTACTCGAGTATTCACTAAATTAGTTTCATATTTTCATGTTCGAGTATGAAATATTTTGAAGTGGAAAGTTGTTTGTGGGCTCAGCGGAACGCCGACCTTAAGCGTAAGTACATCGTCATACGGCTCTTTAGCGATTTCCTGTCAGTTTACAGCGCCCATAGTACGGGGGTCTTTTAGCACTCGGTGTCTAGGCTGAGAATCTTCCATGTTGTTAATCAGCAAAACATCAATTTTGCACCACAGGCGGTCTTCAGTATATGGAGATCAGTTATTTCTTTGATTAATTATTTTTAGATTAATTTTAAATTTACCTTTCATTGCCATTTTGTGCCACACTACAATTTTTTATTTGTGCCGTGTGAGTATGTATTAAGATTAGGTGTAGCATTATTATCATATGAAAAAAAATATCACTAAAAAATATATTGAACAAAGATAAGGTATACAATCAAAATGGTACCGAGGATTAAGCCGTGCTGCAGCGAGTGAGCTGATCTGTGTGCAAATGTCCATCGGAGCCGGGCCTTGCAGTGACGGATCCGATACGGCTTACGGAAAAACACCGAACAGAGGTGAGTATGGGACGGATTTAGTTGATGCGTCACATCCGCGTGTGACAACATCCTCCAGGCTTACGTTGACAGGGGCCTAGGTTTCAGCCCCCCGGGAAGGTGGTTCTTGCTGGTTTCATTTTATTACATCGTAGAATATTATAATATATGGCTAAGTCTCCCCGAGCCATCAACGTCCACATTGTGTTATTTGCAGTCTGCACATACGTTGTAACTTAAAAACGGAATATCGGATTGAACACAAAAGAAAATAATTTCATAAATTGAATGTAGAGCAAGGTAATGGCCGGTTGGCTAGCTAATAGTAATGCTAGTAATGAGAAATATAATGATTATTAAAAACTAAGTCGAGGTTAAGTTATGAGGCGTGGAGTAATAATACAATATGGCATACAAACACGAGCCACGACTAATGCGAGATACTATTATTGAATATCGCCAAAAATGTGATTTAGCCTTTAGTTACGACTTTTTTAGTTTTACTTGTAAAACTTTTTTTTTGGTTTTACTTGTAAAATACATAATCTATTTTTTTTTATAAATAAACAAAATTTTTACAGCTAAATGCCTGATATTACAAGTGAGTCCGTACAGGAGCGAGTGTAGCGCGGTCCAGCCCAGCCTCCGCAGCCTCCGGCCCAGCAGCCCAATCACGAAAGCTTGCAGACGGATGCATTATTCATAACCATAATTGTCTGAGTGATGCTGTGATGCTGCGGCGAGAGTCCAGCGCCCGTGTAACCGGGAGAGAGAATCGACTGCACTTTACATTTTAATTAAAACATTTCACTATGCACATTTATTTTATTTATTAACTTATCATATAAATATTTTAACCCTGACTTAATCAAATTAAAACCTCTTAGTGCTATTTGTGAGGTTTGTTAATTACTCCTAAGTGGTTGGACCGACTTGAATGATTTTTTTGTATCCTATTGAGTGGTGGCCTGCATCCAGTTTATTTATCTTATCTATACATATAATAAATTTGTAGAGGAGTCGTTTCTGTACATTGAAAATATTTAAAAAAAGAATAGCCTGGGTGTTAAAGGATTACTAACTGAATCCATTTCCAGCATTTTTGGAATTTTTGTCTGTTTGTCTGTATGTCTGTTTGTCTGTTTAGTTGTGCACGCATCACGTGAAAACTACAAAACCAGTGTAAATAAATTTTATCCATAAAAATTTAGCGTAACTTAGAGTAACATTTAGTTTTTGTTTCATCGCAATCGCTTCACTCTATCAAAAGATAAATGTATTTGAAATGTAGCTAAATTATAAGATACTTAACAAATAGGATCAGATTAACGCCATCTATTGACGATTTACGGCGGCTTTCAATATCCTATCTATCATAAAATTTTCTTATGTATCTATCTTGAAATTTTGACACATTTTCTTAGAAAAATCTGTCAACATTTTAAGACACAAAAAAATTTTAAGATAGGATATTTAAAGCCGCCGTTAAAGTACCGACTTATTGACGACTTACAGTACCTACCGACTTATAAGTAGGTATGTAGTTCGTCAACAGATGGCGTTGCATGTATCTGATCCTATTAGTTAAGTTTAACGCATTTGTTATTATATTTTGTTAAAACCTTAAAACGTTGGAAAGGAATAGTAATCCTTACTAATATTATAAATGCGAAAGTAACTCTGTCTGTCTGGCTCTTACGCTTTCACGCCTAAACCACTTAACCGATTTTGATGAAATTTGGTATAGAGATAAACTAGAGCTTGGGAAAGGACATAGGCTATTTTTTATTGCGAAAAAAAGCTTAGGGGGGTTTAATAGGGGATGAAAGTTTGTATGGAAGTTCGTCATTATGTATAATAGAAGATGAGATGAAGATAGGAGATGAAAGTTTCCAGGGTAGTTCAAAACAAATCTGCGTTGGCGCAGTGCGACGTAGTGGGGGAAATGTCGCTATATTGCTACCCGAACATGCAGACACGTGAGGGCATTTTTCAGCTGTAACAATTTCGATTTGTTCATAGAATTTTGCTTTCGTTAATGTTCTTAATATATATATATATTCGGCGAAACACAATGTTTCATGTATTGTTATTTGTATTTAATTATATGTTATTGAATTGAAAAACAAGGAGACTGACACATGTGCACGTTTAATAAAGCTTAAAAAAGAAGATGCGGCCCATCTAAATAGATGGGCTAATTAGCGCCGAGATTCCTGATCCTGAGCAAGATAAAGAATTGTATGACACTATTATCCAAAACATGGTACACGGTCCCTGTGGTGTTAGAAATTCAGCCTCGCAATACATGAACATTGGAAAATGCACAAGGATTTTCTCTAATCAGTTGATAAAAGAAACTGTGCAAAATGACAATGGCTACCCGTTGTACAGGCGCACAGCGCCCGAAGACGATGGCCGAACAGTTACAATTAAGACTCAATCTGGAGCGAACGAAACCTTAGACAACAGTTGGATCGTCCCGTTTTTGCCTATTTTATATAAAATTTTCAATGCTCATATTAATGTAGAGGCCTGTAGCTCTGTCCGCTCACTCAAATATACATAATATATAAACAAAGGAATTGACAGGCTATATTTAATCTCAGGAATGAAGGTGGAGCACATCTTCTGAATGAAGTGCAAACCTTTTAAGCAGGACGTTACGTCAGCAGTAATAAGGTAGCGTGGCGGCTCCTTAGCTTCCTCTTGCCTGAAAGACATCCAACAGTAACCTATCTTATATATATCTAACCTATCACACTTAGAAAATGGAGAGTGCATATATTTTACCGAGAACAATTTCCAAGAAAAAGTATCTACACCGCCCAAAACAACATTGACAGCCATTTTCCATCTTTGTCAGGGCGATTCCTTTGCCAAAACGTGTTTCTGGGCTAAAATCCCCCGTTATTATACCTGAAACACATCTACAAAGAACTGCGAACGCCGTTTTCAATGTCTGTTGAAAATTGGCCCGGAGTGAAATCATCTGATGCCCTTGGTCATGTGTACACTGTCCACGATACTAATTTTGAATGTTTCTGTTCACGTTTGCTGCTACACCAAGTTCAGGGTCCTATAATCTAAAGTGATCTTGAAATTTTCAACGGCCAGGGATTCGGAACATATAGAGAAGCATGTGAAACTCTGGGTCTGTTAAAGAATGATAATCATTGGGAAAAAACTATAAAGTAAGCTCTCCAGTGCAAATCACCAGCCAAAATCAGAGACCTTTATGCAACCCTCATAATATTAGCATCATGCGGGCTATCTTATCCTAATGAATTATGGAACAAATATAAAGAGTACATGGCGGAAGACATTTTGCGTAGGCTACATTAGACACACACGGACATGATATACAATGAACACATTTATCATCATCAGCATAACGAAGGCCCTGGAAAAATTTAAGACAAAGTAATGGCTATACTGGGTAAGCGTTTGAATGAATTTGAAATGATTAGCCCTCGGAGAACGAACGAAAATGAACTATCAGATGAGATTGTACGAGAAACAAACTATGACATACCAGCTTTGCAGCAGCAAGTAGCTGAATTGATACCCAAATTACTACCAGAACAAAAACGAGTATTTGACGAAGTTTTGCAGCTAACAGAACCTGAGAATGGAGCGCTACTCTTTGATCTCGCCCAGGAAGATTCACCTAGCTGTAATTTTAGTAAAAATAGCGCATGGCATGCTATTGCACGTCAGTGCAAAATATTGGTGTGGCATGAAAGTACTATGGCGCACAAACAAGGGTACAAGCACTAAATTGAACGCTTCAGGATTTGCGCAACAGAACCTATGTTATTTTAATTTTAATTTATGGGAGAGATGGTGGTTTTATTGGATGGTGATTTCCGCCAAACGTTAGCAGTAATTCAGAAGGGGACACTTGCAGACGAAATTAAAGCATGTCTCAAGTCATTCACTATATGGACCACCGTAAGGAAGTTCAGTTTGACTACAAATATGATGACACAAATGCTGGCAACCATGCCGAATCACTATTTAAAATCAGTACACAGTGATTTAGAATTAGTTGCAAGTGTTTACCTGGACTTACAAAACAATATACAAGAAAATCAATATTTATGTGAAAGAGCAATTTTAGCACCAAAAAATGATATTATCAACTAAGTAAATCCTGACATATAGAGTAAAGTACCAGGACAGGTACAGCAGAGTATCTATCAATAGACCCAGTTATGGTACAGAAAAGAGCATATCATATCCCGTAGAGTTTCTAAATTCGCTTGAGCTGTCAGATGTATCCTCACAAAAGCTTAAATTAAAACTAGGTGTCCCAGTCATGCTCATGTCATGCTGTCAATTGTTTGTAGCATGTTTGCGTGTGTCCAATGCCCAAAATCTCTACATTCTATCCCCAAATGGAAAGACAATAGGTATATAATATTGTTTACAATAGTTTATTAAAATAATATTATTTTCGGAGTTGTCTTCTTTGTTCTAAATCAGGAAAGGGGAACTGCGCTACTCCAAATTTAACGCGAGCGAAGCCGCGGGCAACAGCTAGTCTATTATATACTGCAACTAAACAGTTCAAACGATTTGTACTACAGAACAATATTTTATGGCGCTGTTCATAGTCAATATAGGCTATAGAAATGTATACATTGTTTGATAGCATCAAAAAGAATTGTTCAGCGAGAGGATATATATGGTGGGTTTTACGTGACAGGACAGCAACTTTTGAGAGCGCATCGTCCTGCACTTCATATATATATCTCTTATGTATACGATTAGAATAATATATAAATACACTCATTTCTTGAAGGTTGTTAAGTCGTATCGGTTCCGAAATACCCTACTGGTAACTGGTTTCAGAGAGTGATCGTGCCAAGAAGGAAACGCCTTAACAATCGAGTTGTAGAGGATTTTCGAACATTGAGCTGCATTTGGATGAGGAGAATATGGAATTTTGACTCGATTTCTGGTGACAGAATTGCAAAAAAAGTAAGTTTTAATATTTACGGTACTTATTTGTAATTTCCAATATAATTGGTCATGACCCCACCGGCCGCAGCTGTGGCACGCGCGCTGTGTGCGCGACTGTACGCCACCCTCGGCCGCCTCCACCCCGCACCCCGCACCCCGCCCCGTTTCACCGTACACACGAACAGCGATTACCCGACGTCGAGCGAGACCTGGGCTCGCCAGAGGTCAGCTCTCCCCCCAGCGGCTACTCAGCACTACTCGATGCTAATGTTACTGCTACGATGAATAATAGGATAGTCATCCACGTTCAGTGCCGTACCAATACCATATAATATAATAATATAAAAACGTGAGCGCCAGGGATATCTTATAACACAGAATAGAACATGGGTGTCGCGCTTGATACAGCTTATCGTCAATGGTTACTGCTTGTTAGCGTCTATTTTAATAATGTTGCTGTTCGACTAATTGTTTGGCTTGAACGTTATTTAGTTGACGTGTAAGCTGTAGGAGGATTTACTTCTCACAACTATGTTCAATTCTGAACCAACAAAAATAGGGAGATGAAAATGATTAATAATAACTGCTAACTATATTAAAACTTCGCTGCAGTGACTCCAACAGCGACAAGGAGCTCCTAGTAGCTATTATGTTAGCATGTTAATAATGTTAAATTATCTCTCCACAAGAATGGTTGAACCAACCGCTTGAACACTCGGATCCAACTTGGAATGAGGTTGTAAATATATCAAATTAATTAATCAGATATTACTGCTTACATGGAAAAGTTTAAATTTACTATTTCAGGCACAATCCTACTTGTCCCACTTGCCCTTACTATTTCAGGCACAATCCTACTTCATTGTCTTTAGTTTTAACAAGCTAGTTTTGTGCACAGTGACGGGAATAATTCTAAAATTCCGTTGTAACTAATATTATGTCCTCTTAAACTAGATCAGTAGTAAGCCGGAGATGTATCTGTTAAAGTGACGACGCGAGGTAATTCTAACCTCATAATATTATTCTATTTCGTTTGTTATTGTTTATACGATAATGACTCAAATAAGCTCATTTTACACGAACCTTGCTATGAGGCTTATACTGTAATGATAAAGTGTAAAGTGCTCCCTTATAATAGAATATGCACTTAAATGTTGGATCCTATATCCTAATAGGATCATGGACTATATACGTGCTTATTAAAGCGTGCATAGATACCAAGAAACGTCCCTCCATTTGCAAAAGTAATAAAGGTACTGTTAATTAGACGATCAAAGCCGATTCCGTCCGGCACAAAGAACTCCACGACAGCAATAATGTCGGCTCCCGCAACCGAGTCACGTACTCCAATTGTATTGAAATAACAGACACGACCGGCCATTGTGGAATTATCATTTGAAAATACAGAAGGTGCTGCGATATAACTGACTTACCTCACCCTCTACCTCGATAAAACACTCGCGATATAATAATGGTAGAGAGAGTCGACATATAGCAGGATCGGGGAGCGTTCAGTTGGATATAATATTATACTGACTCAGTCGATCTCAGTATCTTCACCAACCATATCAAAAAGATGTACACTATAACTATAACAGAATACAAAATATGCAAAAAAAACATATTTTTGGCAGTTTAGAAGATTAGCTCTTTCAAATAAACTCTTAGGTATTACAACTAACAACTACATTGTATACTAACATAGATTTTAAGTTTTTCTTTGTAAATTACTAACAATATAATATTATAGACTTTGTCTGAAATAAATTTTATTTATTTATTTATTACTACGTTATTGGTATCACTTACGGAGATTTGTCTTTGTTTTTTATTACTGTGTAATATATTTTGTGCTCAAAGACTTGCTTGTACCATATTAATAAAGTATAGCTAGTGACTATTACAATAGTCGCTCCAGCAGTCGGAGTTTCACTTTATTGTGACCAACACTGGCTTGCTGCGTCCCCGGAGACATAAGTTAGATGGAGAGCGTTCATATAGAGCGCCCGCGAGGACAGGACGTCGAGTGAGACAGCCCGTCAAGTTTTTAGGTGGACTTCCATGAAATTTTAACAAAGTAAAACAGGCTTGTCTTATGAAATATTCAATGATACACAACAAAATTAATATTTTCTTAAAATACAGTCACTTAATTAAGCACAAGCTGTCAAACAATCGAAATGTACAGAGGCATTCTTGGAATATTATGACCATCAGCAGGACATATTAGTCAGCTATAACTAAGAGTGAAATTGTATAAAAATTCTCGCCGCAAAAATCTGTGTATTTTCTAGAACCACGGGCGAGGCGCGGGGCGGCAGGGCGCGGGGTGCGGGGAAACGACGACGGGATTTCTGAAAACGTTTTAAATGAATTTGAAGAGACTGTAAAAACGTTTGTGTTTAAATGAATTTCATGAAATAGACGATTATAAAAAATATTAAAATGTTTGTGGAAGGAATATTCTCTTGTAGTCCAAACTATCTTAAACGTGTAGTGGAGTGTACATGGCGGAGGTTCTATCGTAGCTGTCCGGTGGGTTACTGAGCCATTAATACCTATAGAGTATACGTTAAGCTGTAGAAAACATTCGTTTGAACATGTTTTTTCTGTTCCTTATTAGTGAAACTGACAGTCGCGTCACGTCATGGTATCACTTACTATTACGTGACCAAATGGCAGACGAGTCACCGGCGAGCGTCGCTCCTGATCATCGTTTTCCAGGGACTAGTCGGAACAAGTGTTTCTGATTGTGTATATTATCCTGAGACATGGTAGGTCACTTGTCTGTTGCTGCGTTGCTTTCGCGTCGGGGGGATCCACCGTGCATTTATTCCCTTATACTGCATATAAAGTTGAAGAGCTTATTTTTTTGAATGACCTAATCTCAGACGAAGCTCCGGGCAACAGCTAGTCCTAATATTAATCTAAAAATATTAATTAATATTATTATAAAAAGTACACCAAAGCTTCTTCACGTGATCATCTTGAAGACCGGGACCACACTATGCATTCGAATGAGTGACGACAAATCGCAAACGCAATCAATTTGTTTCGCCGGTTCACAGAGGCTAAATTCAGTAATATTTGTATGACCGATTTGATGTAGCAAATACTGGCTACTGTAAACTATTAAAAAACATATGAATGAAATGACCATTAGAGAAAAAACAAAAAGTGCATTTCACTATTGCATTTTTTTTTTTTACACTTAAATGTCACTAACATGAAGTCAAAACGAAACAAAACGTATTCGGTAGAGCGATGATCGGCCTCCGCGGAGGGCGGACGGATGACGTCACGCCTCATGTCGCTGCGGCGGCCTCCGGGGCCTCGTCGGAGAGACGCGTAACATCGATAGATTCATCACACATATTATAGTTGTTAGCAGAGAGTGTACTAATCCGATAATCGACTACACGGAGCATAAGGCGCTTGTAAACGATCATCAAAAATCCGAAGTCGTTCAATGATCAGTCATAGACATTATACCAATTCACCAACTAGAGATCTGTTTATAAGTCTCATTGGCCAATCATATATTATCAATATCTGCCAAGCGCAGAGCCGGCACAGCGTTGCAGCACTTTTGCGGGGTTTGTGTTCTTACAATTCATAATATTAGCATTCATTAATAGCTCCATTCCGCTTATATTATTATGATCGATTGTGTTATTTACACGATGGAACATAATATTATGTATAGATCGCACTTACTATCATATTTATCTCTATATTTTAAATAATAATAGAACACATAATGACTACTGCTTATAATAAATATAACCCACTCGACAAAATAATGAGATTCAAATTAGTACTTGTTATAACTAAAATTTCCTTTTCTTCAAAAAGTTATTTTGATTATAAGCAATTGTGAAGGCCGGCACAACGCCCACGAGTCACGCTACACAATAACGAGGCTTTGACATTTCCTTTGTAACATTATTAATGTAACGTTTTATCGACATGGCGTCCCCTCTCCCTAGTCGGTATGACATCGAATACGAAAAAGTCTTTAAAACAAAAACACTTTGAAACCCGCGAGAGGCACATTAGCGAGATGAGAGCCCCGCGCCTGTTACTGCCGTGTCGCTGGCAGCAGTCGTCGGTACGAGCAGTGCGGAGCAGTATAGCAGTACAACAGTACGACAGTACACATCAGTACACCTCGTGTAATAAATATCATTGTTTCGAACACAAATACAAATTGGAAATTCCTTAATACTTTATTTTAATGAAAGGCGACGTTTTTTTTTATTCAACATTGTCTGTGCAAACTTTTGTTCCCGGTGGTTTTGTGTCGGAATGAGATGGTAATGAGACAATGGTGTTAGCTGGTGCGGTGTATTGTGACGAGCGGGAGTGACACGACACGCTATACACACACCTAATAGAAAGATCCCGCAAATGGCAGCGAGAAATGTTAACGTATCAAACATACCTCTGTTTTGTGAATATTTATTTTATTGTCTCTGGTAGTTTTTTTTACTTGTAAACTCAATTTCTACGTTAGTGTGTGTGTTTGTGTGTGTCAAATTAGGCAATTTTACCGACTGATGGTTACTGTAATACAGCAGACCTTCGCATCAGCAGCGCTCATACTCCGGAAGGCGAGCAACAGAGTGTGGCCTGTAATAAATAATAATTGATACCGCTGATCAAAGCTGGGCGTAACAGCTAGTCATATACTAGATGTGATAAAATGTTATGTGTATATTGTAAGATGCGTGCCTCTTCGCTCGTGTGTATTGTATAGTACATTTATATTGAACAGAACATTTAATGTCATTTGACGCCACTCAAAGTTCCACGGCTCCTCTCACAACACCCCTCCCTCCTCCCCCTCCTTCGCTCGTTCCCTCGATATTCTCAGTGGCATTAATCAAAGCGAGAACAAGTCGAGGAAGTTATTTGAGTCGTACGCTATTGCTCGCGCCCGGCGACGCTCGGACCGAACACACGTCCGGAGCTTATCTACTCGTCATGATGTGGCTCGCACATTTTTTTTTTTTAATTTTATTTGAACCAAATATAACACGCATAGGGAAACACGTAAAGATCCAGGCAATTGAAAAGCATTTCGTGAGTCCTTCAATATATCTATTACATTGAGTTCTGCAACTTATTAGGAAACGACTGTACCCAGCAGCTGGATATTTGATATAAGGATTACTAAAAGTATCTAAAACTTAGTAAGCCGCGATATAATCAGTAAAAGTTATTTCATTATAATGAGTGGATTTCGGGTATACTTTATGAGAAACGACGGATATAAGAAAACAATATACCAAGAAAAGATTTTTAGAAGTTCAACCCCTGGGTTTGTCATCGTCAATGTCTGAGTGTCTCAGCAGCTCTCTACTTCTACTTAGTAGCGGGGAGTTCCTATGGAATTTCATTATTTCCAGCCTTAAAAATAATACACTAAGTCTCAATTCAAAATGATCCGTATGGCGAGGATTTTCCATCACAAAATATAAAACTAAAAATAAATTAAATTTTTATATATTTAATTGGTATGTTAAATAAGAACAATCATCAATTACATTAATCATCAATAGTCTGGGTGAAGTCAATCTAAGTTAACGCGAGCGACGCCGCGCGCAATAGTACGTATAATACATAATATTATGTAGCGTACCTGTGTTTTTGGATCTACTCCCTAAGAATTATTTTTTATTCTCTTCTTTAATGTTAGTGGAGAGTTTAGCTGCTAGCTGCTGCCTGATAACTGGTAAGTAATCAACGTCGCCCACAAAGACTTCAAAAGGTTGACCTCTGACCAGCCCGGGGTCAATTGTATTCTACTAATGCTCTGTGGCATTATGATTGTCCAGTGTTTGTTTTAGCGCATTCCTAGCGTCTCCTTCTCCTCCCTCTAGTATCATCTAACAACGCTCATTATAATAAGTTATTCGTAAGTTAATTTGGTCTAACATAATAATAATAATATCTATGGATGCTTTTACACCACGTCAATCTGGTTCCGTGCTAAGTTTCCGAAGAACTTGTGTTACGGGTACCAGACAACGGAAATTCATATATTTAATACTTTTTATATATATACTTATATTTAAAATTTTTATTATATAATACACATATTTAATACACATCCATGATCCAGGAACACAGAAACTTTTTTGTTCCCTGGCGAGATTCGAACCCGCTACCTCAGGCTTGAGCACCAACGCGCTAACCACTGAGCCACAGAGGGCGGTCTAACATCATTAAAGCAATTACCACATATTTATCGGTGCCCACGACAAAATACAAAATAAGCAATGTAAGCACTACTACTTCCACATTGCGTAATTTGTTCGGATCAGTTATCCCGTTGCCGTACCTCCGCCGCATTGTACGACGCGTTCACCGACGCATCGGTCCACGGCTGCGTGGTGGCCGCCGTCGGCCGCGTCCGCTCCCGTAACGTGCACGCTCAGGCATTCGTTATTGGTCACTCGAACGTTACCGTCGGCCTCTGCTATCGATCATCAGTCCACCGACCGTGCTCCGTACTCATTACACACTCGCCTTTACTATCGTTTGTATGAACGCGTCCAACCAACCCGCTCGTTAGCTTGTTTTTGTTACGACATAGAAAATTATGTTGGTCTCAATATTACGGGGATAAAACTGGTATAACATTACTGAAAGATACTTCTGAAGACTCACGCTCTGTTGGTATATGTTTGAGTATTCTCTGAGCAGTAGCAGACTAATATAAAGTAGAAGAATCGAAGACGAAACGCGGAGGATATTACACTGACTACCGACAGCATATACCAGGCGAACCTGGCTAACACGTCTTAATAGAATAAAGACGACACGGGCTTTTTTTATCGTAGTTGGATAAAAATATTTTTCTTTCGGTCTTTTTTTTCAAACTGACAGATGTACCGCTTGATAGCAAGTGGTCCGCGTCGCCTACCAACATAAATGTTTTCCTGAAAAGAACAGGAAACTCATTAACGTGTTGCCCTGTCTTGAGACATGAGATGTAGAGTCTCAGAGCCAGTAATTACACTGCCTGTCATATCCTTGTCTCTGAAGCACAGCACATATTTTCTTTCACATTTGTTTCATGGGAGAAACAAGTAAGATGGTGTTGCACATGCAATAGCAAAGCAGCACATCTTTTGACAGCTTATCTTACAAAGTGAAATCTATCTCTCTTGAAGCATCCATCGCAAGTGCTGTATACGGCGTCGGCTTAGACGGCTCTGTATAATTGTATATGCTCCACGATCGCAATCCCGCTGTTTAAAATATAC
Source organism: Lycaena phlaeas (assembly GCA_905333005.2). Lineage (NCBI taxonomy): Eukaryota > Metazoa > Arthropoda > Insecta > Lepidoptera > Lycaenidae > Lycaena > Lycaena phlaeas. The sequence continues at coordinate 189,817 of HG995182.1, forward strand.
ATCATAAATAATCATCTCATACGGTAATATTTTACCAACCAAATATTACTGTTTACCAACCAATAGGTTTCATCCGTTTGTGATGGTTTACGTTCACCAAAGATAACCGGGTGAGTTTGATGATGTTGATACACCACGTAGCGCCACATGAAGTCTAACTGAAGTTCATGTAAGTTGACCCACAGGCAACAGCCGCTGCTCGGATCCCGCCTGCGACGGCTGTGTTGGCTTATGGCTACTCGCGAGCTAATTTCTGAAAATTTATATATTAAAGTCGGGAAACACGAGGCCGGCCATGGCTCTACCAGTATAGTAACTATAATTCCAGTGACGCTCTAGCGAAAGCCTTAGCCTTATACATTTTTAGATTTTTCTTTTCAAAAGAGATTTTTCTCAAGGACTGGTGTCTTGAAGCTTGGTTCATGTCATATTTAGGACTTACATATTATTAAAATAAAAGATACCAACCCTAGGCTATAGTTCAATGCGGGTTAATAAACTTCACACTTTCAAAGACTTTCAATGTCATATAGGAAAGCGAAAATATACCTATTTTCGTATTTATAATATTACTATATGCCCCGATATAGTTTGTTCTGCCAAAATTAAAATTGCAATAAAAATAGAGGTTGATCGTAGCGGGGTGTAAATTAAAGGTTGCATATATTTTTGTATGCTGTATCATAAAAAAAGGAAAACAAAAACATAGTCATAAAAATATAAAATAAAATATGGGTTGGGTCACCCTTATCATTTATGGGGATGAGAAATAGACGTTGGCCGATTCTTAGACCTACGGAATATGAAAATAAAATTTCATGAAAGTCTGTCAAACCGTTTCGGAGGAGTATGGTAACTAAAACTATGACACGAGAATTTTATATATTAGATAAGTAAGAATACATCAACACTAAAATCCTAAAATTATATTTCCCTAGTAACTAGTCGTTCTCGTCTCGGTTGGAACGGATATGTACTTACACACCCACGACCCGATACAGCCAATAGTCATGTACATATCATACCACACATACATTAGTATTACAGTACACGCAGCGAGACTGCAGCTGACCGGTCGCCGGACGGAATCGGCTCTCGGATGTGAGATGCATCTGAACAGAACTGCTCCCTCGCCGGAACCACCGGAGCGTGAATATTGGTCACGACTGGCGCGGGCTGTGACCCCTGCATGTCATCTGATGTAAGGGGCTTGTGGTGATGGAGACATCCACACTAGGTTAGTTGTTAGTATAGACCAAATTATTCAATTGATTTATAGGGAAATATATTTGACAATTTAATAAGAAATAGTTAGTACAAATATAGTAAATTAGTGTAGGTGTTGCTTAAATAACCTTTTTTTACCAAAAAACAAATACAGACATTTTCCACAGTAGTTTTAGTAAATATAAAAAAAAAGTAATACATTTCAAAACCCGTAACTTAATTTAAAAAGAAAAGAAACAACATTCGCATTTTATTTCTCTATAACTTTCTCCCATTAAAATAAAATAGTAAGGGTCTGTTTCACAATATACTAGTAAAGTACCCTATAGCTATATGACACATAAATTAACTGACACATAAATCTTCTAGTTAGTCTTGATTGGGTTTCACCATCATCTTCCCTGTAAATTTATTTGGCAGATCCCTTTTTGGCACTTACTGGTTAGTAGGCTTGGCAACCTCGCATTTTATAGTTCCATTTTACGATAAATATGTTTTAGAAAAACATTCCATGTTGTAAATATACATGAAAATATGTTTTTATAATTTAAATGTATGTATCATACCATCTTTATACCTTTTATTTACATAGACATTGTATATAATGTTATCCCTTAATTATTAAATGTTCAAAACACAATTTAAATTATTTTGTATATTACTGTTACTGGAACGTCAAATTGTCAAATGTCGTGTAGCTGTCAACCGCGTATATATCTGTCAACTAATTTATGTGGCAGATAAATTTGCTAATGGCCAGTTGATCCGACCTATAGTTTACAGGGAACTTTATTAGCCAAATATTGCTATTTGTCAATTGTGAAACAAAAACGTTGTAGTTATGTGGTAAATATGTTGCAAATAGCTTAATTGGAACTTTATTAGGACATTGTGAAACATACCCTAAGACTTAAAATTAAAAAGCTGTGTTTGCCTGTAATTGGATCTACATCCTAACATGATGATTTATGTATACTTTAAACTTACTATATGCGATGTATATCTGTTGGTGAACCAATAAATAAATAAATAAATAAATACGGCATCGGTTAAAGTTTTACAATCTACAAAAAGTTATTTGTACGTAAACAAAAATGTATGCTAATTGCATGCATCTGTGTAATTTCTAGTATCGTAAACGCATTGATATCATCAAGTGATCTGACAGCTCGCTTGATATACAATAAAACATACAAACAAACTCATTATAATGAAACAACTTTTACTGATTTTATTGCGGTTTATTGAGATTTTACAAGAACGACGTTTCGGATACTTTACAGCAACCATTTTTTTTTTCAAGCAGATATTTTGCTTCAAGCAGTCTAGATTAGGAACAGCAAGAACTCCGTAATAGTTTATTAAACAATTTCGAATTTAAAACACTCGCATGCAGGTAAAATGGAAGACCACCTAGATAACAAACTATCGTATAATATGCGCGACGCCATCACGACTAACGACGAAACTTTCCCAAAAACAAAACCCTGGATCATTTGGGAAGTATGATTCTGTAAGTTTTTGTCCGGGAGATTTATCTCGCGAGACGAGCGTAGGAGACGTTGAGAGATCGAACCGTATCGGAGGGATAAAAACGCGGACTTGTATGATAAAAAGTTAGCGGAGAGATAGTCGGAGTCGATAGATCAGGGCCGAAACATACTCGTATAGAAAAGTATACGTCTTGTTGGTAAAGTTGGATGATTTGCGAGCCCGACTATTCGGGATACAGTCGGGCGGTTGGAGTTGCCTGTGCCGGCGAGCTCGGGGGATGTTTGTCCAGATCGTGCCGGAGATCAGCGCATCATAATATCGTTATCATGGACCCGGCCGGCTGTCTGACGCTAAACACAGATAGGGACGTGATGACGTGTGTGTTATGCTCTCACATTTATATTATACTCTCACAGTTATTATAACACTGATTATACCAAGAATTAAAGTTCACGCTAGCTCAATATATACTGGTTTTTAAATAGTTTTTTTTTTAATTTCTTTAGTATTTTTGTATAAAATATACTAGTAGTCCTATTGACCTCAATATCTCCATCAGCTTATCGCGGTTCTCAACACGACCTTATTACTGTAGTACGTTCCGAACATGTATTGAATATTGAAATCCATTCACATAGTTCCATTTACATGTCTTTCCATATCTAATGATACTCCCGCCGTGTACTCGCGACCTGGAACCGTTGACTGGGTACTCGTGTATTTATATTGAGTCTATTTATATGAGCGACGATGGTCCAGTGGGTAAGGGGCTCGGACCCTTGAGGAAATCCGGGTTCGATCCTGACCTCCCCCTGAAGTGCTTTGAACTGAGTTTTTTAAATTTCTAAGGGCACCCTGACCATTGCTCGCTCATCGGTGAAGGAAAACATCGTGAGAAAACCTGATGCCTGATGAGATTAAAGGTCTTTGAAGGTATGAGAAGTTCACCAATCCGTGTTGGGCCAGCGCCTAGGTGTACTATGGGCCGATACCCTCCTCGCCTGATTTTGAGGAGGAGACCCTTGCCCAGTAGTGGGACATAATAAAAGGGTTGCTACTTTACTTTACAACATTTTATAACAGATAAGTTGAAAATCCAAATCAATTACTACCTATGCTCGCACTGGATACAGCATCGTCATCATCTCTGTTAATAAAACCTGTTAATGAACATGATGAAACATAAAACAAAAACAAGAGCATAATATGGTCTATTCTGCTTAGAACATATTAAAATTAAATACAACAATAATATCATATTTAAATCCAATTTATTTTGCGAGTAAAAATGACAGTCAAAAGAATAATGTCTTGATTGTAACTTGAGAAAAACTAAAAATAAAACTAAGGTTAAATACAAAATAGTATTGCTGTAGTTGGTAGAGCAATTGTATATGACCCTCCGGTGGCCAGACGGGGGCGAGGGCTTTAACTCGCTACTGTCAGTTTAAACTGGACTCTGGAGGGCAGCAGCTGTCTCAAGTACAAATAATGTTATATTAACAGTAAGCAGAAAAATAATAGGATACAACAGTCACGTAACCGTATCTTAGCTAATTAGTCTAGTTGGGATTATTACTTATTTTAAAAAAGTGTCGCAGTCTCAAATACCGTCTAGGCAGAGCTTTATGCAATTTTCTCTATCTGTGAGCCTTTTTCTTCAATTTTTTTATTCAATCTAACCTCATGAGATGTAGAGATTCGTAGAGTCATCGTAGACATCACGTAGACTTTAGTAGAGCCCTTGTAGAAGGCTCGTAGAACTGAATTTTTGACTTGTTTTCAACTTAAACAGATAATTGTTAATCTGTATTTTCTATGATATTTCATCATCGACATCTTGTTATCGTTCACTATAGCGCTTGTCCCCGCGTAAACCAGTCACCTGTAAAAATAAGTGGATCTCATCGACATGTCCTGCTTTTTCACGCTCAACATAATATTATACTGCATACGACCCACTAGATAATTAAACAGATCACTATCACTACACTACATAGTTAAACACAGTCTTCTGTCTGTTAAAATAAAAGACGTGTGGCACTCGGGGACTGCCGCGGTAATGCTATTGCATAGCATTTTGTATCAACTTATGCAATTATAATTATTTATTTATTTTAATTATTAATGCAGTATTTCTTTTTCTTTGATATTAATTCAAGTTACACTTTTTGAGCGTGGTGACCGATAAGAAAACATTTTTTTTTCCTTTATTAAATAAATAAAAAAATATAAATATTTTAAACAATATTAACTAATATTGTTTAAAATATTTTTATTATTTTACAATACATGTGTTATATTTTATTGTTATTCGTGCGAGCTTCGTAGTGTCGTACAATACGTCTAGTTGCAAGCACACAAACACCGTGTCGAAGACTGCCGAAAAGAAACGACGTTAGACGATGCATGGCCTTCAAGCCACACCTCCGTGCCCGTCGGAGTGGGGAGCGTTAGGTTTTTTTTTCGTTACGGAATTTCTGGACTCGGTCCCCGCGCTCAAGGCCCGCGATAGAAGCTATGCAATAGCTTAAAAATTACTCCGATGAACGAATTTTCATGGGGTTTTCATCAATTGATCCAATGATTGTAGAATAATATATTATATGGTATAAAATTTATTCCATCTTTATCTTCTACCTTGTTTCTTCAGAATATGACATGCTGTAAGCTAGCGACATTCATTGTTATGAGACGACAGCACCGGAGATGCTCTATACACAGCCCGTCCGAATATTTCTCGGGAGCTAGTCGATGAGTGCCGGAGCAAACTTGTATCTGAGTATAATATAAATTGGAGGCGAAGCAGTGTTCCATGCTATCCCACCGCCTACAGTTATAAAGTACATTACGAGAACGAAGGGCCGGCGACACGCGTACTCTGGTCGGAGCCGTCTATGGATGTCTCTTATAAATAAACATTGCATATTATGAGTTTATAATTTACCCCTTTACCCTTTTATGGGCATATATGCAATGCTATATACTCACATTAACAGTTAATTATGCAGCCTACATTATTCCCGGAACACTGTTAACAGATTCATACTAGCATATCGCATGTCGTGGACTCGCGCAGGGTAACGCCGGACTCTGCGACGTAACGAACTGTTTGAGCACGGAGAACAAATACGAATATTAAACCAGCGACGAGTTCCTGGTGGACGTGAGAGGGGTGCGGAAGGTTGTGTGTGGGGGAAGGGAGAGGGGAAGGTATCAGCCCGAGACGTTACATCGCGAGCAAACCTCTGGGACTCCCCGCGCGTCGCGCACTCTTAACTGAATCAACTCTACACTTCTCGAAAATCAACTTAAACTGAACCGAACTGAACTTGAATGTTACACACTCTTGTATCCAGTTACATTATTTAGTTTAGTTTACGTATTTTTGGACATTAGGGAATCATCTCGCATTTTCTGGTAAATGGTTTCCGGTACGTACGTTTACTGTACGCTTAATCATCATCATTATCCACTTTCATCCGGCCACTGCTAGACGTAGACCTCTTTTCATGAACATCAAAACGGCCGATAGTCATGGAAGTCTCAGTCGCGCCCCTGACAAGGACCGACTTATTATAAACTAGCGAGCGATACTTATAACAATTGATTAGACCAATTTTTTGTTAACCTCCAGCATGGACTAGAATTTAATAAATATTTATAACAACTTTATGTAATATTGGTTTGATCATTGTGTGTGATATCACAGTACTGGCTGTACTACTGTAAAAGGCCCATCTTCGGAAAGCTTTACTCGGTTTAGTTTATCATCATTTACGTCGAAGATTATCTGCATGAAGAGTGAGCAACCCACATACAGACATCAGGAAACAACCAGAGAAAAAAGTCGGCGTACCGCGTGTCGGTATGTTTGTCTATGCTTCGTATAATTATCCTACTAATATTGAAAGTTTGTAAGTATGGATGGATGGATGTTTTATGATGATGGATTATTAATCTTTCACGTAAGAACTACAGAATGGATTTTAATGAAACTTTACAATAATATAGCTTATATATCAGAATAACACATAGGCTATAGTTAGTCTCCGTATTCCCACGGAAACTAGAAGTACGCGAGTTAAACCGCGTGGCGCTGCTAGTAGTAATAATAATGTTGATTACTACGAATCACCTTATTGAATGGATAGATTTTACTATCATATGAATAAGATAAAAAATAAGAAAGCTTGTTATACTATTTTATATATTCTAAAATCTCCTGCGGCAGGTGGTGTGAAGGCTAGTGCAGCTTAACCCAGGAAATTTGTAACAAAAAGCATTTTGTTTTCGTAACAAAATCTCGCTCGTTTGTTGTTATCTGTGCAGTTTACACATCTAAATTACGGCGGCGGACCGCTGCCTTCCCTGGCGCCTCGATAGCGCTGGTCGTTACATTATATAACCATTTCCTGTACCCTCAACATCATCATCACATGGGCATGTATAGAGTAATCGCTAGATAAGTTCTAGCGAGCTTACCGCGAGCCTAGGTTAACGTGGTGTGATTGTTGAATAATACATATACATACACGACACACGCACACCAACACGACTCACGCACACCAACACGACTCGGGCACACCGACGCTTACCGTACCTTAATACTGACAAACATAACATTATCATTTAAATTGAGGTGCACGTACTAATTAGGGGAGACGGCAATTATCCTCGGCGCCCTCATTACTTTAAAGACAACTACCAAACAAACACAACAGCTTATTTAGTTTACATAGCGTTTAATAGACCGCTCTACTCCCGGCACCCAGTCTATATGTTATCATTAAAGCGCTAATAAATAAATGAATTAATAACGGTGTTTGTTCATGTATATCATCAGCTGAAGGTAATCTCCCGGGACGTCAACGGAACAGAGTATCGAAGTGGCGGATGAGACATGTCGCGTGATGGTATATGAGTACGCCACACGGACGACCGAAGTGCGTAACAAAATACCATAACTCACAACATACCAATTACGAACGTTTAATCACAATAACACTTAAAACATAAATCATATCATCATTATCATCAGCCTCTGTGCATCAGCATTTAATATCAATGTATCAATCAATAAAATATAGAATATTGTTATATAAGTATTTATATTAAACGAATTCCGAATAATCTGTGGTTCATACATATCAGCGACTCGCATCCAAGTTGGAAAGCAATTATATCGCGACTGTGACCGCGTGACGCGCGGACACATCGACACCGCCCCCCGCCCCCCTGCACTGAACACCCCCCCGCACCCCCGCATGTCCCGTGCAAGCACAATAAGACGAGCATGCATATTTCGGGGAGTCCCCGAGACGGCACACGGTAAACTATTATATAAACACTTCATGGCTAGTGGGGCCCGTGACGCCACTACAAAACAGAATAGTACCTTCTCTAATGTTATAATTATATTTTGGAAGAACATAAAGGATTTTACATGCTTCATGCATAAACTTTGATATCTGATTTCAGAGAATTGTATTAGGACAGAAACAGTCTTGACTGGACGTGTTATGTATTGATTGACTCCATATTTGATGACACAGGTTACTGGATTTGGTCAGAGGGTATATTTGACGTCAGGATCTAAGAAATAAAATTAAGGATTTGAACCTACCCATTAATTATTTATTAAAATAAGTTTTGCAGCTTTTGGGAAAAAATGCAAATTTATCGTTTATTGGGGGATTAAGAGCGGAATGAAAATTTGCGATGAAAATTAAACGGCGAAACAGAAATATCGGAAGCGCTTTCGGCGACTAACGTACCCTGCAAGTTGGATTTATTTGAAGTGGTGTATTATTTTAATATATTTAGCATAATGCATTGCTAGCCCATACGGTAAGATCCAAAAGTTCTGTGAATGATAATGTTGTTTTTGTCAGTAATGTGTATTTTAGCTACTTTTTGAACGTTTTCCTTTACCTAATTTAAAAAAGAATTCTTTGTCCAAAATAACGAACGCTATTGGGTCCTGTCCCTTGGGTTTCGTATTTAATTAAATCGCTAAACTGAAACGTTTCGGTACACCGTACACACACACACACACACACACACACACGGAAGAACCGCCCGGGACCGGAGCCCGTGTTGTCTCCGGCGTCCTGCTGCCGGATCGCCGGATAACTTGCAACTAAAATAATCCAAACCAAGATTATTTAACCTTAAGTATACACATTAGTATAGTACAATCGAAACGTTTCCAAGTTTTGACATAACAATATCACTGATGGGAGAATATTCAAATTGTACTCATATCCTCAGAGAGGCAACCACTCTGTGTTCCGCAAATAAGTTCTGATCATAAAATTATTACCGTCACCGAGACTAGTGGCTCGTTTATTTCCATGGACTGGTCAATGCATTGCCCACTCGCCATCACCACCACGTGCCTCGTCTACCAGCTTGACCGTCCCCCTAACATAAAAACAACTACTATATCCTAGTAGAGTCGAACGGAAGCCGGCCGGCCGGAGCGGCGGCGTCGGGCCATTCTAATGAGAGCGGCGAGGAGCGCGCCAGCTCCAGCCTTCGTCCACGTTCCCTGGAATTAAACTGGAGGATGCTTTTAAAACAATTGCTTTATTACGTCCATTCCAGAGCCTTAGCTGATGTACATTAGCCGACGCTGTGGAGAGATTTTTTAAACATTACTCTATTTTTTCCATTACGGACTTTTACTTATACATCATTTTTACTCCTTTGCTAAAAAGTATTAAAATAAAGAAAAGAGAAAAGTGTATAGTAATATTAGGATGTATCATGTTTTAATAATACAATTATTTTTTTTATAAAATTAGTGGATTTATGATAGATCATCCGATCATATTACATACACCGACTTACTTTACAACATAATCATCATTAATCCGAGCGCTATGTAAATGTCTGCTCTAAAGAAGAGGCTGACTAGTATCGCCCACGCACGCACGCACACACAAATCAAATCAAATCAAATAATATTTATTTCGTAGGCAAATTACATAGCACTTGAAACACGTCAATTTTTTTTTATAAGCTAATGCTAGATTCGCAAAGTAGCAGTTTTCCTCAGAGAAGAATCTAGCAAGAAACTCTGTAGGATTGCTCTTTTCAAAATATAGTTTTACAACTTTTGTAAATACATCTAAATAACAACATACTAATATACATATAATATGTTATTATCCTTAGATAATAATATTATGGTGAAAAATTAAAACTATAATTGCGTTGCTCTGAAAAGAGATTTTATTTTATAATACTTATAATTTAATAATTTTACAAAACATTCTTTACAATTAAATATTTACAAAAATCTTACCTGAAAAGAGAAACAACATTTAAAGCTATTGTTTCACCAGTATTAATTTAACAATATTATATATAATTCCAAACAGCTAAACTAAAACATTAATAACTAATATTATAACTAAACAGCTCCATGGCAACAGACGAGTTCTATCTTTAAATATATATACATTATAAAGATATTAAAAATATTAAACCTATTTAAATGAAGTGTAACACTTTATTTACATCTCTCCCCCCCCCCTTCTTTTCCTACATTACTTCCACTACTGGAATAATTTTTGTAATGTGGAAAAGATTTGATTCTGTCTTTTTGTGACCTGTATTTACTTTGTAAATTGTATTGGATATTTTATCTATTATTTTAAAAGGTCCTATCTTTAATTCGTCTAATTTTTTTCGGTTTAATTGGTTTCCGTTTTTGACATATACCGAATCTCCGATTTTGAACTCATACTGTTTTCTGTTTTTATCAAATCTTTGTTTATTGTAATTATTATGTGATTTCATACTATTTTCTAAGGCAATTTTACGATCTTGCAGTAGATGATTATTTGTTCTATTTTGTTTCAGTTCCTCCGGTAAAAGGTCAACATTTTTTCCCTCCAGTAAATATTTTGGAGAAAAGCCTGTAACACTATGTTCTGTTTCATTATATTTTTCTGTGCACTCGTGAGCAATAGTTGTCCAAGCAATTTTAGCTTTCCTTTCATTAATTTTACAACGAATTTTATTAACTAACGTTTGGTTTAACCTTTCGTTTAATCCGTTTGAAAATGGCGCATTAACTGCAGTGAAAACTATAGATATATCTTCTTTTTCTAAAAATTGTTTAAATTCCTTCGAATTTATGCCTGGATATTGATCAGATAGAATCAAGTCTATTTTATAATCTTTTGTTACCTTTTGAACAAGTTTTATAAAATCATTCGCATTCTGAGTTTTGGATGTCAAAATATAAGCGTAACGAGAAAAGTGATCTACTAGGAGATGTAAGTATGTTTTGGTTGAACGAGCACCACCAAATCCCCCTATGGTGTCTATAGACACTATTTCGAATGGATAGGTAGCGGGACCTAAATACGACATTAATCCAAACTTGTTTTTGCTTCTAGATTTATTTTTTATACATACACCACAGTTTTCGCAAATCTTTTTTATGTTATCTAATAAATTTTCAGCTTGATAAAAAGGTTTAATCTTGTTTTCCAATTGTTGTCTTCCTATGTGACAGTAGTAATTATGTACATCCTTTATAAACTTTTTACCAAACTCCTCAGTAAGTATTATCTTTTCATTTTTTCCTATTTTTTTATAATTGCATATTAGTTTATTTATATTTTGCTTAATTTTTTCATTTTTAAATTTTTTCATTTTTATCTTGGTCGTTTAGTATGTCTTCTAACTTAACAAAATTTACTACTTTTAGACTACTTTCTTCATTTTCATATGACTCTAATACCGGGTTTCTACTTAAAGTATCTGCCTCTATGTTATATTTACCTGGAGAATATATTATTTCAAAATTGAACTGTGACAAATAATACGTTAAATCTCCAAGTTCTTCGTCCGTTCTAGCTTTTATATTCATTCTTTCTAAAGGTTTGTGATCTGAAAAAACCGTGAATGTCTTTCCCATAAGCCAGTGCTGCCAGTATTTTACCGCTTCTTTTATTGCCAAGCACTCAAGATATATGGCTTTTTTCTTTTTTTGGGAATCATTTAATTTTTTTGAAAAATATGCACAAGGTTTTTCATCACCGTCTGATTGAATCTGTTTTAAAATCGCGCCTACACCTTGCATGCTAGCGTCTGTATAAATATGTATTGGTAAATCTGGATCAAAAATAGCTAGAATTGGTTTTGAGCAAAGAAGTTTTTTTATAGTATCAAATGATTCTTGGCATTTATTGGACCAAACAAATTTTTCTCCTTTCCTTAGTAAATTATGTAAAGGATCCAATATAATTGAAATATTTGGCACATATTTTCCATAGAAATTAATTTTTCCTAAAAATTGTCGGATATTCTTTTGTGTTTTTGGAATCGGAAATTCTTTTATGGCAATCAAATTATCTTTTAGTGGTGTTACAGTATTGTTTTTTATTATATGCCCCAGATATTTTACAGAGTCCTGTGCAAAATTACATTTCGTAAATTTTAATTTAAAACCTTCTTTTAAAATTGCTTCCAATAACAAAGATATATGCTGAATGTGTTTTTCAAACGTTTCAGAAAATACTAATATATCGTCGATGTAGTTAACAGTAAAATCTGAGAGTTTATACTTTCTTATAATACTACTCAATATTCTTTGAAAAATAGCAGGAGCAGTTTTTAAACCGAAAGGTAAACATGTCCATTGAAAGTGCGCCTCTTGAGTAACAAATGCAGTTTTGTGTCGATCTTCAATTTTAAGAGGTATAGACCAGAATGCTGAGTTTACATCAAATGTTGAAAAATACTTACAATTCCTTGTTTTAATCATTAGATCTTCGATTAGCGGAAATGGTTGTGATTGGGGAACTACTATTTTATTTAATTCACGAAAATCTATACAAAGCCTTGATCTCCTCCCATCTTCTTTTTTAAATGCTAGTGTTACCGGAGCAGCAAAAGGGCTATATGACTCCTCGATTAAATTATTTTTTAGTAATTTTGATATTTGTGTTTCGATTTCTTTCATATCTTCAATAGAGCACCTATACGGTCTTTTACTACAATATTTATCTATCATTAAATCAATATGGGCTTCATAACCTTTTACAGTACCTATATCGTACTTGTCTTTAGCAAATACTGAATTATATTTGTGTATCAATTTATCAATATCAGATTTTTTCTGATGATCTAAATTATTAACAGAAATGTCAAAATTATCTATTATTATATTTTCATTAAAGTTTATTTCATACTCATTATTTATATTTTGTTTTTTATATATTTTTTTATTATAATATATTATATCTTTTTTATTTCCTATAACACTACCTGAACTGCCAGGAATCTCTTCAGTGCTTATAGGATCCTTATCTTTGCTTTTTATATAGTCTTTATTGATAAGGCCATTTTGAGCTATTTTTAAATTGTCATTTTGAGTTAACCGATATTTTTGTATACAGTCTAATCCTACTAGGAAATCATAGTCAAAGTTTTCTTCGTCTATAACAAAAATATCGACATGTTTTTCAATATCAAAAATTTTTATTTTTAAAGTTACCATACCTATTGTTCTTTTTACGCCATTAATAGTTTTTAAACCTGCATTTTTATTATGAGTAGGTATTTTTTTTAAAGATAATAACCTTGAATTAATTAAGGACACATTAGATCCAGAATCATAGATTCCTGTTGTTTCCAACGTGTCATTAATTAGTAATTTAATTTTTATTAATGGCGGCACTATTAGTTTTTTGGATCGATTTCATTTAATTCAGCCTCTAGTTCAAAATTGTTAACACTTCTTATTTTATCTTTTTTTTGTATATCATAATTTTTAATTTTAAACCAACATTGTGATTCAGGATGGTAACGTTTGCCTTTATTCTCCTTTTCACAAATTTTACACGGGTTAACCATTGGATACACCTTTTTCTCTTTAATATTACTTTCGGAAGGTCCTGTCCTTATACCAAATGTTTTTTTGTTGACTATATTATACTCTAACTTTCTTAAATTATTGAATAAGTCTTCAGTTTTCTTTATACTAGCCCTATCAATCTTATCTGTAATAAAATTTGGTAATCCTATGGCAATTAAATCAATTAAAGTTGTTATATTAATAGAACTATTTATTTCTAATAAAAGTCTCTCTTTCTTTATTGCATATTCTAGTAACGAGCCCTGTCTATACTTAAATAACATTGCATACCTGATCGGCGACCAACCTTTATCCGCATATGTTTCACAAAAAATATTTTTCCATATCGCCCATTCTGAATTTATTGTATACTTTATAAGCATAGAACTATACCAATCTAAACAAGAATCTTCTAAAAATAACCTAAAAATTTCAATTTTTTTTATATCTTCTTCTATTCCCATACGAACACATGCCGCCTCAAAAGTAGTCATCCACTGAGACACATTAGTAATCTTGCTATTGAATTTTTCTAAAACAAATTTTTCTACTATTTTTCCGATGTTAAAAGATTTTAAATTTTGTGAGTCTTTCTTCATTTCAGCGAAGCGTTCCATAATTTTTATTAAAGAATCTTCGGAAATTCCTGTGGATATTTGTGGTTTTGTTTGTTCCTCTAATAGATACCCCATAAATTGTTTGTTACCATCTTCATCACAGTATACAGCTTTCATCTCTGGATTCATGGATATCCACACCAGTCGTTTCTCGTGCCGTTTTTGTAATGTGGACCTTACTTTTTTAAAGATTTGTGTATGTGTAATTACATCATGTAATTTTACAGGTTGTAACTTTTTTGGAATCGTAAAGGTCCGTCCGTCTAAATCTGTGATTGTCGTCACACAAATAATATTTGTTTTCATATCTTCGCTGGCTTTGACCATAAACTCAAATCTTAATTTATCCATTATTCCTGGTAAGCAGCTGCAGAAATGTTGTTTTATAATATGTTATTATCCTTAGATAATAATATTATGGTGAAAAATTAAAACTATAATTGCGTTGCTCTGAAAAGAGATTTTATTTTATAATACTTATGATTTAATAATTTTACAAAACATTCTTTACAATTAAATATTTACAAAAATCTTACCTGAAAAGAGAAACAACATTTAAAGCTATTGTTTCACCAGTATTAATTTAACAATATATATAATTCCAAACAGCTAAACTAAAACATTAATAACTAATATTATAACTAAACAGCTCCATGGCAACAGACGAGTTCTATCTTTAAATATATATACATTATAAAGATATTAAAAATATTAAACCTATTTAAATGAAGTGTAACACTTTATTTACATACATATAATAATAACAACATGCTAGTTACATAAATTAATTCACATTTGCCTAAAATAAAACACACACACACGCGTACATGAACACGCACACGCACACGCAGACACACATTATGATAGAAACCGTTTACCACTCTCTGGAGTAGCTTATGGACGAGCACAATACATCACAGGCACCAGTATAGTAAGTACAACGTGAGATAAGTTTACATCAACCTAATCGTGTCGCAAAGGGCGACTTTAGGCCCTTAACATAGCAATTTCATTTTCTTTATAATATAAAGTACGATATAGTATGTTTGGACCGGCCGCACTCGCCTCACCCGTCAGTACAGCCTGTCCACATCAGGGCCTCAGGCGTGTAATGCACACTATATCTACAGCGAGAGCCGCGCGGGGACGCTACTGCGGCTGTGTTTACACTCTACCGTATAACAAGTTGCCGGCGAAAGATAATATTATTTTGATTAGTGTCGTAGAGAGTTGAGAATTGAGATCCTTTGGTGCTGAGGCTGTGTTAGTGCAGGAAACGAGTTCTAGTTCATTATTAATCACAAGTAAGCTGGTACTATTATCTCGTAGAATGGACTGGGACAAAAAATATTATCAGTTCTGTAAACAAAATAAATAGTAACTGTATGAATAACTACATTATTTAGTGCCTGTTTTCTATTCCAAACTGCGTGTTTAATTTTTAATACCTCTTTTATATTTTTAGATCAAAATTTACACGTTTTTTAATTAGTAAAAGGATCATATCAGAAACATGAGCCCCAACTGCGAACTTATCGTTTACCCTTCCATGTGTAATAGTCGTAACATTACAATGATTACAGCGGCGTCACACGCCCGTCAGCCGGTGATGGATGGCCGCTCATTACGGCCCGGCCCAGCGGGCGGCTCCGGCCACTTGAACATATCATCATCATACCACATCTCCTTAAGAAACCACTCATAACTCTCGCATTATCATTTACACCGTAACAAAGGAGGAAATAACACTATAATGATAAAGTAGGTAATCTTCGTACTCATTATATGTTTAAAAATCAATATTTTTACCATATTAAACTAATATGGTAAAGGAGATAGCCACACTAAAACACGGGTTCTTAAAGCAATCAAATCAAAAAAAAATGATCAACGCAAAAAATAAAAAATCAACTGTCAACTCATAAATGAGTTGCTAGAAGCATTGTTAAATTACTTAATTAGATCAGCCTGTCAGTTAACATAACAACTACAACGAAAAGCTGTCCAGTTTGACTCTACAGTCGTATGTTAACCGCCATTACCAGCCATGTTAGTTGACATACACTTTGACCAATATTTTATAATAATAATAATATCTATGGACGCTTTTACACCACGTCAATCTTGTCCCGTGCTAAGTTTCCGAAGAACTTGTATTACGGGTACCAGACAACGGAAATACATATATTTAATATTTTATATATTAATACATATATTTAAGATTTTTATTACATAATAGGTACACAAATTTAATACACATCCATGACCCAGGAACATAGAAAACTGTTTGTTCCCTGGTGAGATTCGAACCCGCTACCTCCGGCTTGAGCGCCAACGCGCTAACCACTGAGCCACAGAGGTCGTCGATTAAATTCGACAGTCGATTAAAATCGAATATTTTAGATACATGGGTTGACGGGTGAGTGATATAATATACGAACTAATTCCTAGACTAATATACAAGAAAGATATCATTTGAACGCTTACTACCGACCACCGTGCGGCCACTAAGTTTCCTAGAATCTCCCGTAGCGTTGAGCAAAAAGTAAGGTAAAGTAGAGAAGAAAAAAAAATGTTCTACATAAAAAGTTTATCGATACATAAGTAAATATTGTACAATAGATACTCATTATTGAGGGAGGCTGATGATGCTCCCCACCATGGCTCAGGCCTTGTCGTGGCGGTGGGGCTCAGTAGCCCAGGGTGACCCCAACACCTTGGGCGAAGCGAATTGAGCCAAGGGGGCTCTTTGTATCCCTCTTATAAGAAGAGGGGACAAAAGAGCAGGAGGCAAGGGGTGAGGATGGGAACCTCACCTCATCGTACTGTCCCGACGTTGGGAGTGGTTGTTCTGTTGTGCGCAACAATCGCTCTGTGGAGGTGGCGTCGGTAGGGACTGACTAGCCGTCGAGGTGCCCTGTTGCTTGTAGATCCGGGGCACCTCACCAAAGGCGGCAGTGGTGGCACTCGCCGGGTTTTAGTGGGTAGAGCTGCGTCCACTTACCAGCTTTCGGGCGCAGCGAGTCCCACATACCTGCCTGGGGAGACCCACTCCCCTGCAGGATGCGTCAGTGCATTTCCCGGCGTAAAAGAAAAAAAAAAAAAAAAAAAAAAAAAAAAGGCTGATGATGCTGATGCTGATACTAAATATTCACTGACCTACATAATATTCACTCCGTACCTCTGGGAGGCTTTAAGACTCCTCACATAAAACACAATTGACGTAACATGGGCTCGCTAAGGACGCGCTTCATTACTCTCCCGAGGGATCCGGCCGAGTGCGGGCGGAGGGACTCATATTCATTTGATTACCACTTTAATACAAACCACTGTATGGGTAACATTAAGGGCGGTTTGCATCGACCCATTTTAATAATAATAAAAGTATTTATTTGGTTAGATATAATGATACAATTCGGTTGTTACAGTGTTATGTCAAGTAGTGTCACATATTCTGTCGTTACCGATGTCCAAATATTATTACTTTTCACTATTAAAATATACTAATAACGAATATGTAATCATTAAAGATGGCGGTAACGAACGTTAGCGACCAAAGAGCGTTGTTTTTAACAGACGTTAAAATTTATCGACGACTCTTACATTAACAGATGGTTTGAAACAACCGGCCCTAAGTATAAAAACATGTGTACCTAAAATATATTATACTAGCTGTTGCCCGCAGCTTCGCCTGCGTTAACTAAGATTTACAACGGCATCTTCGGGAACGGGATCGCGTACTAACGCGAAATAACATTTTTTACACCTTGTGTCCGAAAAACCAAAATATCTTACGGAACCCTATTTTTATCAGAATAAAATTTAGCCTATGTTACTCGTATATAATGTAGCTTCCGAATGGTGAAAGAATTTTTGAAATCGGTCCAGTACTTTTTGAGCCTATTCATTACAAACATAACTACAAACATACAAAAATAGGTACAAATCTTTCCTCTTTATAATATTAGTATAGATAAGTGTTCACAGATTTATAAATACATATAAGTGTTATACAAAATAATTGCACTGACAAACTTCATCTGTCAGAGCTTATCATTTGGATATGGGGTGTTAAATTTTGAAGACTTTAGGACACTACTAAGGCAAACAAACATCGCGAAGGAATACTGTAGCTACAGTTATTATAAGCCGGCTATGCGATAATTTATTAGACACAATTATAACCATGGAGCCTATACTAACATCCAGCAAGTGCCATTAGTGAGACGGCTAGACCTATAGATGGCTAGACATAGATTCCTAGGTACATCAGTTGTTGTGTATGCGAGGGAAGGTGTGTTTGTGGCATCAGTGTGGTACCCCCGCCCGCCTCGTTAACGGCCAAGCCCGCATAAACCAGGCCAGTTAACTGTACGTCCCGTAAAAACGTTAACACTCACAATATCTGTTACGGACTTTGTCTCCCCGATGTATATTTTATGTCTCCGCAGCTATAAAAAGTGTTAGAACAACGCACTTAAAAGTCCTCAAGTCCGTAGTTTGTGATCTCAATACACTTAGAGTTTATTTGCCGGTTAAAAGATGGAAGAGTAGAATGGCGTCGCCATCCCGCTCGTGAACACGTGCATGAGTCACCAGAACTAATTCAAATTCAAATTATTTATTTCAGACACGAGGTCCATAATGTGTTAGTACAATGAATAAGTTTCTTATTAACCAGTGTTAGTATTTATTAATTAATTTATTAATTAATGCGAGCCCTAGCTCATGTCTACTGGTGACTGCCTTGGCCTATCTAAGTGATGTAAGTAATCAATTTTACTAAGCATATACCTTAAATACAATTATTAGTATATCGAAGGGAATCTCGCAGCGACAAGTCAACGTAATTGTTATTAATATCGTCATAATGCGGGCCGGACTCGGCTCTCCGAAATGTCTTTATCGCAGTCTCTTGCATCGCTCTGCTCATTTATATGTAGAGTGAAATATAAAATAGCTTGCTCAGCTCACCGGCTTTACGAGCCCACTAGACTTCACGAGAATACTTCAAATTAATTTTCAAGAGCTCCAAAGCTCATAAAAGTGATGTCAAACGTAAGTTGAACTTTCTAATTATAACATCATCATCATCATCAGCTTTTATCCGTCCACTGCTGAACTTAGGCCTCCCTCTATGAACGCCAAAACCACTGATCCCTTGATACTCACATTCAACACGAAACTGCCACTGCACGGAACTCGTCTTCCCATCTGGTTAATGGCCGAACAACACTTCGTCTCCCTAAACGCGGCCTCCAATCTATAACATAACAAAGTATAATATATTTATTTTAGCGTTATTAGTAACCTCAACAAGAGTATATTAACGTGATATTAACGAAATAATATTTTACTGACACATAACACACCGAGACATGAATCTAAATCACTAACAGATCTAAGCGTAAGGATATGATAGATTTCTCGTGAAGTGTATCACAGGAATGTACATGTCGTATAACAGTATACCGTGATAGCTCACCACTTTCTACCACCATAGGGCTCACGCCCGCCCTGTTTTAACAATATTATAATGTTTGTTTACTGTAATGCCACTCATACGCTTGCTGTGAAGACTGCGTGGTTCGCGGGATTTATGCTAATTAATATCTTATAAAATAGATCTCCGCAAAGTATTCTAATGACTATTGTATTTTAATTTAGCAACCTTATAAGCCACCTTATAGCTAGTATTTTTGTTATATTGTCAGTCTCACGGGACTATACTTCCAATATTCTCTAAATGTAATCCTCTATTCAATGAGCATGTAGCACGAGGTCCCGCACAGCCTGCGTCAACAATCCTGCATTAGTAATAACTGTAGAGACTACGGCACCGTTCCATTCCACTTTAGATTTGAACAACTTCCAAAGATAACATAAATATTGTAGTTTACTTCACAAATGCACAACTACCACTAAATACACTGACTGGTAAAATAACATGTAAATGCTAGTTATCTTTGAAATAAGCTAGATAACGCAGACCAGCTCGGTACCGATGTGTACATATTGACGGACGAGCGTACAAGCGGCCCTCGGCAGAAGGTATTATGTATTCCAGACCAGCCCCACCCGGGACCCACTCTCCCGCTTCCACTCGTTACTACACTAGCTTAAAAAACATGTGCTGCTAATATATCGTCGGTGTTTCGTTTAGGGATTTATATGTCCAATAACGCGGGTATCAGGAACGTACATTACGCATGCAGGAGACGTCTCCCGCGAGTTGGCTGGTTAGTGTCGCCCTGTTGGACGTCTCCCAACAACAACGAATATTAACACCAGGATCAACGTAGGATTAGTAGATCACACTTCTGGTTGATTTCGTTATTACGTGTTACACTTGTTATAATGAAACAGTTACTTATGAATTTCATCGGTTTTTAGGATGTTACGTTTCCGACATATCGAATACAGTACTCCATGGTTACGGAATAAATACTTAATAAAGTATCGAAAACATCAGGAATATAAAAACATAAACCGCGATAAAAATTGTTAAAATGTTTCATCTGTTGGTGAACCAATAAAATGGACTCTAAATGATATATTTTCAATTGTGCGTGATGCGGCGTGACATAATGAATAATATGTGAGAGCATGTCGCGGCGGCCATGTTTGCTGTGTGACGTGTGACGTGTGACGCGTCGAGCCGGGAGTTTACGTCACAGGAGGCCGGACGTACCGGTCGAACCGATACCTCGGTCAATGGCGGGTGCGTTAGGACTCAGGGGACTGCGGTATGTCTGGATTAGAATAACGTACCTGACTGTCTGGTCTGTTTGATTGTATTTTTTCGCGTACCATGTAGTCTTTATACAGTGCATAGTATGTCAGAGTGCACGCGTAGATTATCAATGTAAAAATTGAGAGTGATTTTTAGTACATGTATATTATTTTAAAGGAAAAATATTTTGGTACTTTCCGTTGGTTCACGATATTATAGAGCCATGATAAATGAATACCGCTGAGAGATCGACAATTTTTTTTTTGTGGACTGTCACATATGTGTGTGTGACTAAAGATCGACTGGTGAGGTTACACGTATATATTATTGTCTTCTGTCGTCAATACCTGCCATGGCGAGGCATAATATAAAATGCATGAATTATAAATTTAAACAACTTTGAACTCCACGAAGGCTCTCCCGACACAGCGTCGACACACTATAATATATCTCATATTGTTTGAGCCACGGGCGGGACAATGGTACGGTAATGGCGGGAAAAACTTTGTATACACTGGCTCGTGTACACGCGCGGAGTCTACTAGTGAGTTCATGTCTTGGTTTCGATTACTTTCACGAATAACTTTATGTTTTTATTACATTACTATATTTGTGTTTATTAGAGCGCTAATCTAAAAAATGATAAAAAATAAGTTTACGAGATATAATATACGAGAATACAAGCCATAATGATTGCGTACAAGAAAACATCGAAATATTACAAAATGAAGTAAAACTTCTTTACGCACACTTGACTCGAGTAAGGTAGTGAATGCGTGACGAGAGCGTTGCGGAATTTAAACAATAATGTTCAGAACAAGCCACATCTTATCATTTGAGAGTTCGCCAACATTTCTAGGATAAATACTCTAAATAGACCCGGTATATCTATCACATAGACATCTGCCGCTAGCGCGCTCCCCACTTATAGCCCTCGACACTCTCAACTCACTCGGCCACTCTCTACGCTACAGAGGACGTTAATTTGGCTGATCGCACTAGAATCTTTACTTGTATTTGTACTGAGCTCTTTAATAAAATATCTTATTTCTTAACTTTCCCAAATTGAGTAATGTAAGCTCATGAGTAATGATAAATCAAATTGAATTGAAATATGTCTGAACAACGACACACCCCGAGGAAGGCATAAGCCATGATTGCGATCACATTAGAGCGTCACATTACCGCTGGTGACGGCTGACGAACGGGGTGACGGGTGCCTGGCGCGGTGGACCGGGTGCCGGGGCGCCGGGGCGCCGGGGTGACGCATCAATCAGCTGGCACCCCATCGGGGTAACGATACACCATAGCTCAGGCGCGCATACGACCCCGTTGGTGATGGATGTGCGTCCATTTGTTAGCTGACTTTCTGCGCAACGTTAACTGCGTAGCTCTGGAGGTTTTATGGCAATGGCTGTATCACAGATAACGTCTATTGGCTGACGACCTGCGGAAGTGGATCCCACAGACACATTCTAAATACACTGTAGTATATTACCCTTATATTGTGTCTTACTGCTGGGCACGGGACTCTTCCTCGATTTCAGGCGAGGAGGGTAATGGGCCATAGTTACCGATGCGCTGGCCTAATGCGGGTTGATGAATTTTGCATACCTTCAAATACTTTCAATCTTATCAGGCATGCAGGTTTCCTCACGATGTTTTCCTTCACCGGTGAGCGAGCGATGATCTTGAGCTTAGGGTGCGCTTAGAAATTTGGAAAACCCCATTAACGCACAAACTATCAGGATCGAACTCGGAACCTCTCGCGTAAGAGACCGAGTCTACCCATCACTGAACCATCGTCGCTCGCTCGCTCGTTCGTTGAAATTATAGGTAATATTATAATGGAGACACACCATACAATTTCACGTCGTCTAGTCTTTTCTGGTGCTATTTGAAGTCCCAGGCTACCGTCATTTATACACGCGATGACAAACGTATGACTCGTCTGTTTGTTTGTCTGGCTAATATAAAACACAGTCGTATGTACAGTTTAATGTGCGCATTGTATTAGTATTATTATCTTTGGCACTAGTAGCTGCACTAGGTTGTTAGTAGTATGTTCTGTTAGCAAAGCGTGTACCGCATTAGCAATCACGAGAGCATAATGGATGAAGTTCGCAGTTTGATCGCTCCAGCGCCAGCCGGCAGCCGCCAGCCGGCTCCGACACATCTACGGAACATCGTAATTGACGAGATGAGAGCTACTAATGTACATTAGCACTCTGCATACAAGTTCGGCTGAGCAATTAAAAATACATTTACAAATCTATTATCGATAAAGAAAATCCAACAAACTAACTATAAGATATTTTTTGTCTGTAATAAACATTTTCTACACTCGTAGTCATAGCTTCGTGTGCTCGCTATAGACAAGCATGACACGTTCGTCCTTGAGTCTGCAGTCGAGATGACAGTTGGCTCGAGCGCGGGATCGCGTCGAGCAGAAAGTTATCTCGGAAAGAAAGTTTTATCAGTAGCGAGAAATGATAGCAACAAAACTTACGGCCCAATTATGAGGTTCGAAGTTATGATAGCGTGGTGCTATTCAAATAATCATTAGATAATAATACGAATTCATATAATTTTATTATTACACTATCATATAGATTTATGTTCGTCCTGGTGTGTGTGGCCTACAGGCTCGTCAACTATACTCCATCAATACTGGCATACTTAGCCGAAAGCAATTCTCTCTTCGCTTGTAGCTCCCATCTTCCAGCTCATCACCTACAGGCTGCACCACAACCGCCGCAGCCAGCAAACTGGAGCAGCCTGAGGTGAATATCACCTTCACCAATCCAACAGTGGTATCTCTGCCGCACCAGCGACTCTTGCGGCATGCGGCAGTGTGTTATGTAATACAATATTCTGTTGTTTTGCAACTTACGAATATAATATATAACGACTGTAATGTCGGATGTTGAACATTGTTGATGATAATGCCGATGTAATGTACAAGCCATGTTTTCACTGAAAGTTTGAAAGTATATTATTTAGTACATATATTATAATCTCGTTATCTTCTTGACGGCTGGTACAGAAACATAATGTAATGTGAATACACGTCGAAGAAATTTGTGTCAAGAATTAGGACCCAGGCGAAAAAACTACCCTTAAACTTACCTCCCAAAAACCGTGTACCATTAGGTCACACGAAAACAACGTAAGGACTAGATTACCAAATTGAAATTGTGTACACTTTAATTTCACTTTGATATCAACGTGTATTTTCATTATTATTATGTTCGGCTATAATATAAAGACGGTTAGCGCTTTGTAGTTTGTGACTCAGATCAGCCGAGCTGACAAAGGGCTATCTGCAGATCAGGAGCGATGCAACATTTTATTAGTAAATGTTGATTCGATCGGCGCGCGGCGTGCGGCTCCGTCTGAGATATGGAGGTTTGGCTGAACCGACCTCGGTAAAGAACACGATGTTATAATTAACTCGTGAAACCAAACCATAATATTATTTTATAATATTATAATAAACGCTGTTAATATGCTGTATTAGTTAATTTCTATTTCATTCTCATTAAAATGTATAATGGACATACATAATAAATGTGGAATTGTGAATAAAAAGCTTCGATCTAACTAGTCGTTCGTCGTCATTTATTAGTATTCATTTTGTCTGTTTACTCAATGTTTGTGAGTTGTGCATTGACGAGACCATAATATAAGCGCTCATAAATCAAAGACTTCGACGAAAATATAAGAGAACAGTTACAAGTAAAGTTTGATGGTTTTGCAAGAGGCTGGTTCACTGACGAGTTGGTAGCGTCGTGGGTCTGTTGACAAGAGCCTTAGCAACTTGTATTGAGATGAAATCCCCTGTAACGGCTCACGTGAGGATCAGCTGTAATCCAGGATAACCCATTGAGTAAAGTTTGTGAGTCTGGGTTTTACGATCCCTTCGTTGATGACTTAAGTTCGAATAGTAAATGATCATTAGTAGTTTTTATGACTTAGGGTTAGAGAGCCCAGACAGTACTCGCAGACCGGACGCTCGTGAGGGTATGAACCCATCTCAATGATACTATTCGGGAGATCAAGACTTCATCATACATCTCAGTGAAAACATTGAAGGAATGGATCCGGGCTGGCTCTACAGGAACGCATGTGTTACTTATACTCTACTGATAAATTACTCGCTCTCAAGTCTGCTTATCCATCACCATAAAAAATACAAAAATATGGCTAACATTTAATACTACGGCGCTTCACATAAATCTATCAGTTCAATAACATTAATATGAAATTTCAATGAAAAGGCACGCGCCCAGACCCCGGTATAATTAAACCACTCGTAAAGTATGTATACTATTTTAATATGATGGAATGATATCAGCGGGTCGGCCGGAGCCGGGAGCCGGGAGCCGGGAGACGCTCGTCACCCGTCTCTTACAAACTTTCATACCCTCCTTAATATTTATTAATTAAGTCAAATACTTTTTAGCCTCAAGTTTTAACAAAATATGCCCCATAAGATAATTAACGTACTTAAACCAGAAGGCAAAGGAGAAAGTTTATTGGGTGTTTGATAGATAGTGTTCATTGACAACCAACAATTATTGACTCATAAACGCAAGAACACGACAATGTGAGCGAGCCGATTCTCGATTTCTCGTATTTTCGCGAGCCCCTTAAGAGACAGAGAAATAGAGACCTGGGACATTGAGACATGGAGACAAACAGCCAAGGAGACATCGATATATAGAGTCAGACAAACATGTTACTATGATAGTAGACAATGCAACCTTTTGAACTGAACTTCTAAATTGACATATGCCGGAGGCCGCATCAAACCCACTCCATACACGTTAATAACTATTATTATATTAATATACTATTATTATACTCACGGATTAAAAAAACCTTCAATGCGGATGACAACCTACTACAGTATTCAACCGCCACTTGTCATGTGAATTAATCATTAATAACCTCTATGTCCAACACTATGCCAACCTCAGTGCGTGCGTGGTCAGCACGCGCTCACCCTGACTCCCTCAACACCCCCACGCACCTCCCCAAGGACTCTCCCCTGCAGCGATGAGCCCGCGAGTGATGACTTTGATGTGGAAGGCGCCGGGAGCGCCCTGACCGGTGGAAGGCGTTTCGTTTGTAGTCCGTTGGTAAACGACAAGCTCCGGTCCATCTCATCGGATCTGACAACCAAGTAATGTCTATTTTCAGAATAATTCGTAGGATCTTATTGTACCTTTTATGCATAAATCAATATGGACCTCCTTCCGGACGCTTTTATCCCATCATCGTGATTCATATTGTCAGTTGAGGCCTTTGATGTGTCATTTAAAATTAGTATATCTCGTAGTTTAAATCTGATCGGTATTTAATGAACTTGAATCTAAGTCACATGTTTATGTTGAGGGAGGCCTGTGTTCAGCAGTGGACGGAAAAGGCTGATGATGATGATGAATGTAAGTCACAGAATCATTAAATTAGCAACCCAGTAGTCACCGTCCTTAGTGGATACCAAGACAGACATTAAATTTGTACTTCTGGACAACTACAGCCCCTTCTAAGTTATGAGCCCCTAATCATGTACGGAGCCATGACAGCCGCGTGAGGTCTCCAAAAGTTTAACACATCAAACAGTAATGAGTCCCACCCCCCACCTGCGCTCCCCCAGGTCGCCTGGCCCTATACTGGCGCTGATCCCGGCTAAACTCTCATTAGGTGCCAAGCCTATTTGTCTAGTAGTTAAAATAACGTATGAATAATAACAACGATAATTCATGTTTAATCGTTTACCCGCGTTATCAACTAAACAGTAATTCCCGCCGACGCACAGGCACGCGGTAATGTCGGGGGATTTATGCGGGCCTGTACGCGCGGTTATGAAATATATCGGACAGGGTAAGCTCGTTACGTGGACAGTTTGTGTGTCGGCGTGTTCAATGTTATTTGGGGCTATTGTAGCGCCTTATCAAAAATATCTAGCCCGGCTGGTCGGAGCTACTCTAGATGCACACCCTAAGCTAAATTAAATACACTTAGTACGCATACATGAATTATATATATATACCGACTACTCAATTTTAAACTTTTTTACTTTGTAATAGGGTTTGTTTTCGGGTTGAATTTTATGTCGTGTTCGGCAAGACTCATTATGTAAATGGAGTTTTTTCGAGAAAGCTCGGCGATTTGCAGAGTAGATCTAGAGGTTCGAATGGGTCCAGTGGGTGAGGGTGGGGTGTAGCGGGTCCACTTTCCTGGCCGCAGAAGGACTGCGCGCGGAAGATATGAGGATATAAAAATGGATAAGTTATTAGCCTGAAACTAGTTAAACTGTTTCTAGATAAAAATTGTTTTAATGGCTGTGTGCTGTGTCGTGAACACAGCTCCCAACGGTGTGGTATCTGCTGTCGTTCATCATCGTCAGCCTCTTGCTGTCTCTCCACTCGTATCCAACCAGCGCCGGTCATCGCGCGGTGATGGTCGCTATGTGATTGGCGGTCGACCGACTCTGAACACGTCCTACATTTTCGACTCTGTTCGCCTATCGTTATTTATCTGTCGCTTAACACATGTGAACACAAAACCACCATAAGAATCGCCGACAACCTAGCGTCTTCTAAATGACCATTCTCTGGCCAACACTTCACATATCATCATCAACCGCTACTCATTATCAATGCCTTCATCTAATTGGCGTTTGTCACAGAGAAATTTTCTGTTTTCGTCTATGTATAAATAAGGCATCATACAAATTAACAAAACAAACAAAACTTTTCGTGCACATTTGAAAACACTCAAAAAGTAAAGTTTAAACTGTGAGATAGTTTATTTGAACGCGACGTTCAGCGGGCGGTGATGTGTGTGTTGGCAGCGTGTGTGTGTGTATTGGCAGCGCGTGTGTGTGTGTTGGCAGCGTGTGTGTGTGTATTGGCAGCGCGTGTGTGTGTGTTGGCAGAACGTGTGTGTGCGTTGGTAGCGCGTCTGTGTGTGTTGGCAGCGCTGTTCCTGCGCGCTGTTGACTGTACGCTCGTGTAAGACAACTTCACAGTTACTGCAAATTAAGGTGCCATGAATAGACAACTTTAAAGGCTGAGGGGACGAGGAAAATAAAGTGAAGATTATTCACTCTTCATTCGGAAGTCACTGTCCCTCTACGTAGATAATAAATAGAAGTGAAAAGAGGCCGCGATGGTACGATGTTTCGTTTGAATCGCTTGAGTTAGCATTTGTATATTATTTATGTTTGAAAAAAATTAGATCGTAAAAAGCATCGAAGGCGTAAATGAAATTTTGGAAAAACTGTTTTGTGGTAACAAATTTTTTAATATTATTTTCAAGTTGAGTCCTGATACCTGGCACTGGCAGTTCTACAGGCACCGGCACTGGCACTGGCACAGTCACTGGTATTGGCACGGGCGCTGGCATTGGCACGGGCGCTGGCACCGCAGGCGGCTATCGGTGACGTCAGTCCCTGGCCCCGCGCCAGTCCCATAACAATATTGGCTTTGCAGTTATTTTAGCTAGTATTGCCAAATCTTAAAGTTTATGTGCGGGCCGATTACCCGGTTGTAAGCAAATTCTTCGATAAATCTATCTCCTTAATATAATATATGAGAAGGCGACGTCATTAGCTGCGACGCTCTCGTGCCAGCTATTGAGGGTATAGTGCATCGTTCTATATACGAGTATGTCACAGAGAAATACAAAATAAGAAATATTCATAGATTTGGTGTTTTTAAATAAGTGACAGAAAAATTTAATGCCTAAGAATTCTCAATCCTAGCGACGTTACATACCGTAGTTAAAATTACTTAGGTCTAGTTACTTATAACTATATAGGTGTTTTTTTTCTTATTTTAAGTAGGTATTAGAATATATTTTTTGTAAGCGGTAGTGCCATGCTGCTTTGCAGCCGAATTGGGCCGGCACGACCGGGGAGGAACCTCTCGCTCACATAACACCAGCGTAAAGTGAGGGCTAAGCTGTCGCATTTCGTGCGATTTGTCAGTTTCCGGTGGCCCATTGGGTGGGATAGAGAAAAGGAGAGCAACACATCTGCATAACCTCTGGTTATGTGGAGCGCGGCAATTCTCCCCCACCGGTAGAAATGTAAAATAGCAACTAGATACCAAACAATGATCGCCAGTCAATATATTGTGGACTATAATCTACACAATTTTAAACACATTGTAATAGTCCTACTCCTAGCAAATTCTCATATCTCTAGTGTAGCGTCTCGGAGTCCTCGTGGTTCATGTTATGTTGGCGGTGTCCGCGCCGCCATTACTCAGTGCGGCGGGTGGCTGTGGCGCGCGTCATATTTCGCGGGCCGCCGTAAATCGCGCGCGATAACAGTTTTACGAACTTTTCAATGGAATTGCTGAATTATTGGCTGAGATAGAGCGAGCCAGGAGCCAGCTGGGACCGACTTATTTACATACCTCCTTGTATTCGCTATATATGGCCTATATTTCAGCTTATCTAAGATGCATGCCTTTGCAAACGCCGTGCGAGAGTATTTTAAAGCGCACGCTGCGGCGTGTGTTGCATATGGCAGGATTAATGACAAGAATAATTTAAGAAGCGGCATTTGCTATGCTATCATTATCATATGAGACGGTTCACATAATGGTATTGGCCAACGTCGCTCATGGCCATTAATAAGTTCCGCGACACTGAGCCAAGCATTCATGTCCTGAGATGTAAGACTTAAGTCTTACATCTTCAGTCAGCACTTCCCTAGGACCCTT
This sequence comes from Lycaena phlaeas, assembly GCA_905333005.2. Taxonomy (NCBI): domain Eukaryota; kingdom Metazoa; phylum Arthropoda; class Insecta; order Lepidoptera; family Lycaenidae; genus Lycaena; species Lycaena phlaeas. The sequence goes on from HG995182.1 coordinate 219,508, forward strand.
CTAAGTTTTTCACCGATGTTAATAATATGAAATCTCAGGGCGTTAGGGTAGACCGAAGAAGAGATGGTTGGACGGAATGAGGAGAGATATGTAGGAGTGTGGAGTGATGCGGAAACTCACGAGTATGAGGCCAGAGTGGAGGCACAAGACATATAAAGCCGACCCAAATGAATGCGAATAATAATGGCTAGGAAGATGATCATGATGAGGATGTTAAGGCCGATAGAGAGACAGAATCCGTTACAGGGACATTAATGTGATGTACGAGGCGGGGCCGTAAAGGGCGGGCTCATTATGAAATGTATCTTATGAAAAATAATACAGAGTAAAAAATCTATTCAAATCATAACAAAATACAAGGCCTCTACAAAACTATTATACTATAATATAATCGTCACTTACTACAAACAGCTCAACGAGCAGCGGTAAATAGACAAACGCTGATGATGATGACAGTCCATACATATCATAACCTTAATATCATTCTTAAATATTATGTATAACCTTAAATAAATAATACTCAATTTGCGCGCACGAGTGATAAAGTTATCTAACGGAGAGTATTACGTGATATTTCGGTTGTCATTTTAAACAGAAGTTACTCATACGTGATAATCTATTATCATAAGCACCCGGGGCTTACCCGCCGTGTCCCGTGGAATCCCCGGGGTCGCGCGCGGTTCGCCGGGGTCTGCCGGGGCTGCGCGGGCTAAGCCGCCGCGACAGATACTCACCGGACATGGCTGTTTCGGTGCGTACCTGTGTCGGGTGGCCAGGAGGGAGCTGACGTCAGCCTGTCACGAGTGCGGCGATGTAGAGGATTCGGCCCAGCACACCTTAGAGGTGTGCGATAGATGGGCCGCACAGCGCCACGACCTCGTGGCAGTGCTTGGAGGGGACCTCTCGCTCTCGAGTGTAGTGCGCTGCATGCTCGAGAGCGATGAGGCCTGGCAGGCGGTGGTCACCTTCTGCGAAACCGTCATCTCGCAGAAGGAGGCCGCGGAGCGGGACAGAGAGGACGACCCTACGTCCGTCCCACTCCGTCGACGTAGGACGGGAATGCGGAGGAGACGCTATGCGCACCTCCTGCCTCTCGTCTAACGGGACTCGGGGTAAGGCTGGGTACCTGCCCCAGTAGAAAAGTTTCGGCGTCGGCGGGGGTGCTTCAGGTTGTCGGAGTTCCCCCATACTTGTAGGAGCCCGGTTAGCCCTTTTGAGGGAACCGGCCGGTCGCGAGGCGTGTCCTGTGTTAGACAGATCCGGGACACTCCTCAAAAAGCGGCTGAAGGCAACCCGCAGTGGTTTTAGTGAGGTATACCGGCGTCTGCAGGAGTCTGGGGTCGCCGGGAGTCCCACATATCCCCGGGGACTACCCATCCCCGGGTGAATGCGCAAAGCATTTCCACTGCGAAAAAAAAAAAAAAAAAAAAAAAAAAAAAAAAAAAAAAAAAAGGGCTAAGCCGCCGCGCGGGTCGGCTGTTGACCGCGGAGCATTACGGAGGCTTCCCGGCTTACGCGGCGAGTCGCGTGTAATACAATAACATATTGTATTTATAAAGGACAAGTACTTGAGCCTTTTTATAAAGCTCCTTTCTGAAGCGTCTCAAACGCTTAGAATTGTGTCGTCATATTATTGATGTACATTTTACACCATGGTCCTGGTTGTTTTTTGATGAGCCCGAGACTCCTTAGTCTTTGATAGATATGGATATGCCCAGCTGTTCCCTGCCCCCTACTTCACCACCGTTGGGAGCTCCCTCCCAACTCTCCTATCCCCCCGCCGCAGGTCCAACCGTAAACCCACTAACCCCCCTCGGCCCCACAAAGGCTCCGTAACGAGTTAGTAAACGTATTTATAATAAAGTTCTCGACTTCTTTTGAGTTCCATGAAAGCTATTCCCTTGCATATTATATTTTAATATTTTAAGCTGTTTTTAAAACCAACAAGAAAACAATTTTCCCTCAACCTTTGAGTATAACAACACTCGTAAGAAACCTGATACTACCTGCTATTGCTTATTACTTATAGGCATATTACAATAGTATACATAATACTAATTAAGCTAACCGCTAGCTTAAATGCATAATTAGTATAATTTTATTTATTTAACGGACTAGTCGGACAGTCAGATCACCCGATGGTAAGTGATAGACATCGTCCATAGACAGTCCATAGACATAACCTGTTAGCTCCCGACTCTGGGTCCAATAAGCAGGAATACGCAGTGGAATATTACGAAAACCCAGAGTACAAGTATAGGGGGGTTAACAAATGTCCGCGATATCACGGAGCGTTACATACAAGATATGAGTACGTACCCTACAACTCGCAGTCGGGCGTGCCGATGCCGTAGATATAAACCTAATCAACACTAATCCTAATTGGCCAATCAGAAAACTAATGCTAATTAGTCTATATATACTTATCTAGGCATTCAATCGGGCACGCTGCACGAAGCGTCGGCAATCGTAGGCAATATGGCGTTGTTCTCCTCAACTTGATTCCAATAATTAGTTCACCAATGTCAATACACAACACTTATAATATTAGTATATTAATTTTAGTAGTCCAATCACACAATTAAACAAATCAGTCCACGTGTTTGTACAACAAGCGAAAATAATAAGTACGCACAAGCTGATCGACCGATCGTATGCAAAGTTAATTATCAAGCAATTATTAATCTTAAATTTATATTAATTGTAAGCGGCAAGCCTTTTAGGCGGACAAGAGGCCGGGTCACGATAAATCCGTGCAACAAAACCACGCGTGTGCGTAAACATGCAAAACACTACGTCCGTCTTAATTCACTTTATGGTCACAACTGACGAGTCTCGTGCGTTCCAGAGTGCGTTCTGCGCCCGCGCCCGACCCCCGCGCCCCGCGCGCCTCCGCTTGGGGATGCAAGCACAAAAAACGAACGCTTGGTTCAGAACATCTACCCGCCTCGGCCAGGCCTACCTGGCCGCTAATCAACTGGTAGTCGTGATAAGGTTGATACCGCTCTCTTCAAAACCGAACCGTCCACCTGAACCTCAGCAAAACGGGGCACACCATCCGTCCCAAAAACTAAATTGAGAATGCGCCCTCTGCGCCAACACAGTGGCGGTGAGTTAACATCCTTAACCAGAACGAGGTCACCAACATGAGGTGGATCAGTTTTGTCAGTCCACTTAACGCGCTGCTGGAGGATATGCAAATATTCTAAATTCCAACGTTTCCAAAAACTCTGAGTGAGTTGTTGGACCAATTCGAACCGCGAAAGACGATTACGTCTCACATCAACAAAGGGGTATTCCGGCAGGGCGTTCAGTGGCTGTCCAATCAAAAAATGGCCCGGCGTAAGGGCTTCCAAATCATTAGGATCTGAAGAGATCGGGCACAACGGGCGTGAATTCAAAACGGCTTCAATTTTGCAAAACACAGTTGCGAGCTCTTCAAATGTCAATATAGACTCTCCAATTACTCGTCGCAAATGTGTCTTGGCAACCTTTACTACGCTTTCAAATATACCTCCCCAGTGGGGACATGATGCGGGACTGAACCTCCAAGTTATTCTGCGACCAGCTAGTCTGGACGCAATTTCAGTCTCGTTAGACAACAAAAAATCGTGTATCTCTTTTAAATAGTTACTTGTGCCTTTGAAGTTGGTGCCGCAATCAGACCGAATCAAGGACGGTAGTCCTCGTCGTGACACAAATCTATCTAACGTCGCAACAAAGGCCTCTGTCGAGAGGGCTGAGACGAGTTCCAAATGTACCGCCTTGGTGGACAGGCAAACAAAGACACACAAATAAGCCTTGACCGTTTTACTATTCCTGAGGGTCGAGGTTTTAACCAAAAAGGGACCTGCAAAGTCCGTACCAACTCCAGCAAAGGGCCTTGACTCGGTGACCCGATCCGAAGGCAGGTCACCCATGACAGGCTGCATGGTGGAGGCCTTCAGCCTATAGCAAGGCATGCAGCGAAAGACCACGCTACGGATGGTCCTTCGAGCCGACAAGATCCAGAACTCTCGCTGTAGAATGGCCAATAAAGCATTACAACCGGCGTGAGAATTTTTGATGTGACGAACAGTCACCAACAAATTCACCAAGTGGCCGTTCTTGGGCAACAAGAGAGGGTGACGAGCTCCATAAGGGAGGTTTGCGTTTCTAAGACGCCCTCCGACTCGCAAAAGACCCGTGCTGTCTAAAAAGGGGTTAAGCTTGCAAATAGCTCCAGACAGCTTAGATTTGCCCTTTTTCAAAATGTCAATCTCGCTTTCAAAATGTGCCTCTTGCACAGAGCGAACCCAGTGGTAAAGAGCATCCTGGAGCTCTTGTGGTGATAGGAACGCCTTCAAATGTTTACTCTGTGGTTGTCTACAATTCTCTATGAAGCGCTTGATCCATGCGGTGACACCCAGCAGTTTGTCCAATGAGCTGTAGCGATTCAACAGGAAATCGGGGTCGAACGGACGGTCCCGCCGTTCAATCGCAAGCGTTCGCAACCCAGGCAACGCGACAGTATCCAAGGCCGGAGTTTGCGGCCAATTGGATTCTGGCCCGACCAACCACTGAGGGCCCCACCACAAAGGGTGTTCAACCAAAATGGGGGCCATGCATCCCCGTGATGCACAATCGGCAGGGTTGACTTCGCCAGGCACGTGTCTCCAAATCAACGGGGTCTCCGATTTCTGGATTTGAGAGACCCGATTCGCTACAAACACTTCTAAAGTGTGGACTGACGTCTTCAGCCAACACAAAACAATTCGACTGTCAGTCCATGCATATGTGGTGGCAATGTTCACCGAAGAGCATAAAGTGGACATGACGTGGTTCAAGAGACGAGCAAGAAGGGCTGCTCCCGACAATTCTAACTTGGGAATTGTCAGAGTAGTTCGCAGTGGTGCGACCTTGCTCTTCGCCATGACCAACGAGACCTTCACCTGACCATCCATGGTCACGGTGCGTAAATATACGGCTGCTGCGTACCCACGTTCCGAAGCGTCCGAAAACCCATGAAGGGACGCTGTATACTTCCCTGGCGGAAGTATAGCACGGGGCAACGAAATTCTGTTAATGGCCGTCAATGAAGAAACAAATAGGAGCCAGTCCTCCGAAACAACTTCGCGGAGTGGCTCGTCCCATCCGAGACCTGCAGTCCAAAGTCTCTGCAGGAAGCATTTGGCCCAGAATATGACCGGACATATCCAGCCATTGGGGTCAAAGGTTCTCGCTACAGTCGACAAAACTAGTCGTTTCGTCCAAATTTGAGGCGAATCCAAGTCGACGTTGAAAGTGAAGACGTCTTGGACTGGTATGTACTGGATTCCAAGTACTGTCATCATGGTAGGATTGTCACGATCCTCAAAAAGGTGAGGATCTTGCTGATGGTCATCTGGTAGCCCATCCAAAAGCGCAGGCAAGTTGGAGACCCATTTACGCAACTCATAACCTGCGGAGGCTAGTATGCCAATCAACTCGTCACGCAACAGGAGAGCCTCTCTCTCTGTGGACGCGCCAGTGCATATATCGTCGACATAGAGATCCTCCTTCAAAATGGCGGCTGCGCGAGGAAACGACATACGCTCTCGATCCGCGAGCTCCCAAAGCGAACGTATGGCCAAAAAGGGGCTAGACCGTAGCCCGTACGTGTTCGTGTTGAGCTCGTAAACAAGCATAGGATCTTGCGGGTTTTCCCGCCACAATATTAATTGATATCGACGATCATCCGGGTGAATTACCGTTTGCCTGAACATCATCTTGATGTCAGCCACAAAAACAAATTGATGACGCCGAAACCGAGTGATGATGTCACAAAGGTCCTTGAGCAATTTGGGACCAGTATGAAGACACTGGTTCAAGGACACTCCCGATGTGGTCTGCGCAGAACCGTCAAACACCGTGCGCAGTTTACCACTTGATGGTTTTATTACCGCATGATGCGGGAGAAAACAATGCTCGTTCGAGCGCCAGTCGAATTTTGACACAGACATGTGTCCCAAATCCTCATACTCCCGCATGAAGTCAATATACTTCTCCTTGAGCAACGGATCCCTGCTCATGCGGCGTTCCATTGCCAACAAACGCTTCTCAGCCGTAGGTCGCGAGAAGCCAAGAGGCGGCCGTACTGCCTGAAATGGCAGTCTTGTCATGATCCGGCCAGAACGGAGCGAGGTAGTGTGGTTCCTGTAGAACTGTTCACACTCCTCGTATTCCGGATCAGAGCGGGGCGCTTGTGGTGGCTCCTCTACCTCCCAAAATCTCTGCACAGCGTCAGAGAGGGCGGAGCCCACCATTAAGGCCGTTCCTAGTTCGACAGGAGGGGAAGCCTTCAGTACAGGCCCCATCAATGCGAACCCAAATATGGTCCGGAGGGCCACTAAACCACCTGGCTGCAAAACACGGTCTCTCCCAAGAAATATTTTTCCCAAAACGTCGGCACCAAGCAATAAATCGACCGTGCCAGGTAAGTCAAACTTAGGGTCAGCCAAGTTCAAATCCGCGGTCAATTTTACCGCATCCGCAGACAACCGTACTTGCGGGTGGCTGCCCAAAATATTCTCCATCACAATTGCCGACGACCCCAACGTCGGGCGTGGAGAATGTGGAGGGGAGAACTCAAACCAAACGCGACCTTCAACAGTGGCCACAGGGGCATTCCCAACGCCCCTTATTACATCTGAATACCTTTTTATATTCAGGCCAGTCTGCCCCACCAACCAAGACGAGGCTATACACCCTTGCGAGCCTGTGTCCAAGATAGCTCGGACCACAACCGAGGCGCCCGTCCGTCCCCAAACCCTGACATAGGCCGTGGGTAAGAGGACGGTCTCAAAGGGGGGCAGTGTATAGCGGGGGCAGACGCCACCATCCTAATCTTGACGGGACGACGCTTGACGGCCACTGTCCCGAGACGGCACGTCAAGGTGAGGGAGGGGACTAAACTCCTCCTCCGCTCGATGACGACTACCACGAGCCATAGTTGGTGGTTCGTAGTGTGAAGAGCGTCCGTACCGTGGGTTGCGTGACTCCAAGCGGGGACGCTCCGCCAGAGGGGGGGAAGGCAATCGAGACGACCGCGCGCCACGGTAATCGTGATGCACGATTGACCTTGATTGGCCACGTGGGGACAATGGGGGCGAGCGGGACACAAAGGTGCGGGATTGAACCCGGGGCCCGCTTTCATACCCGCCCGTGGGGCTGTGTGCCGAGACATGTTGGCGATTGATGGCAGCACAATCTGTGGCGCGCAAGGGGGGTGTGCTGGACCTCAAGCTGCGGGTTTCGACCCGGCGTCCGTTGTAACACCCGCCAGAGGGCGACACTGCATGGTCGCGGCGACTATTCGCGTTGGCGCACAGCACCTTCATGTGCTGTCCTCCACAAATAGGACACGGATGTGTGTCGGGGCAGTTGCGCTGAAAGTGGTCCCCCAGGCAAGAGAAGCACCAGCCACGGGCCTGTGCAATCCGCCTACGGGAGGCCACGTGGAGCGCCACGAACTCGGGGCACCGTGCCGTTAGGTGCCCCTGGGACTTGCAAAAGCGGCAATCCGGGCGCGCAGCCTGCGCAGCAGCAAAGCGGGGACTCGCTCTTCGCTTTGGCGCGGCTTGGGCGGCGCGTCGTTGGTCGGAGGCCGTGGGCCCTGATGGCTTGGCCGGCGCATCGGCGACCATGACATCACCCATGCGACACTCGTCCTCGAGGAACGCCAGGAGCTGGTCAAATGTAGGGAGAGAAGACGCCTCATCCCTAGCATGCTCCTGCTCAAAACGTGCTCTCAAGGACACCGGCAACCGCTTCAGCACGATACGCACAAGAAGGTATGACCACTGGGCGACCGGCAGGTCCAAGCGGTTGAGCGCGTTGGTGGCTATCAGGAGGGGGTTTAGCAATTCGGTCCTCAACTGGGCGGTGTTGCTCACGACCGGGAGGTTCATGATCTGGTCAATATGAGCATCGGCCAGACAGCGCTGATTGTGATATCGCTTGGTGAGCAGCGACCGCGCGACTCCATAGCTCCCGTCGCATATCGGGAGGTGCTGTACAAGACCCCGTGCCTCACCATCAAGAGCGGAGAGCAAATAGGCCAGCTTCTGAGACGGGCCTAAATCCTCCCTCGAGTCCACGAGACTTTCAAAAAGGCTAATAAAACCCATCCACGTATCCAATCGACCATTGAAACGTGGCAGGTCCAAGTTCGGCAACTTGGTCAAAAGACCCACGGGAGTCTTCAAAGGGGCCCCATGGGGCGGTACTCCGGCGCGCGAGGCTAAAACCTCTCGCGCGCGCTGGGCGATGGTGTCGGCCAGGTCCATAATTTGGACGTAGTCCTCGTGCACTTGGTCCCGTCGTTCCTTCGGGAACAGCTCGAGGGGCACTTCGTCGACATGCACGATGAAGCGCCGGTAAAGTGTCTCCACGTCCTGAAGACGCATAGGGCACTTCTCGTGCCTGTCCAATAAGGACTCTGTTCGGTCCTCTCTATTCACCAAGGCAGCCGCGGAGGTAAACCACCTCAATTGCGAAGTAATTCCGGCATAAGTTTCTCGTACAATATTTAACGCAGCGGTCGCCATCTTCAAAGAACAAGGCGTACAAACAATCGCAAAACAAGATCAATATAACAATAAGAAGGCTATCCTTCAATAACGCAACAGCTGTTATCGATCTAAACACAAGTTTCAAATCTCAGTAAAGGTTTATAACAATAAGTCACAAACAAACAAAATATTAAATAGCTAATAAAATGAAAACAATTTTGAATTCCAATACAATAATCTCTCAAAGAATTTTTAAGCCGCGAGCGTCTTTCAACTCGATATTATACACACTACATATACAATATACGTACTCAATATGGTTTAATTTATCAAAGATTTAACAATTATTCAGTTTTCATTTCATACACAATAGGGAATTTTTCAAATACAAACTCCGTTATGAAGATAACTGACTATTCAAATGTTGGTTTTATTAAATATAAACTATCTTACATATACCGTTATATTCATAATCTTTTAAATATCTTTAATATTAAGTATATAGACGCTGCAATATAAGCGCACGCATTCCACACTTATGTACTATAAGCGTATATATAACATATAGGCAGTATAAGTTTTAGACAGCTTTGCTGCCACAAATTTTAGCCGCGCTCTGCTACCAGCAATTATGTTAGCTCCCGACTCTGGGTCCAATAAGCAGGAATACGCAGTGGAATATTACGAAAACCCAGAGTACAAGTATAGGGGGGTTAACAAATGTCCGCGATATCACGGAGCGTTACATACAAGATATGAGTACGTACCCTACAACTCGCAGTCGGGCGTGCCGATGCCGTAGATATAAACCTAATCAACACTAATCCTAATTGGCCAATCAGAAAACTAATGCTAATTAGTCTATATATACTTATCTAGGCATTCAATCGGGCACGCTGCACGAAGCGTCGGCAATCGTAGGCAATATGGCGTTGTTCTCCTCAACTTGATTCCAATAATTAGTTCACCAATGTCAATACACAACACTTATATTAGTATATTAATTTTAGTAGTCCAATCACACAATTAAACAAATCAGTCCACGTGTTTGTACAACAAGCGAAAATAATAAGTACGCACAAGCTGATCGACCGATCGTATGCAAAGTTAATTATCAAGCAATTATTAATCTTAAATTTATATTAATTGTAAGCGGCAAGCCTTTTAGGCGGACAAGAGGCCGGGTCACGATAAATCCGTGCAACAAAACCACGCGTGTGCGTAAACATGCAAAACACTACGTCCGTCTTAATTCACTTTATGGTCACAACTGACGAGTCTCGTGCGTTCCAGAGTGCGTTCTGCGCCCGCGCCCGACCCCCGCGCCCCGCGCGCCTCCGCTTGGGGATGCAAGCACAAAAAACGAACGCTTGGTTCAGAACATAACCCACCACCTTTCCATGCTCCTACCCACCTCTCGGTACACGGGGCGAAACGCGGGAGATGTACGGGGTAAGTCCATAGACATCGTCCATAGACAGTCCATCGACAGACCAACGACATCATCCATAGACAACCGTCACACTAGCGGTGCCGGGCTTTCAAACATGAGTATGTTCTCATAATACACCTTTAAATTAACATGAATTAAAAGTAACGACAAATTGATTTGTTGTTCTGGGTGGACGAATACTTTTAGTTCGGACGTTTGGTAGCGGGTGAACATTTGTTGAAACGTTACAGGTGAAGCTGACATAAGTGTAATTAAAAGTTATAATAAATCATATTCCATAAGGATGTCTATAACAGAATCATCATCATCATCATCACCGCATGTCATCGTCACTCACAGACTGCTTCACTAGTTACTCGATTAGAGTCACGCTTTTCATCACCACTTCTGATAATTCCATTGAATTCCAAACTTGTGCGTATGTTAATATCACATCAGTAACACTCATAGCTTGTACATTATCATTACCTCATTTCGTTCTTCTACCATCTAACCCTCATTTACGACCTTATTAAAACAGTCTCAGCACAAAGTGGGCTTTCGTCTCTGTCGTGGAACAATATTGTTGAGGCGGGCGGGGGGTCCACGGCAGGAGCTACGTCAACAGACCATTACCATCTATTGTACACGAGACACCCGCACACTATTTATATACAATTTGTTATTCTCACAAGGTTTTGTAGGCCTTGCCTTCGCTAGCGGATATTAATGTCAAAGAACAATTTTATCACGTCGATTCTTTATCTACACTTCTACATCTACACTAATATTATAAAGAGGAAAACTTTGTTTGTTTGTTTGGTTGTAACGAATAGGCTCAAAAAGTACTGGACCGATTTCAAAAATTCTTTCACCATTCGAAAGCTACATTATCCGCGAGTAACATAGGCTAAATTTTATTCTGGAAAAAAACAGGGTTTCGTAAGATATTTGGGTTTTTCGGACATGAGGTGTAAAAAATCAACCAGAAAAGTTATTTATTTTGCGTACGCTGCCTAAACTATAAAAGATATAACCATAAAATGTTCTAATTAATTGTAGATCATAAATATCTACAAAGAAGTCCACGACACACTATACCTATCTATGTCGAGTGAGGCACAACAACCATATTTTATTCAGAAATTTTGATTTTTTTTGGACTACATTTAAACGAGTTTATTTTACTCATGCTTTTAATCCTTAAGATATGAAGCTAAAGAGTTTGTTTATTTGAACGCGCTAATCTCAGGAACTATCGGTCGGATTTTAATGAAATATTTCAGTGTTCGATAGCCCATTTATCGGTAAAGATATATCATCCCGCTAAGATCCCGTTGTAAATCTTAGTTAACGCAGGCGAAGCTGCGGGCAACAGCTAGTTGCCCGCAGCTTGTTTTGCTAGCTTGTTTTGCAGCTATGGTTTGTTGAGGAGGAAATGTTATCTATTCTACATTATTGACATTATAGAGTTTTCATCAAACACTTAAATTTTAAAACTAAAAAATGTGAAATATAAATCGTGAAAATTTCACTTCGATAATAAAATATTTCCCGTTCAATTTTTGTGCAAGTAGACTTGTGAGTTGAGTGCTATGACAACTGAAGGCTTTTTGTTTATTGAAAAGTTTTTACTTCAACCAGTGTTTAAAGTATGTGTCGAGAAGAAAATATTAAATGTTATTGAACAGTGAGTCGCTTTTTATAGATTTCTTTTAATTTTCAATCCGAACTTTATCGTAGCTATACGCCTAATGTTCACTTTAGCGTTTATTACATCGATTTGATTTTACCGCCGGGACTCGGGAGTGTGGCGCTGGGCCGCGCTTGCATCTTACTTGTTACTCCCGTATTATACTTAGTTCACGTAGCCCACTTAGTTTACGACTTTACTATCATAGATGGATAGACAGACGGTCAGACGAGCCACACGTCACGTGGTCAGCGTCGCCCATCCACACGCACAGGCTAACCAGTCCGGGCAGGTCATTCATGTGTCTCCTATCTCGAAACATAAGATAAAAAATGCACATTAAGAAGTATGATACACAACAAAATCTTACTAATATTATAAACGTGAAAGTTTGTGAGTATGGATGTTTGTTACTCTTTCACGCAAAAACTACCGAATGGATTTTAATGAATCTTTACAATAATATAGCTTATACATCAGAATAACACATAGGCTATAATTTATCCCTGTGCTCCCACGGGAATGGGAAGTACGCGGGTGAAACCGCGGGGCGCTGCTAGTAATTAATATGATCATAATACAATAAAAGATCATAAATATAAACAGCACTAGAGCCAAAAGCCACTGTAAATTTATTTGCTGAAACAATAATATCCAATATTATAAAATACTTTCTCTTGAATTTCCCGGATCTTTGAGAGCGTTTTATTACTAAAAGATATTGAATTTACAAAGTATATTACCCACTCATACGACGGGAGAAGATGCTGTTAAACTGTACAATGAATTTCTTTTCTAATTTCCTCAAAGTTTTCTCAAAGAATATCATTTACCCGTTGTAAATTATCCTTTAGCAGTTGTAACTTATCCTTCACCCTTTGTATTTTAGTGACATACTAATGACACATAACCAGGACGTACAATAGTAAACCTTTTTGAAATGACACTGTATCTGATAGAGCCCGCCGCTTGCTGCGACGGCGTCAATTATATTCCAGCTCGGCGCTAATACTACACTCGATCCCAATACTACACGTATGATATGCGATCTTCACAGCATTATATCACATAACAAGCACACAGAGTTGTGGTGAGGGGTTATAAAAATACATTTCCAGATATTCGAGTATTTTATTCGTATGTATATTAAAAGCGGATACATGTATACTTGTTTGTGTATTTCCATCATGTTCATTCATTTCACTAAACTTTGTTGTATTTTATTATTCACTGGTTTTTATTGGTGTGCGGTTCGCATGCACGTGCAAGCTTATGTACATGTAAAGTCGGAGGTTCAACACATATACTACACAGACTACGTGCTTACGGAATAGTGCTAATATACATATAATCTCGCGCCTCGACTTTATTATGTAGAATTGATCTACACATAAAAAACAGACTACCTAGAGACCTAGGCAGTCCGCCTGTCTGCCTACCGTAGATATAGCGTGACTGTATAAAAACGCCTACAGAAGACATAATTTTGACTAACTTTACAATATTTCTTGCCGGCCATTACAATTTCATGCCGGCCGCGGCGAGCCAATTGACAGCGCCACATAGCGAGTAGTGATAAAGCTCACACAAAACCTCTTTGTATCGAACGATAAAATCACGCCCCTCCTTCAAATTCTGTGAAATATTCAAACGGCATTCACATGGCCGGTGCGTGAAAAGTTTATGAAGCTTCAGTTCAGTGTTGTCAATACCTACTGCCGTAACTGCCGCAACTGCCGCAACTGCCGCAACTGCCGTAACTGCCACAACTATCACAACTGCCACAACTACCATATCTGGGATGTCTTGGTGATATTACAGCTATCGATACTATTTGCAGTGCCATGACTCCTGGGACTTGCGGAAGATCTCATTAGTCAAACGACCGGCTATTATTCTATTATCCGGGCATCGTTTTTGCAAATCACTTAGCTACGGTATTAGTGAAACGCCACCGAATGGGACTCTGACGTACCCTGTTACGAACTTTCATCGGATTAAATATTCAATTCAATTTTCATGTTAGTCGCGTTCACTTGTTAGAAATAAATGGATTTGTTACAAAAATAGCAACGGTGTTAAAAATGTTTGTGATATTAATAGGTATATTTTATACGACACTAGCGAGACGAAGTGTTGGTCGGCCATCAACCAGGTGGTTAGACAATCTTCGTGCAGTGGCCGGGCCGTGTTGGATGCGAGCGACAAGGGTCGTCTTGGTGTTCATTGACGGAGGCCCATGTTCAGTGATGGAATAAAAGCTGTGTTGATGATGATGATGATTATACTATGACTGTACACACATGATAAGATAATAAGAACACATTGCTAGTCCTAGATTATGGATCCGTGTTGCATCATCGATCAATGGTGTTGATTACGAAAATAGATAATTTAATAATATAATAAGTACGTGAGAGAAATCTAAATAATCCACACTTTTTTAAAAAACGCATAAGAATTCCATGTTTTTTTTTCAGTTCATTTCTTGCTGAAATTTTCCGGCAGCTTTTGTCTCATTAAGGCCTCACATACAAGCGTGTACTAATTACACGTGATACAAATTAAGCCTGTGGATATTCTGTTACCACAGGCGTTTTGTCTTACTTACTGTTATTTTTACTGCATCGCCCGATACGACAGAGAACTTCAAGAAAAGAGCTTTTTTTTTTTTAATCTGGCACGTTACAATAAAATGTCAATATTGCATATTATCACACTCAATGTCTCGGTGGGAGTAGTTTATTCACCGTGTGGGGCTAATTCGATGCAAACCCGAGTCCATGGTCGTTGTAAAACGGTATACGGTGTGAATGTCTGAATTAACTAAATTCGAAGCAAGTTTTCCGGAAGATTTTTCTACGTACGAAATCTAAAACAGTACTGAAACTATGAATCTATTCCCAGGTATATATTATTACCGATATAAACTATTATATCTGCCGATACGAAACCCAAAGACATAATGCTAAAGTTATAGGCCATTACGACGCGGACGATAAATAACCGATGGGAGCACGGTCAATTGGGCGCGCGCTCGACGGGGCCATGTTTCATCCGTCACGGCCTGTCCCGGCACGGACGCGGCCATCCCGGGATAAATCCCGGACGCGGCCATCCCGGCATAAATCGCGCTATCCCCGCGTCCAGGGAGAGCCGGCAATAAATGCGTAAGGTATTTCATTGGCCATTTCCCGCCCAGTGTAGTGCGAGCTGGTGACATCACTAGTATCGGTCAGGCGGTTGTTGCGTCTATCATTTACAACTGGCTATTGTACTCCCTAACCACCTGGTGGCTAACATCGCCTGTTCCCAAGAAGCGGTTCACCGGAGACTCGTCCCGGCGACTCGTACGTGTGCTGCCTATCCTCCTAGCACAGTAGTTGCTAAGTCTCAGCATACAAGACGGCATGACGACTCCAAACCGTTTACTTTCGGCTCCGCTAACTTTACTGCAAATATTTATTATAATTATATTTACACATAGTAGAATATAACCCATAAATAGTCCGCCCGTTCATTTTGAAACACTTAATTAGAATAAAGCAAGAAATGGCTAAACGCCTTTCGTTGTGTATGTACTAATGTAGTATTAAATGTCAAAGCATACCGAAAATGTACGAATCGCTCACGATTATAGAAAGTAATTATGACCATTTTGTACACTCTGAAAAACATAGGAAGTGTAATAAAATTACTTTTCTCTGGTAAGCTTTCCATAGTTTTACTATATTTTGTAATTTATTCTAATTAAAGTGAAACATTTTGTTTTATTTATCCAAATTTACTAAGAGAAGATATTGATTTGCACAGCGTTTCCCAATTGTGAAAATACTTCAGCAACGATTAATTTTGAAACAGTTGCTACTGTTATTTAGGTAATTATATAAATAAACCTTCTCGTAATATAACTTTAAATACCATACCTATAATTTACCACATAATATAGCTGTTATTTTTATTGCTAAATACTAAATGGTTATCAACGGTCGAAACATTTCCCGCTTTCGGGAAAACTGCACCTCAACTGGCAACTAGTGTGGTTCGATTTATGCCTTATTTTTTTAGAGAGCGCTTGTAGAACGCTTAAAGACAGGCATTCTATAGCTTATTATTATATGTATTTAGATTTATAATATTAGTTGGGATTTCATTTTAAGATAATTTTACAGCTTCTTTATTTAAAGAATTTCTTAGGAATTAAAGTTTTCATTAAAACTTTTATTTTTTGTGCTTTTTATAAACCAATCTAATTACTGAACTCCGTACCCAGGAACGAGGGTTTAGATCTAGTAAAACATAAAATAAGAAGATAAGGCTTAAGGTTTCCTTTTGACGGAACTTTTCATTAATGTTCTCACAATAGCGAGCGCCAGATTCGCTCAACTCCAGAGGCCCTGTGAAAACTAATAGAGGAATTAAAACATTTCACAAATTTCACCGTAAAGGGGTATCAGAATGAATTCTCAAGTAATCCTAAACTTGATTTACGAGATAATGAGTGTCGGTCGAAGGTCCCCCCCCCCTCCCGTCTCCCCCTCCACCGGAGCGTCATTAAAAGTTCTCGGTTGGGCGATCTCGTCGCATTCAGCCTTAAGTCTTTAATTTCAAATCTGTGGTTAAAACTTATTCCTATTGAAAGTGTGAAGTGGGCGGTGGGGCTATTCAGCTATGAATGAGACAACCGCTGGAAAGGCTCTATATGATATATTTGCTCTTTTCATACTATATAATATATATAACATATGGGCATCGTATAGACTATCATCACAACTTTGAGAGCATTCATAATGAGCATGTTACTTACCATGGAACTGGTTTAACGTGCTGTGGTTGCATATGCCATGAGTGCGCTCACAACTCTCTGAGTATTGAAGTTATGTGCAATTCGAAAAAAACATGTATTCGTTGATAATATTGAAATATTGAGCTCCGTGAGACAAAAATTAAAAAACATTCTAAATAATATCTAGTAGTTGTAGTAGTAGCATGTCTACCAGCACAATACATTTGCGTAAAACACAGTTCCATGTCTAAATCCGTCGGTAAATCAAACGTTCTCAAATAGCACATTAACGTGTATAAAATATAAAGGCACCTTACGCCTCGCTAGTGTACAATAAAATGCTCTTGACTTATTATTAAAGAGCGAAATGTATCGGTCACACTGCAATCTAGATGTAGCGTCTCCGCGACTAAGTCTACCGGTATAGTCGACCCCAACACGACCACGAGAGCCGAGACTCAAACCTCCTGCGACGGGTGAACTGAAACTAACACCTTAAACAGCTAGTAGCTAATGACCTGCACTTAACCTTTAAGGCTAAATACACCATAAATTTGTTATAAACTAATTTTGGAATAATAATAATAGTTAAAATATGAAATATATTTACATTTTACAGGCTATCTATGCTCTGCCGCAACATTAAGAATGTGCGTACATATTGCAAAATCGAGTGGTGTTTAGAAATTAGCATCGAGTGTGACACACTGTGTGTCGGCAGTGGGTCGTGAGGTCGTGGGGCCCGCGAGCCGGGGGGTCGGGGGGTGGGCACCGGGCGTGAGGCGGCATACAAAGTACGCGTGAGGGCACATCTCGCGACCTCACGCCTCGCACCGACCCCATAAATATTACATGTTTACGCAAAACAGATTGGTGTATGCCTTTATAAAACTACTTTTACTCATCCACTTTGTCATAGCACATTGAGCTTTATTTATATATTTAATAAGACTAATTACGTATTCGCAGCGTTCTTTACAGACTATTTCAACAATGTATAAGGAATAATTTAAAAATGAAAACTTCATTTCAGAAAGACGCAGCAGCCTGTGTACAAATAACTAGCGGGTTAAATGAAAAGAATCGCGGCGGCGCAGCCTCTCTTACTTTTGTTTTAATCAAATTGCAAAGTTCCATCATTAGCGGTACCGCCGCTGCAATAAGCCCGAGAGCCTCGCAAATGAACTTGTAGCGAATTAATTCCTTTCAATAGCGCGATACTTTTTCACAAAATCAGAAGCTTCGTTTCTATTGTTGCCGCTTTCAATTTTACTTTGTTTTCTGCCATTAGTACATTGAATAGTTTTTATCGAGTGTATTTCTTTTATTTTGTCTCTATTTATTTAGTTTATATTAATTGACAACCTTTTGTAGTTTCGTTTGCCTTTTGGATGTTCCTTTCTTATTTTTATAATACTTATTGAATTTCGGTATCAATGAAATAAGTTCATTTTTTGTAAATACACAAAATATTCAATGGATGCTACAGATTCCGTAACGTTGTAGTATACGCTCTGTGAAACTACGCCAGACGCCAGTACAGACTTACTGGCGTCAGGCGTAGTTTCACAGAGCGCACTAGACAGCAGCGTCACTAGACAGTGACGCTGCGTGTATGCTAAAATGTGCTAGTAGGTACGTTGTGTGATGCTATTAGTCTACATTACATTTAATATGACACTGTATGTTACAGAGTTTGCTAAGTGAGATTCTACAGCATATGCTACGTGATACTACAGCATGTGCTACGTGAGATTCTACAGCATATGCTACGTGATACTACAGCATGTGCTACGTGATACAACAGCATATGCTACGTGATACTATAGCATGTGCTACGTGGTACTCCAGCATGTGCTACGTGATACTATAGCATGTGCTACGTGATACTACAGCATGTGCTACGTGATACTACAGCATGTGCTACGTGTAACTACAGCATGTGCTACGTGATGCTACAGCATGTGCTACGTGATACAACAGCATGTGCTACGTGATGCTACAGCATGTGCTATGTGATACTACAGCATGTGCTACGTGATACTACAGCATGTGCTACGTGATACTACAGCATGTGCTACGTGGTACTACAGCATGTGCTACGTGATACTACAGCATATGCTACGTGGTACTATAGCATGTGCTACGTGATACTACAGCATGTGCTACGTGGTACTATAGCAAGTGCTACGTGATACGCTGTAGTCAGCGTGCGCCACATAAAGCTATACACTACGTATTAATAGAGTGTGCGCTATCCAATGCTACTAATATTTATTTTATTATATTTACGCGAATTCCACTTATTATAATATAATAATTATAATTATAACAGATTTATATTGCAATATTTAGTAATATTTAACAATAATATTTTTACTTTCGTCATTCATTGTATTAACAATACCAGAAGAACTATTGTTCCTTCCTTGAAAATATTAATAAGCTTCTGTTGAACTGAAATGATATATGAAGTGATAAGACTGCAACGATACCACGGCTGTTTAAATACATACATCTGAACTATAAGGGGAAAAAAAGAAATTGTTCACGGCAGGAATATTTTTACGAGATAGAGTGTATGTTAATAAGTGTGTGAATATTTTAACAACCTTTGTCACGCGAGATCGGCGTCACAAAATATAACAGTCAGGCCAAGCTGCAGCACTGCCAACAACACTGTTAGTTACTTTCAATTACCACCACATACAACCGTCAACCGCTAAGAGGGAGTTCATAACACTATTCGAACAGACTCAGCTCGAGCCGAGAACTTTAGTTTCGTTCCCGGTGGAAATGAATGTGATAGCTGTCCGGGCGCTAATCGTGCGCCGGACCGGGGGCTGGTGAGGGTACTACTACACGACTACAGTCACAACAAAGTCCACTTATCTACAATATAATAATCCTGCTTTTTAATAAAACCTCTTATTGGCCGATGTATGGAGTGTTTGTTCAGGGATAGATTGTGGTGTGTTTTAGAAACTCGGATGTTTGTGGTTGGTCTAACATCTGACATCACAGGACAGACAATACATGAATAAGTTGACTGAACTAGTTCACGATAAAATTATTCATAGTTGTGAGCGATGCTAGCCAACAGCTGGCACTTCTACCTGTAAGTTAATTAAAAAAATCATTTTGACGTGATAATTTATTCTAAATCTATGAACGTCGGCTGCGCGCACGCAAAAGCATGACTCATTGTCACGTTCCGCCAGAGTCGAGCGTGCAAGCGAGAGCGCGGAACAAGCGATAGGCAGGCACGATCGTCATAAGCTTTCGGCTTGTGATGCATTAGGACGTTATTATGTAAAATTATCGTCCGCAAACCAACTTTGATGGCAACAGGTATTTTAATTTCTATCAAAAATACGGAAAAAACGTGACAACAACTTAAATGTATATTGAGATACTTTAAGAAACTTTACAATTGACGAGCTAACATTAGGTCATATTTAAAAGGCTTTTAGTGGTTTCTCCAGAATCAAAGAGGAAACTTGTGAGTTGGAATAGGATACAAAAGATGCATGAAATGCAAGAGCCATGCTGATAATGAGGCAAACCTTGCGTTAATCACGCTAGATTAAGTCGGGTGACTTTAGAAAACTTAGGCGATTAAATATTCCAAGTAAAGGCGAAGTAAGTTTAAATAAGAAATGAAGTTATCCCAAGTTTGTCTAGCCGGAGATAGTCCCTGACTTACCGCCGCCCGCCTACCGCCCGCCCCTCCCCCGCCGATTCCCACGCCAACTACTTACAACTTATAGCTTATGCAAGATCTTAGAATATGGGTACTGTCGAAGGACACCAATAATAATTTTAACGCGGCTATATCCTAAGCTGATTGATGACTGAACTAAAGGTTATTTTATTAATAATACTGTTTAAAATATAATATTTACATTTTTCACAGTAAATGGTTTAAAAACTTTAACTGTAGGATATTAACTGGTCCCTACTAATATTATTAATTTGAAAATGTGTTTGTTAATTCGTTTTCCCTTAATAATTAAATAAACTAACAGGTTTTCATAAAATTCCAAAAATATCGGTAAGACGGATATCAAAATGGCCAACCGGTTTTGATTTAATTTCAACTAAATTGTATCCAATATGTTACCTGTATACAGCTTGCACATTTTTTATCAGAAATGTTGGTTGCCTATGACAACACTGGTTAAAATTCATCTATAATTCTATCAAGAAGAAACCGGAAGACATTCAACTGAAATCTTATATTTGTATATTTATTTGATGTAGAAAATAAACAAAATAATGAGACGTCGACAAACACGACGTCATCATTTTTATTATGTCTTTGATATTCGACGAACGGACCGAAGCCATACTCTACGTTCTATAAGATGTGAAGCCGAACCAATAACAAAATAAAAAAGTACGTAAGCAAATTTGAATTTGCGTTTCGGATACATGCACAAAGTTGAAGATGTCTAAGATACTCAAACCATGCGGTACATCGGAGCTTATTCATACATAACAGTTAACACACATACACATACACACACACACACACACGCATCGGTAAAACAAATCATAACTATCTACAAAAATTCATATCATATAATTATTTACATTATAAATAAAATTAACTAAACTAAATATAAACATAATATCTTAAAACTATGTGACAATATTATTTATGCATATACGTATTTATCTAAACCTAAAATAAAATTACATTAAGCTTGGCTTTGTCCTGCGTATGCGCAGCTGACCGTAGGACAAGCCAATACTGGTGAGAACAACATCTATCCCTCCCACACATCCGTTAACACTCATCATTGTGATTCCGCCGTAGGATATAATTTCATTAACTCCAACTATCCCTTTATATAATGCTATAACATCGTCCCACCTAACTTGTTATCAATTTATTTCATAAAAACAAAAAACTCTGGAATGGCAATAAGCTAAAATGGTCGTCCTAATTACCTTTATTCCTGTCTCTACCTCCCGCCCCCTGTAACTGCTGAGGGTGAATAAACTATAATATTGCTCGGTAATCACTATCCCCAATAACAAGCCCGGCCACTCGACGTTGTTCTGATACTAGATATATTATAATTGCGCCCTCCTCGGGAGATAACGTGGATGAGACATGGCTCTATTCGGTCGGGCCGGCGCGACGTCTCTGTATCTATAATTACATATCTATTGGTCGTTATTACTCTATTAGATGCGTAATACTGGTTAGTGTTCATAGGATCGTGGTCGATGGTCTTACCATATAAGCGGATACAGTAGATAGTAGTAATGTAAGTTATAAATTAGTGAGTTATCACTGGTGTAAAAGCAATTCAACCAACCAGTGATCTGAATGTCATCCAGCCATCCACGGCCATCCATCGGTCAATCAGACCGCAGTACCGACAGAATGTTATTTCGTAAAATTTGCATTATTTTATAAAGTGAGAAATTCGTGTAAACATTAGATAACAATACGTGAGCATACATTATTTAGATTTAATAACTCAATATACAAATATAAAATAATATTCAATATTTTTTCCCGCGTATCGGCTTTACAAAACAACAGTCTCCTTAATATCATCATATCTGATATCAAATAACTTTCAAAGATCTTCGCGAAAATAACTCTGCGTGTTTCGTATTGACTTCGTTACAATAATGACATCTCGCACGTCACAGGGATACTCTGAGTTATGGTAAAACAGGATCGTCTAGACTTTACATTTGACCTTACCTTTTATTTACGAATATTGTTTTCTTTCGTAGTAAATTTATTTATATTTTGGGGATCAGAAGTGAAATGCGTTTTGAAATAATAATTTATAATTTTTTGTAACAAAAATAACATTGTTATATTGAGAAGTGATGTGTAATCATGCGCACGCGCATTCATCAGCCTCCCTTCTCCAAACCGCTACTATTCATTGCTAAGCTACTATTATTCAATTAATAAGGGTAGCTTACGGGACCTTATCCGGCTCAAGCCTTATTCCTAATTTCAACCTCCTCGAGCTTGCAGACGCACTAAAGACTCGCTTAAGTAACTACACCTCGCTTTTTTTAGCCATAGTTGGGTATGTCGATGTGGTAATAGAAACATCCCTACGCCTCGGCCGTCTTACCATTATTTTTAGCTCATTTCCAACATCACTATATAGTTGTTGAATTGACTGCAGCAGCGCTACCAACCGTAAGGCTATAGAAGATTATTATATTTTAAAATAGGTAAAACGTATTAAAGGTTACCTACCTCCAAGGTGCATTTACCTCTTTATCGTATTTTATTAGTTTAAATGTTTAATTTTATTAAATTAGCTATTTAATAATTTTATTTTCAGTTTAAGTTCTTATAAATGTGTAAGCTTTACTTATGTTATTAGAATTTTATATTTTATTAAAAGTTGTTTCGAGTTTAAAATTTTTAAGAGCTTCTAGATAATACCGGTATCAATTGCTTCTGCTTTAATATGAAAATAACTACTAATACTATACAATAGTGTCATCGTAATGAATTGCAGCAGTGATAACAAGTAAAGTCTGCAATAAGTGAATAATAAAGTAATAATTTACGATTTCCCAGAAAGAATAGTTGTTTCCGAGCGGCGCGTAAATCAGACGCGGCTCTGATAACGGCACGCTCTTCAGTTCACGAGATCAAAGGGAACGCCCGCCGCCGCGGGGACGCGCGAGGGGTGCGGGCGGGGCGCGGGGGGCTGGCGACGCGGGGAGGCGAGGGCGGGGTGAGGCGCGGGGGCGGCGGGCGGGGCGCTACAAAAACAGCCGAGTATTTTCCTTGTTCCCGTCGTCTGGCTCTCTAAACAAATATTAAGTCGACTCTTAAAATATTTTTCCGCTGGCTGCTAATAATATTAAATGTCCGCTAAATAAAGTGACTCAGATCAGATAGAGCTTGAGGCACACGGTGTAATGAATAACTAGTTCATTGTTGGACTAACCAGCCGTGGAGGCCCTTGGTCGAATCCCTCGTATGTTGACTAGACTGTTGACTGCAACAATTAACTGTATTCTGAAATATTATTGGAACGAAGTTCCTTACGGCAGGCTTTGAGGGGATAATAAGATAGTAAAACCGTAAGAAAAAGTTCCTTGAATAAAAGCGTTAAATGAGACGTGCGCAGGCGCGACAGTCGCATACACAAGCGAGTAGTGTATAATACCTTTCTTTTAGCCGAAGGAACTTCGTTCCTACCCTGGTGACCCATGACACCACATTTCTTTTCGTAATATTATATCGTAAGCGACATTTTTTTAAATATCTTATTTATTTAGGGGCATTTGTCTCATAGGATAAGTGAGCCAAAACGTTTCCTAAACTTAGTAAGCAGCTTGACATAAGCCTATGTAATTCTATGATAATTTCCAGTTGTCTCACCGAGGGCAAGCCTCAAGAGTCAAGACGCTAGAACCAGTGTGTGATATTTATGAAAAGCCGACATATTTCTTGAGGTCTTCACCTTCCTGTGCGTATAATTCAGTAGTCTTCCCTCACCAGCGATTTTTTCTTCGCTTTTTACCATAAATTGAGACATATTTCTATTATTGTAACTAATTAAAACGGGATATTTACCATGTTTTATAGCATTATTTCGCGGAGCTCGATATTATATTACATTTGCTCCAACAGCTATTTAAATGAGCCAAGAAATGGTAGTCATCTTACTTCTTACTATGTTAATCACTACATATTATAAAACAAAGTCGCTTTTTCTGTCCCTATATCACTTTGTACGCTTAAATCTTTATAACTACGCAACGGATTTTGATGCGGTTTTCTTTAATGGATAGGACAATTCAAGAGGAAGGTTTATGTACATAATTTATTAAGTTTCTATATACATTGGCTAAGATATAACAATAATTGTTGGAGGTGTCGGAATAAAATTGGCCGTCGGTGAGTTTCCAACGAAAACGCTGCCTAAACCCTTTGAGATATATCAAAATAATGTATGGTGGAATTGTGTGTCTTAAATAAATCTACAAAAAAGTCCGCGATGGCATATATCTATCTCTTAGGGATATCATACTATATCCACTTAATACTTTAAAAAATGGACAATTATAACGCGATAATTTGAAAGTTATTTACAAAAATACGGTATGAATCCTTATCATTTTAAATCAGTTAATTAGCTGGAGCACATAATGAAGATTATTTTTACCCTTTACATCATGCAAATTAAATGAATACTTTAGAAGATATGGCAATATCAAAATAATACGCAAGAAAATAAATCGTGTTGCCGTGATTTGAGAGGGCAGTGTAATATGTAATAGTATCCTAAATAGTAAATATGCATGCAGAAAGTCTGCATAGGAATATAATATGTCTTTATGTTCAAGATAACATATATCCATTTTAATACAAAAACTTAGTCATTATTTAAATGGAAAATGATCGTCATCAAACATGATAAATTCGTAAACCTAAGTTCACGCGGGCGAAGCTGCGGGTAACAGCTAGTAATATTATAAGAGCGAAAGTTTGTAAGTATGAATGGATGGATGGATGTTTGTTATTCTTTTACGTATAAACTACTGAATGGATTGTGATGAAACTTTAGAATAATATACCTCATGCATCAGAATATCACATAGGCTATAATTTATCACCGTACTCCCGCGGGAATGAGAAGTACGCGGGTGAAACCGCGGGACGCTATATATCATATAAATTAAAATAAAAAGTAGGTTTTTAGAGGTATGCGCTACGCCGTGCATGGCTAGTGGGTACAACCTGGCTTATTCATTCCATGAAACAGCTGTGCTGTATTTCGGAGAGCAGACCATGGTAGGCAGTGTTATTACTGGTGCTGCAGGCAGTGTTATAAGAGACTTGACGACTTGTGTCCATCCAAGGATAAACAACACATAATTGAGTTGCCTTTTTTTTTTTCTTTTACGCCGGGAAATGCACTGACGCATCCTGCAGGGGAGTGGGTCTCCCCAGGCAGGTATGTGGGACTCGCTGCGCCCGAAAGCTGGTAAGTGGACGCAGCTCTACCCACTAAAACCCGGCGAGTGCCACCACTGCCGCCTTTGGTGAGGTGCCCCGGATCTACAAGCAACAAGGCACCTCGACGGCTAGTCAGTCCCTCAGGGGACCAACGCCACCTCCACAGAGTGGTTGTTCCGCACCACAGAACAACCACTCCCAACGTCGGGACAGTACTATGAGGTGAGGTTCCCATCCTCACCCCTTGCCCCCTGCTCTTTTGTCCCCTCTTCTTATAAGAGGGATACAAAGAGCCCCCTTGGCTCAATTCGCTTCTCCCAAGGTGTTGGGGTCACCCTGGGCTACTGAGCCCCACCGCCACGACAAGGCCTGAGCCATGGTGGGGATAATTGAGTTGCCTGGGCTAGCTCCTGGTAATCTGGTTTATGTTGATGGGCGACACGGCACGTGTGCCAATTTGACATTTAAAGTAATTCAAAAAAGTCTGAAAATCAGATGCTCGAAATCTCAGTTATGGTCTACGGGGTCTACACAAAATATAAATAAATATTCATGACCACGATATGAAGCCTGTCACGAGAAGAGCTTTTATTTTTTTATAATTAAATGAAATGCTCCTCTAAAACAGCTAATTTACCGGTCGTTGGGTTAGGGGGAGGGGGGGGGAGAGTAGGGCGGAGGACGAGCGCCGCGGCGCAGTGTTTTTATATTATTTATAACACGTTATTCAAACATAGTTTATTAAAAACAGAATTCACTACAAAAATAGAATATAATTAAAATTAATTCTAGACGTTGGTCGAGGTAAGTTTTGTTTTTGTTACACTGAAAGGCTATTTGGTTAAATAATGTAGGTGTAATAATTACAAATAAGTAAACATCATTCTCAAGCTTTCGAGCGCTCATTTGACAAACCTATGCATCACGGCCTGTCCCTCTCTAATAGGGCAATCTCTGCGATGGTTATGCTAATAATGTGAAATATTTAAAAAGATTAGATTATTCCTGTAAAAGTTAGAAGAAGTGAAGAAGAATCTCATTCGTTAGTAGAGTTATTAAGACTCTCAGTAAGATGAGTAGTGTTTAAAAACAATTGTTTTTTCTGCTAGCTTACAGCTGCCAGGTGCCTGCTGTCAGGCGCCAGGTGCTCCCGAGGGTCGGGGCTCCTCCGAAGATTTCCCCGGCGGCCGGTGACTGGTTACTCCCTCCACGCGGATCAGCTGCGCGCTTTACTGATCACTTGTATTCGATCGCTCTTTTGGAAACATCATTATTATTCATCGTGTTTAATCATTATGAGTCCGTGTGCATCCACTGTTGAACTTTTCATTGAATACCTCGATCTCCCGCCACTTGCATCCAACTAAGACCGGCTACTACACGGGTCTCGGAGACCGCACCTCATCTAACTGGGGGTCAACTGTCAGCGTTCCGCCGGGAGCCGAATACATTTGTTCCTGGCCGGTGGGCATATGAGCCTAGAACACCAATGCATACTTAGCATTTATATAAATTAGCATGCATTATAGTGGAAGGTTTTACACGCGGTACGTCGGGCTCATCAGTAATGCAATCTAGTGCAATGCTGGGGCCACACCTGCGCCTCGGTATTACACCCCCCGGCACCCCCCGACACCCCCCGACACCCTAGCGATCCTAAGCGAAATCTTACAATATTGTACATTGAATTTGTATTGCTCTCCGAACAAACTATTACACAGCATATTGAATTTTTCATATAAAATTTTAAAATCGCAAAAATCACCAGACACAAGTTTCGTTTATTGACATTTTACAAAATATTTTGATATTTTTTTCAATGGGACGAAGGTTCTAGAGTGACGACTGCGGACTGGAAGACGTAGCTTGGGACGAAGACGAACACACGATCTGGTGATTGTCCCGGGGTTGCACAGACCCATTCGGGTGATAGTCCTTGGAAGGGATCTACGCGGGTTAAATACGCCCAAACAAGAGTGAGTTAATGTTGGTCACGGAATAAAACGTCATAACCTACATCCTGCATCCGTCACTAGCCAGGCCAGCTTGGTGGTGTGGCGTCCCATATAGTCCCATCCTCACAGTGGTATCATCGTATTGTACTCACGTCTGGACTAGAAATACAAAAATTCAATTGATAGATAGCATCATAACAGTGACTTCCAATATTGCCTGCGCGTGCTGACAATTTAGTAGTATTACCACGGTTTTAAATGAAATGGAAACGAAACTGTAAACCCCATATTATAGTATTAAACGAACTTGACCATGTCTGCCTTATAATAATAATATGATAATTAATCGTAGAACACTTTAACAAACATTGATATTGTTAAAGCAGTTCAATTCAAAACCATCGCTAATAGCAGCCGCGTGCAGTCGTGCCTTAATAATTAAACCTTTTAATATTAGTTTCTTTAATGAAAACTCCTTTTGTTAGGTCGGTACTCATTTCCACGTGAGTTGGTCTCCGCAAAGGTTTCCATCACCCGGAGGTCCCGAGCCCCGGAGCCTGTAATCCGTTCAGTTCTGGTGCTCGGTTTGCGGCCCTTAAGCCGCATGAGTTCACATCTTTCGTCGGAGCTGATCAATCGTTATGTTCGTCAGAATCTGCAATGATAGCTCTCACTAAATGTTTCTAATTAAACGCGTATAAAGTAGTAATAATAATTATTATGGAAGCATTTTCTTAACTATTTCGTAATATTATTGTTTTGTCATTTCTTCACAGTTATTTTGTAATAGTTGTATATACTAATATACAATAGTTTCTAATGTTTATGATAATTTCACTCACAAAAACAGTGTTTTAATAAGTTTATACAGGGACGAGGGAAACAACGAGCGAGATGCCATAGTATTAATTGTTTCATTATAATGTTGCATCATCATTATCATGCATGATGTAGTAATGATGTCAGTGCGACAGCCGATTGATAGACAAATGCTTTTACACCACGTCAATCTGGTCCCGTGGTGAGTTGTCGAAAAACTTGTGTTACGGGTACCAGATAACGGAAATACATAATATTATATTTAATACTTTTATATTAAAACATAATATTATATTTAAGATTTTTATTATATAGCACACAAATTCAATACACATCCATGACCCAGAAACATGTTTCCTGACAGGATTCGAACCTGCTACCTCCGGCTTGAGCGCTTGACTCACAGACTTATATATTATATATCAAAGCACAGCTGAAACCACTGTTCTTAGAAACTTGACATTTGATACAAGGATTCCTTTTATAATGTTAGTGAGTACCAAGAAAGGATTTTTAGAAATTCAACCCCCTAAAATAGGGAGGAGAAGTCTAAATGGATTTTTCTCATTTCTATACTTAAAAGTATGGAAATAGAAATAGGTATATAATTATATTCTCGATAACCATTAAAAATGATATGTGTCAAAATGGACCAAATTCCCCCTAAAGTGGTAAAATTGAGGGGGCATAAGAATATATAATTGTTATATTTCCTCATCACTAAACTTGGGTATGAAAATTGGTCTATAGTGTCCTGATTACAAATAAAGATGATCTGCGTGGACTCTCTCGTGGACGGAAGTAGTTTGTAAAAGTTATTAGCGTATGCTCTGATAACTAGAATCACACAGACTAAGTCGCTGACAAAACCTGGTGTTAAAAATATAACGTTTATAAATTGTCTGTATTAAAATACAAAATAATTATAAATCCAGCAACGCGTGCGGCTGGCAACATCTTGTTATGACAGAAACAAAATGTAATTGGGATACAAACAAAACAAATACAAAAAGTAAAACAAAAGAGTTTATAAAATAAACGTATTTTTATTATTGTAATGATCAAAACAATAACGATGGTGCTTGTTTTTTTTAAATAATATTTTATATTTTCATTACAATAATATGAATATTGTCGTATCTTTTGACGTGACAACGTCTTATAAATTGGTTTGCCGGGTGACACTTCTAGAAACTGCGTTACGCTCCACTCACGTTATGCGCTCACAATGAGAGCGAGTGAGAGGCACGCGTCCCTTCCACTCGGGCATGGTTAGCCCGCCTAAGAGCGAGAGAGACAGACATAAAAAATTTTGTTAATATGAAATTCAGTGCGAGATTCTTTGTATAAGTTAATGTTTTAAATATAATTCTTTGTATAAATAAATGTTTTAAATTGTTACTATTATTTCATCCTTCTTCCTACTATACGAATGAATATTCACATTAAAATTATTTTACCACTCAAAGTCGTTGTCACGTAAAACTTTCGCCCGTATACCGACTTTACAGGCAACCAATTTTTTTTTCTTTATGTTAATTCCTTCAACCACTTCTACAGTTCTGCGACACTTCACTTCGGCATATTTAAAATGTATTAAGTATGAGAGAGAAGGTTCTTTGTAGTTTATTTTGCTAAGTGATGCTATACTAACACTGTTACTATAGTCTTTGTGAGACATTAACACATTTTTAAAATTAAATATTGTAGTAACACGTCTCTCGGGAAGACGATCTCCGTGCAGTGGCCGGTGGATGCGATTGGCAAGGGAGTGGTCGTCTTGACGTTCATTGAGGGAGGCCAATGTTCAGCAGTGGACGGATAAGGAATGATGATGATGTATTTCGGTAGAACCCTCTTAACTACACTGCGGTTATTTTCACTATAATATTGTGAAAAGTACACATTAACTAAACGATTGGTACTTGAGTTCACTTTGCGGAGTATTTCGGGTCTAGAATCTGAAAGACATTCGAATATTCTGTACGGCTGGAGCTAACGCGGCGGAGGCTGCGCCGGGCTGTAGCCTGTAGCCTCCTGTGGTTTATAGTTATTGTTTTGTTCGGATGACGGGACTCAACAGATTTACTTTAAGTATTTCTGGCGCTGATGTGTGTAGACTTGTAGGCTATCATTTCGCAAATTGGGAAATAAAAAGTATAGACTCGGAGGCTAATTTGCAGATATCCATAACATAATATGATTTTTGCATGTTTCAATATTTGTGTACGCAAACTCAGCTTGGGTTCTTTAGGCAAGCACATAATATGCTATTCCCAAACATCAATATAGGTATATCATGTCGCGGACAGTATTGTTTGTGAACCATTATCTTGACAAAATGGACATTTATAAGACATAGTGCGATACCTTGTTCTTAGAGTGCGTTTTGATGGCCGCCTGAAGTGTGTGCGGCCAGAACTCAGCTGCGAGTATTGCGGCCATTGAGTCCTGTACCGTGCAGGTGGGGGGAGCCGTATCGTGTGTGATATGCACGGTGTATATTAATCTACATTCTACACTAATATTATAAAGAGGAAAACTTTGTTTGTTTGTTTGGTTGTAATGAATAGGCTCAAAGACTGTAGAGTACTGGACCGATTTCAAAAATTCTTTCATCATTCGAAAGCTACATTATATGCGAGTAACATAGGCTAAATTTTATTCTGACAAAAATAATAGGGTTCCGTAAGATATTTGGGTTTTTCGGACACAATGTGTAAAAAATCAACCAGAAAAGTTACTTATTTTGCGTACTAAGATCCCGTTGTAAATCTTAGTTAACGCAAGCGAAGCTGCGGGCAACAGCTAGTGGTATAATAATCATGTCATGTAACTGTATCATGCTCTCTGTTAAGCAACGTTTGCCGAGGTTACTTCGTGAATAGGTGACCATCTTTACATACCGAGACTCCTCCGTGCCTCTAAAAGCACGTTAAGTCGGTGGTCCCAGCTGCCATTCGTGAATCTTTGACAGTCGTTACGGGTCGTCAGAAGCCCGAGAGTCAGACAACCAATCTTACCGTGGGGTACCGTATCACCCAGTTACTGGGTTGTGGAGATCAGATAAGCAGTCACTCCGTAAATGAACCTACCGTTAACAGATAAATAATTACAAAACAGTACCGTTACGTCACGTTGGTGTCTCTCTATTATGTGTTTTCTAATATATGTATCTACCGCACACATACGGATCATTATTTTAAAGCAACAACTCATATTATTATCATATTTTTCACTAAGTCCTGTATTGATAATATATTTACAAATCTAGAATCCACAAACATGAATGTCATAAACAAATTAAGGTCTGATCATAGCGGCCTAAGGGCAGATTTTAAAATAAACTTAAACAAAACGAAAAAGAATATCGAATACATACCAATTACTAAGGCTAGATTAAAAATGTTTAATAATAATGTAAGTTCAAAAATTACAAATCTGGAATTTTGTGAAGATCCAAATATGTTATACAATAAGGTGTTTAATGTTGCTAAAGTGGAATATGATACTGTTTTTAAACCTAAAATTTTGAAAGTTAACGATTGTCTAAAGCAGTGGTTCCCAAACTTATTTTGTCTACTGCCCACTTTGAGAATAAATATTTTTTTAGCGCCCCCATTTTTTCACCTATTTAAAAACCACTATAACTTCAAATTGAATTAATTAATTATTGTGACCTATATATGTATATTATGTATATTAACGGAGAATTCTAAACGAAACTTTTACTATAACCCGCAACTTGAAACCTGAGCGCAGTAGGTAACATACAACGGCGCTTAAGGTCTCAAGTTAACTCTTACGGGCTCCACCTGCCAATTGCTCTTGCAGTTAAGAGGTTGTTTAAGAGGCCTACTAGCTAAATAAAATTACAAATCACCCCCCAAGCCTCGACACAACGCCCCCATTTTCTTTCTGGGTCTCTTACCGCCCCCCTTGAGACCTGCAGCGCCCACAAGGGGGCGTTATCGCCCACTTTGGGAAAGACTAGTCTAAAGTTTAGTGATTGGGCAACAGTAGGAATTATGATTAGTAGAAATAAATTGTACAGTCTATATGATGAAAAAACAGTGAACAATAGTCCGTCATTTGTTGAGTATGTTCGTAATTATTCTAAATTGTTTAAGCGTGTATGTAATGAGGCTAAATCTAGATTCATAAAGAATAAGATTGTTAATAGTAAGAATATTGTAAAGACAACTTGGCAAGTTATAAACAGCGAGACTGGTAAAGCCAAACCACGCAATCTCGATTTTAAATTGAATATTGATGGAAATTGTATCAGTACAGATCTTGAGGTTGCCGAAGCTTTTGATAAATTTTTCACTAACATCCCAGTTTCGACTACCAAATACCTAAATTCTTCTCCCACTCTAGCTGAATCTTTGTTGAAGATGAACTTGGTTGAGTCCAAGGTTGTCTTTGTATTCCATCATGTCAATGCATACTCAATTGTAAAAGCTTTTAAATCACTGACTGTTAAAAAAACCGCTGATCTGCATGGCCTTTCCGTCACAATAATCAACTCCATCATAAACTGCATAGCTCCCCATCTAGCTATGGTTTTCAATAAATGTATTGATAATGGAGTTTTTCCTGATTTAATGAAGTGCAGTAAAGTCATACCTTTATTTAAAGCTGGCAGTAAGTCTGACCCCACCAACTTTAGACCTATATCTATATTGCCAACGCTAAGTAAAATATTTGAAAAACTAATTTTAGATCAATTGCAATTTCACTTTTATTCCAATAAAGTAATGCATTTCAAGCAATTTGGATTTACCAGGGGTCGTTCAACAACCGATGCAGGTGTTGAACTAATACGATGCATATTTGATGCCTGGGAGGAGTCGCATGACGCTTTGGGTGTATTTTGCGATTTGTCCAAGGCTTTCGATTGCGTTGATCACAGTACCTTGGTCAGGAAACTTCATTATTACGGTGTGAGAGACAGTGCACTGAGCCTTTTAAAGTCTTACTTACATGGACGCGTACAGAGGGTTGATGTAAACGGAAAAGTGTCGGGTGGGTCCGCGGTTACCATGGGTGTCCCGCAGGGCTCAATTCTTGGTCCGTTTCTCTTTCTAATTTATATAAATGATCTACCGAGTCTTGTAAATAACTGTCATGATATAGTGTTGTTTGCGGATGATACTTCTTTACTTTTTAAAGTTAGACGACAACAGGATAAATATGACGACGTAAACAATGCCATTAATAAAGTTGTTGAGTGGTTTACTGCAAATAATCTTGTGCTCAATGAAAAGAAAACAAAATGTGTTAAATTTACTCTGCCCAACGTAGGACAAGTTAATACGGATATAGAGATAAAAGGAGAAAAATTGTACCTTGTGGAAACAACCTTGTTCTTAGGTATTACTTTAGATTCTAGATTGCAATGGGGCCCTCATATTGACAAGTTAGCGGATAAGCTCAGTTCTGCAGCTTACGCGGTTAAAAAGATAAGGAACCTGACGGATATTCAAACCGCCAGGTTAGTTTACTTTAGTTATTTCCATAGTCTTATGGCCTATGGCATTTTGCTGTGGGGTCATGCCGCTGATACCGAGCGCATATTTATTCTGCAAAAGCGAGCTATTCGAGCTATTTATAAATTGGGTCCCAGGGAATCTCTTAGGGATTTTTTTAAAAATATTGATATATTAACATTAACATCACAATATATCTTCACAAATTTAATGTATACCAAAAATAACCTTCATCTATTTAAACAAAAAAGTGATATTCATAATGTAAATACTAGAAATAGAAATAAGCTAGTGCCCTATAGTAGTCGACTTAACAAAGTAAATAAGTCTTTTGTGGGTCAATGTATACGCTTTTACAACAGGGTCCCTTCTAATATACAGGAATTATGCCCCAAGAAATTTAAGATTGTCATCAAACAAAAACTAAGTAAAAAAGGATATTATAAGATTAATGAATATTTCGATGACGCAAATCCTTGGGATTGAACTGCTCTTCTATCAAGCTGTATTTATTTAGAATGTATATAAATTTTGAGCCTGCAGTATGATAAATTAAACTTGTATTAAGGTGAAACGTATGACACGTCATGCTCGCTTATGCCATTGCAGTGGTGGCGTTGTGTGATGGGTCCTCCACTTCCCTCTAATATGTGGAAGAGGTTGACGCTGGCACACGCGTCCTGGCCTATGTGAAGGTGCCGCTGTGGTGGCTGGTCGTGTTATGCAGTTTCTACCTCGCTTGGTTTTTTTGTTTTCTTTTTATTAACATCCTCTTGTTTGTTTTGATATTGCGGGGTCCAAATTTATTTACTTATTTATTTTAGGCAAATGTGAATTAATTTATGTAACTAGCATGTTGTTATTATTTATATGTATATTAGTATGTTGTTATTTTGATGTATTTACAAAAATTGTAAAACTATATTTTAAAAAGAGCAATCCTACAGAGTTTCTTGCTAGATTCTTCTCTGAGGAAAACTGCTACTTTGCGAATCTAGCATTAGCTTATAAAAAAAATTGACATGTTTCAAGTGCTATGTAATTTGCCTACGAAATAAATATTATTTGATTTGATTTGATTAAAGTACTAAGTCTCGAGCAGCCCCGCTCCGTCTAAGCCTCTTTTCCAGTCAAACGCCTCCGCCTCCGCCTCGGCTCCCGGCTCAGAGCGGCGATCCGCGCTGGCTCTTAGCTGAAGACGTTTACTTATTTTTATATAAATTGTTTACGTGGTCTTATAAAAGATCACAATTTCATAATATAAAATAAAATTTGTATTTAAATGTTTAATTTTAAATGTTCCCATGATGTGTACTGGTACAATATAATAGCAATATAAACATATTATGTTATATTATATTATTTGTAGAAGCCTCGAAGCGAACGCCCGTGATACTTCTCGTATAGTAATCATATATTTTTTGTATTTTCTATCTATCTAAATGTATGAAACAGAAAATAATTAGATTCTGTTCCTTGTGTTTCTATCGTGTTATCACATTT
The DNA here is from genome assembly GCA_905333005.2 of Lycaena phlaeas. Taxonomy (NCBI): domain Eukaryota; kingdom Metazoa; phylum Arthropoda; class Insecta; order Lepidoptera; family Lycaenidae; genus Lycaena; species Lycaena phlaeas. The sequence goes on from HG995182.1 coordinate 254,687, forward strand.
TTTTAATTTCTCTTATATTTCTGTCTATCTTAGTCTATTTTATTTTAATAAACGTTAGCAATATCCAGTACATTACAAGATATTAAATATTAAAGAGCCAAATCTTTTTGGTTTTTTTTATTTTTATATTAGCGCCAGCTTTCGGCGTTTTGAGGGTCCAAGTTCGACCCCCGACGCCCCGACTGGATCTCTTCGTGTTGTTGAGTGGATATTTATGATCAAGAAGAGTTTTAGCGAGCTAAGCTCGATGATCGACTCCCAAGTCGTCAGATATACAATTATGGTTGCTAGCCTTCCATCTTGCTTATTCTAAGAACAGCGTGACAAGGTTATCGTTTTTACTTGCCATGAGAATGTGTGTACTTATGTATGTGTATTGTGTGTGTATATGTGTGTGTGGATATAATAGGCGCAGGTCGCCGGCCGCACTGATTGTGTCCGGTCAAGCGTGAAACTACCCCCCTCCGCCCCCTGCCGTAGCCCCCTCCACACTGGCGCGTTTTTTGACGGATTATTAATATTTTCCGATAGCGATTGAGATTCCCTCAGGCGTTATGTGAGCGCCGAACGATCTCTCCCACACAGTAGTGTGTAGGTACAACTATTATAAGCGTACAAAAGGTTGGGTTAGAAACGAGAGACTATGTTGAAGGCTATATGCTTGTCTTTGTTTTGGTGTTATCTGGCCTTGACTAGAGATGTTAAAACTGTCTATTTGATTTTTTACTAGCTCGACGTTTCGGATACTTTATAGTTTACAGCATCTATCTATATATTAATGAGTGATATTCAGGTAAACATTTGTAAACAGCAAGAAATTGTTTGACCGTCACTATTTCCAATACAACAGATTTCGTTGATTTGTCCACTTTTGTGACCCTATTGTAATAAGGCTATTGTATGTAGGCCTCATTATGTATTAGGTATATTAATAATATTAGTATTTCAAACCGAAACCAATTATATTAACGGGTTTATTTCAGAGCATTCGAAAACAAACAATTCATAAGAATTGTTAACGGAATATAATTATTATTAGCGACTAGAGCTTATCAGTCGAGGCTAGATCGACTCTAAATAACGAATAAGGATTTAAACAGGCTCTGAAGACAGGACATCCTTCACCTGTTTATCGGGATATTTATTTCGAGTAAACGAAGAAAATACAGCGATACGGCTCGGCTGTGGACATTATACAGAACAACGAATAGCCCCAATAAAGATGAGATGTAGTGAGCTGAGATAAGGCACGGAGTTTACAAGACGTATGGCTTATTGAGGCCAGTCGGATGTTCCCGATTATTTTTCACCTGCACTCCATCTTACTACTGCCTTCATGTTATCATTATATCTCTTCGTCTACGGCTTGACGTAGACCCCCGCCCGAATCCGACCAGGACCGGCCGGCACGGAGCTGGTCGTCCCATCTAGCTGGCCATGATGTCATATTGTAGCCTTTCGTATTCCCGAATGTTTCGAGAATGTTAGTCATCATAATAATACCGTCCTGGTTAGAATGTAAAAATATTAAACCACGACAAAATCTCAAAGCACAAGTCTCGTAATGCAACACATATTGAAATTTCAGTGAAGCAAATCGTGTCGAGCAAGTAATAAGCGCGCATGTACGACAGTCAAACATTTGTTCTGAACTAGTTGTCGAAACCCGAATGCCAGTTCAACCAGATATTACGGCTTATAGCTGCGACCCACCGGCCGGGTACAACAATCCGCTCCCAAATGTAATTTAGTTTGATCCGGGCCCGCGGGGTGTCCGGGCGGTGACGGCGGCCGTCGGGCAGGGGGAGGGGGGGTGTAGTGCCCGGTACACTTAATTAATTCTCAAGAGCCTGCACTTGCCAGCCCCTCCCCGCCGCCGGACCGCGTGCCTCGCTAATGGGCTAGAACATTCTAAACATTGCTCTTTATTTTTGACGTTCCTACCTCGTTAATATTATATTTGAGCCAAAGGAATATTATTTTTATTACATGCCATGCGACTATATTATATTGGAACAAGTAAAAAGCTTAAAAACATTCAACCGACTCTGATCATTTACACCTCAATCATAGAAACCGTATAGGCGTATATAGCGTGTAAACTACACGCTAAGTAAAGTAAATTGAAATGCAAGCTCCAGCCAAACTACATCGGAGAGCGTCTTCAGGTTCTATTGCAGTGCCACAGCCATATGTATCTCTGTCGACTGGTTAAGGTGACAGCCGCGTGTAAAACACACTGGGAATGGTCGAGCTGTCTCGCAAACTGCATAAAATATACCTTTCACCAAAACAATTGATGTCGATGCGAATTTGTAATTTATTAAATACCAAACCAACGCTTACAATACAGGCATTAGCATTTCAATAAACTATAGTAGGTCGATTCAGACCAAGTAACCAAGCTTCCAATGATAATAAATATTCCTTGCCAGCACAATACAGTTTCGACTATGAAAGTAACTTTAGTTAAAAGCTATAAACACCACTAGACGCCACTCGTCGTCTCTCCTCGCGTTTTGTCGAGGGCGGCTCGGCGCCGAGCGCGAGCGATACCTCTTATCTGGTGTCTGAGGACATTCACTTAAATGTTTGTATAAATAAATATGCCTATTTCCAGTAAAAGCCCAGTTTATTTTTGTATAAAATCCTAATTAAATAAACGTAAATTGATAAGGCGAAGTTAAAAGTATTTATTATCATTTAAAAAACCTGAAGTAATTGTGATCTTCAGATCATCGTATGAGTCGTGAGAGAAGACTTTTATAAAGTGGACCCTCTCCGTGCCTCTACAGGACGTACATACGTATTGCAGGCCACGAGAGATTGCAATACATAAGTCCACACAAACTGATGTGACACAATGATATTGGTCCTACATCTTATACGTGTATTATCACCTCATTATAAATAAACTAACATAACAAGCAGGATTAGGTTACATCATAGAATATATCGACAGCATCACATCTTAACTGTAGCGTAATAATAGTTATGATGTATCACGCTATGACACGCCGCTAGTGAAGAGACCATAAAACTGTTGTCAAAGGAGCGACGTGCAAGATTTATATCCTGTCCGCGGACGAGCGGGGCCCGCCTCGAGCGCTGGTTTACCGCACCCTGTCTCAATATCGTTTATGTTCTGTCTATTGGGTTCCTAGTATAAGCATCGTTAATACATCGTACTCGCTTTACAAAAGTGGCCCCAATGAAATTACATCTGTGACGCTATGATTATTCCATGCAAAATGCGTGACTTTGCAAAATGCGAAACTTTGCAATACTCTCAATCCTGCCAAGTTAAATTGCGCGTGCTGCATAAAGCCCTCGTAACTGCAGCCGGTCCTCTCGGCGCACTCAATATTTCCAGACGTACCATTAACTACTTAAAGTACCAGGAGATTATAAATGCAAACCACATTTGCGCTGAAATTGGTTTTACTAAAAGCTTTTGACGTGGAGTGATGCGAGTTACCTGAGCGCGGCTCGCTGCACATGTTAATGTTTGTACGGTTGTGTGATAAATACGCGGGGATCACTGCTGCATCATCATAAGCACGCAGCTGAGCGCTATATGAGCATGTGGGTTTAAACTTTGTTTTTACTACGACACCAAGTATTAATTAATTATATTAACTAATACATAATTAGTTATATTGATGAGAAGAGTGGTCGCTTAATTATTATCTTGGTATGATTTCACTTCGGTTGCAAATTCAAGATATTGTTAAACTTGCTCCTTAAACTGGCACCTGGCCAGTATCGAAAATGATCGGTTGTTCCACTTGTTACGTTTGCAAGAAATTGATTGAGAGGACAGCGAGAACTATTTAATGAAGTTACTGGGATCACATAAGGAAGCATAAGTTTCCGAGTACACTCGCTGAAAACTTAATACATCGAAGAATATTCCGGGCTCGACAATGGGATCGTGTTTTATGTCCCACTAACTTTTGCTCTCCTGGTACTAAAACGAATCTCCAAACTTTTCCCCAACCGTACTTAGTTTAAATAAAATTTAAGTCACAGGTAGTTGGAGTTTGCATGAAATAATTTGATTTAACCTGAACGATCTAAATTTAGTAAGTGTAAGTTGAGAATTTGTTTAGTTCAATTTTTTAATGTAACTAGTTCCCTTTTGATAAAGAATTAAATCGTGAAGAGATAAAAAACATCGATGTTCTACTGTTATATATAGTCATAAAATACATTTTATTACCTATATAAGAAGAGATATTCCTAACTTTGTCGCATCCTGACAATACAGCTCTTTTGGCTGCAGTTATATTTCTTGTTGTGTCTCGACAAAACTGCAACTCGTCAAGTGCGCGTCCTCACTTCTCGATGCCTTCGTACATCGGATCCGTACGGAACTACAAAGAATGAGATGACGGTGAAAGGAATTTAAAAACCTTTTCACGGATATCGTTAGTAAACTAGAGTTACTGACTGTTACGATACAGATAACAACCCTAAACGTAATTGGCAAATGAACAACTACAAAGACTTAAAAAATACAAACTTATTATTTAAAGTAAATTCATTGCTTGATATGATGAAAACTCAAAACTCCATTTAAAATATTATTTCTAAATATAATATAGAATATTAAACATTAAATTGCAACAAGTATTACATTCGGTTTCTACACAAAATGGTAAATAATCATAACACAATACTTGTACATTTTTAACAAGGAAAATACTAATTAGTTCAAATGTATTAATTAATTCAAACTAACATCTATTATTGTGTATTGTTGAATATTGCCGTCTACGTAATAATTATAATCAAAGAAAATATATTCCGAGCACGTCTTGTTAATTTCGTTAAATCTAACCCCGATCTGAACATTGTTTCCTAGATCTCGTCAACAGAAGCTCGGCTCGCCCGAGTGTACCCGGGGCGGGCGGACGCGGCGGTCGGGGCGGGCCCGGGCGAAACTTGCCTAGTTGCCCGACTTTGGCCGGAGTGCAGTGGACCGTGCCCGGATTCGCCCGGGGCGAGTCTGTCCATAATTCAGCGGGTTTTGTAACGCCGGCGTTTTAGTTCCACGAACAAACAAACTCCAGCAACTGTGTGATATTATTAATGTAATTTGTTTGTTATTCCTTCGTATTTACACTCGGAGTGAGGGAACAATATCAGCGATAACAATAACTTTATTAGCAGTGAAATATCAAACACAAACATATAATGCTGAAGTAACTTATCCACCTTTATCTACAAAGCGTGCGGTGTTCGTACACCGCGGGTTAGTTGTGCTATCATAGTGTAACACTGGTTATAATATCATAATAATATCATCTCATTAATCGTCTAATAATAATAGCCGTCAGCTCCTAGACCTAAAAGAATCTAAGTATATCACCCTACAAAAAGCCGTCATACTAAACACCTGCAGGATAGTGAGATAGTTTATGCAGATAGAGGAAAATGAAATAACACAACACGACACTTCAGCGTAACACACCACACGCTTTATTTACTTGGCTTTGGCCCGTAAATGTAGCTAAAAACCAGCCTCGAGCTGCGAGTATAAAACAGTTCCCCATACTAATAATAATAATAATAATAATGATCTGCCGCCGCTGATTAATGAAACGCAACCTCAATCATATCGGTATTTTACAATTGATTTAACATCTTGCTACGTATTTTACTACTCGTATACTAGTGAATTCCAAAATATTTCTTATCTTTCATCTCAATAATTATTTTACTTGCTGCTGCAGTGGTTGTGCTGCATGTTATCATCATGTTACAGATAAGTTGCAGATACTTTTAATACAAACTAATATAAGAGACTAGCTGATGCCTGCGGTATTACTACGAGTACCTACATATTTTAATAAATATATAGCCCTACTCTTCGTCACTTCGTCATCAGCGGGGTACGGGTGGTTGTGGTGGCGCTACACCACAACCAGAGGGGTTGTGGTGTAGCGCCAACCCCGATTCGTTCTTTCAACCGATGAAATTAGCAATTTTATTTATTACTCGTAGATGAAATATATTCAAAAGGAAACGCATTTCAATACGGACGATGAGCGTGGAAGATGATGTGAACAAGAAGAGAGTGAAGTACGAAACGACGGGAGATAGAGAGAGATGGAAGACTACTGCGCTCAAAATATGATGGTTCAAGGTTATATTGAGACGACGAAGTGTTATGTAACATGCTTCATTTGAACACACAATGCAAAGTGATTGTGGGCCAGACGGAACACAAGTGAACAGTAATAGAGAATCAAACGAACTTACCTGTAAGTGAAGTTCGATGATTATTAAACGAGTGATTCGCCCAAGAGATTACAAGTATTCACAAGTAGTACCACGCGTACGTGCTGCCATCATACACACTTTTAAAGCAACTCTGGATAAAGAAAACTTGTTTTCTCCCCACTCACGCCTTCCTTAACAGCCCGTCGTCGTCTGCAGTCTCATACACGTTTCTGTCGTGTACGGCTTTCCTGTTAGCTATTTCGAAAGGGCATTACATCAATATAAATAATATGTATGTAATTAGGGTTTGGGAGGGTTTGTAATCTCTTGGGCGAATCACTCGTTTAATAATCATCGAACTTCACTTACAGGTAAGTTCGTTTGATTCTCTATTAAACTTCGTGATTCGCCCTTCGAGATTACAAGTATTCACAAGTAGTTGTTTAGAGAACTACGAAATAGCTCACTACACTAGTGAAAACACAGTGTAGTTAGGTAATATTATAACAACAGTTTTTTAGATAATATTACAAGGCTTTTATTAAAATAATCGGAAAATATGTTTCATATAGTAAATAAAATCTATATATTGTGTATATTATAATACATACATTAGAATTGACGTTTACCAATAGAAGTTGAAAAAACCCCAACCTACAAGGAAAGTGAGAAAAGGAATCAAATGTTTTGATACCAGTAGTTACTTCTCAGTTTTAAAATTTGACTTAAGTTTGTGACATCTAATCCATCCAGCGGTTCGTTTGATAACATCCATGTTGACACCAGTCATGCGGCAACAGATCAAGTAGCTGCATGTCTCGTACTATGGGCACTAAGCACTGGTGTGCCCAATATCCTGGACGGTAGCTTTTATTCATCGGCTAAAAATCTGTGAACTTACAGGCTCAAAAGTTTTCTGAAAACTAACAAAGGGTAAATAACATTTGAAAGGCATTCTCTCAGAAGACATTTTCAAATAATAATCTAAGGTCCTAGTAAGGTAAATAGAAGGCGTCTCATAGCAATGTATATTTAAAATTGGTTGAGTTCTAATTAACCCAGATTTTATAATATAAAATTTTCTTAATTTTGAATATTATTTGATAATTGAAATTAAGAATATTTGAACACGATACCCATACTTAATATTTAAAAAAGAGCACAATTTTTCAGTTGTATTATAATATTTTGGACGCGGAGTGCTTAGTCATATATACTGCGTACTATTTTCATAAAATAATTCTTAAATCGTTTACAATAATTGATATTACATTTTCAAATCGTATTATTTGAATACAATTAGTGCTAAAGCTCATTTAACGAAGTTAATGGGGAATAATTTAAAAAATTAACTATTAGTTATCAATCCTAATCCTATAAAATGTATATTATTGACGATAAAAAATTGTACCATTGATAGAAACAAGGACAGATATTGTCTTATGGTATTATCCATAATAGACGCCAAAATAACATTACTTAACCCTTAATAAATGTTTATTATTATTATCTTTATGCATATAAGATACTCACAAAATTTTTAGTAAAAATATTATTATTAATATTATTAATATCAGTTGTATTCGACGGCGTTTCGGGGCCTGCGAATGCTGCCCTGATAATCCTTATGTTCTGTAAAAAAGGCTGGCTAGACTATCAGGTACAATTACGACTCCCGAAGACTTATGTTTTATTTATTTTTTACTTTGACTACTTTTTAAGAGTACAAGTCGTCACCTATGAAAAAGATATCATGATTTGATTTGCTAACCAGCTGGCAAGAATATCTACTTCAGGTTTTTAGAAATTATTAAATTTTGAAAAGCATAGTCGGCTAACTCCTATTCTATATCAGAATTAACGCAAACGGGATTCTGCGTCGGCCTCATAGTTGTCTTGTGAGCTAACGTAGGATGCGAACACATATTATCATATAGATATAGACCCTTTTGATACCACTTCAAGTGTGTCGGTTAATATCATCCTATTTACATAAATATTATTTGTTTATGTATATAGCAGTGGAGTTGTCAATTCTCAACGGAACGTTTAATTTTATGTCTTGCATAATCTACTGATCCCGAATTACTATGCGACAACAAAATGCACCTTTAGCTATAAGTAATCGATGTGATGGTAGAATCCTGCCTAAGAATAGCTATTTCATCCCCTGTACCTGTACGAGACTAGTCAGAAAATAATGCCGTTCGACAAACGCCTAACCGTATGGGCTAAAACATTCATCAATATTATTAATCTAATAGTGGAAATCGTAAATAAACATATTGGTAAATAGATATATTGGTCGTAATCATTTTCTTGTAAATAAAGATAAATTAACCCATAAGTTTTTTGTATATAACCAGCCATATTGTAATGTTAAAACAAACCGATATTAGTGATTCTATCAAGTGCGTAAAGCGTCGCAATTTCTTTAGTCTCTTAAAAAATGTTTAAACTAGATTATTAATAATTATCATTATTATTGTAGTAATATCTATGGGCGCTTTTACACCACGTCAATCTTGTTCCACGCTAAGTTGTCAAGGTACGTATTTTGGACAACGAAACATATCTTATACTTTTTAATATACATAAGATATGCAAGATTTTCACATAAATGACCCAGGAATACAAAAAATTCTTTATTCCCAGGCGGGAATCAAACCCTCTAACTCCACCTTCCGTGCAACCCGCTAACTCAATGGTAAGCGCGTTGCTCAAGCCATAGAGGTCGTTAAATAAATAAATCGTAGAGGCTCTTGCTTATTTTTGTTTGTCAAAAAAATAGATATAATAAGTCCTGGTTACGTAAAAATTACACAAGCTGGTTGCATGATTTCTGTAAAATGTAAGGCGACTCATTGATCCTTTTTAACCACTGAAAACGCAAGTATTTGTTACACTGATTATTCCAGATTTATAAATATATATTAATAAATCTGTGCTGATTATGAATAGCTATAGAAAAAAATTTGGCATGTTTATGCACATTTGACATTTGACAATTATTAGAAATAAGTTTTAAAGCTGTTCTATAATCAAGTTTGAAAAGTGTGGCGCGGATATACATCAGTTGAAATAAACCATTATTTCGATTACTCTTCTTTATAAGAAATATGCCATATAAATAGACCAGAACATGATTTACATTCATGTATCGCCTCTAATGAAAGTAAATAATTTATTTCCCTAGTCATTTCCCTAGTCATTTTCCTGTCATACGCAATATTTGTGGGTCTATTGACTGGTATGTTAGTCTGGGTAACAGCAGAAAGAAAAGGTATACGTAAACCTTGTTCTCAAGGCAATATCAAGAATCAATATCTGCGCCTACACCTTATTTAAAAAATTTAAGTCTACCTGCTTCCAGCGGGTGTTGGTCAGGAGCGCCATCTACCGATCCACATGAAACCGCCGCTTTTTTCAGCACCGGTGTCCGCTTGTTGTTCTGGCGCCGCTCCGCTGCTGGCTGTTGCTGGCACCGCCAGCCGGCGAAATTAGGTCGGATTCGGTTGCGTGTACCGAGCACCCGGAGTCGGTGGCGGCTCTTACCCAAGTTTAAAGCCTAACCTGTACTAGAGGTGGAAAAGTTAGTTACGACTCGTGGTCGTTAGCGACCTAGTCTTTGTTATAGCAGACCTACCTACTCTGCGTCAGTCGTAAGAAATGGCTTTTATAGATGTCAACTTTTCTTGTAAATCTCCTCCGAAAAAGCTGAGCTGGTCCCGTTTAAGATACTTCGTTATCTTCTACGCTCTTGTCTAGAGAAGCCGTTAAAGTATTCCCATATAGTCAACATAGCATAAAAAATGACTTACCTCACTCGATATTTTTTATTGATTATCGCCATTGTTGCGAGACTTGAAGATCATTAATTATGAGGTTAGAATTTGAGTCACACCGTACATGGCAACAGCTAGTGGATTTTCTGATAACATGTTATGCCTTTTAAACATTTTCCAAAATGTCTTTAATATCTTCTCCAATGTAATTTACCTTAATATAGGCTTATCGGCTCTAGCTGTATTTATGTACCTATTAGTCCCCAATGTTTCTGATTTTTTAGCTCATAGCCTTGATGCCAAGGATAGCCAGGATAGGGTGCTGATCTTCAGACGCGAGATAAATTTGAAAGATTATTACCCACTACTACTCAACAGATTGAGGGTATCAAAAAAAATATATAAATATTAAATACTGTTAATTCCATCTTTGTCGATGATCATTAGCTTCTAGTATAGTTTTTGTGATACAGTCTCACGGGCTGTACTCTAAAAAACATCGAATGTATTCACGACGCAGTCTCACGGATTTTGTGTTCAGGGCACAATCTCACGGATTTGTGTTCACGACACAATCTCACGGATTTGGGCTCACGAACAATCTCACGAGTGCGTTCTAGAATAAAGTGCATCAATAAAAACCACACAACGCCCAGTCCAGAAAAATAACTCCATTATTGTTGAGTGTGGTTATGTAAGCTCATCTTTGTCAACGATCGTTAATGCTTGGTATCATTTTTGTGATACAGCCTCATGGGCTGGCTGCACTTCGAAAAAACATCCAGTGTATTCACGACGCAGTCTCACGGATTTTGTGTTCAGGGCACAATCTCACGGATTTGTGTTCACGACACAATCTCACGGATTTGGGCTCACGAACAATCTCACGAGTGCGTTCTAGAATAAAGTGCATCAATAAAAACCACAACGCCTAGTCCAGAAAAATAACTCCATGATTGTTAAGTGTGGTTATGTAAGCTCATCTTGTCAATGATCGTTACTGTTTTGCATAGTTTCTGTGATACAGTATCACGGACTGTACTCTAAAAAACGTCTAATGTATTCACGACACAACCTTCTAGGCTGTTTTTTTTTTTTTTAGTTTTTAGTGGGTAATAATTTTTCAGATCAATCACGATATCGCATTAAGAAGAAACAAAAATAACAAAAGATAATATTAACTGAATAAATAATTTTTGATTTACCTTCATTTATTGTATTCGCTCGTGTTATTATTTTGAGCATGACGAATAAAACTATGGAGACATATTTTGCGATCTCTAGCCATTTTTCGTTCCAATCCTTTATTTTTCCTTTTCATCGTAATTCTTGCGTTTTTCCATGTCTAATATTCTATAGTGACACAGCTACGAAACTTCCAGTATGCTAACTTCACTTACAAAGAAAAATGCGTGTGCGATGGCCGGCACACAAAACGTGTATGAGACTGCAGACGACGACGGGCTGTTAAGGAAGGCGTGAGTGGGGAGAAAACAAGTTTTCTTTATCCAGAGTTGCTTTAAAAGTGTGTATGATGGCAGCACGTACGCGTGGTACTACTTGTGAATACTTGTAATCTCGAAGGGCGAATCACGAAGTTTAATTATAACATAAAACGACTTACGATCGAAAACTTTAAAGCTTCACTAGGTCAAGGTCAAATATTAATGAATTTATTAATTTAAACGTCTGCTTCGGTCTTCATGATTTCAATATAATAGTCTCATTATTTAAAACGGAATTTTTCAATTATTTAACTGACTTGAGAAAAGGACGTTTTTTATTCGTACACACTTCGCAGCTTGTGAATTGAATTCGATGATTCATTTTTCACAAGCCAGTGTTTCCAACTAACCCCGTAATAATTAGCCAAGATCTGACCAGCCGTTTTTGAATTATTCTCAACAATGCTTTGAGTGTCTAAAGATGACTTTGTTTACTTCGATGATGTGCTCAATTCATTAATTGTAATTAATTAATTACAAAATCATTGTTAAAAATATCCGTTCTTATTGGTGATTTCTGACGATTTTTGATGATACATAACAGAGCTCTTTAATAAATGGCAGCAGATTCCACCGTGACTGCTTTTAATTACGAACAGGGGATAATAATTGTAAATTATAATGATGTCATCATTATAATAAAATAACAATCGAAACATACGATCAGGCACAGGCCGTACCCTCGTTAATATATTTTATTAAAGCCATTTACGAAGGCCAAGTCCAATAATATCGACAACTCGCCGGCTCATCCGTTCCCGCTTTAAATATTCAGTTCCGGAGCTAAGCGTGATTGCCGAACAAACAAGATAATTGGATTGCGTCGAATTACAAAAAATATTAATAACGTTCGTTGTTTATTCAAATTTTTGCTATGAACGGTATTCGCTGAATACATAACTGGATTAACAAACGAGCTAGTCTCTAAACATTGTGAATTGATTAGCTACGAGTATGACATGAAAATGTTTTTAATAAAGCTCTTTTCTGTCATCTATTTTGGTATCTATTTGTTTTCACGTGTGGCTTATTTTATTTATAAAAAATAACGACATCACTTTTATTTATTAAATTAGTACTAGAAATTAAAAATGTCTCACTAACTTAAATACATTTGTTTTTTTTTTACTTTTCACTAATAATGTAGAATGTCTAATTCAAGAGCAATTCCTATTGGTCGTTAGAAATCACTGAAAGACAATATTCTTCCCTTGTGTGGATTTCCAACCAAGATACCGCAACTAACTGATACGACTAAGGGACCTTCAAGAAAAGAGCGTACTCATATTTGAAAGGCCGAAACACTGGCGCTGATAGTAAGTGTCAGTGCATGTGAGCGAGCACTTACCACAAAGTGAAACGACACTATCAGTTTGCTCTCTCTCATATAAAAATACTGAATAAAACTCCTTCTCCATTTTCAGTTACACGTCATCAAAATTCTATTACCTTGCAACAAACGTCGCTTCGCCACATTAATGTTCGGTTAACAATGAATCTCATGATTGATGTAATACCACTGGCGCTGGGATGAGAGGAGGCAGCATAAACACGAGCCATTCAATCATACCACGCCCGACACCGCTCCCAGAGGTCGAATCTCGTCCCGACACACGTCAGCTCGACCCCGGCGTGACGTCACAACTCGTCCCCGTGTGACGTCACAACTCTCCCATAGTGACGGTGACAGGTCCCCGAACGACGGGTCCAGCTATAATCGCATGAAATGTCGCTTTGACCGATAACAATTTGATTACGTAATACTTCAATGAAATAGATTAGTTTATATTTGACTACTGGTACAGAATAATTTATCTATTTTAGGATGAAGAGTAAGTGTGGTTAATTTATTGAGAGAAGGGGTCAAACGGGTCGAATGACCACCAGCACCATAAGGCAGCAACATCCTCGCCGAGTCTTAAATGCTTGTTCCTCGTAGTTTAACACCACCACTAAAATTAAAAATATATACTTCTCCATAGTAAAATAACCTATGTATCATTCATCGCCTTCCTCAAATTGGGCTGTCTTAGGTCATGTTAATTATGTTTTCAAATGTAACATATTCTTCGGCTTTAATAAAAAAGCTAAGATTTCAAAAAATAAACAGTGTGTGTAACCTAGTAGTAATAGTATATGAATTACAGTCATTTCTGTGTGGTCCCCCAGTGTGAGTTGGCACTGTTTGGACTCTGCCAACTAAGTTTAACTGACGTAAAACTAAAACAGTAAACATCGTTTATCAGCAGTGCGGCGGCGGTATAGCGGCGCATCTTCTGTCGAAATTGGAACCGTATCGCGGCGGCGAATTTATTAGGCGATACCAGCGTCGGCCTTATCAGAATACAACGAGTACAGTGCGCGCGTGTGACGACCGACCGACGACACGGACCGAGCAGTGGCGGGCCGATTAATGATTTTTATCATAATATGATTTCTTATAAGTAATGTCTTATACTGCTCTAAATACGGTGTGATGGTTATGTACGGTTGGTGTTAGTCACCATCAGATGAACCGAAAATAGAAGTTTTATACTTGCAAATATTAAATTATGCCTTTTTTGAATAGGAGAGAAAAACTCACATTCCGTTCAACTGGTAGTGATAACCAGTACCTATATCTAGTAAGTGTTTTTCAAGTAATTCTAATACACTCAATAAAGTGGGGACCCACATAAGCATTAAATTTCAAAAATATCTCCTTGCAATTTTAAGTATTTTATTAATAAAAACTGGTATCAAGTCACGTCTGAAAGTTGTTTCCTCGTGATGCGGAAACATTTTAACCCACTTACGAGTCGCGAACTGGAACATGCAAATCGAAGAGTATTCCGACTCGTTTGAACTTCTTTATTCTGTCAATGCGAACTTTATCAGGGCTCGGGAGAGGACGCACAACTTTTAACAAAGCTGTAAGAAATTAAATGCAGCCTGTTATAAAAGACAACAATTATTATGTTCCTAGAAAGATTCTCAAGTGTGTAATAACAACTGCGGATTAACGATATATATTTTAAAACAAAACACGGTTAAAATATTTTTTAAATACTACTTAGTACTTACTTATAAGGTAGTACTTGTATAGTTTTTGTGCGGTTTATTCCATTCTATTATATAATTTAAAAAAGTAACACTATTTCCTACATATTATTATTATTTTATGAAAAAAGTAATCATCAATATTGATAAAATCATTAGCCGATTATGTGTAATTCGTTGACGCTGTTCGGCCCGCGCCGCTCGTGGCTCTTATGCAAGCTACTCTCTCCGCTCGCCGCTCAGCGTATCTCAGTGGCCTCGCTCAGCACGTCATTAGATAGCGGCCCATTACAAGGATAATCACAATTGAATGCTCCATTACAGGAACGTATTAGCACTCAGCGGAGCCGGCGTCACCCGCCCCCGCCCCACTCCTCCCGCGGGCGCCGTTTCCCCTCCACAAAGAAGTTTTATTTACAGGCGCAGTAGTGCGCTACTTTACGCTTTATTATTTACATTTTAACCGTTGGGTATCTACATTTTCCAGGATTCCTAGTATCAACCCTTATATGTCCCACTGCCGGGCACGGGTCTCGTTCCTCAAAATCAGGCGAGGAGGGTAATGGGCCAATAGTCCACCGGGCTGGCCCAGTGCGGGTTGGTGAACTTCACATGCCTTCAAAGACTTTCAATCTCATCAGCAAGGCTTGGAACCGGTTTGAAAATAACCGGTTTTGTACCGGTAAAAACCGGTTTTATCTTTTATTTCGTTCGGAGTAGAAACGTTAAAAGAACGTTATTATGAACCCAAATTAACCGGTTTATTCCGCAAGGGCCTAAGGCACGCGTCGCTGTCAGTACCTACTACGTCACAATCCACATAGACACGCACCGACTTGCTTACGTGCCAGAGGCTTACATTAAATAAAGGGAAGTAATTAAATGAACGGCAATTATAAAATTTGGTGAGCCAAAAAAAACGGCATTTAAAGAATTTGGTTGGCATACAAAGATTTTGTACGCAATAAAATAAATCTGGCAGCAATTTTAAAAATAAGACGTTTATTGAACGAACGCTGGTGATTGTTAAGTTCATTTAAATTATTAGCTGGGTGATGCAAAGAATAAGTTTGAACAATTATTTTGTTAATACCCACAAACTACTAAGAGATACTACCGTATTTAATATCTTTGGTCTGCTAGTATGCAGCGTCGAATGTTTAATGAATGCGTGCTATTTTTAATCATATTTTGTTTACGGCATGTGCCGTAGGTATTGTCATTGCTTAGTTTACGTATTTTATAAACAATTAAATTCTTACTTGACATGTTTATTTGCTATTATTATTATTCATCATCATCATCATCATCATCAGCCTTTATCCGTCCACTGCTGAACATAGGCCTCCCTCAATGAACGCCAAGACCACTGATCCCTTGCTACTCGCATCCAACGCGGACCTGCCACTGCACGGAGATCGTTTTTCCATCTGGTTAATGGCCGTCCAACACTTCGTCTACCTAAACGGGCCTCCACTCTTGAACCTTAATGGCCCATCGGCCATCCGTTCTTCTTAGTGCTTGAGTCCATTGTCACTTCAACGTGCTTATTCTTCGCGTGATATCGGTAACTTTAGTTCTCTGGCGAAGGTCTTCGTTTCAAATCCGATCTGCCAAAGAAATACCCAGCATAGCACGCTCCATAGCACGTTGAGCTACGGCAAACTTGCGGACCAGTCGTAAATTAAGAGGAGAACGGGGAGAACGCATTGGTTGAAGACTTTCGTCTTCAAACTCTGCGGTATAGATGACGTGAGAATATGGCGAAGCTTCCTAAATGCTGCCCATCCTAATTGAATCCTCCTATTGGCTTCCCTCTCGAAGTTATGTCGACCTAGCTGCAAAGTATGCCCAAGGTAGACATACTCTTGCACGACTTCGAGAGATTTGCCATCGACGTTAACAGGCCTAGGGAGAACGTGATCATTGAACATGACTTTCGTCTTGTCCAAGTTCATTCTAAGGCCCACTCGTCGGGAGGATTCATTTGGGCTGTGCAGCATCTCCTGCAAACCCTCCAGCGTCTCGGCCAATATAACGATATCGTCGGCAAAACGAAGGTGTGAGATATACTCGCCGTTAATGTTTATGCCACATTCTGCCCAGTTTAAGGTCTTGAAGACGTCCTCCAAAGCATTTGTGAACAGTTTCGGGGAAAGAACATCCCCCTGTCGCACTCCTCGATGCAGTTGGATTGGTCTTGTTTGACCTCCCGTAATCAGAACGGACATAAAGGCGGCTTCGTATAATCCTCTCATCACTTCAACTTATCGCCAATCGACCTGACATCGCTGAAGAGCTTCCAGAACAGCCCAGGTTTCAACGGAGTCAAAAGCTTTCTCATAGTCCACAAAGGCAAGGCACAGTGGCTGGTTGTACTCATTGGTCTTCTGTACAACTTGCCTTATGGTGTGGATGTGGTCTATGGTGCTAAATCCTCTTCGAAACTCAGCCTGCTACGGTGGCTGGAATCCATCGAGCTTTTAGTGAGGCGGTTCGTCATGACCCTCGAGAACAGCTTGTATATATGGCTTAGAAGTGATATCGGTCTGTAGTTTTTAAGAAGGGAGTTGTCAGCCTTCTTAAAAAACCAGAACGACCTCGCTTCCATGTCACTCCTTGGGGGAAATGCCCCGATGAAGCACGAAATTAAAAATCTTTAGTAACTCTCTTAAAACAGGTTCGCAACCTGCTTTAAGAAGTTCAGTCGTAATTCCGTCCTTCCCCGGAGCCCCTCCCCCTTTCAGTTGCTTAAGAGCCATACTAACCTCATCCATTCTCGTCACAGCGTCAGGGCTTTGCCAGGTCCACTTTCTGTGGGGTTTCTTTTTAAAATACGAATTCATTAAAAAGAGCCCCTCTATCTCGAGAAAGTTGACTAGTATTTGCCCCCTGTGGTTACGACTGCCGACACCATGTGGCCCTAAACACGATTCGATACCTGATCGTATTCCTACTTTGGCGTTGAAGTCCCCCATAACAACATTGAAGTGGGCCTTTGAGGTGTTGTGTAAGGCCCTCGAGACATCCTCGTAAGTTGCCTCTACTTTGTCATCAGAGTGTGTCGAGGTTGGTGCGTATACTTGTATCACCTTGAGGCTGTACCTCTTGGTGAGTTTAACTATGAGATACGCAACCCTACTCGACACACTTGAGACTTCGAAAATGTTGTTGACAAGGGACTTGTGGACGAGGAATCCCACCCCGCCTTGTGATGGAGTGTCGCCTTCCCTGGAGTAGAAAAGGTGACCCGAAGGCAGAGTTATGGTGTGCTCTCCCAAGACCCAAGACGTGCCAACGGATGTTGCCCAGTTCTACCTCCACTTCAACAAGATGGTCATTGAATCTTAGCGTTCGTCCGTTATACGTATCCACCATCGATTTTTTTTAAAAAGCTGATATTTTGACACGAGAATTTACGATTGAAAACCAGTTTTCGTTTTCTGATATTAGGTCGAAATAAGGTGAAAAAATAAATAATTTAAATCAAATAAATTACAGTGTATTTAGAACGTAATAAGGTGAGTTTTTACCAAATTTTGCATAAAATTTTTTTTTTTTAAAAAAGATAAAAATAAAAAACCATAAACTTGGTTATTTGAATTTTTCACATCAATTTTGAGGTTATGTAAAAAAATTGTTTAAACAAAAGTTGTAGATCTTTTTATTACCTACAACTTTGCCATGTAACTCTTTTACATAGGACTTGTAGTTTTGCCGGAAATCGAGATAATACCATTTTTCCTCCTTAAAACCCACCCCCTTCCTCTTCCCGAACTCGTATCGCCCGTAATTTATTTTTCCTTTCATTTTTATCATATTCCCCTTCTTTTCTAATGGGTTTCATCCTACTGTGATTTTTTTGTTTCAAAAATTATCGACACAGGTCTATAGTCAACCGGCTAGGATGTTCGTAGATGTAATTTTGTACAAATAATAGTATAACATCACATGGGCCTTTTGCCATCTTATAACAATATATTGACAATCTCTGTATTGTAATAATGAAGTTACTTAACCATCTCATCAAATTTTACTTTTTGTTTAAATTTTACGTTTTATGTATTTTTGTGTACGTTGATTGCACAAATATAATTATTTTCATAGATTCTGTGTATAAACACAGATTGGAAACGGTCCAGTATAATATAGAAACAATTTAGTTGTAAATAATTACAACTAAATTGTTCCTATATTATACCTACTTCTGGATATAGGCGACAAAAACCGGTTTTAAACCGGTTTTTTCCGATAAACCTCTTTAAGAACTTTTTTAGCTTAAAACCGTTTAATTAGGGTTAAGGTTAGAACAAAACCGAAACATAAGTTCCCTATGTACTTAGGCGTTAACCGGTTCGAATTTTTTTTCGGTTTCCAAGCCCTGCTCATCAGGCATGCAGGTTTCCTCACGATATTTACCTTCACCGGTGAGCGAACGATGGCCTCGTGTGCACTTAGAAATTTAGAAAAACCCATTTCAAGGCACACACGGACGGGTCAGGATCGAACCCGGAACCCCTCGCATAAGAGGCCGAGTCCGTCCACCACTGGACCACCGTCGCTGCTGGACCACCGTGGCTAATGTACTGTACTGGATTCCTAGTATCACTCAATAATGCCTTCTTGGACACACTCGGACGTGTCACGTGACACGTGCCGTTGGTCATATTAATCTATATTCGTTGAAAATATCGCTATAAATGTAAGTCGATAATATTTTTATTCTCCAAACTTTATCTCAAGAAATATTGAATATAAGTTTCCTGTCACTTACTCCTCAGATACGAGTAACGCGTTCGTGCCGTGTTTCCGTGTTGCGATGATTTTATCAGTTCCGCACGTGACGTCCCTACCCAATATCTAAAGTGCTTCCGTCGCTCGTTCCTCTACACGCACCACAATATTGTGCTCCTGTCGATTGTCTGTGTTGTCTGTTGTAGTATACTCATAGTTTGGCAATGTATTAGCAGAATCTCATTTCCTTATGTGTGTGTATTATGTTCATATATATTTCTCTCCATACTTTGTACACGCCAAAGACCTTTGAAACCATGATTAGCAACTTCTATTACCCTCAATGTAACCTAAAGTAAGTTAAATCAGTCATCAGTAAACGTCAGCAAAATGATATTAATAGCTAACAGCGCCCCGCGGTTTTTCCCTCGTATATTCCATTCCCGTCGTAGTATCTTAATAAATTAGAGTCTATGAGCTATTTTAATGTATAAGTTTTATTATTGTAAAGTTTTGTTAAAATTCCTTCAATTGTTCTTGCGTGAAAGTGTAACAAACATCCATACAAACTTACCCCTTTATCTTATAACTAGCTGTTACCCGCAGCTTCGCCCGCGTGAACTTAGGTTTACGGATTTATCCTGTTTGATGACGATCATTTTCCATTTCAATAATGACTAAGTTTTTGTATTAAAATGTATATAATATGGTATCTTGAATATAGAGACATTATATTCCTTCGCAGACTTTCTGCATGCATATTTACTATTTAGGATACTATTACATATTACACTGCCCTCTCAAATCACGGCAACACGGTTTATTTTCTTGCGTATTATTTTGATATTGCCATATCTTCTAAAGTATTTATTAAATTTGCATGATGTAAAGGGTAAAAATAATCTTCATTAAGTGCTCCAGCTAATTAACTAATTTAAAATGATAAGGATTCATACCGTATTTGTGTAAATAACTTTCAAATTATCGCGTTATAATTGCCCATTTATTTGAAGTATTAAATGGATATAGTATGATATCCCTAAGAGATAGATATATGCCATCCCGGACTTTTTTGTAGACCTATTTAAGACACACAATTCCACCATACATTATTTTGATATATCTCAAAGGGTTTAGGCAGCCTTTTCGTTGGAAACTCCCAGACGGCCAATTTCTTTCCGACACCTCCAACAATTATTGTTATATCTTAGCTAATGTATATAAAAACTTAATAAATTATGTACATAAACCTTCCTCTTGAATTGTCCAATCCATTAAAAAAACCGCATCAAAATCCGTTGCGTAGTTTTAAAGATTTAAGCGTACAAAGGGATATAGGGACAGAAAAAGCGACTTTGTTTTATAATATGTAGTGATATAAAGCTAAAGAGTTTGTTTGTTCGAACGCGCCAATCTCAGGAACTATAGCCTATTTCTCGAGAAAGACTATAGGCTATAATATATCATTACGGTTGCAAATATTAGTTAACACAGGCAACAGCTAGTATATAATAAAGTATATTATAGTGTAATGTACTAGTCCGTCTCGCTCTAACGTACCTGTAGGCGCTATATTCCTTTCGTTTGCATATTAACGTTCCATAGTATAATAAGTGTTTTGTTTCCACATTCGTCTGATGACATTGACGTGTACCCTCGTGGCTCGCGTGCCGAGGCCCATCAGCTCACCCGCCGCCACCGCCGCAGTACCACACAGTACCGGGGCTCTCGTATCGCATGCTTTTGCCTTTTTTATCAAAAATCAAAAAAATCTATTTCCATTCATGATAATATCATAGACTTCACAGGGGGAGAACCTCAATCAATATTATTATTGCTCGGAACAGCACGGACCCGCTCCCACACGAACACACGCTGACGTCATCACGCAACAACGATATGTTACTGCCATACTTTAATTCTTTATCATCATTATCATCATCATCAGGTTTATTCGTGCACTGCTGCACAAATGCCCTACTAAATATACGTGAAAATGACTCTTTTTCCTTCTTTTTCCTCAACTTTTGAACCTTTTTGTTCCATCCACCATGACCAGCCAACTACCACTTCAACGTGTTTATTCTTTACGTGATATCTGTAATTTTAGTTTTCTGGTGGAGGACTTCGTTTCGAATCCTATCTGCCAAAAAACACCCAGCGTAACACGCTCCATAGCACGTAGAGCTACGGCAAACTTTCAGACCAGTCGTAAATTGAGAGGCCACGTTTCGGCCTACTTCATGATCTTAAATTCTTGTCATCATAAATTATATTAGAAGAGTATAAGCCCCCGTCCGCACGGCGCACGCTCGTTGCAGACGGGGCCTAAGAGGATATTTTATAATCAGGATTTTTTAAACATATCAAGTATCTTGTGCCCTCATTACACTCAAACATTTTATAGCCAAAGCTATTACAGGTTTACGACTTTTAAAGTACTGGAAGGGCAACATTAATAAAAAAAACTTTATACATCAAAAACGTTCCGTAAAGGAATCTTAATTGTACTTAAACGATATTAAAACACCACGTTATTTTATCTTTGTCATAGGCTAAAGGTTTTTATTCAAAACGTTAACGCGTTACGTCAAACAATAAACAAATATTAATTTAAGCACCACAAACACCCGTCACACCCGTCACATACGCAACACACACGTCACATTTTACACGCTTTTTATTAGCTTCACTTGTATGTCAGTTTGTCAGTTTGTCAGTTTGTCAGTTTGTCAGTTTGTCAGTATGTCAGTATGTCAGTATGTAACTCTCCGTGGGTAATCTGCGCGCCTGCGGCCTTCCTTGGTTCCGGTAGCCGTTTCTCAGGCTCCCTCTCCGAAATCGAACTCTGATTCCCCGTATTTATAATATTTATAAATAATTAATCGTAATCTCTCGTAATTATTTATATTTATAAATAATTACGAGCGACGGTGGTCCAGTGGTGGACGGACTCGGCCTTTTACGCGAGGGGTTCCGGGTTCGATCCTGACCCTGTGTGTGTGTGTGTGCCTTGAAATGGGTTTTTCTAAATTTCTAAGTGCACACGAGACCATCGTTCGCTCACCGGTGAAGGAAAACATCGTGAGGAAACCTGCATGCCTGATGAGATTGAAAGTCTTTGAAGGTATGTGAAGTTCACCAATCCGCACTGGGCCAGCGTGGTGGACTATTGGCCCATTACCCTCCTCGCCTGATTTCGAGGAAGGAGACCCGTGCCCAGCAGTGGGACATATAAGGGTTGATACTTTTATAAATAATTAATAAAAAGTAAAAAATAAATAATAGTTTAAAAAAAACTAAAAACACGCTTTTTATAGAAACCCAAACTAAAAAAAGAAAATAAATTTTAATAAATTTAAATTAAGAATAGTGTTAAAAATTTCAATAACTATAAATTAATAATATTGTAAATAAAAAAAAAATATTTTATTTTAAAAAAAGCGTGGGGTGCATGGTGTCAATATAGTTATAAATATTTTATTGACAGATATGAGTGGAGTGATTATCATTTTGATAATATCTTAAAAAGCACCCCACGCTTTTTTTTAAATAAAATATTTTTTTTTTATTTACACTATTATTAATTTATAGTTATTGAAATTTTTAACACTATTCTTAATTTAAATTTATTAAAATTTATTTTCTATTTTTTAGTTTGGGTTTCTATAAAAAGCGTGTTTTTAGTTTTTTTAAACTATTATTTATTATATTTAAATTCAACATTCAGGAAGTGATAAATCTTACCTCCCGCATTTTTATAACCTCTTCAAGTAAATATTTTGGTGCAACTAGAGGGTAACTCAGATATTTTTAAGTTTTTTGACTTTGACTTGAATCGCGCATGAAAATTACACGCGCGCACTCTATTTATCTATTTTATTTTCGGAACAAATACTTATTGATGTCAGTCTAGTAAGTATATATAATTTGTACTGACATTTACGAGATTATAGTCAAAGTGGAAAGTTCTGGAAGTGTGAAGACGTCGGCCGTCCTCGGTCATCTCGGGTCCACTCAACTGACGACGAACATCACAAGTTTTTCATTAGACATAATCCCGCGTGTTAGCAGTTGTTTTCATGTTGGAGTATATAATATCATTATTTCTACACTTCTGAGACGAGCCGTGAGTGTCAATGTTTTTTCGTAAGTTGTAACAAAAACTTTGTTACAAATTACGAAAAAAAATTCCGAAGCGTGTAATTTATTTACACCAACTTTATAAAAACATAGATTAAGATGTTTGAAAGTTTGTATATAAGAGTGTATCCTTTTACTTGATAAGAATATACGTTTAGTGACTGATGCTAAAATAATAATCTTCATTCAAATAGCGTTGTGAATCTCGGCCATCGTGGTCAAAGCAGAGTGCAATGGCTAGTGTTAAAACACGACAAAATATAAAATGGAGCACATATTTCGTAGCTGTTGGCACTTTAGCGTCATCCAACAACACATAGATTAGTCCCGCTCTATTTTTCCAAAATAAAACGCCAATATATCGCCCGTCACCGGCCAGTATTAACTAAGTCCAGACTGCGCCCGACGGATTTGGGTTACAGTCAACGCTCCTGGTTCCTGCTTCCCGACGCCCGGACACGATGAACGGCTGACACACGCCGCTAATAAAACTCTCACCAAAAATATATTATATGTGCCATCCGTACTGCATAAATTAATTTCATAAAACTGTCAGCGGCAGTGAACATTTAACATCAAAGATAAATCGAAATTGAATTTACAATCTGTTGATCAATCACAAGTCGTCAGCCAAATCGTTCCTCATGGAAACGATTACACGTTTTCATAAATATTAAAAAACGTCCCTGAATAAGTTAATTTTAGCTAAAAGTATTCATTAATAAATAAAAAAGGTTTGACGTAAGCAATCAGGCGCGAAGATTGATGGCGAGGGAGGTTTTACTGCGAGGCGAATACCATTTAAAGGAAAATCAGACAGAATAAAGGACTGGGCTCCAGTGTTATGACATAGCTCTTATATTTTGCTATTATATTTATAATAGCTAAACGGTACCTGAATGCTAAGCTAACTCTCTATGCTACATTTATTTTTTCCTCAACACCAAGTCTACGTTTCCTATATTCGAGTCTACGCTGTATCCACGCTGTTTCTACGATGACTCTATGCTCCTTCTACTCGCTATCTACGCAGCGTCTATGATAAATATACTGAATGTCTACGAAGATTCTACGCTGAATCTACGGTAGGTATACGCTGCGACTACGTTGAATACACTGAACGTCTACGAAGATTCTACGCTGAATCTACGGTAGGTATACGCTGCGTCTACGTTGAATATACGGAGCGTCTACGAAGATTCTACGCTGAATCTACGGTAGGTATAAGCTGCGTCTACGTTGAATATACTGAACGTCTACGAAGATTCTACGCCGAATCTACGGTAGGTATACGCTGCGACGCTGCGTCTACGTTGAATATACTGAACGTCTACGAAGATTCTACGCCGAATCTACGGTAGGTATACGCTGCGACGCTGCGTCTACGTTGAATCTACGGAACGTCTACGCATCTTCTACTTGGAATCAATGGTACGTCTACAGTGCGTCAACTTTGAATTAATAGTAAGTCTACGATGCGTCTACGATATATCTACGTTGAATCTACGGAACGTCTACGCTGCGTCTACGTTGAATCAATGGTACTTCTACGATGCGTCAACTTTTAATTAACAGTAAGTCTACGATATATCTACATTAAATCTACGATATGACTACGTTGATTTACGGAACGTCTACGCGGCTTCTAAGTGGAATCAATGGTACGTCTACGGTGCGTAAACTTTGAATTAATAGTAAGTCTACGAAGCGTATACAATAAATCTACGGTATCACTCCTTTGAATCTACGATACGTCTACTGTAATGGTATGTCTACGATATGTCTGCATTGAATCTATGGTGCATCTACGTTGCGCCTACGTTGAATCTACGATACATCTACGATGCGTCAACGTTGAGTTAATGGTATGTCTACGATATCTCAACAAAGAATCTATGGCATGCCTACGATGCGTCAATGTTGTATTGATGGTCCGTCTACTATGCATCTACATGGAATCCACGGTACGTCGACGCTTCAACAGGTTGTGTCTACGTAGTCTCTACATAACATCATTTCTACACTTCATAGATCACAAAGACACACGATGTGTATCCTTATTCCGCCGCTTCCTTGTAATGACACGGATCGATACGTCAATTGAGGGTCCGCGCCGCGACCGCCGAGGCTGGTCAAATGCAATCACCAGCCACTGAGCTCCTTCATACGCGGCCACTGCACTGACAAATAGACATTGTATAATTGTAGCAGTAAAACTCTCGCTGTAGTTAAATCTTTTTATGATTAATAAAAAAACTCAGATGTTTTATTATATTTTAAGAAAAAATGTATTTTAATTCCATCAAAAATTTATTGATTTTAAAAATTTTGTTCTCATTTTTTCGCAATCTATGAAATAGTTAAAAAAATATTATAAGACTACACAAGACAGTTTATAATAGCGACTTAAAAGGCTTAATAATATGTTTCTTATCTTAAATTTATAATATCCAAAAGTATACTTTGTACATTGAAACAAAACTAAATCTAAAACTATAATATTTTTTATAAATAATTTATCTTATTCACAATACAAGTGGGCAATATACATTAAAAACTATAAATAATAGGTTAAAATTACTTAATAAAATATAATATACTTCTATCAAACTAAAAATAAACATAGATAATATAAAAAATTAAATGTTTTCTTTCTACTAAAATATTTCTTGTACTGTCTGTTATATTTGAGAACCTACTTAGTTCTGGAATGAATATTTTGTATTTTAATAGAACAATTTTCACAAAGACATTGTCGTTGCTTTTACTAACACCACTGATCTTGTTAAATCGTAATAATCCGGTTAAAAAACTTGAAAATATCTTTTTACCAAGATACAACCAAATATTCAAAGTACAAAATAAATATTGGATTATTAGATTTTATCATAGATAGATAGATAGATAAGAATAGTTTATAATAGATCTTCAAAACTTATAACGTAATTATGTTAACGATATCTTCCAATCTACTCAATCGGGTGCTTCATGGAGAAGCAGTCGAGATCACTATTAGCGCCACCTGACTCTTAATATAATACAGTACATGTACTAAAGTAACAGAAATATGTAATATATATAGATTATACAAAAAAAACCTCAACGCAATTCCAAAAAGTTTGTTCCAATATTTCTAAGAAGTCCCAAATAATCTTCATTATTATTGTAAAAAAGTGTGTATGCGTGTAATAATTACCCGCGATTGAAATAAAATAGAGTGAGTGAGTGTGACACAACACAAGTCAACCGGCCGGGAGCCGGAATAATATTCCATCGTGCTCGGTCGCCATTAACCCGCGACGTGGCCTTTCTGACTAGACGTGATCTTCTTGGATTCCATTCGTGACTCGTGCGTTATCATACTTTTCTTTACGCATTCACCAACTTACTTCCTAAACAAGGCGTAAGTAGAGAAGCATTCACAAATGGCACCGAAATCAGTTCACCCGCTCAAAAACAACGGTGCCATAGACTGACACGCTTAGTCGTCAAACGTCGTCGGGCGTTAAAACCGCTTTGGAGCTTAATAGTAATCAGATTCAATAGTATAACGATGATATTATAACGGTATTATAAACCTTAATAGCGTTATCGCACAATTAATACAATCAGTATTGATTGTGTTATTGTATTAATTAACGGAGTGTAACGTTATATTGGCCGGCGATGACGTCATCAGTCTCAGTAATCCGATCCGCTGGCATATTTCAATAAGCTATTTAATATAATCTATTAATTCGTTAATTTTAAAATTAAAACGACAAATTAACGTGATCATTTTCACTATTCAGTTTCAATTTTAAATGAGATTATTTGTTCATTAAAAACTATATTTATATTAATATGCACAAAGATTTATATGGTTTTTTGTTTTATATCATAAGTAGAAGATTATGGTGACTACCTACGACTGAAGACACTTTCACTATTCTCCCTAATAGGCCATCCGAATCTTCCGAACCGAAACCAAAACTTCCGACCACCATGGTCGGGCCCGATTCGTTCTGCCAAGCAAAATGGCGCTAAATACCCATTTTTTTTCTTTTACGCCGGGAAATGCGCTTAGGCATCCCGCGAGGGTCTCCCCAGGCCAGTATGAGAGACTGGCTGCGCCCAAAAGCTGGTAAGTGGACGCAGCTCTACCCACTAAAAACCGGCGAGTGCCACCAATGCCGCCTTTGGTAAGGTGCCCCGGATCTACAAGCAACAGGGCACCTTGACGGCTAGTCAGTCCTTCAGGGGGTCGACGCCACCTCCACAGAGAGATTGCCCCGCATCACAGATGAACCCCTCCCAACCTCGGGACAGTACAATGAAGCGAGGTTCCCGTCCTCGCCCCTTGCCCCGTGCTCTTTTTATTAGAGGGATACAATGAGCCCTCTTGGCTCAATTCGCTTCGGTGTAGGGGTACTACTGAGCCCCACCGCCGCGACAAGGCCTAAACCGTGATGAGGGCACTAACTAGCCTTACCTATATTTACCGTATAAATTTTGGTCACATCTAACTGGTTATGGAAAGAATATAATCTCTTGTCATGGCTAATCGGCTTATCATAACAAATGGATACAATTAAAAACATAACTGAACTCGAATCCACACGTAACAACTGGTATCTCTCTGGAATTATGAAATAAATTTCCAATCATGAAGATTTATTAGCCCTGACTAAAGTTAAGTATTTAGCCCTACATTGCGATCGTTCCAGATCTCTGTCAGCTCTCAATAATAGCTAAGCTCGCTGGCAGCCGGCCAGGAGCTACACACAGACGAGAGGACTTCGCTAATTGACACAGAATATGCCTGCCTGTAGTATTCAGAGCCTTTGTCTTATAAGATTTGGGGACGGATTTCAGCTTGTATTTGTTCACTTAAAACATCCTCATTTGACATCGAATTTATAGCCGGATGGAATAGTAATGTGAGCCATAAAATACGAAACTGGTCAGTAATCAGTCCGGACTGACAATTCAATCAACCAGTAATCTGTGTTTGCCAAACCGTCGCACCACAAATTTGGCCGAATTTGTTTTCATTCAACACATATAACATAACCGCTCTCTTTTAACTATAATCTCAATGGTACTTGATAAGGTTTATAGACTTATGACTTTGAAACTTTCAAAAAACCGTGATGAGAGCAAATTTTGATTACTATATAATATGATGAAAAATTTACTGTTTTCGTATTATTTTTTTTACTTCAACCATGTTGTGAGATCTAAGTTCTTAATCTCATGATTGTGGTATTGATAGGAGTTAGCGTAAACCTTTTGGTTCGACGAACAAACAGACAGGCATGTAAGTTACTTACACGAATCCACCAGCCTACAATATTGTATATTATTATGTAGATATATCATATAAGGGCCAAAACACACGATCATTTTAAGGTCGCCCAATCAAAGTAACTAACTGTTTAACGGCTATATAATACGTAATAAACATTTTAAATTAACTCATGTTTAGGTTCAAGAGATCTGTGTCATACGGACAAACATTATCAGCGTCAATAGCGAGGTCAGCGCGCTGTATATACGGAGCAGCTCGGCGCGGGTGAAGGGTGAAGCTCACCTTAATGAATGTATTATGCGCAATATTGGGAGGAATAAATTATGATCTAATTATGATGGTGGACTGACCTCTGAGAGGTCCGATCGATTCTGATACTCCGAGGGGAGGTCACGTCGTGGAGGTATTTACTTAGATACGTCAGAGGTATCCTTTGTTATTTACCTGCATTGTTGCTGGTTGAGAATTTCAGCGTTGAATAGCTGAGATTTATTTGTTATTGAGTCCACATAATCATCGTCAACGATTGTTTGCGTTCGACGAATACCAACGCAGCAGGCGCCTGCCAATCGTATTCAACCAGAGCCGGCCGCTAGCAGGCACTCGGTCGACCCTCCTCTTACCCGAACGAAATTAGAACCTTGATTATATTATTACTAGTTGCCCCTACAGACTACGTTCTGCCAAAATTAAAATTGCAATTAAAAAAATAGGGGTTGATCGTAGAGGGGTAAAAATTTAGGCTTATTTGTATGCTGTATCATAAAAATAAAAACAAAAATTTAATTAAAAAAAAAATTTAAAAAATTTAGGAGCCCTTAACATTTAGGGGGATGACAAATAGATCAAAATCGGTTCAGTAGTTTCGGAGGAGTTCAATAACGTACACCGTGACATGAGAATTTTATATACAAGACAAGATTACAGTCAAATATTTATAATTACTAGTAATTACATCACCCCAACGTGGCCCTGTTATAAACTCTTAATAACTTGCGTTACTGGTGCAAAATATTTGTAATGCGCATAAATTTCTTAACTTAAACAACCATGCGCCTATTTAGATGATTATGGTATCATTAACTGCTCAGTCAAATTAGTTATCTTACTCTATGTATACCTACAAAAATAATCAGAACTTGACCACTCCAACATACAGTGCAAGTTTTGTTTTAACAAAAATAACGGCACATTTTAAAAATACACTTAAAGACTATATTATTCACACAATACACACAAATTAAATTCCTTTGCGAGAAACTATGATCGATACTAAGTAATATTGTTAGAGCAACAAAAATAAGCCCAGATGTATCCGCCGGGCGTGCACAGTTCTCGGAAACGATGTAAAAGTTCGGGACATGCGAAATATACTAACCAACGCGATGCCTCCGGTAAGGATCTGAACATGGGTGTATTTTTAAAGGGAATATTCGTTCCATTAACAAAGATAATTTTGAAATTACAATTCCGTATTTTCATTTAAGAAACCGGTTTTGACTTTTGATCAATTCTGAATATATTTAAGCGTCATACATTCCATTGGTTAAGCATCGTTAAGCATCCAAATATATATTATTTGATTTTTATTAAAGATATCTTTAATAAAAATCAAATAATTTTAGTAATGATGACGAAAGGTCGCCCTATCTAGTAGAGCTGGTGGCTATCGCCTGATGAAGGCTGTAAACGGGAGGCTGTAAAGCAATCAACGCCGTATTAAGGTACCAATCTTATTGCCAACTTTTATCAGTAATTACCGTTAATTTATGTATTCAGGTTAGTTAACAGCTTTATCTTAATTCTGGAAATTTCTAACGATATAGAGGTTTTAGAGGTCCGATCTATTATGTTACTCGGACATTAGGTGCTATCGTAGAGGTATTTCTTGTGTTAAAGTGGTTGGTCAGAGAATACAGGAGGTCCAGAGTTCGAACCGTATACGTATCGTAACCTGAATAATACATTGTAAAATTAGGCTTTAAAATTAGACATCAATTAGTCATGGAATTAAACAAAACAAGTTGCTTTTTACTATATAGTATAATTTTCTATGCATATAAATAAAACACGTAACGTAAATACGTCGCGTTTATATTATACCTGAAGTTTAATTTATAATCCTCCTAAACGTTGTTAATAAACTATTAACCACAAATTAATTTCAAAACTAAAATTAATATTTCTATCTCTAAATGATATTTGTAGGGAAATATGATTTGATTTAATAAACATTCAAACTGCTAATAGAAACAGTCACTACATCAACACACTCAATTCTGTAAGCGCACAAGTTTATTAGAGTATTCAGTTAGCGTTTCAGTCCGCTAGATGTCGTTGTTACCGTGAGAGCCTTATCCTGAATCGCGCTAGGAGTTTCCCGGCTCGTTACTACTAGGGGTTGGCGCGCCGACTCCTCGGCGACTATCTACGTGTAGTCACCCGTAGAATGAATAGCACGTAATTTTTGTAGTTCTGTAACTAGAGTTACAGGACAATATTAATCTACTATGAACTGCCCGCGCCCCGCGGCTTCACCCGCGTTTGTTTACATTTAAAACCTACGTTTATAAATCCCAAATTTTGGTGTTAATATAAGATTATGAAACTGTTGCATATAATATTATTTAGAGTAAAACTTAAAAGGGTTCATTTGAAAGCTACTCACAATTGGGCAAGGTGCCAGTCTAGTCTGAAATTAAGAAAGAAGGCTTTAGTGACAGAGTTAGGACCAAAGAGTATAAAAGCACTACGTTAGTTAGGACCTGTATTATTTTAAGTAGTAAAGGGGCAGTGCTTTAGAATTCCACCAGAATCATGTATTCTCACAATAATATACTCCTGTGTGAAAATATTTAAATAAAACTTACTTTCCGGGAATAAATAGATAAAGCTCAAAGAAAAATCTTTCACTTTGAAAATAACCAAAAACAACCAAGTTTCATGTAACGCTACATGAAGTTACAACATTACAACTTTAGCCTCTTCGATTTTATTTTTTACTTTTTATTATTCATGTAAAATTTGTTTGGTCATTTCAGGGTTACGTATCAATCAATATCAGAATTATCGAAAAACTTGACCTTTGAATTCTGTGAGAGCAAACTTTATATTTATCATGTTAGTTTGCTGTACGAAGGTCAACCCCTAAATTATTATTCAAGATTTCAAGACGATTCCTAACTGAGACTGTAAACAACCTTAAGTGTCCGACCACTGGCACTAACCCACAAACAGATGAATGTGTCGTAACTTTTTATGTCATTCATATTTTTATATCACTGCCATGCTTATGAACTTCATCATTATCAGCCTCTATCCGTCCACTGCTGAACATTGGCCTCTCTCAATGTACGCCAAGATGAGCGAATTCTTGTCACTCGCATCCAACGCACATCTCCAAAATTAATTTCAGACCTATAAGATATAAAATTAAATTATTTAATTAAATAAAAAAAGACCGCCAAACGCACCAAGCCATCGATCCTTTCACAGCTCCGGATAAAAATCCGCCTTTCTACGATCTGCCTACAGCGAGCGCATTATGTCCTATTTTGGCCACATTATAAGGAAGGGACATGAGAGCCTTGAAAAACTGATTGTTGTTGGGAACACGGTACCTTCCGTGTTGACCTGGACCCCCGAAAGACCCCGTGGACGGTTCCCGGCGCGATGGAGCGATCAAGTAAAAGGCCCATCTTCAGAAACGTTTTACTCGGTTGTCAGAGACGCGAGGGATAGGCACCGATGGAGGCAGATTATCCGCATGAGGTGTGAAACATCCACATCCACAGATGAACACGATTCTCAGTCATGAGGGAGCGACCAGAGAGAGAGAGAGAGAGAGAATTATTTAATATTCTTTACATAATATGATTGATTTTAGTTAGAACTTTTGAAGCTTTATATAAAGTAAATAATAATGATAAATGATTTATGTCTGATTCTTTCATTTTCTTTTATCAGAGAGGCTAGAAAAAAACAATTTTTAACAAAAAAAGAAACGACTTTAAACAGTAAACTAAAAACCAAAAAATAAATTTACTTTGCACATAGTAATACGTATTTTTATTTAGTTAAATCATTTTGAATAAATAATTAATTTATTTATATACAAAATAGCTACTCCAAAGAGTTGAGGAGTTCTCTGAATTGTCCTTTGTCTTCATCATCAGACCCCTAATGACAGTCACAACCCATCTAGGTGCAAAGTTCTTATCAATGCAAATTAATGAAGCTCAAACACAAGGTAGCTGCTGTGAATCGTTGAGGAGTTCCTTCAACTGTCTCTCGGCTCCATCATCACATCAGACCTGCATTATAACCTATATGGGTGCAAAGTTCTTATCAATATAAATGAATTAAGTCCAAACACAAGTTAGTTACTCCAAACTATTAAGGAGTTCCCTGAGTTGTCCTTCTTCTTCATCATTAGATCCCTAATGACAGTCACAACCCCTCTTTCAACAAAGTTCTTATCAATGCTAATTAATTAAGCTCAAACACAAGGTAGCTGCCGTAATTCGTTGAGGAGTTCCCTCGACTGTCTTTCGGCTCCATCATTAGATCATCTCCAAACCTTTATGAAATTGTAGTGCTTTAAAATACTTAATGAAAAAACTTAGAAACGCACTAGTCACCCCTACGATTTTTGAAAGTTCGATTTCTCTGGTCTGCCATCATCAGATCCTGATTTCCTTAACAGGGGACCACTTTGGAAATATCTACTTACCAACAAAAAAAGAATTATCAAAATCGCTTCAAAAAAATGACGATAAGCCCTGAACAAACATAAAAAAAGCATAATATATATAGTCGAATTGAGAAACGTCTCCTTCCTTGAAGTCGTTTAAAAAGATGATGATTAATCACTGAAATCATTTTTTTTTCATATGTGAATATTATAAGTGAATCACATACAACAAGAGTTACATGGCATTACAAGGCAAAACACAGATACAACAAGAGTTTTTTGATAAGTTTTCTTGGCAACTATGTGCGACTCGTTTCGTCAGTTTATTTAAATATTTATTCAGAATTTTAACGAACCAAGTCACTGTAGAAGGCTTTAGCAAATACAAATTAAGAGATTCCTTTCATGTTTTAAATCGGTTGCTGTCTATTTTTTGCGCCGGCGAGTTTTTATCTTTTACGCGCTGTTTATCTTAACTCTTCACTTTGATAAAATAATTTAAGGGAGTTTAAAAATTAAAAAAGCGTTGTAATTTTGTTGAGACCGAAATAGTTTAGCACAAACGACATAAACTCTAGTTAACGTCGTGTAGAGCGTGTCCCGGACTTGCTTATTACATATTACTGGCGGCTCCCGGGGGGTGTGTCGTCCACTCCACTATTATCAACGAAGCAGCTCCAAGTAAGTTCACTGTTACAACTGTGTTACAACTCCGCCACTGCACACTCAAACTTCTATGACAGTGAAATATTAACATGACTCAATTATGTTATGTTTGCTGAAATTTGAATATCAAAATACCTCGGTAATTAACATACTGCCAGTGCGTAGCTCATCTTTGCCTCGCACAGCCTCGCTATACATACATTAGGCTAGTGCACACCGACTACAGAGCTCAGTATCTCGACAGACGGACAAGAAAGTGATGTCTTCGTTTCATTTTAATTGTTTTAGGTACGGAACCCTGTTTTTCGGGGTGTAAAATCCCCATGAACTATCCCACCGCTTTGGCTGAGCGAAGGGGGTGTGCCGGACTTTAACCTGCTAAAAGCACCCCGGTGTTCGTCGTCTAACCTATAGGCGGGGTACAGGGTGCGCATTCTTGCACTCACCAGATCCCAGGTGCTGAACCCTAAAAACCTTATTCAGTCATTTTAATTGACTAAGTTTATAAAGTACTTACAACTCTCTGCACTCGATACATTGCGGTATCAAAGAATCTAATATCGAATAGTACCTCCGAAGGAGAGCTGTACTTACTAGTTTATAGATGTCACACATCGCTAAAACAAGTGCTTCTATGTCTCATGTCTATGTCTCAGCACGTATAAATGTGTTCAAACTTGACTAGTAAATAGGTTTATCGCAAATCCTTTCACACTTTTATAAGGAGTAGAATCTATTGAGTCCATTAACGTCGGTTCAAATTGAATCTGTGATGAGAGAGGTGTTAAAAAGTTTAGAAACGAGTTCCCGCCGACGCGCGGCGAATCCATCGACCACTCGAGCAATCGTCCCGATATCTCGCCCCCAGAGGTGCCCCCCCCCTTCCCCCCGCGCATTCATTACCCACACTGAAGTGAACGTCGCCCTGAGACCTCAGCCATTCACAAGGGATTTGTATTATTTATATTATGTTCTTAAAACACTATATTTGAAGTTAGAATTCATTATTTTTATCATAAAAACCTTCGATCAATGAGTATAATTGATCGAAGATAAAAACAATATAAAATTGTGTTAACATACCGTCACCATGTTATAATTATGAACATGTGTATAAAGTGTTTTAAAAATTAATGGCATATTATTGTCTTGTAATGTAAAATTTATATCACGACACGTTTTTACAACACACAGATATTAGCTTTCTATATTTCTACTCGTACATACGCTTCCATAATTCCAAATATCCAATTTCTTCTTGCGCGTATTTAAAAGCGCATACAGACCATAAGAAATTATGCTATAATCAATTTCTAGAATCTACAAATAAAATAAGTGGCATTAACACGCGGTGCAGTGCGGCCACACACGCAACGCCACACTGATTAGTGCTAAGGGCTGCCCTTTATTAAAGCTTTATATTACAATCGCCCTTATTAACGATCAATAAATGGTTGATTTCTTGGAAAAATTTAATACGCGCTGTTCAAAACGAATAATGATTACGAATATGGCAAAACACGGTGGCCAATAAACGTTTAGTGCAGCGTATACGCGCTATGCGATAAACAATAAATCATACAAAAATTATTTGTGTTTCGTGTTTCTTTTAAGGACATATATTATTAATACATTTTTGATGCCCATCAAAGGTGGTAATGAATGTAAAAACTACTCTCAAGTAATGTAAGTGTAGTGTTATTTATTTAATGTTTTATAATCATTACAAATATGTTTAATAAATGTATGTGAGGATTATGTTAACTTTTATCCATGTCATATTAATTATGATTCCCGGAAAATATGATCGACAGTTGTAAAGATCACGTTTACTTTAAGTCGTAGTTAGTATATTTATACGAACAAAGAGGAAAATGTCTAAATGCAAATTTAGCATGCTATCTGAAACTACTCATTATAAACTGGCATGTTGGTCTCGTGGTTAATGACTCTGACTGGTTAACCAGAAGGTAGTGGGTTCGATTCCTTCCCGGGACAAATGTTTGTGTGATGAGCATGATCATTTGTTCTGTCTGCATGCTGCTGTCTGTATGCATTTAGGGGTATACAAATATGTACAGTAGTTTGGTCGCCATTATACAGGCTTTGCCTAGTTTGGGGTCAGATTACCGTGCGAGTCATCCGAACATATTATTATTATCAGATTTAAACAAGCATTTCGTCAGTGCAACGGTACGTTATATATATGAGTGATGTAAGCTGTAAATATTGCGACACGTGATCCGGGTCTAAGTCGGAGATAACAGATAGTAATGCTTAAAATACACTTACTCAATAAAAAAAAGGTGTAAGTGCGATTCACACACGATAGAAGTGAAACACACGTTAAATGCTCAAATACAAGCAAGTATTAAACAGTCTGCAATATACATACACACCGACATTTGCTCTCTCGCTCTTTTGTGTTTGTGTCTCTTACCTGTCGTTTTTTCCGTTGCATCCGGTTTGAAATCACAACGATTCTAAAGAAGTTTCACTTCAATAATAGGGTGAAGTAGTGTAACAAGAGGTCGGCGGGCGCACCTCATCGGCGACGTCTCTCTGATTTACGCCCAGATAAAAACATCCATCTTACGAACCTTTCAGCTGTTAAGTACCTCCATTCCATCGGTGGAGACCACACGGCGAGCTCCGGCAGGACATTCAATTATGATTTAGACTCCAAAAAAAAATTATTGGTGTATTTATTTAGAGATTTTCAAAATTATATCTTTTAGTGGACACACTCGTTATATTCGCATAAAGGTATTATTTATCAGATATTGGTACGCACCATATTTCAATTCTATTCATCTATATTACTAGCTCGCTAGTTGTGGCGTTACAAAAACACTTAAAACTGAAA
This sequence comes from Lycaena phlaeas, assembly GCA_905333005.2. Lineage (NCBI taxonomy): Eukaryota > Metazoa > Arthropoda > Insecta > Lepidoptera > Lycaenidae > Lycaena > Lycaena phlaeas. Next base: position 291,636 of record HG995182.1, read on the forward strand.
TATAGATGTAATACCGGATGTTTCAGTACATAATACTACGTAATAAATTACACCGCAGGAGCAGTGTCAATGACCGAGTTGGTCGCACACGGGGTTCTTGTTCGAAGTACGACGTCGTATAGCGATATTCGCGCCGAACGTAAAATTTATTTTCGATGTAAAAGAAAAGATAAACTGTTTGTAAAGGTAACACTGAGATTTATGGTAATACAATCGCTGAAAAACAGTTTATGTGACCCCCTCTCCCCCCATAAACGATGCGGGCGGGTGGATATGCGGTGCGGGGGGGGGGGGGGGGGGCATTTTACGAGCGCAATTATCTCCGGGCGCCGCTCCTGTTGTTGCGTTTGCTTTTTATTCGATGAGAAAATTATTTTATATTTACTGCGAGTAGTTTCCTCGCCCTACTAGCTCTAGCTCGCGTGTGTATAAAATAGGCAAATAAAAGGGTTCCTTCAGTTAGGGAATATGAAGTAGGCACGAAGAGATATTTTGTGGCATCCAACTCATTTTTTTTCAGTAGAAATGCTTTCCGCATTCAACTCGGGTATATATTATGGTACTCCCGTAGGCCTCCGCTAGCCAGCACAGGTATACCGCACCGAAGCATCTGTGCAATGCCTTCAGCTGTTTAATGGGAAGTCTTCGTGATCTGATTAACATAGGACACTGGACCCCCCTGGATGACTAAAGGGGGTACGAAGGAGGTGCTTCTTAATGAGCTGCTGAGTGTGCTCTTATCGGCTGGACTTGGTAGCCCACGTTAGACACAACGTCTTGGGGAATGCTTAGTAGCAGTCGGGCAGTCGATTGATGTTTTATAAAGAATCGAGAAAGTCTTCAAATTCAATGACAGTTGGTCACTACAGTCGATCCATTCTGAGGCCTCCATACGATTTAAATGTAGCAGAGCTGACTTAATGAGGGGCAGCTTTTGAAGCCGGGCCCGTGCTCGCCGCCCGCAGATAATGGACCGAGATAAATGCCTGGACCAGACCTGACGCCGGCAAATTGCTACATTTTCTGATCGAAAAACGGTCAATGTTCGATGAGAAATTCCTTGTTTAAATTGGCTCAGAAAATTTGATATTTTTGTCAACAATTTTGACAAAAAAATCAAATTGTAAATCAGAGTCGGCCATGAACATAAATGCGTTCACGGTGGTAGCCGCTAGGGCTCCGACGAACTCATTTGCGTTCAGTTACTCGGTCGAGCATGGAGTTCGTGACACGCAACATGGTGGATGTTGCCGCCGCTTTGGTGCTGCCATGTTGGGCTACATGACCTAAAACTAAACAAAACCATTATAAAATTGTTATTATTAACATCTTTTTCCCACCAACTATTGAATATGTAAACAAGATCGTCTTTCTCCTTCCCTCCTTCCCTCCTTCTTCCTTGACGTGGCCTCCGGCGTTTCTATCCTGCCTAATTAATACCCTTTCCTTCCTATATCTGTTTCGAAGATGGTCTAAGGTGATAATAATAAAGAATTTGCCGCAAAATCTCATTAGTATAATCCAATAATCTGGTGTCCCGGTGTCTGTCACCAGAAACCTAACAGAATATGAAACACGTGTGCTATAATATGTGTAATAAACAAAAGAAACAGGACACTTTTATTCGTTCCGCGGTGCTATTTTTATATCTCGCATATTTTCCCTGAATCATCCGACGACTGTATGCGACTATTATAATATCCAGCGATTCCAGACGCGGGGTTCAGCGTCTCACCGCTCACGTGAACTAGATTCGCCGAGTGCTATGTTATTGTTAAAACCTGGATGTATGAACCTTCTCAGATTATATTTAATATAAAAAGGTTCCCCCTTTTTATAAAAAGCAGTCCTTTTAACCCCTTTAAATACAACTTATAAATATTATAGACATTTATAGATACACAATACGATTGTCGAAGCGGGATTCGAACCTACCTCCTATTGTAATCTATACAAATGTCGCTATCTATAGTTTACCAGCTGTTGCCCGCGGCTTCGTCCGCGTTAGAAATAAAATCCCCTTTTTCAATAAAATGTATCCTGTTACTTCTAGTACCTCCCAGAATATGTGTACAAAGTTTCATGATGATTCGTCGAGTAGTTTTTGCGTGAAAGCGTAACAAACATCCACGCTTTCACATTTATATTAGTAAGGATATGCAGTATAATATTTTCATCATCATCACCATCATTATAATATTTTTAAACATGAACAATGTGTGCATAATATATTCTTCAAAATCATAACACAACTCAATTGAGGCGCGCACTAACGTATCCAAGTCAAGCTGGTCAAAGGTCCACCCTCGATAAACCCTTCACCGCGTAAGGGAGCGACGTAACACGGGCAGGATCGCACACGAGTGAGCTGCTGCAGCCACACTCACGAGCACTCATAGCGCCTGGGGATAGCGTTACGATTATAACAGACCTCGCTACTCAGGTTGAGTAGTGAGGTCAGCTGAGCGTGGTTAATACAACTTATTCACTTTATTTATTCATTAATAATATTAACTACCACAGTGTGGCTTATACGGGCCCGGCCTCTTGGGTCAAGTCAGAGTCTCCTGACCCTGCACCGGTGATGGGTTCTGCTGAATATCCCCGAGCACCTGAACATGGGTTAACTTACTGTCAGAGAAAGAAAACATCGTGTCAAATCAGTGAAGGTGTGTACAGTTCAACGCGCACTGGGACAACGCATAGGCGAAACGTGACCTAATTTCCCTCTCGCCTGATTTCGAGGAGAAGTTTTGTATCTGTGCCATCAGCAGTATCGTGCTGCTATTGGCGACGAGGGTGGTGGTAACGTGGTCAGCGCTTGTGTGGACAGGGTCTAACTGTACTGTACTAGAACAACTCGCTGTTTCAGCACCGTGTATCGTGTACATGCGATGACTTGTCAACTGCTACTGTGAACGTGTGTCCCACTTTAAAAAACAATAGTCAGGTTAATTTAAATCTTTGACCTTATATGACTTATATGAGAAAGGTTTTGACGCTTGTACTTACTGACCGACAGACATCCACGTAAGGGTTTTTTGTAACTCGTTTACCTTTATTCGGAGCCCTTGGGATTGACCAACCCAGTCAGTTTATTTAACGTTATAGAATGTGTTTCAAAAGATTGGTGAATGAAATTGATTTATATTATTGGTAAAATTTTATGAAGTTGTATCCAAAAGTCATCTTTTATTACGATGACGTCGGGGGAGGGGGGGCCTGTACATTGGAGCCCGCCTGCCTCCGCATACATCATGTATTTATACTACTATTTCCCTTATAAATAAATTATTTCTATTAATATAGAAATACAACTTGATAACTCTAAATGTCATCAAATCTTGTGAAAAAAAGTCACAAAATACTTTACAGGAACCTCCGCAGTCCTCCACCAACTCAACCAGCGACCGGACCCTCCGTGATTGTTTTATCATATTGTGTCTATCCCAATAAGCCACGAAATCGACCGCTACATTTGTTTTCAGATGTTTACGCGAATTTGTATTACTCTAATGAGTGAAGTCATTATAATGAAACAACTTTTACTAATCTTGCAGCTGATTATTAAGTATTTACATGCCCGATGTTTCCAATACTTTACATCACCTTATTCGCTAATCGTGTTCAAACTGTCTCATACTTTAGGTATGTTTAACCAAACACATCGTACAAGCTTCCATGAAAAATCGTATTTTAGTTTATCGCAAAAACAAAACGAAACGAAAGTTTTAAAGATAAAGACACAATGGTGATAAACTAATCCCACCTGGACAAGCTCGAACTACGATCAGTAAATTCGTCAGGAGACGCGACTCCATTCTGTAAAAGTACCGATAAAATGGACTCCGCTCGGAAGAGAATTGGACGTTTCCAGATTCTTGTTTCGATTTAATTAAATTTGAACGATGAATGAAAAAGGAAGTCCCATCCAACTTGCGCCTATATCGATATTGTTCGGTGTGTACTACTGTCTAAAACCGAATGTGACACGTGGTGTGTAACTCAAATATACACTATCGAAACTCGATGGTTGGCTACCATCGAGACCCGGCGGTAACTGGTGGTCATAGGAGATTCGGCCTTGACCCTACTATTTCTAACTACCCACAGTCAGAAATATCGCGGATGCCTTGGCCCGCAGTATACATATAATACTTCTTGTTTCCCAACACCGTGTAGTCATGTGTGACTCGGCGCGGGGGTGCGGGGTGCGGGACGCTAGGGGTCGGGGAGTCCCCGGCCGGCGCTCGGGTGAAGACAGCGCGGGTGATTTCCCGCAGGGGCCCAGGTAATGTCAAACATTTAAGTAATTACTCTGACCGGCTTTTGTTTCTAAAATTCGATACTCGAGTCTCGACCGTAAGGCTATAGTCATAGAGACAGTAAATATGTTTATTATAATATTGTGTGAGTGTAAATCAACAATTCATATTTTAATCGTCTTTTTGGACTACGGCTTTACGGCTGCTACTGCTTTCGTTCAATTCGATGAATTCGATATGGCACTCGGATCCAACTGAGACACAAATCGCAGACTGTTATCTCAACAGCTCGTAAGCTGTCGGGATGGCTCTCAGTATGATCGCCTTGGGGTCGATGTTAGAGTCAATTGACGTTAAATTTGTTTCCTTCTCAGTACTGGTTCGAATCAAATTAAATAATCAACTCTATTATACTACTTACATATTATATAAGTCTGGAATTAAAGAAGAGTTTAGTGTTTTATGTGTATTTCTCATCATAATGAAAAAGCAACAGTTTTAATAACACGAGGTCTCCCGAAATTGATCTCGTTATCAAATCGGTTCATCAGTTCACCGCGGCACAGGACGGTGATGCGTGGTAATATCACCGAGGCTGACAGATGCGTCTCTGCCGGGAGGCTGTACATTGTATGGAGCACTCACCCTGATATGATTCCGTTATATTCGCAACATAATCACAAAGTGTGAAAGTCGCAAACCGTCACCCCCTCCCGCCTCCTATACCCCGCACCCCGCACTCCCCCGCACACCCTCGAAGGCTTCATTCAAAGCCTTTTGTGGAGTGATATTTCTAGAGCGGGCACTCAAATAACGTGTTCGTAGTTTTGTATGAGTCGCTACTCACATTTTATTTAATGTAGGAATTTACTTTACATCAGCACTGTGAAGGAAAACATGCAAAATATTTTAAGAAAAGCTGCTTTATTGTGACCGTGCAGGTATGAACCATTGTTATGTAATAGGATGAACAGGCGGATCGGTGAACGAGTCACCAGATAATGTGATCACCGTCACCCATACACATACATGACTTCCAAAGCATCAATCCTAAAACTAGAAAAGCAGTAAATATAAAAGTACCGGCCCTGCCCTTCTTCTCTAGATGTCCAATAAGTACGTGTCCAATAAGACGTCCAATAAGTAAGTCACATAAGAAGGTTAACCGATGCAAGCCGGGGTCAAGCAAAATCACGGGCGTGGACGAGTGTCGCCCGCGGTCAGCCCCGCGAGCTAGGCTTATCAGTCTCATAGCCTAGACTCTAGACCAAAACACGAGCTTGTGACTAAAGTGCTTATACTAGATTGTAACACTCAAACATGAAGCGAAAATTAACTCAGTCATTAAACAAAAATATAATCTATCACACAAGATTGTCAAACATACACATAGCATAAGGGTAAATCCTACTAATAATTATAAATGTGGATGTTTGTGAGAATGTATGGATGTATAGACGTGCCACCTGATGGTGAATGGACATCCTCATGAACATAAAGGAACTAGCCTCGGAACTAGCCGCCTTCATGTATCCATCCCTGAGAAGGAGGTATCGGTACTAGTAATAACACTGTTTGTGTAATTCTCTCCGAAACACAGCAAAGCTGTTTCAAGAAAGCAACAAGCAGGATGATGGTACCCACACCGGGAGCGCGGCACAGCACACTCCTGCCACGTAAGCATGCTAACCGTAATAAAATGTACTTTTTGGATATTACATACAAACAATAAATCTCAGTTGAAATTTTATTTTCCGCTGTCTCAAGTAAAATCGTTAAACGGAAAAGCCGACTCAAAAGAACAAATCCGCGACGCTAATTAAAACGCCCCTCGAGCGCAGTTTTAAATATTACGTCGAAACAAACGGACAAATTAAAAACAGCTCCGTAATTGCTTCCAGCGAAATGGAAACGAAAAATAATAAGATAACTTCCACGTCTTATTGATGAAGTAATGCCGCAGAGATGCGCGGCTGCTATATTGAACCTACGACCGCTTGGGGATTCAATACAATTAAAAGTCTTGTTAGTTTATCTTTTTATTAGTTTCTTGCCCTCCTCGCCCAATTTCGAGGAGAAGAACCGTAGCTACTAGCCTAGCAGCGAGACATATATGAGTCCTAGATGTGAATCCTATCCTATCGAATAAGTTTTTCCGAATTTCAGCTGAGACCCACCATCTGACGTTCTGGAACAGGCAACGCAAATGCACACGCAATGCCTTGGTTATAGGGGCGACGCTGACTATCGACTGGAGGGTCTATCGGCTTGCCTATTCAATTAGCTTAAAACCGTCCATCCTGAGATACGAGGGAGACCCCCCCTCCCCCGTGGCTATACGGTTCATTACACGGAACAATTGTTTGCGGATAAAATATAATATCCTGTCCCTTCCAATTTAGTTAGGTAGTTAGGGCTGAGCTGTAGGCTACTAACGGGGTCCACAGGTGGCGGATAGTGGAAAGGCCACCAGATATGGTGGTTAGCTGCGAATATATTGAATAAGCAGTCCCCGACCAAACAGCGGCAAGGTAACAGGATGTAGCGGAGGATCCGGTGGGGCGGGCCTTTCAATAAAAACTACAATATCCCAAGACGACCTTGTGACGTGGAGAGTAAATGCCGCCACTAAATAGGCATTCCCCTGGTGCTAGGCAGCAGTAGTACCAGTATTGGCTGGAAGCCGAAGAAATGATTTCTGGAAGGGTTCCTGACCAACTATCGGCAGGCGAGTAACATCGACTGCGGAGCTGCGGTGTGGAAGGCAAAGAGGGAAACCACCACACAATTTTCCCTATTCTGGAGCTATGGAAATGTACAAGAAAGATAGTAACGTTCTTGACAACGGGCTTCCACGATGTAACATGCCGTGGCGGTCCGAGTCCGGCAGGGTCAGGGGCAAGGCTGGCTCGGTCGTCAACCTGCAAAACCCTTGCAAAATTGGGACCTGGAACGCTAGGACGATGTTGCCGGATGGCAAGATAGACGAGGTGAAACAGGAAATGACAAGATTAGATATAGATATATTAGGACTATGTGAAATGAGATGGGAAGGAAGTGGAGATTACTGGAGCGATGAATATAGAATTATTTACACGGGGGAAACACGGGGGACAAATGGCACTGCAATTATACTAAACAAAAAATGGGGTCAACAAGTTGAGAACACAATTCATTACAATGATCGGATTACAGCTGTCAAACTTAAAGCGAAACCAAAGGATGTTGTAGTATTACAAATTTATATGCCAACAGGATCTCATTCAGACGATGAAATAGAAGAAATGTATTACAATATAGATACAATTCTCGATTCAATACAAGATAAGGACTATTTAATTGTAATGGGTGATTTTAATGCTGTAGTTGGGGAAGGTTTAGAAGAAAATATTGTTGGAAAATTCGGACTGGGAAGTAGAAACAACAGGAGAAATAGATTAGTGCAATTCTGTAAGGAAAATAATCTAGTCATTACAAATACTCTATTCAAGCAGCCAAAGAGGAGATTATATACCTGGAAGATGCCTGGAGATATAGGAAGGTATCAAATAGATTTCATTCTAGTTAAAAATTCTAATAGAACGAATGTCACAAATTGCAAAACCTTACCAGGTGCAGATATAAATACAGACCACAATCTTCTTCTAAGTGTTTATGATTTAAAAGCCAAGAATAATATAATTAAGAAACGAAAACCAAAGTCGATAGATCTCACTAGACTTAAATGTCCTAATAGCAATAACAGTGTGCAATATAGAAGTAAGTTAGAAAGTAAAATAGAACAATATAAAAATAGCTTTAATAAGGATAGATTTAATAATGATTATATTGAAGACAGTTGGAATAACATAAAAAGTATTTTAAAAACTACAGCGGAAGAATGTTTAGGAAAGGAAAAAATTGTACCGCGAAAAAAATGGCTGACTACGGAAATAATAGATATGATGATAGAAAGGAGAACTTTAAGGAATAGAACAGATGACAACAGTATCCAAAAATATAAGAAAATAACTAATAATATAACGACTAAATGCAGGGAAGCAAGATTGAAAGATATGATTAAAAGGTGTGAATGCATAGAATACTATACTGAAAAAGGAAGAATGGATACAGCTTATAATATTATCAGGGAAATGGAAATGAAACATAAAAATAAAAGCACAACAATTCTGGATGAAGAGGGAAAAATTCTAATCGATAGTAAACAAGTAGTAGCAAGATGGATAAGATACATAGAAGAGTTGTACAAGGGAGAAGGCTTGTCAGAGGATGATATAGAGATGGAAGAAATTATAGAAGTAGATGATCTTGGCCCAGAGATACTTAGACAGGAATATGATAATGCTATTAGTAACATCCAAAATGGAAAGGCAGCCGGATTTGACGACATTTATATTGAATTGATAAAATACTCTAACTGTGACTCCCTAAAAAACCAAATTTTTGAATTAATTAAACTAATGTATACTACAGGAAAGATACCTAAAGATTTTAAGATTAGCAAAACAGTTACGTTACCTAAGAAAGTGAATACTCTGAAATGTGAGGAGTACAGGACACTAAGTTTAATATCTCATGCTAGTAAGATATTACTTAAAATTATCCAAAATAGAATAAGGCCTGTAGCTGAAAATTACCTGGGACCAGATCAATATGGATTTCGCCAACGGAAAGGAACGAGGGAAGCAATATTAGCATTAAGATTAGCAATAGACAGGAGAATGGAATTAGATTTAGACACACATATTGCCTTCATTGATTTAGAGAAAGCATTTGACAAGGTTAATTGGAAATATATGATGACAGTTTTAAAGCAAGCAGGAATAGACTATAGAGATAGGAGAATAATATTTGAACTTTATAAGAACCAAGAAACGGTAATAAGGATAGGAGAAGAGGAAGGTATGGCAAAGATAAGACAAGGTGTAAGGCAGGGTTGTCCACTATCGCCACTCATATTTAACATCTTCATAGAGTGTGCAGTCAGGAAACTTATAGAGTCAGGAAAGGGGGGGATAAAAATCAATGGGCAAAATATCCAATTTATACGTTTTGCTGATGATATAGCTGCGCTAGCTGAGAGTTCAAAGCAGTTAGAAGAATTGGTAACCTACATGGACCTCGTATTTAAAGAATTCGGATTAAAAATTAATGTTAATAAAACTAAGACTTTAATTACATCCAAGACTACAGCAAAATATAGCCCCATAATTATCAACTCAATTTTAATAGAACAAGTCAAACAGTTTAGATATTTGGGAAGCCTCATCACGAATGACTCCAGGTGCACATCAGACATAGTAACAAGAATAGCGATAGCAAAGAAAGCCTTCAACAATAAGAAATACCTTTTTACAGCCCGCATATCACGTCACATCCGAAAAAAGTTTATTAAAGTATACGTTTGGAGTATTGCTTTGTATGGTAGCGAGACGTGGACCATGACACAACGCGATAGAGAAAGATTGGAAGCATTCGAGATGTGGTGTTGGCGAAGAATGGAGAAAATAAGTTGGACTGAAAAGAAAAGTAATGAAGAAGTTTTGGAATTAGTAGGTGAGAAGAGAGAGATATTAAATACCATCGAAAACAGAAGAGGAAAGATGTTAGGACACTTGATACGGCACGACCACTTTATGAGAGGAATAATTGAAGGGAAGGTAGAAGGTAGAAGGAAGCGAGGCAGACCGAGAAGAAGTTTTATAGACCAAGTGAAGGAAAAACTGATGGTCGTGTCCTATCAGGAGGTCAAGAGAAGGGCGGAGTGCAGACAGGAATGGAAAAAGCTCCACCGACAAGAGCGAAGCTCTTAAATTTAAGAAGAGAAAGAAGAAGTCCCTTACAATAAATTATATTAAGACTGTCCCCCGGGGATCCCCCGGTATTAAGGCTGTAGATAAAGATCACAGCCTGTTCAATGTGCTCTGTATGGACCAAGCTCACCTAAATTACCTAAATATATCGAGACAGGGGTCTAGTCTATTCCACGGAAGATCTAAGAACTATTTTTGTAAAATAAACGAAGGGTACGGATGACCTAGGAATATATTTTATTTAGATTACATGATATCCAATGAACTGTTTCGACCAGAAAGTTTTCTTAAGGGTTGGAAACTTCATCCCAATAATGAGATACTTACCCTCTCGCCTGATTGCGAGGAGATCGGCGACCAACTGCAGGCCACATACTTATTAAATGACATAATGTCCATACAAACGAAATGCTCGGATCAGTGCCGAGCTGCTTTGCAAATAAATTGGGTCGGCGTAAAGTGACAGCTACGCTGTCGTGTTACTTGCGGTGTGTGAGTTTCCGGTTTGCCCTATTAACAGGGAAAAGGAGGGTAATTTATTTAATTTTTGGGAGGAACAACAGCTTAAACACTTACAAATACACAATTAACATAGAAACATACAGCTAACAATATCTGCATGCATAGCCTGCTCACTAAACTGCCGGTCGCCTGCGACAATAAAAGTGGAGTAGCAATGCTACGCTTTCGTAGCACTTCTACGTTCGTAGCACAAATGCTAGAATTCTTCGTTCGTTTCGTAGCGCAAGTAGTACCGTCAATCCACATATTATAATAATATATCCCACTGCTGGCTCGGAACTCCCCCTCGAAATCAGGCAAGGAGGGTATCGGGCCAAAGTTCACCAAGGCGCTGGTCCAATGCAGATTGGTGAACTTCACACACATCAAAAGACCTTCAATTTCATCAGGCATGCAGGTTTTCTCTCAATATTCTTTTTCACCGAGAAAGAAAATTGGAAAGCGCGAGCGATGATCTCATATTCAGGTGCACTTAAAGCTTAAAAAAAACAAGGCAGGTCAGAAGGTCTTTGACGTGTGCGATATTGTTTCTTCGATCCTGAGATCTCACTCAAAAGGCCAAGTCCATACCCGCTGGAACATCGTCAGTACTGCAAACGTTAATCTATTTTGGTATCTTCATTCAATTACAAAAGCCAAAATAAGTTCTTCTACGATCAAACGGAACGTTACATTACATTATTTTAAAATTTAAACAACCGTCCTCGAATAAAAGCTTTCAAGACATTTATTTAATATTTAGATATTCTTTAGTACATACAAACCAGGTAATGGTTTGAATTATTTATCTAACTCGCAAATAATTTTGATAAATAATTTATATTATGTACAAGAATTAATTAAAAATTGTAGCCTTGTAATAGTAATTAGTTATTTAGGTGGCAGTATATTAGCGCAGGAATTCGTTTGTGGGTCCCGCGGGAGTCAATTTGTCCCGGTTACGACGCGCCACGATATTAATATCACACGGGTCTAGCGGGGGCTAAGGCCGCAGGTCGCGGGTTCTAATCAAAATCAAATCAAATAATATTTATTTCGTAGGCAAATTACATAGCATTTGAAACATGTCAATATTTTTTTATAAGCTAATGCTAGATTCGCAAAAGTAGCAGTTTTTCCCAGAGAAGAATCTAGCTAGAAATTCTATAGGGTTGCTCTTTTTTAAATATAGTTTCACAATTTTTGTAAAAACATCTAAATAACATACATACTAGTTACATAAATTCATTCCCATTTGCCTAAAATAAACAAGTAAATTTTAGACCCCGCAATATCAAAACAAACAAGAGGATATTAATAAAAACAAAAAACCAAGCGAGGTAGAAACCGCCTAACACGACCAGCCACCACAGCGGCGCCTCCACATAGTTCAAAGACCGAAGCACTGATCCGAGCCGAGCTGCTAATGTGCATATACTTTCTGTAATTTATAAATTTTCCTCCGTAACTAAGCTAACGGGGAGTATTCAAGCAAGTGACATTCAACTATAAAAAATATATTAATGAAGAGGTCTACTGTATATTAGTGATCCATCTATACCGGGGCTGTGACATGTGAGCCTTTGACCCAACCCCTCCTATGAGGTCAAAGACAAACTGACTGAGGACGTGAAATCCTCTATGAAAGTAGATGAACCTTAGTGGAAGGAGGTCAAATAGATAGATGTTCTTCAATTGAACCGCCTGCTCAACAAAACATCGGGTTCGCCTGACGAGATCAAGTCTTCGGAGGTATGTTAAGTGATCTGTTTTGCATTGGCACATAAACCATAGCTTTGAGCACTCATCGTCTGGTTTCACGGAGATCAGTATCCAGCAAACGGATACAAGGACACACCGAGATCGCTGGTGTATGTCGCTGGGTGAGCTGGTTTATATTCACGCTTCTTCCACGTGCGTTTAATAACATCTTACACCTGTATGCGTGTGTCTATGTGTGTGTGTGTGTTCTCAATACTGTCTTGTGACGCGTTTCGCGCCTACGACGACATGACACGACGACATTCTTGAGTTTCAGAGTTATTCCGCTACACACACACTGACATGCCTCACTCTGTTGTTTGGTGTTTTATTGCTCCTGAGCCGAAAGGTATTGTCTAACGTGAATCCTTTCTTAGTTATACAAGTATCAGTTATTCATTCCCTGAAAAAGCATGTCGCTCCTGTTGAGTGCCGGTGTGGTGGATGTCTGCGATCGTCGTCGGTCACTGACCGCCAGGGGAGTCCGCATGCCCCTCTACTATAATAATATATAATTCCGCTACACATGATTGTCATGATGAATAACGTTATTGTATTATAAAATCCTTATCCATATTTTATATTATTTTAGTTCACGATACTAAACAATACAGGTTTCACGATATTACAGCGAACTATGTAAATAACTGTGTGCTTATCGGTCAACAGTTATTCCCTATAAATCTTATAAAACACCCACTTGATAGCATCCATCCATCAGATCAACGAATGTAAAGGCATTAAATTAAAATGTTTCCACAATATTCATTAGCCCTCGCACGTCGCGCCAGCCGTGCTGCAGCAGCCGGCTGCAGCAGCGTGAGACTGGAAACTCTATAAATGAAAACTTTGAAAAAAGCAGCAAACACGACGCAGCGTCCATACTTTATTTACTATATAAAACATTAATATCTGCTCACAGATGCTACGTAACCTATCACCGAGTCGTCTCGGCTGATATCTGAACCTTGAAACATAGAATACGAGGAGTCAAACGTCTTCCACCGTGACACATACTTCATGTGCGGGCGGACGGACGAACCCACAAAAAACGACGACGTAGACAATACGTCGGCGGAATGTCACCAGTAAATAACAACGCTCCGCCGGCTCCGGGACATCCCCGCCCGGCATCACCACCAGACCAGAACCATCGCGCAGGAAGACATAAACGTTTATCAAATCAACAAATAAACACATGACAACCCTCAAATACAAATAATAATGTAAAACATGAAGATAAAGAAACTCGGCCGACGACTTGACGCCGCGCCGCAGGTTCTCGTTAATGGTCGTCGTGTCTGAAATGGACGCCATGGACCACGGGTATATATCATTCTTCATATCATTCCAATACAGAGGAGTGACACTTGGGTCTATACTCTTGTAACAGATACACAGTCATTAGTAAAGGCTGAGAGCCTCGTGTTTGTGTTTTATTAAATACACGGATCGCGACAGGGATCCTCGTTTATGTTCTAAACGAGTCGTTCTCACTTCAGACCCCTCAACCGTAAACCGTACGAACATTTTATCTTTGTCATTCAAATGACTCGCCAGCAATGCGTTGTAATTTGTTAATTAGAGAGTAAAGGATGTTTGTGTAAAAACCAACGAGGGTTCAACCGCGCCGCTTTATTACCCGCCCTCCCCCGCGCCCGCCCCCTCACACACCCCCCGCGCCCCCCGCACCGCAGACTACCAACGTCATGGGCTTGAGCATAACACAACCAAAACAACGATCACACCAGTTACACCAGGCGCGGTGTATAGGCAACTAATAAAAGTATTGGAAGGTGAAGACGATTCGCTCGCGCAAGCCACTGTAACAGGTTACTCTCCGTAGAGAAAGAGAAACGAAAAGACGCCGCTATGTTACGGTGGTTCGTTCGAATCATTCAAGTATATTATTTATTATATTTATACATATATATTTTCGATTAATTTACAAATAGTAAAGATATAGTTGCTAGAATGTAATTTTTTTTATTGTTTACTATCGATTTTTCTAATGTGTTTCGAACACAACTCTGCCGTGGTATGACTTAAATGCCGTTATCTACCAAATCATAGTTTTGAGAAAACGCGAAAAAACTATGATTTGTAATAGTATATAACGTATGCCGTTAACGGCAATATTTTAATTTTTATTTTTAAAACTAATGAAGATATCAAAAAACTGAAAATACAGATCGATAGAGATTTTTTTTCTCTATTCCTTAGTGTCAAAAAACGAAAATCGCCCAGATGTTGGTCATTTTAATCATACCACGGCAGAACTATTCACCCATAATTATGACCAAGATTAACAAATTATTGACTTATATGCTCTCTGTACAGCGCATTAAATAAATAATATAAAATATATCAAATCAAATCAAATCAAAAATATCTTTATTACGTAGGTACAACTTGTACACTTGAAATAAGTCAAAACATAAGTAGTCAATAAGTAGTAATAGTATATAAAAAAAAAAAAAAAAAAAAAAAACTCGTTTGAAATGCAGGATCCCCTAAGAAAAACGAGAAAAAAACTTAGGGGTTGCTCTTTTGTCAATAAAATGAGTACATAATATTTTATAAATACAACATGTAACATCATATCTTAAGAGTGAGTGTCTTATTCCCAAGGTGTGGTATCTTCAATAAAATCTTTTATTTCGTAATAGGCTTTACCACACAAACGTTCCTTAACAATTTTCTTAAATTTATTAATGGATATTTTACTGAGGATAATGTTCTCTTCATTATTCTAAATTATTATGAACGACAAGAAGAAAGCGTTTTATGCTGAGAAATGTTATAATTATTGATCAAGAAATAAAACAGATGAAACGGTAGGACGATACAAAATGGTGAAGATTTAAAAAGGTTATTTTTTGTCCTGCATCATAAATTAAATATGCTATCAGTATGCCAAGAGGTTATTAAAATATTCAATATTTAAAGTCTGCCTATGTCCTCATCCACTTAGACTTTGCAAGTGACCCCTGCTTATACAAAACATGATATCGGAATATTTTTTGTCAGAGATTCCATTTTTTCGCTGACCTTTTTACCCTTAAAATGTATCACATAAGGGTACGGATAGAAATAAAAACCTTCACACATGAGCGCCACTTCGACTTTATTGGGAGCGTTACGGCCTCGCTAATAAATACGGCTCCGGCCAGATACACCGCATCTCTATCTCTGTTTCTCACACTTACATATTACTGTAATGATTGTGTCAATAATTGCGTTTAGTCGTAATCACTGCTAATTACAATTCATTTATTATCGAATATAGAAACAAATAGTTCAAGACAAAGCCTTGGTTCCCTTTCCTTGGACAAAGCTTTGGTGGTTGGCTAGTATGTCATCTCCGGTCGTATACAGATCGGTTACTAATCGATGAATAAATCAACGTAATCAATATGCTAACTGTTCTAGAGAATGTATCTTGAGATCTTGTCTTGGCTGTGATCGCACTAATATCGGTAGAGATCCGTCGGTGAGTGTCGGCGTTGGTAGAGATCCGACTAAATATGACGGTCCCGTGCAGTGGCTGGTCCAGGAGGATTGTGAGCGGTGGTGGATCAGCCATCTTGGCGTTCATTATTAACTTATTGGTGTGTTTCAAACACCAACGAATATAATTTTAATAATAATACTTAACAGTGGATCACAGAGATCTTAGATAACTCTCGTTAATTGAACGGACGCATGTACAAACTGTAAGCTCTTCATTACAGAGACCGCTCTGCTAAGCCCGGGACCGCAGCGCCCCGCGTCGGGGCGGAGCGCCCGCGGCTAAGCCAGCTCTTATACTGCGACCGCACCTAAGGAACTTGTTCAAGGCCCAATTTTTTATATTCACTTCAACGTTGATGTCTTCATTCTATTACTTATAGTATAGTAGTTCTTAGTTCTAGATAATATTATGGCAGAATGATTAATGTACTCGTACCTCTTTCACGCTTTTTTTAAGTACACGTTTGAAAATTTGTAAATATTGCGAAAAATTACGAAACAGACTTCATAATGTGGGCGACTTAACACTTTCCATCACGCTAAAGACGACATAAATAGTAGTTTATTTAAATAGCTACAGACGCTATAAACAAGCGTTAAATCTAATAAAGAGGAGCAACGGAGGGAAAAAACAAGAGCAGAATAAAACCGGCACAATAGCCCCGGCGATTAAACGTAAAAACAAAGAGCGGCCCGCCGAGATTCATCCTAAACAGAGCGTGTTAATGAATTACACCGGTTAATATAAACGCGTCCATTATGAATCCACTAATTAATGTTTGATCTGTACTCCGAGTGAGCCGGGTCTCCGTGGATGACTCGCGTCTGAGTGGGTCTCGACGAATGACTCCAGATAAACAGATTATAAACGACGCACAAATAATATCTATTCACATAAAATATATATTATTTTCTATGTATGTATATTGAAATATTAATTTAAGTTTCACAAAAATATTATATTGATATATTAATATTAGTTTGAAAAAAAAGTAATGCCATTATACTTTTTGGCGATTTTTTGAAAGAAACATTGAGCTAGAATAAATTGAAATCGAATAGTGTGTATTTTTCACTTTGTGCTGTAAAATCAATGGGGCCGCGTCTCGAAGACTCTGCGAGTATTGGTGCAGCGCTGCTGAGTCCGCTCCCTACACTTATCCGGGCAAATGGAATTTTAATACTTGATGCGAGGACACCCCCCCCCCTCACATCCCGGACTGAGGGGGGGGAGTTCCTTGGTGATTGACGCTAAAATAGTTTGTACACAAATGTATAATATTATATATTGTGTTCTCCATTTAATTCTGAATGTAATTAAAATAAATTAAATTTAGAAATAACTCGTTATAATAAAGTATCCTTATATAAATTTAAATGAAGTTCAAGCGAAGATGATGCGCTTAGGAAGACGAAGGTCGTGGTCGGCCATTAACCAACAACCAGGCGGGAAGACGATCTCCGTGGAGTGGCCGGTTTGTGTTGGATGTTAGTGGCAAGGGATCGGTCGTCTTAGCGTTCATTGGGGGAGGCCTGTGTCTGCAGTGGACGGATAGAAGCTGATGGTAATGTATGTAAATAACATGGTAGTTAGCAGAAAGCTATCAAAACACAAAAAAAAGTGCCATAAGGAGGCTCATGATAGTCACCGTCGCACAGTGGAAAATTTAGGTCTGTATCGGATCAAAAATCTGTAACTTCAAGGTTTTTCATCGTATTGTATTGAAATTTGGCACATGTATACAGTGATATACAAAGATTTTAAAAATAATCAATTTTAGTATTTTTTTTCTATGTTTACATATTTATTATAGGTTAAAAAAAAAGGAAAGAGAAAAAAAAAGTAATACGAGTAGTTATATGTTTATTTTTTATAAATAAGTACTAATATGAGTAAAATTAAGAAAACTTAAACAATTACTTATCATACAAGCATAAAATTATAAAATCATATAGTACCCATCCATACCTCACACCAAACTAATTGATCTCAGATTAGACAAATCTTATAATATTAATCGTTTATTTTTATTTTTTATTATAGGTATATTAAAGGTTTCAGTTACTTATAATGTTATATCTAATGGTGTAAATGCAGCATCACCTTCGGGTACCACCTTCAAAAGTCTTAGTGCCTCTTCATTAAGATTCTTCACATTTCTCACATAAGGTTTTCTTAAACTTGAAATGTATGGATCTGAAGTATATAGAAGCGTTTTAAAAACGTCTTCATTTGTAGCTGTACGGGAACATTTTCTGGCATGGTGCAGGCGCATATTTCTGTAGTATTTATTGCGCGACTCTAGTGCATCTTCCGACAGTTGCCCAATAGGAAGAACAGAAAAATGTTTGATCACGTTTTCTCCGTTTATAAGTCATTTGTGCACGGAGGATGGTATGTAATACCAATCATAAATTCGCTCAGTTTCTAAGGCATAAACTCCAAATTTTTCGGGATCGACCATCATTTCGGAAGATAGAGCTTGTAAAATAATATACAAGCGTTTAATCAATGTTTCATCAACACCTGTTATGTTCGCCGAGCAAGTGTAATTGTAAAAGAACCTTCGTGCTGTATTTCCATCACTTGAGTTTCCACTTACTTGACGAGGTTTGTCGATATTTAATCCTAGCTCTTCCCTGAAACGTTTTTGAATAAATTCCTTCTTTTCTTTCTTCAATTTCTTTTTTTCTTCTGTTGTTTGTAATATGGGGGAAACATTGTACACTTTCTTTCGTTGGTTAAAATTTCTTAGATCCATATATTGTGCTTTAGTTAGATCCAAATCAATAAAATCACTCAATGCTTCTGTATCAGATAAAATCTTCATTTGGTCTGACTCTTTCCACAGTCGAGAAAACTTTTTTCTTTTCGCTCTCAGAGTTTCTTAGCTCTTCAACAAGATGAGCCTCTGCACACTCACCTAAGGCGCGAGTTCTTGCAAAAATGCGTTACAAGTGTGCTCAAACCCATATTCTTCTAGTAAAAGAGTGTTTTTCCTTTTCTTTGTTGATTCTGAGGAGTCTCCATAAGCAATGCACGGTCTTCTTCGTTCACCAGAAGTTGATGGCAGTGAATGTGCTTCATACTCCGGAAACTGTAACTGTTAATATCCTGACTCCAGCCAGCTTGTATTATTCCGAATAAATTTGTCCTTTTTCCGTGATGCTTGAGCCCAGCGCTTATTGAAAGAAGGCAGAATATGTCTTTGAATGTCACCAATTACAAACACATTGTTTTCAGAAACATTTAATGTTTGCTGTAGAACTATGGACAACGATTCCAAGGTTCTGCCACGCTCGATATAGAGAATGATGAAATCGCCCTTAGTACAGTTGAAAGTTGACATTTTAATGGAAATAACCAATTTATATAAGTGTCACTTAGTATGAAATACACGCTGAAGTGTGCAATTTGAAGATATTTGCTTCCCCTTATATACTAGTTTTTTTAGATATCAAATACGTACTAATATCAATGTTATGCATATTTACTCACGCAGGACGAGTGCAAAATAGATAATAAGCTATTGCTATAGAAATATTTTGGTTAATATTGTTTTTGTAAACTATGTCAGCGGTAACCGCCAAAGATACCGAATTATTTACTCCGACCTCTATCACATTAGTTCCCATAACTTCCAGGGTCGCAAACTTCCGCAGCTGATTTTTTAAATTTTTCATTTATGAATAGTTAGGCTATCAAATAACACTTAAAGTTGCGCGTGGGGAGACGTGGGTAAATGTGAAAACCTTCGACGAAATAAAAAAAAAAGTGAAAAATAGGGTATGTCAATTTTTAAGAACTTACTCAAAAATAAAAAGCATATTAAAAATGTCAATAGCTCATTATTAAGAACATAAAATATCCTTTTTTAAAATGCATAAAACCGCATGCATGTGCTAAATACTTTTTTCACAATATTCATTTGAAATATGTGTATGCAAACATTTGAATGAGCCATCCGCTACTTCAACTTACTTCAACCTATGAAAAAAATAATAATTATGCAGTTTTAGAACAAAAAAATGTCTGATTAGGATTACTTGGTTAATAGAGTATCGAATGCAATAAATATTTCATTTAAATTGTGATATTTTTAAAAACCATTTATGATATGCTCTAGTTCTACCATTTTCCATAGTGCGTCGCCCATAGCATCCGCACGAGCAGAGGATATGCATCTGCATCTCTAACCCCCCAATGGGCCGCCAGAAACACACAAATCGCACGAGACGTGTTGACCCGGTCGTGCCGGCCCAATTCGACTGCAGTATAATAACTGTATCACTACCTCTTACTATTGTATAGATATCTTAACACGCCTCGATAAATATATAAATCGCAGTTCCCCCACAGATTGGCGACACAAAATCTATTAAAGGATTGCAAAAATCGTTATCGGATTTCGTGTAGTGAAAATGGAAAAATTGTATGCGTTGCAAATTGGCAGCGCTCGGCGGGTGTGACCTGCGCCGGGGCTCCGCTCGGCAGAGGATTTTGTTGGATACTATCTACTCCCCACAGCTTTGTTTAACTTTAGAAAATCTTTTGACAAAGTTATAAGTAAAGCGGCGATTTAAAAACGACAGGGTTCTAGGGTTCCGTAGCTAAATGGCAGAAAAAACGGAGCCTTAATGGATTCGTCATGTCTGTTACCGAAAGTTTCAACAGTATAGATTTTATATCGATACTGTTGAAACTTGGTAAGTAGATTTAATCTGTGAACCATATTAAGATTTTCACACAAAAATTGAAAAAAAAAACAAATATTGGGGTTCCCCATACTTAGAGGTTTCTAATATTCTGATATATATATTTTTTTCAAAATTTAATAGTTTGCGCGAGAGACACTCCCAGTGGTAGTGGTGAGTGGTAAAATGTGTGGTCTTTCCCCCCCCCCCCTCCTGTAACTTCTAAAATGAAATAACATGGATGATAGAACAAAAAAAAAAAACAAAAGGTGTGTGTGCGATTTACACACGATAGAAGTGAAACACACGTTAAATGCTCAAATACAAGCAAGTATTAAACAGTCTGCAATATTCATACACACCGACATTTGCTCTCTCGCTCTTTTGTATCGTTGTCTCTTACCTGTCGTTTTTTCCGTTGCATCCGGTTTGAAATCACAAGGATTCTAAAGAAGTTTCACTTCAACAATATATAACATACATTATTACGCAAACTTCCACCAAAAATTGGTTTGGAAGAGATCTTGTAAGTTTTTCTTTAATACAGCATAATATTATATCGAAAACCGCAATTTACCTATCATACAATCTACTCAAATAAAAAGGATAGACCTAAATCTCATAATTTAGGTACCTAATTATAATGTTTACTTAACAATAACTTATTTTTTTGAAAATGATCAAAGTTACAACGAACTACAAGAGCTTTTACATTATGTTACTTGCTACTACGAAACCCTTTGTATGGGAGTCCGACTTTAACTTGGCCGCTTTTTAAGATACTTTTGTCTCTTTTGTCCTATTTTCATTAGTATTTCCAGATATAGTTTGAGTCGCGATAAATACCGAAACAGATCTAACTCTCATAATAATACGGAAACGGTTATTTGGTATTAGAGCGAATGTTCCAGAACTATAACCCAAATTCCACGGTCGGATGAGTATCTTATTATGACTTGCATATCATCATCATCGTCATCATCATCATCACCGCCCACCTGTTCCACTGCTGTACTCGGACGCCATCGATGACAGCTAAGACTTACGTGCAATCATTATTTTTAACGTTGACTTGATTTATTAAATAATGGCGTATCTGATATGGTAACACAAATCCGGTAAAATAATATCAGACACCGCGATATAAGTATTAAAACAATCCTTTTAGCAAAATTATAAATCCTGATATAACACGGTGACTGCACTCCGATGCAGGATAATTAAAACATATGCAGAATACGGCCGGCCGCTGTTAAGGGATTACCGGATCGTATGCAAATCAGCTCGGCTCGTAATTATTAAACAAGGCATTACACCGCCTTCCCCGTCCCCCGGGCGCCGCTCACACCAACTCTCAACAACTCTCACCAACTCTCACCGGCTCTCGCCACTTCTCATCATTTTTCACCGACTACCACCACCTTCCACTGCCTATGCCTTTCTCGCAACTTTTCTTTGTTCCGTAATAAAATACACGTAGTTTAAATACTGACATATTGACTCATGATTTTGCTTGGCAGAATAGATTATTACATATTTAATGCCGACCACTTACCTAGTAAGTTTCAATCATCAGTTTGCTAACTTGTATGAAACTTTTAAATAAAAGAGGTTTTACTTTAGCAACAGCTATAGTTATGTCAGCGAGTTCATTCCTTTGTTTAAAAATGCTAAGCTTCAAGCTAAAAGTCGGAGCTAGAGTTTCGTTCTTAAATTACAGTTTTTAAGGTTGGAACTAACAATGATACAGCTGTGACATAATAAGGAAAACGTGTATAAAAAAGAATTGTTATGGTAAATATTTCCTCCGAACTTCCAAAGTTTGCGAGTTGATTTACTCGAATTATACACGATAAGATGGAGCGAGGGAAAACACCGCGAGGAAACAGGAAAAATGGCGGCAGAAAACTTTGTAACGAGATAAGGTATCGTCGACGAGACCCTTTATGGTGGTTAAGCAGACAGAGGCTGTGAGTGTTAGGTCAGCCAGCGCCGTGAGATGGTAATTCCCGCTGCCAGCGATCACACGCCTCCTGCCTTTTAATAGCCATAAGCAGGTACCCTGTAGGTGGACATCTACGCTGGTCAGTAAATCTTCATAATGGTAAACGGCAGGCGACAGACGGTTTAAAATGAAGCTTTAAAGGATCACATCATAAATAACCGTGTACTGTGGCTATTTCAATGTATCTGGCATGCTCGGCGCGGGGGTGCGGGTTCCCGGGGGGGGAGTGTCTGGCGAGCCGCCACAGTTTTATGGGCACATTTGGCAAATAGCTGAGTGCCAGTAACATAATTAGCCCGCGGAAGAATCGGCTGCGGCGCGCGGCGGGCGCGGCGGTCAAACACCCGTGCCCAGTTTACCGGTAGGAGAATAATATTACATGTTTACTACCATCCATGACCAAATTGAACCCTTATCACTGGGTTGACAGTCTGTCGAAACCTATAGAGCACTTGCCGTTAACATACAATCAAAGACATTACACTTCACTACATAAGGAAATTAATGTAGAAATACATTTGATGACCTCTGTGGCTCAATGGCTAGTGCGTTGGCGCTCAAGCCAGAGATACCGGGTTCCAATCCCGCCAGGGAACAAAAAGTTTTCTGTGTTCCTGGGTCATGGATGTGTATTAAATACATGGTGTATTATGTAAAATTTTTTAAATATAATATGTATTTATATAAAAGTATTAAATATGAATAATAAGTATGTAGTCTGGTACCCGTAGCACAAGTTCTTCGGAAACTTACCACGGGACCAGATTGACGCTACTCCTGGGTACACCTCATTAATAGGAAAACGAACTGACTGAACCTGCTCGAAAGTGATGTTATATGCAACACCGTATCTATCGTATCTCCCTCATGTATTTAATATTTGAGCACCAGCCGCTAAAGGTAATGTTCCGTGTGTCTGTCGTATCGTAGCTCGGAAACTGCTGAGTTTTTATTTGATATTCTATTGGCGGTTCATTGACGTATCTCGATAAAAGTATTTCCGTTTTAGGGTCCCAGCTCTTTCGTTCCTGCGATGAAGGATTTCTAATCATGAACTTTTAACTAGCTATTTAATAAACATAATACTATTCTGATCATGTTATAATTGCAATAGTTTGTAAGTTTTATTGTTTGTTTGTCACCTAATCACGTTAAAAAAATAAAGTATTTTTTCTTTCTACTTACGAGCGTTGGTAGTCACCACAAGGCTCCAACTACTCGGCTTCTTCTTATGACATTAAAAACCTTAGGTTGGGCACTGAGTCCAAAAATAATAATAATTGGCCTTGTCGCCCCAGCCCGGCAAGTGCCCCGGGGAGTGCCTCAGAAAGTGCCCCGTGGAGGGCTCCTCAGTCGAATCACGGGGCCCTCCACGTATGTGACATATTGTTTTAATTGGTTGGACTCAGAAATATCTAACGAAACGAATACTCTTATACGTTTTGTAAAAACGCTGTAATTTTTGTTATCCAGTTCGAAATCACAACGATTCTATAGAAGTTTCACTTCAAAAATATTTTCTTTTATTCTTATTTTGTGCGATTATCCGTGAATCAGAACATATTATGACGAACCATATCATATTATACTTTAAATTAAATTGCTTACGTTCACATTAAAAACTACTTAAAGCGGGTAGCCACCATGTTTTTCCCTTTTGTTTGTGGAGCTCGATATTTCAACATTGTCTGTGAAAGTCTTGTTCACTAGACTAGTTCAGTATTGTCATACAGTTTAGTATTACTGAGAACAACAGCGCAGTAATATACAGCATCCACCCGGAACAGAGATACTGATAGTTGTTTGAACAATAATGAGTTTCATAAACCAATAACACACCTGTCAGTGAATATAATATAACATCCACAGCAGCCTGGCTCGCGAGATAGCCGCGGATTACAGCTTTGATTTACACACATACGTAATGAACGCTAAACTCTATTTATAATTCAACTGGCCAAAGCGAAACGGTAATTTACCAAACACACACAACGAATGCTTTTAATGACATAAATAAATAATGAGATATATAACAATGGTTCAGTGGTGGCTTTTGGCGCTGTGCTGCGTTCCGTAGGGAGAGGTGGTACCGGGCCGGGGTAACCGTTGGCTGGAACATTGTATCTCATCGTTCCCACGACACTCACAAATCAAGGGTAAAACTAATATAATAAAGCTGGAAGAAATCCTTTTTTATGATCTCTAAGGGTATTATTATTTAAAGATGACAACGTCATATCCTGACGTGAGCCAGATCACCTATAAAATATTCTCAGCGTGCAGCTAATTATATTAGAACTTTACTCGCGATAAAAATCTCGGCGTCGAACAAATCCCTCCATAAACCAGTCACTTATCCCCTCCTCCCCTCACCCCCGCGCTCGCCCCCGCTCAAGAGATTCATCCCATTAATTCGCCAACATCGTATAAATGGTAATACGGGGCGGGACAACAACGGGAACGCGGCTTACTTTATTATAAGCCGAGGACTCCGATTCACCGCCGCCGAACTGATAACGAATATCTCGATATCATATCGGAATTGTGTTCTTATTGTTTATTATGTCCTTACCAAATATCATTGGGATCTGATGAAACGTAAAGTAGGAATATAGATTTAGCAAATCTTGCATTGATTAATAGTATAACATACTCCGCGTTTGCTCACTCTCGAAGTGAAAAGAACTTTTCTTAATAATTACGCCGTCATTTTTGAATATTATTTTTCCGGAGATGAGTATGTTTGAAGCAACAAATATAATCCACAGACTATAACATTATTACACAATACACTATCTGACATTTCAAATATTTCCTGGTTTTAAATGCTGATGATGATGACGATTGCGATAGAAAAGATTGTTACGTGGATCGAGCACCCTCAGCTCTACAATTGTCTAGTAACAACGAAACACGAGTGATCTGTAACGAGTATTGAGATATTTTAATTGACACGTGCCATTGTTCTACCTTAATAATGCATGTGTATGTCACCGGGTTACAAACAGTCGGTAACAGTCAGCAGGCAGCAACAATCAATGCCAACTTAGCAGGGAACGAAAGCAAAAAACAGACACTGTTTGACGACTGCTAAGATGCCGTTCAATGTTTGTAACATTGAACGGCATTTTAGGAGTCGTCAAGCAGTAAAAAGCTATTTAACTGACAGTCAGCAGTAAATAGCGACTTAACTATATAGTATATGTTATAAAATAAACTTAAAGGAATAATTTCGACGGATCTTTATTTTCATGAGGTAAAAATTTTACAGAGGTCCCATAAGATGTTTTGATTACATAAGATATTTATATATTCAAATGTTTATAACAGTTTATATTAACATGTTTCTTTATGATTAAAATTTAATTACTTTGTCTACAAACAAGACATTTGTAAAGAAAGTTGAAATATCGAGCTCCGCGTAATAATAATAAAAAACATATTGAAAGTTCCGCTTTAATTTTTTTTGTGATATTATGTTTAATTGAAATCCCTTCTGATGAACATTGAATGAACAATGAACGTTCTAGTAACATCAGAACATCGTAGAATATTGTAGAGCGTTGTTAATGATGATCGAGCTGTGTGTGGGAGCAGTTCCCTTTACACCAGTCATTCTGCCGGAGCAGGCCAAGCGCGATTAGGACCTGTACCAGCGATGAGCAGTTATCGAATATATTCGTGTGAGTGACTCATGAAAACAGAAACAAATAAATATTAGGACTGTTCGTTTGCCCCTTGTATGTTAACTGGCGACCTCTCAATTTTAACGGATGATTTTATTAGTTAGTTGATCCACAGAGATCAAACGATCTAAGGTCATCCAGTAAGTGAAAGGCTTGGCGAGTACAGCCCTATCGGCTCTAGTATATTAAAAAAAACATGTTTAATTACAAACGCTTGATCGCCAAATAACTGCTTTGCAGCCGAATTTGGCCAGCACGCCCAGCGTGTTATCTCACGGTCACATTATTCTTAAGTAATTTGACAGCTATGCTGTCCTGTTTCGTGCGGCTTGTGACCTTTCAGTGGCGCCTTGCGCCTACATTGATCAATAGTTGCGCTGATGTCTATGTGCGTTTGGTCGGTCTCTGAATGTTCGCTCGTATCCTCATGCCACAAGAAAAGATTGATGTGACTTATTTTGTAATTACCTCATCTAGAACAACCTGAAATGCCCAGGGTAAAATGAATGTTGCCTCTAATAAAGGTACCTATTAATTTGTCAATCAAATACGGGACCCTAAAACAGAGCAGCCTGCGAAGAAAAGTACAAAGCTTATCCTCTCATCTTTAAACAAAATCAACATCGAAAATTGTGTTTCAGAAATTTTAATAAAGTAATTTATTTTTAATCTCCCCAACGACAACATTGCCTTGCAAATTTACTTTATACAAAAAAACGAAACATGATTTTTTTACCTGTATTATTACGAAGGTGAAAATTTCAATGATTTGCTATAATTCCGCCCAAAAGCCGCCGTGAAACGCCCAGTCGGTGGAAAATGGTTTAATCGCGCGCGCTCGGGTGTGCTTCATACAGCTATTGACGGTGAAACGCCGAGCGCGTTACTAATACTGACTGCGGCTGAAACCGGGGGCGCACAGATTTGATTTACATCATCCGTATTCGACAGTCTTTTGTTGTATCAGATGTTTGGTCGTAACTCGTAGTAGTTTTTAATCTTTTATTCACTACAACTTACAAGCATAGTTCCGCTTTCTTCAACGCATATTTAACAAACTAATGTTTCGATAATTTTAATTAGTAAATATGGAGTTCCTTCTTTTTATTGGAATAATTGTTGAAACTCTACTTCAATTATCTAAATTACGGTTTCGCCTGCACTCAGACACCATAATATATCAGAGGAAACTGATATCCGTTCCGGATCGGGAGCATCGCCCGTGTAAGTGATTGGGTCACCGGAGCCCCGAGCGCGGAGCAGCGCCAACTCCCGCCACGAGTAATGGACCCGCCATCCGTCAAATATCTACCCATTTGCTCGGGGGTGCGGCGGAGTGTGGCGGGGTGCGGAGGGGAGGGGCCAGTCGCCGCTGCATCCATCACAGCACTGCCGCTGGATACTTGTGGCGTCGTACAGAATTAGAACTTACTCAGCTGTCCTCCACCATCCACACCTTCACATATTATATTTGTCATCCCGCTACATGCAATATTATGCAGAGTTATTTAAACGTGTATAAATGGAGCAACTTCTACCTTTGCTTGTCTTGCCTGTTTTAAAAATGTCGCTTTGGTTTCTAACTATTTAGGCTCTTATAATTTACAAATTAAGCTAATTACTCTTTCGAGAGCTATTTTTACTATTTTAATACTATGTATTCAAAGTGGGTTATAACAATGTTGATCAATTATAAATAGATTAACAACTACAGCGTGCAGTTGTAGCGCCATATTGGATCGAGCTGTCACATACGGCGGCGCCATATTATGAATTTACAGCAATTTAATAATCCCCTGTAATTGAAACTCTTTTTTGCATATAAATCATCAACACATTTTGTTCACTCGTTCAGTACTCTCACCATCATAATGTCCGTGGCCATCTGCTGGGATTGCAAGCATCCTTCTGGTTATAGTTTCCTTCTAGCTTCATTTTCTTCTATGTCCAAGCGCTGGCAACTGCAGGTTGGCAACCTTTACACATCCTTGATACCGAATAAGTAAGTTTAAAAATTGTAAACTATATTTTGAAAAGAGCAACCCAACAGAGTTTCTTGCTATAATCTTCTCATATACTATACTAGTATAGTAGAATGTGTTTCAGTTTTTGTAATAGAATATTTGAAAAGATTAGTTCCACTGAGTTTGTTTCGCCGGTTCTTCTCAGTGAGTTTGCTTTGGAACCGGTGGTAGACTCAATTGACTTTCAAAAAGATACTTTGATTGTACTATTTTGAATAAAATTTTTGACTTTGACTTTGAATATCTTATTTATTAAGCGGATTTGTTAACGATTTTCGTCTTTGTCGGTGAATTTGCAAAATGTTTGCCATTTTCACTAGGGTTCGTTCCGAGCTGTTCTATAAATCTGAGATTTTTAAGACTTTAGTCTAAATTATAACCTTCTGATAAATTATATAAAACACAGTATTCATTTTAAACGCCACCCGTATGCATCAAACTGGCTTAATTTATGTGGCGCTTGTATTTGCTCGGACGTTAAATTTGCAGCTGCATAAAATTTTAATTATCAGATTCGTTACATTAAAAACAAAAGAACCGGAATTATGGCATGTAACGTGCAGGGCTGGTTTGGTGGAAAGATGAAACATCCAGCCAGCGTCCAAATGATTTGTCTCACAACAACGGACTTTCCGGCTCACCGAGTGCAGAGGGGCCACCCTACCGTAATATACGCGAGGAAGGAAAATAAAATTTGATATTTAATTGAAATGGATAGCAGCCTCGCTGTTGTGTAAATTAGCACCCGGCGCAAGGGAGGGAGACATACGGAGGACCTCCCCGCATCATCATCATCATCATCATCATTATCTAAAGGTACTACAAACAAAATCAATCGTCATGTAGTATAATAGTCGGCTATCCTGAAGATTTTTTTCGGGAATTTTATTTTTAATTTAATTAGTGTTGCTATTTAGCCATTTCGACTCGACAAGAAGAAGTGTTGCTGTTTTTTTAACCCTTATTAATTATCCGCTATTTACTTATTTCTACAAACATTATATAAGTAAAATGTGTTTATTTCTCTTATTTATTTCGCCAGTCGAACACGCTTCGAGCTAATCGATCTTAGTAGCTTGCATCCCCCCTGCCCTCGCCTCTCCCCCTCCCTGCTGTAATCAGCTGATGAACGCGCTACTGGTTTTTGTCCACCACCGCAACTCTCCGGATGAATGTCTCCGTATCTCCATACCCCCGCGGGGGGCGTTACCGAGGCAGATTACCAGATGTATGGGTTTGTTGCCGGTCAGTACGACTTAGCAGATTAGAATAAACTAATGTTGGCCGCTTCCAACGGGTAATCCGTTCTCTTTTTAGTAGTGCAATATTAATGCTTGCAGAGGCTTTTTATATGGCACATTAACAGATTGAACTTTTTAATACAACAAGTACTTACAAGGGATCATAGAAAAGACACATGTCCCATATTAAAAAAGTTTGGCGACAAGTATTAAAGTTAAGGTCGGATAATGGGACAAAGTTGGCGGCATCATGGCGACATGACACACTGACGACACAAGCACGAGGTCGCACCCCCTTACTGCGAGCTGTAGTAGGAATGAGTGTGAAGAGTTCCAAACCAGGCTTACATTGAAACTTTAAATTATTCAGGGAAGAGCATGTTTTTTAAATTATTTCTTTACAATTTCAAAAAAAATCGGTTTTATCGGTGATGATGATGAATTTCAAAATAATTGTATTATGGATTTCTCTGCTCTCTTAACTCGGCATCCCACAAAGTTCAGTTCAGGCTATGATTTAAACCGATGAAACCAACCAATATTGGCACAGCATCTACACGAAACCTTCCCCCTAAGTTACCAGCACTCGAGCCAAACACATGTTAGATGGTCTCAGGATTGTCTTTAATATTTCCCTAAAAAATTTCGCGCTATATAAGCTTGCTGAACTAACACAAAGGGCGATGAATATTTCCTCATTCTATATACTCATAGCTTTGGGCGAAAATTGACAGGGGAGGGATTTTGTCGACATGAACGCTATGACGCGCCAGCGATTTTAGTAAGTGGATACAAATTGAAGCGGAGCGCGCTGAACGCACCAAGGTTCCAACTCAAGGTTCGTCCAGGGGACAGCCTCCCTCAATCTGTAAATACCTCGCGCTGATTTGAGAGCCCCTTAAGTAATGCAGTAATTTGGTCCCGGCCCGCGTACAAGCGGGACCCCAAGTAGAGTACCCATTTTTCATGAAAATTTATTTTTTAAGCCGCTATATATTTAAGGTTTGAGGGTTTGCTTTAAATATGAGGTTTACTTCTTCTACGTTAAAAAAAGCATATTTTCATAGGCAGGTGTAATTGAATTTCACAAAACAAGTTATATTATGATATGTGTGTGAATAGCGTCCATGGTATTATAATGCCAGCGCGAAGGAACTCTTGCTGCATGTGTTGTTCTGTGGTCGGTCTTTGTGCCAGTAAATGACGTTGCTCCTTCTCCTTTTCTTTTCTAAATATTAAAATGTTAGCAGAAGGTAAGCTTGGATACGCCACCACTAATTAACTATCACAAGTTCAACTCGCACTTGGCCGGTTTTTTAATAAAGAACTGCTTTTAATTTAATTTTAACTAACTAATTAATAAACTAAATTAAGGAACTGACGTTTTGTCCCGAAAATGGACACCCAGCTGATCATGCTGATGGCCCTTTGTCCAGTAACGAGCTGAAAGTCGCGCGCGAGGAAAAGGGCGCGCAGGAAGTACGGGGCGGGGTGCGGGAATGGGGGGGGGGGAGACCTGCCGACGCGAAAAATTGCTATTTCTCCTCCATTATTTCAGCTACATTCTAGTTAACTGTGAGTTCTAATCGTTGTTAGTGATCCTTTTTTTGATGTCGCAGTGGAAATGCTTCCACGCTATACCAGGGCCTCGGGTAGGCTCACTAGCGGGTCTGGGGACTCGCTTTAGGCTGCACTACCACACTTAAACCGATGCGTGCGCCTTCAGCCGCTTTTGCCGCCCAGGTCAAGCCACTACCGAGTATCGCGGTGATGACGATCGACAGACACAAGTTCCCTCTGATGACAGACGTCAAATGACAAATCGTGACTCATCTTAGGCATACCTCGAGGGTTTTCCTAATAATAATTGTTAATTATTGTAATGTGTGCCATGACACCTACGATTTCTACCACCTTAGTCGATATCCATCTTCAATGGGATGAGAAATAATTAATTCCCTGGATTGAATCTATAACATTGGAGAATCTATATTTTACATGCTAAAGTTATTTGCGAGATACGAACAAAGATCGCAATTTTCGTCCCGCCCTTGACCGGATTGTGATCATCAATAAATATTAATTAAATAAATGAATGGAATGTTACCAAAGAGCAAGAGTCCCGGCACAAACTTCCGGGGAGCCCGACCGACTCCACAGCGAAAGGACAAAGGGAACAAACGAATCCCTAAAAAATAAATAACGAGAAGCGAGCGGCGCCCGCGCCCCGCCCCGCTCCACCCTCCGTCGCCCGGCGCCGCACCACACAGGTTGATCCCAATAATACCAATTACTACTTTCAGTATTTTTATAGGAAACTGTCCATGGCGGTAGTTGATGGAGTATGGACTATGGAGTCAGCGTCGCTGATGAACTTACACTAGTCACAGCACCTTTATACTGGGAAAAAATGCATAATATTTTTGAAAAAATAGTCTTGAAGATCTTTCGAGTTCAAAAATAAGCTTACATTATATACAAATAAAAATCATGAAAGTGATAAGTATTACTTCCGTGATTATTGTGTTTCTGATTGTGTGATTGGTATTATACAGTTATATTATATGTGATATGTAGTATATTTTTTATGCTTACAATACCTATGTATGGTATGTATAATATACATACATACAACATTTATACATAATTAGGAAACATTATTTGTATTAATTGTTCTTAAAGTTTCCTTTTCGGTATAGGAAGAAGTTCTGCGCCTTATTTATTTATTCAATCATTTATGTACACGAAAAAAAAACTTTCAACTAACTTTGAAAAATTAAAAGGTATGTTAAGTCTCTTTGCATTTAGCTGCCGCTTTACCTGGCAACACCGGGTCGTAATGCCAAGTATTGTACGTGTTAAAACTGTTTATTTTCTGTCCGGTCTCTTTAATATTTCGAGATTAAATGCAATGGCGTGGCCGGCCTGTGTTTATCTTGATTTATGAAAATCCTCTCTGTACCCCTTCACCCTTCCCCTCCCCCTGCTCCCGCGCTCATTATATATCTCAGAGTTTCCCGCTGGTACCACTTTCCGGTATGTAATTGTCCCTTCGTTTTGAAACGACTTTAGTTTCCCAAAAGTATGACTGTTGTGAACTACTCCACCGATATAATGGAACAACTCTTACGGTCCTCCCGTGACCATGGTTACTGTAAAGTACGGCAGGCTGGTAAAAAAAAAAAAAATTAGTGATAAAATCCGTAACAAATGCTTTATTAAAATGAGTGCAAATTGCGTATAAATTAGAAAACAAAACTGAAGAACGTAGCAAAAATAAAATATCAACCTGTACCTATATGTTCCACTGCTGGGCACGGGTCTCCCCATCGAAGGAGGAGGATATTGAGCCATAGTTCACCGATGCACTGGGTCAAAGCGGTTTGCTGAACTTCACACACCTTCAAATACTTTTTATCTCATTAGGTATGCAGGTTTCCTCGCGATATTATCCTTCACCGGTAAACGAGCGAAGGTCTCGTGTTCAGGGATAACTGGTCTAAGGTCTAAGATCCGCTGCGAGCCGACCCCTTATCCACTGAGCCATCGTCACTCGCAAATGTAACGTGAGCTAAAATTATTCGGCCTCTAGTAATTAGTAATTATATTTGAAAGAAAGAAAGGTAAATGTTATCATTGTTCAAAACAATAAAGACATTATTATTTGCCAATTAGATCGTAAATGTAAGCAGTCAATAAACTATACAGGATGTATAAAAAACTGAAACACTCTATCGTGGTCTCAGTGCGCACCTGCTACTATGAAGGATGCTTGATGGAGGGAATACTGTTTATTAAAGCAGTCATAAACAACAGCAGTAGCCTCGACAGTTAAAATCTCAATATCTAAAGGCAGAAAGTGAGACGAGTACAAAGTTGAAGAAACTTCCTGACGCTGAAACAATACACTCCATTAAAACAATTATTATTATTACTTTCAAGTTGAAAGCTTAAAAATATTATTATGTTACCAAATTATTTATGAACTGCGTCATTAATGTTTTAATTAATAATTGCCGTCTTGGCGTTCATTGAAGGAGGTCTATGTTCAACAGTGGACGGATACAGATGACGAGGATGTAGTAATATTAGGTTCTTTAGAATTGGAGAACAAAATATATTTTTGTATTTTCGAGAATTTAAATGTTTGTAATAAACTACTGTTTACGGATTATTTAGATTTATAGAAAAGGTTTTTACTAAAATCTTGCTTAGCCTTGAGGTTTTACTCAACCAAAAATAAAAATAATTTTCTTTCGTAGTTGTGCCCAAGAAATTTGCGCGTTTAAACAAACAAAACTTTTATAGCAGTGTAGATATTAACATTGTTATTATCACTAGACTATTTAGGGGATATTCAGCACGTTTTTGTGGAAAATGGATATATTATATCCGTTTTTAAATAAACTAAAGTAGTATGATTTTGATATTATATAAGCGTTGAATATTCTAATGTTCATGTACGTCACAGTATTTTATCTGAAAGTGACACGATATATATCGCTTATTTGTTGTGGCCGATGGGCCATTATGGTTCAAGAGTGGAGGCCGCGTTTAGGAATATGAAGTGTTGGTCGGCCATTAACTAGATGGTAAGACGATCTCAGTGGCAGGTGCGTGTTGAATGCGAGTAGCAAAGGATCGGTCCCGGTCGTCTTGGCGTTCACTGAGTGAGACCTATATTCAGCAGAGGATGGATAAAGGCTGATGATGATGTTGTGTTAGCTTCCAGTTTTCAACAACACTTTAACTAAGTATATATATTTTATTAAGTTAGGCAATTGTGTTTAATGGAAACAATATAACGTGTCTTGTGTCACAGTGTATTTCAAGTGTAAGCCCGCTGCAATATGAAGTGCTCTGGTTCGATTGTGTCGTGTTGGTGTGGCACTACTGGCAACACCGCGCGGTTCAGGTGAGCTGTAATGAGCGGGCGCGCTGCCGGCTGTTTGCTCGGCTCTCACCCCATTCGCACGACTATCTATTCACATACAGTGTTGCCACATCCCGTTATTTAATCATCCTACTGTCAAAAATTGTAGTCTTATTTCATTTTAATATATTCCTGTGAAAACATAAAATTAAAAACAATTATTAATCCTACCCTAACCACTTAATAGCACCTAAAACGATGTCGAGATATAAAATACCAGCTATGGCTCACAGCTTCGTCTGCGTCACAATTTTAAGGTCTTACAGCCTATTTAGGTATCTCTCTACCACTCTCTATCACTCTCCCTTTATTTTAGAGTCTTGCTATTGTCGGTAGAGTAGCCGCCAATCTCCTTTGCCAATACCTTCTTCACTATCTGCTCATATAATTTCTCCTCGATCTACCTCTTCCTCTCTTTCTCTCAATCCTTCTTGTGTTATATTTTTCCTCTTCGCTTAGTTTTAAAAATGTTTTTTTCATCTTTAACTATGGTAGGTAGGGGTCTAAAAATGTTGTATCCCTATCTGTTTAGGTAAAAAATATATACTTCATAATACCTCTTAACACAAGCTCGTGTCGTTTTCTAAACATTCATCCATCCTAATAATAGTTATAAAATATGTACAACCTCATTGGTTTTTCAGAGATAATTTATCACTTCTGCGATTTCTTGAAGCGGTTGCCGATCAAAAACTATTCAGATGAGCCACAATGTAAGTATGATTCAGATCTATACAACAATGGCAGGCTCCTTTACAATATATTGTTATCTTAAGTTAATATACATTTGAGAGGTAGTCCTAAAGACATCCGCAATCTTTAAATTAGTGATCGCGGTAGGGAAGGCTATGGTTATTACTGGATGGGAGTTATCACTCTAACTCACTGAACCCCTGCTGATCGATTTTTTACTGACCCCGATACTTCGGCGAACAATTTGAATTAAAACAGTGAACTTTTTCAAAGTATTTACTAGATAACAATAATATATCCAAATGCATAAATAAATGAATGTTGATATAGCATACAACACTTACCCGTAATGAGGGGTAAGTGTAGTAGCAGGGCAGCCCCGACGGCGGGCGCGCCGCACTTTCTCCCCTGCATGCACAATACTCGAGGCCTTTGTTCCACTTTGCAGCTATTCCCAGGTATTCTAAAACGGATTTCAGCCTACTTCGACGCGCACTAGTCGAGCACCCGGCTTCGTTTGCCCAAGATAATCTGTTTTGCTTCAACGAAAGGCTGAAATGGTATGAAATAATTGACCAAACATACATAAAAAAGTAGAGATAGTAAAGAAGTATGTTTCTTGGCAAGATCACAGGATGAGTTAACAAATACAATAATACTAGCAGGGTAACGCGGTTTCACTCGCGGAGTTCCCGTTCCCGTGGGAATACAGGAATAAGTTTATAATAATATAGCTTATGTTATTCGCTGATCATATAACTCTCTATTGCTGTAAGAATATTTTAAATTCGTCCAGTAGTTTCGTAGCCTCTTCAATGCAAACAAACAAATCTTTCCTCTTTATAATATTAGTATAGATAATGAAGGATAACGAGTCTGAAAGTTAGTTTGGACGCGCTGATCTCCGGAACGACTAATTGGAAACGGAAAAAAAAATGGTTTACATACAATCGATAGCCCGACGAGTTAATAAAGGAAAAGTTTAATTTTTCAAATTTGAAGTACGTAACAATAAGGAGAGTCTATACCCGGATTTTTAATTCGATTCCAGATTTGACAATTTCAGTGTTGCAACGTTATGACAAGTATTAAATAGTGTCGTTGCGAAATTATTCGATACGAAAATGGAATATTTCCGAATCGATTCCTCTCGATTATAGTAGTATATCTAAACAATTACTACTTTTAATAGAAACTAAGTATATCAGGAAATTAAATATTTCTGAACGGATTTAGTTATAACCATTAATTTTATTTAGGATCTGAGAGTTTTTTTTTATTAATTGTTTATAAAATAAATTTAAAAAAATTGATAATGAAGAAATATGAGAAGATAAACAAAATGGCCATAGCTGCACGAGCGCGCACGCATTGCATATACAGAAAACTATCTATGTAGGCTCTTTTATTATAAGTTTTGTTTTTAATATAAAAAACAAAAACATTAACTTTTTATAAAATAAAGCAGTGATTACTAATTAATATATAATTATTATGAATAATTATTTATTTATTTGAATAAAAATCAATAATTTAGTCTTTAATTAGCACACCAATATTATGATTGCATAAACATAAATCGCGATTGTTTATCGATTTTTGTGTTCATCACTACACTATTATGTGTGGTATCATTATTTTACAAAATGACAGTAGCTAATGTCAAATGTGGAATCGAATTATAATTCCGAGTATAGTTCATAAAACATGTTTTTATTAAATTCAAAGATGGCACGGAAATGTTTAAATTAATTTAAAACTTCTCAATGATATTGAACTGTGATAGCGCGCGCACCGCCGCCGGCGCCGGGCCGGGCGGGCTACGGAGCTGCAGCTATCCGTTACGCCGAGTTCTAATTAAACGCTATTTCAACAAACTTCCGTTGATGCTGCTAATTGAATATACACAGAGTTTTAACCTTCTATTAATATAACTCTCAATTTGAGGAATAAAAGTGAATTAATCAGTTTGTTGCCTCGCTCGCCTCGTATCATATAAATGCGATATTGTATGTGCCTGTGACACGAGTATACTACACCGTAACATCTCTATATTATCTAAAATCCTTCTGGAAGGTAGACAATAAAAAGCATTTAAACGGACATATCACTTCCCTTTTCTCTGAGGAACGCTAGACAACAAAAGGCGCGGTCTGTACCACCGCACGCCGGAACCGCCTCTCCCCGCGCCCCGCGCCCCGTGCCCCGCGCCCCGCGCCAGCCTGCGACATGGAACCGTTTATCATACAGCGTCACTTTAATACCGAATATATCATGTTTTAAAATGGGAACACTGGAAAGCTGTTTTACATTTGCTTATATTATTAAAGGAGAGAATCAACATTGCACTTGGAGGGTTTTGCTGAATGGTGATTAATCTATTATAATTTCCTTTTTAAAATAATTCACGACAGGAAACTGTTCTGTGAGACTCGGATTTGACTCTGATTTTCGAAGCATTAATCTTCTGTCGTCTAACAACTCCGCAGACATCAGACGCCACACATCTGCCGGATCTGTCAACAACAGGGAACCACAGCGAGATGCCAATCCCGCTGAAAAACCGGACGGCTGTGAGTGAGTGAATGCTCGTCACTTGTTTTAGGTTCTGTGATTACTAATCCAAACAAGTTTTTTAACAAAGTATAAGACACTCGAACCTTTACGTTTTCACTCGAACCATTGAACCATCCTACTTATATTTTATTACTAGTTTAATATAATTCTAAAGTAAACGGTATTACTAGAGCGGACTCGGAAATATGAGCATTTTATGTTTCAGTATAAAACTTTAACTGGATAACTTATAGCGTTTAGCCTCTCCCCGCTCTCCCCGCTCTCCCCGACTCTCCCCGGCTTCCCCTATCTCCCCCGCCACTCGAAGTCAGCAAATTGGACATAAAACTGCTTTCACTACTCACTGGTTGTAAATCCCTAAGATCACCTCAACATAGATTATTAATTATAATATTGTTTTCCAATGTTTATGATTTACGCGAAATTCACTCATCATGATGAAACAAATTTTACGGCTCTTATAGCGGTTTATAATGCCTTTACAAGCCCGACATTTCGGAACTTATATATTTGTTTCATAAACGAAAACTTACTTTTTTCAACTTGTGACCAAGTATACAATCTACCCCTT
This sequence comes from Lycaena phlaeas, assembly GCA_905333005.2. Taxonomy (NCBI): domain Eukaryota; kingdom Metazoa; phylum Arthropoda; class Insecta; order Lepidoptera; family Lycaenidae; genus Lycaena; species Lycaena phlaeas. Next base: position 329,914 of record HG995182.1, read on the forward strand.
GCTTTGGATCCGGTGGTAGACTCAATTGACGTTCAAAAAGATACTTTGAATAAAATTTATGACTTTGACTTTGACCTATAGGTAGGCTTCAATCAAGTAGCGCCTTTAAAAAATATAAAATAATTTATTTGATAATCCTAAACTTTAAGATAATATCTTTTTTTTTTACTGAGCACCCGATCAGCCATATCCAACTGGGCGCTGGGCAGTATCTGTCAACAACTTACTTTACTTCAAAGCGAATTCTTATACGACGTGTGCTCCACGTTCGCCGGAATAAACTGCAAACGGCTGCTATGAGTCTCTCAATACTGCCTCTATAATGCCCCCGTATTCCCCAGGGAACACCGTCAATACCATTCGTACACAACTCCGGGATATGCCCGTCATCAAAAATGCAAGTAGTTCCTTCATGCGGTGTCAGACGTAAGCTTTCCGTATATACAAAGGTACTCTGTGACGTAAGCTTTATGGCGGCGGGCCGGGTAAGAGCGACGGTGGCCTGCGCTGAGGCCATTTGGCTCGGTGCCTTATCCTCAGGCCTCAAATCAGACCCCACGGCCTCCCGGCGACCGGGCCACTGGACTGAGCTAGTCTTGTTTGTGAGCTCTCAGCTCTCAGCTCGTATCCCCGTGATATACGGTTAATGTTCGGTTCGCTCGTTGCTTTGAATGTTTAAACTATTCATATTATAGTTTGTGTGTATATTAAATGTTATTTATAGGTATATTATATTAAATGTGTTTGGTATGGCTTATGAGTGTGTAACTGTGTTTATATTAGGACAAAAAAGCGCTAAAAGTAGTAACAATATAAGTTATATTTACATATTGTATTTTAATTTGTTTATTATCAAGTTTGTCATGATTGGTTTAAAAAATGTTTAAGATATATCAGCCAGCTATTGCGAGATATATTAGATTTTTTAATATTGTAGTGCCCTGTATGCCAATAAATGAGTATTACACCGGCACCCGAACCTTTACACACACTTTACATCTCTCACATATCCTCACAATATTCTAAATAAATAGTCAGGAAACAACCTATTACGTATTAACCGGAATAAACCGGCCTCTAATGTATTAGTTAATACGCTACACATTCATAAGTTATTCATAAAAACACTCTGTGTAATGTTTTAGTATAATACAAGACAAGATGACAGAAGCGTAAATATTAGAAAGCAATAACTGCTATTGTTTATTCCATAAATATTTTACGATAATTGTAATTATAAATAATACAATATGTCATTATAGTAATATTTTTTGATTCAATAAGCATAGCACTAGCTCGTCTTGGGCGGCGGCGGCTCGCGGCCCGGCCCAAATTTTGTTTCAGAGAGCACGTGCTGCATTTATGAAAGGAACGTTAACATAAAACGGTGCGATTGAATAAAACTTCTAGCTGTGCTTTATATAATACAACTGTGATACTATAAGTTTACACGAAAGCGTTCCCATGTCTTAGCGTTTATTTATGAGCGCATCTTGACTGCGAATATTCACATCATACTGTAACTGGATTGGATGCGAGTACCAAGGGATAGGTCGTCTTGGCGTTCATTGAGGGAGGTCTATGTTCAGCAGTGGACGGATAAAGGCTGATGATGATGATGATGATGACTGTAACTGAGCGGTGCATATCTTATATTGCGAATAAACATTTGATTCTCTCTTCGTAAACCCTCGCATACAGCGCCAACCTCAATTGCCGTCAACCTGTAGAGAGGAGCTCGTAACACAAATCAAGTGATTTTCAGCTGGAGTCAATAACACTTGCACCGTCATGATCACCGGCCCGCCTGTCCCGCCGCGATAACCCCAGTGCGGCGTGCGGCGTCATCCGACGAGCCAATGCGGGGATTATAGATATAGACCGGGAATTGATTCTGGTTGGAAATTTTATGGGACGCGATGTGGGATACAATGTGGGACGCGAGGGGGAATATATAAGAAATTTACTATGTAAGTTCCATCGAATATATCGTTATGTTTACTTATATTTTTTATATGTTGAAGGTTTTGCAGTTTGTATTGATTTTAATAAACGTTTTGTTTTTTAATAAATTGGAGGTGATTTGCTGGAATGATGCGTTTTTGGGGAGTACACAATAACGGTATTATCAACACTGTGCTGTGTGCACGGTATACATTGCATTCATGTTGGAGTCAGAACTGCCGTCGCAGCAACTGGCCCTCCCGAGCACACAGTCGCTGAAACAGCACTAACAGCTGCTGGCTGCTGCTAATAAAAAAGCTAATTTAAAATCATGCTAGATACTGCTTTGCTTGACAAGGAAGTAGGTAATCGTGATTTAAATACATATTTTATAAGCTCTTATAACTTCCATGGATCTGAGTTTTGAGACGATTCCTTATAAATATCTTTATTTCGTCTTGGCAAATTTGGTACTGAAACATTAAGAAGACAAGGACCAGGACCGGCCCCACCAAGGTGGTACTGGACGTTCACATAATACCGACGTAAAGTGTCAGCTACGCTGTTGTATTTCATGCAGCTTGTGAGTTTGCCGTTTCCTTTTGAGGGATAGAGTAAAGGAGGGTAATGCAACTGCATAAGCGTTTTGGGCATGTGTATGGGCGTCGGTAATCACCACAGCGCTCCAACCGCTCGGTTATAACCCGAGGGAACGGGTTCAAGTTCTGCCAAGAGTAGGCCATTATGTAATTACTGATTTAGTATTTTGGGTTCATGTTTTTGTTTACCTAGTTCCCCTAACACCCATGTAAGAGCTTTCACCGCTACGTTCCTTTGACGTGGTAAAACAGTTAATAAATATTTATTTATTACAAGGAGAACCCGCAAACGGCGTTCTGCCCTGCTAAGTGAATGCCTTTACATAAACAGAGTAATTCAATTTGATGTAGTGATCAGAGCCGTAAATAGGGAGGTGCCACCGGTACCCAGGCACAGGGGGTAGACGCTGCGGCCCAAAAATTCCCAGACCAGGCAAGACTATTTTTTTTTTCAAGGGCGTTTTTTTTTATAGAAGCTCGCACAGGGCGCAAAAAAGGCTATTTACGGCTCTGGTAGTGATATAATAATATAGGGTACATCCGTATGGAATCGCCATGATATACATTTATAAAGAAAGCAAGATATACAGGGGTGTTAACGGCCTCTAACTGATTACGAAGGTGGGGTCAGCTGTTCCCGTGTGAGTCCGTGTGAGCAGGGCTCCGCAGTAAATCATCACTCGACCCTGCAGTAATTTATCGCCTGACCGCGGGTTCCGCCAATTTGTTCCACAAATGTTGAAACACGCTACATAATTGAATATAACGAGGTAATGGTCTCATTTTCGATAATTACTCTAAGAGGATGAGATTCCGACCCGTAATAAAATGTTGGATAATTGATTGTGATAGCCGGCCGGCGTTCAAGTATATTTCACATATACTTGAATAATAAAATAAATTTATTTGAATACTCAACAGGTCAGAATTCAAATATAGTGTATGATTCGAACACTAACTCTGATTTGTTTGATGAGTTAAGACTTAGGCTAAATAAACTGAAATTGGATGAAATAAGCATAAGCTAGATAAAATGAAAGTAAATTTGATAAATTAGGAATCAAACTAGACAATCTCAAGCTCGATAGTTCATGATCAATTTCACCGCTGAACGCATGAAAACAGTATCTACCAGATTAGGGCATATAATTACGACTAAAATTAAACATAAGAAAACCCTCTACAGTCTAGATAGTCCGCTAAGGAAGCTTTTAATATTCGTAAAGCTATACAATGTTACTACGACTACATTTTTAAAATAAAGTCAACAAACAAACAAACAAGATAACTGATAAGGATACATAAATTAGTAGGTAAACGCCCAACAAGTTGAAACTTACGAATGTACTCTCATAAAACCTCGATGGTAATGAATAATGAAGTTAGTCACAAAGGCATTTATTACAACTGGCAATAATTTTGGCAGTCGTAGAGGCCCGCAGCCTGCAACACAAAGGTTAGCGGGTGAATTTATCGCGCCAATGTAAACTAGAGGAGAAATTGTGAGCGCGTTGTTCAGGAGCGTTTGCCCCATGCATAATATTATTACCATCGCTATGACAGTGTTGCCATTATAGTAAAAATAAGGAGATAGAAATGAAAAACGTATTTATCGTCTTTCGTAATTTTTTATGGTCAAAAACGTTGGAAAATAAAGGAAAATACAAATGCATGTTTTAGCCCAGACGAGTTAAATATTATAAACGTCCAAATATCGAGCTCCGAATAATAATGTTAAATAAATAATAGTTTAAAAAGCTAAAAAAAAAACACGCTTTACAAGTCTCTCGGAGTTCGCGCACTAGCTCTATCTCTCTTACTCGCCGCATGCAAAGGATGCGGAAAGGAATTAATTAATGCTGGCGAATCTAATTGGGATAATCGGATTTTGTAATCGAATTATTGCTTTGTCATCGGTCTTTGACAGGTGTGCAAAGTTTGAATTAAATCTGATCCTTCGAAGTAGGACAAAATCGAGCTAAAAGGAGTCGGTTACAAACATACAGGTGAAGCTAATAAAAGCGTGTTAAAAACATGATAAATATCCCGTTTTTAAAAAAGTTTAAAAAATGAAAATAACCATCCTATCCTATATAAACCCTGAATCCTATATTATAAACCTTGTTGAATAGGGATGTTGACATATGTTACAAATTCATGTAAAGTTATGTTTTACATATTAAATGCAGTATTTGAAAACCTAAAATAACATTTAAAAAGTCTACTTATTTGTCTTAAAATTTAGAAAATTAATTTAAAATGCGTTATTTATCATGCATGATCACGTGACTGTAAACGCCAATAAGGCGATGACGTCACTGAACATTGAGCTAAGTACAAACTCACCTAACATAGCGCGAGTTCTGAATGTGGTGTGTGACGTAATGACGCTTGGAGCGTTTCAAGGGCGATTTTAAAAACCATTTTTCTTTATTTAATTTTTTGTTAAAATTGGATATATTTCTTTACAAAAGTATTTTTTTCGTGTTCATATATAGTATACCTATCAAATAAAATCAATTACAAAAATTAGTCAACATCCCTATTGTAGGGGGCTTTTGATATGTTTGATCATTAGCCGAATGAACTGGTTTGATTTGGTTAAAGTGTCTCATACCTAAAGCATCTTAATTAATTCTAAATTAACGTGTTATATATAATCCGATAACTCGTACTCTAATAAAGGAATATATTACAGTGATTGGCGTTAGTAGCTTATTATTATAATGTTAAACGTATAGTTACTACGATAATTACAGGTACTTGTAGCAGAACAGTTCCAGGCGGCCACAGGATCACGGGCCGCGCGGGTACAGAGGAATATATTATGTAATATTATTATGTATGAATGTCTGATGTGAGTAGTGTATGTCACGTGACAGTGTCGTGTCTGTGGTGGTTGTTTGTTTGACTGTGTTTGTGTCGGCTGATAAATTCGCCAGCCCGAACATTTATTTATGAATTTAATAAAATATGTTGATTAAAGTATATTATAATATTGATATTTCCACTTGTATCTCATCGCGTTGCTGTCAATCAGGTTTGCGGTATTCAGTGGATGGCAAAAAACGGAACCCTTATAGATTCGTGATATCTGTCTGTCCGTTTGTATGTCACAGCCACTTTTTCCGAATCTATAGGAACGATACTGTTAAAACTTTATAAGTAGACGTATTCTGTGAACCACGTTAAGATTTTGAAACAAAAAAATAAACACATGGGGTTTCCCCATACTTAGAAATGAAATTCAAATTTTTTTTTCATCAAATCCATACGTGGGTATCAAATCCTACGGGTTGGTCTTCAGGTAAAATGTGTGTAGTCGTCTCCCCCTCTTACTTCTTATATAAGAGAATGATAAAACTAAAAAAATATAATATGATGTACATTACCATGCAAACTTACACTAAAAATTGGTTTGAACGTGATCTAGCCGCTCCGCTTTGTTACAAACACTTATTTTCGTATGTCATAACAAGTAATAAATAAAACAAGTGTATTGTCGTTTTGTTTGGTTTTTTTTTCCACATGAAATCCCTTCATCACTTCAAATTGAATCAATCTTAACCTGCATATATTACTAAACGACATATTTAATCTAAATATTAACTGTCGAGTTTGGCTTTAGCTTATTTTTAGACATTCGGTCTCCTTAAAATACAAGTTTAGTGCAGCGTGCAGGCCACACTCTGTCACGCGGCCGGAGCCCGAGCCGACACCGCAGCCCGAGCCGACACCGCAGCCCGAGCCGACACCGCAGCCCGGGGCGAACGCCGCCGCCCGGGGCGAATGCCTTAGCTCGAAGCGACCAATTTGCATCCCTAATTAACATCATTAGGCCCCGCCTCCTATCTCTGCTCGCGCCAGTAACTCCGTGTATCTAACATGCTACTATATTTAGATTTCCTTCATATATATGCTAATTAAAGGCAGGGCCTGGTTAAATAAACTCTAGGAATTAATGCTCACGACTTCCTATAATGGAAGTTTATACTTATTACATAAGTACCGCTATATTTTTTATATACACTTAAAATATAGAAAATGGAAAATGTTTGTAACAACAATGTCTATTAAAAAATAGCTTCTATTTATCTCTAAGATAAACAGTAAACACTTACATGAAATTTGGTTATAAAATCTAACAATAATAAAGCTATAATAATACACAAAGCTAAAAATATTTTTATAGCGTTATAGAATATCAGCGCTAAATCTGTAAACTGTATATAAGATGTAAAACTATCTAAAGTGATTTACGCAAAACGCTTGGAAAGTTTACATACTTGTACCGCGGGGAGAAAAATAGATAACATTTAGCCCTGCTCTCTATTGCAAACTTTGTTTTTATTAAATGTGAATTCTATTTTCATCGGATAGTTCATAAGCCTATAAGAGTGCTTGTTAAAACTTTCAGAAAGCAAAAGGTTTTATATCCTGTGGGTTCCACGCTATATTAAAATTGTGATCACAGTATGGTTGTATTATAAAGATTCATCGTACGTCATAATATTCCCGCGAATATTCCAATATTCCGGTGCAATTGCGTTGAATGCGTTGCTAACGAGGAGCCAATTGCTCTGATAATTTTACGGTGGCTGTGATAATGACTCCGATCCACGACCTCTGTGGCTCAATGGTTAGCGCGATAGCAGTCAATCCGCTAGCTGAAAGAGTTGTCTGTCCTCCTGTGTCATGGGTTTACATTAAATATGTATAGGTGTCAATAAATTTGTCATAAGAATGTATTAATTATAATATATTCAATAGTTAATATATTTAAGATTATCTTAATATTATGATGCACATAATATTTAATAATGTGATGGATATAAAATATCTCATGAGTCAGGAACACAAAAAACTTTATTAATTATTCAGTCCTCCCGTGACCATGGTTGCTGTAAAGTATCCGAAACGTCGGGCTTGTAAAAAACTAAATAAACCGCGATAAAATCCGTAAATTTGTTTCATTATAATGAGTGAAATTCGCGTAAAAATAAGAAAACAATTATTTATGTTGTTTAAATACGTAACATCTTTGATTCTGATTTCTGTCGTTTGTTTTGTAAGTTCCGATCTCTAGTGTGCTACGATAATTATTATTGTTTGTTTCCCAAATATGTATAAATGAATAAAGTAAAATAAAACCTTATGTAACACAAGTTCTTCGAGAATTTACCTCGGGACCACATTGACGTGGTGTAAAAGCGTCCATAAATATTGTTATATCATTATTCTTTTTTATGGCGCACCCGTAAGCTGATTCATATCGAAGTTTTTTGATAAGCCAAAAACAACTTGGTTCAGCCAAATCAAAATAACTAAACGCTTCCTGGTTTTCGACCCACATTGTCTAATATATGACTTTGAATAGGTGCAATGTTTCCGATTGTAGAAGAGAAAGATGTGGCCGTACACGAAGTAAAACGCAATCAAAGCAGATCAAGGGAGATTCCGAACAAATCCCCGGAGCTAGAGATTTTATCTCGAGAAATAAGTGTAGCGTGTAACAGTGTGCGGCATATTTTAATGGAAGGCTTACGGCTAGCTTTATTATTATTATTAGAAAACGTGCATTTCCTTATTGTTTCGATAAAACATCTCATCTCATCATTATCAGTCTTCATCCGATCACTGCTGGAAATATATATATATATATATATATATATATATATATATATATATATATATATATAAATTAGGTTCAGACACAGAACAAAACAATGATTAATCACATAAACATATTTTGTCGTTGGTGGGAATCGAACTAGTGACCTTCTGGTTTAGAAGCCAAAGTCACCAACCACTAAACGAATAGACCAGTCAATGTGGGCATACCACACCATTGCAGTCTAAAGTATACTGAAGGATATTATATTATAATCTCCGCCCACAATTTCCTCTGCGTGTTTATTTCTCACAGTTTAGTCACTAACAAGCAACTCGTGCTCTCTCTGGAGCCAGAATCTCGATATCACGTATTGTCTTGCTTCAACACTTCGTTGAGAGTACTACGCTAATTAGTTTCAGCTTGGAGCATGCCTGCTGCCCTTAACATTCCGTCTTTATTTAAATAGCAACGCTGCATGATGCATACAGTTGTAGAAATTCAAAATGAATCATTATTCATGAAACTTTCAGTTTCATCGTCACCATCAGCCTTTATCCGTCCAATGCAGAACATTGGCCGCGTAATAAGTAAAATAATTATAAGCGCCATCTATGTGTGATTTTATACATTAACATGTATTGGTGCTTAAAAATATATTTATGACTAGTCTTGGGCATAATAGTTCACAATTGAGATCGCTCAGTTTAGTTCGCCGCTCCTAAACGAACTAGTTCGTTCTTCTAGTTCGTTAGTTCCTAGACCGAATTAGACCGATTCCATCGTTCGCTCGTTTTAATACGGTTCCTGATGTATGTTACAATATTTATGGAATGCTTTTCATCTCTAAAAACAGCAAAAATCTATAAATTAATGAATATCTATAAAAATATTGGTGCAATAAAATAACCCTTTATATTTTTCGCCTTTTAATATTTTTATTAATTAGAAAATAATGAACATGTAGATAATTCTGTTCCCGGACAGAATCATCTCAGTTCATTCGATAAGTCGACTTCAATATCGTTCATTCGGCACGAACTAACGAACTATAAAATGGTGAATGAAGGAACTAGTTCGCGTAGTTCGCCTGTAGGAGCGCTCTTACGAACTAGTTCGTTCACGAACTACACAAGACTATTTATGACAAATTATTGACTAAGAAATTAACTGTTGGAATATAGGTGTGTAGGAAAGGGCGGGAAACCTTAAATCGGTCGCACGTAGTTTTTTATAATTTTTCATTTTAATTTGAATTTTATGTAAATTTTAAGATATTTAGATCAGATAAGTTGTAGTTTGTATATATTTTAATAGTTAGTTTGTATTAAAGTGTAAATTTTATTTAATTTTGTAAATTTCATCCTATTGGTAAGTTTTCTTTACCTTACTTTTCATTCATGACATGATGGACCCCCCGGGTGATCCTGGGGGGACAGCCCCCGAGCCCCCCGATATAGGTCATGTAGTGACAATTACAAATAATGACGATGGTAGTACAATGGATACAGATGGTTCTGTGTCTCAGACATGTAGTGGACGTAAAAGAGTGTCAGCTCGGCCCAGAATCTGCAGGCATTGTAATAAAAGACGACGAAAACATCGTGGTGATAAAAAGGATATTAAGGAATGTGATTGCCAATGTGTAGAAATTAGTGATAAACAAATTCTTTCCAAAGCCGATTCCTGCAATAATTCTTCTATAGTAGTAGAGACTATACAAAAAAATAACACGGACACTACACCACAGCCACAGCCCCCTGTTGCAAGGCTGTTATATAATTCATCTGATGCTGCTCCTTATGTTGTACATATTCTTAAACAATTTTCATCTCCCGACGATAATGTTACTTTACATCCAGTTACATTTGGACGCTTTCTCAAAAGAAATTCAGTTAATAATATTGTAAATGGAAGTTTAAAAAGGATAGGCCGGAATAGGTTATCTATTTCTTTTTCTAAGCACCAAGATGCAAATGACTTTGTTGAAAACAAAAATTTAGAAACTGAAAAATATAAGGCTTTTATTCCATCATTTTCTGTGAGTAGAATAGGAATAGTAAGAGGAGTACCAGCTGAGTGGTCCGAAGAGGAAATAAAAGACAATGTTTCTGTACCTATTGGCTGCGGCCCAATCATAAAAATTAGAAGAATAAAACGGAAGACAATGATTGATGGACAAAACCATCTTAAATGTACTGAGTCTGTAGTATTTACTTTTGATGGACAGATTTTGCCTAAACGAATTTATATGTGCTACACTGCTCTTACTGTAGACTTGTATATTTATCCTACTATACAATGCTACAATTGTTGTCGGTTTGGTCATGTAAAATCTCAATGCAGATCTAAACCAAGATGTTTTAAATGTGGTCAAGGACATAGTGGTGATAACTGCTCTATTCAAGAAGATTTTATATCTTGTTGTTTATGTAAAGGTTCCCATATTGCAACTGATAAAAAATGTTTAGAATATGAAAGACAAAGAGCTATAAAGGAATCAATGGCTAAAAGTTGTATTTCCTATTCTGAAGCTTCAAAGTTACATCCATCTGTCTCTCGAATTTCTTATGCAGATGCATTGCTCTCATCTCCTAACATCACTCCTAATAGTTTTCCAACCCAGCATCAACATTCTACACCTAAAGCTATAAACAGTTCTTCATATAAAAAAACTGTTTTTGTTAAACCAAAGCCTCCACCTACACTTAGCAAAGGGTATGACAAATCAGCTCACCAAGAAATTTTAAGGGATTTTAATATTCCCCAACCCTCTAATGGATGTGCATTAATTAACAAAGAAAATGAAAACTCATTGGAATCCTCAGTAATTGATTTAATTATTTCTCTTATAAAATCTCTTAGTCAAACGAATGAATTTACACCGTCCAACGCTGCCTTATTAGTTTCCGCAATTACTCAAATTTATAAACCAAATAATGGACAAAGTTCTTCAATGGAATTGTCAAAGCATCACTCCTAAAAAAAGTGATCTTATTTATTTATTAAATAAATATAAACCTTATGTCTGTGCTCTTCAAGAGACATGGTTGAAACCAGGGTCTTTATTTAAGATTCGTGGTTATTCATGTCTCAGGGAAGATCGTGTGGATGGGCATGGTGGAGTAGCCATACTTGTGAAACACCCTCTTTCCTTTTCTCTCTTCTCTATTCCTTCTCACAGTAATGATTTTTCTATCATTGCTGCTTCAGTCGAAAATATCTGCTACATATCTATTTATATAGCACTGACACCAAAGAGGACATCGAAAAGTTAAAAAAATCGACGCAACTGTCCAATTCTGGCCTTATAATTGATGAGCCGCATAAACGGAGGCCCAGAATTGTGATTGTTGGAGTTCCTGCATCGATGGAAGAAAAAGAAGTTTTTAACTGTTTATACCATCAAAATTTATCAGACAGTCCTCAAGGACCAACTATGGAATCATTCTTGTCCTCCATCAAGCTAAGCCATAGATCGGGTAAACGGGATGCTGAGACCTGCAACTTTGTAGTTGAAGTTTCTGCTACCATCAGAAAAGCCCTAATATCAAAAGAAAGACTTTTTATTAATTGGTCGTCTTGCCCCGTAAGAGACTTCACTTTGGTCACACGCTGTTACAAGTGTCAGCAGTTCGGGCATGCGGCCAAGTCATGTCGAGAGTCAACATACACCTGCGGCCATTGTGGTGATCTAGGTCACTCTATAAAGGACTGCTCTAAAAAAGAAGAAGATAGGAAATGCGCCACCTGCCATCGCTTCAAAAAGCCCAGCAATCATAATACAGGCGCTGCTGACTGCCCGGCAAAAATAATGGCCGAAAAGAGGTACATTAACTCAATTGATTATGAAGGCGCCTAAGAGCGCCGCTTATAGTTGTATATCGGACCTATTAGCTTCCATCTATATTTATTCTCTTATTTATAAGTTTTAGTTTTATAGCAATTTAATAGTTTAGTATGCTCAATAACTTAATAAATGATCTTGACATTTTCTCTGTATCGGACGCTAAGTTATGTGAAGTGGAAAATTGCAAACAATATATCTCTTCTTACAGTAACCCAATGACTATACTAACACAAAATATACGTAGTGTGTATAAAAATTTTGATAATTTTAGCGTTTTCCAACAAAGACTTAACATAAATTGCGATGTCATTGTTTTGACCGAATGCTGGCTTAACAGACAATATAATATACCACTTATAAATGGATATAAGGCTTATAGTAGTAAGAATAATTATAATCAAAATGATGGTGTGTTGGTATATGCTCGAAATGGCCTTAATGTCTCAGTCGAGGAACCAGTAATCCACGATTGTAGCCGACTGTTAATCAGAATCGGATCACAAACTGCTATATTAGCGGTGTATAGGCCCCCCTCTATTAGAAATATAAAGAACTTTATTGACTCACTGAATGAGACCTTGCAGACTTTATCATCCTTTAAAAACATCATTTTGATTGGAGATATTAACATCAATATTCTCCCACAAAATACTGAGGCAGACGTTCAAGAATACCTTAACTTATGCTCTTTCCATGGCTTGTTACCTGCTCATACTTTACCTACTCACCAAAGTGGCTCATGTTTAGACCATGTCATGCTTAAATCATGCTTTCCCTCACTCACACTTGTAACTAACTCGTCAATAACTGATCATGATGCTGCTCTACTTACCTTAAATTGCAAACTAACTAAACTAACTAACGCTCGTACAGTGTCAAAATTAAACTTAAAAAACCTCGAAATATGTTTACGTAGTATTGACTTTGCTCCAGTTTACAATACTGCTGATCCGCAAATTTCGATGATGTATGTGATTGAACAACTTCAATGTGCAATTCTCAAAAATACATCTTCTACTCGTTTGACTAATAAAAATTATAACATAAAACCTTGGATTACTCCAGGTCTTTTACGATGTATAAGACATAGAGATAAATTACATAAGATCGCCAAAGCTCACCCGCATAACTTAATTTTGCAATTATCGTACAAAAGATACAGAAACTTCTGCAATGATCTCATAAAAAAAGTAAAAATCAACTACGAACAAAAGTCCCTAGAACAAGCTGGAAACGATAATAAAAAGATCTGGAAATTTATTAAAAAAGCGACATATACCGAAAAACGGGATGACCCATCCTTGAGTTTATTACAAGCTCACTCATCAGAATTGACGTCAGCTAATATCGCTAATAACTTCTTTGCCAATGTCGGTAAGTGCTTAGCAGAAAAAATGCAAACCCAGCCATGTCTTTCGAATACAAACACGCCTGTTATGAGTAATATTTCTAAGTCTTTTGTGCTTATAGATACTGATGAAGCCGAGGTTGAGAGAATTATTATGAGTCTAAAAGATCAATGTTCAGTAGGGTGGGATAACATAACTAACCAAATTATTAAACAATTTAGAAATATATTAATCCCTCCACTAACAAATATTTTTCAAAAATGTTTATCTTCAGGACATTTTCCTAAGTGTCTTAAAAAAGCAGTTGTTATCCCTGTTTATAAATCTGGAAGTAAACTAGATGTAACTAACTATAGGCCTATTTCGTTATTGTCTTCGTTTTCTAAAATATTAGAAAAAATTATAAACAAAAGACTAATAAATTACTTGGAGGAAAAGTCTATACTATCGAAATCACAATTTGGATTTAGACGTAAATTATCAACTTCTGACGCTGTACATTATCTAACTGAATATCTTGCCCAAGAACTTGATAAAGGAAACCACACAATGGGAATCTTTCTTGATCTTGCTAAGGCTTTTGACACAGTCTCCATCCCCATCTTATTGCGCAAGCTTGAAAACATAGGCATAAGAGGTAATCAGTTAAAACTTTTTACCAGCTACCTAGAAGAACGAACCCAAAGCGTAAAGATAGGCAGTGTCATGAGTACCGATCAGGAAAATACTTCCTTCGGTATTCCCCAAGGAAGTATTATAGGACCAACTCTGTTTTTGATTTATATAAACGACCTCTGTAATCTAAAGCTTTATAACGGCAAAATCATATCATACGCGGACGACACTGCCATTCTTTTCTCATCGGATTCAAAAGAAGCATTATATAAGTACGCACAACAGGGATTCAATATTGTTAACATTTGGCTTCGGCATAATTTACTAACATTGAACCCGGATAAAACGACCTTTATAAAGTTTTCAATGCGTAAGCTAAATACACACGACCCAAACTTAAAAATGATTGCTCATTGTTGTAATGACCCCAATAATGACAAATGTGACTGTCCAATAATTAAAATTACAAATAAAATAACATATCTAGGTGTACTGATAGATGATAATCTTACTTTTAAACATCATATTGGGGCTTTATGTAATAGAATTAGAAAGCTAATATATGTATTTAAAAAACTGCGCTATATTGCCAACACAACACAAATAAGGCAAATATACTTTGCCCTATGTCAATCCATAATAACCTACTGTATTAGCTCATGGGGAGGTGCAGCTAAAACGCTACTATTATCGGTCGAGAGAGCGCAGAGAGCAATTCTCAAGGTGGCTACATTTCGCCCTTTCCTATTCCCTACTAACCTTCTCTATAAAACATGTAAAGTCCTATCAGTCCGACAGCTTTTCATACTAAACATAGTACTAAAACAACACGCAGCTCTGGCCTACAGCACTGAAATTACTAACAAAAGAAGAAAAGATATAGTTTGCTCCCAAAAAATTTCCATCAAACATACTTTTGTAACTAGATTTTATATATTCTTAGGTCCATATCTCTACAACAGATTAAATGCTTCATTAGATATTTACCGGTTAACATACTATAAATGTAAAAAAAAACTCCAGTTGTCACTACAAGATATGTCGTACGAAGACACAGAGAACTTGTTAATTAGGTTAGATTAGATTTTACCAACTCACATTTTTGTATTCATAATTTATATGTAGTTTAATATAAATAATAAAATATGATTAAGGAAACGAGTACACTAGCCCTTTTAGCCTGAAACACAGGATTTCCTAGTTCAGGCAATGAGTTCACATATGGTAATACCTAAGAAATCATTGCATGTAATATTGTAACTGTAGATTTATTTGTACTTATGTAAGTTTGTGAAATAAATATTATAAATAAAAATAAAATAAATAAAAATAAAAAATATACCTCATCCTTCTTCTGCAATCTTGAATGAAATTAAAGATATTATTTCCATTCTTCCGAAGCCTTTTATTATTCTTGGTGATTTTAACTGTCGCCATGAATCCTGGGGTTACTTATCTTCTAATAGTTATGGTAACACATTAATAGATATATTTGATTCAGTGAATTTGTGTATATTAAATGATGGTCGTCCTACTCGACGTTCTCATCCTGACGAGGGCCCAAGTGCTCCAGATTTAACAGTCACTACACCTAATCTTGCTTCTTCTTTGTCCTGGGATCCATTGCAATCTACTTTTGGTAGTGATCACTTCCCACTATTATTATCATTTCCAACCTGCAATAAGAACAATAAAGTATTACATAAAACTTATTCTCCTCGTTTAAAATATAAGCTTAATGATGTTGATTGGGATTTATATAAAGATCTCATAAAAAACAAAATTATTACACTTCCAAAAATTAATCCAGGTACAGAATCTCAGTGTGCAGATTCTTTAGCAAGAATCTTTATTGAGGTTGCCAATGAGATTTTTCCTATTAAAAATAGCTCTTTGGGTTTTATTCCTTCTCCTCCTTGGTGGGATAATGAATGTACTGAGGCAGTAAAGAGAAGAAAATATGCTGAAATTACATACTGTGAATGTTCCACTGATGAAAATTTTGAAATTCTTACAAAGATAATGTCAGAAACTTCAAAATTTCTAAAGAAAAAGAAATTTGATGGCTGGAAAACCTTCTGCTATTCAATATCACCCGATGTCAGACCATCTCTTGTATGGCAAAATATAAGGAGGTTTAGATCTGCATACAGAGATTCATCTACAAAATCAATCCCTTCTCATTTAGTTAATAGCTTTTTAGATAAATTGGCTCCACCTTTCGTTCCTGAAGACTTAATAATTCGTTACCCTGTAATAAATATAAATAATGATAATTGTTTTGGTTTAAACTGTCTATTTTCTCTCACTGAATTAAAATGTGTATTGTCACATGTTAAGGATTCTGCTCCTGGACTGGACGGTATTCCTTATTCCTTTATCTCTCATTTAAACGATGATGCTTTATTTTATTATTTATCTCTTATAAATTCAATAGTGACATCTGGTAACATCCCCTCCACGTGGAAACGTCAAGAAATAATTCCCGTTCTGAAACCTAATAGATGTTCTTCAGACCATTCTGCCTATCGCCCAATCGCACTCTCTTCTGTTTTGATGAAAATTACAGAACATCTTATAAAAAATCGTTTAGAATGGTTTGTCGAGCATAACGGTCTATTATGTGAATCACAGTTCGGTTTCAGACGTGGGAAAAGTACTATTGATAGCTTAAGTATATTCATTTCTGATATTCAATTATCATTTTCAAATAATAAATCAGTAATAGCTGCATTCTTAGATATTAACTGTGCCTATGATAACGTCGTGATAAGTATTTTAAAGAGTAAGCTTTTACAACTTAATATACCACTGCTATTAACAAATTTTATCATAAACATGCTTTCTGAAAGATACATAATCCTGAAACTAGATGACGGGAAGTCAATTACTCGTCTTGTTTCAAAGGGCCTCCCTCAGGGATCAGTACTTAGTCCAATATTATATAATATTTATACACAAGATTTAAAATCATCTCTTAATAGTGTAAATGTTCTTCAGTATGCTGATGATCTATTAATTTACTGTTGTGATAATTCTATTGAAAAAGCTAGTTCTTCTGTAACACAATCGCTGATGATTTTAAAAAAGTGGTTGGACTTAAATGGCCTTGATCTATCACTTTCAAAAAGTACAATAGTTTTATTCACGAGATCAAGAACTCCTCCTCCTATTTCTATATTTTATGAGGATAATCAGATTCCAGTTAAAGATAATGTTAAGTTTTTGGGAATTATCTTAGATTCGAAACTAACTGGTATCCTACATTGTGATTACCTAAATACTAAATGTGAACGTGCTCTTAATATTTTAAGATGTCTATCAGGTGTTTGGTGGGGTGCTCACCCTTTTTGCATGAAATTGTTATATAATGCTCTTATAAGAAGTATGTTAGATTATGGTACATTCTTGCTGGAGCCTGGCAGTGCTAAGGCTTTTAAAAAACTAGATCTCATACAGTCCAAAGCTTTACGAGTAGTTTCTGGTGCTATGCGGTCAAGTCCTATCAATGCTCTTCAAGTAGAATGTGGTGATCCTCCACTACATCTACGTCGTCAATATTTAGCTGACAAATTTATATTCCGATCTTTTCAGTTTATTAATCACCCTCTTTATAACAAACTTCAGCAACTTTCTCATTGTATAGATTCATCTGCATATTGGACACATAAAAAACCACCTTGTCTAATCAATAGTTTTAAGAAATTTATTAACATAAAAGCTCCTATTCATCGATCCATTAATTACCCTCTTTTCAGTACTAGCTTTGAAGCATTAATGTCTCTTCCAGAAATTCATTTTAACTTAGATTTAAATAAGCACGATATTTGTATAAATTTTTCATTTAATTTTCTTAAAAATACTGTTTGGGTTGATTACCATCATATTTACACAGACGCGTCTAAACACTCCTCTTCTGATCCTGTTGGTGTAGGTGTCTATCACGCCCAATTTAAAATATCACAAAAAATCAAACTTCCTCCGGAAACATCGGTGTTTACTGGGGAATGTTACGGTATTCTTAAGGCTATTGAATATATTATTCTATTTAAACTTCCAAAAACAATAATTTTCTCTGATTCAAAAAGTGCATTACAGTCTCTCAATAGGTTCCCATTTAAATCAAAAAATATTTCTTCTATTATCATAGAAATAAGAAATCTATTAAATAAATGTAATTTATTTGGTCTTTCTGTGTTGTTTGTATGGATCCCTAGCCATAGAGACATTCCTGGTAATATAAAAGCAGACCAACTAGCTAATGAAGCCGTGGTCGATGGCGATATTTTCCCTTATAAAGTTTATTGCCAGGATCTAGGTGCTCTTCCTGTAGTTCACCTTCAGGATTGCTGGAATGGACTTTGGACTGAAACTGGTCAATCAAAAGGCAGGAGATATTTTAACCTTCAGCCACTTATTTCACTTAAACCATGGTTTTTCCGTGCGAAATGCAATAAGCTAGTATGTTCTTCTATCATAAGAATGCGTTTGGGTCACGTTTGCACTCCTGTTCATCTTAATAGATTAGGCATTGTATCTACTGACATGTGTGAATGTGAATCCGATAAATGTGATCTAGATCACATTTTCTTTTCATGTCCTCTATACGACCGCTCCTCATTCCTGAATGATCTAATATCTCTTAATGTTCCATTTCCTACCTGTATATCCTGTATAATTATGTATCCATGTAAATTTTATAAAATATTGTCATCTTTCATCCTTCAAAACCATATTAAAGTTTAAATATTTGGTGTGTAAGTATATATATGTATATTTATGAAATTTTTATTATCCGTTTCAAACCTCTTCCTACTTATCTGATCTTTTCCCGTGTTCCGTATCCTTATTTATCTTAGTTTCCCAATCTTTTAATTTACGTCATTGGCAAAAAGTAAACGCTATTGCCAAAAGAGGAAAAAAAAAAAAAAAATTAACTGTTAATACTACGTAAATACTTTAGTCGCAGAACTCAAAAAATGTGTTTTGGCTGTATGGGGAGCACACTAGACCAATTTAAATAAACTTCAAAAAAAAGAAAACGTCAAATATCTTTCAAAATCAGCAGTGGAACGTTTACAAAACAAATTGGAAAGTTTAAACCAAATAAATATTGAGTTTTAATTTAACGCCTTTAAAAATATGAAAGTATTGTTGAATAGGCTATTTTATTGAGCAAACGTGAGTTAAAAAAAAGGCTAAAAGTTGTAATGCAGTACGTATTATAATTTTCTCATAAGAATCGACATTCACATAATGTGGAACAGAGTAAGTAGTACACGGATATAATTTAAATATTCTGAGGACAAGTGATGCTGTAATCATGAAAAAGGTTGTGTTGTTTAAAAGTCCCTCTGAGGACTATGAATTAGCTTTTAAAGATAGCGAATATGAAATTGTCTTCGTGGAGCCATTGCAGTTCGAATACAAGAATTTAACAGAATTGGGAGATAAATTACAACAGAGTGAGTATGACGGAATCATATTTACTAGTCCTAGAGCAATAGAAGCGGCAGCTAAATGCTGGTCGCCATCAAAGTTTGTTTTATGGAACACAAAGAAAGTGTACACCGTCGGTGAGGCCAGTAGTAATAAAATTAAGATATCTTTGGGATTAGATGCCACAGGCTCCAACACAGGAAATGCAGAAACTTTGGCAACACTCATCGCAAGTGAAAATGGGGAGAAATCAAAATTTCTTTTTCCAAGTGGCAATTTGAGGTCAGAAATATTACCTAATATACTTGAAGTGAAAGGAATTGCTGTTGAATCACTCACTGTGTACGAGACGAAAGAAAATGAGAATTTGAGATCAAATTTAATGGAAATCAATGACCAAATAGCCTGTGATAGTGTCACAAATCCCTGCTGCATGGTGTTCTTCAGTCCGTCGGGTTGTGAATACATCTACAGGCAGCTACAAACATTCAGCAACAAATTGTCAATTCTTCCACACTTTGCAATTGGTAACTCCACTGCTCATAAAATAGAGAATCTGGGTGTGGAAATAGCGGGTATTGCAGCAAAACCAAAACCGGAATGTGTTTTAGAAGTCATCCAAGAATATTTCAAAAGTACAAAATAGCATAGTTAAAGGGGAAATGGAATATGAATTTATAATCATTGTTACTTAGTTTTTAAGAAATGTTTTGTGTATGTATATACCTTGTATATAAAATTACTAACAGAAATGTACTAAAGCAACAAATTTAACATTTAACAAAAGCCATAACATATTGTTGAACAAAGACTCTTTTATATAATACAATGTATTTGAACTACTGTGATTTTCTTTTCATAAGTAATGCAATAACTGTTGCAATTTTATGATACCTACAATAAAATTCTGAGCATAATATTCATAACAATTAGTTAGCTATGAATCACATACAAACGCATCATTCATATTAAAGACAATGAATAAAGATTTTGAAATGAAGTTACTCCATAAATAATAAACATACATAGCGGTGATGATAGCTGCCCAAAGGCAAAGCGTCAATCTGCAAACAGGAAAAAGAATCTGTATAAACAATAACCTATTCACTGTTGATGATTAATGTAGTGTTAAAGGCATGTAAAATTAAATATTCAATGATTTATAAATAACTAGCTGTTGCCCGCAGCTTCGACTGTGTTAACTAAGATTTACAATGGGATCTTAGTGCGCAAAATAAGTAACTTTTCTGGTTGATTTTTTACACCTTGTGTACGAAAACCCCAAATATCTTACGGAACCCTCAATTTTTTTTTCAGAATTAAATTTAGCCTATGTTACTCTTGAATAATGTAGCTTTCGAATAGTGAAAGAATTTTTAAAATCAATCCAGTACTTTTTGAGCCTATTCATTACAACCAATCAAACAAACAAAGTTTTCCTCTTTATAATATTAGTGTAGAAGAATTTTGATCACTTTAATAGCAAAACTGATTATAACATACATAACTGACAATAGCAAGGTATAATGGGTACAGGTTTTTGTCCCTTATTATTGCCTTTGTGTAACAAAAACATATACAAAGCATCATTTATATGTTTTTATTAAGATGGTAGTCATAAAAAATTATAAGGCAAAACAACTTATAAATTATTACATTAGGTTGCTCTTAATGGCTATTAAGGACTGATATTATTTTAAAGGCTATTTTATTGACTCTTTTTGACAAATACAAAGTTATGTCGCATTATAGAACTGAGGTAGAATAAGATGGATTTTGGCAAGGAAGTAAATAATATCATACATACTAGGTATATATTATGTATTGATAAATATATTTTTCATAGTAGATAGACTAGATAGCTAGAATAATGCAATTTATTAACACGATATTCTGAAAGGGAAACGATCTTCGTCCAGCAGAGTACGGGGAGATCGGCGTAAGATTCAACTCGTACAGCAGTCAACTGTGCCGCACTGTCGGCTGTCGCACCGCGCGCGTCCGTCCGTACGTGACCGGCCCCCGCGGCCCGCGCTCGCCAGGAAATGCTGCGAGGTCAATGCGATGAATAATTTCATACAGGTGCAGGCACGCCACGGTCATGGCGTCCGCGTCGCGTGATTATATGCACTAACGACGGTTCATTGTTAGCTATAGGTCCAGTTTATTAAATCCTTGTTCATGTTTGTAAAGCAACGAGCATCAACTCATAAAGACAGATAGTTTTCATTTGAAAGCCTTCCGCCAATTCCTTCGCCTCGTCACACGACACGAGTCCTTCTCCTGTATCTGCTGTTTATGGGTTCTCCTCGGCTTACCTCTCCCTCTCTTCCCACAATCCCCCCTATAGCGATTATTAATATTTCTACATGATCGACGTTTAGTTACCCGCCGGCTTCACAGAAACCATCACGGAAGGTTGAAACGTCGATTCATAATGGTGTTTGAAATTCGCGGAAATAATGTAAAACATGTTTAAATATGAGTCTGTATTTATTCTATTTGTTTCCATTATTTAATAATCACTTCTGCCCTTTTAGCGGAGTCTGACGCTGACCACAATAAATGAGTCATAATTTCGAACCTTGCACAGATCTTTTAGCTGAGCGAGTGAAATTAAATGAGCCTATTTTATGAAAACATTATGTATATATTTTATTTAGTTATCAATATTTCTCGTGACTGGGTTAGTACTGTTGATATGAGATTTTTTGCTAACCGTGTTAACGGGTGACCTCGATGCAACTACTTAAAACTAACAAACCAGAATATTTTTAACATTGTTGATAATAAAAAACATCTCATATAAATATTGTGTATTTTAATGTTCACGCGAATTTCACTTATTATAATGTAACAACCTTTCACAATCTATATCTCGTATTATAAAGTACATGCTAGGAAGTAGGAACCCGACCTCAATCTTTCGTGATATAGTTTATGTAAAGTACTAAAAATACGTAACGTCGGGATGTAATAATCTTTACTTAATTAATTTTATGTAGCGTTACGCTTATCTTATAAATAACATTAATTCACATCGGCGTGATTAACGTTCAGGTAGACATTAACAATTATTTTTCAACAATAACTCTTGAGATACCCCCAGCGTCAAAAAGTACAGCCATCGCGTATCTGGACCATGTAGGATGTTTCTTAGTTGGATGAAGTCACACATCTAGTTCGCTCGGCGCCGCCTGTGGCGTTTGGTTATGGGCTGGGTTAGCTTCGTCCCACCTCTTGGCCACGGAGGTATACGACACCACCGCGCTCATCATCACCAAACCAGCACTCAGGAGGGCCAACGGCTAGAAACAACAACTCGTAAGACACTGATATATAGAGCGGGCGGCGGTACATAGACACATATAGCCACAGCCATTTATAAATGCCAATGCCGTCAACGATGGAGATGGAGAAATATACATAACTAAAAATTATTCCTAAGAAACCCCAACGTAATTAAAAAATCGCTTTGGTAAGACATGTCCACGAATCACTGCAAAAAAAACCAATAAAAATGAAATAACCCCATCAAAAAGTGAAAACGAATGATGAACTGTTTAAGAGCTAAATCTTCACAAATAAACAGATTCAGCGGTGAAACTAATAACACCTTATTATGTATCTAAGGTTAAAAACACCAAACTACCTTTCGCTTGGTCTTGTCATTTGGATATGAGTAAATTTTGATATAGGGCCAGTTGCGCCGCTAGTTTCAACTTCGACGCTCACTACATTCGCTTTCTATATATGATGTAGGATAATTATCGGCTATTAATGATAATTAGACGGTTAATTAATATACATACAGCTGTATGCGTTAATGGAATTGTATTTGTACTACTCACTGGTCTATTAACAATTTAACTAATTTTAACTGTGCCGGTCTGAAGATAGTTTTGAATAAAGTGAGTTTCGTAAGTGTTAAGAAAAGTAAAATCAATTTATACCGCTGCGTCTTCAAAAAAAACTGGACAAGTTCGCCTGTAATTTAATTGCTCGAACTCGAAGTAAAAAAATACGATATTAAAAGTATGTTATAGGTACAGCCGTATCAATCAATCAATAGATCAATCATTTATTTTTTGGAATATCGTTGTGTAAATGGGTCTTAGGCTATACTATTGTATTACTACTATATACTGAGTAGAATATCATGATGAACTAATAAGTTGTTTTGCAAGTACAGTGTTTAAAAGCGAGCATTATTTATAAAATTAAATTACATATAATTAAAATAATAATAAAAACGTACATACATAATATAAATAAAAATCACACTCTTATGTTCTCTGTTTCTTACCAAAGAAATTCGACTATTACTTATTCGCCCTTATATTATGTCCCACTGCTGGGCACGGGTCTCCTCCACGAAATCAGGCGAGGAAGGTAATGGGCCACAGTTTACCGATGCGTTGGCCCAATGCAGGTTGGTGAACTTCACATACCTTCAAAGGCTTTCAATCTCATCAGGCATGCAGGTTTCCTCACGATGTTTTCCTTCACCGGTGAGCTAGCGATGGTCTCGCCGAGTCCATCTACCACTGGACCATAGTCCACTCAATACCGTCTTTACCATAAGGGCACACGGGGCCTGTGCCCGGGGCCCCCTGAGGACCTACAAATTCTTTCACACATTTACTCTCAAAACATTTTTGTCGGGCACATTACACTTTTTTACAAATCAGTAGGTAATCTTATCAGAAGGTCTTTACATATTTACTATACCATAAGATATAAAGCAGAAGAGTTTGTTTGTTTTAACGCGCTAATCATAAAAATTATTGGTCAATGTTAAATCTTAGTAAACGCAGGCGTACTTGCGGGCAAATGCTAGTCTATAATAAATGGTCATTATTATTATTATTATTCTTGAAATGGCTCCCTTGCGGAGTTGCCAATGTCAGAGTTTTTGGTTTGACTTTGCCTTATTTAGAGCTATAGTGGGAGTACAAGTTCGGTTCCAATTCCCGCACAGGTTTGCCTGAAAGAAAAGTTAATTTGCCTAAGACACAATTATATGGATGAATATAAATAGATTTAAATAGAAACATACAACAAGAATAGTTAGATTATCATTTCCATCCCACTATAGTTTGATATTGTTAATTTTAACGAAGGAACATAATAAACTTACAAACGGGGAGAAAACAAACATTAACAAGGATTTAAAGTCAGAAGGACGTGGAATTTCGGGGGGGAGAGCGTCATATAGAGAGTATCGTAATTTAGGACAAGAAAAAAATATATGCTCCGGGGTTCCTTCGTCTAAGCCACATTCACAAATAGATGAATCTTTAACTCGTATTTTGGCTAGAAATACAGGTGTACACGCGTGGCCTAACCTTAAGCGACATATCGTCGAGGTAACAGCTTTGCTTGCATCGCGATATTTAAAAAACCACGGCTTGACCAATACTGATTCTTGGATGCTAGCATAATGCTTTCCCTTAACGAGACTAGTCCGGGACCATTCTTCACGCCAGTCCGAGAGCATACGAGATTTGGAAAGAGTCATGAGGTCATAACAGTAAACTTTGTACTGAGTTAATATTCCAGATGTAGTGGCTTCCCTGGCATAATAAACTGCATCCTCGTTGCCTTTAATACCTGAGTGTCCAGGTATCCAAATCAATTTGACATGGATCCCCTTTTGGTTGCACTTGAAGAGTAAATGTTTTATTTTAAGGACTATGTAGTATTTAACTTTTGTTCGAAATTGGTTAGAAAGGATGGCTTGAAGTGAGGAGTAGGAATCTGTAAGAATAACTGATTTATCTAAATTGTGAGATTCTATGTAGGATATTGCTTCAAAAATAGCCAAAAGTTCTCCTGTAAAAACAGAAGCATGTGGGGGTAATTTAAAATTTAGCACTACATTAAATCTCGGGATCCACACTGCTGATCCGATACATCCTTCCTGGGCTAATTTTGAGGCATCTGTAAAGACATGTGTCCAGTCCTTACAAATATCGTTAATTTTATAATTAAACTGGGCGTTAGAAGAAGAAGAGCCTCTTTCTATATCCAGATTCAGTACAACATCTGGAATACTAGTTATGGCTTTATATGGGATCTTGTATAAGGGGTTGAGCCTACTTTGATAAATTGGGCACGGAAGACTTGTCAATTTAAGGTAAGATTTGATCAGACATGGCAGTTCCTTATGTCTCCAGTAATTAGAAGAAGAAGTGAGTTGAGATAAAATAAGTAATCTTGGAATAAGAGGATGAGAAGAATACTGATAGGCTTTGAAAAGAAAACGGTCTGAAAGATACTGTCTGCGAATGTGAAGAGGAGGCTCCCCACATTCAGTCTGAAGGGCGTTGATTGGAGAAGATCTCATGGCACCAAGAATTATTGGCAGCGACTTTGACTGGATCTTATCAAACAATTTCAAGCTAGTTTTATTACTGTTTTGAAGTAAAAACGATCCATAGTCTAAGTGGCTGCGAACAAGTGCGTTATACACAAGTTTTTGGGTGTATGGATGAGAACCCCACCAGGCACCAGAAAGCGAACGCATGACATTGATGTTTTTTTCACATTTTTTAACTTTAGTATTAAAATGGGGTAATCCTGTCATGCGTGAATCTAGAACCACTCCCAAGAACCTAACACAATCCCCAACAGGGAAAACTTGGTTGTTAAAAGTAATATGCACCTGTGGGGTAGTTCTGCAACGAGAGAAAACCACAACACTACTTTTCTCAATAGAAATTGACATGCCATGGTTATCAAGCCAATCACCTAAATAAGATATGGCACTGTTGATTCGGACAACCGATTGCGAGAGACTCTCAGAAGAAATATAAATGGCCAGATCATCCGCGTATTGTAGAATATTGCAGAAACTAATAACGGAGAGATCTAAATCGTGTGTGTAAATACTATACAGAAGAGGGCTAAGGACAGAGCCTTGAGGGAGTCCTCTCCATATTAGTCTAGGTGGTAGCTACAAATTACGCGTAGAAATAACGACAGATCGACAAGAAAGATAATTGAAAATGTAATTTACTATCTGTCGGCGCCTATCGTGCCTATTCGGGCCTCGTCGGGCGGCGACAGGGCGACAGCGGGGTCAACGCACGGGAGGAGCGGTGAGCGGCGCACGATCGCTCGGCCGCCAGACTGCCACCAGCTGTTGCGCACCAGCATACGGGCATTTCGTTGTCTCCACAATAAACATATATATTTAAATACAGTCCACTCTTTTTATAACCCCCTTCGAGGCCTTAACATTGGTCCTTCGAGCCTTTGAAGAGGATTCGGGTTTTCGACGCGAAAGTTGAAATTTTGAACGTCAACATCGGCAGATTTGACCGTTAAAATACGAACACAGCAAGTGAGAACAAAGAAGTCGTTCCCGTAGCTGCAGCAAGACAACAATTCAAGAAGCTGGTGTCTTTCTCTGGGAGTATATTTACAGTATTTGAGTGAGTTCGTTCCAATTAAAAAGTTTGTTCCCTTAATTTTTCAATATTTTGCCGAAAATAATTATTAGTGACTTTCTAATCTTTAAAATCATAGAAATTAAAATATTTACAAATAAAATATTACTAATAACTTGAATGCATTACAAATCCATTGTTTAGTTCAGTCGTATACGCATCGAGTAAGTTGTCGTGTCCTTGAACGTGACTTTGACCGCAATCCTTTGTCCTTGCATTGTAACGGACGATTGACCGTTAGACAAGGAATTTCAAGTGACCTACTTTTAATATTTACTATTTTTTATTGATTTAATTCATATTTTCACATTCGATTTACCTAAATAATGGCAGATAACATTAAAACATTAATTAAAAAACGTAGTTCAATTAAATCAAAGCTTACAATTTATAATAATTTTTTAAATTTAATTAAAAGTGGTCCCGAAGTATCGGATTTACAGCGGCTAGGCTTACAGGAGCGTTTTAACAAATTCGAAACCCTACATTCAGAATTTGATGACTTGCAGACCCACATTGAAATTCTTGCCGACGATGCCGATGCAGCATTTGCGGAACGTGAAGACTTCGACCGTCAGTTTTTCGACCTGGTGGCACTCACGCGCAGCCTGCTCGGTGCTTCATCGAACGGTGCGGGGTCCGAGGCGGGCTTCGGAGACGCTAACTCAGGTGCACATATTTCCAATAGGAATGATTTTGTACGTTTGCCAAAAATCGACTTGCCTCATTTTGATGGGAATTATCAGTGCTGGCTTGAGTTCAGAGACACATTTAAGTCATTAATTCACGACAACCCTAGCATTAATAATATAAATAAGTTTCATTATTTGCGCGCTGCACTTCAAGGCAACGCAGCTTTAATTATTAAAAATATAGATTTTAAAGGCGATCACTACATAATTGCGTGGGATTTGTTGTGCGAACGATACAATAATAATCGTCTTCTTGTCAGTAACCATATTCAAGCGTTGTTCGATACCGAGCCAATAAGCAGGGAGTCGAGTATTTCAATACGCAATCTTGTCGACGTAATAAATAAGAATGTCAGGGCACTTACATCCTTAAACCAACCGACTGAACACTGGGATACTATACTGATCCATGTAATGGTTAAAAAATTAGACATGACAACCAGTCGCGATTGGGAAGAGCACAGAAATACATTTTCCTCTGATAATCCCAATTTATCACAATTTTGTACCTTTTTAAATAGACGAGCGGACTGGTTGGAATCCGTTGAATCTAATATTAGTTCAACATCATCATCAGCTCGAGTTAATCAAACGTTGAATACTTATCAAGATAAATCAATTGTTGCCTTAAATAATAATCACACAAACAACTCAAAACTCACTCAAATCAACAAAAAAATTAATACAAAATTACATAAATTAAATAAATGTCCTCTTTGCTCCCAAGGTCACGCTTTGTTTAAATGCGAGTCGTTTCGAAATCTTAGCATAGAAGATCGCATACAAAAAATTAATGACTTTAATGTTTGTCAAAATTGCTTACGCTTTGGACATTTTGCTAAACAATGCAAGCTTTCACATTGTAAATATTGCAATAAAAAACACAATACGCTTTTACACTTAGAAGCACATGAACCCAATAAATTTGCTGATCCTTTGCCATCTGCTTTGCTTTCGGCTTCGCCTTCTACGTCTAATGTTGTGCTATCAGCCAATTCTATGCAGCTTGCTACTTCTGCGCATGTTTTACTGTCCACAGCGCTCGTGAACGTGATCAGCGCGACGGGTAAGAAGTACACTGCACGTCTATTGCTGGACAACGGTAGTACGGCGAACTTCGTAACTAAGAGCTTGTCGGATACACTGGGTTTGTCACGACGCGGTACGAGCACCAAGGTAACGGGTATTAATAATCACATATCCACTAGTACACAGTCTTGTCATCTCACAATAGAGTCTTTATGCTGTGCCTTCAAAGTTGATATCGAGTGTTACATTTTGCCCGAAATAACAAAATTGCTGCCGTGTTCTTTCGTGAACATCAATAATGTCCCTATTCCTACAGGTCTTAAATTAGCGGACCCGAACTTTAATGTTCCGTCGGCCGTTGATATCCTGGTAGGGGCAGAAGTATTTTGGAATGTGCTATGCAACAATACTATTGACTTAGGCAAAAATCTTCCAAAACTATCAGAAACCAAATTCGGATGGTTAGTGTCAGGTAGTATTTCCCTACAACCTAACAGTAGGTCTAATTTTTCTTATACTCCATGCTTCCATTCCAATGTCACTCCCGATCTTACTCAATTTTGGGAGCTTGACAATGTGTCACCTAAGCATATACATTCTCTTGAGGAACGAATGTGTGAACAAATTTTTCATGAAACTACCGTTCGTAAAAATGATGGTAGGTTCGTCGTCACGATGCCTTTAAAAAGGGATCCCAGCACTCTAGGACAATCTTATGAAAACACTAAAAAACGTTTTCTGTCACTAGAGCGGAGGTTTAAGCGTGATCCCGCGTTTAAAAACAAATATATCGAGTTTATGCGCGAATATGAACGTCTAGGCCACATGACACTAGACTCTTGCAGTTCTATTGATAACAGCATAACAAAATATTATATACCTCATCATGGGGTTATTCGTAGTTCTAGAACTACTACTCAACTACGCGTAGTATTCGACGCATCGTCCTCTTCTAGTTCGGGAGTGTCATTGAATGACATTCAGATGGTCGGTCCCGTAGTGCAAGACGATCTTTTTAATATTTTAACACGTTTTCGTCAACATAAATATGTGGTGTCCAGTGACGTCGAAAAAATGTACAGGGCAATCGAGTTAACTCCAGAACAACGACCTCTGCAAAAAATTTTATTCCGGTTTGATCCGTCAGAGCCCCTTAAGATCTATACGTTAAATACGGTCACCTATGGTACTGCATCTGCGCCCTACTTAGCAACCAAATGCTTAGTGAGCTTGGCTGACAACATTGCGGATAGTAAAGTCCAATCTGCCATAAGACGGGACTTTTATGTAGATGACTATTTAAGTGGAGGGAGTACCATAGCAGAGACTGTCAACGTTTCAAAGCAGGTTCAATCGGTTCTGGCGTCTGCTAAATTTAACCTTCGGAAATGGAGATCTAACCATCCAGACATTCTAAAACAAATTTCAAATAGCGACAATTTCAATAATATTTTGCATTTCTCTGAACAAGGTTTAAATTCTTCTCTATCTAAAACTCTAGGTCTTAACTGGGTTTGTGATTCTGACACCCTGACTTATAGTATAAATATTACACCTTCTACTAAAGTCACTAAACGACACATCCTATCTGTCATCAGTCAGATTTTTGATCCTCTGGGCCTTGTAGGTCCTTGTATTGTTGAGGCAAAAATCCTGATGCAACGACTGTGGATAGAAAAATACGACTGGGACGACGAAGTAGCATTAAACATTAAAAATCTATGGTCTACATTCGAAGAAACGGTAATTGCATTAAATACTTTAAAAATTCCTCGTTGGGTTTTGCGTGAAGGCTCTACTATGCACGAAATACATGTCTTTACCGATGCGTCAGAAAAGGCATACGGTGCTTGTGTCTACATTCGTTCACGCAATACAATGGGTTGCATAGGCGTACAACTTCTAGTCTCTAGAAACCGTGTAGCGCCCATTAAGTCAACTACCATACCGAGACTCGAACTTTGCGGAGCTTTGTTAGGTGCAAGGTTGTGTACTAGGGTTCAAGAATCGCTTACCATACCCATTCTTAGATGTAAATTCTGGTGCGACTCAACAATAGTCCTGGGCTGGCTCTCCACTCCTTCTAACCAATTAAAACCTTTTGTTAGGAGCAGAGTGAACGAGATACATGAGAGCACGCGTGATCATACCTGGAGCTACGTACCGTCGAGGGACAACCCGGCAGATCTTGTTTCCCGTGGTCTATCCGCCAACAATATCATAGACTCATCTTTGTGGTGGTCCGGACCATCTTTTTTATTACGATGCGAAAACGAATGGCCAAAAATGCCTAATACAGTGAAACATGATTTGCCGGACGTAGTAACGCATTTCATTAGTGACAATAGTAATCATTCATGTAATATTCATCATTCAGACGTCACCAATCATTCATCAATCATATATAATTTATTAGAAAAACATTCATCTTTAACAAAGGTACAAAACATAATCTCATATTTACAAAGATTCATCTACAATTTAAAACATAAAAATAAATTAAGTGGCAATCTGTCGACAAAAGAACTACAAAATTCATTTAATTTAATAATTCATTATTCTCAGCTAGACATGTTTCCTGACGATTACAAAACTTTAAAATCTGGGAAAAAATTGGCTCGTGATAGTAAACTCATTCGTTTATCAGCATTCATTGATGATCATGATCTCATCCGCGTGGGCGGGAGGCTCGATAACTCCCCCTACGACTTCAGTACCAAGCATCCCATCGTAGTATGTAGTAAGCACATTTTCACAATTGGCCTGGCCCTCAATTACTTCTAAGTCACATTCGACAGTCGTTTTGGCCTCTAGGCGGTAGAATATTAGCTAGGTCTGTCGTGAATAAATGTATAAAATGTTTCAGACACAAGGCGCAAAACATACAGCCTATAATGGGTCATTTACCTAGCTCAAGAACTAGTCTCGAATTCCCATTTTTGAACTGCTATGTAGATTACGCTGGCCCAGTACTTTTGGCCGATCGCAAGGGACGCGGCTGCAAACTTACAAAATCTTATATGTGCATCTTTGTTTGCTCGGCAGTAAAAGCCGTCCACTTGGAGCTCGTCACTGATCTTACTACCGAAGCTTACATGGCCGCTCTTAATCGGTTCGTGGCACGTCGGGGTAAACCTCGAAGTATCACGTCTGATAACGGGACAAATTTCATAGGCGCCGCGAACGAAATCTACAGGTTCTTACGTTCATCAAATGTTGCATCTGAAATCGCGCAAGAGGGTATCGAATTCGTCTTTACACCGGCTTACAGTCCTCATTTTAATTCATTGGCTGAAGCCGCTGTAAAATCATGTAAGCATCATTTAAAACGGTTATTGCATCTCGTACATTTCACTTTCGAGGAGATGGTCACTTGTCTCTCTCTTATAGAGGCGGTCTTAAATTCGCGCCCTCTTACTCCATTATCATCCGATCCCACTGATTATTCGGCACTAACACCTGCTCACTTTTTAATTGGACGGCCACTCTTGTCTGTGCCATGCTCTCAGACGACGGACGCCAAAATAACGACTCTGGAACGATGGAAGCGGATCCAGTACATCCAGCTTCACTTTTGGCGTCGCTTTCATAATGAGTACATTTCCTCACTTCAGCAAAAATGCAAGTGGTTCAGTTCCAGAGGTGAAGTGAAGACGGGATCCATGGTCCTGATCAAGGACAAGACGACACCGCCGCTGCTGTGGTGCCTCGGTCGGGTCTCCAGGACCTACCCGGGCGTGGACGGAGTCACAAGAGTAGCAGAGGTGAAGACGAAGAAAGGAACCATTCGTCGTGCCTTCAACTGCCTCTGTCCTCTACCTATTGACGACTGACGTCAACCCGGGGAGTATGTCGGCGCCTATCGTGCCTATTCGGGCCTCGTCGGGCGGCGACAGGGCGACAGCGGGGTCAACGCACGGGAGGAGCGGTGAGCGGCGCACGATCGCTCGGCCGCCAGACTGCCACCAGCTGTTGCGCACCAGCATACGGGCATTTCGTTGTCTCCACAATAAACATATATATTTAAATACAGTCCACTCTTTTTATAACCCCCTTCGAGGCCTTAACACTATCCTCACTGGAATACTCAGATTAAGCATTTTTTGCCTGAGTATCGGAAGTAGTACATTATCATACGCGGAAGAAATGTCCAAGAATAAACCTATGAGAGTCTCACGTCTAGAGAAGGCAATCTGGATATCCGTAACTAAGGTCGCGAGACTATCCATTGTACCCAGACCTTTGCGGAACCCAAATTGGCTCCTTGAAAGAATACCTCTGCTCTCCATTAGCCATTCTAGTCTATTTTTAATGAGGTGTTCTAAAATCTTGGCTAGCGTAGAAGAAAGAGCAATAGGGCGATAACCACAGGGATCGGAAGAAAGTTTCCCCGGCTTAAGAATCGGCAATATTACTTGAATTTTCCATTCCTCTGGGGGAATTCCATAAATGGTCATAGGTACCTTAGGTACTTAATAAATAATGTTATTATAATTAGTTTTTTTTTTGTTTCCAAAAGGGGCCCACAATCTAGTGTGCCCAAGGGCCCCAGCCTAGTTTAAGACGGCCTTGAGTCCACTGTTTATTTTATGTTAATTACTAGCGGTTAACCGCAGCTTCGCCTGCCTTAACTTAGATTTAGAACGGGATCTGAGCGGCAAAATATATTGTGCATGTATTATGCAAAAGCATTCCTTTTGAATTGTTTTATCTTTTTTAAAAAACCACATAAAATTCCGTTACGTACCCTTAAAGATTTAAGCATACATACAAAGGAAGTGACTTTGTTTTATACTAAACATTTTTAACATTTTCTACCAAAGACCTAACATCTACCATGGTACCTGGTGCTCATATTTTCAACTCGTGATGATAGGTATGAGAGCGGAAGTATTCCGAGGTCCGAAGCAAGGTCATGTCTGATATATGAGCTTTGCCCACATAAGTATGTTTATCTTTACTAAATGACCTTATAATAAATATTATATTATTTACTTTTATTTTAATTTTTGATGTAGTTTGAGTGGCACGTTTGTTTAATGTAATCAAAGATTAATTAAATTACCTACATATTGGTACATAAGTGAGGGTAATAATTGTAAAAAATAAATAATAATGATCGTCTGCTACTATAAAACGTCCGCGCGTCTCGTTTATCCGAGAGTAACCGAATGAAACTTCATAAATCTAGTGTTACAACTGAAGCTAGCTTCTTATAGACATTCGATTGACTTTGTTGAGGCGTTTAAGATATCATGTCAGAATACCTAACACGAGAACATCCAATATCGTTTTTTGATAAACTCAAACAGCCCACTTACTCCGTACACGTATTCGAGTGGCCTGCGCGCGTCGCACAACGTATACATTAGGAGGGCGGATACCAAAAGCGCCCCGCCCACTGTCGTCGACACCACCAGGTCCTGAAACCACTTTGAAAATTATTAAAACGTCTAAAAGCTATATAATTTAAATCAAAAAGTTATAAAATAATAGCAACCAGTGGGTCAAAACTAGTATTCTCTGATTGACTAGATGTGTAGATGATGTATACAAAAACAGATCTAACGGTGTAGAACCAGGCGTGCGGGGCGCGAACTCGTAGCGAGCACGTGGCGGCTGCGTACAGTGCGCTGAGCAGCGTCGCGGCCGCGAACGCCGTGCCCGCACCACCGAAGCCGCACGCCCCGCCCCACGAACCTGCACCGCTCCCCGCCCCCGCGCCGCCCACCAGCTGCAGCACCGCACACGCCACACACGACATCTGCGGAAGGATACCATTGACCACACACTAGCTACCTACTACACCAGCCACTATTCCGGCAACGCACCAGCAAACCCTGAGGTAGTGGATTCGTTAATAACTTACAAATGGGTAAACCAACCGTCCGTTAGCCCACAACCTACACCTGTATTCAGGAAGCGTACTTGGCTAAGTAATGAAACAACACTATGCAAAGAACGCTACTATCTATACGAATACATTTCCGATGACGCATAACGGTCACTAGGACCATTAGCATAGATCCAACCGATAAAAATATCTATACGAACTCCTTGTGTCAATGGTCGGGATCGCAGTAAGTGGCGAATTTCATTTAAGTATTGTCTATGATTTGTCTTGAATGACCCTATGCGTTGGGAAGCACTGTGACACCTCATAGTATTGTTTGTGAAGACGGTTGTTAGTGTTGGCGTTTTAATATTGCATTGCATTGTAATGTTTCGTAACGGTTTGTCTAGAGCAGTGTTTCATAAACTTTGTTCTGCTGTGGCCTGTTAAATGTCGGTCGTGAAGTGGTTCTCGCTGAAGTTTTTAAGCCTTTTAAAATATTTGGTAGAATAAAAGATTTATTGCAAATAGAAACGTGCGTAATGTGCGTATCTAAATAATTAGAGAAAATTATAGAGCTGCTTATTTTTGCTTCTTTTGCCTTGTGCAACTACATTTTATTCGTCGCCCGGTGCCAGGTTGCAACTCACCAAATGGGAAACGCTGCTCTAGAGTCTAGACTCTAGAATGAGAGCTTCGTCAATATTGTGTGAGACATTTATTGACATACGATAAGTATAATACAATAAGTACTTTTGTTTTGTAAATTATAAAGTTGCAGCTTGCGAGTCGTAAGAGGTCAACGATTGAAATCGCGCTCGATACTTCAAGATAATAAACCTGTGTACTACAAGGTAAGTAAACCTTCACAAGGCGATTAGTTTTCACAACATAATGACATATAATATGTTCGGGAATTCACCTCATTATTCAAAAGTAAAGCTGAGTCTGCAGACGTCATCCTCTATGATTTTTTTTAAATCTTGAGAATCACCGATGAAGGAAAACATCGTGAGGAAACCTGCATGCCTGATGAGATTGAAAGTCTTTGAAGGTATGTGAAGTTCACCAACCCGCAACCGCAGCGCGGTGAACTATTGGCCCATTACCCTCCTCGCCTGATTTCGAGGAGGAGACCCGTGCCCAGCAGTGGGACATATAAGGGCTAAAACTTTACTTTTTTTTACATCATCACTAGTCATTTCCAAAATTCTACAAGCACTAGGTATTGTTAAGACATACCACGGCGAACACCTTGAGCAGTCCATCCAGTGACAGCAGGGCGTCATGCTCTCTGTAATATTCCCGCAGCAGCTCCGCCTGTCTGTCAGCCTGTGTGCTGTCTCCATTTACCATCGCACCACATCACACACAGGGCGGAAGGAAAGATTGCTTTTTGATTCCAGGAGCCTATAAAATAGCCCGCGGCAAAAATTCACTGCCCAATCACACAACACTTCTGTCGAACCAACAACTATGGTAGTGCGAGGTTCCGTAAGTTAATGTAAAAGTGATGTACAACAATTAAAGCACAGATAACTTATCTCATTATACATCTAGCCGATAACATAGCCATGTTGTCGATTATCTTCACCGATCCTCAATAGATAATAATATAGGGTTTGCCAATAAGAGGTGTTATTATGATTACCCTACCATTCCGGTAGAGGTTGCTTTTCTAGCTTTTATTTTTTAACATTTGACAAGAAGAAACTACGCCACATAGAGTAAAGTGATACTACGGATACGCCATTAATAATAAAATTAATTTTAAATAAAAAACCAAAAACCGACTTCAAAACCATACCTTAATTAATGTACAACTAAAAATTTTAAAATAATATTGAAATACTTCGAAGTGAAGTAGAAGACGTATACTATTTAAAATCGGGTATTTTTGGAGTCGGTACCAGCCAAAACATGGCTGCCCTTCACAGGCAAGGTATGGTTTTGAAGTCGGTTTCTGGTTTTTTATTTAAAATTAATTTTATTTTGTACTTTTTAGTTTTAAGTTTATACATAAGTAATATAGTTTTTATTTTTTCTTGCAAAATTTTTGGCGTTCCCGATCTGTGTTGGATGCTAGTGGTAAGGGACCTGTCGTCTTAGCGTTTATTGAGGGAATCTATGTTCAGCCGTGGACGGATGAAAGTTGATGATGATGACCTCACAATACTTTGATACTTTCCAAAGAATCCTATTCAGTGGTTTTTGTTCATATTATTCATATTACATCGACAAGTAATAAAATGAGAAAATCGTCTGGGTATACAAAACCAACCAATAAGCATTATTAAATATAACTTAAAAACCGCTGATCAGATATCGATCAAATTAATATGGGACCAATTCGGAAACATAAGCTTACTAACAAAACAAGAATCACCAAAATCCATTCAAACAGCGGAGTTATCGAGTAACAAACATACAAAAAAAATAAATAGATTGGGATAATCGGATTTTGTAATCGAATTATTGCATTGTCATCGGTCTTTGACAGGTGTGCAAAGTTTGAATTAAATCTGATCGTTTGAAGCGGGACAAAATCGAGCTCAAAGGAGTCGGTTACAAACATACATACAAGCATACAGGTGAAGCTAATAAAAGCGAAACGTCACTTCCAATAAGCCTTATAATATATTCAAAATTGTTTTCTATTAATGTATAATATTAAACTAACACATTGTAACAGTAATAAATATCACCTGCTAGAAAAAATATTTTTCTTTGTAATAATATTATGAGCAGTATGAACGAGTGAATTAATTAAAGGTTATCAACCAATTTCATTCATGAATTAAACTGAAATCAAATCATTCCTGAATTTACTATTTATTAAATTTTGTGGTCGAAAATAATAAATCAAATCAAATCAAATCAAATAATATTTATTTCGTAGGCAAATTACATAGCACTTGAAACATGTCAATTTTTTTATAAGCTAATGCTAGATTCGCAAAGTAGCAGTTTTCCTCAGAGAAGAATCTAGCAAGAAACTCTGTAGGATTGCTCTTTTTAAAATATAGTTTTACAATTTTTGTAAGTACATCAAAATAACAACATACTAATATACAAATAAATAATAACAACATGCTAGTTACATAAATTAATTCAAATTTGCCTAAAATAAATAAGTAAATAAATTTGGACCCCGCAACAGATCAAAACAAACAAGAGGATGTTAATAAAAAGAAAACAAAAAACCAAGCGAGGTAGAAACTGCATAACACGACCAGCCACCACAGCGGCACCTTCACATAGGCCAGGACGCGTGTGCCAGCGTCAACCTCTTCCACATATTAGAGGGAAGTGGAGGACCCATCACACAACGCCACCGCTGCAATGGCATAAGCGAGCATGACATGTCATACGTTTCACCTTAATACAAGTTTAATTTATCATACTGCAGGCTCAAAATTTATATACATTCTAAATAAATACAGCTTGATAGAAGAGCAGTTCAATCCCAAGGATTTGCGTCATCGAAATATTCATTAATCTTATAATATCCTTTTTTACTTAGTTTTTGTTTGATGACAATCTTAAATTTCTTGGGGCATAATTCCTGTATATTAGAAGGCACCCTGTTGTAAAAGCGTATACATTGACCCACAAAAGATTTACTTACTTTGTTAAGTCGACTACTATAGGGCACTAGCTTATTTCTATTTCTAGTATTTACATTATGAATATCACTTTTTTGTTTAAACAGATGAAGGTTATTTTTGGTATACATTAAATTTGTGAAGATATATTGTGCTCGCTTTTGCAGAATAAATATGCGCTCGGTATCAGCGGCATGACCCCACAGCAAAATGCCATAGGCCATAAGACTATGAAAATAACTAAAGTAAACTAACCTGGCGGTTTGAATATCCGTCAGGTTCCTTATCTTTTTAACCGCGTAAGCTGCAGAACTGAGCTTATCCGCTAACTTGTCAATATGAGGGCCCCATTGCAATCTAGAATCTAAAGTAATACCTAAGAACAAGGTTGTTTCCACAAGGCACAATTTTTCTCCTTTTATCTCTTTATCCGTATTAACTTGTCCTACGTTGGGCAGAGTAAATTTAACACATTTTGTTTTCTTTTCATTGAGCACAAGATTATTTGCAGTAAACCACTCAACAACTTTATTAATGGCATTGTTTACGTCGTCATATTTATCCTGTTGTCGTCTAACTTTAAAAAGTAAAGAAGTATCATCCGCAAACAACACTATATCATGACAGTTATTTACAAGACTCGGTAGATCATTTATATAAATTAGAAAGAGAAACGGACCAAGAATTGAGCCCTGCGGGACACCCATGGTAACCGCAGACCCACCTGACACTTTTCCGTTTACATCAACCCTCTGTACGCGTCCATGTAAGTAAGACTTTAAAAGGCTCAGTGCACTGTCTCTCACACCGTAATAATGAAGTTTCCTGACCAAGGTACTGTGATCAACGCAATCGAAAGCCTTGGACAAATCGCAAAATACACCCAAAGCGTCATGCGACTCCTCCCAGGCATCAAATATGCATCGTATTAGTTCAACACCTGCATCGGTTGTTGAACGACCCCTGGTAAATCCAAATTGCTTGAAATGCATTACTTTATTGGAATAAAAGTGAAATTGCAATTGATCTAAAATTAGTTTTTCAAATATTTTACTTAGCGTTGGCAATATAGATATAGGTCTAAAGTTGGTGGGGTCAGACTTACTGCCAGCTTTAAATAAAGGTATGATTTTACTGCACTTCATTAAATCAGGAAAAACTCCATTATCAATACATTTATTGAAAACCATAGCTAGATGGGGAGCTATGCAGTTTATGATGGAGTTGATTATTGTGACGGAAAGGCCATGCAGATCAGCGGTTTTTTTAAATCATAATATACATTGCCATTGAGACTTGTTAAGTGTTTTTAATTTACTTACTTTTTTCGGCTGCCTCAGGGTAAAAATATTATTTTAACATACTCTCTATTCTCTATGTAATATGTCACTTTTTACATATAGTCCTCGCCACTTTTAAAGTCCTGCGACTAATGCCTGAACTAAATTTGACAACATTGACATCTTGACATCATAAAGTTGTGATATTTTAAATTGTTTTACGTTAAATATGGAGCATATAATATAAAGTAAGGTGTAAAAATTTAAGGCCGTATAATGATCGTTAAAGTGAAATAATTTTGTGAATTAGAAAGTAAAAATAAACAACAATTAACCCCGTTAAATAATATGTTTATAAATGTCACAGCCATGACAGGTCAATTTTAGAGATGCCAGAGTCACTTATTTTTGCCTAATTTATGGTTAAAATATTATCATTAACTCTATACGTACATTTATCTTATGATATTTTATATGAATGTAAATACAAGGTAAAAGAATTAAAACCTTGTTCAGATGAATGATATGTTCAGGTGTTTCTGTAAAAAAGGTCGAATAGCAAAGGAAGTAACAATGGCAGCAATTACTTCTAAGAAAATCGTCACTCCTGGCAAAAGCCGAACACATCCGAAGAAGCTTGTTTTAGATTGAATTGTACTCAGTCTTTATCAATCCACTACAGACCATAGGCCCTATAATTATTTAATTTTTTTATTGTACTAGACTTGGTGGAAAATCATTACACTATAAATTGGCAACATTGAGTTATGAGACCGCAGCGCCGCGTCTATCGGACTTCTAAAGTGGCGATGACTATAGTTAGTTTTTTATGATTTAAATAAAAATTTATACAGGTTTCTGTCATCAAATATAATAATTGAATAACTTGAGTCCCGCACCTAGCGGTTATGTCAAATGAAAGTTTAATAATTATAATAAAGTATAAGCAGCTAGGTACAACTTTACTAATCACCACGGATCTACATATTGTAATTGTAATGAGATAAAATAAAACACGATTTGTATAAAAACCATATATGTATTATAATTAAAATTGAAAAGAA
This sequence comes from Lycaena phlaeas, assembly GCA_905333005.2. Lineage (NCBI taxonomy): Eukaryota > Metazoa > Arthropoda > Insecta > Lepidoptera > Lycaenidae > Lycaena > Lycaena phlaeas. Next base: position 370,278 of record HG995182.1, read on the forward strand.
AATATCTCACAGTTTCCTTCGGGATCGCACGTTACAACCAACCATGGAACGAATGCTTATAACGCTACACACGAAGCGAGCCCTCCCTCGCCGCGACGGCCTCTGACCCTAAGGGCCTAATACTCAGGAGTCACTAATGGATCTCTCTAAGATACAATTTGCAGGAAATTGTCATAAGAATCCAAACAAATAGTAACTTTTCTTGGTATCTAATAGATATTCAAATTGCGACCCAACTTATATTGAATTTATGTTCTGCTGTAAATTTTTATTTGCAAAAATATGTATGTGTGGAAGTTTAGTATACGACATATTGTGTTTATGTATGTACTCAACATACATGTGTGTGTGGGGATATCGCGCAGAGGACGCCGCGGCGGGGGACGACTGTGGTGTCCGGTAACAAGTGTGACGGTGAGACGTGACACGTGGCCGAGCGCCGCCGCTGCTCGAGCAGGGGCCCGCAGCGCCCGCCCCTCGATAACGTACATCTGTTTACGATTTTTCAAATTCCGAAATGAACACGATGAGCTACCTAATTTTAGTCTACTGTTTATACCCTGTGAGTTTGTAAGAAATTATATTATGCTGGCGTCTAGCTACTCGAGTGCGCGGGGCAGGGCAGGGGGCGGGGCCGCGCGAAGGGGCGGAGCCCGGGGCGACGCTACACTAGAGGAACTTACAAAAGTTGCAGAGGTTTGCAGCGTTGGTGATATGTCAATAACACAACGGCGACCGCGCCACCTCATTTAGAAAGATATACAAAATATTACAAGTGTGTCAACTAGGTTATACAAAATTGAAACTCGCGGGGGGGGAGACTCCACCGCCGGCTGGCTCCGACCCACCGTTCACCGGTCGCTCTGTCTGATAAACCAACAGAAGGTAAGGCGATATTCTAAAACGAATATGTTTTCCAATCGTCTCGCGTGGTCTGAGGTGGTCAGGTGTGATGGCGACCGGCGGTGGGCGCTTCGCCCCCGCCCCCTCCCCACTCCAACCCTGGGGAGGCGGGTGAGACGGTCAGACGGTATAAAAGTACACCTATAACAGTTCTTAATATACACTTATGACTAGCTTACAGTACTCATGCAAACTATTTGATCCGTTACAAGCACGGGGCGCCCCCGAGCCGGGCCGACTAGTATCGAGACAGTCTCAAAAGGATTTAAATGGTTTAACGATAATTTAAAGTTGTACGTCCTGTTCAAAGAGCATCTACGGGTTTACTAACAGCTGATGCTGCTGAATCTTTGAAGCCAAAAACTATTGATTTCATAACGAGTAGGAGGAGTCTCAGCCCGGCGACGCCCCTCGTATTACACCGTAAAGAGTGTATAGATCTGCTAACTAACTGCTTACGAGTCGAAATTACCCTTTGTATGTGTACACATCGCTATACAAGTTATATATGAGAAGTGGATAACGGAACACCGGGGGCGGCTAAGGAATAACTACACTCATTATAAAACGTTTGAATAAAAAAAAAACAGCTACAAACGTAAAATATGTCATAAATGCTTTTTCAAGAAAAGTAAAATATACCACAATGATTGAATTTAATTTTAAACATGGTGAGCATAGATAGACTACTGAATCTTAAAATAGATTCACAAAATACATTTTTGTGAGGAATCCTACATGTGCGGGCTCAATGTATTTGTTATTCTCTTTAGGGATTCTAATGTGAAATCAACCTTGGCCCTTCGAGTCGGATAAGCAAAAACCTATTTATTCCTCGTTGTTATTTTACAAAGCTCACTCTTATAGCTCATATAAATCTGAAAATTAACGAAATTTAATACAAGAATCTTTACACTTATTAAAATGAATTGCTTTGAAGAAATACGTAATTATAAATGAGCATACTTATTCGGCAGCCGGCTCGGACTAAAGGCAACAAAGGGCACATGGATTGACGCTTAACTTAGCAAGGCGATACCTAACGTTTGTGCAACTACTACGAGAGGAATGTCGACGAAATCGCGATCACAAATGAAAACTTACACTAAATGGACTAGCGTCGAAATCAGACTTAATTATAATAAAAAACACCTAAATACAAATTTCAATCGTGAACAGTTCAGCAAAATAGACGGGAGCGGCCATCAGACCTGGGCCAGCAGCTGACCTGCCGGCAGCGGCCGACCTCGCTCGACCAGTATCACACACCGGCCGCACGAAGCCGACGAACCGAAATAACTTATGATTAATGGATACGATCGATTCTCGCTAAAACATGAACGTTACGTAACTCTAACTGATCACTGTACATCAATTATATACATGCGAGTATATAAAATAACCCGAAGATACATTTACATTCCGTACGGTGGGACGCCTCTGGTCTATAATAATTATAATGCTAATCTGACATTTATATTTTGAATTATTATTTTAAATTTGTTTTTTATTTTCACGTCTTGATAGGTTTATTAAATACACTTGTGCGTTTCAAATATTTCATAAATTATTTCTTGTGTCAATAATTTGGCAGTGCAGAACAATGTCAGATTAGCCGCGGGACGAGATGGCTCTGAGCGGGACCGCGTCGTCCATCAACGATACAACTTTAAAATTGAACCTGCACCAGCACGGCCCACCGCACGGTGGGTTCCTTGTTTTGGTGTAGAATCTATTTTGCTCCACTGCGACGAGTGTGACTAGATAAATGGACGCGAGTACACAGAGAGAGCTAGTTGGCAGTATTAGACAATCTCGAGTTGGCATCCTTACAATTACCCTTTGCTGAACGATCACTCTCGGAGTCAAACGAACGTCCTTGGTCCAGTAAACAATTTGGTGCTTCTACGAGTTTTAAAACCGGGCTTCGCGAAACACTTTCGGCGTTCGACTCGCCCGGTGCGAGCTGCCTCAGCCGATAGTAAATATAAGGGACTAGTTCGAGTCAGCTCAGTAACAAAACTCGAATTCACAATTTTGCACCGGCCGAGAGGGGGCCTATAAGCACGGACCTCATGGACTACAATTTGAATACTTCGCCCGAACTTCTCAACACGCGATTACTCGTGATCTGGCGGGGAAGGGGCACTATAAGGGCGGGTTGGGGGGCGGCGCGGTGGGTACGGCACGGTAGGCGGCCCGCAGCGACCCGGCGCTGCCCCGCCCCGCGCGTGCGCCCCGCCCTCCTCGACGCACGCAGCCCATCCGCAGCGCGCGCACCGTCAGCAGCCCGCCTACCACCGCGCCGAAACATCCCAGACCCTGCAACATTACAGGACATGCAGTTTTAACCTTACGGGCTCGATACTATATTATTAGGACATCAACAGGACTTTAGAAATACTGCTCCCTTGCAATATTTAAAAGTGCAATTTACTAGCATTGAATCTACAGCAATAAAGAGGTAATGTTTGTGAAAAAAAGTTAATCTTCGAAACTTCTTAACCGATTTAAAAAAATCTTTTACTATTACTTATATCGTTAAGTTATCACCGAGATATATTCTCTAAATATAATCAATAGCACTTATGAAGATAATAATCTTAGTTAACGCAAGAACGAACGAAGCTGCAGCTACGAGCTAAGAATAAAAAGTTCTGTAAATATTATAATGTTTCATTATACTTTTACGGATTTGAACGCGACCTACTATGATTGTTACATGTCCAACGTTTCTGATACTTTACAGCTATGACGTCATGCTGTTGTAAAGTTAGTCGGAGCTACCCTATATTATATATTAATACATTGATATTTTAGTAAGTCCTATCTATGCAAGATGTGCTTGCTGGGTTTTAATCTGTGACATATAATATTAAAAACGTAAGAATATGTGATATCTCAGTCCTTCCGTAACCATTGTTGCTGTGAAGTATCCTAAACGTCGGGTATATAAAAACTTAATAAGCCACGATGAAATCCGTAAATTTTGTTCCATTATAATGAGTAAAATTAGCGTATACATAAGAAATCAGTTTCGTAAATAGCTAAACCAGCACAAAAAACTGTCGTTAATCATGGACATAACACTGACCACAGCCGAGTACATGAGCGCGGGCGCGGGCGGCGGCAGGGGCGGCACCCGCAGCGCGAGCCGCAGCGCCCCGCCCACCAGCCAGCAAGCACTCCACGCGCCGCCGCACCCGCTCTGTAACATCATCACTATATTGTAATAAATCTCAATAGTCACCCGTCAAAGTTAGTATTAACCAAACATCTTATATCGTAGTAAATATAACATAAAAACTGTTGTCCGCATCAAACTAACACACGCGACTAATACACAGGGGGACGTACCAGGCGGTCCCAGTGCAGCGGCATCAAGCGGTGCAGGCGCGTGACGTGCAGCAGCAAGCGCATCGCGTGCAGCATGAGCGACGTGAGCGCGCCGAACAACAGCGGCCGAGCGCCGACCGCGCCGCGCACGCCCGCGCCCGCCCACACGCACGAGCACGCCGCCAGCGACACCACCTGCGCACGACAAGAATCAACCTCAAGAACAAGCAAATGTATCTTGATATTCCCAAAGCAATAAAAACCCTCCCTTTAAAAATAATACCCCTTGTATAATACTAAGTCTGGTTTATGTATTTCTGTTTGCGGCACTGTACCTTTTAAACGGGACCTGTTTTTAATGAGAGCCGATTTTATAGCAGTGATTCTTAGACTTTTTTAATTAAAATCAGTTCAGCCGTTATGTGTGGGTGGAGTTTTAAATATATATAAAGTAAATTATCAATCCTTATATGTGTCACTGCTGGGCACGGTTCTCTCATCAGGCATGCAGGTTTCCTCGCGATGTTTTCCTTCACCGGTGAGCGAGCGATGGTCTCTTGTTTTTAGGGTGCACTTAGAGATGTAGGAAAACCCATTTCAACCCTTTTCCCAATTTCGATCCTGGCCTCCCGTGTGTGCTAACCGCCACCAGGAACCTCTCGCATAAGAGACCAAGTCCATACCCACGGGACCATCGTTTTAAATATTTGTAACAATTTATTTATACATAATATGGCATTTATTTATTGCAAGAAGTACTGTAGTAATGTAGATGTCATTTTTTTTTTCAAATGTGGCCAGAAATCCTTATTTATTAAAATTGATTGATAAATAAGGTTGTTTATCTCCAGTTAAATAAACCTATAAATAATATGGCTCGCACTTTTCACTAAGAAGTACCCATGGCTTAATTTATACCCAAATTCTCTCAGTAAGAAAAATATCGCGATTTAAACATAATATAATGATTCTACATTTAGTCTAACCACTGAACCAATCCAAAGTCTGAAAATATTCCACGGAAACGGAAACTAGCGGGTAATATGGCGGTGACGGATATCAACACTCTCAGAGTAAACATTATTCTCAAAAAATTACAATAGAAGCTCGATAAGTTAAAGTCCAAGAGAAACACAAAATATTTTAAGTTCGAGGTTCTACTGTATAATTAATTACGTATATTAATTATTTACACCAAGCGACGGACCACTTGGCGTCGCATGATTGGAAAAGCCAAGACCCCGTGTAACGGGAAAAGGTGAAGTCAAGGAAAGAAGAAGAAGATACGTATTTACACCAAGTGACATGAGCTATAGAAATAATCATCATCGCTCAGGATAAGGTTTTAAGTCTAAGGGCGGGTTGCATCGACCGATTTTAACGAATATGTATTCGTCAAAGATGGCGGTAATGAAAGTTAGTGACCAAGTTGTTTTTAACAAACGTTAAAATTTAACGAAGTCTCTAAGTAACCGACCCTAAGTGTGTGTATGTGTGTATTTTAAGGCTAAACTGTGGGCTAGTAATCAACAAATACAACGTATCATACCAAACATAACCATACATTGTTTAACAAAATTCACAAAGCACCAATGCTGTTAAAATATGCAAAGTGTCAAGTCGCTTACATGTGCAGGTAGTGAGCTATTATTCAACACTACTAGAGTAGTGGAATTGACTTGTTACTAATTTATACATATTTTACAACTTCTGTTGAAAGATAGAAAACTTGATATTGAGTGTAATTATGACCTATACAATAATATTTTAAATCATGATGATCTTTGGCCATAGGATACTATGTATTATTATTTAAATCATCTGAAAAGATATTCATCCTAGTCATTCAAAACTAGTTGTTGCCAGAAGCTTTGTTGCTATCCCTCCGCTTTTTAAATCTCTGATATCTTTTAAGATTTTATTTTTATGGGCAAGTTTCAATCTACATGATATCATGTACAATATTTTTTATTTTATAGAAAGTCATCAAGAAGATATGTATTAAATTGGTTATGGAATAATATTGTATTTTTTAAAATAGCTTGGTGTATAACACATTTTTAGGGTTCTGAGCCGAAAGGGTATAACGGGGACCCATTACCAAGACTCCACTGTCCATGCATTTATCTGTCTGTCACCTGCCACCACCATCACCATTTTCACACATCATCACACAAATTTTCACACATGGTGTATTTTTACTGTTTCTAGAATTAAAAAAAATTTTATAAATATGTATAGGGGGCTCCCATTCAGTAAATGAGATTTTTCTGCCATTTTTTGCCCAATATTATAAAAACAGTGACATATACATGTTTGAAATATGCACAGACTATTTAAGTATATTTTAACTTTAAAAAGAAATAATTAAACAGATGTCTATGGGTGTTAGTAGTTACCATAAGCCTTGTCAGTATTTACGGTGTGTGTGTGTGTGTGTGTGAGATTCACACACGATAGAAGTGAAACACACATTAAATCCTCAAATACAAGCAAGTATTAAACAGTGTGCAATATACATACACACCGACATTTGCTCTCTCGCTCTTTTGTGTTTGTGTCTCTTACCTGTCTTTTTTGCGTTGCATCTGGTTTGAAATCACAACTATTCTAAAGAAGTTTCACTTCAAAAATATTTTCTAATTGTTACCTTTCTCTCGAATCACTATTAATTGATGAAACTGTATGAAAGTCCATTGACCATAGATTGATTATAGTTTAAAAGACCAGTATTAGTTGAAAAGACCTAAACAAACAGGCAGCTAAAGAAATAGATTGATCTTGAAACTACACTTTTTAAGACAGCGCCGTGTGCTTGTCTATGTTAAAAATATTTTTTGTAGACCTAAATCATTTAAGATGGAGAAAGCAGTGATATTATTATATGATACTTTAAAAAAACCTGAACACAATAACAAAAAAGATGACAACCTTGAAACAGCTAAACTGATTTCTACAATACATCTCACCGCTCCAAAATTTGACCATAAAACTTTAAACTGATAAAAAAGCTGCACCTGATTATTAATTAATACCTATGATAATATAAAATATACATAGTAACAGTTTTTGTTATAAATTTGATCATTTATTTAGTGGACCTACAGAACTATGATACCTACATTCTTAAATATGTAGTAAGTTCACGTTATTGCTGTAGGCATGAGACAATAGTTGGTAACAAATATTATAACTAAAAGACATACCATTTGGCCAACTCATCTGGATAAGTACAGCATTTAATATGTAATTTTATATATTTTGGTTACTGAACTGCCATAGCAATACTGATTTGTTTATTAACATAAATTAGAAAGGGTTTCCAATCACACTTACAGTGAGCACAAAAGTCAAGGCACCATCCGCAGTGAGCAGGTAGGAGGGTCGGCAGTAGACAGGCGCGAGCGGCAGCGGGCGCGGCGGAGGCACCCGCGAGTAGTGCGCGTGCGAGTCCCACGAGTGCTCCGTCAGCTCCGTGCCGGCCGGCGAGCGGCCGCCCGCGCCCGCGCACCCGCTGCCTGCAATCTCGAAGTCCTGCACGTCCTCGCCGCGGCAGCTCGTGGGCTCCAGCTCGCGGATCTCTTCCAGCAGTAGCTCCACCTCGTCCGTCGAGTATAGCTCGCTCGCAGACACGTAGCGCGCCGGCGCGGCTTGCATATCACTCGCCTCCGACTCTACCGCCGAGCGCCTCCGCCCCGGCCCCTCCTGTGAGTGCTCTCGATTTAGCCTCGCCCGTCACTCGTATTACGCACATCACGAAACTCGCTGCTTACCTATTGCGAGCGACATCGAGACACCGTCTCGTCATCGGCACCGACATAGCCGAGGTCCCAGATAATTAATGGAGAATATGAAATATGTAAACAGTTTTAATGACGCTCTACCAGCACGCCATGTTTGTTATCATGTCATTTTTATTTGACGTTTAAAGTTTACGAGTACCACAGATTAGTGTAATACTACCAGTCCTACCAACTATTATACCGGATCCGCACGTTTGTGGCTTGCCACAAGCCCCAAACCTCCACAAGTCACAAGCATATGGACGTTCGCAAGCGCTTGCGGCAAATTTTCTCTTTTTCTCTTTGGCTTGTGCACAATACGGACACTCATCGGGTCGGCCACAAACCCTTGCAAACCTATGCAAACCAAGACAAACTCTGTATCCGCACGATTGAATTTGTGAAGGGTGGCCAAGCCTCGGCAAACGTGCGGTTCCGGCTTAAGATTTTTGTCTACTGATTATATAAACATTTTGTATATATAAACATAAGGTAAAAGTATTAAGAAGAAGACTTTCCTCAGATGAATGATATTTTCAGGTGTTTCTGTAAAAAAAGGTCGAATAAGAAAAGAAGTAACAATGGCAGCAATTACTTCTGCGAATTTGGCACCCTTGGCAAAAGCCGAATACAACCGAAGAAGCTTGTTTTAGATGAATTCTACTAATCAGCTATAAGTAAAAAATACAAACGAAATATTAGAAAATGTTTTATATTACTAAAACCTGGTAGGGAGATTTTAATTTTGCTGCTATAATTATTTTTGTCATTATTATCATTATCAGTCTTTATCAATGCACCACTGAACATAGGCCCTATGATTAATAAAAAAAAATATTGAAGTAGCCTTAGTGGAAAATCATTACACTAGAAATTGGCAACATTGAATTATGAAACCGCAGCGCCGCGTCTCAGGCCCGTATTCTAAGGCCGCAAAGATATATAAAAAGCAAAGATATATAAAATGCTTTTTATATATCTTTGCTTGGCCGCGTCTATCGGACTTCTTACGTAGGGTGCAGACTATAATTTTCTGTATTCGCGTGTATATGGCTATATCCTAAAGCAATAAAACAGTTTTTTTTCTCGTTAGACTTGTATTTAATATTGACCAATTTATATAATGATATTGGTCCCAAACAATTATTTGTATATTTTTTGCACACAAAGCGGCGAAAACGAGAACGGCGAAAAAAAAAGAGAAAAAGCATGAATTTACTTAACAAGATTTAATGAACAACATAGAACAAAATACAAAACATTTTTTATGACCCAGTATGTCACAGATTCAATGCGATATATACTTGCAGTGCAGCAGTTATTGCGTATAGACCTTTCGATGGGGCGGCGTCTGTTAACATATAACGTCTGTATGTAACAATCAATTTTTTGAATATTTACACTTTATAGAACCCTAACAATAACGAAAAAATCAGAGAAAAAAATATATTTTCTTTATACCTGAAATAGACAAGATATGTCTTGGTACAAATTTATATAAGTAAAAAAAAAAACACTTTCTAATACTAAACTGACGATAAACACGCAAGGAATGCGCAAGGATGAAGGAACATGAGTCCAACTAAAATCTAACAGTAACAATGTCAATCTGAAAAATATAACAGCTCACTCTGACTGGTTAATGCTTAGCTATATGTCTACATTATACATACTTAACACTTATTAGCTACAGAGAAACGCATCAATTGCAGGGAACACTAGGCTTCGCTGGCCATATTGGTGCTCCTTTTACGTGTCACGCTTACAATAATATGAATAAGTCAAAGAAATCTATATCACAGGTCCACAAGGCAACTTAGAATTTTGGCTCGCACACTAAAAATAACAATCTTTTGTTTTTTACTGGCAATATTTTAAAAAATCTTACGTCTCAAAAACCATTCACAATGTCTTATTGCTAAAATACAAGAGGTAGATCTGATTTCCCATACTAAAGACTATCAAGCTAATGTGTATTCTTATAAAAGCTCTCAAACCCGGGAGGAGGCCTTATGTTTGGGTGCAGCCCAGCGGACGCGTGCGCGAAGAACATTCGCACCGCGGGGGGGACGGGGCGGTGCTGGCCGGGCGGCGGGGGTGGAAGGGGCGGCGTGGGCATGAACATGTAGTGGGGCGGGGCTCGCGGGGGCAGGAGAAAACACGGCGCGCCCGGGGGCGGGTACCGTGCCGAGACGAACAGGTCAGGGGGGCGGAAAGAGGCAGGGTTCGCAGACGGTGCGACTGGTTCCGATGGAACAGAATTACTTGAGTGATTTGTGATAGAGGAATCGTTCGGCCCTGACGCTCTCCGGCCGCCAGGGGCGGAAAATGATTCTTTCCCAGTCGATGGAGATGTCGGATCCTGTAGTGAGCGTGGCGAGCCCTGCTGAGGCACCTGCGATCGGTGAGAGCCGCTGTGGGTGGTCTCGGGTGGCGCCGGGGCCGCCGCGGTAAATTCGTGTGCCTCCGGGTTGAGGGATGAGGAGGAGCAGGAAATGGTTCGCCGGGCCGCCTGCCGCGCGCGCTGGATCGCTTCCACCATGAAACGCTGCGCGGCTCCGGGATTCACTTGACTCAATAGCGCGAACACCTCGCAATCCGATGCCGACAGCGTCACCTGCTCATCCGAGCCCGGGGTCTGGGGGGTGTCCTGTCTGGCATTATCCGGAAGGGGAATCGAGGGCGGCTCCTCCCGGTCCCGGGGCGGTGGCTGCGGCGGCGGTGGCGCGGGCGTAGGGCTAACGAGCGCGGTCGGAGGGCCCAGCCGGGCGGCGGAGGTCGACCGACATAAAAGTGACGACTTAGATTTTTTGTCTATTCGGGAGCTCGCGGATGGTAAAAGGAGCGGTACGCAGGTGAGGGGCGGCGCGGGGGGCTCGGGGTGCGGCGCAGGGGGCTCGGTGGGCGGCAGGCAGGGCGGCACGTGGCGCCGGTAGTCGTCCACGTACTCGAGCGCGATGCCGTCGCGCAGGTAGGCGTGTATCTCGGCGTAGTTGGGTGTGTCGCCGCTCTCCAGCGCGTCGAAGCGCGGATACAGGTAGCACTCGGCGCTCTGGAACACGACTCGCCATCAGTACCCCCGACGTACACACGGCCAACCAGCGCCGCGCCCGCCCCCCGCCCACCCGCCTGCCCCGTTTTACACTAACGGGACATTTTTGAATTTACTTTTATGTTTCAATTGATCGCGACATATACGCTTGTTTTACGAGGATATTATTTTCCAATCGAAACTTATTTAAGGACTATTAATTAGTATAACAGAGCAGTTAAGCTTTAGTCGTGCTTAACAAGTACTTTTATGCGTCAAACACGTAAAGATCATCACTTGCTGAGTTAAGGCTACCGAGACCAGCGAAGGTGCGGGGCGCGGGGCAACTGACCACTGATTAGGCTTATTACACAACTCCACCCGTCAACAATTATCCCTTTTACTACTAATTACTATTAATCGATCAATGAATGTAAAATGTAACCATACTGGTCACATTTTACATACAACCATTTATTAATCACCAAAAAGTTTAATACGGTAGTTGACAGTAACATAAATGGTAATTAAAGACAAAGGATTCCAAAATATCAAGTAATCTGACCAAAATTAACAAGAATATATAATATTTTTGGGAAACAAAACGGAAATAGATTTTAGGAATTAGAATTGATCACGTGACAATAAATGAGTCACAGCTCGCGACGTCATTTTTCACTTTTCAGTTGTCACTTTTGTTTGTCGGTGATAAAAAAAAATTAAGCGCTGGTGAAATGAAATATACACATTTTGGCTAAATTAAGACCTAAGAATATTTTAAAATTCCTTTCCAAAAATTGTTAACTACCGTATTGTATATTCAGTCTATAATTTATTATTGTACTGGAAAATTATTTCATTATATATTAATTTTTAAATGGCTTATAGATTTCGTATTTTATGAGATACCAATATGTGATCAATCTTGTTTGGTGTTTATACGTCTAATTTTTTTTTATTTTTTTTTTTGATAAATAATAAATGGGATTGTATTATACATGTCCCGTAAATAGAGAATCAACCGAATTGGTGATAGTAGGGACCAATATTAATATATAAAAACCACTACATTTTCTTGTCCTAAGAATAGTATTTTAGGCATTTATTTGACTGTGGCAATAATTATCATGATGGTATTATAATGATGAGTTACCATCGTGAAAAATAATCCCCGCCATCTGAAAACTCCCATTGGTCAACAACTTACAGACATGCATTAATGTAATACGGGAAGGCATGTCCGTACACAGCTAGCGGATGGCGAATGCCTTATTGATATAAAAAAGTAACAAAAACAAAATATATATTAAGAAAGAAAGACCACAAGAAAGTTTTAAGCTATTTTTACTATTAATAACCACGAAGTTTCGTATCATGACTTGCATAAATTATCACAGTTCGTGAGCGGTCGAGTCGTAGTGCGCCACGCGCCGCTGCAGCGCTCCACCCACTCGCTTGGGCGGGGCCGCGCGCGCGCACCGCAGCTGCAGGGCGCGGCTCAGAGACGACGACGAAACGCTAGCCTCACGCTCGGTCTCCGGTAGCGGCTGGGGCGAACGAGCTCTGTCCGTTCCCCGCAAACGAAGGCGGAGCGCCAAGCTGTGCACCGTGGACGACGTGGACACCACGGATGCACACTCCGGGCTCGAGCAGACCCCGAGCTGCGCGCTCGGCGGGAGAGGCGGGCTGGACGAATGTATCACGGTAGACGCGGGCGAGACATCGAGCGAGGGGCTTCGCACTGCCTGGGAGGCGCTCCATGTGCGCAGACGACGCGTACGCCCCGCCACCTGCGACGCTGACGCCGAGACGTCGCTGTCGTCATCCTCGCCGTCGTCGTAGCCGTCTCGGTCGCCGGCGGACGAAGCCGCGCCGTAGCTGAGTATGGTGTGCAGCAGGAGGCCGACGGGCGCGCGCGCCCTACTCACCCCAGTGGCAGTGTGCGCGTGCGGGTCGGCGTGGCCGGCGCGCACCAGCTCGTCCCCCAGGCTGACGTCGTCGTCCGTGGAGGTGTCGATAAGCAGCACCTCCAGCACGTCATCACGCGGGTCACGCGCCACGACGTTGGCGACGAGGCGCCGGTCACTGACGGCGGCCAGGAAGCGCGCGGCGGCGGCCCGCGGCCAGCGGCGGCCGGCGGCGGGCGGGCGCACGGCGGCCAGGCGCGCGCGCAGGGCCTGCGCCGGAAGCGCCGCCCACTCGCGACGCAGCGGCCGCAGCTCGCGCACGCCGACCGACTCCACCGTGCCGTAGTCCACGTGCCGCACCTGCACGCACACGCCCCGTTACTCGTCGCTCACCAGTACTAGCCCGCCCGTCCGAGCCCGCCCTACCTTGACGGTGTCGCTATCGATGACCTTGACAATGAGCGAGCGGTGCCAATCCCCGAGGTAGCAGCTGCTGCAGTAGTGACCGGTCCGCGCCGCGCCCAGCGCTAGTCGCCGCTCGCGCCCCTCCCCGCGTTTGTAGTATTCGCTGCACACGCGAGTTATGTCTTAAAACTAGTTATACATAAATGAATTAATACTTTGAGGTCTGAGCTATTAGAATGGTCGTTAGGTTAGACGTAGGTTACGGCTCTCATCTTAGTTGTTCTGAGCTAAAGATATTGCAATAAAGACAGTGCTTCATAAATCATAAGGTATAGAGGAGGAGCGAGGAGTATAGCACACCCTCAGGGGGTTTCATTTATGTCCCCTAGCTCGTTGGGCTCATCGGAGCCGTCGGACCATCAATGACCATGAAACACTATGGATTTCATTCACTGCTCCTGTATATCCTTATAGCGTGGCTCACAGGCAATCGTCTCGCCAACGAGCTACCAGACTACCTCCCTTACCCAATAATTGATATGGATTGACGGAGCTCACTTCATGTCGTCCATGATGTCCTCCATGGCGAGGTTGTGGCGCTCGCCCAGACGAATCATCCAGAAGTGCGAGGGCGAGTACACCTCCCCCACAATCACCTCCAGCATGCTGCCTGCCTCCACGTCGTCCAGCTGCGGGCCCGGAATGCTCTCCATGAAGTGCACGCAGTCGGCCGGGAACACGTCCGGATCCTGACACACATTTATTTTTTTATCGGGCTTGATAATGACAAATGCGTTCATATATACACCACTATTTTTAATTACCAAAAAATATATATCAGCTACATCAATCGCCGCTACTGAATACATTACAGTAATAAAAAGAAACGAAAATCGTTATTAAAAAAAAATCCCACATTATACCTAATTGTTGGACAAATGCAATAAAATATTTGTGTGCGTACACGCGCAACAACTCTTAGTGATAACATTCATTGAAATTTGTAGCTCGAAACCAAATAAATAAGCAAGGAGTGTCGGGGTATGAGGCGACGGTCGGGCGGCGGATTCGTAAATTGTGGGTAGTCGACGACCGGCGTAAGGTATCCACGTTTTCGTACTTAATCTAGATACTTACCTTGTAATTACACAAATAGCTCACAAGATTATTATTGAAAACGCAAATGTATGGGGTAAATAATACAAAATAATGTTATGTAGGTACTTACCTTCATACTGGGCGCCGAGCGCCAACGGTATGAAAAGAAGCGCAATAGCTTACTTCTCGCTTGGTTTTTATTAATCAAATGACACATAGTATTTTTTGTTGTAGAATTATTATTGTGTCTATGGTTTTGCATTGAATATAGATAGTAAAAAAATTATGACTTATGTAGTCATAATTTTTTTTATACGATTACATATGCCTTACATATTACCCATTTTTTTTTTGGTAGTTATAAAATAGTGATGTATATATTATCAAATATATAAATATACGTACAAAGTCTGTAAAGGGTAGCGCATCTTCGGGGTCTGTGGGCGTGCGGGGGCGTGGTGCGCGGGCAGGGGCAGGGCGCAGCGGGCGCGGCGGCGAGGCGCGCGCGTCTTGCAGCAGCCAGTCGTCGCCCACTTGCCGCACCGCGCACTGCTCGAGCGTGCACGCCAAGCTCAGCACGCTAGTGAACCCGAACTTGTTGAAATTCAGTTCACGACCATACCGATTTCTACATAAAAAGAAAATATTAATTACTAACATATCCTAGTACTTTATATTAAGCTTCGATCAACAATATCATTGATTAAACATGTTTAGGCAACGTCTTACGTGAGTGATCTAGACGTGAACGCGAGGCGGCGCGGCGATGTGCGAAAGATACAAACTGTCAAAACCTATTGAAGTGTCCTACGTGACCAAACGCACGTGGGGTGCGGTTCCAAGCGGCGCACCACATCGCATTGAATTCGCGTGTCACCACTTCGTAAACGCTTTCGCTTTGAACCGTCTACGTAGGACGTAAGCTTAGAGTTAATTTCCACCCTAAATTGGTTCGAATTTTCCTAACATAAATAAGAGTACACTTTTCTTCTCTTTTTTAAAAGAGTTTTCTCTTTTTCGTTTTAAGTCACAACGAGCGAATCGGAAGATTTTTTACCAAGCTTGATGAAATGGCAAGTTTAGATTCAATCGGCCCCTACTTATAGCCATATTTCTTAATATGTTTAGATAATAGAGTATTTTGTATTGTTTGAGTAATGAGTCATCAACCTGTACATCCTCAGCAGGTGAGTGCACCAGACCCCATCAGGCTCCTCAAGAATAATCTCTGTCAGCTCCCTTTGTAACTCTTCCATTTGCTGTCTTTTTGAACTACTAGTACCTATAATATGAATTTTCAAAGAATATTGAAAATATAATATAATGTATAACCAATATATGTAGCAATATATTATGTAATAATAAACCCATCAAAAACAAAAATTTGAAATGAGAGCCAAGTACAATATTATGATATTTTATGCCTTGATTTTTGACTTCAATGATAAAAGTAGTGAGATCTAAATGGATGCCAAGTTCATGGGTCACTCCTGAAATTTATTTATAACTATATAAAATATGAATTCTTCCTCTTATAACTTAGGACAATATATTGCTGTCTGACTTGGCTAGTTCTCATATACAAATTATTGTTTGATGGCTAGATTTTACCAGCAAGTCAAATTTTCGAAATAATAAAATAAGAACCGACAAGTAACAGCAAAGGCTATATATAATTTGTATTATGGTTAAAATAAGATAATGTTGATGTAATTTATATTTTATTCATATAATAAGAAAAATTGCTTACTTGATGACAGTGGTCGGTCAGAATAGCTGTCTTTGTCAGAACACTCAGTGCTATCAACATGGTCAACATTGTACAAAGGCATTCTTTTCTTGAGGAAGCTTTGGTAGGCATTGTAATTACTATTATTATTTGCAGCCTTGTCTTTGTTTGGTGTGGTTGTTAATTCATTACATTCAATATTTTCTTTTTCAGGCAATTCTTCAATATGTTTTTTGTCATATTCTGGGTTATTCTTTTTGATTAATGATTCTGACTTCCTCGTATATTCTGACTTAC
Source organism: Lycaena phlaeas (assembly GCA_905333005.2). Classification (NCBI taxonomy): domain Eukaryota; kingdom Metazoa; phylum Arthropoda; class Insecta; order Lepidoptera; family Lycaenidae; genus Lycaena; species Lycaena phlaeas. The sequence continues at coordinate 386,766 of HG995182.1, forward strand.
AATTACTTGTGTCATATTTATATTGTGTGTCACTCTTATTTACTACTTTATTATTATTTTTGAAACTATCATCAAATTCTGACTTAATTATATTTCTATCATCAAATTTCATTTTATTTTCTTCTTTATTTTGAATATGTGTCTTAATGATTTCTGGAGTTTTCTTAATCACATCATGACGCACTCTGTTAGTGTTACTGGATTGAAATGTTTTTGTGATAAGATTTTCATTCAGACTTTTGTTCAGTATTGATTCATTAATGCTTCTTCGTTTTCCTTTTCTAAAATAACACAACAGTTTAGTTAAATTGAGGTGTCACGCCAGATAATCTAATTTGCCACTGTGCGTCATCATGCATAGACACATTCTTTGCACAGTATTGTTTCATTACTTAGCCAAGTACGCTTCTTGAACAGATGTTACACTAATCATTAGGGTAAGTATGCAATTAATAATGTAACAATTTAGCTAAAATATTTACATTACAATAAGTAGTATTATAGTAATATAATATATAAAGTCATAAATCATTATCAAACATCACAAAAATTAAAAATGTCTAATGGTTAAAAATATGCAATTTGTTTCTATATTTTTACTAAGTTGGCTGTATGTTACATAAATTTCAAATAGTTCAGAAACGATTATTTTAAGACATTGCAAGCACATCACATTACATAGCCCATGTAAAATATAATAATAATACTGGGGAACTTTTAAATAAATTAAGTAACTACTCACAATTTAACATGATGAGATGATTTTTGATTTTGTACAAACTTATCAATGTGTTTCAGTGAATCTGGCACGATAAGTGTTAGTATAGGGTTTGATTCTGGTCCTTGAAACTAAAATGCATACAAAATTAAATTTCACCTGACCCTAAACTAGACTTCTTACATCTAAATATAACTTATTAATAAAAAATATATGCAAAATATGATTTGTTTGCGGATTGATATAGAATAGTACTTATAGGCGGAGAGGGTGAGAGGGGAGTGGAGGGGTAGGCTTAAATTGACATCATTTCATTTCTTGCAGTCTCCAGTGCTACGAAAGGTGCAGCCCTTTACCCTTGCATAGCAAAACATACACACACAGTGGGGGCTGCACTTCCAACGCGCCACCAGCTTCTAAAAAACTCTTTAGGGGTAGGACATACAAGACTGTGTAGAATCGGGAAACACTGAATACGTTTTGTGACCATTTTAAAGCTTACGTCAATAACCTTTAATTTTTATAAGACTGATATATTTTAACGGCTCAATTAGACGCTTATTATATTATACTATATTTAGTGCTTCTATGTTATTATAATGTAGTTTCCTATTTAGTTCATCCCAATTATCCCCTATCAATTAGAACCAAAATTGCTACTAAATGTCACCTCACCACTATTCTATATGTTTTAATCATGAAATGTATACTCACTAGAAAACAGTCTTTAAAATGTGTTTTAAGAAATGACACAGGATCCCTACATCCAAATCTAGCCAGTGGTATCCGTTCACCCATCATGTCTCTATAATCACGCATAAGAGAGCGCACGTCTACTTGAGATGGACTAGATACCACCAAAGACCTAAGGACCTTTTTTAGCTGAGTTAGTTCTTCTTCCATTCTTACGGGGTTATGATTAAGCGTTTGGTAACAAAATCAATGCATTCAATTTTAAAAACATAAGCAAGAACAGTTCTTAATAAAATACATATTAATAATGACCCTTATTGCCTCTAGGGCAAGTGAAACCCCATAATATATTACAAAATAAAGAAAAAAGCATGTTTTTAAGTACAAAAACTAAATAAACTTAATATAATAATTAAACGTTTGAAATATAAACATGCGACCACAGAATATATTTCTAAAAAAGGAAGAATTCATAATTGACACTTGACATTGAGTATTTTTTTTTGTAATGGACCACAGTGACGAGTATCAAGTATGTCGTAACGTCTGTAATTTGGAGAAGCGGCAGGAAACACCAAGTGGCGAGGTTTTACTCTTCAAGTCCCTGTTAATCCACAATCAAAGATCAATTTCTGAAGAAGAGAAGAATAATAGTTCGCAATCAAAGATCTATAAAATCTTATTGAAGCGAAATTTCTTTAGAATCGTTGTGATTTCAATCTCGATGAAACGAAAAAGCGAGTCCAAGAGAGAAAGATACACTAACAAGTACTGTGCCACTGATTGGTCCGCTACAATAGCATCAGTAACCAACCGATCTTAGCGCAGACAGTGGCAGAAAAAAGATCTAAGATCTGGGTTTGTTATTTTGTGTGTGAATACTACGGAAAAGGTCATGTTCGGACTCCTACTAATTAATACTCCGTGACTTCGACACTGATTACAAACCCGACGCCATGAACATGGCGGGGGGCAACCCCCCAAATTATAACGTCATAGGATGATCCAACCGGATCACCCCATTTCCGATGACGCATAACGGTCACTAGGACCATTAGCATAGATCCAACCGAAAAAAAAAAAAAAAAAACTTCGACACTGGCAGAATGTAGTAAAGGCTGATCGTTTGCCAAAAAAAAAGAAGAAGAAGAACGTTTGACAAAATAGAAATTTTTGTATCGATACGAATTCTCAAAAATTACGTAAGTAATAAACGAAAGCGTTAACAAAAATAATGTCTTTCTTTTTAAAGCGTACCCTAGAATCAGGACGAAGTCTTGGCCGAACGCTCTTGTCAAATAACAATGCACCAGCCGTTCAGTTTGTAGCCAAATTATCTGACCAAGCTGAGACCCGTCCAACTGTAGCAAAATATGATCCTTTGCAGAAATCACAACTGGTTGACTTTGGCAAATATATAGCGGAATGTATGCCTAAATACGTACAAAAGGTACAGATCACCGCAGGAAACGAGCTAGAGGTCCTCATCCCACCAGATGGTGTGATTCCAGTTCTTCAATTTTTAAAAGATCACCACAATGCTCAGTTTGCAAGTCTCGCAGATATTGCTGGCATGGATGTCCCAAGTAGGCAACATAGATTCGAAGTGATTTACAATCTACTCTCACTGCGATATAATGCCAGAATAAGAGTGAAGACATACACAGATGAGTTGACTCCTATTGATTCAGCTTGTGAAGTATTCAAAGCTGCTAACTGGTACGAGAGAGAGATTTGGGACATGTACGGTGTCTTCTTTGCTAACCACCCAGACTTGAGGAGAATTCTAACTGATTATGGATTTGAAGGACATCCATTCAGAAAAGATTTCCCATTGAGTGGCTATGTGGAGCTCCGATATGATGATGAACAGAAGCGTGTTGTTGTAGAGCCCCTTGAATTGGCACAGGAGTTCAGGCGTTTTGAATTAAGTGCTCCTTGGGAACAATTCCCCAACTTCCGAGGAAACCCAGTTGAAGATGTCACTAATGCAACCGAAGAGAAACCCAAAAAGGAATAAATGTTATTATGTTCTGATAATTAGCTAAAAATAATATAGTCACGTTAGAACAATCTTATGCAATTTATTTAATAGTAACCACAAAAAATATCAATACAAAATACTTAAAACTGTAATTTTGATTAAATATTTGCATTGAAAAAATATTTTTAAATTTATTTCTGTTAATTGTTACTTAAAAGTGTATTGTATTCTTACTTCTTTATTACATTTCTATTTTCATTATAATCTTAAAAGGTTTTTAGTTTTAGGTTCATTGTATTTTGAATGCTTGCAAAAATGGAGAGCCATAATAGTGTTGGCATGATCTGACATGATACAAGTGAAAAAAATGTATTTTTTTTTGTTGGTTGTCTTTGGTTGGCGTTTGGTAAACATAATGATGCAGACAATTCATGGTAATTCTTTAAAATTATTGTTTTATAAAAAAAAAACAACAATATAATATGTTTATTGAATACCATGTTTAATGCCGGCCGGACTCCAACAGCAGATTCACACAGTTCGCCGGACGAGGTGAACAAACTTACGAAGTGCAAAGTGTGTATGAAATAATACATTGTGATTTTGCAAAACACATAAGTCCTTTCCTAGTTCCTTAAAAAACGTTTCTGATATAAATTGTTATATGCATTATAATTGTAGTATATTATTATGCTTAAATCTTTGCAAGAGTTCCTTCACAAACAGTTCTTTTGGATCCATTTACTTTCTAATCTGCTTCTTCTTAGCGTGTTGATGGCTACCTCCAGAACTCAGCTACAAGTATTCCATTCTCAGTAGCATCCAATAAGTCCTGCAACGTGCAGGTGGTAGGGCACGCAGGACACGACATGAGATGGTTCATTGTTTGTGAGACGCATGCACTCTATATTGGTGGGGCCTGTGTATCCCCACCGAAGGCAGTTATCCTTGCTCCGGCCGACCCGAGTTTTAAGTCTATTCAAGCACTTCCAGGTCGGCCACGGCAGCTTGTGTCCAGCGGGGGGATTCTCTGATATTTTCTAATAACTATTTGACTCTTACAAATACGAATCACCTTTTTACTTATAAGTTATACCCTACGTAAGTACGTATATATAACTTTAGTTCATTCTAATCGATTTTAATAGCATTAATTTGAACACAGGGAAACATTATATGGGACTACTTTACTTTATGAATAATCCTAAAATGGTATTTCCTAATAACCATTATTGATCATTTTTTTTTATTCATTTTTTCATTTCATTATTTGGAGCCTTATGGTGTCTACCAACACCCATAGACATCCATGTACCAATATGTTATACAGATGCGTTGCCCTCCTTTTCCCTGTCCCCACAATGGGCCACCGGAAACACAAAAACCATTAGTGTGTATGTGTCACATAATGCCGACGGAGAATACCACCCTGGTCGGGCCGGCCCAATTCGGAAATATAAACAGACCACCATGAGTTCATAATCGCATATAACCCTTAATAAAACAGGAGAATACAAGTAATGTTTTATTGACACGTGATCGTTTGACGAGCGCGTACTACCGGCGGTAGCGGTAGCGCTTGAAGTGGAACCACAGCTGGAAGATGTTGTTGTGGAAGTGGCAGCGGAAGCCGCGCTTGTACGAGTACTCCCACTCGCGGTTGACGATCTTGAAGGCAATGTCCTCGTACGGCGGGCCCGCGTGGAAGCGCAGCACCGCGAACTCCGCGTTTTCCGGGCACGGTTTCTGAAAAAACGCCAACAAATTATTACTAAGCCATATAGGTTTACGCCATAATTTTTAATATTTAAATCAGGATCACCAAGTTAATTTTAACCAACATTATCCGCTTTATTATTTAATACTAAAGTGACGACTATAAAAATAATGACGGGGGCAACAATATTAGTTTTAACTTTTTTCGGTCAAATGCTGTAGGTAGTGCTGCAGCGTTAGGTCAGCAGCGACTCACCAGCGAGAACTCGGGCGTGGCGTTCTTGTCGATGAGGTCCGGGTAGAAGATGTTGAACTTGTAGCCCTGCACGATCTTGGGCGGCGGGTTGTCCATGTCGTAGTGAGTCTGGTTGTACTTGTTCCACTCGAAGCCCGTGTGCACCCTGAAACATACCACATGTCAGGATTAACAACTATGTATGTGACAACAATTATAAACAAAAGATTACATTTCAAGAATCAATCGATTCTCAATGCAACAACAAAATCATCAAGAGTTTTAAAATGGCTGAATTGATTTTGTAAAACAAATACAAGTACCCCCGCTAGATCAGCTTCCAAACAAAAAATCGTATTTCAATCGTTTCACGCGGTGGTGTGATATCAGCGGGTCGGTTACCTGTTGAAGTATCGCGGCTTCCTGGGGCGGTACTTGTCGGCCCACAGACAGGGCTGCTCGGGCAGCGCGTGCTCCACGCTGAACCGCGCCGCGTCCGGCGACCCCGCCATCAGCCGCGCCGCCTCGCGCTCCAGCGCCTGCGTGCTCGTGCCCGCCGCGCCCGCCGCGACCGACGCGCCCGCACCGGCCACGCCCCCAGGCACGCCCTCCTGTAATAACATACCATTAATTTTTAATGTTTACGCGAATTTCACACACTACATTGAAACAATTTTAAAGATTTCATCAGGTTTATTCAACCAGCCAGTTTGTTTTATTTTGTGTTTTTGGGCTCTGACCTGTTACCATTCATCGTTCGTTTGCTATTTTAAAATCTTCACTACAATAGTCAGTAAGCAGGCTGCCTTTTTTTTCTACCATAAAATTTTGAGTGAGTCAGTAAACAGGTGTGCATGCGATATATGTGTGTGTGTGTGCGTTGTGTACCTGTGGCGCGAGCGAGTGTCGGCGCGCGCGCAGGAAAGCGAGGCGCTGCGCGTCGTGCGCGGGTTCCAGAAGCAGCACTGCGGGGTCGAGCGCGGAGGGCGACAGAGGCGCGGGCGAGTACCGCCCCGCCGCGTACGCCGCGCGGCACTCCGCCTCGTCATCCGAGCCCTCCGACACCGAGCCCTCAGCCTCCGCCTTCCCATCTCCCTCCTCCGCGCCCTTCGCTTCTTCCGGACTTTGACTGCTGACAACAAACGAGTAACCATGACTGTTTTGTAATGATTGCTCCTTTCCTTGACTACTGATTAAAATATCAAAAACACCAAAAGTCTAAAAACATCACCACTACTTCACTCGATGCGTAAAAAAAAGTAAAGTATCAACCCTTATATGTCCCACTGCTGGGTACGTGTCTCCTCCTCGAAATCAGGCGAGGAGGGTATTGGGCCATAGTTCACCGATGCTGGCCCAGTGCGGTTTGGTGAACTTCACATACCTTCAAAGACTTTCAATCTCATCAGGCATGCAGGTTTCCTCACGATGTTTTCCTTCACCGTTGAGCGAACGATGGTCTCATGTGCACTTAGAAATTAAGAAAAACTCATTTCAAGGCACACACGGACGGGTTAGGATCGAACCCGGAACCCCTCGCATAAGAGACCGAGTCCGTCCACCACTGGACCACCGTCGCTCTCAATGCGTACTTGGGGTAAAACAGTACTTTATGATCCTAAAACTTCAAAAAACTATGCAAATATTCTTTAAAATAATACGCGAATAAGTTGACCTAGCTAAAACTGTAAAGCTAATAGGTAAAACAAAATAATAAATTATACGTATTAACGTAATCATAAATTAAAATGTGTGGGCGTGTCTCACCGTCCTGGCTCCGCCCCGTCTTGCTGCGGCTGGGCGGGGTCGGCGGGAGCGGGTCGCACGCCCTGCTCCTGTTTAAGAAGGTCGAGCTTGCGGCGAAGGTTCTCCTGGTGACGGTCCCGCAGCCGCGCGCGCGCCATGTGCGCTGCAACACATTAACCTTACGTTATAAATTAGGGGAAGCCACGACGTTAAATTGACACTAACGGTTTTGGTCAACTAATAAGAAACAAGCACTTTAACCTCATGTCACATACTTAAATAAAATAACGTTCTCAAACGCACCTTTGAGTTGGCTGAGCAGGCTCTCCCAGTAGCCGACGTCGACGCCGTCCCGCCGGCCGCTGATCTTCTCCTCCATTTGGGTCTGCAGCGCCGCCAGCTGCGCGCCCGTCTTGCCCTTGAATATCTGAAACCAAACAAATAATCTCAATAATTAAAAATTGGACATAGTCAATTCGAGGCTGATGAAATGAGAGGTCCCGGTTAACTAGATCTGTAAAATTGTAAAATATGAACTCTTCCTGAAGTTCACCATGAAGCCAGTACGTGAACAAGCTGTAGCGTTGTATCGTCGAGAGGGTGACGTATGTGGGCGGTGGGCGGTGGGCGTGTACCTGCTGCACGTCCCGCTCGACGGCGCGGTGCACGCCATGGCGGCGCGCGGCGGGCGCGGCCAGGCGGCGCAGCTTGCCCAGCTCGTCCAGCACGATGGTCTGCACGTCCTCCCAGTACGACAGCTGCGCCGCGCTCTCCAGCTCCTTGTACACCTACACACGACACAAAGAGTACTGTCAATCGATCCATTACGAGTTAATTATAATTATATATTTTCCTGTTAGACGGCTCGCATTCACTTGCATAACTTTACATGGAGAAGGACAACACGGCCAGCGTTATTACTGGAACCGAGTATAACCACCTTATATATCACTAGAGGCACTGACATCTGAGTTACCATAATCAGCCTCATGCTTATTGTACGGGTTACCGTTCAGCAGAAAATAAAAGTCAGCATCTTGCCAATTTAGGTGGCTCACAAGCAATATTTGACACACACATTTATATGTTTGTATAAATGCAATTAGTATATATTTGTAACTTTTTGATAATAAAAGCAGTGTTAGAACGATTTTCATTGGGTTTGTTTACACATTAACTTTCCCTCACATATATCGACTGGCACTCATATCCTATTTGTACACACAGTACAATTTGGTCCTTCGAGCAACAATTTGGTCCTTCGAGCAACAATTTGGTCCTTCGAGCAACAATTTGGTCCTTCGAGCAACAATTTGGTCCTTCGAGCAACAATTTGGTCCTTCGAGCAACAATTTGGTCCTTCGAGCAACAATTTGGTCCTTCGAGCAACAATTTGGTCCTTCGAGCAACAATTTGGTCCTTCGAGCAACAATTTGGTCCTTCGAGCAACAATTGGTCCTTCGAGCAACAATTTGGTCCTTCGAGAAACAATTGGGCCTTGGATCCTGTGGAAAAACAATTTGGTTTTTGGATCGCCATCAACATTGGAAGATTCAGAAAAAAGAAAACCTAATCAGTGGCTCTTACGCTAACGTCACTTCGTGTTCTTTGTGGTTTTGTGCGACTGCGAATCGGTTGACTGGCCTCCCAGAAGCGGGTTTCACCAGTTCAATTGAGAAGGCGCAGAAAGGTCGTGCTTGATTCACAAGGACATTGAGTGGCCCGAACCACTGAGAAAAGCTACACTACTTCAGCACAGCAGAGCAGTATATTACCTTCTCTTCATTTCTCTCGTGAACATTTCAAGTAAGCATCTACAACATGGACAGCCTACTTCAGCGTCAACAAGAGCTTCTTGAGGCAATTGAGAAAATCGAAACAAATTTTAACAAGGATTCCGCTACTAGGAAGACTCGCAAGTATCTAGACGACAGGCTCGACAAATTGGACAAATTATGGGCCGAGATTCAGTTAACCGACGACAAAATATCCGCCTACAAAAATGACACCGATCCCTATTTCACGGAAAATCAATATCACAAGGCGAAAAACTACTTTGACTTCGTGCGTAGCAAGATTGCATCCTTCGTTCCTGTGAGAACAGAACCTTCGATATCTCCAACACCAGAAGCGGAACCTACATTAACGGTACCACCTAAACGACAAGAGAGGCTTTTCCTACCTTCGACATCCAGGACAAAGATGACCTTGCCCACATGCGAAGGTCAAGCAGCGGAACTAATATCTCTTCAAAGAACCAACTTCCGAGCTTTTATTCAAGAACTTCCAGAGATTTCGATACTGAACTCCATCGTCAACACTTCAATACTCGAGCAATTTACACCCGAAGATCATGGAGAGGAGTGGCGAAAAGTGAAGACTCAGATCTCTAACTTAAAAGAGCAAGAAAGCGTACCGCTCAGTATACATGACGTTCATCAGTACTCGATCATGTACTCAGTACTTGGATTAATCATACTCGCAGGATGCGTATTCTTGATCACACGATGTCGCAGAATTAAAACAAGCCCGAGAATAGCCCCAGTGGTAACGAATAATGCCACAGACTCTATCCCGATGGCGGTAGTCACGAGAGAAGATCAGATGGAAGCCACCCAGGCACCTCCGAGGATACGACCACGATCCATGCGACTAGACATCCCGGATATTTCGCCAGAATAGTGCAGCCAAGAACTACACTTAACACTATAAGTTATAACTTACCTTTATTTTACTGTTTACATTATTATTGTATCTTCTTGTTATACATATTATATTGTTTAAATTTCTCTTTTTTTTGGGCCGGCAAGATGTACGGGTTACCGTTCAGCAGAAAATAAAAGTCAGCATCTTGCCAATTTAGGTGGCTCACAAGCAATATTTGACACACACATTTATATGTTTGTATAAATGCAATTAGTATATATTTGTAACTTTTTGATAATAAAAGCAGTGTTAGAACGATTTTCATTGGGTTTGTTTACACATTAACTTTCCCTCACATATATCGACTGGCACTCATATCCTATTTGTACACACAGTACACTTATTGTTCCTGGGCGACGCACTCATCATCCTATTTAAATAACCTGAAAAAGTATTCCAAGCAATGATAGCAGTTTTATTAGAATGAGGTAAACTTGTTAAACTAGGAGAACATTAGTATTAACAGATAGCTGTCGGTATGAACATACCTTGATGTCTTCCAGCAGGTCCTCAAGGTCGGTGGCCTGCAGCCCGTTGAGGTAGGTGTAGGGCTCGTGCATTTCCAGCGCGTCCACGCCCTGCTCCGAGCTCACGTACCACGCCAGCAGGTCAATAGGCTTCGCTGCACAAACATACAATTCAACGTCAACTTCAAAAAGAAGCTATTGAATACCACAGGGATATTTGTAAGCCAGCAGGTTCGGTGTCTCACCGCGGCCGTCCCGGATGCGTATCTGCGAGCGCAGGCGCGCCTGCTGCAGGTGGAAGGTGTCCTCCTGGCGCGCCCAGCTGCTGAACTGGGCGGCCTCGCGCGCGCGCGCCGCCGCCGCCGCCTCCGCCTCACGCGCCGCCTTCTCCGCCTCGCGCTCCAGCCGACGTTGCTTGACCTGCACACGTGTTACTTATTTAACTTGTTACTTTGCCCAAATCTTTTTTTTTTTGTTGGTAAATCTTAGCCTTCATATCAAATTTGTTTCCAATTTTACGTCACACATATTATGTTTGCAAATTAAGTGTTAAGTACCTACTTATTATGCATCTAAAATTCCTACCACAGCTACGAGGGTGCGTTTTTAAGTTCGCGGAATGAGAAGGTCATAGGGCGTGATTAGGCTCATTAGCACGGTAACGTGTTCAATAACTCGTAATTAGTATAAATATGAAGTTTCGTTGTTATAAGATTATTAGTCTTTGAGTTATCGTAAACCAAGCCACGTAAACAGGAGTGAAAAGTTTTTTAATTTTTTATAATATGTTTGACATACAAATGTTAGTAATGAAATGTACAATTGTGCTATTAGGTACTGCATTTAATTAGGTTCAAAAGTATTACACTCCTGAATTCACAAAAATGAGTAAAGATAACTGAATATGGTTTAGGTTTGAAAATAAAGTTAAAATAAAAAAATTATAAATTAATGGTTAGAAGCAGATTCTTTTTTTAATATTAACATACTAGAGGTAATGTGCCGACATCAGATACCCAACAAGGTTAGGAGAAACAAAAATAAAATCTTACCTTCTCCAATTCAATTTTGTTCTCCAGTTGCTTTTGCCTGTTCAAAGCTTCCAGTTCATCATGAGACACGTTTTTGACCCCCTCCTTGGCGAGTTTCTTCGTCCACACAAATGTGTGTGTCAGTGCCGAATCACCAAACGGGTTGTCCTGGTTGGTGTAGCACTGGTACTCATTATCCCAGCCCATCCTCTCCCTCCTTTTCCTCTCCTTCTCCTGTTTCTCTCGTAATCGCCTTTCTCTGAAATCAATATAAAGAGGCCAATTTATCATTTTATTTAGGAACTTCAAATATGCTTATGTGAAAATATTGCTTTGATTGACTTGCATCAACACCACTATGCAAAAATCAACAATTTTTTTTTATCTTACTCAAAATTTTATTGTTAGTTCTGACAAACAGAATGTATATATATTTTTGTAAAGCCTATTTATCACACAACCCTTTACTATAAAACAAAATTATTAGAATAATTAGAAACCATAAGTAAGCATAATTATCAAGGTTTTTGATGTAAAATAATTAGTATTCAGTAAAACCACCCATGCTCAATGGAGAGAGCTATACTCCAGCCAAACTCGATGTAGAATGTTTAATGACAAAGCGTTGCTAGGCAACCGGCCGACAGCAGGGACGAAAAACATTTTTATTGAATGTTATTTTTTTGTAATTTTAATAAAGTGTAAATTATTGAATATGAATATGTATCTTTGAAACCTACAGTGCAATATTGTAATAATAACTTTTTATTGACTACTCTGATAGGTTATAATTCCATTTATCGAGATTCGACAGAACTATTATTTTTATAATATGATAAGTATAATGAAATTTCTCTACAATAGTTAACAACGCATTATTCTTGTAAAATTCTGATCTCAATCATTTAAATTTTATGTTAAATTCATTGTTTTAGCGTCACTGCATTGTCTTTTTTTCGTTTTCACTTCCATTGTTATTTTTTTCTAAAATAGAACAACAATATAATGGACTTATTATTTGGTATACTGTAGGATTCTTCTGGTATGTGTACATCATAGTATAATACAAAAATAAAAAAAGGTTTATAACTTCTACCAAAAACTGAACAATGCATTAGGGATGTCAACATTTGAAACTATGACAAACCGCCACAAATAAAAATGTAATAAATGGCCATTTGCGTTTGATTTGAAACAGTTTTTATCAATTTTTATGTTTTACATGACTAAACAATTAATATTATAGACAGTTTATTTGATTTTTATGATAAAACGATTAAAGGTGTGAAATTATGATAAATTGTAAAGTGAGAACCCTAAAAATCAGCTGTTGTGGTTTGTTTACAAACATTCTACATTGAGTTTGGCTGGAGTATAGAGGAGGTCTATGCCAAGAGGCACGCTGTACTGCAAGATACATTATAAGAAACTGACAAACCTGTAGTTGCTAATTGTAAAAATTGTATGTAGTTCAGAAAAAAAGGGCATTATTATTATAAAACCACCTACGATCATAACTATCAAACGGTTTTTCATGCATTCAATCGAAGTCTTGCTGCGAAATACTGACCTAGGTCCTGCTCAGTTGCAAAAAAAGTTACTCTTTTGTCACAATAATAAAACCGACACATGGTGCTTCATTAGTCGGCTGGTCACCACTCCCAGGTGGATGTTGTCATGCATGACTAAAAAACCTGGCCCATTTGCATTTGAGAAGAACAGATTATTGGTACTAGTACCTAATTACACCAAAGGTTATGCAGATGTGTTGCCCTCCTTTTCTCTGTCCCTCAAAATGGGCCTCGGGGAGCTCACAAAGCATCAATTTACATGTACAGTTCCACACCAACTACAAATAAAATACAACATATAGATCACCTCTTCTCTTCGGGAGTTTCCTTGGCTTTCAGTAGTTCTTTTTGTTTCCGTCTCTCCTCCTTAAGCCGAAGACGCTCAGCCTCTAGCCTTTGTAGCAACTTTAGTTCCTCCTCATCGCTGTCGCTACTAGATGAGGAACTACTGCTGTACTTCTTTTTCTTCTTCTTTTTACTTTTTTTGTGTTTGCTGCTCTTGGTGTCCCTACTTAAGGATCTGTGTTTCTTTTTTGGCGATTTGGATCGAGACGATTTGTCTTTACTTCTAGCCCGAGATTCACGTCTATATTCTAGCGAACGACTTCTAGAACGATGGCGGCTTACTGCCTTCGAAGACCTGCAAATTTAAAATATATAATTACACTGATAAAATGTATTACATACTCATTTTGAATTAATTAATAATAAGACAATTTGACTTACATTTTATTAAGGTAGATTATTTATTTATAAATATATTTCAATAAAATGTTATTATAATAAGATTTTATTTCGCTAAATAATTTCAGATGAATTTTATGTTGAAGTTTTAGATCTTTTTATAAAAATAATTAATTTCACAACATAAATAGAAGTACTGAAATAAAACTCTTCTTCTTCTTTTTCAATATTAGCTTCCTTAGAATTCGCCAATGTCAGAGTGGGTGTGGATACAGAGTTTGTCTTGGCTTGCGTAGGTTTGCAAGGGTTTGTGGCCGACCCGACGAGTGTCGGTATTATGCACAAGCCAAAGGGAACCAAAGAGAATTTGCCGCAAGCGCTTGCGAGGCGTCCACATGCTTGTGACTTGTGGAGGCTTGGGGTTTGCGGCAAGCCACAAACGTGTGGATTCGGTATTATGGATGGATGGATTTATTTATTTATTATTTATTTATTTATTTAGACCATAGAAATATAACACCATAACAGATAAAATCCAAGACGATATTTGGAAGTGATAGTCAATTGATAGCGAAGTGAAGGGTGAAATCGTGCCCCTTGGCGTTTCCCGACGTTTCTCCAAATTACAGACTAGAGATAGTTTCTTCTTCTTCTTTAAAGATAGATTTCGATAGACTTGATACTCGACATTGGCAATGCCCTAAGTGCAGTCCATACTAAAAAGTAAAAAAATCAAATACAGTCACTACTCACTGTCAAAATATGTCAATTGTCAAACACCACAATAACAATTATTTGGTTACATACACTTTACAATTAACTTTTAGAAAGTTGCTAAATTAAAAGACACTATTTATACGAATTATAAAATTTAATAAATAATGGAATGATGCAATAGATAATGAGCTTATAATAAGGTTAATAATTGTAATAATTATATTGTTCCAAGAAGACTATTGCCAAATCATAACCATGTCATTTCTTAGAGGATCCGAAAACTATGTTTGGTGCACTACCAGTGTTCTAGGGAAAGGTGCAACGGGAGCGGTCTTCCAAGGTGTTAATAAAAATAATGGGGAGCCCGTAGCTGTTAAGACATTTAATCAATTAAGCCACATGAGGCCTCACGAAGTGCAAATGCGAGAATTCGAAGTTCTTAAGAAAGTTAAGCACGAAAACATTGTTAAGCTTCTCGCTATCGAAGAGGAACAAGAAGGCCGGGGCAAGGTGATCGTGATGGAACTGTGTACCGGCGGCAGTTTATTTAATATACTAGACGACCCGGAGAACACTTACGGCTTACAAGAGCACGAGTTCCTTTTAGTTTTAGAACATTTGACTGCGGGTATGAAACATTTACGTGATAACAACCTGGTACACCGAGACTTAAAACCAGGCAACATAATGAAATTTATCAATGAAGATGGCACAACAACTTACAAGTTAACAGATTTTGGTGCTGCTCGAGAACTTCAAGAGGAAGAACAGTTTGTATCGTTATACGGGACAGAAGAGTATTTACATCCAGACATGTATGAGAGAGCAGTGTTGAGGAAACCAGTGGGTAAAAGTTTTGGGGCAACAGTTGACCTGTGGTCAATAGGTGTGACCCTGTACCATGTGGCCACAGGACAGTTACCATTCAGACCATATGGTGGAAGAAGAAACAAGGAGACTATGTTTTATATTACAACCAAGAAAGCCTCAGGAGTGATTTCGGTGAGTGCTAAATTGCCTGCAATTGTTGTCATTAGTAGAGTATGTTGTTTGTATATAAATTATAGGTTAAATCATTGTATTTATGGTTTAGTACAGAGTACTCTTATTATATAGCCTTTGCATCTCCATGTCTGCCAAATTTAGAAGTTAGAATCTAATCAGTAGCTTAAATGTGGAAAGATGGTAGTCATAGATACTTTTACATTTTGTAAATGTGGTTTTGTAATCTATTGACAGGTATCATTAACTATTATTATTTGAATGAATGTTAAAATATATATTTTTTTATCCATGCAGGGTACTCAGACAACTGAAAATGGTCCAATAGAGTGGACTAGAGAGCTGCCGTCGCACTGTCAACTCAGTGTTGGTCTACGTAAGATAGTAACGCCATTACTAGCTGGATTGCTGGAAGTAGATCCTCACAGAATATGGTCATTTGATAGATTCTTTTCTGAAGTCCAAATGGTCACTTCTACGAAACCTGTTTATATATTCCATGTCAATAAAGCAGCTAGTATAAAGGTATGAAATTGTTTAAAAACTAATGAGAATAATATTTTGAGATATTTTTTGTAACTGCTTGATGTTATGATTGAAGAAAAGTTGAGTCTCCTCAATTAAAAAAATCACCTGTTTGTTTGTTTGCTGTAACTTGTTTTGTTGTTGTCATGCTTGATTCTGCCTCTTAATAAGATGTCTACCATAGTCTGTCTGCTGACATAGACTAATTAAAATATACCCATAATATATACATAGATTAACCTTTTCACATATTGTTTATTGGCTGGTTGCCCTATTTCAAATATACACTTTTTGCTCTTATATCTTTAAACAGGCAATTCTCGGTAATGGTTCCAACCATTTTCATGAATCTCAGTATTTGGGGGGTTTCGGGGGCGATGATTCAATCTAGCCAGGATTGATTATTTGATTGACCATAAATCATTAGAACACGAATGTATATTTCGCTGCCATTCACTATATTAGAAAAGCTCAGGTAGGCAATCTTACCAAAATCTTCAGTTTGACAATTTTTTTTAGGTCCAAAATTTTTGATTTTCCTTCAAATTCCTTCTTTTGTGAAAAAAGCTATTATTCAGAGTTATGATGCGTATCTAAAATAATGTTTTCTTCGAGGTTAGACACATAAAATCAATTGGATTTACCAAAAACAAAAATTATGAGCAAATGCTCTGTCAACCAGATACTTTACTTAAACATAGAAATTCATTTAAATTAAAAAAATGTATGATATTTGTTACCTTACGATAAGTTAAATTTACTGGTTTGGATGCTACATAATTATACATATCCTACATGAAATTAAACATGCAATCGGATCTTTACTGTATTACTAAAGGAAATAAAACATTCATAAATGATTCATAATGAATACCAACAATTTCCAAGGTCGACTTCCAAATGAAGTAACGTTCTTAACATATAAACTAGTAAAGCAAATACTACTACTATTATAGAAACTAAAGTAGTTTCTAGTAGGAAAAAGTAGCAGCTTCACCCTTGATAACTTACAAGCCGTATTTGGAGGGATGATAGTTGTTATAGCCAATGTGATCTGAGATAACAGCATTATATTGATGGAAGATTCTTATCAATGAGATATTTTCGAATATTATCATGAGATCCTGTTCCTGTGGGATGTTTCCTGGATAAAACTATACTATCATCTTTTCTGGGCTTAAAGGTCATATAGAGACAATGGAGCAGTGGGACTTCGGAGCTTGTGGTGATTTATACCAGCATATATAGATTTCACAACCAAAGGTTATGCAGATGCGTTGACCTCCTTTTCCCTATCCAAATGAGCCAACAGAAACTCACAAACCACACGAAACGCGACAGCATATCTGTCACTTTACGTTTGTTTTTGTGTATTATTATGAAATTAATTAATGGTTTTCGCAGCACATGTAAAAATCGGCGACTTTAATCGGCAATTTTTGAAAATATAATATTATATATAGCCTATGATTGTTGCAGGTGTTCCTAAAGCCGGAGGAGAAGTATGAGCACTTGCAGACCAACATCTGCGAGCAGACCAGCGTCGTCGCCGAGTCTCAGATCCTGCTCTACAAGGACATGCTGCTGCTCACAGAGATCGACGAGAATACGTTAGGTAACATATTGCTATATTCATATTATATATGGGTCTTCCGTGGTTAAATGCATAGTTTCCTCCCGAAACTCTTACAGTTTGTGTCGTTAAAATTAATGCTCAAGACTCGGAAGGTTCAGAAGCGGAGGCCACGTCAAGGTAGATGAAGTATTGGCCATTGACCATGTTGGAAGACGATCTCCATGCAGTGGCCGGTCTGTGATAGATGCAAGCGGCCTGCGAGATGCCTATGTTCAGCAGCGGCCGAATAAATGATGAATGAATGATGATGATGAAGCTTTAAAACTACTTCAATGAAAACTTGTATATAAGAAAGAAAGGAATATGTATACTAGAAATACTTATGTGTAATTTATTCTCATCTCAAGCATGGCATTTTCAAAATACAATGCCCTACCGCTAAGAGAATAGCTTTTAACTGCACTGTGATGTTACAGGCAAGAACTACCCGGACACGACGGCCGAAGAGCCGCTGATGCTGTTCAACAAGAACAGCAACGACGTGAGCATGGCGCCCGAGCCCGACATACCCAAGTTCCCCGTCTTCCCCAACATCGTCTCCGTGGAGAACGACGCCACACAGGCTAAGGTATTATAATATGGAACAACTATTATTTTATTTCTTTATTTTGGATATAAGGAAAAGAAAAGAGTATAAACCTTCTGATTAAAAATTAATTAACAAGCAAATATGTTAAGTGTTTATGTGAAAGTTTATAGGATAATAATTAACACTATTCAATGCGCCATTTTGGTGGCGGCTATTTTGTATTTGTAATGAATCAGTGTATAGTATACCCACTAGTAAAGTCCTTTCGTGTGATACACATATTAAGGCAGTTGTGAAAAAAATGCCATTTTGTGACGGCGGCAAATGCACTCGCTCTTATTGACCAAAAAACAAATCAAAATAAGTACATCAACATTTAATATAAACTGTTTTACAAGGCAATTTTGTGACACTCCGCTAAAAACTCCCCAGTCCCATCTAATAATTGCAAATAAAATGCACGATTGATAGAATAGCCTCAAAAGTTGGGTGTGTAAATGTGTGTGTGCAGACGGCGTGTAGCGTGGGGCACAGTGTGAAGCGGCGCGTGGAGACGCTGTGCGGCGCGGCCGTGCTGTGCGGCGCGTGCGTGGCCCGCTGGGGCGCGCTGCTGGCGGCCCGCCTCACCGCGCTGGACGAGCGCGCCACCGCGCTGGCCGCGCACGCCGCGCGCCTGCACGACGCCGCGCGCGCGCTCGACCTGGCCGCCGCCGCCGCCGCGCGCCTGCGCGCCGCCGCGCACCCCGCCGCCCCCGCGCCCGCCGCGCCGCTCGACGACCGCGCCTCGGGTGAGACACGCCGCCCCTGCTATAGATATTGATTGAACCTTCTTTGATGCCGACTGACTAAATGTGTTGAGGTTTAAAAATATATATATGTTTGTTACAATGCAGTTATGGAATGCGTTATTAAAAAAAATGATTTTAATAGGAAAAAAATATCAGAAAAAATTGTGTTATATTAAATCGAATCGAATATTAAATACTATATTGAATCATATCCTTGTGTGTGTGCAGCCCAGACGGCGGCGCTGCTGGCGGGCGAGACGGAGGCGCTGCGCGCGGCCGCGGCGGGGCTGCGCACCCGGCACGCACCCGCCGCCCTGCGCGCGCACTGGGACGAGTCCGTGGCGCACTCGCCCTGCCCCGCCGCGCTGCGCCTGCACCGCCGCGCGCGCGCCCTGGCCGAGCGCCTGCGGGACAGCTGGCAGCACCTGGTGCGGGACCGCGCCACGCGCTCGCTCACCTACAACGACGGCCAGTTCCACGTGCTGGAGCGCATCACCGTGGCCGAGACGGGGCGGCGCGCGCGCGCCCTGCACGCCCGAGCCGCGCCGCTGGCCCGCGCGCGCGCCGACGCCCTCGCCGACTGGCTGCAGGTGGCGCACACCGTGTTCCTGCAGACCCGCATCCTGGACCGCGACGCCGCCGCCGCCGACCTCAAGGTGCTGGCGCTGGCGGCGCGCCTGCAGGACGCGGAGCGCCGCACGCGCCACCTGCTCGACGACGCCTCGTCGCAGGTGCGTGCTCACTCACATCTGTATTCACTATATATGTCTAATATGCTGTCTAAAGTTTCTAAGAATCTGAACTGCTACCAGATTTATAAGTGGTAGAACATGAAAGAGTATATATTACAATCAAACAATGTCTGTTATGCTCCGTGTTCCAGCTGAACGCGGCGCGAGCGGAGTCGTCGGACGAGGGCGGGGCGAGGCGGGTGGCGGGGGCGGTCGGCGCGGGGGGCGGGGCGCCGGCGGCGGGCGTGGGCGCGGGCGGGGCGGGCACGCGCGCTCTTCTGGCGGCGGCGGACGACGTTGCAGCCGGACTGGCCACCAACGCGGCGCTGGTGGCGCGGCTCCTGCGGGCGTCGGAGCGACGCGCGGAGCCCTAGCGGACGGCGGCCTGCCCCGGGTGCGGCGGGCGCGGGCCGGCCTGCGCGTGCGCGTCCCCCCCGCCGTCGTGCGAGTGCTCGGCGTGCGCGGGGGGGTCGTCGTGCTCGGGCTCGGAGCCGACGTCGCTGGAGTCGGACATGCGCACGGTGATCAGCTCGGGCGCCGAGCCCCTGGACGCGTACTCGGGGGCGCCCTCCCGCTTCTCGTGTGTCGTCGGGTAGGACACTAGCTTTGTCTCCAGTTGTAGTCGACGGACCCGCTTAGTAATTAGTTTTATGACTGATGAACTATTTTATTTTACTATATTTTGAGATGTAGACTGTGAATGATCTCGCTGTATTGTATATAAACACTAGCGGCGCGAGTTCCTGTAAATGTACAAGTCTGTTAACATATTCAAATGATATGAAAAATGCAAATAACTACCGTCGCGGCCTCGTCGGCCAGTTGATATCGTGGATATGGTTGATATAACCAGCTCATCACGACATGTATAATACGAGAAAGGCGCATATTAGATCAAATCAGACGCCATTAAAAAATAATAATATGACGCTGAGCAAAACACAGTTTTGTTGCAGTCAATACAGCGAAGGTTTGGCGCCAAATCTCCAATCAATACTGAACAAACTAGATGCAAATATTGTTTTCAACATTTACAAACATCGGTTTATTATACAATATTTTGTGCAATTTACTCTAAAACCAGCGTGTATTATGTAATAAAGTGAAAACCCATTTGTGAACCCACAAGATATGGGTATAAATATATAGTTGAAACTCAAATATACATATGTTATGGTGCCCTTATATTATGGTGTATGGCAGCGATACCTCATACCTCACTATTGTACTGTTAGATATTGTCTTGTAAAATACTTTTGTAAGGAAACTATAATATTGTGTGAGCGGTGCTATGGTGAGCCACAAGTTTAATCCCAAAGAGCATATCATACTTATAGAGAGAAATGAAGTCTTATGTTTATTACGGGCTGGTGAAGTATATGAAAACTGGCTGGTCAAAAAAATATTAACCCATATGTGTCCCATGACTGCTGGGCACAGGTCTCGTCGAAATAAGGCGAGGAGGGTGTTGGCCATAGTTCACCGATGAGCTGGCCCAGTGCGGGTTGGTGAACTTCACACACCTTTAAAGAGTTTCGATCTTATCAGGCGTGCGGGTTTCCTTGTGATGTTTTCCCTCACCGGTGAGAGAGCGGTGATCTCGTATTTAGTCATTTCAAAAACCCATTTTGAGGCACTACATATTGTGGTCAGGGTCGAAATATAGTCGCAAAATTTTAAATGTATAAATTTGTATACATATATAAAATTTCTTTTATATATTTCCGTTTCCAGTAATCCCGTTACACAAGTTCTTGCGAACTAACGACGGAGCTAGGTTTAACGTGGCGCGATTGTGTCATATTAAAAAAAAGTGTTAAATGTGAACGCTACAGGCGAGTTTTCACCTTTAAACTATTTTTTTAGGAAGTCCTTCAAGCGTCCTGTACGCACACGCCACGCCTGTTACAGCCTTTCTGTAATCGGCGCATTATCGTTGATGTGCGACGGCTCTAGTCGACACCGACGCATGTCGTGTGACTCCTCGTGTAAATACATTCCGTCCACGACTGAATATTATATCAACGTATCAATAATATTGTATTTGTAAATATGAATATTTCTCTGTGGAACAATAATATAGAAATAGTAATAAATAAATACATATGTAAGGTGTAAATATTTTATTTATAAAATAAATATTGTTAACGATGAAAAATAAGTATTTATACACATCGGTCGGTACATCAGATAAGCCTAAGGTACGATTCGGCGTGGAATGCTAACTCACGTCAACGTGAAGAGATCGATCAATTGATTTAATAAATATTAAGTCATAAACATCGTTTCATTTCTCCATCCTTAATCTACAATTTAATCTTAGAACTAATAAAACATTATTTATTGTACAAAAGTAACAATGTAAACCGATATACTATTCGGTAACTAGCTGTTCGTTTGAGTTTAGTCGGGTATACTACGGTGGTAATTCAACTAACATATACAACCGACGTTGTACGAGCGCAGCTGGTGAAGGGTTTCAATGACCCGAGACGCTCCAGTATAAACGTTAACCGGCAGTGACCGCTGGCCCCGCCCCCCGCCCCTCACTCGAGCGGCGCGTCGTACAGGCGCGCGCGACTAACGCGGCGCTCCAGCAGGCGCTCGCGGCGGTGCGCCTCCTGTAGCGTCACGAACTGCTGCAGCAGCGCGTCGAAGTCGATGTCGGCCTTCGTGCCCTCCGTCCTGTCACCGACAAGCGACATTTATTTACTTATGTAATTTTGAGGAGGAACGACTGCGAAAACACTCGCAAAAACACAATGATTTAAAAACATAAAGCTAGCAATAGCCACATATAGAAACAGTCATTCGTCATTAACAGTATCGTACTTTACCTCTAAGATATATATCAATGTATCTTTTAATATTAATACATATTGCTCACGAAATTGTTAATAATTGTCATATCATTGGCAAAACAAAGTATAAGGGACAAATGAAGACACGAATTGACGTCGTTGACAGTGATCACAAACAAAAGCTGATCTAACAACGACCTCTGTGGAGCTCCACTAGGAATAGATACCTATGTAAGTTGAAGCTATTGATGACTACTCATTTCAAATGGTTGATGTAATGAAGAAAGCTTGAAATCCATTCTATTGAAGCATGTGTGTGGGGGGCGGGGTTGTGCGTGCGTACCGCGGGCGAGTGAGAGGCAGAGGCGTGGCGGGCGCACACTGCAGGCGGCGGCGCAGCGCGTGGAAGGCGTCGCTCTGCGGCAGCAGCATGAGCAGGCCGAACAGCGCGCCGCGCAGCTCCGCGCTCTGCGGCCCGCCCAGCAGCTCCAGCCGCAGGTCTGGGCCGGCGGGATCGGAGAATGCATGCGATAAGTACAGTCATACACAGCAGACCGCTTAAAAAACATCTTTACAACGAAATAAATTGAACACTGAAGAATGTTCATGTTCCAAGAACTGTAATAAAAAAAAACTACTTTAATATCTTGACCGTATTTATAAGTGATAGGTTATTACTTTTAAACGAAACAAACAAGTCTAATTGTGCTCACAGGCAAATATCGGTGATTCGATGAGCTGCACCAGCTTGTCCACTTCTGTGAGGAAGTCGACGGTGATCTCCAGGTCTCCGCTGCGTTCGTTGAGGAAAATCACAGGGGCTTATGATGGTGACTCATCTATAGCTCGGTGGCTAAAATATCACTGCCTTTTGTATTGCGTTTTACTGTTATAATAGTAGTGTCATAATGTGCAATAAAATTTGTGAAAATCCTTCTAATGGGTTTGATAAAAATAACAAATACAGTTTTTAATTGAATATCTCTTCGAGCCGGTTATTAAAGTAACCTTACAGGTTTTGATTGGATTATTAAAATGTTATTGATACTGGATGTTTATTACTTCAGTAAAACATCAAAGTATATTGATATTAAAAATGTTTACTAATTTTATTCATTATCAGTCCATAAAATATCAAGCGATCGTTATAGTAATTTGATATCAGCTACAGTAGAATTTTGTTTGTCGGTAAGTTATCAAAGTATTGAGAAAGGATACAAGGTGGCGATGAGGCGGTTGCAGTGCTCGTAGTTGTGGGTGAGCAGGCACAGCGACAGCAGCGCCACCGGGCTGTGGCACCAGCTCGCGTACAGCGCGCCGAACAGTGCGTGCGTCGCCTGCGCACACACACACACACACGCTACGGGGGCGGCCCGCCCACTCCCGCCCGCTACGCCCACACGTCCGGAGACAGAGCGGGGAGCTCCGAGTACGTGTGATGATAAAATAATAGAACTACTCGCCCTGTCCCAACGTACTAATACATTCAGCTTTGTATGCAGCATAAGCCCCGAGAAAATTATAATATAACTATAGATATAAATAGAATATATTTAAACATTTATACTAGGGGCCACAGGCACATAACGATAAAGGAAGAGGAAAAGTTATGGTGAAAAAAGTAGTTTTGCCGTCTTATACGGTTTCTCATTATTATCGACTAAGAGTAAGTACCTATAGAGATCGTCATAGCGTGACCGCACAAGAAACAGCAATATTTTTTTTCAGTGTGACCATATAGGGGAATTTTCCCTATATGGTAGGTAATTAGGGGAGTTTATGTAAATGTACGTACGACAACAGCCCGAGTTGACCACTTTGGACTTTTTACTATTAAATATAAATTTAATTTTTAATATTTATTAGGTATCATATTATATAGTTTCAATAATTTTACTACAATACTTGTTGCAACCTCTTCATAGGTACGGTAAGCTTTGTGTGTCTGTATGTTTTTATTACATATTAGGCAAACGACCAGTCAGATCACCTGGTGGTATGCTATGTCACTAGACTAGGGAAATGAATACTTGCGACTTGCGATATTAATAATACTATTTATAAATTCGGACACTCTTACTTTTTATCTGAAATGTTTATACTACGCTAGAGGGTTCTTTTTCGGTAATAGAGATGGTTTTTCTCAGTACAAGGTTTTACATGTAAGTGAGTAAGGTCAGGTTAAACTGTAAATTTATATCCTGATCTGTAACCGTGTGCACATTATAGTATAATTTATTTGCAATAAAAATAAAATACATTTTTTTAAATAATTTGTATGATATACTGGCCTTTAAATAAAACTAATTTGGTATGCAATTCTCTCTTCGCTTTAAGATGTTTTTTTCATAATGAAATGAATTCTCACCTCAAGATATCTAAGAACACTTGCCTTAATTACCAACGACAGATGATTGTCGAGTGGACTTTGTTCCAATACGTGATTCCTTAATTTCGCAAATACATTAGAATCAACTAATTTTTTAAAAACATTGTCAATCACCTTTGGCAGGCCATTTTTATTATTAAAATAAGCATTACCACGAGTGATTAAAATATGTCTCAGAGATTTTTCTAGAATTCCTACCTTACCTACATGCAAACTAACTAAAAGTAGGCAAACTTTTATTACTTTTTACTTTGATGACCTCTGTGGCTCAATGGTTAGCGCGTTGGCGCTCAAGCCGGAGGTTGCGGGTTCGAATCCCGCCAGGGAACAAAAAAGTTTTCTGTGTTCCTGGGTCATGGATGTGTATTATATAAAAAAATCTTAAATTTAAGAATTAATACAAAAAATATTAAATATATGTATTTTCCGTTGTCTGGTACCCGTAACACAAGTCTCTTCGAGTACTTACCACGGGACCAGATTGACGTGGTGTAAAAAGCGTCCATAGATATTGTTATTATTACATCTTGAGATGGATAATGCAATCCACCAAAATCTCTTTTTTGAATAAAACTTCTATAATTTATTCTAATTTATGAGAAACAATCGGCAATCGCGGATAGACATTCCTCACACTTTATTGCTATTTTATTTACTTTACTCCTCCAATTTTTTTTATGAAATGTTTTATTTAATGTATTTTATAACATTTTACCAGTATCAAGTAAGTCAATACATTGAATTAAACTTAAAAAAATAATAAAAGTGGCAATTTCTGTTACTGTAAATAAGTAAAGGAAATTTAAGACGTAAGGAGATATAAATTAAATTATGTGTATTGACATACCAAGATATTGTTAGCATTATAAATATTTGTTTTTATTTTCTCCATCTCACAACTGAACAACCTGTTTTTTTAACAAGGACAAAAGGAAATCCGTAACCGTAAGGTAAAAAAAAATCACATCATGGCAACACTACACCTCGAACAATTAAAGGTTATGTTTTAATTAATTGTTGAAATTCTACATGTAATCGATATTTAATGAGTTACAACAAGTTGAATTTAAATTAAAACACGTCATTATAATCAATTTATTACTACATTCATAATATATTTTCACATCATTAAACAACTTACGAGTGCAATGTTAATCCATCAATTTTTGTTCATTGCGGCTTTTACACCCTAAAATTTTGCAACTCACCACTGCGCATTAACTCAATTCAAATAAATCGCAATAAATCACTGTTTCAAGTTGTGTAAAACTATTAAAATCTCCGAAAAACAAATACGTACGTATTTGTTTGGCAAGAATACACAGTTTGCCAAACAAAATATTTAGTCACGGTGACAGGGACAAAAGAAAAATCTTCTGTCTCTGTTTCTTACACTAAAATTATAACTTGTAGTCTCACTCTAACTCGTGACGTTTAAAATAGGACGACCTCTGTAGGTATTTACTCTTAGATTATCGATTAAAATATTGTTTATCGATTTAATATCTGGTCCGAGGGTGGGGGTAAGGAGGGCGTGCCGGTGGCGTAGTGCGGTCGTACCGGGTCGTCGAAGGAGCGCAGCTGGCGGCGCGTGTGGTGCAGCTCGGCGGCCGTGAGCAGCAGCGCGCTCAGCACGTCCACCAGCCGCGCCGCGAACCGCAGCTCGCGCGAGCCGCGCAGGATGCCCGCCAGCGCGCCGAACACCTCCTCCGCGCCCAGCAGCACGCACAGCTGCCTGCACCCGCCGGACGGTTACACGCGCGCACGCACGCAGCGGTGCGGGCAATGGACGTAATAATATACAACAGGACCGAGCACTCGTAACAGAAAAACGAGCCGACAGAGATAGCCAGTGTTTAGGAGTGTGTCCCTTTCTTATAAGGTGACAATAAGATTTTGACATGTGGGACAAATGTCTTTCAAAAATTCAAACTGTCAGGAAATGGGTATTGAAAATTTTAATTGCAGTAAGGTTTATATCCTACTAGTACATACTTGATGTATGCAGTTTTAAGCGCTGCATAAGTTTACCACGACTGCCATAATATTATAAATCCCGAGTTTTTAAGTTCTTCAAAAGGCGCGTTTAGCCCCGGCAGATATTGCAAGCTAGCTTAGATGCATTTAGGGTGCTTGAAAAATCTGACACAAGTATTATACTTACAAATGAAAATACCAACATTAGCAATGGTTAAAATCTGAAGAATAGTAGATGGATTACGAAATACATAATACAAATACTTCCAGGTATTAGGTACTTGACGGGAATCTGTCATCAGGTGGTCGAGATATCGTTATCATCCCAAAATATTAACTGCAAATCTTAGGTTTACTCTCATAATAACGCATTCTTGAATTAAGATTACAAAACAACTAAAGATGCCATGGATTCAAACTGATTAAAATAATTAGGAACGTGGGAAGTTTAGTACGGAGTCACTCTGTCTCACGTTCTGACCACTGCTTTTCGCATTGCTATTATTCCCCTCCAAGCCTGCCGTAAGGAACTTCGTTCCAAAAAATCATGGTCACCATAGTAGTTTGATTTACTAATTATGTTATTTAAGTAACCATAGCAACCATTACAATACAAAATGTCAAGATGACACTTAACTGGGCTACCATAAGAAATAAAAGAAATAAGCAAAATAATAATTTATGTTTTCTTTTTGAATTGGAAATATATTTAAATAAATAAGTTCAATTAAAATTTCTTGACATACAATTGTCAAAATAATATTAAAAAGACAATTTTTTTCGATGAAATTCTTCATCAGCCAAAATTTTTAATAAAATACATTTTTAAGCTGGCAAGATAAAAGAACGAGACACACTCCTAACATATTGCTATCCCGCTCAGCTCGGATCAGCAGCTGTGTAATGCCCATTAGAAAATAATACTTAATGTGTTGAGTTAGTGTTCACTTTCGTAAATACATTTTTTCCGAGTACGCCATCCTGTTATATACTACATCCATGGTGCGGGCACGCACGCGGTTACACATGCCCGCGGACACGTAATCGGCGAGCGCGGGTGTGTAATACATAGTTCATAGCCAGCGTAAATTAATCATAACACAACTTTTAAAAAAGCGTCAGTCCTGTGTAGCTACAATAGCGACATGTTAATTTTTTTATGTTTAACCCTCGCATATATTTCAATGCAAGGCCCATTTTATTGCAGATACTAAAGAATGTAGTAAAATAAAGTCACTAAACTATATATAATATAGTTTTTCCGTAGTTTTGTTTTAAAATAAAGACTTTTTAGGAACAAAATAGTCATGTAAAGACAGTTTACCCTCCGTTAAATGGAGTACCTTATAATGAACGCCCCTCTGTCCTCCAAAAGATTTTCGTCGGCAGCCAATAACCGCAGCAGCGCTCGAAGAAACTTGTGATAGTACGGGCTAGATTCTAGGACGGCTGCAAACAATAATAAATATCTCAAACTAAATCCATCTTCATTATCTCTATCTCATCGGTATCTATCTTTATCGTTGGCATACGCACCGGCTGCGGGTGCAGGGGCGGGTCCCGCTGCGGGTGCAGGGGTGGGTTCCACCGCGAGCGTGGAGGCGGCCTCTGGTCCGGGCGCGGGGTCTGCGGAGGCGGGGCCGGGGGCGGGGGCGGGGCAGGAGCAGATCTCGGCGAGCACGGCCAGGCTGCGGCGCACCACGTCGTCGGCGGGGTCGGTAAGCGAGCTCACGGCGCCCGGGAACACGCGCTCCGTCTGAGAATACATCTGCACCACACAACACGACATCATGTATGAACACGTTAACATTATTATTAAGAATAACAGCATTGTTTTCTTATGTTTACGCGAATTTCATTCATTATAATGAAACAAATTTACGTATTTTATCGCGGCTTATTAAGTTTTTTACAAACCCGATGTTTCGGATACTTTACAGCAACCATGGTCACGGGAAGAAACGTCGGGCTTGTGAAAAAACTTAATAAACCGCGATAAAATCCGTAAATTTGTTTCATTATAATGACAGCATTGTTGATAAATCTTCTTTAGCTTTTGTCTGCTTCAAACGACAAACCTCAGTGGGCAGCTTTGTGTAGAGGTGCAAGATCCAGTCGAGGGTGGCGACCTTGGTGTGCACGGAGTTGTGGTGCAGCATCTGCGTGAGCACGCCCACCACGGCGTCCAGGTTGAGGCGGGGCCGCTCGGGCTCGGTCGTGGAGTCGGGGGCGGGGTCAGGGGCGGCGTCGGCGTCGTTCACCACCAACTTGGTGAGTTGAAAATTGACGATGGCGGCCGTCTCCCGTATCTCTGCTGTTATTTAAGGTAGCTGCGATTTGTAAGTACTGGTTGTATGTTGACTTCACTCTCTGTCTCTGACTCTGTAGTCGTATTTTTATTTATATTTACGCTTATGGTTACGTCGATTTAATTTTCAGTTGTACTGTTTTCTAACATTAGATACCTATTTCATAAGGAATCAAAATAATCTTCTCCTACTTCGAAGTTAATATTAATAAAATACCGATAGAACAACAGGCGATAGTGGGATTTCAAAAGGATACTCTTCCGCGGCTCGTCGTGGTAGGCGAGGCAAGGCAGCGCGGCGCTGAGCACG
The DNA here is from genome assembly GCA_905333005.2 of Lycaena phlaeas. Taxonomy (NCBI): domain Eukaryota; kingdom Metazoa; phylum Arthropoda; class Insecta; order Lepidoptera; family Lycaenidae; genus Lycaena; species Lycaena phlaeas. The sequence continues at coordinate 416,030 of HG995182.1, forward strand.
CCCGACGCGTGCGGCAGCAGCGCCCGCCCCGCCAGCTCTACGAACTCCTTCAGCCATGTGATCGCCGTCAGCTGCAACCACCGCCTCTCTTACGATACATACGTCTTATAGATAGGGCTTTTAGTAACCATATTTACAATTAGACTACACCGGCAAAACTGGGGTCCAAGGAAGCAAAGCCTCAAAGGACTTTAACAGTGATTCCTGTCCTGTTCTTCGTATTGAGACAATACTCATCAATACCGATGAGCATAAAGCATATCTTTCCCAGGTAAAATCACTACATATTATAAAACAAAGTCGCTTTTTCTGTCCCTATATCCCTTTGTACGCTTAAATCTTTAAAACTACGCAACGGATTTTGATGCGGTTTTCTTTAATGGATAGGACAATTCAAGAGGAAGGTTTATGTATATAATTTATTAAGTTTTTATATACATTGGCTAAGATATAACAATAATTGTTGGAGGTGTCGGAAAAAAATTGGCCGTCTGGGAGTTTCCAACGAAAACGCTGCCTAAACCCTTTGAGATGTAACAAAATAATGTATGGTGGAATTGTGTATCTTAAATAGGTCTATAAAAAAGTCCGCGATAGCATATGTCTATCTCTTAGGAATATCATACTATATCCATTTAATACTTTAAAAAATGGACAATTATAACGTGATAATTTGAAAGTTCTTTACACAAATACGGTATGAATCCTTATCATTTTAAATCAGTTAATTAGCTTGAGCACTTCATGAAGATTATTTTTCCCCTTCACATCATGCAAATTGAATAAATACTTTAGAAGATATGGCAATATCAAAATAATACGCAAGAAAATAAATCGTGTTGGCGTGATTTGAACGGGCAGTGTAATAATAGTATCCTAAATAGTTAATATGCATGCAGAAAGTCTGCGAAGGAATATAATATGTCTTTATGTTCAAGATAACAGTCATTATTAAAATGGAAAAAGATCATCATCAGACATGATAAATCCGTAAATCTAAGTTTACGCGGGCGAAGCTGCGGGTAACAGCTAGTTAAATATAAATAGCATTCCATACCTGTAAAAGTTCTTCGGTGGACTGTGCATGTGTGATGAGGATATTGATCATAGCCTGAAAGTCCACCTGCGCTGGCTCTTTCTTGATACTTCTCAAAAACTCGCTCAGCTGCACTTCACACCTATAAACCAGTAACATACTACTTAGCACCCGTTTACATTTAGTCTGTATTTCGAATGGCTGATATTTGAGATGCAAATCTTTGGTAAACCTGGCAAGAATATACTTTAAGTTGTCCTTCTTAGTAAACTAATTGAGATAAAAGAATAGAAGGCTGCAGAGCAACAATTTTATTATAAATATATACTGCAATTAATCAATTATTAATATTAATAATAAACTTAAAAATCATGCAAATTTTATGCATTCAAATGAAGGCAAATGTCCTAGACGTACATGCGGCGTATTTCTGGGTTGGGATCATCGAGAACAGCAAACAGTGGGTCCAGTAGATCTGGTAAGTGTGCGCGCAGACCCAGCGCGGGCGCTGCATCCAGAGCCGACACCCAGCCGACCGCAAATTGGCGCGCTCCAGCCCCACGTGAGTACATACGAGAGCGCACCAGAGGCACCAGCGCTGCCAGTTGCAGAGAACCACTTTCCACCACTATGTCCTACATATGGCACAAATATGAATATTAATTATGATACAAAAATAATAATAGCCTATATATGACTACAACTGATCTTTTTTAAAAAACTTTAACACAGTTAAAATTACAAAAACTAAAAAAAAAAAGTGGCAATCAATCTGCAATTCAAAGCACCAGAAAACCTGTTTGAAAATATTGACTTAAAGAAGTGCCCATATGATTATTTTAGAAATGCTATTGCTCACATAACTGATTTCAATAAAACATATTTTATTATAAATACATAGGAATAAATTTCCAAAAATGTGAGAAATACAGCAAATATAAAAAAGTAGGTGTCTGTGTGGATGAGTAGTAGTCAGTAGAAATGTGTTTATTTACTGTTTTTAAAATTTAAAATTTCATAAAGAGCAATCTAATTTACCTTAACAAGACGGTCTAACAATTCTGCTCCTTGTCGCACTTGAGACTCTGGATCAGCAGCGAGTCGGGCAAGAGCATCAAAGACTATAGGAAACATTGTAAGTGAGTCACCACGTGCAATCTTCAGAACATTGAACAAAGCCTCTGTTGCTGCATAACGCACCCGAGCTTCACTCTCCCCCAGACACGCTATGATAGGATGTGTTAGTTCAGAGAGATAGGCCACACAACCCTAAAAGGAAAGGATGTATTTTTCATTTAAGTACATAACTACAGACAGATAAAGAAGGATGTTAACTTGGCTACTATAATAGTTACAAGAAACAACAGTATGTTACAGATGTAAACAACATAAGTCACAATGGTTTGGTATGGTTAGCAGTAATAACACATCTTTCAGCCATCATCAGCAGCCTTTATCTGTCCACTGCTGAACATAGGTCTCCCTCAACGAACACCAAAATTTCCGATCCCTTGCCACTCGAATCCCACATGAATGCAATGAAAGAATTACATGGAATTATTTTATTTTCTTGACGGTTTTACTGTTCATATATTTTAGTGTTTATAATAAACTAGCTGTTGCCTGCAAGTTCACCAACTTTAACTTACACAGGCATGCAGACTGACACCTAACATTAAAGGTAACGGTACTATTACCTGCCCCAAGCCAACAGCAACGGATGATAAGCCCATTAACGCTCCATTCTTAACATTAGGGTTGGTAGTGGACATTAAATCCTGGCCAAGAACTCGTATTAATCGTTTTATTTGATTGGTATTGCTTGCGTCACTAAAGTCTTTAACCATTCTGAAACAATATTGTTTAATAAACATTCATTTATTCTATTTTAAATTAATATGCCGTGAAAAGACTTGGGATACATACTTTTCAATTTCGCCACCAGCAAACTTTCGTTTTTCGTACAGTTTGTCACATAGCCCACGTACACAGGCTACACTTAATGGAGCATAATCTCGTTCAGTCATGTTTAATGTTTTAAATATTTTTCATAAGTAATGTAATATGAAGAAAATTAAAATTTACAGAATTGTATACATACTTTGGCATACATCGGCCCAAAAATATTGTTGTTAAATTGACATTTGACAGCTTGTTTTTTGTTTCTGTTCGAACTAGCTAAGATCAGAAGCAAACGCACGCAACGTAAAGCAAGAAACACACGTTAAATGCTCTAATACAAGAAAGTATTAAACAGTGCGCAATATACATACACACCGACATTTGCTCTCTCGCTCTTTTGTATTTGTGTTTCTTACCTTTTCGTTGCATCCGGTTTTAAATCACAACGATTCTAAAGAAGTTTCACTTCAAAAAACGGTGAAATCCCAAAGACGTGGTTTCTTCCCTCCAGTCCCTATCATACCACAGAATCATAAAACAACTTCAGAATAATCCCAAAAAATCTGTTAGCAGATTAATCACAATTCACAATGTATATAGATTAGGGAAGTAATTAAATGAACGGCATTATAAATTTTGGAGGGGCAAAAAAAATCGGCATTTAAATAATTTGGTTGGCATACAAAGATTTTGTACGCAATAAAATAAAGCTGGTAGCAATTCTTGTTCCGCAAATAATTTTGATAATGGTCGAAAATTAAATCATAAATAAGCAGCTTACAATATTATGACCTCGCATAATAAACATTCATCGGGCAAAATAATTACTTGAGCGGCACATTTCTTTGCATTACATTTTATGTCCTGTGTTCACACCGGTGTAGGTTTGCGCTATTTACCGCTAGATGGTGTTGTAAGTATGTTATTGAACAAAATTATAAAAATTGAAGAAGAAATTAATAAACTATATTATCATTCTTAATAAAAGACTAGTGAATTAATTCAGGTCATGACGTCATCAAATCCTGTGTTCAGCAGTGGTCCGTCCACTAAAGGCTGATAATATGATGATGAATTTTTTTTCTTCAAGATTTTATTTTGTTTCAGTTTCGTAGAATTATGTAGATAGTAGATAGATTATGCAGGTATTAAAAATTGTAGGTGGTGTGTAAAATAAACAAGCAGTTCAAAAACTTGCAATATTCAATTCAATCATTACCTACAAAAATCAAATCAAATTAAAACATTCAATACGCAAGAATGGATCCACAATTTTAAACTTATTTATAACAAGACGTACAGCTCTACGGTTAACACTGTCCGCGCGCGCTCAGGCTGTACGCTGTCGTTCGTAAGTTCAAATCCTCTTCATACCATTATCTATGAATTTCTTCTTTTGTTTGTTTATACATTTTTAAATAATATTTTTTGATATTACAATAATTATAAATACGATTTACAAACTAAAATTTTGTATAAAAATTGAATAAGAAATTAATAAATTATATTATCATTCTTAATAAAGGACCAGGGAATTAATTCAAATCATGACGTCATCAAATCCTGTGGACTGGGCTATAACGCAGAATTTAATGAAAAAGAAAGTTGCTTGAAGTTATATTCATGCTACTTATATAAGCAGCACAAAATTATTTTTTTTGCATACCCTCCGAGTGCTTACCAAAATTTTATTAAACAGGAGCAGCACATTGCCCCTCTTTTAATTAATATGCCTTTCAAAAATAATTACAGCCATAAAAAATGACAAAAATTGCTGCTTGATTTTAAAATGTTTGCTGAACATAAGTTGCCGCTCAATTAGCTATTTCTGCTACCAGATTATATTTTTCTGCTCACAAAAATACGAATATTATGCTAGTCGTTTAAATAACACCCTATAGATTAGGATTTTTAAACAAACACTATGGAAGGTCATTCTGATTGAACCGAATAACAATTGACTAATTTGAAAACAAAAAAGGCGAAAAAAAACAACTATTGGCTACGAGCATGGATGTAGTATAATAACTATTTATATAATAACTATAGTTATATATTATTACGTCCATTGCTACGAGTTTCTCAGTTCTCACCAAAATAATATGTCATATTTTATGAAACTCGTGAACGTGGAAAGTATCAGAATGCGCGGTTGTGTTTTACAGAAAAAGAATTTATATAAAAAACAAAGGGTGTTATTTAAACGACTAGCATAATATTCGTATTTTTGTGAGCAGAAAAATATAATCTGGTAGCAGAAATAGCTAATTGAGCGGCAACTTATGTTCAGCAAACATTTTAAAATCAAGTAGCAATTTTTGTCATTTTTTATGGCTGTTATTATTTTTGAAAGGCATATTAATTAAAAGAGGGGCAATGTGCTGCTCCTGTTTAATAAAATTTTGGTAAGCACTCGGAGGGTAAGCAAAAAAAATAATTTTGTGCTGCTTATATAAGCAGCATGAATATAACTTTAAGCAACTTTCTTTTTCATTAAATTCTGCGTTATAGCCCAGTCCACAGGATTTGATGACGTCATGATTTGAATTAATTCCCTGGTCCTTTATTAAGAATGATAATATAATTTATTAATTTCTTATTCAATTTTTATACAAAATTTTAGTTTGTAAATCGTATTTATAATTATTGTAATATCAAAAAATATTATTTAAAAATGTATAAACAAACAAAAAAAGAAATTCATAGATAATGGTATGAAGAGGATTTGAACTTACGAACGACAGCGTACAGCCTGAGCGCGCGCGGACAGTGTTAACCGTAGAGCTGTACGTCTTGTTACAAATTAGTTTAAAATTGTGGATCCATTCTTGCGTATTGAATGTTTTAATTTGATTTGATTTTTGTAGGTAGTGATTGAATTGAATATTGCAAGTTTTTGAACTGCTTGTTTATTTTACACACCACCTACAATTTTTAATACCTGCATAATCTATATACTACCTACATAAATCTACGAAACTGAAACAAAATAAAATCTTGAAGAAAAAAATTTCATCATCATATTATCAGCCTTTAGTGGACGGACCACTGCTGAACACAGGATTTGACGACGTCATGACCTGAATTAATTCACTAGTCTTTTACTAAGAATGATAATATAGTTTATTAATTTCTTCTTCAATTTTTATAATTTTGTTCAATAACATACTTACAACACCATCTAGCGGTAAATAGCGCAAACCTACACCGGTGTGAACACAGGACATAAAATGTAATGCAAAGAAATGTGCCGCTCAAGTAATTATTTTGCCCGATGAATGTTTATTATGCGAGGTCATAATATTGTAAGCTGCTTATTTATGATTTAATTTTCGACCATTATCAAAATTATTTGCGGAACAAGAATTGCTACCAGCTTTATTTTATTGCGTACAAAATCTTTGTATGCCAACCAAATTATTTAAATGCCGATTTTTTTTTGCCCCTCCAAAATTTATAATGCCGTTCATTTAATTACTTCCCAAAAACAAATGAAATGGTTTAATTTGTAATTCATTTTTTTGCTACGCCTCTGCTGTTACATTTTTTTTATTGGTAGTGGTAATATGATACTTTTACCTTTTAAGTGTTTAAGGTGTGTCTGACTACCCATATTATAGGAATAATTCGAAAAGCCTCATCACAAAGGAATGAACACAAAAAGGAAGGGATAATTAAATAAATCGCTACGTCCACATTCGTAACCAAATTTTCGTAGCTGGTTACGAAAAAGGAAATTTTTTCCCTGCTTCGTAACCAGTTATGAAACAAGACTTTTTTTTCCATTTTCATAACCAGAGCCTCTAGTCATGTATGGCCACCTGGTACTTTTTCCTGAAACAATGGTTTGTATTGTGAATACATGTTTTAAAACGTGTATTTATTTATTATAGTTAACTCTAAGGCCTCGCCCTCGAATTTAGCGGGCAGCGGGGCGACGGCGGTGGCTGCGCGTGCAACGTAGACCCGCGCCGCTGCCGCTCCGCTGTTTTCGAGAACCGGTCCATTTGATTTCTACGCAAAGATCCTGCCGCTCCCGCGCTGCCACGGGCAACCCTTTTTTTTCGAAACCAGTGCTACGGTAGGTAGGTGAGCATCTGCTCACCCACCTACCGATTTAGCTTAAAGGCCATCAGACCTAAAAGTCTAGACCAGTGATTCCCAAAGTGGTCCAGGTGGACCCTCAGGGGTCCACGATGAGCGTTACAAAAAATGGGGGTCCACAATCGTAAGCCGGGGGTCCAGGAAAATTAATTTGGTTTCCATAGTGAAGAACTAATGAGCCATTCAACCAAGAAGAATTTTACTATTATAATGAAATATCTTTAAACGAGCAAAAAAAAGGTCAGCAAGGGGTCCACCTGATGCAGGAAAAGTTTGAAAGGGATCCATAAAGCAAAAGAGTTTGGAAAACACTGGAGCGGCAGGATCTTTGCGTAGAAATCAAATGGACCGGTTCTCGAAAACAGCGGAGCGGCAGCGGCGCGGGTCTACGTTGCCCGCGCCGCCACCGTCGCCGCCCCGCTGCCCGCTAAATTCGAGGGCGAGGCCTTAGAGTTAACTATAATAAATAAATCCACGTTTTAAAACATGTATTCACAATACAAACCATTGTTTCAGGAATGTGGACGTAGCGAAATAAATCACCTTAAAACCTATTAAGCAAAGGATTTACAATGTGATTAAAATTATTTACTTTAATTGACGCGAGAGTTAGAAGCCAAGGAACAAAATACATTTCATGTATTGACTTAAAACTTATTTTATTCAATAGAATGTAATTTTTTCGCCTATTTTAGCACAAGTATATTTTATTTCTTTTATTTTAAAATACAATCGACGTAAATGAAAGTTTTAATTTACCCACAAAATATCGAATACTTTTTTCTGGCAACATCTAGCCTTCGAGCGAGAGGGAGTGGACAATATATTATACTCTATGGAGTGGACTATTATTATTCAATTTTTATTAATATTTATTTAAAAAGTATTCAGTAGTCACGCGAGTTGCGACTCTATAGGTTCTACTGAGCTTTCGGGTTTTCAGTTTATAGTTGAATGTTAAGTGTTAAGATACTAAAATTGGCACCTAATTAGTCTGTATTACATGCTCCTTGGTCCGCCGTCCAACAGGCAACACTTTCATTATTCCAGTGAGAATTTTGATAATTGATCACGCATGCTCGGTGACCGCTGTTGTTGTCAATTTTATGATGTGATTGAACAGATTGTTGTTTTTTTTTATCAATGTTGTCGTTTTATTAAAAATTTCCTTATTTAATTATTCGATGCGAAAGTTTTACAGTGCCGGTTTATATTTCTCGGGTTTGGACCGTCGAAGTTTTTGATTTCCAGTCAATATGCCTGTAACACTTGTGGATAGACTGCCCTTGCCTAATCTCAAGGTTTACTCGGCGGGAAGTATTTTGCTTTTATCTATAGCCGTGTATTATGCAGTTAATGTTACTAGTGATCCGAATTGGAGGGCTAATGCGACTCTACAGCGACAAGATGGTGTAGAAGCAGTGAATAGTGAAACGCCAAAAGTAATCGAATCCTTGCCTGCGGGCGCAGACGAGTTGTCAGGGCATGAAACTAAGAATGCTACTGAACAACTAGTAGAAGTGGTGGCGTTCATGATGCAGGAGCCACTATGCATGTGGGTAAGTACATTTATACTGTCAAAACAATAACATTAAAAAAGTAAACATTCATCAAAATTTAATTTTAATTTAAAAAAGTAAACATTAATTAAACAAACAAAATTAATTAAAAAAACAGTTACAACAATTTATAAGGTTAAAAATTGAGACTATGGGCTCTAAATACCTGATTGAAATCTAATATCTATTTATCTACATATTCAACTTTGAAAACTTCTATTTTGTATGACTTAAACCAGTTATCTTAGGCAAATCACCAATGACAATGTCATGGTCCTTTGATATTTGTCCAGGACTTTATAACTACCATAACAGCCCCCCGGCTGTTACCCCTACCTACTTTTAAAGATAACTTTATCCAAATATTTATATATCCAAATTTTACCAAATTATTATAAATCCCATCATTGATACTCAGACGAATATCTATCACAGGGTAGTAGCTATTGAACCATTAATGATAGATATTATTTTTTATGAATTGCATTCCTATAGTGACTGATAAACCAATAAATTACAAAAATAAAGTCAAAATATTTTAATACAAAAAAGATGTTTTTTAGTGTTAAATATATTTTATATGATACAATAATTACTTACTAAAATCTTAAAGATATATGCCTTAAATTGAATAGTGATGCAAAATCCCCTGTTTAGGAGTTAACATCATACTTGATCTATTAGATATTAGTAAAGGAAGGAACACACAAAGTCTAGACCACTTAGTCCACTGGTAGACAAATCATAGTCTCCAATTGACCAAATGAATGTTGTACCATGTTGTTCTATTCTCATTATATTTTCCTTTTTAAGTGATACTGACATATTTAAGTATTCATGAAAAATAAAATATTTTCTCTTGGCCACTAGTCAGAATGGTGCCTTGAACTATACCGTTTAAAGTGAAGGTTTTGATAAATAAATTTATAAATTATTATTTTTTTTATTGCAAATTATTTTGCATGATATAGAACATGAAATTTCATTAAAGTTAGATCTTGCATCCTAAGTAAAAAAATCTACAAACTGTTAATTGATGCATTTATATATAACATTAAAATTACTTTTTGCTATATCCTTAGTGTGCATATCAGGCTTGCACTTGCCTGTTTTCAACATTATTGATATCTACATATATTGTGACATAACATATAAATACATACAGATGTAATTATAAATGAAAAGATATTGCTGAATCATACAGGTATTGCACCTAATATGTAAAGATAGTCTTATCTACTGAAAGTCTGTTGCACTAACTTAGAATTAAAAACATGCTCTATCAGTTCTACTTATATTGTAACTTCACCTGTTAAGCATGCTTTCAACACACACACACACACACACACACACACACACACACAAATTGATTACACATCATTAATCTAAGCACACAAATAAAATATTATTCAAATTTATATTTTATACATTGTATGTATTTTTCTATCTATAATTAAAAAAATCTATTTCATAGTTATGATAAATATCAAATATTAATCAGAAATAGACAAATTTCAATTATAGTAATTGTGTCTGTCTTAACTTAAAAAATAATTAGCAAAACAAAGTTTGAGTGATATATTATGGATGCTGAGCGATCATCTGCATGGGTACCATCTGCGGTTCTTATAACTAATATTAAGTGAATGAAGCATTGGACATCATAAGGTCTACTCGGAACCTGTGCCAGGCCTGGGTGACTCATTTACCTTTTACATGAGGTAAACTATCCAAGTGCCAGTAGTTAAATTCCCTTGCCCCTCTAACCAACATGGTAAAACTATTGAATGCATATTGAGTAGTGTGAGTAAAACATACACTTTCATATCGGTTAAGAGTTTAGACTGAGGTGAACAAACTCATTTATGCATGTAGCATTAAGATGTGATTGTGGCTTGAAATAAACAAGTTTATAATAAACTTAGTCAAAGTCTAGTAACAAGTAAGTAAACTTAGTCAAAACAACAAACAAAGCTGTTGATTGGATTTAATTAAGCCTAATACCTTTAAATGAGAAATTCTTGTATATTTATGTTTCTGTGATCTCGGAAACGGCTGTAACGATTTCGCTCAAATTCGGTACGTGGGGATTTTCGGGGGTAAATAATCAATCTAGATTAGACTTATGTTTGGGAAAACGCGTGTTTAGGTACTGGTCTTAAGGAAACTACACTCAATTATGACTCGTTTATTTAGAGGTGTACACGGATTAGGAACTCGCGGCAGACTGACCCGAGGTGTGCTCGCTAGTTTTCTATTGTTACACAGATATACAATAACTAGACATAATGTTACATATACTCGTTATGTGTGGGCTATGCTAACCCCTACAACATTCCTCCCCTTTTTGAAAGAAAAAAAATACAATAAAATAGCCTAATACATAATTTGTTAAGTTGGTTATGAGAAAATACAATATCATGCACACGAGTATAATATAATCAAAGAATGCACACTTTGCAGTCATGACATTCTGTGTTATCTACACATTACAAAGGTATAGTTACCAGTTCGGATTACATTACACACTAAGTTTGCACCTGCCACCTGCCTCCAGGTGCGGTCCCATTTGATACGACAACGTGACTTGTGGCATAAACTTTTCAAATAATTAGAATTAACACAACTTAAAACTTAATACACAGTGAAACATAAAAAAAAAGTTATACAATATTCAAAATGCATACACTAAAATTTACATGATACAAGTAGTATACTATAATATAATCACTGAAGATACACACGTTTGTCTGGTAGGCGAAACCTCGCCTTACGCGTAGTTGATGGTCGCAGGTTGTTGAGCGATTTTGTCAACCGAGTTCAACGACACTGCTGATGAAATTTCCTTACGAACCCAACGCTTAGTTCCTCTATGGCATCTTTTGAAAATAAAACATGCGGCTATCACTAACATGACCACCACGAGGCTCCCTATAGCGGTGCCATAAAATTCAATTCTTTGTTCTAGCGAGCTTTGGTTGGCAGAATTAGCTCCGTTTTGGGCAATAATAATCTCTTCCTGTTTACTGTAGGATTTACCCATTGTGCACGGTATGTGCGTAGATTGCCTACGGCTATAGATTATGTCACCAGCGGGGTGATTATGGTGATGAAACTGACTTTAAACTCTAATCTAAACTTTAAGTTGACTGGCTTCGGGTTGATGATTATTAAATGAACTAAGGGGCTTGAAATGAAATACTGAACACTGATTAACTATTGAGAGTACTATTGGAATGAGGCAGGGACTAACTTTAACACTTTATAACTTTACTAATTACTTTCTTGCTTCGGAGACTTGTATCGAATGAATTTCTACGATTTTGTCCACCCTTTTATACTATTTCTATGAAACCTTCTAGAATGTTCCATGCCTCACCCCCTTAAGTGGTTTTTACTCAATATCTTTATTCAAATCATAAACAATTTACATACAGTATACATTAATACAACAATATTCACTTTTTATACATTTTTACCTATAAGACATCAACATCCGAGCATGCATGTGGGACTGACGATCAAAAATCTACATTTTACATATTTATACTACCTCGTCCCCCGCGGAATACTTCCGGGTACACCCACATCACTTCCTTTCTCTTTTACACAAGCATGTCTCGGTCTAATGTCTTCCAGCTTGACATTTTCTATTGCTGTCTCCCTTATCCAATTGGATTTATAGTAACGGACATTTTACTAACCCAATTGGAATTTCAAAATAAGATTGCAATGGGAATTTTCTCATAAACATTATACGTTTCTTTACATATTAAATATTTTAAACTTAACATTATCTTAATATTTCTTCAATTTAGCAACGATTATAAACTATATTCTAAGTATTATCCAACATGTTTAATATAAATTGCGATTAAGTTAATAAACTATAAGGTAAACAATGTACTGTTAGAAAATTACAATAAGTCTCACAAGTATGCATTCTTATGTGTTTGCTTTTTAAATCAGTCTTATCTTATTAAATGTGTTATGTGTTTATGTTAAAATCAATATTATTTACATCATTCTATTGTCGTCGTGAACATTTCTCCCGCCTGTCACGAAGGTGACACTCCTGGCAGCACGACGATCTTCTTACAGGGACGCCGAAGCACATGTCCGTTGCTGGTTTCTACATCGACGACTCGCACCACGTTGTCATGTCCGGGATACAGCGCCTTAACTCTTCCTTTGGGCCAGACGTTTCTAGGTAGGTTCGAGTCGCATATTATAACGACATCGCCTATCTTCGGGGTAGAGCCTGTGGTATGCGGCTCCCGCCTGTGTTGAAGTAGTGGGAGATATTCTTTCACCCACCTCCTCCAGAACTCGTCGGCTAGGTGCTGGGCGCGCTTCCATAATTGGCGCGTCGAAGCATTTTCTTCAAATTTTCCTGGCGCAGGCACGTGGCTGTTTGACCCCAGAAGTATGTGGTTCGGGGTCAAAGCTTCGGGTTCATCCGGATTGACCGTCACGTGGGTTAGCGGTCTCGAGTTTATTATATTCTCGGCTTCTACCAATAGAGTGTAGAATGTTTCGTCGCTCGGGTGTTTTTCATGCAGCGTGACGCGGAGTGTTTCTTTTACACTGCGCACCAATCTTTCCCAGGCTCCGCCCATGAATGGAGCGCCTGGAGGGATATATCGCCAAACGATATGTCGAGCGTTTACTTCGTTTTTGTACTCTTCCCAAGCTTCTTTTAATTCTTTCTCCGCGGCTTTGAAACACGTCGCGTTGTCGCTCCAAAGCTCGGTCGGTTGTCCCCTTCTCGCGACGAATCTCCGGAGCGCGGCTATGGCCGAGGCCGCGCTGAGCGAAGTGACGACTTCGAGATGTATGGCTCGCGTCGTTAGACAGGTGAATAATGCCACCCATCGCTTTTCTCTGTGTCGTCCCACTGTCACTTCAATCGGGCCGAAGTAGTCGAGTCCCGTGAATGAGAAGGGACGTGCGTGATGCGTTAGCCGGGCCGCGGGCAGATCTCCGGTGGCCGGACTCATTGGCTTGGCTTTCCGGATACGGCAGGCTTGGCAGTTTCTTATGACCCCTTTTACTGTAGGTCGAATGCGGGTTATCCAAAACCGCTGCCGAAGCTCATTGACAGTGAGCTCTACGCCCCCGTGATGCATTTCGACGTGTACATGTTGTATGTACATTCTCGTATACTTGTGCCCGCCGTCCAGTATCACGGGGTTAGTCGTTTCTTGTTTTATATCCGCGGCCGCTCCGATACGGCCTTTAAGCTTTATTAAGCCATTTTCCATAAATATACTCAGCGACGCGAGGCGATCTCCCGCCGTTGAGGACTTAGTTTTTCCTTCCATTAATCTTTTTCTTTCTTCGGCATAGCATTCTATTTGAACTTTTCTTAGCCATATTTCTTCGGCCTTTATTAAATACTGTGCCTCGAGAGTTATAAATTTCGTTCGTTGCGGATTAACGCGGGGCTTTTCTTTATTTATTTTTGGCGTTTTCCGCGGACCCCAGGTTGCGTCGCTTTCCTCGTTTTTCTTCGTTCTTTTTCTTGTCGCCGCGACGGTGTGTTTAATGCGACATAGATCGATAAACTGTAATACTCGACCCGTCGCGCGTATTAATGTCCGCCATTTTTCTATTCTCTCTATGTCTGGGAGATAACTTTCGTTTGTCACGCCGCACGTCGCATTACATTTTTCTTCCCCCGTGTGGATTTCGCGATTACTTTTTTCTTCAGTGGGCCAGCAATCTTCGGTTTTTCTTAAGAACTCCGGGCCATGAAACCACCTGTGTGTGGCTCCGAAATCCGCCGGGGTTTGTCTCGTCGCGTCGTCAGCCACGTTTTCCTTCGTCGGGACCCATCGCCATTCTTTAACTTTTGTTGTCTCTTCGATTTCGGCGAGGCGATGCGCGACGAAGGTTTTATATGCCCGCGGCTCCGCTCGTATCCACGCGAGCACAGTTCGCGAGTCGCTCCAATATATTTTTTGTGCGAACTCGTATTCGTGCTCTCGCTCGACGCTTTTCGTAAGTCTGGCGCCGAGGAGAGCGGCTTGCAGTTCTAACCGCGGGATAGACGTCGGCTTGAGCGGAGCGACGCGACTCTTGGCTGCTATGAGCGTCGTTCTTATTGCGCCGTCTCGATGCGTCATTCTTATGTATACGGCGGTCGCGTATGCTTCTTCGCTGGCGTCGACAAACGTGTGTATCTCTCTTCTTATAACCGCCGGGTGTAGATTATAACACCGGGGTATTTTTATATCCTTCACCCTTCGCAGGTTTTCCATCCATAATGTCCACCTCGGGGCGAGTTGTTCGGGAATAGGTTCATCCCATCCTGTTCCATAACGCCATGTTTCTTGCATGAATCTCTTCGCCGGCATAGTGATGGGCGATAACAGGCCGAGAGGGTCGAACAGCGACATTATGATGCTCAGAGCCTCTCTCTTGGTGGGGATGCGTCTGTTTTCCAGTATTTCCCGAGGCATTTTCCCCTCGTTGAGGTTGAAGCCGAGCTTATCCTCGCGGGCTTCCCATAACATACCGAGTGTTTTCTCTATGTTTCTTTCGCCAATTGATACAACGGATGTCTCGTTGTTACCGTTGAAGTGTCGTCGTAATGCTTCGTTATTCGACACCCATCCGCGAAGCTCGAAACCGGCGTGACGGTGTATAAAATCGACTTCTCGCGATATCTCGAGCGCCCGTTTCTTGTCCGCGAAGCTTGTGATGTAATCATCCATATAATGATTTTTCTTTATCTCGATTACTGCCTCGGGGTACTCATTCGCGAAATCTGCGGCATTTCTATCTTTGATGTACAGCGCGGTACATGGCGATGACGTGGCTCCGAATATTACCGAGGTCATCTGATATTCCCGGGGCTTTTTTTCTCTTTCCTCGCCCCTCCACAGGAATCGCAATGCATCTCTGTCTTCTTTTCTTATTTTGATGCGCATGAACATTTCTTTTATATCTGCGGTCACCGCTACCGGGTGTTTTCTAAACCGCATAATTACTCCCGGCAACGACTGTAGGAGGTCAGGGCCGGAGAGTAACATGTCATTCAGGCAGCGGCCGTGTGATCTCGCCGCCGCGTCATGTACCAGACGAATCTTCGGTTTCGACGGGTTGCAGACAGCGAAGTGTGGTAAGTACCACGTTCGGCCGGGCACCGGCGGCTCAGACGCCGGTATAGCATAGCCCGACTTCAATAAATCTTCAATTCGTTCATTATATTTTTCTTTCAGTCCCGAGTCACGATCTAGTTTTTTCTCTAGTGACTTCAGGCGTTTCATCGCATCGTTATAATTATTCGGAATTTCCTCATTTTCATTTTTCCATAATAGCGAGGTTTCGAAGCGACCGTCGGGCGTTCTCCGGCTATTTTTCTCGAGTATTTGGAGGGCTCGCTCTTCCGGGTCGTTCTTCGGTTTCCGTGCTTCTATACCGAGGGCTTCTAGGTCGAAGAACCTCTTCATCATTTTCTCCATAGAGTTTTCCTTATTTTCTTCGTTCGTCGCGACTGTATGGCCGCAAAAGGCTACCGGGTTGTCATATGAAGACCGGTATCCGTGTAATACCCAGCCTAGTCGCGTGTGAGATGCGACAGGTTGGTTTTTCTTTCCCGTTCTCGTTTCCATCGCCACTAAGAGTTCCCAATTGTCTTGTCCGATGAGAACCTTAGGGCGAGCGTTCTGGTAGACTAGGCGGTCTTCTATATCCCTTAGATGCGGACAGTCTCGGAGATCTTTCTTTTCTATACGTTGGCTTGTAAACGCGAGCTTTTGTACCGTGCGAGCGTTTTGAGTGGTGTAATCTTTTTTATCGTAACGCCCTCGGATTTTGAAGTCGACCCTTTTGCTATTTTCATGTTTTGTTGTTTCATTAAGGCCCTGGACCCACATGTTATCTTGTGGGCCGTCAAGCTCCAATATGTCGGCGAGCCCCTCGTCGATCAAGGTGACGGTGCTGCCGTCATCCATGAGCGCGTAGGTGTCGACTCGGGTATTATTTTTCCCGGTAATCGTGACTGGGGCGATCTTCAAAAACGCTTGTCGACTCTTCATACAGTTTGCGTTATTCACCACTTCGACGGTAGCAGTCGCTTCATCAGCCTGGCGTGGCAGCTCAGCAGTCGAAGACATCATAGGCGGCTTCTTGTGGTGTAGCAGGCGATGGTGAGCCATACTACAGCCCTCTTGTCCGCATCGCTTGGCGTTACAGTTGCCGCGGCGATGTGTGCCTTTTAAACATTGATAGCAGAGGCGGTGTTTTTTTGCGATTTCCCAGCGATCACTTACTTGAGTGTTGGTGAATCGCTTGCAGTCAGGAAGATAGTGATCCTGTCTGCATATCGGACATTCTTTCTTTCTTCCGACCTCTGTTGCGTATGTTCTTTCAAATCTTTTTCTCGGCACTCTTTCTAGCTGCGACTCGCCAATTATGTCCTCCGGTTGTGCATAAGCGCCGCATTTATCCGCTTCGAGATTCAAAAATGTCGTCATTTTCTTCAAGTCTGAAGTATCTTCTTTCATTGTTGCCGCATAGTCATACCATTTATTCTTCAAGATAGGAGTTAATTTTTCAACAATGTTCTTCACTAACTCAGGATTAAAGAGATAGTGAATTTTCTTCAATGCCTCTATAGTGGCAACAATATTCGCTATCTTATTAGCAAATATGCACAGGTCGCGTGGGTTATCGTTTAGTTTACCCAGCGCCTTAATCTTTTGTATTTCGTTCATCGCCAGTGTGTCCGGACGACCAAATCTTCTCTCGAGCGCTTGCATAACAGCTCGCGGGTCCGGCTGGCTAATAAGTAGGCTGTTGACCGCTTCAAGGGCCGCACCTCTCAGGCTTCTTCTAAGCCTAGTTAAATTTTCCGTATGCGAGAACATTTCTTCTGTCTCGTAATAGGTAGCTCTATATGCTAGCCACCCTGAACAATGCCCGCTGAATACCGGCAGATCTTGCAGGAATCTCGGGGCATCTCTAGACATTCTCACCGCTTGCGTGAGGGCCGCGGCCAGGGATGTGACCTCTGTGTTCTGTGGCCGCGGTATTTCTTCCCTCTTTTTCTCGTCGGCTTGAGCCTGCCGTTCTAACCATTCTTCCACTGGGCTGGTCTGCTCTCCATCATTTTCTTTCGCCGGGGGTTGCTGGTCTTCATTGTCGACCCCCCCAACCGCAGCGAGTTGTGAGGCTAACTTCGCTTGGGCGAGCGCGAGAGACGCACGTACCTCTAATAACTTCAACTCTGCGACTTTTTCCGCGGCTTGTAGCCTTAATACCTGTGTATTTTTTCCATTATTATTTTCCGTTGATTGACGCGACGCACGCTTGTTCTGGCGCGTGTCCTCCGCGTCCCTCAAAGTTTCTTCCGTCGCTGAAGTATAGGTAGTGCGCTCCGTGTCTGTACTCGTCGCCGTTGTGCCTTCGGACGTCACTGCGGTGCCCTCTGAGGTCGCCGAATTTTCCTCCGGCGCCTCTTGGATTACTGACCTAGCCGAGCTTGTACCGCTTCTCGTTCTGACCCCCGCCAGACGTGGGTCAGGATTCGCCTGGGTCTCCGTAGCATCGGCTATGCTTCCCTGCTTCGATCTTGCCTGTGACATGATTTAGCCGGCACTGGATTTTTCTTAATTTCTTCTTTCTTCGGATCCTTTTCCGTGGATCCCGGGTCGAAGGACCATAAAATGTGCACGGTATGTGCGTAGATTGCCTACGGCTATAGATTATGTCACCAGCGGGGTGATTATGGTGATGAAACTGACTTTAAACTCTAATCTAAACTTTAAGTTGACTGGCTTCGGGTTGATGATTATTAAATGAACTAAGGGGCTTGAAATGAAATACTGAACACTGATTAACTATTGAGAGTACTATTGGAATGAGGCAGGGACTAACTTTAACACTTTATAACTTTACTAATTACTTTCTTGCTTCGGAGACTTGTATCGAATGAATTTCTACGATTTTGTCCACCCTTTTATACTATTTCTATGAAACCTTCTAGAATGTTCCATGCCTCACCCCCTTAAGTGGTTTTTACTCAATATCTTTATTCAAATCATAAACAATTTACATACAGTATACATTAATACAACAATATTCACTTTTTATACATTTTTACCTATAAGACATCAACATCCGAGCATGCATGTGGGACTGACGATCAAAAATCTACATTTTACATATTTATACTACCTCGTCCCCCGCGGAATACTTCCGGGTACACCCACATCACTTCCTTTCTCTTTTACACAAGCATGTCTCGGTCTAATGTCTTCCAGCTTGACATTTTCTATTGCTGTCTCCCTTATCCAATTGGATTTATAGTAACGGACATTTTACTAACCCAATTGGAATTTCAAAATAAGATTGCAATGGGAATTTTCTCATAAACATTATACGTTTCTTTACATATTAAATATTTTAAACTTAACATTATCTTAATATTTCTTCAATTTAGCAACGATTATAAACTATATTCTAAGTATTATCCAACATGTTTAATATAAATTGCGATTAAGTTAATAAACTATAAGGTAAACAATGTACTGTTAGAAAATTACAATAAGTCTCACAAGTATGCATTCTTATGTGTTTGCTTTTTAAATCAGTCTTATCTTATTAAATGTGTTATGTGTTTATGTTAAAATCAATATTATTTACATCATTCTATTGTCGTCGTGAACACCCATTTTATAATAATGCAATGTTGTATATTAATAGATCGATATACACGTGTGTACTGCTACACTGAATTAGAAACAGTAAACTTTGGAAGAAAAAAAAAACAAATACAATGTGTATTCTTATTGCTAGAAGTAATTCTTATAATATAATACTTAGGTAATCTAAACTCATACTCAGCAAAATAGCGACAAGGCATTGTCACAGTGCTACGCGAGTCGAGGTTGCGCTACGCTTATGATAGTGATTAATAAAGTATTGACACGATATACTTAAGAATCGTATCGCTTAGCATTAAGACAGCTCATACTGGTAAACATTACTCTACAAAAACCTTACTGGGTGTTTTACCACGCGGCCAGAGCGGGTCACACGCGTGGGCATTCTATTTATAGATTCAGGTGCACTTGTGGGCTTATCACTAAGTGCAGGTTGGATTTCAGTTTCCTTGCTGCATATAACAACTTTACTTGGACACTTTGTATAATCGTTAAGCACATATGCGGGCTTCAATCTATCGATAGATATGCTAACTTGCCTATCGGGCAATTGAATGACGTAATTCTTTGATCCCCTTTTCATTACCCGGTAAGGACCGTCATAAGGGGGTTTTAAGGACTTACGTACGGTGTCGTCTCTAACGAATACGTACTGGACCCTAGATAGGTCTGGATGTACGAAACACGAACGCGAACTGCTATGGGGCTCTGAGACCGGTCTTAGAGATTGAATATTTTCGCGGATCTGCTCTACGAGGCTATGCGGTTCTGATAAACCTGCTTGTGTAGGATCGTAGAAATCACCAGGCAACCGCAACGAGCGACCGAAAGTCAATTCCGCTGCCGAAATACCATTATCGCTTCGGCAAGCAGATCGTAGACCTAATAAAACCGTTGGTAGTTCGTCTACCCAAGACTTGCCATTCAATCGTGCCATAAGGGCGGCTTTTAGGGATCTGTGGAATCGCTCGATTGTTGCGTTAGCCTGAGGATGATATGCAGTCGTACGTATTTTGTTGATTCCTAATAATCTCATAAGTTGTTGAAACAATGAGCTCTCAAATTGCCGCCCTTGGTCACTCGTGAGCCTAACTGGACACCCGTAACGACAGATCCACTGAGTGTATACAATCCTTGCAACGGACTCGGCGTCCATCTGTTGCAGGGGAAAAGCCTCCATCCAACGCGTACACCGATCGATAATTGTCAAACAATACCTGTATCCGTCTGAGGATGTTGGCAGGGGTCCGACTAGATCTATATGAATATGTTCAAAACGCCCGGCTTCGGGAAATTTTCCTAAGCTCGATATAGTATGGCGATTGACTTTTGATCTTTGGCAATTTAAACATGTTTGAGCCCACGCTTTAACATCGATATTCATATTCGGCCAGAAAAACTTTTTGCTTAGTAATTTACGTGTGGCGCGTATACCCGGGTGACTCAAACTATGGACGCTATCGAATGCAGCTCGTCGTAATTCTAACGGTATGTAAGGTCTCGCGACCTCGGTAGAAACGTCACAATAGATTGGTTTATCGCATGTAGGAATATTTATTTTTTGTAAAATTATATTCGATTGTTTTTGTGTGTTTTTAAGTACTTGATTAATATAATCATCAGATTCTTGTAGTAATGCGATTTTATCATAGTCGAGAGTAGATGGACAAAAGATCGTTTCAATTCGCGATAAACAGTCGGCTACGGTGTTGTTACATCCGCTTACGTGACGAATATCTGTAGTAAATTCACTTATATATAACAAGTGACGTATTCTGCGGGGCGTTTCGTTTGATTCCTTGCCTAATTTACTAAACGCGAACGTAAGCGGTTTATGATCGGTATACACAGTGATTTGCCGGCCTTCAAATGATTTTCGAAAATGTTTAATAGCTATGTATATAGCCAACAACTCGCGATCGTATGTCGAGTATTTTTGTTGAGTGCTAGTTAACTTTTTGGAAAAGTATCCTAAGGGCTCCCAAATACCGTTGACCTCCTGCTGCAAAACTGCTCCTATACACTTATCAGAAGCATCACACATCAGCGATAAAGTCGCATCAGTCCGTGGGTGTGACAATGTAGCGGCTTTCTTAAGGCCCGCCTTACACTGTTCAAAAGCTGCGTTTGCATCATCCGACCATTGAATTTTAGTCTTGTCTTTCTTTTTTGCACTGCCAAGATATTTATTAAATAAAGACTGATACGACGCTGCGTTGGGTAAATGGGCGCGATAAAAGTTAATCATACCTGAAAAACGGCGGAGATCCTCGACTGTCTCTGGCTTTGGGTAATCGATGATGGCTTTCACCTTCTCGTCTGAAGGTCGGATACCTTCCGCTGTCACATGGTAACCTAAATATTCTAAGGAAGGCTGTCCGAATGCACATTTAGCTAGATTAATAGTTATTCCGTGATTATGTAATCTTTGAAAAATTATTTCTAAGTGTTTGTAGTGCTGATTGGCATCCTCAGATGCTATCAGCGCATCATCTATATAATTATAAACAAAATCTAAACCTTTAAATACTGAATCCATAAATCTTTGAAAGCTCTGAGCGGCATTACGCAATCCGAATGTCATGCGTGGGAACTCGAAGAGTCCGAATGGTGTAATTATCGCGGTTTTTTCAACGTCCTCGGGAGCCGTCTCAATAAAGTGGTATGCCCGATTTATATCGATTTTCGAAAAAATATTCTTACCGGCCAAAATATATGTAAAATCCTGCAGGCGCGGAATGGGATATCTGTCGGGTTTCGTGACAGCATTAAGGCGGCGGTAATCGCCACACGGTCTTATGTCACCGTTTTTTTTTTCGACAACATGGAGAGGGCTAGACCATGCGCTTTTCGAAGGGCGACAGATTCCCAGTTCCTGCATTTTTTGGAATTCCTCTTTGACGCGTTTATACCTCGCGGGTGGTAAAGGCCGAACTCGTGCGTAAACCGGAGGGCCAGAGGTTTCGATACAATGTTGTACTGTACTGGGTGCCGTTTCCACGAATGACATCGGCTTGGTAATGCTCGGATATTTAGATAGCAGCTTATGGTACGGATGGTCGATACTTACAGAGGATACAGAAGGTTCGTATAAAGATGTTACAGATGCAATAACATTTAAATTTGTGACCTGATCGATGAGTTTTCGTGCGCTGACGTCGACCAATAATTTATGATGACTCAAAAAATCTGCTCCTAAAATGGGTTGCTTAACATCAGCGATAACGAAATCCCATCTATAAGGCCTGCGTAGATTAAGGTTTAAAACGAGCGATTTTTGTCCATACGTTTTTATCTCCGAACCATTGGCGGCAAACAATTTGTAATCACTGCACTCAGTTTTGACACTGTGTTTTTTACTTACTGGTACAACCGAAACGTTTGCGCCAGTGTCCACTAGGAAATTTAGTCCACTACTCACATCGGTTATTTTAAGGCGGTGACCAGGAGATATGGCGCAGAGCTCCGCCGTTGACTGCACCTCTCTTAGTTTTCCTGCCGTAGTTTCCAGGAACAGGGCTCCTCGCAATTCTTTGCCCTTGCGCCAAAGCGGTTATGGTAAAAGCAGAGCCAGTCTGGGCTTTCCGGGGTTCTGCGTGTCGCGGATCGGTCACGGCTACGGCCACGAAATCTGACATAACTGCTGCCGCTCCACTTCCGTTGGAATTTTGGCCGTGCTTTCCTTTCCAGATCTGCTAACTTTATGCTTAACTTCGCGATCTCCGCCATGATGATATCAGTATCTCGGGACGTCGCAGGTGTTTGTGCTACTTCATTCACCTGATGGGCTGTGCGAGATGTCTCCATAACATTGTCGGCTATTCGAGCAAGGCAATCTAACTCTTTGGCTTCGGAAACCGCTAAGACCGCTCGTGTGGGACTAGGTAAATGGCCTTGCCACAGCAGCTTGAGTGTTTCATCTGGTATTTTACCTTTTGCCAGCTCTCGCATGCGCCGCAGTAATTGGGAGGGTTTCTGGTCCCCCAGTTCCATTTCACTAATTAGTTTTTGAAGTTGCCGGTTCGCCGATTCTTCATATATTTGAAGTAAGCGCTCCTTCAGCGCTTCGAATCTTTTTGTCGCTGGTGGGTTTGTTAAAATATCCGTCACCTGCTGTATAGCCTCCTTGCTTAGTTTTGATACGACTATATCGTATTTCGCTTCATCTGAAAGCTTTTGAGGTGCCAACATTGCCTCTGTCCTTATAAACCAAATTCTTGGGTGGTCCGTCCAAAAATCGGGAATCTTAGTCGTAAGTGTAATTGCTGCCAATTCCGACGCGTCCATTTTAAATATATGCAAAAGGCTGCACGTTCACAAAATGTACAATTTCACTTTTCGTCGGGGTCACCAATTTAGGTACTGGTCTTAAGGAAACTACACTCAATTATGACTCGTTTATTTAGAGGTGTACACGGATTAGGAACTCGCGGCAGACTGACCCGAGGTGTGCTCGCTAGTTTTCTATTGTTACACAGATATACAATAACTAGACATAATGTTACATATACTCGTTATGTGTGGGCTATGCTAACCCCTACACGTGTTTTAGAGTTTTCGTGGGGTTTTTCTTTCCACGCAGAATTGGTTGCGAATTTCGACCTGCCGACCACTCTCCGTCATTTTACTTTTTAAGTTTATGTAGATTATCGCCTAAACCTATTACAATAAATAGGTATAACGCCCAGGTACTATAATATTAATGACGATGACATAAACACTAAAGGGCCATGCATAGGACCCTCCCCTTTGACCTTCCTTGACCACAACAGTGTTTTCCATGGTGACTTGCCGAGGTAACATAATTTTATAACAGAATTAATCATTCGTGTTTCGGTATTTCCACAATCACCATAATCGACCATTTGTTTCGACTACGCACAGGCCTGTTTTAATGAATGCCAAGACGGCGATGCGCCTTTACTGAAACTAGACTCTAGTTTGACCGCACGGAAATCGTCTCATAACTCCCATCTTCCCGAACACCCAGAAATGCATGCTTGAGGTTAAAAGTGTTTGGGAGCAGGAGGTTGCTAGCTCATATTGGGCCACGGCATAGGATGAGAGGTTCCGGGTTCGATCCTGACCCGTCCGTGTGTGCCTTGAAATGGGTTTTTCTAAATTTCTAAGTGCACCCCAAACACGAAACCATCGCTCGCTCACCGGCGAAGGAAAACATCGTGAGGAAACCTGCATGCCTGATAAGATAGAAAGTCTTTGAAGGTATGTGGAGTTCACCAACCCACACTGGGTCAGCGCATCGGTGAACTGTGGCCCATTTCCCTCCTCGCCTGATTTCGAGGAGGAAACCCTTGCCCAGCAGTGAAACATTAAAAGAGTAGATACTATACGATAAGGCGGACTCGACATGCCATCTCCTCGAATGTTGTCGAGGTGAGCCAATGCCAATCAATAAAACGTGCAATGGTCGTATAATATTTTTAATACATATTAATTTATATTTCTTTATTATATTTTTTGTATAAAATGTTTCCTCCTTTGTTGCATTTACATGCAGTTTATTTTGCATTAAGTTGTTTATAATTTATTTTACATTTTCCTTTAATTAACATTAAGTTTTGTTCGTCTCTTATATGCAACAATCAGTAATTAAAAGGTTTTACAAATGACTCGGTAATTATTCAGAAAATTGTATTTTTCTAAATAAATTACAATATTACGAATAATCATTCATGGCTCATAAACAAATTAATGCCCTTGACCTTGGGGAGAAGTACAAGTTATTATAATATTATATTTTATTTGCACATTAAAGGTTATTATTATATATTAGAGGTTTAAGGTTATTTTTATACTTGGAACAAAGCTTGTATTACGGACCGACAGACAACAGAACATGACCTATAAAAACTTAAACAAGTTAATTATTGTGAAAAAAAAAACAAAACTTCTTTTAAAGGGACTCCAGCTAAGAAGATACTTTCTATGATCTTTCGCGGTAAATCATTCGTAAAGCCTATATGGTAAAAATCTTCATAGAATCCATCGGTTCGCATTGGTTCGTTACTAGTGAGTACAGATTAATGATCGATTAGCCCTGCCCTTCTCTCATAAACAACTTAGAGTTAGACTGTTTAGAGTCGTATAATACAAACAAGACAATAAAAAACTATAACGTACCGCAAAAAATACAAAAAATACCTTCTTATAAGTGTTCAATAAATTATACTCTTTCAAAAATCGGTGCCCCTTGTTTACCTCCCTTGTAGTCAGATAAACTTGCTCTATTCTTCTAATAGAATTTAGCAACCCTAAACTTAGCCGTCTCGCACTTCCAAATTGCCTAGATTCAATGATGATAATGATGATGAATAGATTTTTTTTCCTTGACCTTTAGGCTTGTAATTAGAGATAAGTAGGTCCACTATTAACCCCTGGATAAAACTTAAAAGATTGTTTCGCATAAAAACACAAACGACTTTTACCGAAAAACATCTCTGCTGTATTTAAGGTTAGTTTTTTTTAAGTTTACATAAATAGTAGTTTACGTAATTATACTGTTTATCACAAATAGCAATTTAATGCTTGTGAAGGTCCTGGACCAGCGGATTAATATACGAGTGTTGGTCATGATTGTTAGGGTCTTTGTTCCCTCCATAACAAATATTTTTCGTATAAGGCATTTCGAGTTACGTGACCTCGTGTTGACCCGAGAGTCGAGAGCCAATCGACAGTAACCGTTAGCGGAAGAGTTTGCACTTATACAAGAATACAGAATAAGGCTGCGTTTCCACCGGAGATGAGTTAAGCTGCGTTGCGAGGAATTTGTTTTTAAGAACCAATAGAAACGCTTCATTTGCCTGACCACGTTCTGCGCGACGTCTCTATTGGTTCTTGTAAAGCACATTCCTCGCAACGCAGCTTAGCTTATCTCCGGTGGAAACGCAGCCTTGTGTCTTTTCAATTTTATGAATTATGACTTTTTATTTTTATGAATTATGTCTTTTTATTCTTATGTGGTGTGGATAACTGTTAATGATCTTTGTGATGTGTCCAAGATTGTATCTTATTAAACTATTCTACAGAATTAATTCAAATCAAATCAATTTTTTTTTTCTGTCGTAGGTAACAACTTGTAGACTTCAAAAGAGACAAAAAAGTATTTCCAATATTTTATTTGTAAACCCATTATTTACAAAGGTGGTATTTTTTTATTTCTGTAACAATTATGCACACTGTAGGGTAAGCAAATTACAAGTAAATAGAGAAGAGGCGCTAGAGGTGATTTATTATATTAATTAAAAATATTATCATTATTATATCATACCAACATTTTTGAATTAAGGCGCGGTCTTAGCTCAAAACTCACAAAACTGGGTTTTTTTGACGCTCCGGTACGAGGAAACCCAATGAATATAACTAATGCAAAAAAATACAGACCATAGAAAAGGGTCTAAAGAAAATGTTTACGGTCATATAATACTAAATATTTGTTTAATATATCCAATAAAAAAATCGTAATTTCCTTCTCAAAAATAAACTTAGACGTTGGAGTTCTCTGTATTTTCAGCGGTAACAACATATTTTTTTGTAAGAATATAATTAGAATATGATTTTATGAAGAATTCGTCTCAACAGATATTGAATTTAATGCGTATATTCTGAGTTATTAAAGAAAAACCCGCAAATTAAATGTTTATTTGCAACAGGGTTACACTTCTGCTTTGCAATTTTTAACCTTATTCAATGTGTGGTAAATGTAGCATTAGATTACGCGGTCATATTCAGTCCGCGAGCAACGCTCGCTTTGGCTGCTCGTTCCCGGACGGTCTTCTTGTGACATAAAACTTCGTGGTTTATGTGTAAATTGTAAAAATTTATTGGAATATTTGGGAAAGTATAAGATGCATAATAAGGCTATAATGTTTTTTTGTTGAAATATACGATATTGTGTAATTTGAGTAATTGCACAAACATAACATTCTAAATCCAAAAACATATTGTGGCATTCTATTTATATGCGCATAGAATACATATTTGAATGCGCTAGGTGCAAGCGTGGTTTGTCTGCTACGTCGATCGACCGTATCGGTCATGGCTTGCATAGTAAACGTAACATAAACGAAATAATATCATGTTTTCTTTTTAAGATCAACAAAACGAATCATCATCATCCTTTATCCGTCCACTGCTGAACATAGGCCCCTTCTAATGATTGCCAAGACGACCGATCTACCGATCTCTTGCCACTCGAATACAACTAGAACAATATACCATCATCATCATCAGCCTTTATCCGTCCACAGCTGAACTTAGACCTCTCCTAATGAACGCCAAGACCACCGATCTACCGATCTCTTGCCACTCGAATACAACAAGAACAATATACCATCATCATCATCAGCCTTTATCCGTCCACAGCTGAACTTAGACCTCTCCTAATGAACGCCAAGACGACCGATCTACCGATCTCTTGCCACTCGAATACAACAAGAACAATATACCATCATCATCATCAGCCTTTATCCGTCCACAGCTGAACTTAGACCTCTCCTAATGAACGCCAAGACCACCGATCTACCGATCTCTTGCCACTCGAATACAACAAGAACAATATACCATCATCATCATCAGCCTTTATCCATCCACTGCTGAACTTAGACCTCTCCTAATGAACGCCAAGACGACCGATCTACCGATCTCTTGCCACTCGAATACAACAAGAACAATATACCAGTATCATCATCAGCCTTTATCCGTCCACAGCTGAACTTAGACCTCTCCTAATGAACGCCAAGACGACCGATCTACCGATCTCTTGCGACTCGAATACAACAAGAACAATATACCATCATCATCATCAGCCTTTATCCGTCCACAGCTGAACTTAGACCTCTCCTAATGAACGCCAAGACGACCGATCTACCGATCTCTTGCCACTCGAATACAACAAAAACAATATACCATCATCATTATCATCCTTTATCCGTCCACAGCTGACAAAATACAAAATATTCAATAAACCAAATTGGATACTTTGCAATCATTTTTTACCACAATAATTTTTTATGGAATTGGTTTATTTCACATAAGTACATAGGTAGACGAAATGTTGTTTGGTCATTTTAACCAGGTGGGAAGACGTTCTCTCTCGACGTTTGCTCACTTATCATCATCATCATCAGCCTAAATCCGTCCACTGCCGAACATTGACCTCCCTCAATGAACGCCAAGACGGCTGATCCCGTGCTACTCTGATCAGGCAGAAGTGCCGTCGATGCGACTTCATCATCATCTGCGATTGTCAATCCGCCTGCTCAGCGTGGCAGTTATGAGCAAAGGCGAATTACAGATAATAGCTTACTTACATTTTTTACTTAGTTTTTTTTTTACCTAAACTTTCATTTCACAAGGTGACAAAGACTTAAGTTAAAAACTTTCTGGAGTCATAGAGACTTCCATATTTTAATACATTACTTTTAAAAAAATATCATATATTTTTAGCCCATCATAAGACTTAAAATACAATATAAAATCATAATGTTCATTGCTCATTTTTGTTATGTATAGGAAACTACCTTTTGAGTTGCGAACTTATGGTCACTCTAAAAACATTACAAAGTCTGCTATATCCCATTCAACGACAATGCTAAATGAGGTTCAGTCAAGACTGATTCAACCAGATGACTGCAACATATATAAAAACTTAATAAATCTACACTAATATAATTATCTACAAAAAAGTCCGCGACACGCTATACCTATCTATGTCGAGTGAGGCACAATAACCATTTTTTTATTTAGATATTTTGAATTTTTTTTGGACTACATTTAAACGCGTTTATTTTACTCATGCTTTGGATCCTTATCAAAATAAATTATTTCATCACTAAGTACAGTTTATGTAAATAATATTTCGACTTTGAATGATTAAAATTGGACGTTCGGTTTTGAAGTTATGGCGAAATCTATCTACACTAATATTATAAAGAGGAAAACTTTGTTTGTTTGGTTGTAATGAATAGGCTCATAAAGTACTAGACCGATTTCAAAAATTCTTTCACCATTCGAAACCTACATTATCCACGAGTAACATAGGCTGAATTTTATTCTGGAAAAAAACAGGGTTCCGTAAGATATTTGGGTTTTTCAGACACGAGGTGTAAAAAATCAACCAGAAAAGTTACCTATTTTGCGTACGCTGCCTAAACTATAAGAGATAAAACCATAAAATGTTCTAATTAATTGTAGATCTTATAATTATCTACAAAAAAGTCCACGACACACTATAGTGTACAGTACAGTGTGTAGGTATACCTATCTATGTCGAGTGAGGCACAACAACCATATTTTATTCAGAAATTTTGATTTTTTTGGACTACATTTAAACGAGTTTATTTTACTCTTGCTTTTAATCCTTACTAGCTGTTGCCCGCAGCGTTGCCTGCGTTAACTAAGATTTACGACGGGATCTTAACGGGGTGATATTATATGACCTAACCTTTCTTGATAAATATGTAACACTGAAAGAACCTTTCAAATCCGACCTAAGTTCCTGTGATTACTGTGATTAAACAAACAAACTCTTCAACTTTATATATTAGTACTAGCTGTTACCCGCAGCTTCGCCCGCGTGAACTTAGGTTACGAATTTATCATGTTTGATGACGATCATTTTCCATTTCAATAATGACTAAGTTTTTGTATTAAAATTGATATATGTTATCTTGAACATAAAGACATATTATATTCCTATGCAGACTTTCTGCATGCATATTTACTATTTAGGATACTATTACATATTACTCGCATCCACTGCCCTCTCAAATCACGGCAACACTATTTATTTTCTTGCGTATTATTTTGATATTGCCATATCTTCTAAAGTATTCATTTAATTTTCATGATGTAAAGGGTAAAAATAATCTTCATTATGTGCTCCAGCTAATTAACTGATTTAAAATGATAAGGATTCATACCGTATTTTTGTAAATAACTTTCAAATTATCGCGTTATAATTGTCCATTTTTTAAAGTATTAAGTGGATATAGTATGATATCCCAAACAGATAGATATATGCCATCGCGGACTTTTTTGTAGACCTATTTAAGACACACAATTCCACAATACATTATTTTGATATATATTAAAGGGTTTAGGCAGCGTTTTCGTTGGAAACTCCTAGACGGCCAATTTTTTTCCGAAACCTCCAACAATTATTGTTATATCTTAGCCAATGTATATAGAAACTTAATAAATTATGTACATAAACCTTCCTCTTGAATTGTCCTATCCAATAAAGTAAACCGCATCAAAATCCGTTGCGTAGTTATAAAGATTTAAGCGTACAAAGGGATATAGGGACAGAAAAAGCGACTTTGTTTTATAATATGTAGTGAAGATATGAAGCTGAAGAGTTTGTTTATTTGAACGCGCTAATCTCAGGAACTATCGGTCGGATTTTAATGAAACATTTCAGTGTTCGATAGCCCATTTATCGGTAAAGATATATCATCCCGCTAAGATCCCGTTGTAAATCTTAATTAATTATGTAGTGATATGAGTAGGAAATGTCTGATTACTTTGTAAAAAAAATAATTTTATTTTTTTGTTTTTTCTTTTATTTAACTTATGATTGTAACTATCTATTATAAACATAAAAGTGTATGCATTTATGCTGGTGGTTACGCTGTTTTATTTTGAATAAGTATAACACCCATGTTTACTCTGCTCGTTGCGTATAACCATGCATCTTTCTGTGAGCAAAAATGGTTGATGGCGCGTGTGTGTGTGTTACCGTATCGCGCGTAGATATGCGGTTGTGTGAGTGAAATCGCATTTTTAAATCGTACTAAGACCGCGCCTTAAGTGTTTTTTTTTTAAATTATGTGTAAAACTTTAGTATTCCACTTGCATTCTCTTTCGTTTCTGCTATCTCGTAGTACGGAGAGGCTGAGAGTGCTTGAGGAGTTTAAATGCAAGCGGAAAGTGGCACTAGCCCGTTTTTGCTACAAATTAATCAATAAAAAGTAGGTAAAAAAGAACTCTGTTGAAATGCAGGACCCCCTAGTAAACAGAGAAAACACTGAGGGATTGCTCTTTTGTCAACGATAAAACACCTACATTATACAGACAAAATAAACCTTAGCGTGAAACGCATAAAATCGACGATATTATGCGAAGATGATTATATTATGAGATGTTCCCGCGGTTTTATACGCATAAAAACCTCAATGATTGAGCCGTCGAATACAAAATATTTTTATATTATATTATATTATAAAAATATTTTGTATTCGGCCTATATTTGCCTGTTGGGATAGTGTTTGCGCGCTCGATAATATAGGCATTATATAGTTCACTTTGCCTTTAATTTACGAAATGAAGTTATTGTTTTTTTATAAATTAAAATTCATATTATATTAAAGGGTAACCCAGAGATTAATGAGTATTTTTGGAGTTTATTGGAGTTTACTCCTTAAGAATCGATTTTCATATATAAGGCGCCCGGTATGAGAAAAATCCGAGGGGTAAAACCAACTGAACTAACGAAAAAGTGTCACGTTTTTGGTGCGCACCTTTAGTGCGCAACTTTCTAATTTAGCTGTGAGTGTATTGAGACGTACATAGGGTATGCTGTATAGGCGACTATACCTATATACTATATGTTATTGGGCTTGTTTGTTTCTATTAGTGTCGATGTATTTATATTGCTATTTTTTTTTGTTATAAATATCAATAATTAACATTGTAATTGTGAAGTTATAATTTTTTTTGCGTATGGTTAGATACTCGTACTTGAGGAGTAAACTCCAGTCGTGCGTCGGAGCTGACACACACACATTTTTTTTTTTTTTAATTTTAAAGTGTTTCTAAGGTATCGCAAAAAATCTTATTTGTCCTGACATTTTCCACATATAAGGTTATTTCAACATTTTTTTAATGTTATATTTCATATCAAAATCAATATTTTTTTTCATTTTAGTTACGAGTAGACTATATAAGTAATGATATTATATATATTTTTTAATTTTCATAATATTTCGTAGTTCTTTGTTCAGGAACCACAAACATCACTCGCTCGTTACTTTTGCGGAAAAGGGGTTTTGAATATGGGTGATTGCCATTAATATATTCATTATTTCTTTTTAAAAATTATCTAGTCGACAAGAATAAGAACTCTACTTGTTAAGGCCTCGAAGGGGGTTATAAAAAGAGAGTGGACTGTATTTAAATATAAATATTTATTGTGAGACAACGAAATGCCCGTATGCTGGTGCGCAACAGCTGGTGGCAGTCTGGCGGCCGAGCGATCGTGCGCCGCTCACCGCTCCTCCCGTGCGTTGACCCCGCTGTCGCCCTGTCGCCGCCCGACGAGGCCCGAATAGGCACGATAGGCGCCGACATACTCCCCGGGTTGACGTCAGTCGTCAATAGGTAGAGGACAGAGGCAGTTGAAGGCACGACGAATGGTTCC
The DNA here is from genome assembly GCA_905333005.2 of Lycaena phlaeas. Taxonomy (NCBI): domain Eukaryota; kingdom Metazoa; phylum Arthropoda; class Insecta; order Lepidoptera; family Lycaenidae; genus Lycaena; species Lycaena phlaeas. Next base: position 448,742 of record HG995182.1, read on the forward strand.
TTTCTTCGTCTTCACCTCTGCTACTCTTGTGACTCCGTCCACGCCCGGGTAGGTCCTGGAGACCCGACCGAGGCACCACAGCAGCGGCGGTGTCGTCTTGTCCTTGATCAGGACCATGGATCCCGTCTTCACTTCACCTCTGGAACTGAACCACTTGCATTTTTGCTGAAGTGAGGAAATGTACTCATTATGAAAGCGACGCCAAAAGTGAAGCTGGATGTACTGGATCCGCTTCCATCGTTCCAGAGTCGTTATTTTGGCGTCCGTCGTCTGAGAGCATGGCACAGACAAGAGTGGCCGTCCAATTAAAAAGTGAGCAGGTGTTAGTGCCGAATAATCAGTGGGATCGGATGATAATGGAGTAAGAGGGCGCGAATTTAAGACCGCCTCTATAAGAGAGAGACAAGTGACCATCTCCTCGAAAGTGAAATGTACGAGATGCAATAACCGTTTTAAATGATGCTTACACGATTTTACAGCGGCTTCAGCTAATGAATTAAAATGAGGACTGTAAGCCGGTGTAAAGACGAATTCGATACCCTCTTGCGCGATTTCAGATGCAACATTTGATGAACGTAAGAACCTGTAGATTTCGTTCGCGGCGCCTATGAAATTTGTCCCGTTATCAGACGTGATACTTCGAGGTTTACCCCGACGTGCCACGAACCGATTAAGAGCGGCCATGTAAGCTTCGGTAGTAAGATCAGTGACGAGCTCCAAGTGGACGGCTTTTACTGCCGAGCAAACAAAGATGCACATATAAGATTTTGTAAGTTTGCAGCCGCGTCCCTTGCGATCGGCCAAAAGTACTGGGCCAGCGTAATCTACATAGCAGTTCAAAAATGGGAATTCGAGACTAGTTCTTGAGCTAGGTAAATGACCCATTATAGGCTGTATGTTTTGCGCCTTGTGTCTGAAACATTTTATACATTTATTCACGACAGACCTAGCTAATATTCTACCGCCTAGAGGCCAAAACGACTGTCGAATGTGACTTAGAAGTAATTGAGGGCCAGTGTGTAGAAGTTTTAAATGTTGCATTTGAAATAATTTAATTGTGAAAATGTGCTTACTACATACTACGATGGGATGCTTGGTACTGAAGTCGTAGGGGGAGTTGTCGAGCCTCCCGCCCACGCGGATGAGATCATGATCATCAATGAATGCTGATAAACGAATGAGTTTACTATCACGAGCCAATTTTTTCCCAGATTTTAAAGTTTTGTAATCGTCAGGAAACATGTCTAGCTGAGAATAATGAATTATTAAATTAAATGAATTTTGTAGTTCTTTTGTCGACAGATTGCCACTTAATTTATTTTTATGTTTTAAATTGTAGATGAATCTTTGTAAATATGAGATTATGTTTTGTACCTTTGTTAAAGATGAATGTTTTTCTAATAAATTATATATGATTGATGAATGATTGGTGACGTCTGAATGATGAATATTACATGAATGATTACTATTGTCACTAATGAAATGCGTTACTACGTCCGGCAAATCGTGTTTCACTGTATTAGGCATTTTTGGCCATTCGTTTTCGCATCGTAATAAAAAAGATGGTCCGGACCACCACAAAGATGAGTCTATGATATTGTTGGCGGATAGACCACGGGAAACAAGATCTGCCGGGTTGTCCCTCGACGGTACGTAGCTCCAGGTATGATCACGCGTGCTCTCATGTATCTCGTTCACTCTGCTCCTAACAAAAGGTTTTAATTGGTTAGAAGGAGTGGAGAGCCAGCCCAGGACTATTGTTGAGTCGCACCAGAATTTACATCTAAGAATGGGTATGGTAAGCGATTCTTGAACCCTAGTACACAACCTTGCACCTAACAAAGCTCCGCAAAGTTCGAGTCTCGGTATGGTAGTTGACTTAATGGGCGCTACACGGTTTCTAGAGACTAGAAGTTGTACGCCTATGCAACCCATTGTATTGCGTGAACGAATGTAGACACAAGCACCGTATGCCTTTTCTGACGCATCGGTAAAGACATGTATTTCGTGCATAGTAGAGCCTTCACGCAAAACCCAACGGGGAATTTTTAAAGTATTTAATGCAATTACCGTTTCTTCGAATGTAGACCATAGATTTTTAATGTTTAATGCTACTTCGTCGTCCCAGTCGTATTTTTCTATCCACAGTCGTTGCATAAGGATTTTTGCCTCAACAATACAAGGACCTACAAGGCCCAGAGGATCAAAAATCTGACTGATGACAGATAGGATGTGTCGTTTAGTGACTTTAGTAGAAGGTGTAATATTTATACTATAAGTCAGGGTGTCAGAATCACAAACCCAGTTAAGACCTAGAGTTTTAGATAGATAAGAATTTAAACCTTGTTCAGAGAAATGCAAAATATTATTGAAATTGTCGCTATTTGAAATTTGTTTTAGAATGTCTGGATGGTTAGATCTCCATTTCCGAAGGTTAAATTTAGCAGACGCCAGAACCGATTGAACCTGCTTTGAAACGTTGACAGTCTCTGCTATGGTACTCCCTCCACTTAAATAGTCATCTACATAAAAGTCCCGTCTTATGGCAGATTGGACTTTACTATCCGCAATGTTGTCAGCAAAGCTCACTAAGCATTTGGTTGCTAAGTAGGGCGCAGATGCAGTACCATAGGTGACCGTATTTAACGTATAGATCTTAAGGGGCTCTGACGGATCAAACCGGAATAAAATTTTTTGCAGAGGTCGTTGTTCTGGAGTTAACTCAATTGCCCTGTACATTTTTTCAACGTCACTGGACACCACATATTTATGTTGACGAAAACGTGTTAAAATGTTAAAAAGATCGTCTTGCACTACGGGACCGACCATCTGAATGTCATTCAATGACACTCCCGAACTAGAAGAGGACGATGCGTCGAATACTACGCGTAGTTGAGTAGTGGTGCTAGAACTACGAATAACCCCATGATGAGGTATATAATATTTTGTTATGCTGTTATCAATAGAACTGCAAGAGTCTAGTGTCATGTGGCCTAGACGTTCATATTCGCGCATAAACTCGATATATTTGTTTTTAAACGCGGGATCACGCTTAAACCTCCGCTCTAGTGACAAAAAACGTTTTTTAGTGTTTTCATAAGACTGTCCTAGAGTGCTGGGATCCCTTTTTAAAGGCATCGTGACGACGAACCTACCATCATTTTTACGAACGGTAGTTTCATGAAAAATTTGTTCACACATTCGTTCCTCAAGAGAATGTATATGCTTAGGTGACACATCGTCAAGCTCCCAAAATTGAGTAAGATCGGGAGTGACATTGGAATGGAAGCATGGAGTATAAGAAAAATTAGACCTACTGTTAGGTTGTAGGGAAATACTACCTGACACTAACCATCCGAATTTGGTTTCCGATAGTTTTGGAAGATTTTTGCCTAAGTCAATAGTATTGTTGCATAATACATTCCAAAATACTTCTGCCCCTACCAGGATATCAACGACCGACGGAACATTAAAGTTCGGGTCCGCTAATTTAAGACCTGTAGGAATAGGGACATTATTGATGTTCACGAAAGAACACGGCAGCAATTTTGTTATTTCGGGCAAAATATAACACTCGATATCAACTTTGAAGGCACAGCATAAAGACTCTATTGTGAGATGACAAGACTGTGTACTAGTGGATATGTGATTATTAATACCCGTTACCTTGGTGCTCGTACCGCGTCGTGACAAACCCAGTGTATCCGACAAGCTCTTAGTTACGAAGTTCGCCGTACTACCGTTGTCCAGCAATAGACGTGCAGTGTACTTCTTACCCGTCGCGCTGATCACGTTCACGAGCGCTGTGGACAGTAAAACATGCGCAGAAGTAGCAAGCTGCATAGAATTGGCTGATAGCACAACATTAGACGTAGAAGGCGAAGCCGAAAGCAAAGCAGATGGCAAAGGATCAGCAAATTTATTGGGTTCATGTGCTTCTAAGTGTAAAAGCGTATTGTGTTTTTTATTGCAATATTTACAATGTGAAAGCTTGCATTGTTTAGCAAAATGTCCAAAGCGTAAGCAATTTTGACAAACATTAAAGTCATTAATTTTTTGTATGCGATCTTCTATGCTAAGATTTCGAAACGACTCGCATTTAAACAAAGCGTGACCTTGGGAGCAAAGAGGACATTTATTTAATTTATGTAATCTTGTATTATTTTTTTTGTTGATTTGAGTGAGTTTTGTGTTGTTTGTGTGATTATTATTTAAGGCAACAATTGATTTATTTTGATAAGTATTCAACGTTTGACTAACTCGTGCTGATGATGATGTTGAACTAATATTAGATTCAACGGATTCCAACCAGTCCGCTCGTCTATTTAAAAAGGTACAAAATTGTGATAAATTGGGATTATCAGAGGAAAATGTATTTCTGTGCTCTTCCCAATCGCGACTGGTTGTCATGTCTAATTTTTTTACCATTACATGGATCAATATAGTATCCCAGTGTTCAGTCGGTTGGTTTAAGGATGTAAGTGCCCTGACATTCTTATTTATTACGTCGACAAGATTGCGTATTGAAATACTCGACTCCCTGCTTATTGGCTCGGTATCGAACAACGCTTGAATATGGTTACTGACAAGAAGACGATTATTATTGTATCGTTCGCATAACAAATCCCACGCAATTATGTAGTGGTCGCCTTTAAAATCCATATTTTTAATAATTAAAGCTGCGTTGCCTTGAAGTGCAGCGCGCAAATAATGAAACTTGTTTATATTATTAATGCTAGGGTTGTCGTGAATTAATGACTTAAATGTGTCTCTGAACTCAAGCCAGCACTGATAATTCCCATCAAAATGAGGCAAGTCGATTTTTGGCAAACGTACAAAATCATTCCTATTGGAAATATGTGCACCTGAGTTAGCGTCTCCGAAGCCCGCCTCGGACCCCGCACCGTTCGATGAAGCACCGAGCAGGCTGCGCGTGAGTGCCACCAGGTCGAAAAACTGACGGTCGAAGTCTTCACGTTCCGCAAATGCTGCATCGGCATCGTCGGCAAGAATTTCAATGTGGGTCTGCAAGTCATCAAATTCTGAATGTAGGGTTTCGAATTTGTTAAAACGCTCCTGTAAGCCTAGCCGCTGTAAATCCGATACTTCGGGACCACTTTTAATTAAATTTAAAAAATTATTATAAATTGTAAGCTTTGATTTAATTGAACTACGTTTTTTAATTAATGTTTTAATGTTATCTGCCATTATTTAGGTAAATTGAATGTGAAAATATGAATTAAATCAATAAAAAATAGTAAATATTAAAAGTAGGTCACTTGAAATTCCTTGTCTAACGGTCAATCGTCCGTTACAATGCAAGGACAAAGGATTGCGGTCAAAGTCACGTTCAAGGACACGACAACTTACTCGATGCGTATACGACTGAACTACACAATGAATTTGTAATGCATTCAAGTTATTAGTAATATTTTATTTGTAAATATTTTGATTTCTATGATTTTAAAGATAAGTCACTAATTATTTTCGGCAAAATATTGAAAAATTAAGGGAACAAACTTTTTAATTGGAACGAACTCACTCAAATACTGTAAATATACTCCCAGAGAAAGACACCAGCTTCTTGAATTGTTGTCTTGCTGCAGCTACGGGAACGACTTCTTTGTTCTCACTTGCTGTGTTCGTATTTTAACGGTCAAATCTGCCGATGTTGACGTTCCGAATTTCAGCTTTCGCGTCGAAAAACCAAATCCTCTTCAAGGGCTCGAAGGACCAATGTTAAGGCCTCGAAGGGGGTTATAAAAAGAGAGTGGACTGTATTTAAATATAAATATTTATTGTGAGACAACGAAATGCCCGTATGCTGGTGCGCAACAGCTGGTGGCAGTCTGGCGGCCGAGCGATCGTGCGCCGCTCACCGCTCCTCCCGTGCGTTGACCCCGCTGTCGCCCTGTCGCCGCCCGACGAGGCCCGAATAGGCACGATAGGCGCCGACACTACTCATAAAATAATGAAATAGAATGTTCAAATCTTTCACACCTTGCGTACAAAAGATAATCAAAATTGTTCAAAATGAGTTAAAAAAGATCGGCAGTTTTATTATTTCTGTTATTATGTAAATTCATTTGGATGTTGCCCTGGCAATACCTGCCCTGAGATTTAGGACAGTGCCTTTTCTTTTTCGAATGGACCTATTCTGTTGGCCTTAAGGCCTTTAAGCTTCATCGGAAAAGTAGATGAGCAGATGGCTCATCTAAGAATAAAGACAGTACCTATCTGTTTATACTCGTAGGTATAGTATATACAGTTAATAGAATCAGGCCTTCCTATCACTCTATTGTGGTACGGCATGCTAATGCGCGCATATGCAGGTTAGACTACCTGTGGCCCGCAGCTCCACCCTAGTTACCTTACAGGTGCATCTGGACTGATGATGTTTATATGTATAGCGTATAATAAATATCACACAGAGATGACGTAAAATTCACTTCAATTGGACGAGTCTCACGAGTTGTTTCCAAGATTTTTGTCCTCCTACAGACAAACTTATAAACCTTCATCATCATCATCATCATCATCATCAGCAGCCTCTATCCATCCTCTCTGCTGAACATAGGCCTATATCAATGAATGCCAAGACGAGCGACCCCTTGCCACATAAACCTTACCTCTATATAATATTAGTGTAAATATCGTAAGTTATATTGTGTTTCGCGTTCATGCATTAAATATGTAATGTTTGGTGAGGCGTTCTAGAACGTTCTGTTGTGTGGCGAAAGTAGCGTGCGCGGTAAAAGTGGAGGCGCCGCGCTGTTGCGTCACACCGCTGCCGTATCAACACCCGACGACGATAAGAAGGACTTGAGATTAATCGTCCCCTCGTCACACAACTACACCTGATGATGATGAGGTTATGAGAAAAGTCCTCCTCTCGTCTTGAGGTTTAAATATCCACGAGATAGGAAAATATAAATATTGACGTTTATTTAAGGCTGACAAAGTCGAGAACAGCTTTAGTAACGTATAAAGTAAGAGGTAGTGCCATGCTGCTTTGCATACCTACCAATATACCTATACCTATTCATTGTACTAACACATTATGGACCTCGTGTCTGAAATAAATAATTTGAATTTGCAGTCGCGTTTCGTACGGTCTGTGCGTTCCTGGTTGGGCATATTATAGGGAAAGGCTTTGGTTGTGGTGCGGATGTGCCGACAACCACAGGGTAACAATCAGAACCTTGTGATGATAACAGAGCACCGACTCTTGGTCGTTAGGTACTAGTCGAAACTGGAAAATGTTTGTCGTATTATTACTAGATCACACGTATACTTTCAATCAAGTGCATAACAGCTCCGAAACTAAAATAGGTAATACACTATAATACGCACGGGCGGGCAACGTAATGTGTTTACAAGTTTTGTTACGGCCAGATAACGGAAATAAGTTGGACTTATTAATATAAACACATTATATAACATACCGGTATGCCCTCGGTGAGAGTCGAACCTACGACTTCACGAATTACTATTATTCATATTTTTATAAAGGCAGCCGTTACAACTAGGATATTATAATTCAGGTTTTTAAATGGTATTTACGGAATTGGATTTTGAAAAGATAAACAAGCTGTTATTGTTATGATATGTATAAATGTAATAAATATTATTGCCTCTTTGCCCTTGGAAGAGGTTCTGCCATCAGAGCTTAATGATTTCCAAGGAAGTGTAGAATTTCGGAAAGACCCCAGGTCGAAATGTCGATTGGGTAAATATGAAAGCCGGAGCCGATCTTGGCGTGCTCGCATGTATTCCAGTATTTATATCTTCCTTAAATATGTAATATATTTTATTATCTCTCTCTCTCTCCCTGTCTAGTCCCTCTATCCTGTACTGTCTGTCGTCAGTATGACCCATGAGCAGTCCTCGCCACGTGCTCTCGCACACAAACAAACGAACGTTATAAGTATGACAACGTGACATAAGTATGAGTGGACGGAGAAAGTCGATCTCTCCCAGCCCGGTTGTGAGCACTCCTGCTACAGTTGCTTTATGGCTATGTATGGTGAGAGGAAGGTTTGTGGCGGCCGCGCTGTATATCAGGTACTTGACGAACTACACCCCAATGTTCACCTTCGTGGAGAGGATGAGCACCTAATATTTAAATTAAAAGAAATTGGACGGTGACGGGCTGATAATGACGAATTCCTTAACAATAATTGCGAACAGCTGATGTCGTGTGTATTTTGGATGTCGGCCATCCGTCGGGCGTCACGCCACTCTCTGTATTGTAAACAAGGTGTCAATTTGGCACGCGCTATAGTTCTTGTTGTGGGCTGTGCTTGATGAGTGGATGCGCAAAAACCCAGACAAGCGGGGGCCTGACTCACGCTATGGGTTCCCAAACATGTTATACATATGTGTACCTAATACAACAAATCAAAGGTATTGAGGTTATTTTCCTTTCCATATGTCGAGACTAGAGAGTTAAAGACCTATACATTTTATTATAGTATCTCAATTAAATCCTAAATATATTATTTAGGTTGTGGTTGAACAAATAGACAATGGAGTGGTCCTATGAGGGTTATCGTTTTGGGGAATGGAATCCTAAAAATATAAGGTCTCGTGACCCAAAAGACGCAGTTATCTTGTAGTGCGTTTTGATGCATTGTCTCACAGGACATTACGGAGATGTGCAGCTTGTGCTCGTAACCTCAACTGGTGAAATATCTCATTGTGATAACCCGGGAGTCTTCAGATCACCTGAGGTATGTCTGTTTATGATATCTTGTAGTGTGTTGATTCAGCGACCACAGCCTTACCAGGTGAGGTTGAGTTCCAACGATTATAGTAGGAACAGGAAATAATGAACGTGAGATTCGTACCCATTACCCGTTGATCAACTTCTGCTCCTACAAGGACCCAACGAACTCCAGGGGATCAACTTATTTTGATTTCAGAGATGAAATCGTACATTGTTCTTCAGCGAGTTGTAGTATTACGTATTGTTTTGCTGTGATGAATGATTTTTAACGAGTCAATACGTTAGCGATCGCTTAATTGGCTCTGACAATCGATTGATTTGTTTACGTGACTCTGCGTCGGGCGTCGGCGTCGGGCGTACTACGAGCGTCAATATTTACCTACACTTCTCGAGAATTGTAACTTGTACCTTTTGGTGTGTTGTTTGCACTTGTCATGACTCATGAGTAATGTTGTCGCCACGTCACACGGATCTGACGAAGATCTCACTACAGGCTAGGTTGACCGTTGAATACGAGAAGCGGGGAATTGTTGATAGAAAGGCGTACGTACCGTCGCACGGTGAATGGTTGATGATGATGATCATGAATTGACGACTTACATTATTTCACTAATATTCATACGAATTTCATTACGATGAATTTCGCGGTTTTAGATTTTTACGTTCCCGAGTCCCGACATTTCGGACACAGCACTCAAGGTCACGGGCTGATTGTATATTAAATACACGCGAACTCTCCCAGAGACAGGTAGCTGATAGAAGTACTAGATGTCGTGCAGGCGAGAGGCGACCGCGGGTAAAGGCCCAGGAAGCCAGAACCGCCCTTGACATCTGGATAGTGCGCATCGCCCGGACAACACGCGACAGATGTTCATTTTAATATAATATAGGTACTTATATTTTAAAGAGATATCGTTTGTGAGGTTGTAGCGGGAGGGGGGGAGGTTCTATGTATCTATCAAAATGATTTTTTAAATTATTTTACCAACAGAAGGCTACGTTTTTTGTGGATTTATCCTCGCACTCCAATTTAAATAGTTATAAATAGTAATTAAAATTGAAAAAGTATTCACTTGCACATCGGGTGAGGCTGTGGTCGAACGTACACGTGTTTCAAAATAGAGTCAAACTAGCCTGGTAGACCCCTCACCCCGGCGAGCATCTGCTCATTAAAAGCCAGCCATTGACCTCTCGCGACAAATACTTTTATATATAAAACGTATATTGCAATCGCTATAGAAATCATTTCCTGTGAAAAATAGTATCGAATTTAGAAACGGGTTAATTTAATCTAATTATCTATGACCTTATATGATGGAAGGTTGATTTGACCACGAAAATTTGTTAAATATTTTGCCGATTGTAGACCATGAAATATTATGCGTAAAAATAAATATTGTTTTAAAAATATGTTGACCTTAAATAATATTATAATGTGTTAATTAATTATAAAATTAATATGTAAAATAAGTTTAGGGTAAAAACAACGTCAAGGTGAACGGTTTGCATGCGTCAGTGATGGTCAGTGTTTGTAATGTCGCGTGCGGTCCTCTGACCTCCGCACAAACACTGCAGACATCTAGTAGACCAGTCAGTCACCGATGGCCGATAGATTGACGACTTGCGAAAGAACGACACCGCGACCAACCAGTAGGGCTATTCTGTAAAAACCATTTCGATATCGAGCTTCGCCCGAGTGATAGAGTTTTACGCTCACTTCGAAAGCGAACTTTATTGATATAGATAGAGTCGAGTTTTAAAGAATACAAATTCGTCATATCATCGCGGATTCCGCTTTCGATATTCAAAAACGAATTACAGAATAGCCATACTGGTGATTCTGTTGCCCGCCCGGGACCCTCAAACAGCATGCAGCGGCTGAGGGCTGAAGCGCTCGTAGTGGTTTTGGTGTAGGTGGAGAGCTGGTGGGTCTCTACCTACAGGTGCTCGTCCCACGTTCGCATCCCTGCGTTATCAAAAATAACATACACATTTTTTAATTTAATTGTCCACTCTTTAGTAAGTTTAAAGCTATTTATTCATCATCATCATCAGCACCATTAGCCTTTATTCATCCACTGCTGAACATAGGCCTCGCTCAGTGAACACCAAGACGACCGATCCCTAGCTATTCGCATCGCGGACACGGACACGGAGATTATTATTATTATTCTAGGAAAATATTTTATTTTAACTCGTAACAGCTGTTCTCTATGAAATAACATTTCTCTCTGATTACCATATTCTGTTGGAACTGTTTTCCTCCTTAGTTGTCCTCATCCTTACCTCCAGCACGACCTTCTATACGTCCTCATAGTCTAAAGCTAAGATAACAGCTAGTGAGGTTTCGCGTGGCAGATGTGGTGACGATACAGGCCTTCACGAGCTGTCGTGGGATGGATGGACACTCTCTGAAGTAGGTCAAGCTCCCGTGGCTGCCGTAAAGTATTCTAAACGTCGGGATTGTAAAAATAATTAAACTACTGTTTATTTTGAAGGGAAGTTGTTCATTCAGTTGCGATACGGATGATAGCGCGGGTATCAGCCTGTGATCTCAAATCTGTATATTGTAAACCGTAATGTTTACATCTTATCACGAGTGTTTTTGGTAATTATGTTATTTTTCACAGCGCCGTGATCTTTAAGCTGACCCCTGATTTGGTGTCATTGGATTTTTGGCCAAGTAAACAATGATTCGTGACGTGCTTTAACAACACTGATATTATAAATGTGTTTACCGTTATTAGAGTCTCTTTCATATAAGTATGTATGTTTTTTTCAGAATGGACTTCTATTCCGTAACTATTTATTTCCCGTGGTTATATCCGTTTCAAAATCTATACTAATATTATAAATGTGAAAATACAGATGTTTGTTACGCTTACATTCGAAAACTACTTAACCGATCATCATGAAATTCATATTCTTGGGAGCAGGAAACAGCTAATATTAAATAAAAAGCACACCACGAGAATAAATAAGCTAAGATCATCAATATTTGTGTTCTCAAGGGTAAAGGGCTGAAATGGTTTTCAAGCCTGCCTCGTGATACCGCAGATTAGTGCGTTCAAACAAACTTATGAAGCTGTAAGTTTTAATATTGTAAGGTTTCGTTTACTTTGCCCACATTTGTTTATAATAATTTTGGTATCTTTAATTTCTTCCACTGGCCACATTGAGAATCCAAAGATTAAGTGGGGCAAAGGACTTGTATCCAGCTCTTAATAAATAAATAAAAAAAGATTAAGTGGGGGTAGGAAGGAAAGCAATTTCACGAATCAATAAATCTTCTTCTTCTTGTATATTGGCTCCCGCGAGGATTTGCCACAGTCAGAGTGAGCAAAAATAAATCAAACGGATTAAAATACATTGACATGACATGATTGACAGTCGTATGTCGAGCCCCGCGGAGTAGCTGGTGCAGTGTGACTTGTGAGTGAGGTTGTGGTGTGATTGCAGACGCTGATCAACACGGCGTACTGCGCGCTGGCGCTGTTCGGGTGGCTGGTGCGGCGGCTGGTGTTCGGGCAGCTGCGCGTGTCGGAGGCGCAGCGCGTGCGCGACAAGTTCTGGAACTACGTGTTCTACAAGTTCATCTTCGTGTTCGGCGTGCTCAACGTGCAGTACATGGACGAGGTGCTGCTGTGGTGCTCCTGGTTTACGCTCGTCGGCTTCCTGCATCTGCTCGCGCATCTATGCAGGGACCGCTTCGATTATGTGAGTATATTATTTTTTGTTTAGTTCCTATAGCGTAAGGAGCTCTATCGGTGCAGTAGGTGAACCTTAGATTCCGAAAACACCCTAGGACAGAGTTTCTAAAAGTAGGGTGCGCGAACCCCTAGGGGTTCGCCATTCGACAGGGGGTTCGTGACAAGATTTACGTAATGGTGGCTTGATAACTGGCAGGCGGTACGCGCGGTAAACATCATGGTAGCACGATTTCCTTTTAACCTTTGCTACAACATACTCAGTATGTGATAGTGGGTTTCCACACTTAGTCATGATCTAAACTAAATACAGAAATCGAGTCAGAATTCAAATTAAAATTATCTAAAATCACTATTAAAATAACTCCTAAATTGAATTGAATCCATTTGGGACATGAAACGAGCATGGACTCACAATAATATTATTTATTTTCAATTTTATTGACCTTATTTCTGTCAACAGTCAAAGTTAGGAGGGCAATGTCACCTGGAAATTTTAACAGGACCTTAAACCTTGTCCTAGGAGATACGACCTTTGCATACTATGTGATATTCTGATATAAAGATTTGTCATCTTTCAACAAGGTTGTGCGACGGTCTCGAGCAGTGGCCGGTCCGTCGCCGTCTCTGTTGACCTTATAATAAGACAAGTGCCACTATTGGCGAGAGATTCTCTTAGCCGTTTACGCGTGATCGATTGTATATTAGTTAATAGTTGGATGTAAAACTAACAGACTGGAACTAGCCTGAGAACGTATTCGTGTGTTATAGCTCCTGAAACGTAAAATGTTAAGTCTCTGTGTTAGTAATCGCGCTGCCTGTCTATCTCTGCGAAACACAGCAAAGCTGTTTCACGGCAGAAACAAGCAAGATGTTGGCTAGAAACTAGAAACTTACACATAATAGTGGAGTTACTTTGGTCTGACAGGGATCAAGACATGAATAAATTGGGATCCGCTCGTTTGTTCTATGATGATTGACTGAACTATGTAGCGCCATCTAGTGGTGAGTTCAAATATGCAGGACGGCAAAAAGTCCTTAAAGTATTATGCGCATACGCATAAAAACCCATCTAACGGTAGAGTTGATCGACCTCAATACATAAACCGATATTGCTTCCAGTCTTACCAGACCTCTTGTGTGTGAGATCCGATACCGAAACCCAGCTGAATTAATTTCTAGTAACTTCTCAACATTTCGTTCGTTTGTACATTTTGTCCTGAAAAGACCAACATATTTCGTCAAATATTATATTATATACAAAAGAGCCCATATTTCCCCCGGTCACGCTATAAAAGCAGCTACTTAAAAGCAGCCTTACTGATTTCGTTTATCTTTTTTAAAAATATTTTCTAATACTTCGTTTAAAGTCCTTACAATTTTTAAATAAGTGCGCAAAAACCTTTTTTTTGTAACTTACGTATCGGTTGGAATTAAGGATTTCATCATCATTCGTAAAATTACTTCTTTATCGAAATAAAATGCAGTTGAAATTTTGATATTTAAAATACCAATTGAAGTCGTCCATTTAATGGAAATGCGTCAGGAAACTCTTACTAAAAATCTGGTGAAATATTGAGTAATAATAATACATATAATTTTTCTGTGCATGCTTTCCCTTAGCGGTTTGACCACCATAAAATTTGTGTGTTCAATCAGACCCGGTAATCCGGTTTACATTTACAATTCCGCCCCTCAAAAATGTTTTATAACAATATAATATTATTTCTTGCTACGCAGATGAAGTGTACATTTTCCTCTAATCTGTCTTCGTTAATCTAAATTCAAAAATGGTGGGATTTTCAAAACCAAACAATCGAACACACTTATTATAATTAATGTTATTTCGTTGGAATAATGAGATTCAATGTCAAAACTGACACACATAATGTGATACCACCTAACCGTTGTTTTAGACAAATAAATAATTAGAATAATATTTAAGAACATTCACACCATTGACCCAGGCTCTCGAGCTGTGAGAAACACGGCTACCATTGCGAGATCTGTGACCTAAGCCTGCCCTTGGCGGTATTCGAACTCGCGACCGCCACTTCACAGTGACCAGCCGTAGCTTAGGATCCGCAGTAGACTATGAGGGTACGACGAGATCTTCATCATTGTTGTGAGTCTTTTCCGTCCGCCTCTTCTAATGAATGCGAAGATCGCCAATCCCCTGTGCCCAACAAGGACCGGCTCTGCACGGAGCTCGTAGTACCATTTAGTTCGGCCTGTCGTATAAACATCACACATTTCCGCGTGACGCCAACAATAAATATGTACAATTTAATTATTTTTATAATTTAAATATTTTTAACGAATATTAAACAAGTGGATATGTTTTTAGCACATACACAATATACATAATATATTCTCTTATCGCTACATGAAAGATAACTCGTATTTAGGATATCTTAGCATATACCACTATGCCAAATATAATATAGATAAGATTAAACTGTCGCATGGAAGCTGTGTATATTTTCGCTAAAGTCATATGTAAAGATCTCTAAGAAAACCACAACATATGCAATATATATCTATATAACTATATTGAGAGACTTGTAGCGTTCGACCAAAGACTATAATAACTAAGGTACATAAAACCCAACACCTTCAGGTTTAGCAGTCAGGGTACCAACAGGTTAGTCTATGTCTTGTTTACAGAATTCCAAATTCGTTTTTTTTGTTTGTGTATTGGTCTAAGGTCTAACCCTTTCTGCGTTCGTTTAAAATAACGTTATTTAATATGTATAAGCATTTAGTATTTTTACTTATATTCAGAGAAATAATCATTGTTATCATTTAAGATACTTAAAAATAAGAAATGTTTATTTCTTAATTAAAAACAAACCCGACTTTAAAAAAACTAAAAAGTTATAATTAAATAATTACGTTTTATTTGTGCGGCAAGAGGATTGTAGTCTAGCTGAATCAGTCGCAAACCCTTGGTTTCGTGATGGTGGTATACCTCGACTCTCGATCTCCACAAAGGGACGAAGTCTGTCTTCATGTTGACTGTATATATTTGAGGCCCCGTAAAACCTGATTGGTAAATATAATATACAGTATCAGCTACTGGTTCGGTTTGTTTACCGCGGTGCGCGTGTGCTCTGGAAACTTCTGTTATATCGTGTGAGATAAGGCGGTCCTGCTATCAAAGTGACATTTCTTTTATCCAGCGTGGGGCCGTATTGGACGGTCTCCTCCTGCTAGCGATACTACCAAGTCAAAGACATACTAACACCGTATTCACAAACAATAACAATACGAGGTGTCACGGTACTCTCCAACGCATAGAGCCATTCAAACCGATACATAGACAATACTTAAAATGAAATCCGCCACTGTGCGTCTGTCAAACCCATATAAAACCCGACTTTTGACATCAAAAGCGCATAGATAGAAGCGTTCTTTGAATTGTATTGTTTCATTACGTAGCAATTTACCTACGCTTCTTGAATACGGGTGTAAGTCTCTAAGTTTTCCCGCCTTAGTAAGCTATGTGATATGAGAAAATCGGTCAACCTCCCACTACACGGGACAACGATTTCCGTGCTGCGGCCGATGCTAGTTAAAGTCCAGTGGTGGTGGTCTTAGAGGTCTGTCTAGGTTTAAAGACGACGCTACCTCCTTTCCGCTGACGCAGGTGCAGGAGGGCAGGTGTGAAGGAGACCCTCCTGCTTTTACTCCACTCTACCAGGACTCGTTGTATGGCTGTGTACCTGCCTCGGTAGAAAAGTTCTGGCGTCACCAGGGCGCTTGAAACTGTCGCAGTTCCGTCATATTAGATGGGAGTCCAGTTAGGTGAATGCGCAAAACATTTCCACTCCGTCAAAAAAGGCCTATGTCCAGCAGTAAACGGAAAAAGATAATTATGTTGATATCACATATTATGTATGTTAATGAGCGGTCCACAAAACAACTTGGATTCGAACATCAATTGTTTCTCACAGTTGTCCGGTTTTTATATACCTTTAGATTTACGGTAAAACCGCATGCGTGGCGAACATATTTCGGATGATTTTGGTTTTTTAGAACTACAATTATAACATTACGTGATTTTTTTTAAAAATTACATTTACGGTAACATTCACACTAAATAAAGACAGCTGGCGCGGTTAACAATTACTAGTACTATCGCACAGAAATACATATAATTCATTTTAAAAGTAAAAGAAACGTAGAGAGTATCGGACCACGATAATCAACAATAACGTAGATTTCTTGACATTTCCTGCTTCGTATGACTACTTTGGAATCAACCAATTTCCATTTTCAAAGTTTCAAAAACCGATACGATCAGAACTCATATCTAAAAGGCCGGCGGCGTGTAAATATGATTCCCGAACTATTTAGACCGACAGTGGTGAGTGTCAGCTGACTGCAGCAGGCGCCTGGCGAGGTCGCCCGGTACACAATCATATAAGTCAAGGGCCTCACGATCGTTCGCGCCACAAGTTTATCTTCTTTTTTTATATTAATTGGCGACTGTCATTGCCAGTGACAGTCATTCATTTACCGCCAAGTATATGGTCTCGCTAATTCACCAATCGCTCGATTTTAAAATTGAATAGAATTATGTAAGACGAAATTTATGTTAGCATAGAAATTGCCATTTCGTGGTTTGGGTTTTTTCTTGAGAATTCTCTTGGGAATTGTTCGTACGACTTATAGATGTAAAGTGCAAAACTTGACTTTCTTTTTAGGCCCAATGGTTTGAAATGTCATAACTCTGCCTAAAATATCTATCATCACTAAGATTATAAATAAGTCCAAGTAGACACCAGATAGTGTTATTTAAACAAATTGATGTAATAACACAAATTAAACTGCGTTCTGAAATGTTTGTAAGACACAAGCAAAAAAAGGCTTACGCAATACATTATTTACAAAATAATCGCAGAGAAAGTTGACGGTGGTCGCAAACGCTAAATAGCTCTTACAATTCAAGACTTTCAATAAAAAAGGCTACAACAAAGGAGGGTACAAAGTATATTTCAACTGTTCGTTAAGTTTTTAACAAAAATAACATCGATCCGAGAGATAAGAGCATTAAAATGTATTTTGGCCGCGAATAAATATACAATTACCGAACCAAGGTGGACCGGTGCATCGGAAGGTTGCGCCGGCCGCCGCGCCGAGGTAACGCCGCCAGTCGGCTAGCGAGCTGATAGCCTCACATATGTGATAGTACAGGC
Source organism: Lycaena phlaeas (assembly GCA_905333005.2). Taxonomy (NCBI): domain Eukaryota; kingdom Metazoa; phylum Arthropoda; class Insecta; order Lepidoptera; family Lycaenidae; genus Lycaena; species Lycaena phlaeas. The sequence continues at coordinate 466,378 of HG995182.1, forward strand.
AAGTAGCCTGGCCCCTCGGGGAGACAAAGGATCGCTCCACCTCGACCAGACGGGGCGAGGAGCCAGGTGTCCCCCTGAGGATGACGAGAGGTGAGGACGTGCTGAATCCTTATGGTAACAATCAAGGTTATACAAAATTGGCAACCTATTTAAATCCTGCTTCATACAGCTGTTGCCCGCGGCTTTAAAATACTTTTTTTAATGTGTTCTATGTTACCTTTAGTACCATCAAAATATGTGCACAAAGTTTCATGATAATAGGTTCAGTAGGTAGTTTTAGCGTGAAACCGTAGCAAACATTCTTACTTTCATAATATTAGTAAGGATGAACACTTGATTGGTGATGTCTGTGCAAATCATACCACCAGCCACCAGGCGCCAGATGATCTGAGAAGACTTAAAATTAAGAAACAAGAATCGAATTATATGAGAGAAATCGCTTTATATTATAATTGGTTATTATGTAAGTCAGGAAGTGGCAATGAACGGACTGCATATATTTCGCTGTTATTCAATTTATACTTTTATATTTCGAACTTGAAGGTTTAATCGAGTGGTCGAACATAACTAATGTTCTTAAACCTGACGCGCCTGATGACCTCTGATACAACCAAAGTATTGGCGGCTGGCGAATTTGAGCTGGAAGTCAAATGTTACGCCGTTTACGATTCCGAATACCCAGCAGGCTGTAATCCTGCTGGGTATTCGGCATGTAATATTATCTAATTAATATAAAGTGGTACTTTCTTCTGATAAGCATTTGAGAGTACAGATTTGGGTGGGCACTTGCATATTTTGGGTAAACACCATAGTAATAATAATATCTTTGGATCTAATGGACGCTTTTACACCACGTCAATCTGGTCCCGTGCTAAGTTTCCGAAGAATTTTTAAAAGAAAAAAGAAATTTAAGATTTTTATTACATAATAGGTACACAAATTTAATACACATCCATGACCCAGGAACACAGAATACTTTTTGTTCCCTGGCGAGATTTGAATCCGCTACCTTTGGCTTGAGCGCCAACGCGCTAACCACCGAGCACCCTACGGTCCCTACTCAGGCCAGTCGATCTAGGGAAGTGCGTACGAGGCACCAACTTAAAAAAATAACTAAGTTTTCACGAATAGCATCATAAAGAAATCCAAAAGAAATTAATTAACTATACAATAACATCAATAAAATAAATAATAAATATTACCTTGGAGCCGAATCTTTGAATCGCTAAAAGATACTTCAATGCACAACAATAAAAGTTATTCGCGTGTGTTGTTTACAGCTGTCGTCGTCCCCGAACGAGGCAGGATGGGCGCACGCACGCATCCTGGGCCTGCTGCTGGGCATCCTGCTGGCGGCCGCGGGGCTGCTGGCCGTGGCCGTGCTCTGGGGCCTGCCCGCCGGACGGGACACCTTCGCCTTCATGGCCGCTGAGGTGAGAGGAGACGGGACATGCTCAGTGTGACCTAGTCTGTGTCTAGTCCCATGACTATTAGACGTGACCATCGAGCGATGGAGACTATAACTATCAGAGTGTTATCGAATATTATAATATATAACTTGTAGCGCCATGTGGTTTAACCAGCCAGGTATAACCTGGTGTATTTGGAACGCTTTGAAAAACGAACAGGTATGATAGTGTAGGCGTGGCCTGACATCATAGAAGTGAAAAAAAAAAACGCGAATAGGCAGTATTCTAACCCGCAACTACTGCATACTGTCAGCTGTCCACTTTGCCGTCTGGCCAGTTGTTGAATGTTTGCTGCCAGAATTTAACCGATTTCGGACGAGCGGTATTTCAAACAAATTCCAAGCGTAAACAAGCAGCAGCGATAGAGAAAAGCTGCTAGATTGTTTTAGTCGTAGCGAAACTCGGTCGTAGGTTTAGCATATCGAGCCGTCTTGACCCATTTCAGCGACCGGCGGAGACACTAGTGTGCTGCAGTGTACACACTGCTCATATTGACTGTTTCTCCGTCTAATGTAGGCTGGTAAAACTTAGTATAAAGTATATAAAACAAATATAGGTAATATAATAAAAATAATAGAGGGTATTTTTTTTCAATCAATTATTTTCACTTGTTTTGATAAGACCACTTTTACCGATATCTGAATGGAATTTCAATGATTGTAGAACTCTCACAATGATAGACGCGAAGTTATTATATTTTTAATGTAAATAAATACTAGTGGACTGTGGCAGTAAAATGGCCGGCCGGTGGCAAAAGCATGTTCTCTGTTAATGTGTATACCGTGTGAACTCATGAGTGTTGTGTGGGCGTGGTGCAGTGTGCGCTGGTGGGCGTGTCGGCGCTGCACGTGGTGGCGCGGTTCGTGCTGCGCGCGCGGGACGCTGACGCCGCCGGCGCGCCCGCCTACTACACGCATCTGGTGTTCGACGTGAGTATACATATCATTCCAATACACAATACACGTTATAATACACACATTACAATATTGACTAAGAAGCTGATAAACATCTTAAGGCGGAGACCTTGGTAATTCTTGTATAATAGATCGCCAGTTTCATCACATTTTTGTTTAGATTAGACTCGTATATTGTCACACTAGTGTATATACGTGTGATACGTTGGCAGGCGGTGGCGCTGGTGACGGAGGTGTGTCACGTGGCGCACATGGTGGTGTACAGCAACGTGGTGGTGTCGATGGCGTCGCTAGTGCTGCTCATGCAGTTGCGGCACCTGCTGCACGCGCTGCTGGCTCGCCTGCGCCGCCACCGCCTCTACACCGCGCTCGCCACGCACATGAGCCGCAAGTACGTACGCACCACACCTCCACCACCATTCACACGCACACATACACGCACTTATAGCACTCATGTACAAGAGACGCATGTAATGCATTACACGCGCACATACACGCGTACACAATATACATGAGCTGTAACTACACACACGATGCACGCACATACACCACTATTTTTTAATTACCAAAAACAAAAAATTTGGGTATATCAGTCGCCGCTACTGAACACATTACAGTAATAAAAAAAAACAAAAATCGTTATTAAAAAAATCCCACATTATACCTAATTGTTGGACAAATACAATAAAATATTTGTGTACGTACGCACCCCCAACATGTAGTTATAACATTCATTGAAAATTTGTAGCTCAATACTAAATAAATAAGTAAGGAGTTGGCGGGGTATGAGGCGACGGTCGGGCGGCAGGTTATGATGTTTATGATTAGTAAATTGTGGGTAGTCTACATACTAATCGCCGAGCGCCAACAGTATGAAAAGGAGCGCAATAGCTTACTTCTCGCTTGGTTTTCATTAATGAAATGACACATTGTATTTTTCGTTGTAGAATTCTTGTGTCCATGATTTTGCATTGAATATAGGAAAACTTTAACATTTTATAACTTCGTCATTGTTGAGCAAAAAAAAAAATATGACTACATAATATATACGATTACGTATGTCTTATATACTACCCATTTTTTTTTGTAGTTATAAAATAGTGGTGTATACATGTAGCTATACGCACACATACGAGGCTGCAAGTAAGTCCCGATCTAACGAGCATAAGATAACCGGAACAGAGTGAGAATTTCATACAAAGTTTTGTATGAAAGCAAATTCCACCATTTGTGCTGCGACCCTGCGCCGGTTCACCGCTGGTTGGCTGATCATCAGGATACTGGTAGTAGCGTGCGGCGCGGCACATCACAGTCACACACGCACACACCTTTACTACTATATGTACTTTGTGTGTAAATGTGGGTAATCTCATTAGCATTGGTAATTATTATAAAGCGTGACAGTCAGCTGTAAACAATGCACGGGTGACTCATTACACGGCGCGGGCGAAAAACAGAACCGCGTAACGCGATAACATTGTAGCGATGGAAATACGTCGATAGTTGAATTGCCCGGGTTACATATACCAACATATCAATAACAAAAATGAACTACGAGTACAGTACAAGGTTATTATTTTAAAACGATAATTATTTTCGAAAAAAATATTGTTACCAATATTCTTTGGTATTCCTATTTTAAACTTCTCAAAATTGGAATAAGTTTTTAAGCTTAAATCTATTAAGCCAATCGGGCTGCAAAGTACGCTAAAGTTCTTATTTCTTTCATTGTTGTCCTAAATTCTAGTACATACCTAAATGAAAGCTCTTCCTAAATTCAAAGTCAAAGTCAAAAATTTTTATTCAAAATAGTACAATTACAGTATCTTTTTGTATCTTAGTTCTTTCTACATACACATAGGAAAACTTGAAAACACGTCTGTCTGTCACTGTCGGTTCAAATTAATAAAATTTAAGATCGCTTGTTGAAAACTTCATGTCAGTAAAAGTGAAAAAATGAAATGGAAAAAAAAACATAATTTCGTTTTATTGTTCTTGACAACTCGTTCCGCCCGGTAGAGAAACCATATTCTTAATATTTTGTGAAACTGATAATCAAAGTACACCCGGGCGAAGTCGCGGGCAAAAGCTAGTCTTAGTATAATGTATATTAATACATTTACTTATAATATCATGTTGTCTTTTATCGCAGATAACTAACAACAGTCGTACGTATGATGTTATAACGAGTAATGTATCAATAACTAACGGCACGTCACCGAGACACGTGCGCCAGCCTCCGGTCACGCGCGGGGTGATCTGTGCCCCAGACCCCAGTCTACAGACCAGATCTGTTCAACACCTAAATGAGTCTAGTCTTAGGGCTATAGATGATATATAGATGAGTCAAACTAACGGATTTCCTCGTGAGTGTAGTTCGCGTGGACATTAGAAAACAATTAAAAATACCATTCCGTAAATCACGTAGTACAGTTAATGTAGGAGTTTACTCAGACGCAGTGTTGGAAAAATGCGTGCTTTACGCAGGCGTAATATACGTGTGTGGGAATATGGTGGTTGGCCCCAAAGGGAGATCTCCGACCGAGCGAGGTGCAATGCTCGGCCAGACATCTCTTCTGAAGCCCACTAGCTATCGTGTCAGAGGTTATATATATAGCGACCGGGCGCTGGAATTATGATAGCGCGATTCAGGATTGTGGCGCTGTGATTGGTCCGCCATACGTGCATGAGGGTCGAGGGATGGTCAGTAAAACCCAATCTCATATGTGGCAACTTGCAACATAGATAATAATTAATCTATAATTATTGTCTGTTAGTCATTTAAAGTGTGTCCTGTCGTCCATACTTGCATTGTTGTTCGTAGGACGTAGGGTTGCCAGATCAGAATTTCAAAATATCTGGAAAAAATGAAAATAATCGGGATTCGGGGATTGTTGTCGGAAGAAATCAAATAATAATAAGAACAATTATTTAAATTTATTTTTCGTATTAGAAATAATCGTTTTTCTGGAGATTTTAATATTTGTCTGGAGACTGCAGATCACTAAAAAAGTCGGGAGAATCTAGTTGATTCCCGACCATCAAGCAAACTTAATGGTTGGCCCGGTAGCCTGTTAGCATGTAATGTATGCGCATATTCGATCACCGCCCGAAAATACTGACAGTGACACGCGGAAATAGAATTACACTTCCTCGATCGTTCAATGCGAACTCACCTCATAAACAAATGATTTCCTGGTTGTATTGTGTTTTTATACTCGCTCTAATTAACATTATAAACAGCCTAACAGTCCGTCTATACCGAGCGAAACAACTAGACGATCAAATCAATGCTAAAGTTGGCTTGTTTTCTTACTCATTTCTCTTCTCTCTCTTTCTCACGGCATCGTAAACGGCTTACCATAAAAGTTGGCAAGCACACAGATTGTGTCGCGGGGAATATAGGATGGGCGGTCAACTTAAATCCGCCCGAGATCAGAGCAACTCGGAGCAACTCAGAGCCCACCCCCATGAAACATGAGGTTCCTCCGTGGTCGCGTCGGTCCAGTTCGACTGCACCAGCAGATTGACACTACCTCTTACTTATCAATACGTTAGACTGCACATTATTTTGGTTTTTTACAATTATGCTACATTTTCTGATTTTTTTTGTTGATATATTATTTTTATCCGTTATTCGTACATTGGAGTATGTATGTATAGCTGATGCTCTGCTGTCTGTGTGCACAGCTACCCGATGGCCAGCGCCGAGGAGGTGGAGAAGAACCAGGACAACTGCGCCATCTGCTGGGAGCCCATGAAGGAGGCGCGGAAGCTGCCCTGCTCGCATCTGTTCCACAAGTGAGTACACACAGCTCGCCACTCGCGGCACACAACTATCGGAAAAAAATGATTTTGTGAGTCGGCTCGGGCGTTGTTCAAGTTTTTAATTGACCCGTTGAACAATAGGTGCATAAAAATATTACTACAAATAGAGAACCTCGTTTTTGGAATTTTATCAGTTGAAACGGAAGCTATAGCTTCATAAAGGATTTCAGACAGAGTGAATGATTTGTAGTTTGTAGTGTTAAGGGATATTGCGAGTGCGGCTTGTAATTTGCCGTACGCCTATCGCTGTAACACTCTTGCGCGTACTGGTTTGACCACTGTGTGTGTGCGGCAGCTCGTGCCTGTGCCGCTGGGTGCAGCAGGACGCGTCGTGCCCCACGTGCCGCCGCTCGCTGTCCGCGGCGCCGGCGGACGCGCCGCTCGCGCCGCTGGCCTCGCTCGCGCCCCTCGCGCCCCTCGCCCCGCTGGCGCCGCTCGCCCCGCTGGCCGACGACGCGCGCGCCGAGCCGCGCCAGCCCAACCACCTGTTCCACTTCGACGGTGAGTAACCTGCGGGCGGTTGAGAATGGTGGAGAGAGACACAGTTAATACTTTTTGAAGTGAACCTTCTTTAGAATCGTTGTGATATCAAACCGGATGCAACGGAAAAAACGACAGGTAAGAGACACAAATACAAAAGAGCGAGAGAGCAAATGTCGGTGTGTATGTATATTGCACACTGTTTAATGCTTGCTTGTATTTGAGCATTTAACGTGTGTTTCACTTCTATCGTGTGTTTTCTTTCGTTGCGAATTATTTCCACCAGAGCTTGGACATGGGTCAATGAATGAGACATGAAAAAATATGTTTGCGTTGATTGAGTGAGAGATGGGTCATGATATTATAATCTAGATACCGTAGTTTTGATCCCAAAGCCATCCAAATGCCCCGTCAGCTCTGCGAGCTACCGCATGGACCGCCGTCGTCTTCTTAAGCAACGGTCGCTAGTTAGGAAGTGCAAAACTACTCTAGTCATTTTAAAAACTCATTTCTCTTTAAAATAATACTTTACCACTGAGTGGTAAATATATACTATAATAATTATCAATCAGAATACCGTTGTGAATGTAAGTTAACGCAGGTGAAGATGCCGGCAACAGCTGGTTAAATTACATGACGTTGTTTGTTGACGACCGCCCGATATCGTCTCTTAGTTGAAATCGTCGAGGCAATTAATTTTCCAAACGATATTTAATTGATTAATTGTGTTGACACTCAGACCACTAAACACTAAACACTCGTTAGTTTAATGATTACAGTCGTCTGATACTAGCCGGCTACTCAGATAACGCTCAAAGACGCACATGAGTATTCATGCTATAATCTATTCATAGATTACACTTTCATTTAAGATACATTTGTTATCTGTTATTCGCGATGATAGTCTTTCTAGAATTTTAAATGTGCCACAAACCAAAATAGTCAGTTATGCACAGCACTGAATTAAGTTAGCGACTATCAGCTAAGAAACACAAGCATAAGGGATAAAAAGTAGATATAAGTTATTTAAGACTACAATCCGTCCCAAAACCCAAAAAAAACCAACATCCAAAGTGAAGGTATTAGGTGTTCCAGCTCGTAACCGATCGCATCAGTGATCATCATCACTAATAGGCTGTCGAATATTAAACAGCAATACAGACTTATTGTATTTGTTATCGTGTAGGGTCCCGCTACGTGTCGTGGCTGCCCAGTTTCTCCGTGGAGGTGACGCGCGTGCGCGACGCGCCCGGCCCGCCGCCGCGCCAGCTCGACAGCATGCTGCTGCAGGTACCGTGTCCTCGCCCTTATACGTCATACTGCTTAAAGAGGGTGTTAGAGGTACTACGCGCTGGACTATAATATTAGCTCAGGCTGAGCCGGAACCAGTTTCACAATAGTCACTATACTAATTCACTTTCGACATTTAATATTTAATCACATCTTCAACGTGTAATCAGTGGTCGAAAATGGCCCTTCGAGCCGGATGTGTAACAAACATTGTATTTGGCCGCAGGTGCAGCAGGTGTTCCCACAGTACAGCCGCGCGCTGTTGCTGGCTGATCTGGCTGCCACGGGCTCGGCTGACCTCACGCTCGACAACATCCTCGAAGGCCGCCTACCGCCGCCCGACACGCCCGCTGCCACTGACCCCGCCCCCCGCGCCACGCCCCCGCCGGGTAAGGACTGAGACCATCGAGAAAGTCATCAATTTCAATCAAATATTAAAATAAATAAATTTACTTGATTTATTTTGTACAGAAGTAGCATCCGGCAGCGGCGTCTCAGCCGGTCCCTCGTCGCCGCCCACATTTGACGACAGGTGAGCGTTTACTGAAATAATATTACCTTTATTTGTCTGTTACGCAAATACATGTATGGATGTACTTATTTTCAATTATATATGGGCTCGAGATTCACGTGGCAGTTAAATGTATCTAGCGGGAAAAAAACCTGCGTCGATTATAATATAATATTAATGTCGTGTTATGTGCGCAGCTCGGAGGGGTCCGACGAGGAGGCGGCGCGGTTCGGCACCAGCGCGGGGGAGCGCGAAGCGGCGCTGGCCCGCCGCCGGCAGCGCCTGCTGGCCGCCGCGCGCCGCCGCTTCCTCGCGCGCGCGCCCTGCTGACTCTGCCCCCGCACGCCCCACACCCCCCGCCCCGCCTCGCCGAGCCACTCGGAATCGTTTGTCCGGAAATTGTAAAGTTTTGTATTTGATAAATAATTGTAAAGGTGCGTGTATGTCCCACGGGCGTCCCGGTGCAGGCCCCGCCCTCCGTCCCAGTGCCGCAGCGGGCCGCGCGGTCCCGTCTGTTAGCGCGTGTGTATTGTTTAGTGTATGCTGTATATAGTGCCGTATCCCAGCCGTAGCCGTGGACGGGTCCGCTCCGGCGGAGTCTTTGTCGTAATGAACTCAATATCAACATTGTTAAATCGCTGTATACGCTTACTTTCCACGATTGATTGTAAGGTTATGTACATAACGTGAGAGACGCGTTTCTGTATGTTTCGATATCGAGGTTAGTTTTGAATTAGACTTGTTTTATGACGCCAGTGACGTGGATGTTTGATGTTTGTGATATGTATTTGATATGTTGACGTAGTGTGCGTGATCGAGAGCAGGATGCGTGCGTGATATTAGTCCGGCGAATATTTTTTTTCTATAAAGATATTCCTCAATGGCCTGAGAACGACACTGATGTAATGGAAGCGGCTCGGTCTTTACTATTCGGAGCGTCATCTACAGTTGAACTGCAGCCCCTACTGGAGGTCTCAGTCACATTCACGGGTGAATTGTTGGATGCAAATTGGCGAAGTGATACATTGTGATTTTTTTTAATATTAGTAAATTTTTGTATCTGTGTATATTCAGAATAGACACACTAGCACACACACTTATGTATTTTTAATATAATAAAACCAATATTTTGGGTTTAATGTAGTTTAATAAGTATTGGATGACCTTTATTATTTCAGACTATTTACTTACTTTACTTTATGTTTATAACTTTATAAATATAAAGGAAAGGACGACAAAAAGTTTTAGACAAAAAGAAATACCGCCAGGTTAATATATTGGTATCCTTGTTTGTTCCCCTGCACAGGAAACGAATTTAAAAAAGTTGAGTATTGAAAAGGATGCTAAAAATATGAATTAAAATGGAATTAAATATAAATAAATTATTTACCTACCGGTAACATCATAGTGTATATTATAAAGGACTTTATAAGTTCATCTCTATCGTAGTGCGGTATATTTATAGTTTGATGGAAAGATTTTCTCTAGCTGTTGATGAAATCCATGAAAATATCATAAAATAGTCAATAAAAGTAAATTGCATTGAAATTTCAGGTATACATGTTATTAAGCGTCATTTTGTTTAATTCTTCTTTCTAAATTGTTTAATATAAGTAATAGACGGCGAATTACTTCATTTTTGTCTGAATAACAAATATATTTATTATGAATATTCTTAAAGGTCTAAAATATTTTTACATAGATCTTATTTACCCTATCTACACGCCAATTTTTTTCTGTTTTTGAATCGGCCAAGGATATCATTTATGAACTGGTCTGCCGACAAAAACGTCAGGAAAAGGTTTGCTTTTATTTATCATTAAGATCCTAGAATATGTAGGTCCTCTGTAACAATATACTGTTAAATATTACATAATAACTGTTTCCTGTTAAAGGTTTTGTCGGCAGATGATCTGTCGCATCAAGAAGGAGGAAAGCTATTGTGATAATTTTAGCCTGTAATGGTTCTTAAACTTAAAATATAGTGCATCTCGATTTAGCTTGGTTAGTGTCATTTGGCTTATTTTATTTAAATGTAATATTGCTAGTACTTATAAAATAATTTAAGTTTTTGTTTTGTTTAGATACTCAAGCGCCACAAGCTTGATTTTGTAATTTTAAATATATTTTTATAAAACTAACATAAAATTGTAACTAATGTAAAACTAGTCAAAATAAAAGCAATCTATGTCAAATGATACTTTATTTGTTCTAATCTGATTCCTCATTGAGAAAAACCCTTTCATAAATATGAAACAAAAATAGTCATGTGATGTATGGGGAAAATATATGACCGAGTGACTTGCCCATCTTCTTATCATCATAAGTCCATTGCAGAACACAGCAGATCCAACACAGACCGGTCATTGCAAGATTTCGTTTTCATTTTCTACTGAATGTTTTATATAAAATAATATCTTTATTAGGCTTTTAAACAATTGAATGATAATAGTAGGAGGTAGTACATGTTGCATTGTACCCTTAATAAGGCCCACACGACCGGGGTGGTACCTTTCGCCCCAATATCCTCGTATACTGTTAGTGACAGCCATGCTGCGTTTCGTGCGGCTTGTGGATTTCCGGTGTCCGTCTGGGATATGGAAAAGGAGGGCAATGTATCTATATAACCTCTCGTGAATGCTCGTTTTTGGAATATATTTTTAAAATTACTTAGCTAACGAATACAAGGCCAGTTTTTCAAAGACATTAAGAAATGAAATCTCACTGTTCCCACTGATATGTGGACATTTTGAGCATTGTCATTGACCAATTCTATGCCCACCCATTCTTACTCTGTCCAGTGGTGTCAGTCTTATCAGTGTGTCGGTGATAACTCATGCTAATACCGCATCGATACACTGTACATACAGGTTGGTGATCAGTTAGCTCCTTGGCAGTTTGATTGCTTTGATATATCAAACCAAAAATTGTTATAATTCCTTTTTTAAATTGCTAATGGCACATTTGGAAATTCCACTACCTACCAGTGTGTATTCTAACTTAGAAATATAAATCAAATCTAATTGAAGAAGTTAAAAAGACAATATGATGCAAAGGTCCCAACTAATTTAATAAAATGTACAATTAACAGCCTTGTCTTGTTTTACTAAAGAGTGCCGTGTATTAAATAATATGTGTGATATAAAATCATTAAATATGCTTCGGATGTCTGGTAGCTATATCATAAATTCTTCAAAAACTTACCACAGGACCAGATTGATGTGGTGTAAAAAGTGTCCTAGATATTATTATTACTGGCCTAGAAATAGTAGACACCACCCTCTTAGAAGTTTGATAATAAAGAGTAGGTACAGTGGAAGAATATAATTACAATAATAATGTTAATTTAGCTGTGACTAACTCAAGCATTTTCATCACTATAAGTATCAGTCGCGCGTGCGCATCCGTTGTCGTCGGGCGTGTACGTTGTGTCGGAATAACAATGTCGTGTACGATTAAGTGTAACAGTTGTAATATTGTCATAGACGAACTACTGTCGTATATACAAAATAAAATATCGATAGCTGACGAAGAGAGCTTAGTGAAGATATGTGCTTCAACGTTCTCCATTGAACAAATAGATAAGTCTAAGGAGTTGCTTTTTGAATCTGTTCCAACAGATCAACGTAAAACGATTAGAAAAGGGAAGGGAAAAGAGAATCGAGTCTTAAATGATATAATCAGCTTCTTCAAAGTAACTGATCCTGACTTACTTCCTGTGTTCGTGGCGCGGGATCTCGAAAAACTGCCCCCGATTTTGTTTGATCACTTGGATACATCCAAGCTTCTGAAGGATTTGGCGTTGGTTCGTAGCGAAATTGATATAATCAAGTCCAACTATGTATCTATTGATCAACTGGAGATCGTGAAAAGGGATTTGTTGAAGATTCAATATGGGTCCCCCCCGTTTTCTGCTGCTAAGGTGAACATTAAAAGGGGCGCATTCCGAGACAGTGGTCCCATAGGTTTGTCACATATGAATGAATCAGCTGTTAATTACTATGAAAATGATTGTAATCTTACAAATATGGATAGTCCCCGATTAACAAGTATAAATAATATTGATAACAAAAAACTAAGTAACGAAAACCTCGATTTTGAGAATTTTAATAAAATAAGCCATGACGGTAGTTATCAAATTACTATGAATAAAAGTCCGTTATCGCGATCGGTTAACGACTATGATTCACCCGGCAACCAAGACAGTCACTTGAGGGATTGTGATAAGACAATGCAAAATAAATCTTATGCGATTGCCATAAAGTCGAAAGTGAATACTAAACCAAATGAGGAGTGGAAACTTGTCCAAAAAAAAGGACGTAAGAAAAGGAATTATATTGAAGGGAAAACTGGGAATGTGGTAGTGGATGAGGAGGAAAAATTTAGAGCCGCAGAGCGGCACATACCGCTATTCATTACAAATGTCCATAAAAATACCTCTGAATCAGATATCATTACGTATATTCACAAGAAAACACAAGAAACAGTGAAACTTGAGAGAATATCTATACAACGTGAATGTGATTATAATGCATATAAATTTTTTGTATTACAAAGTAAAGTCCCTCTGTTCCTGGACGAGAGTCTATGGCCAAAGGGGATTATCTTCCGTCGCTTTATTAATTTTAAAGTTTCACGAAATAGAAATATCGGCTCGGTTATAAAAACACAAAATGGATAATAATCTTTACAAGTTTGCTACATTTAACTGTAAGAACGTAAAAAGGTCAATAGATAGTATCCGAGATTTATGCAAAACAGCTGATGTTGTGGCGCTCCAGGAGACATGGCTGCTGCCCGAAGAAATACCTTTTCTGAACACGATCAGTGACGAGTTCAGCTGTACAGGCGTGTCAGCCATTGACACCTCGATGGGTATCTTGCGTGGTAGACCCTACGGCGGTGTAGCCTTGATGTGGAGGCGTAAGGTTTTTCAAAATGTAACCGTAATACAGTGTGATAGTTCTCGTGTATGTGCAGTGAAAATGGTGCTAAACCAAAGAACAATCCTAGTGGTGAGTGTATATATGCCGACGGATTCCCAAATTAACTTAACGGATTTTACAGATGTTATGAGTTCGGTAAGTGCTATCATAGACAATTGTAATGTGGATTGTGCTTATATTCTCGGTGACTATAACGCTCACCCTTTCGAGCGATTCTATGATGAGCTTATGGCCTTTTGTAATGACCAAGAATGGTTATGTATAGACTTTGAAATGCTAAATCCATTTTCTAATACCTATACTTTTATTAGTGATGCTAATGGCTCTCAGCGATGGTTGGACCATTGTGTGGTGACAAAAGCTGCCGCTCAAACAGTTAAAAAAGTATATGTAAGCTATGATGTGACGTGGTCGGATCATTTTCCATTGATTGTTGAATGTGATTTGACTGTTGTTCCTATTATAAAAATGCAATGTAATTTAAAATGTAACGAGGTCGTGTGGGGTGACAGGGACCCAAAACAAATTGAGACTTATAGGAAGGAATGTCATGAAAAGTTGAGTCTCATTGACTTCCCACATGAACTCCGAGAGTGTGGTGATATCATGTGCCATGATCCTAGCCACAAAAGTGTAATAAATAACCTTTACAAAAATATTGTAGCGGCCTTAAGTGAATCTGCCATTATAAGTTATGTAGGTAGAAGAGGTGGTAGGAGGGTGATACCGGGTTGGAATAAACATGTCGCTGATGCTCGCGCGGATGCCAGGCTAAAGTTTGAGTTATGGGTGTTGCAGGGAAAGCCGACATATGGTTCTTGTTATCAGAATATGTGCGAGGCCAAAAGAAAATTCAAATCGCGGTTAAAATGGTGCCAAGACCACGCAGAACAAATTAAACTTGATATATTAGCACAACATCACACAAAAAATGATTTTCGTTCGTTTTGGAAGCAAACGAATAGACTGCAACCGAAGCCGGGTATCCCTGTGAGCATCAGTGGTTTGACTGATCCTGAGCAGATTGCTAATTTATTCATGGATCACTTTTCTGTAAAGTCACCACTTAGTAGGTCCGATCTTGTGCTAGATGCTGGAACCAGAGTGAACAGGTTGACTAAAATAACAAGAAAAACCATTGCTGAAACAATAATGTCAATGACCAGAGGCAAGTCACCTGGTCATGATGGTCTCAGCATTGAACATTTACAGTCGGCTGGTCCTCACTTGCCTCGTGTTCTCTATATGCTTTTTAATTTCTGTGTAAATCATAGCTATATGCCGGATGACATGATGCGAACGGTGGTGGTTCCTATAGTCAAAAATAAAACGGGCGACAACGCTGACAAGAATAACTATAGGCCCATTTCGTTGGCAACTGTTATCGCGAAAGTATTTGACAGCATTCTGAATACACAGCTTAACGTATACGTCCAACAACATGACAATCAGTTTGGCTTTAGACCGGGACTATCAACAGAAACCGCAGTGCTGTGTCTGAAGAGTGCTGTCACTTATTACACAAAGAGAGAAACGCCAGTCATTGCCTGTTTCCTCGATCTTTCCAAGGCATTCGACCTGGTCTCATACAATATCTTATGGCAGAAACTACAGAAAAACGGTTTGCCAATAGAACTTATTAACATCTTTAAGTATTGGTATGAGAACCAGATTAATAATGTACGATGGGAAGGAGCATTGTCACGGCCATACGGCCTGGAGTGTGGCGTGAGGCAAGGGGGTTTGACTTCGCCAACTCTTTTTAATATTTATATGAATGAGTTGATAGCTGAGCTCAGCAGCACCAGAGTCGGCTGTTACATAGATGGTGTATGTCTGAATAACATTAGCTACGCTGATGATATGGTGCTGCTGAGTGCATCCGTCTGTGGTATAAGAAAATTGGTATCGGTTTGTGAGTCGTATGCCAAGTCACACGGCTTAATTTATAATGTTAAAAAGAGTGAATTAATAGTGTTTAACGTTCGTGGCAAGTGTACGAATGAATGGCCACCGGTGTTGTTAAACAATTGTCCTCTTAATAGGGTGGATAAGTTTAAATATCTCGGACATTATCTGACTTCCGGTTTGAAAGATGATGTTGATATTGAACGGGAGCGGAGAGCATTGTCGGTGAGAGCGAATATGCTTGCTCGTAGGTTTGCGCGTAGTTCACCCAACGTTAAAATAATGTTATTTAGAGCATATTGTACATCTTTTTACACGTGTAGCCTATGGGCGGGATATACTCAAAAATCTTATAATGCTCTCCGGGTTCAATACAACAACGCGTTCAGAGTGCTGTTGGGGCTACCTCGATACTGCAGCGCCTCAGGGATGTTTGCTGCAGCTAATGTTGATTGTTTTTACGCCCTCATGAGAAAAAGGTGCGGGTCTCTGTTGCGAAGGGTGCGCGGGAGTGCCAACAGCATTCTTAACATGATATCCAGTAGACTGGATTGCATATACATGAATCGTTGCTGTGCCGTTGCAAATGGAATGGTACGGTAATGATCCATGTCTATGGGGTAAAGTTTTTATTAAATATTGAAAATGGAAAAAAAATGTAATAATTCTACTAACATACCTGCTAAGAAATGTTTGCTTAGTAACCAAATTGAGTCTGTAGTTACTTGAATAAAGAATTATTATTATTATTATTATTATTATTATAAGTTGTATTTACCAGCCAGTTTATTAAATGCTGTAACAGACTACTGCTATAGTATGGATGGATATATATAACTATATCCACCATGTTCTAGTTGTTTGCGACATATAAATAACATTTAATAAAAGGTGTTTAAATTAAAAACACTTGAATGCAGAATTATTATTAATATATTAAAAATTATTTAACCAATAAAGTTTATGACAACAATGTGCAGTACTAAATGTGCAAATATAAAGTCAGCAAAGCCACGTTCAGGGCTCAGGCCTTGGAATTCATTCTTGTTCTCTACATTGACCTGCAGCCTCAAGCACACTGAAAACAAATCAAAATGTATGTTAATAAAAGTAAATTGGTCTAGTGAAAATGAGTGGGAGGTCAAGGTATGATCCTAACCGGTGCCATGAATAGATTTTGCTATAGCCCAAAATAATTCCCGCCTAATTTCAAGGATACCTAGGCCTCATAGTGCAATATGTAAGAATTCATATAATCATATTATTTTTAAGAATATTTATATAGATGCTCACACATCTAAACTTCAAACTTGTGTTGAATGCAAAAAATCTTGTTTAAGAATTGAATTGAATCTTGGAAAGATCCAAAAGTGCTAAATTAACTGAAAATTCAAGATATGTAACATTGTGGAAAAGGCCAATTCTTGTTATCGTGACACCATTGTATAGAGAGATAATAAATATTCAGTCTATATGTTTGTATAAATAATAAAACTATTTCGTTTCAAAGTTCATAATTAGAAATGTACAATCAGGATCATTTATTATAGAAATCAAGCTACAACGTTTTTTCAAAGGAATTATTTACAGAATTTATTTGGAACATACCTCCGAGGACAAAACAGCTCACTGTGGAAATAAATCCACTCAAAAAGGAATTAAATGGAAACGTGCCGACCAGGCAACAATAAACAAACTGTATTACAGCAGTTAGAAACACGTAAAACAGATATGCATCGATGATTTTTAGTTTCTTGGGCGTTTTGTTGTTATATTCCTGGTAGAGTTTTGGAATTACTGATGTTACAGAAGTCATTTTTTCTGAATTATGCCGGCTATGTTTATACTAATAAATACTATGTTTGACGTAAATCGTAAATCCTGAAAACTAGTCAGGCAAAAAATGAGACATGAGTTGTGAGTTGTGACGTGTCCTATTTAATATTGCCAGTAATGAATTATGAAATAAATAGTGCGCAAGTTACACGACACACACGGTAGAAGTGAAACCAGTTTAATAAATTGTACTCTGCATTCTCAGTGTGTTTTCCAATTACCGAGCATAATGCGACTCAGTGCCGCACAATGCTGTTGTTTAATTGGAACACGATAGTTTTAAAAATTAAAATGCGCCAGCAGGGTGCGCTAAGTTCAGGTTAGAATAAAGTTGGCAATAACCTTATTAATGTAAATAAAGTGGTATACATAATTATTGGTTGAAAGCTATTTACGGTTATTTTAAGTTATTTGGGTTTTGATTATTTCATTAACATTTTTTGTTTTGAGTATTTTTTTTAATGAGTTCTAAAACAATTATAATAATATATATACCTTTCAATTAAATCATCTCTTTATCAACTATTGCATATCATCTGATCACCCGCAAACTTCATATTTCCGTGGGATTGCAGGCATAAATCACAGCTTATATGTATCGTTTTGGTGTATATAAGCTTTATTATTGTAAAGTTTCAATAGAATCCATTCTTTTCATTAGAGTTTTTACGAGAAAGAGTAATAAACATCCATACTTACAAACTTTCACGTTTTTAATATTAGTAAGATTACCAAAACCCTTCTTTGTAGATGAACTTGAAACATTATATTAATATTTTTTTAACAATAAATAATATTATTAACGATAGTATTTAAATAAAACATTTCGATAAATGAACAACTTAAAGAAAAAACACTTGTTAATTTTTGTCACAGTTGGCCAATTGCACGCATTTCGCGAAAGCACTACTTTTAAGAGATCTCAAAAATGCGATTCGATGCTGTAATTGGAACACCAACTTTAAGCATTGTGCCGCACAATGCGCGTTTGTGCTGTAATTGGAAAACGCCCTATATGAGTGAAACTCTTAAAAAGTCCCTTAATAAAAATACTCATTGAAAAGTATTGGAAAAAATTATCAACTACAAGCGACACCTATTTAAATAAAAAATTCAAATGCGAAAGTTTTTGTCACACTTTCTCTGGTGTGGAAATAGAATTCCTTTTCTTGCAAAGTCCTTTTTGCATTTGCATCGACAGCGATTAGCTCAATAAGCAACTCAAAAGGTTAGATATCTATTACATATTTTAGTTTATCGTCTATAAAGCGACACAAAATAAAAATATGTTTGTAGTTTGTAGTGGCACAAATACGTGGACAAAAAAAAATTGGTTTTAAGATGACAGTGACAGCTGTCAAAGTAAGTTTGGAGTTGCAATTGATCCCAAAACTGCATGTCATTTACAAAAGTTGCTTACCAGTTACCAATAATTTGTCTTGTTTGCCTTTTATACTAGTAAAGTTTAAAACAAAATGCTTGGATTAAATGAAAATTTCCCTGAGTATGCAGTGCCTGGTGCGAAGCAACTACGTTTCGAGCCGTACGCGGACAATGGTGGAAGCATTGTAGCCATTGCCGGTGAAGACTATGCTGTAATTGGAGCGGATACTCGGCTCAGTACCGGATTTTCTATCTATACCAGAGAACAGAAGAAGTTGTTTAAAGTGTCAGACCGCACCGTCCTCGGTGCAACTGGATGCTGGTGTGACACGCTCACTCTAACAAGACTGTTGCAAGCCCGTATGCAAATGTACGAACATGAGCATAACAAATCGATGTCGACGCCGGCGGTAGCCCAAATGTTGTCGACGATGTTATATTACAAAAGGTTTTTCCCGTATTATGTCTCCAATGTTTTGGCTGGTCTAGATGCAGATGGCAAGGGTTGCGTCTACAGCTACGACCCTATTGGACATTGTGAGCGGTCGAACTACCGTGCAGGTGGTTCTGCCGGTGCTCAACTACAACCCTTGCTTGATAATCAAATAGGATTGAAAAATATGCAAAATGTAACTGAAGCACCTTTGCCAAGAGAAAAGGCTTTGTCTCTATTGAAGGATGTCTTCATTAGTGCTGCAGAAAGAGACATTTATACTGGAGATTCCATCTACATACTGATAATCACAGCTAGTGGAATACAAGAGGAAAAGTTTGAACTCCGTAAAGATTAATTTCTGTATTCTTTAATAAAATTCACATTTAACTAATATTTTTGTTTTATTAAAATGGAAGGTTGCAATAATAAGTTATAATAAAAAATGTATTTTATACATTAAAAAAACTGTTAACAAATAACTGGATTTATTATCTAATATCATTATAAGGTAACTACAATATAATTAATTTAATATGTACAATCTCTACACAGAACAGACTCCATAAACTTTACTTATTGTACATTGGCATAACAAAAATAGTATCAGGAAAGTTTTTATCAAACATTTCCTTTACAACCTCCTGCTTGGAGGCTTCACCAACTATTGTGGCTTCTAATCTTGGCGGTGTGGTGTGTCCAGCGACTAACGGGTGAATATTATAACATAATTCAACTTTGTCCTTGGGAGGCACAGTGACAGATAACTTTTTGTAACCTGAACTCATATATGCATTAGTGCCTTCTACATTAATATTGAGCCTTATTGGAGTATTTGTTTGTCCAATAATTGTACACTTTAATGGGACTGAAGTTTGCTGCACTACTACTTCAGGATAATTGACTTTTAAAGAAATTGGACATTCGTCTATGGGAAGCCCTGACAAAGCCGTACTGCTCATCACAAAAGGCCCATCTGCATTACTCTTCCTTCTCCACATTATATTATAAAGACCAACCCTCGTAGGCAAGTCCTTTGTTTTATATTTTGCTTGTATACAGATGGCATCTGATGCTATGTTCTTCTCAGAGACCTCTAAATTCTTAATGCACGAGGGAGGCTTATTTTCGTCACTATATCTAAAACAATCTATTGTTTCTAGCTCAGTATCTAATATAACTAAGTCCCATGGACTCAAAATCTTTATTTGTGGCATAACTATGAAAGGATCATTAATGAAACATTTAGTGATGGGTTTAAAGTTCATGGCTGCAAAGTGAGTTGATACCTCAAATGGCTTAACAACAGTTATCTTACAAATAAAATCCTTTATACATTCCAGCTTAGGGATTTCATGAATATCTATATTATATGACACTTTAATTTGCACTGTGGCAGTTGCAGTTCTGTTTGTCTTTAAATAAAATTTATTAGTGTAAGTAGATGATCTCTCAATCCTGCCAACATTCAATTTTATTGGTTGAGCTTGAGATTCACTGTGTTTAAGACTCAATTCTGTCACAGATTCTGGGTTTGGGTTATCAGGTGTGCTTAAAAGTGAAAGTGTTATGACCATATCATGAATTGACTTTTCTTCGTTGTTAAGTATTGTAAAGGTGGTCGGAAACCACTCTCCCTGTAAAGCAGGTACATCATTGTCTACTTTTAATGATAATTTACACTCTCTTGTGGTGATGCTTGCAGATGTCAAAGGCACAATACAATCAAACTCAAAATCAGCTTTTGGGCTTAAAATAAAATGCAGTAGTTCAGGGTGGACCACTCCTAGAGCTTTATTTTCATCTATTTTAAAGTTTAATATAATTTTTCTTTTTGTGTCTGAATCAAGCACAAAAGTTATTGCCTTAATATGAAGCTCTGAACCACTGTCATGTGGATTAGTCTTAAATTGACACAGAAACTTCTTTACTTTTCCACCATCTAACACAATGATAGATTTTCCTGAGTCAGTTATAGGAATCTCAATAGTTTCTGTATTGGTTGATACAGTTAAAAAAGCTTTTTTTACTTGAAGAGGACCATTATATGTAAGCCTTGCATAAATCTCTACTTCTATATTATCATCCATCCTATATTTTGGCTGCACAAATCTGGGTTTAACTTCAAGGAAGCTGGAAATATTAGCCATATCTATAGTAATGGCAAATGGTTCTTTTTCAATGGCCATTTGCCAGAGTTCCAAAGCCTTACCTTGAGAGGGAGCTGGTAGATCAGACTCTGGAGCCGGAATGTTTAAATTTAGAACTGACATGACATTCCTAAATATTCTCTCTTTATCATTATTATTGACTTGAATATTTTTAGAAAGGGCCTCTACTGAAAGTTGCACATAATCTTGAATTTTTGCAGATAAGTAGGCACATTGTAAGGCTCTGTTTAATACATAAGAAGCTAAGAACCACCACTTCTCTCTTCTATAATCCCACAGCATGTGAGTCAACAAGGTGAGAGCTTTGCCATAATCTCCACAGTAGTAATACTCATTAGCCATTTCAACTACCAATTGCTTTCTCATTCTGGGAGAGTGGAATGTTTTGAACTGAGAGATGGCACAGCTTAGGAAACTTATTATCATTGCTGAATGATTAAAAACTCTTTCATTATATTGAAGAGCAAGAACTGCAGCTTGTTCTTTTTGAGGGTCATGTGGATCAGCACTAAGTCTCCCAGGTCTCCATGGTCTTTGACCATAAAATTCAACTATACCCTCCATAGGATCAGGTGGTGGTGGATATTGCAATACATCACAGCACACAGACCTCATTGCCTGTCTTCTCTTCACTGTAAATTGAGCTGCATTTTGAAAATAGAAGCCAGGATGTTGAGACTGTATAGCCGGCTGTCCAGCTCTTATTGCTTCGTCAAATAACTCTCCAAAGGCACTGTATTGTCGTGCAATCCAAGCATAGTGTTCAAAGAGGAGCTCAGTGGGACCAATTCTGCTTTTGTAGCGTTCTATGTGAGATTTAAGCTGAGCAATTGAATCTCTAGGGAGATTTAAGGCAAAAAGTAATTTACAGAGCTTATAATTAATATAACCAGCAACGGTCCTAATTTCTTGTATGTTTGTATCAACCTGCCTTGTTTCCAGCAAATTATTATATGCATGCAAGTAATGCTTATGAGCAGTACTCAAATCCTGTTTCAATTCATTAAGAAATCCCAATTTGAACTGATGACGCACAAATAAATATTGGTGAGTTGTTTTGTTCAAGTGATCCTTATGTTGCTTAATGTTTTTTGTTTCATGATGATAATAATTCTGTGCTATGTCATAAAAGGCATTCTCAAGGCGAACAATATAACCCATGAGGTGATCACTATGTGGAAGCACAAATAAAGATTTGGATTGTATTTCACACGCAGAACAAAGTGCCTGTGCTCTTTCTGCACCCAGCATATATTCCGATGGTGGTGGTGACAGACCACTTTGCACTACCACCACGGCAACCCTTGTCGCGTGTCCCTCTACAGCCGCACGTATTGATTGCACTCTAGACGCACATTCTATAATTTTTTCATTCCACTGAGGATCATTCCATTCCATATCATAAAAAATAACTACCACAGCCGGTATAAGCGACACACGTTTCGGTATCCAATTCTTCTTGAGTATTCCTTTAGGAATATACCATTCGTATGAATTTCTTTTAGGCTTGACTACGGGAAACTCGAAAGTACTATTGAGGATTTTAAAGTGTACAGAGGCTCGGTCTGGTCTACGATTGTTCGAGAAGGCATCCCAAATTGTTTTATGTATTGCATTATTGACAATATCCAAACCTGCGAGCCCGATTAGCGCTAGAGGTTTTAAGATTATCTCGGGCGGAAACTCTGTGTTGTCACTAGGTTGTGTCGCCATAACTGTAGAGAGAACAGTGTGTCTAGCAACGAACGGCCGATAAGGCGTATTTCTGAATTACTATTTCATAGTACCGTATTATTTATCAACAGATCTGGATAGCCTGGTTTGTAGAAATTTTATCCAGGTTACTGCATATTTTTCACTGCATCACTAATCGACACTCGTCAACTGCAAAATGTCAAAGTTTTGTCAATCTGACATTGATGGTTCTATCTTGTTTAATTTTTTTATAAATATATTTTTTTTATGCTAATGATTAAACGAAACCACCTGCTTGAAAATTCTTTAATCAGGCGAGGAGGCTATTGGGCCATTTTTCATCAATGTGCTAGCCCAACGC
Source organism: Lycaena phlaeas (assembly GCA_905333005.2). NCBI lineage: Eukaryota > Metazoa > Arthropoda > Insecta > Lepidoptera > Lycaenidae > Lycaena > Lycaena phlaeas. The sequence continues at coordinate 489,603 of HG995182.1, forward strand.
GGGTTTGTAATCTTCACACACATTCAATTCATCAGGTATGCAAGTTTCCACACGATTTCCTTTACCGGTGAACAAGCGACGTATTTAGGAGCGTTTATAGATCGAGAACAGCGGGAAACATCACAGCGCACGGTTGTGTATTTTCTGTTTTTCATTAATTAATTATTATTTTCTATTTTATTCGTTCTGGTGATTTTTTATAGCTTTTGTTTTTAAAACTTAATCCATATTATATTATAAAGTAATTGGTGGATCGCTCTGGATAGATGGATATGGAAGTTATAGTTAAAGTTGAAACCACTCCCCTTGGCATTTCCCGCCGTTTCTTCATAGACTATATTATATATTTTACGACAGACATTGTTGCATGACCTCTGGTCTTAGCTGGTTCCAACAGGAACTAATAAAAAATAATAATTTCAATGCTGACAAATGACAACTGACACCTGCGCCTGACAATCAGGATTAGAAGTGTTTTTATTCCAATAAATATTAAATAATTGTGTGTGCTTTGTTTATTAAAATATAATAAAGTCACTTAGGAGTACTTAGGTTTATGAACAATATAACATAACATATTTTAGCAAAATGTCGACTCAGTCAGCTTTAGCTTCACTGACCGCAACGTACACAGACTCGGAGGGCGAAGAGGATATGGAAGATGGCCAACAAACTCCCGACAAAGAAGAAACCAATGGGACTCAGTCCGCACCGATAAGCCCGAAAGCTACCGAGGAAAATAAACAATCCTCTTCCGCACCCGTTTCTCCTAAGCGAATGGCTAGATTAGTGTCGTATGTAGACGACACAATCGTCTCGGATGAAGAACAGATGTCGCCAAGTGCTGAAAACCAAGATGACATGAGGCGACTTTCTATGGAAACAGATACTGATGAAGCAATTCCAAAATCAGATCCTGACGATTCTCAGGATGGTGTTTCAATACCACCAGAGCCACCTGGGAAGTGTCCTAAAGAACTACAAGAAACAATAGCTAAATATTATAGTCGCATGATGACCGAGGGTCTCGATATGAATAGGATAATACAGGATAAAAAGAACTTTCGAAATCCCAGCATATATGAGAAGCTAATACAATTCTGTGACATAAATGAGTTAGACACAAATTACCCACCAGAAAAATATGATCCCTTGAGATGGGGAAAAGAATCCTATTATGATGAATTAGCAAGAGTACAAAAAGTGGAGATGGAGAGAAGAGAAAAGGAAAAGAAGGACAAAATGTCAAAAATAGATTTTATAACGGGAGTATCAAAGAAAGCTGATAGTGATGATGATAAAAAACGTAAGTCTAAATGGGACCAGGCAGCCCCTAATGTTTCCAAATTGAATATCAAACAACCGGGGCTGGTCCAGCAACCTCTGACAACCAACGTCACTGGAACTAAAGGAACTGTCATCGCAGCTTTTGGAGCTATAGTCAAAAAGCCTAAATTATGACCAAAATCTGAAAAACATAAGTAATTACCTAGTATTTAATATTGTCATTTATACTTACTGTATCAAAACAATATATAAATAGTATTGTTTACAGTTTACTCATTTTTTTATTTTTCCTTTACTACATATTAATGTTAATAACAATAATAAAAGTAAATGTATTCGTAGGTTATCTTTTTGCATATTAAACTCATTGTAATCCAATAAATACATTTTGAGATGAATGAAAGTATAAGATGTATGTATACTTTTCTGATTTAAGAGAGCATTGAGAAAGGATTTTTAGAAATTACCCATCTAGTTACTCAGGTCTTGAATTTCTAAAAATGCTTATCAGTGCTCTTTTAAATAATTAAAGGAACCAATTGCAAATGCAATGCATTGCGCATTATATATAAGTATGAATATATTTAGAATAATATTTTTCTCTTAGTGCACCTAAAAACGAGACAATTACTCGATGCTCGCTTACCAGTGAAGGAAAACCTTGAGAGAAACCTATATACCTGATGAGATAAACGGGGGCTTTCAATATCCTATCTATCTTAAAATTTTCTTATCAATCATAATATTTTGACAAATTTTGTAAGAAAATGTGTCAAAATTTCAAGATAGATAAGAAAATTTTAAGATAGATTGGATATTGAAAGCCGATGTATGTCTCTGAAGGTGTGGGAAGTTCACCAACCAACATTAGGCCAGCACCTCGGTGAACTAAAATCCAATACCCTCCTTGATTTTGAGGAGAGTACCCGTGCCCAGCAATGGGATACATATGGGTTGATACTTTTTGTTTACTTATATTAGGCAAAAAGTTATGAGGACAACCAGAGTCACATTGAACCTACTCTATGTTGGGCATATCATAAAAGAAAAGGTTTTTATTCATATGGGCCTACTTTAACGACGTAATAGCAAAAGAAAAAAAGGCTGCGAGAGAAACAAGTGTATTGTTTGCGATGAGTGTATTCAATAAGGCTTGTGTCGCTTGTCGTGCAGCTTGAGGTGTTTCTGCAAGCGCGAGGACACGGCCTGCGCCCCGGATGCCTCCGCCCCCGTCCACACGCTCACCAGACCGGACTCCCCCGCCGTCACCATCAGGTCTCTCTGTCCAATCAAACACACTAATTTTATATTGTCATTCTTAGAGCATCAAATAAACCACTACTAAAACATATTATAGTTACAGTAGAAGATGGAACTTTATAAATATTGGAAAAACATCAGGAGGATTATGGTTTTCTTATGTTTACGCGAATTTCACTCGTTATAATAAAACAACTTTTACGGATTTAATCGCGGTTTATTTAGTTTTTTTCAAGCCCCACGTTTCGGATACTTTACAGCAACCATGACCATAGTTGCTCGTCGGGCCCATATAAAAAACTAAATAAACCGCGATAAAATCCGTAAAAGTTGTTTTATTATAATCAGGAGGATTAATTATCTCAGCGGGCAGTTGAGACAACAACTGCCTGATCTGGTTACGTGCCCCTGGGATATTTCCGTACTGATACGACTTAGGTTTCGGTTCGTTTTGACAAAAGAGCGTACGCATATTACAAGGCAAGCCGCTGCAGATCACGAATATTACAGGTAATATCTCACCACGTCGTCGTAGTGGCAGCAGCGCACTATCTGCTTGTTCTTGGCGAAGTCCGTCCGCGGCTGGACCTTCTTCTCCGTTATGGTCACCGATCTCAGGACATTTCTGATGATATATCAGATTTCACAATTAGCTTCATCCATATAGATAAATAAACTTGGAAACGTGTCACTTCGTAATATTAAAATAATTTCTTTTCACTAAATGCATATGGATGCTTATTATACACAGTACATCAGAATAACATTTGGTGTAATTCTTCTTCTTGTCTGTTGGTGATGTTAATGTTTTGCTTAATCTCTAAACCAGCTGGACCTATTTAACGGGTCTTTCACTGGCAAATAGCTGATGTAACAAGGCTGTAAAAACAATTATTATCAATACGATTACGCTCGTAAATCGAAGTTAACGCGGCCCTGGAGCTGACGAGGAGACTCAGACGAGGCTGGAGTTGCTTATGCTAGTGATTATTTCCATAGACTGTATCGTCACATTACATGCCCGTTTCCATCATAAGATCAAGTAGTGCACTGACCCGTCCGCGCCGTAGGAGCCGGCCAGCAGGCTGTGCTGCTCGTCGGCGCCGCGGAACGTGTCCACCAGGTAGCAGTCGTCCACGCGGCTGCGCTGTCGGGGCACAGACCAGGGCGATTAAAAAGCGCTCGCGCGGCAATCCGGTATCTATGAAGCGCGGCTGACGCGCGAGCCGAGGTCCATCGCCGCGTGTAAGCGTGTCGGCTTTACGAGTTTGTTGTATGCAATAAGCCAGAGGAAACTATACTTTCAGAAATAATGTTGAATATTTAGAACTAGGATTATAACTCGGCAAGTTTGCTCATTGATATTTTTTGTATTTTCATTCATCATGCTAGGCGGGAAAGTAAGTCTAGAATCTGGTATGAATTGGTTTGAAAAATATATGTATAACGACCAACAAGAGAAGAAGTGATAATAACATGGCAATCCTTGTTTTCTATTTTTCCAAAATATGTATTTGAAAAACTTCTTTGGGTTGTACTAACACCAAAGTGGGTGAGACTAATAAAATGATCTCTAAATATTGAAACAATTTGCAAATGATTGCGCTACCATATTACTATTATAAATGTCATAAAGTCTTACCTTTATACTCCTACCAATTTTGTCTCTGCTGTAGTTTCTAACTAGATCTCCCGTGTTCACATCCCACATCTGTAGATCGTTGGACTGCGTGATGCAGGAGACCAGACCCTCGTCCAGCCAGTTCAGTTTCTCCACAGCCACCTCCACGTTCATGGAGTACACCAGGGCGTCGTCCTCGTTCGCTTCCATTATGTTGTACACGTTCAAGAGGCCATCGGACGAGCCAGATATAAGAGTTTCCTGTTTTGTTTTGTGGAATTTCACCTGCAATATTGGTTATATATAATATTGGTTGTTGTTTAGTTATTTGGTTATGAGACCTACAGCGAATTTCGTAAAAAATATTCCAATTAATTGACGAAAAAGAAAAGATCATTATGTACAATTAAGAATACACAAGAAATAAAAAAATATATATACAGGGTGATTTTTCGAAGAACGGACATAATCAGGGACGTGATAGATCTTGGTTTCACCAATAAAAGAAATTTATATTCACCAAAAAAACCACAAAAATAACAAAATATAGACAAATGTAAGTAATGCATTGTTGGACTTAGAATATGGTCACCCTATTTTATTATCACGTTCACTTTGCGCGCTAAAAGACAGACGTTAGTGGTAGGTATAAAATAATCGCGTCACGTCGGGTAACGCGTCGCTCGTGCGAATGGGGCCTTAGGTATAACTCGCCCTGAAACGTCGGCGTATTTGATGCATCGTATTTTACTGCCTTAACATATTACTTTACTTGTCGATCAAACCAAATCATTTATTCACGTGAATGTGGATAAATGATTTGATTTGATTTGATCCACGAGTAAAGTAATATGTTAAGGTGTAGAAAAAAAAATGTTTCTTGTAAACTTGTCCAAGATCAATGGTGTCATCGTTCTGTGTCATGATACCTGTGTGATGTCGTCGGTGTGCGAATTCCAGTACCCGCCCAGGGGCTCGGGCCGCCGCTGGTCCCAGAACACGAGGTAGGCGTCGTCCTGGTGCAGCCGGCTGCCCGCGCAGACCACCCTCCCCGTGCACGACACGTCCATACTCTCGTACTCGCGAGTGGTTCCCTCCTCATCTTCAATTGGAAATAATTTAATTAAGGTTTTTAAAAAAGTTTAGGATCTCTCATAAACAACGCAATTATAATAGTACTAATATGTGTAGACAGGAAAACCTATTATTGGCCTTACTGTTAATATTATTCATGTTATTAAAAAAAATTATGTGCATGAATTGTAACGCTGTTGATTTTCAATAAATAAATAAAAATACGTTATATTAAAAACTGGCCAAGTGCAAGTGTGACTCGCGCATGAAGGTTTCCATGCCAAAACAAACAGCCAAACGGTGACTATCACTACGAAAAGCCACCCCCAGTTGGGTCACCTGTTTAAGAAATAAAATATCAGACAAGAATTTATCAAGCTTGCATATTTTTCTCCTTTAAAGGGAAAAAACATATAATTGATAAATTTGATTTATGAACCACTTACAATGACTTATTAATTATTATAACTCACTTTTATATTCCTGGACACAACTCCCACTAGTCCGTGTATCCCACAGTTTGAGTAAGTCATATCCTGCTGAGTATACTAAGTAATCTTCTTTGGGACTGAACACTATTTCGGTTACATTCTTTTGGTGACCGCTGAGTCGACAAACTTTTGTCAGAGATGTATTTGTTAATTTATATACCTCTATTGTGTTGTCTTGTAGGGTTACTGCTATGTTTAGTGATCTGTAAAATTCAATGAGCTAGTTCAAATCTCTCAGAAAATTACATACTATACTTATTTATTTATGGCGCACATTGGGAACTTAAAACATAATTTACTAAGAGAAAGTGTTTGAGAATTATTAACTATTTATAATAAAACTCATACCTAATTAATGTAACACAAAGAGAGACAGGTAATGAAATGGCTCCAAGACAATTTCTTTATCAAAATATGTAATATCAAAATGCAGGCTAGACCCCGCCATTCTAGTATTTGATAGACAATTTATATTCTCAGTGAATACTTTACCTATTACTACTAAAAATATACCTGCAATATACTATATTTACCTAAAAATATAGCACCATAATATATGTATCAGATGTTAATCATTCAATTAAAAAGTTTTTTCAATTAATATGCTTGTATACAAGGGTTACAAAATTCTTAATAAATCTAACATTCACATAGAGCAAATGAAATACAGATATAGCATTAATATATTGTAAAATAATAATAAAAAAATGTATTAAAAACAAACAAGATCAATATGCAAGCAAGTAAATTAAATTGGTTCATTTTTACTGCAGTAAATAGTATTTCAGATTAATTTACAACAACATTTAACACAAATCCATGCATGAAAGGAAGAATGTACCTCTTATATTAATTTGTTAGCAGAGTACTTTTCTTCTGAAAATCACTATCAACTTTCCAGTTTTTATATTACATTAGATAGAATGTTATGTTGTACTCAATGTTTACCACACTACAAATTTAAATCTGTTAGTTCATTATGAATATCAAATTAGGAATTCTACTTTTATTTTGTGAAATATCAAAAGTAAAATCTATAATTTGTTATAAACCAAATTGGACATATTTTGATAACACTATTTATAACAATATTTTCATAATACATACATTATATTAATTTTATTAATCAACAATTACACCATGTAAACTGTGGTAAGTTTGTGCAGAAGTGCCCAGTAGCAGGACCACTCAATCAATAACCATATTATTAGTTTCTGCCTGAAGCCACGTCTATGATAGTATATGTTATCTGATAGTAAAGTTTATTAAAAGGTTACTTGATATCTGTGTGACTATGTGTTTTTCTAATACGGTTTTTAAGAATATATTAAAGAGTAATTACCTGGTCACATCTAATTTATTTATATAGGATTTTTTAAGTGAAACGGCAGTCTCTGTCAGTAAATTATACTTTTTGCTAAATAGTTTCTCTAAGTCTTCAGTTTCAATCGTATCCTTGTCAACTGCGACATCTTCTATTATATCAGTCATTTTTAAAAGCCTTTGTATTTGAATATAAATAATTTTAGAACATCACAAAGAATAGTATTTAATTATAAATTATTAAAACAATAACATCACCACATGTATCTTGACATTTGACACACATATATTTGACAATTGACAGACACGAGACAACTGAATGGTACCATTTTTTAACGGACTGTACAGTGCATTGCCATTTGCCAATGACGAGTATCAAGTCTGTCGTAAACTGTGGTCGTAAGCTATATATAGTCTGTCAACAATAGTGATTCTCCGCAGTATTCGCCAACTAAGGGAGCGTTCAAGTATTACGTAACGCAATTTTGGGATATTTTTAACCCACCCTCCCCCCTATGTAACGCACCGTAACGTATTGCTATAAAAGCAAAACGTTACGCAACACCCAAGGTCACTATTTCTACCTAAAAATGACAATTAAGTGGCGTAAAGAAAAGTCGCTAAAATACATTCGTGTTAACGTTACGTAACGCGTTGTGCAAAGACCCCCACCCACCCATGTAACGCGTCGTAACGTTTTGCAAGACCCCCCTCCCCTTAAATGCGTTACGTAATACTTGAACGCTCCCTAATCACAGTATATAAAAATTGGGTTTTATACATAAACACCATAGAAAACCATTCCAATTAATAAAACACAAAATGGTAAATAATTACCAGGAAACAGAAAAAACATCCGCGCGCTCTGACGCTTCCCGCCGCGCTCCGACATTCTACTACAGGCTATGACCATAAGTTACGACTCATTACTCATAAGTAATGCTTGCTAAAGTTGCTCATGACCAATCCAAGTTACTATTATTTATGAATATAGAATAACGAGCCTTAATTTCGTCGGCAATAGACCTATCCAACACAGTCATAACGACTGCCAAGAGAACTTCTTACCAAGAATTTTAGTTATATCAGTAGTCAATAGTTGATTCTTGAAATACGTACAAGCAACACCAATCTACGAGTACCGTGATTTTTGATACCCTCTGGCCCTAAGAGTGTTCAAAGCGCATTATCATTAGGGCATAGACGTCTTCGTTGTATTCTTGGCGTATGCCAAGTTTTCGTAGTATTAAATTACTCTATGATGCCAAGTATCGATGCCATTTTTTATAAGGTACGTTACATTTAAATTCTAATGTTTGTGACCATGATAAATTAAGAATTTTTCTTAAAATCGGAATTTTCACCATGTAGATAATATTAATTTTAAGTTCTCGGTATTTAGGTACTCTTGCTGACAGTAAGCAGTATATAGTAAGCTATAAAGAAACAGGTTCGCAATATACTTAATTGACGTCACACCTAAGTGCTCGAATGTATATTGGGGCCATGGACGTAATAAATCATATTTAGTAAGTAGTAAGTTAGTGTCCACGATCGGAACCTATGGTGGCTATCATTTTGAGGAATGAACCCCAAAAAGAAAAGAAACATCATAATGAATATATTTTATTTAAATAATATTCTTTAAACTATAATAAATATTGTATCTGTTCACTAATCATAGGTTAATTACAAATAATCTTAATATATATATTTCTTGTGTGCGTGTGTATGTGACTGAACTCCTCCTAAACGACTGGACCGATTTGAGTGATTTTCTTTGTGTGTGTTCAAGTAGATTCGAGGATGGTTTAGATTCACAAATCAGACCGGCAGATGGCGCTGCAGTCGGTATCTAGGTTATTGATCTGTACTGCCACTATCGATTCGTATCTAAAGGACAACGTCTGTGGGGTCCGCTAGTATATATTATAAATTTTATATCCATTAAAATAATTATCTATTAACAAGAAAAAAAAAATATATCTCACAACTTAATTACAATAATTTATACTTCCTCGTGCCTTTATGACGAGGACCAACGCGTTCGATGTCTCCCGCAGCCAGCCTGGCCACGAGGGTTCGCAGCGGGAGAGGACTGACACTGCTTAGCTCCGAGCTCTGATCAGAAAACGCCCACCGGATGTATCTCTCCATTCGAATATGATCTGCAACAATTCAGAATATCAGCAATTAAAAAAAAGGTGTGTTTGCGATTCAATACACACCGACATTTGCTCTCTCGCTCTTTTGTGTTTGTGTCTCTTACCTGTCGTTTTTTCCGTTGCATCCGGCTTGAAATCACAACGATTCTAAAGAAGTTTCACTTCAAAAGAAGGGATCCTTACCAATGGCCGGATCGACAATGGCGAATGCCCGCTTGAGCGCGTCGACGCCGACGACTCGGCCGGCGGCGCGGCCCCGGGCTCCGCCCAGCTCGGCTATCAGCTCGCGCAGGTACTTGTCCTGGGCCAGTTGCCGTTGCCGGTACAGTTCTCTGGCGAGCTCCACGCGGTCGAAACCCTCTTCATTCTACATGAAATCATAAACACGTAAGTGGTTACCGGGACTGAAGCCTCCTCTGCTGAAAACTGAATCTGCTCCTAAAGACTAATAAATGAAAAACAGTACCGTCTAAGGATATTCGAGAGAAACGAAGCCTTATAGTGACTAAAAAAGGATAGGAACTAATTGTTAAAAAGTCATGAAAAAGGGACTGGAAGTGAAAAACCAGCGAAGTGCAAGTAGGCCTGGCGCGCACACGCCGAGTGTCCATATTGAAACTTTACTTAAAAAAATCTTAAAATTAAAAATCGTACAACCTTAATCGTCCTAGTGCAGCGGTCAGTGAGGCTGTTATCATTCCCTTACCTCATAAAATAGTTTGTCCAGGTTGACTTCGGTGTTGTTCAGTTTGAGCTTCAGTTGTTTCTTCACCACGTCCGTCAAGTTCTTTATATCCACTTCACTCTTCAGAGGGAACGTTGTTCGAGTTACTTTCTCAAAGTCTTCTATCGACACGGTCTATGTAATAATATTTAATAATCGAACAGTATTATTCTACTTACAAAAAAATGTGTTTGCAATTTCAAAACTGGTCCTTTAATTCAAGGGTGCCGTATCTAAAAGTTTTGTCATAACAATTCTATGGAACAAACAAATCTTCTAACTCATCCGTGATGGATTCACAACAGGCATACTAAATATAAACCACTACATAGCGGACCGGAGACCCTCACCTCTCCGTCCCTGCTCTGCTTGTACAGCTGGTCCCGGAGCGCGGCCCACTGCGCGCGGTGGCCCCAGTAGATGTGCTCGCTGAGGTGCCCCAGCAGCACCCCCCAGAACAGCCTCACCTGCGGCTCGTCCAGCATCTGCTCCGCGCCCGCGCACAGGTTGTACGCCCACTCCGCGCGCACAGACGCCTGCTGGTACCTATGACAAATATTTTACAAAAAATTGGTTGTCTGTAAAGTCGGTTTACGGACGGTAGTTTGACGTGACAACGTCAAACATTACATGCACGAACCAAACTGAGCCGATCATGCCGCGCTCTCGCTTTCGGAACGCTACATGACGTCATCTTTTTCGTGCATGCTGCCCGTAATAGCGAGCTATTAGACGTTGTCACGTCAAAATTAAGGGAGCGTAGAGCAATGAATGTTACTTGGAATAATATTGAGGCATCAGTCATCCTCGATAATAGCAATTAAAAGTACTTATGATGCAACAACTTTTACAGATATTATCACACACAAGTTTTAAAGAATAAACGATTTTTATCTATGGATCTGGGTCAACCCCCTTACCTTATTGTCTCGTATGATATTTACCTGTCCTCAAAGTACTTGGTGACGTAATCCTGCATGGACATGTCCCCGCCGGCTTGCTGCTTGCCGAGCCAGATGTCGTTGATGATGACGCTGACCTCGCGCCGCGAGAGCCGGAGGTTGCGGACCTTACCCTCGTATCGTAGGTAGGGGGGTATCACGGGATCCGTGCCCTGGAAAAGGTTTTTGTGGTGAGATAAACAGTGGAGCTACGAGATTTTTTCATAACTTTTTCATTTTGTAGGTTGATGTTGTAGCATAAATCTGTGTAACAGAATTTTTTAAGAAAGGAACACATGACTTACTAAGCCATCAAAATACTCGAGATGCTCGCTCTCAGCTGCTGGTCCCAGTTCCTTCAGCAGCACTCGCAGCATGTCCCTCGACGACAGGCCATTGGCCAATTGTCGCCATCTGTATATTGGTAAACGATTTCTAGTTGACTTTCTTGGACACGTGTACTCAGAAGTCAGGGCCGATTTGCGAGTGTCCGGTTGGCTGCGCGACATTAGTCTTTTTTGAAATTGCCCTAAAGTAGCGTAAATTGTTCATTAAGCTTCCAAACAAGTCAGCAACGCGAACATACTACACGACGCGTTCTTAAATTGTATATGTGAAAGTTATAAGTAGAAACTCTTCGTCACGGCGCAGTTTTATCAATCTAGAAATAAAAAAATGATACCTATCTTTCCCGCCACCTATGAAGTCTGCGCAGATGTCCCAGCGAGGACGAGGCGTGCCGCTTCGCTCCAGCTCCCGACATCTCTCCTTACACTCCATCAACTCTTCTTCTGTACTCTTTTTGTGAGCTGCAATTTAGGCTTACAGCTAGAATTAATCTGAAGAATTTTTATGCAACCATCTCATACACTATATGACGAGCTAGCAATACTTGCCTATGTATAGATACAGTGAGTACAATGTTTCCACGAACACAAAAAAGTTCTGATTGGAGTCGGAGCTTTTTAGAAAAAAAGAGTTCTGATCGAGGCAGTGGCCAGAGACTAATCCATTATCCACTACTATTCTATAACCTCCTCCTTTTTTTGAAGTCGGTTAATAAAGCACGATGTTTGTCCTTGTAATGCATTATCTAAATAATATTGTCAGCTTTCCTCTCCTTATCACAAAAATGCAGGATGGAACATACGCAAACCCAAAAAGGCGTGCCTTTTCTCTCCTTCTAAATTCTAATGTAGATTCTCTGAACGGATTCTTGTTGTACTTGTGATAGCAGATAGAACAAGGTTTTATTCATCTTATTGTTATGTATAAATGGTTTCGATGTTTTTCTTGATAATAATCTCAGGTAAACTAAATATGAACATATATTATGTGATAGAACAATAATTACCCACGATACGCTTGTACGCGTTCTGTAAAGCTTCATATTCAGTGGTCACGGTGTTAAGGTTCTTGTTGAGGTCGTAATATTTGGACTCCAACGCGTCAAAGTCACGCCGCGGCACGGTCTCGGAATATTCCTCTGTCATCTTCTTTAAATTTGCTTGTGTCGTGGAAAGTTGTTCCCTGGTCAAAGATAATAACTAAGGCAGAGCTATGGAGAGTTTAACGCTGTTTCAGTAAAAAGCAAACCAAGTCCACTTGGGATGAGTGAAGGTAAATCATTTATTTGTCGCGTATCGTGTAACTTCGGTGCCTATAGTTACATTGGCTATTGTGGCCCTCCTTTCCGAAACTGTTTGACGGAAAAAATGAGAAATATTTAACATGGTAAGCAAGGTTACCCAAGCAGTCGATTTGTACTTGTGTCAAGTGGTACCACCACCATATAAAATACGGTATCAGGTTATGGCAAAATCATTGCTTATGTGAATTCTTACGCGTATGCACGTACTACGAGTAGTTTACGGCCCCACGACAGACCATCCTACGGCCACGGACACTGTATTTGAAATAACGCTACTGTTTCAAAATATTATTTCCATACCGGCATCTGTCAAGCGCGATCCTCAACACGACCGGGTCCCCTCCCTCCACGGCGGCCCTACTCGTGCCATCCAGTTCCTTTAGCTTGAGTTGCAGGGCTACGTTCTCGAAGTACAGGGTGTAGCGCGCGTCGCGTTCTCGCATCAACGATAGGTAATCGGAGAACTTGTCATCTTTTGTCTAAAATATAGCATTTGTACATAGTACTTTTACTGTATAGCTCTGTATTTTAAAGAATATATGTAACCTATATACTAACTTTTCCCATGTCCTTTTTTAGTTTAATAATTTCAAAAGTCAATTTAAGATTCTCTTCCCTTAAGTTTTCATTTTCTGCATTAAATTTTTTAACTATGGCACCCCACTTCTTTTTCCTCGCAGATATGCCAAATACCCTCTGGAAGGATTTTTTTTTAGATTTTTTTATTAATTTGTGGCACAATACATTTTTGTAGATGGTGGGTTAATTTTGTTATTCTACAATTATAATCACTTAGTAAAGGGCATTAGTCTATTTAAAATTAAATACTTAACAAATAGAAAAGCCCTCTCAGGGCAAAACTTTGGAGTGCTCCTGGTAACACCAGTGCACTTAATAACAGCGTTTTACCCTGCAATAAAACGCTTATTAACTACTTACCTCATTCAAAGCCAAAATAAAAATAATGAGAGTGGCAACACTATTTTTCGTATGTGTGGCGGAAACAGTACCTCAACGACTTCAATATCCTCCCACGCTAGCCCCTATTGGCTACTGTTTTAGTTCTTAGTTTCTCCACCAGGTAGCAGAGTTGAGCTCTATAGAGCACAACCATCTTGGAATCATTGCGCTCAAAATCCAGGCAGAATTCAAAGTTGGCTTTGAATGAGGTAAGTAGTTAATAAGCGTTTTATTGCAGGGTAAAACGCTGTTATTAACTTACTGTACCGTAATTCAAAGCCAAAATAATGAGAGCTGTCTGATATCGCCTGGTGGAAAAGAGATGCAATAATATCAAATAAGTAATGCATACATTTTAAACTTTTGATGTAGTCACACTATTCATTACTATAAAAGTAAAAAAGGTTAAATAATAATAATGATAAAACTTATCTTGAAACAAAAATTTATATTTACTTATAAGTATGACAATGATTCTTATGATAATAAATTAATATAAGTAATAATCGAATAAGCATACACATCGCCTGAAAGCATTAATAAGTGAAATTATTACTCACAGAATATTAATACTAACTACATATAATGTATTATAATGAAACATTATAAAACATAAACATAAGAACGCGTAAACATAAGAAAACAATACATATAATGTATACATAAAAATTAAATTACAATTGGTGTAATTATGTACTTCAGGCACAAATTTTATGACAAAATTTTGAAATAAGCTGTGAACGCGTTTTAAGCGTGGATGTTATAAGTTTTACAATATAATTAATAACAAAAAAAGAAATATTAAAAATAAACTTATACGAATTAGTCAATCAATTAATAATCAACTTGCTATGGGAGAAAACATAGCAGATACCACATTTGTTTGGTTTTGACTTGACTTAATTTGACGACAGTAATACTTTCTAAAAGTTTCCTGCGATCGCCAGTTGCCTCTAGCTAGTATTTCATCTAAGGGACAATTTAAAACCCAGTTTTTTGATGCCACTGCGGGTCTAAAACTGCCAGCACTTGCCTTGATCCCAGCCTCATGTAGCAGTCGTCGCACCCATCCACCGATCACAGCGCGTGACGCTGGCTTTGGCTCACCGCAAGCCGTGATGAATAGGCTGTCGCTTTCGCACTGGACCCTTCTGTTAGCTGATAATTTTATGACTTGTCTTACCCAATAGACTGGATCGATATTTTTATGTTGAGTATTTTTATTCAGGCGCCACCCAGATTGTCTTACGTCAGACTTGTCAGTCTTTGACCCGAATCTAGGCCAAAACACAATGCAATCATCTGAACTAACAAAATGGTCGTTATCAATTGCTAGTAGCGTTAAGTCGTGGACACGACGCCCAGAACAAAGTAGCAAAAGAGTCGCGGCCCTCTTAGAACACTGGTATAAATTATCATGATTCGTATCGTTGTCGAGGAGCCATGCGCTTAGTTCATCGACGTCCCAGATGGGAGGTTTAATAGTCTGTTTTGTTTGTTTATTAGAAATAGACAAAATAATTTTCTTTACGAGTATATGAGAACTTAGTCTTTCAGATGAGTCAGGGTTGCACAGTGTGGATATAGCTGATTTATATACTAGAATAGTGTTATAAGATAATTTATATTTTTGATATAAGTCTGACAAAAATCTAGCAAATTGGGAACCAGTAGGGTTGCTAGGTGTTTTTAAATTATGAAATGTACACCATTCTAACCACTTTTTCCATGCATTTTCATAAGTTTTAAGAGAAGAAGGGCGCCAACCTGATTTTAAAAGATCCTTTTGTTCAGGTGTCCAATCTTTTAACGTCGACGTCCACCCCCACATCTCCAGACTTGTAGGGTCATTTCGTCGACTCTCGGAGGGGCCCTGCCGGTTGCTGTGTCCACCAGTACCCGGTGAAGACGGTGAATTGTGAAGGGCGGGGACAGGGCTCGTCGCTTGATGTCGGGCCTCCAGAACACCTTTTCCCATAGGGGAACCACGACCAAGTAGATTCCTTGGGCCGAGTTCAAGTGAGTCAAAATCCTGGGGATAAGAAAAGGAGGTGGGAAGACCCACGCCAGATGAAAACTCCATTCTCGGCTGAAGGCATCGTGAAACACTGCGTTTTCGTCGTTCATATCGAGGCTCACGTAGGATGGAACGACATGAGCTGAATTTGATGCCATCAAATCTATTTCCGGGGTTCCCCATTTGTCGAAAATTACCTGGGTTATTTCTGGTAGCAAGTGCCATTCCGGAGGTGCTCGGTAGCGGGAAAGATGATCCGCTTCGCAGTTCATTTTGCCTGGTAGATAGTGGACTACGAGGCTTATATTGAAAGTGTCGAGAAGGGCGAAGACTTTGCGAACGAGATACATAAGAGCGGGGGACTTTGAGCCTCCTTCTTTTTTCAAATACGAAACCACAGTTTTGTTGTCGGTCTGAAGCATAATTGAAGAGTTGGCTAGGTAATGACATTGATCTTTTAAGGCATAAAGTACTGCTAGCATCTCCTTTTGGTTGGAATGCAAAATCACCTCGTGCCGAGTCCAAGGACCGCGAGCTTCGTGATCGTCTATTCGAGCGCCCCATGCGATTCCAGAAGCGTCCGTCGAGAGAAAATGTTTTACTGGGGGATGATGTAGGCGAGAAGGAGCATTGCAATTCTTTATCCACCATTTCAGGTCGCGAAGTACTACGACTGGGACTGCGTAGCGACGACAAGAACGAATTCTTATTAGAAAATTGCAAAATCGGAGTAGTTCCCGGAAGTTCAAGCGGCCTCGGGGGACCACGAAGCTGGCAAAATTTACTAGCCCGACAAGGCTTTGGATTTCTCGTAAATGTGCAGTTTTTCTCTGCAATATAGGTAGAGTTTTCTCGAGAATAGATTCGGTCTTCTTTAGGGGAAGCCATTTGAGACCAAGCCATGGATCCCAACTGATTCCGAGAAATTCTAGCCCCTTTTGAGGAGTTAGAATAGATTTGTTGAGGTTGATTTGCCATCCTAGATTTGTCAGTAAATTTACTGTATATTGGATTTGAATCGAAAGTACAGTCTGGTCTTGATTGGCAATTAGATAATCATCCAGGTAAGATATAATCCTTATGCCTTTGTCTCGCAAGGTCTGCGCGACCCAATTGCTTAACATTGCGAACACATGCGGCGCAGTCGCCAGGCCAAAAGGGAGACACGTCATTTGATATAATTTTCGGTTGTACATCATCCTTAGGAACCTTCTGTGAGAATCCGCAACGGGAACATGAAAATATGCATTCGATAAATCGATCTTCGCCAAGTAATCGTATGGTTGTAAAAAATTTGGAACTTTCTGCATATTTATTAGTTTGAATTTGCTTACAATTACAAATTTGTTCAATAATCGGAGATTGAATATGGGTCTCAAGCTGCCGTCGCTTTTGGATGTCAAAAACATCGGCGAGATAAAACTCGGGGAACTGTGCACTTTCTCCAAGGCACCAGTCTTTATTAAGGTATCTATAGCGACTGACATTTGGGGAGAGTTTCGAGTCTGAAATTTTTGGCAACTCGAAGAGGGTACCCACAGCGGTGGTTTTTGCTTTAAAGGGATTCTGTAACCCTGAATAATTTTTATTATAGATTTTGGAGCATGGAGACTTTTCCAAACATGAACAAAATTCGCTAAGCGACCGACAACTCGATCGTCCGAGTCAAAATCTACGTTTCGATTGAAACATTTTGTTGGGTGTGGCCTTAGTCTGACCTTTAGTATTGTCAAAATTAGACCTCTGGCGAGATCTGTTCGTGTCCGACCTTAGCATGTCCTGGTTTTGCGCAAACCGTTTATTTTGTGTATATCCTTGCAGTGGATAGGTAGGATACGAGTAATTATGAAAATTAGGCACCAAAGGTGGTGCTTGGATCGGTTGATAAGAGTACACATTTTGTGCAAAATTAGGCGTGAACCGGGTAAATGGACCCCTCTGTTGTGGAAAACGGGCACCCTGCGCGGGTGTTCTATAATTCGCACTTGAGCTAGCCTGCGCGGCTGTTCTTTGCATTGAAGGTCGTACCGGCCAAAATATTTTACTACTACCGCCGGCTTTTTCAATGGCCAATGAAAACTGTTCTTTGTTAAATAAGTTATGGCTAGTAGGAGGTATTTTACGTAGGACTGCTCGTAAAAACTTATCTTTGACAGATCGTAAATCGAGTCCCTTCGTTGTTCTATCATGTCCGCCCTGTGCCCACAAGCTAGTTGGAACATATCACTAGAAATTTTATTGTACGGACCTTGCACAAAAATTTCATTAATTTTGTCTTTAATAGAAGACACAGTTAAATCGTTGGAATTTTCAGAAACCCAAACTAAAAGCGTTTCAAAACCTGCCTGCGCGGCATCTTTTTGTTTTAATATAGCTTGTGTAATAGCGGCATAGCTGCGTTCGGCGAGACACAAACTAGGATATTTATCAAAGGGTTTAATTTCATCATTACATTCGAGTTCTACGAATCCGGGGGTAGAACAATATAATTTTTGAACATCTGAATATCGTACGTCGCTCCACTCGGGTGCATCGAAATGTTGACCCGATTTTAGTAAATCTAAATGATCTTGAGATGCCTTTGGTAACGACGGCTCTTTTAGTATAGTATTAATGGAAAAATTTACGCAGCTGTCAACTTGATTAGAGGTCACGGATAAATCTATGTTTTCATTGTCGGAAAATATTTCACCACTAACATTCAAACTCAAATTATCATCATCATCATTATGTAAGGGCACTGAAAGCGGTTGCCTAATGGGGCAGTTGTGATACGATTGGAAAGACGATTGAGCTAAAAAGTTTTGAATATTACTGACCTGTTCGGTGAGTTTACTTAACTCCCCTTTATAAAATTTTTAGATGAGCCATCTGCTCATCTACTTTTCCGATGTAGCTTTAAGGCCTTAAGGCCAACAGCATAGATCCTTTCGAAAAAAAAAAAAAAAAAAAAAAAAAAGCCTTCCTTTTGTTTCGCGCCCCTACAGCAGGAGGACCGGATTTGGAACTCGAAGAACTGGAACTACTATCTTGTTCCGAACCCATTATACTTACTACAATAATTTAGAAGTCGCACGGTAAGCCGTAAACTTTTCGATTAATATGCACAATTTAAAAAAAAAAAAAAAAAATGTACACTTAAAAAAGTTTAATATGAAGTTACTAGAAATTACACGTAAATTAATATTCATCCGCACAGCACGAAAAATAAACCGCCAATGATTCCAAGATGGTTGTGCTCTATAGAGCTCAACTCTGCTACCTGGTGGAGAAACTAAGAACTAAAACAGTAGCCAATAGGGGCTAGCGTGGGAGGATATTGAAGTCGTTGAGGTACTGTTTCCGCCACACATACGAAAAATAGTGTTGCCACTCTCATTATTTTTATTTTGGCTTTGAATTACGGTACAGTAAGTTAATAACTACTATAACTTACTCTATATGTAACTACTTCACATTATTTAATACTTTGTTGACTTTTTAAACTCAATTCTTATTACAATTTTTTTTTAACTTGACATTGGAGAGGTGATAATTAAAAGCAAAACTAGTTATATTTTTACATTTTTAAATAACATCAGTAAATAATTTTAAAAGGCACAATATTTAATAGTATAGGTCTTGATATTTGATAGCGAACATGTGTTACTGTTTTAACTATTTCTCTTTAACCATTCTTGTACATTCTTGTGTATGTTAGCAATATCCTCAGCATATGTGCGGCAACACCCACCCACATACCTAACATTACAATCCAACCAGCTATCCACATAGCCCGCTAAAGGCTTACATTTGTCCTTATCAATCCATCCCATATCTGGATTATATTTTTCTCCTGAGTTTGGATATGTTACGAATGGTATTTTAATGTCTTCGTTATCATTTAAAGTTGAAACAACATTAGCCACTATATCCGGCGAGCAGCAGTTAATGCCAACACCGACTAATTGGCCAGAATTGATCTCCCAACACTTTCGGGCAACAGATTTAAAATTCTCACCATGCACTAAGCTAGTATCATCTTTACAGCTAAATGATATCCATGCTTTAACACCGGGATACTCCTTCAACATGTTGACAAGCACCAGAGCCTCTTCTTCACATGGTATTGTTTCAATTGCTAAAAGTTTTACTCCAGCACCTACCAATGTGTCTATCCTAGGCTTGTGCCACTCTTTCATGAGTTCTGCAGGGGTCTTATCGGCATAGTTACCAGTATATTCTGAGCCGTCATGTAAATATGCTCCGTATGGTCCGATAGATCCAGCTATAATAATATTCCGAGTAGGCAGACATTTATTAATACATTCTTGATCATATTTTTGAACAGCTTCCTTAGCCAAGTCTACGGCGAGTCTTATAAGGTCATAAGCTTGACATTCAGTTACGTTAAATCGTTTCATAAACCCTTGAATTGATGCTTGATAAGTATTAGTACTTATGATATCGGCACCCGCTCGCAGAAAATCTAAATGTGTCTTCATGACATCCACAGGGTTAGTCCGAAGAAAGCTTGCTGTCCACAAAGGATCTCCATCTGCAGTAGAGCCAACGTGCCGAGATATTTGTGAAGAAAATCCACCATCCAAAACGAAAATTTTCGGAATTTCTTTCGTAGAAGTCATTTTACTTTTTCTATAACTGATCTTTGATAAGTTTTCTCGCTCACTAAAGAGTGAAGTTGTTATCACTTATCAGTTATTATAAACTTTCAATGACCATTGACCTGACCCACACAACACACTATACAGAAAATAAGTAAAGTAAGATTTAAATCGTTTAAATATTGTTTTCTCTCATACTGATTCGGTTTGTTATTGTTTTTCAAAGACGTTTTATTTTTCTTTGTTTTTTTTCCTTCGTTCCCATTGGAACAGGCTAAGACCAGAGGTCATGCTTCCATGTCTGACGTAAGCTACACATATTTTGTGTGAAGAAGAAGGAATGGCGGGAAACGCTAAGGGAGGGCCCCGTCCCCTACGCCACCATCAATCAATTATAACTCCAAATCCATCCATTCCGAAACAGTCCGCCACAACATTTGCGAACCAATCACATTATAATATATGGATCGAGTTTTGAAGACAAACACTATAGAAAACCACCAGAACAGTCACTATATATAATACCGCCGAAAAAGTCCCATACAGAAAACAGCCCCAGAACAATTTCCGCAGCATTCGCGAACCAATCACAATATAACAAATTGCGTTTTTAAAACAAATATTATAGAAAACCACTCCGAAGTAACAAAACTGGAAATAATAATTGATTAACGGAAAACAGAAAAAACACGACCGTTAGCCTAGACGTTTCCCACCATTCCTCCTCTTTAATTGTTTTTTCGTATATTTGTTCCTGTTGGAACCGGCTAAGACTAGAGGTCATGCTACCATGTCTGACGTAAACTACACATAGTCCGTGTGAGGAAGAATTTTCTTATTTACATCAAAAGTGATATCTTGGGTATATCAGGTTGTACTCTAAAGTATCAACCCTTATATGTCCCACTGCTGGGCACGGGTCTCCTCCTCGAAATCAGGCGAGAAGGCAGTGGCGTAACTATACCACCTGGGGCCCGTGGCAAAATTTGCCAGATTTGCAGATGGTATAATGATGAGAATGGGATGGGGCCCTTTGCCGTCCTAGTAAAAAGAGTTGGTGGTTTATTAAAATTAAATTCTAACGTGACTATTCTTATGTCCCGTTAAAGTTTTGTAAACATGTTAGGTTATTTCTGAGCCCGTG
Source organism: Lycaena phlaeas (assembly GCA_905333005.2). Classification (NCBI taxonomy): domain Eukaryota; kingdom Metazoa; phylum Arthropoda; class Insecta; order Lepidoptera; family Lycaenidae; genus Lycaena; species Lycaena phlaeas. Next base: position 510,865 of record HG995182.1, read on the forward strand.
GCCTCTTGGGCCGGCGCCCTTTTAGGTCGGGGGCCCGTGGCATTTTGCCACCCCTGCCACCCTGTAGTTACGCCACTGCGAGGAGGGTAATAGGCTATAGTTTACCGATGCGCTGGCCCAGTGCGGGTTGGTGAACTTTACATATCTTCAAAGACTTAATCTCATCAGGTATGCAGGTTTCCTAAAGAAGTTTTCCTTTACCGGTGAGCGAACGATGGTCTCGTGTTCGGGGTGCACTTAGAAATTTAGAAAAACCCATTTTAAGGCACACACGGGGGGTCAGCATCAAACCCGGCATCTCTCGAATAAGAGGCCGAGTCCATCCACCACTGGACCTTCGTCGCTCAAAGGTTGTACTCTGGTAGTATGTAAATAGAATTAACTAAGAAAGAGAACACAAAACACATACATCTTGTGTTTCAAATAGCTTTATCCTTTCATCTCTAATTGTGATGGCGTCCTGATAGGCTTTCTTAATATTCTTCAGTAACATTGAACAAGTAATAGTTTTGTTGATTAATTCATTCAGAGCGTCTTCGTATATCTGTAAATTAATAATTAATATGAGGTCTTGGAGTCTGTAATTACACTGACATCCCACCTGCCTTCTCCGAATTTTTCAACTGCATGCATGCAGTTCATGGATAGAGACGTCCCACAACGGCAAGCCTTCGACGGGTTGTGTAGATTGCGATATCAAAGCAAGCATCTTATATCAGAATTGAAAATCAGTATGTGCTGATTGCTCTCACCTCTAATACTTGGTCCAAATATTGCTGTTTTCTTTCTAAAAGTTCACAGTCATTTTGTTTTATAAACTTAAGCCGATCTTGTACCTTAAGTTCTATGTTTTGTATATATTTTGGAGAGCAGTATTGCATTTTATGTTCCAAATTAATACTTGATTCAATATAAACTGCTTTGACGGAATATAATTTGTACATTGGAGAATTTTATCTAAATATCGTTGGAGATTATCAGTTGTTATTCAATAAGCTTAGATAAATATTTAACTACATTTTGTATTGTATCTTTTACGTGTACCACAAATGAAGTTCTCTGTCCTCAGTTGGTTCCAACTGTAGTTCATTCATCATCTTTATCAGCACAGAAAACAGAAAAAGCAACTGTTTTTATCAGTCGGTGGTGATCATACGTCAATTGTTTTAATTTTTCTATCATACCTACTCTGTGAACTATTAAATCGCTAGCATACCTGCTTATCTGATTAGAATACTTAGCACACAAGGGGTGAATATGAAGCCAAACTGTCATGGACGTTAAATATTTTGACGGTACATTCATGGTTACTATGATAAATATGTTAAGTACCTATAGGTGATAATAATTTCTATGTGTGAATGTCATGCAGGAAAATCTTTCAAGCCCTATGTAATAATTAGACTGAGAGATAAGATCAGGCTGGATCAGGCTATGGCTATCAAAATCAACGAGTTAGGCGGAACAAAGAGGTGTACTCCTTCAACAGCCTCCATCGCAGTGTGTTCCGGGAGGCACTAATCTTTGTCAGAGTGCTCTCGTATACCGCGTCTATTTGGAATATTTGCAAAGATTTAAGCCTCATAATATACTATTCATATACTATATAATTCCTTGCAATGCAAATATGAAATTTTAGGGCTTATAGGCTTATTTTGAAAACTCGCAATGAATTTGTGTATGTACTATGTACTCGCTCTGTCCGCAAGACGTGTGCGGTGCGGGAGTTCGACCACCTTGCGCGGCGGACTATGTGAGTCAGCTGTTGTAGTCTGGCCGTAACGTAAAGTAACGGTATGAACCGATTCAATAAACAATTACATTGATGATTTTTCAGGCTTCGGGTAAAACTTAAGCCCTATTCTTCCGCGGGACCGACCTGAAAGGGAGGGTGAGAGTTACCGGGAGTTGCATTGCAGATCAGAAGGGTTAGGTCCAGACGGAGCCCCCATATAAAGTCTCTAGGGCTATTGACGGAGGGCAGGCAGTCCTGGACGGTAATGGGTCAGAAGAAGACCGACGAAGGTGAGGTGTCCGTCAATTGGGCTTCTAGCTGTGGACGACGTACAACGTTTGATTCGCTTCCAACAACGCCCCTGTGTTTGTGTCAGGCTTAGGAAGGGGTTAACTGGGTTAACTTAAGCCTAGTGTGGCCTTGGTTCAGGCCTTGTCGTGGCGGTGGGGCTTAGTAGCCCAGGGTGAACCCAGTACCTTGGATGAAGCGAATTGAGTCGAGAGGCTCTTTGTACCTCTCTTATAAGAAGAGGGTGTAAAAGAGCAGGGGAGAAGATAGGAACCTCACCTCATTGTACTGTCCCGACGTTGGGAGGGGTTATTCTGGGGTGCAGGACAACCCCTCTACGGAAGTGGCGTCGGTCCCTTTAAGGGACTGACTAGACGTCGAGGTGCCCTGTTGCAAGCAGATCCGGGGCACCTTACCAAAGGCGGCATTAGTGGCACTCGCCGGGTTTTAGTGGGTAGAGCTGCGTCCACTTGTCGGGCGCAGCGAGTCCCACATACTCGCCTGGGGAGATCCACTCTCCAGCAGGATGCGTTAGCGCATTTTCCGGCGCAAAAGAAAAAAAAAAGCATAGTGTGGCCTGAAATCACGCGACTGTTTAGTAGCAGCCGGGCGTTCATGCACACTGGGTGTGCAAGTAAAACCGTAAAAAGTGGGATTAGTGGTCATTTTACTAGGCACTATACACCTGGCGTATCTATTTATATTATTTCCACCACCACTTCATTATAAGTTAAGGGCTGGGCTAACTTAGTGTGATTGTAGAATAATATAATATAAAATGTTATTTCAACTTATACTGTGTTATCGATTTTTTATATATTTTGCTGCCTTTTTCTTTTTATTCAATATATTTGACTATACTCAATTTATTCATTATAATATTATAATCTATGGATATAATAGTGCTGCCATCTAGAACAAATATTTAAAAACTAGTGTATGTGACGTCACTGACAGACGAAGGCTGAATTACAGAAATTAGAAATGGCTGCGATGGGTAGTGGACGGGGGACGATGGAAGCCCAAAATAATGTGCAAAGTGCTACTATAGATCGTTTAAAATTGCTATATCCCAATGTTAATGAAGAGGAAACACCACTGCCAAGATCGTGGAGTACAAAAGACAAATTTAGCTACATCGGGCTCTCTCAAAATAATCTACGAGTACACTACAAAGGTAAGAAGTTTCAAGGTTTGTTTATAGATTACTTATTTGCCGTACCCTATTAACTTATTTTAGGGCTGTTTTAAATTCTGTCAGACATAAAAATAGCGTTTTAAAGTATATTTAATTAATTGACGTGTCAACAATTTGCTATAACGCCAAGGCATTAGAAAACTGTCCGTCACTCAAACAAAGAAATCAGCTGATCGTATATTTTGTATCAACACATAAGTTAATGATGACTTTGCTTTTTAAATTTAATTTCACTGCGAAATGTAGCTTGCAGTAGTTAAATTACTATGTTATATAATTTAATAAATTCAACCGTTCGATAATGTACAAGGTCTCTCTTAGAAATGGCAGACAAAAAGATACGATTTATTACTTTTGCAATATGAATAGATTTCAATTTTGTTATTTCAAAAAGATAGTATAATTAAACGATAGATAATTATATAAAAAGTAGATCTTGTAAAAACATCACCTACAACATGATTTTAAATATATAAACAAAGAAAAATAAATATTACGTAAATTTATTTAAATGATACTAGAATAAAGAAAAAACAAATATTATAATGAAACAAATTTACGGATTTTATCACGGTTTATTAAGTTTTTTATATTTACTCTGCGATAAAATCCGTAAATTTGTTTCATTATAATCAGTGAAATTCGCGTAAACATAAGAAAACAATGTATAAAAACAAATATTTCGAATTCTTTTTATTTTTTGTAATATAAATTAAATCTTTTTACTATATTAGAGTTTAAGTGATACATACATAAAAGGATTTCTTTTTATCTGTCTGTGCCACAGCTGTTGTTGTGGCTAAATTCTGTTAAAATTATCTGACACAATTGCACCTATTTTGATAGATAACTGATATTATATTGACAGCCTCTGTGGCTCAATGGTTAGGGCGTTGGTACTCAAGCCCGGAGGTAGCGGGTTCGAATCTTACCAGGGAACAAAAAAGTTTGTGTTCCTGGGTCATGGATGTGTATTAAATATGTGTATCATATAATAAAAATCTTAAATGTATGTATTAATATAAAAAGTATTAAATATATGTATTTCCGTTGTCTGGTATCTGTAACACAAGTTCTTCAGAAACTTAGCACGGGACCAGGTATAAAAGCGTCCATAGATATTATTATTATTACTAGCAGCGCCCCGCGGTTTCACCCACGTACTTCCCATTCCCGTGGGAGTACAGGGATAAATTATAGCCTATAATATTATTGTTAAGTTACATTAAAATACATTCAGTAGTTTTTACATGAAAGAGCAACAAACATCCATACTTACAAACTTTCACGTTTATAAAATTAAGAAAGAGAAAGATATTAGTAATATAGTAAGATATAATATACTAGTGGACTCGACAGACTTCGTTCTGTCAAAACAATTAATTTGCAATAAATAAAATTGCAATCTCAAATTTGAGAAATAAACTATCCTATCTTTTAAGTTGGAGAAAAGCACACATTTTAAAAGAAAAAACATTAAAATTGGTTAAGTGGTTTAGGAGTCCATTGAGGACAAACATTGTGACACGAGATTTATATATATTAAGATAAGGAGTAACGAAGGCTGCAAAAAATGTCATTACTCACACAATCATCAGCTATAAATCTAAGTTAATGCAGGTAAAAACAGACAAAAATAGTACATTTTGGAATAGAGATTTGTATCTTTTATTGTAAAAATAAAATAAAGTATCAACCCTTACATGTCCCAAATCAGACATAGTTTATTGATGCACATGCCTAATACTGGTTGATGACCTTCACATACACACTTTCCAAGATTGTTAGATGAGCCATCTGCTCATCTACTCTTCCGATTTAGCGTATAGGCCTTTTGGCCATCAGCATAGGTCCATTCGGAAAAAAAAGACAGTCTCATCAAGCATGCAGGTTTCCTCACAATGTTTTCCTTCACATTTGAGTGAGCAATGGTCTTGCGTTCTGGTGTACTTAGAAATTTAGGAAAACCAACTACAGGTGGTCAGTCACCCTTTTATTTCTAGCATCAATAATAAAAATACATAGAACAATTTTATTGAATTGTCATTGTTTACATGCATTTCATGAACCTTATTTGAATTATTCAGCAATTAGATTGAATATTCCTAAATTTTTCTGTATTTGAAAAACATTGTAAGAATAGACATACTTATTTAGTTTTATTGTAAAAAATACAAAGTACACATTTTTATAATGAAATTTCATAACCCTGTCAATACATTATAATGAAACAACTTTTACGGATTTTATCGCGGTTTATTTAGTTTTTTATGAGCCCGACGTTTTGGATGCCTTACAGCAATCATGGTCATAGGAGGACTCATAAAAAACTAAATAAACTGCAATAAAATCCGTAAAAGTTGTTTCATTATAATAAACTCCTGTCAATACATGTTAAAATAAATAAAAGTGCTGGAGGGCTCAGTAGGACACTAATAGGTTTGTGTGTTTTTTTTGTTAGATGGCAAATGATGCTGTCAGTTTAAAGTTGAACTTATCTAATTATATGTCACTCATCAGCGGTGTTAGTGTGAATGTATGCTGATGTATTCTGAAACACAGAAAGCAGCTTGGTACATGCACTAAGATCTTGTTTACAAAGGCATAAGGGTCTCAAAATTTTAGGTGTAAGTTTTCCAAATTTGAAGTGCCCACTTATGATGAATGTACATAATACTGACCTTGAATTTATAATATTGACCACATTAAATGTATTATTTAAAAATGTATTTTGTTATCTTATCAAAACACTAATGTGTTTGTTTCATGTTAGGTTTAATAATACTACTATTATTATCTCAATTGTTTTTGTCAATAAAGAGGTAATTACTATAATAGCATTTCATGAGTTGTTTTAAACAAATGTAAGATGGTTACTGGTCTCTTTATTTTGTGATAAAATCTATTTCCTGTTTTATTTTGAGATTATTTTTTCTGTCCAGGGTTTTTTTCATTTTTGGAGATATGATTGAATGCTTTTTATAATATTTTTTCTAAAAAAGCTTTCAAGGCTTTTATGGCCATTGAAACTATATAATGCACTCTATCCATACATACACAACATACACAATATTTGCATTTTTACAAAGTTCATAATATTATGACAGTTGATATTGCTATTATCATAGAAAAAAAGAAAAAAAAAGAAAAGAGAAAGATTTATTTACCGTGTTTTTTTAAAATAATAGTATATAGCTATACAGCTTGTATATCAAAGCAATGAAAGTAACCATGTTAATTTAAAATATTACCTGGTTGAAATTATCATACAAGTGTCTGTTTCAATGAACAAAATAGAAATCAAAATCTTAAAGATGTCTTTAACTATATAATAACAAGAAGATAAACGTAGTGCATGTAGCCTAGTATCGTTTATGATATTAATTAAAGAAGGCGTATCTCCAGTATCCGAATGCTTTGGATTGTATAAAAATGACGTGATGATGCAAGCTGCCTTAAATGTGCTTGTCGGTAATTAATAAAATATCAACAAGAATAGATCCCTATCAATGTAATTTTATATTTGGTAGTCAACATCTTTTTATTATTTATACTTGGTTGTCATAGTCTAAAATAATTATGCATAATTTTCAATGCAAATTTCTGCTCTGAACAGCATGGTCGTGCGAAAAGTAACCACGCACATGACTATGTTTTAGCTGGGAAGGTTGAATTGCTTTTAAGCTTTTAGGATGCGTGATATCATCTTAATTATATGCTTTTATAAACTGTATTTTTTATTTAAATAAATGCAATTAGTCAGGGCACCATAAGAAGTTTTCTTTCGTATTTTTTTCTGTGACCTCTTGAAATTGCCAGTAAATTTAATCTGTATGGTCGTATTCTGTAATGTCGCCAATAGCAATCATCCCACCCACAGCCAGTTAAGACAACAGTCATAAACCAATAACGAGAGGTAATGACGTACAAGCTTATAATTGTCTGCGTCTAGAGTCTAGACGGTGTACGACCTGCAGGTCTAGACCCGAGACCCTGTGTCACTGCCCTGTACCTAAGTCTCGTCTAGACTGAACTCGCAATTTGGGACCGGGTCTGGAAATTTCAGTGCGATTCAATCAGAAAAGGTACACGTTCGGTCATTTCGAGTCAAAGCCCTTTATTTTTTTGAGGTCTTTGTCTCAAAGCCCTGTGTCATTTGATGACTCATTGAATTAATCTCATCACAGGTGTTTAATGTTTACATTAAAAAGGAGTCAATACGTCGCCATCACTATTAAATGTTTTACTAAACCATTATTGACCTTATTAAAAGAGTCAGCCTCTAATAGGCACTCCTGTCCTGTGGCGGTACCGCGTGTTGCATCATCTCTAGTGTATGGTAATGCGATTCTCATTAATCAGTTGAGCAAAAAGTAATATCGCCCGGAAAGCTTATGTGCCATTGTCTAGGAGTTATAAAGACTCTGTCACTCCATCTTCCTGTACGACGTTACTGCACTTCTCTAATTAACATTTAGAATTCGATATAATATCTCAATATTTCGTATGAAATATTATCTATAGATTATTTATCATTATCATTTCTTACTGCACTTCGTTAAGCCTGAAACCCCGACTTACCCGTCGATTATTTTTAACGGCGATATTTAAAAGTATTGGCGTAAGTTGGATTTTGCAAATGAAGTTGGCGATGGTTCAGTTAATAGCTATATTTATTTATACGCAAGTTCCAGTAGATAAGATATATTTGTTTAACACGCGCCAGGGCTTACTACGCATCACCGTCGCAGGAAACCACGGCGTGGCCGCGGCACTGTCTAATTTTAATTGTATCAAAAGATTTACAACTCCACGATTTATATGGATTTTCCTTTTGAATTATCTTGTTTTGCTTACAATATCTAACACTGCCAAAATTCATTGTGGCGATTTTGTAGTTGTAGAAAAAAAAGTTGTCGAAAACAAAGATTGTGATTTATTGATTTCACTTGTGGAAGAACGCCTAGTGTTTTGTGACAAGGCAATATATAATTTCAAGGTCAAAAAACTAAAAAAAAGGGTGGAAGAATGATGAAGAGGAAAAACCCGACTGCAAAGAAAATGAAAAAAAAAACGCGTTTCTTCAATTTTTGTGCCTTCTACTTATAAATAATCAACTTCTTCTAGTGTCCAATATTTTTTTAACTGAGCGAGCGCATCCCAAACGTCGGATTACGACGTCAGATGCGTTATCACCTACCGATTGAGCTTAAAGGCCATCTGGCCTAAAAGTCTAGACCTTTCGAAAAAAAAAGAAAAAAAAAAAATCAGATGCGTTGCCGTGGCAATGTACCGTGCTGCAATATAGCACGGCTTAACGTTGACATGGTGACGTGAAGATGCGGACAGGCCCTTTGTGGAATCATCTGTCATTGATATTTTTGACCCTTCGAGGGGAACTTTCATGTAAAGAGTCTACTAATTTCCAAATGTTGGTAGCTTATGACTGTCAGTATTAAGGGTCTTAATCCGTCAATGCGCTGGTCCAACGTAAATTACACATCATATAGTAGGGCAGTATTAGATAGTGATCATTTTACCATCAGATCAATCAAGATCGAATCACTTCAACCTATAGGAACTCTTCTTTCTGTCCAATGAGTTTGTTTCTTGCTCTTTCCAAGAACTTGCTGTTATGTTATCCCGATAGTTTATAGTTTATTCTATACAGACATTAGAGTCTGCTACCTATGTTCCCGCCACTGAGAGATGTAGATGTAAATTTTACTCCAGAATATCGCTTTTATTAATATCCCTCCGCAGATTATTATGAACAATATTGGGACATGTAGTACCGTTTTCATTGTGAAGGCAAGACGGGCAACAGATAACATGTATAATAGTTTACAACAAACAATAGAGCACGGTGTGATGGTTGGGAGAGCCATTGTTGGTCGTGCCGCGGCCGGATTGTAATGTACGATCCGGACGGTCCAATAGGATTTTGGTTAGTTTATGTCGTTTGGGCATTGTAAGGGCTCGCTTACCGGTGATGAAAGTGAATAATTATGATGCCTCGGATAGAAACATTTTTGATAGTGATATCCGTTATACTATAATCCACTCGCTGGTTTATACTTTGTAAGGGACGTATCTGATTGAAAAATTTATGAAACATGAGGAAGAGCTCTTTTAAATTTGGAGACTCGTACTTATTGCGTTTAGAAACTAGATATCCTTAGGGTTTTCACGGTCCTTAAAATTAGTGAAAAAATAATAAATTCAATCTTCCCTAAGAAGGCTGCCAAATGTAAAAAACTTAAACAAATTTTTGCATTCATAAATACATAAAAAAGCCTGTTATTTTTTGTATGTATATTTTTATTTAAGAAAATTAGTTCTCTAACGTTATAAGAAGCCTCCTCGAATTTCCAACTATTAGCATCGTGTGTTTGTTCATATGCGACCGTAGTTATATCGATTGTTGTAATATAGGCGGTGACGGCGCGCACGTAGGCGTGGACGCACGGTGCGTGCGGCGCGCTGCGTGCTGCGTAGTAAACCGAACGTGCTCGTTTATGGGCCCGCTCATTATAATACTTGATGGTATTGGCGATGTTCTTGTTGTTTTGATTTCCGGAGTTTTGTGAGCGTGACATATGTATAACCATCATCATCGTTAACATTTTTCCATCCTCTGCTAGACAAAGTCATCCTTCAAATAAAAGCCAAGACAGTCGATCTCTCGCCACAATGATCCATCCGCACAACCATTGCCGTCGCTTTCCTTGTCCCAAATTAATTTAATAAAAGAGTTATTAAATAAAATCGCCTTAGTAGTTTCGATATTTCTTATTTTTAGTAAAAGGTTGAGGTACTCTGAATAGATGGTGAGTTTTCGTGCACTTAATAGAAATGTCTGGCCGTCTGCCAGGTTTGATTTCTTTTATTAGGCTCTTCCAGAGGTATTTGACTGTGGCACGGTGCAGCGGTGGAGGCGAGTCCCGCCCGTGTGTATGCACGGCTACATAACTTTGGTGTTAAAAGAAGGCTCTCATGAAGGAGGAAAGTTTGGAAAAATGGCAGCTAGTGTGGCGAAGCCTCATCTTGCATCTAGTGATTGATCTGGTTTTCGATATATTTGTTTTTATTTGTCTTACTGAGAGCGATTACGGTCTGTCTATGACCTATGTAATGGGCTCGGCGTCTCGAGAACTCCCGGTTCTGCCCTGATCCCTGTAAAGCCTTGACATGAGTTTTTCAAATTTTTTAAGAGCATTGAAAAATGATACCATGGGTCGCTCAACAGTGAAGGAAAAGAACGTTAGAAAACCCGCATGCCTGATGGAATTAAAAGCCTTTAAAGGCGTTTCAAATTTATCAACCCACATATGTCCAGAGCATCGGTGAACCCACACCCTCTCCAAATTTCCAGGAGGCTCGTACCCAACAGTGGAACGTATTGGTTGATACTTTTATACTTTACATCTTTTGCAGAGTGCCTGAGCTATTTCTCATGATTTAGGATACGAACTTTGAATAGGGAGATAGATCTAAATAAACCTAAAATAGAGAGTGAGAATATCTAATTTTGAATATTTTACATTTCTCTATATGGGTTAGTGTGCTGATGAAAGCACTAGATTATGTGAACAAGCAATGCAGACACTAAGACAGTCTTGTCATAGCACCCTGAAGGTTTTTATAATACTAGGGTAACAAGTTCACCAACGAGTACACCAGGCGAGTATGGATCACTCGCTTGATCTATGCCGCTCATCATTAGATGTAACATGATGAGGATCGGTATAAGCCATCAAACTGCTTCCACGGTCCTTCATTCCGAAACACAAAATAGCCTGTTACACAAAATAAGATATTTTGCATTGTACTTCGTGCTAATAAAAAAATATCATATTGCATCATTTGCATCTGACCTTCTCAATTTGGGTTGCCTCCTGGTGGAGGTAAACATCGTCAAAGGGGTTCCGTCAATAAATAATGACAAGGAGAACCTTCATGTCTGTTCAGTTGGGACGTCTTTGGATATGAAGTTTGCTATATACGTGACTTGTTTCCTATAGGGGGGTATAAGAATACCTTATCCTATCAGGTACCTTATTTTGAGGAGAATCCATGCTCAACAGGAAGGTATGCGAAGGTTGAACTATATTATTGGTACGATACATACAACCTTTGTGTTGGTACGATTCAAATAACGTTCATTAACAAACGATTCGCGTGCAAATACAAATTTGACACGCTATTTGTACATTTCTCGAAACGACCTTCCGTTGGATTAGCTGCTTCCCCTGCTCATAGACGTACCCTGTTGACTGTTGATCGGCTTATGGTTTATAATGGTTTTGTAGAGTTGCTTTTGAGATGGATTGGCATAAGAACTCCTCTTTTGTTTGTCTATAAACAATACTTATAAAGATACCGACTGTTTTGGTTAGGCGAATTAAGCCCTTATAAAACATTTTTGCGCTCATTTTATCTGTCCTAAGCCCTAAATAACCACGATTGTTGGAATACACCCGATTCCTAAAACAGATAACACTATAACAGTGATTATTACATATCGTCTTTATGACACCGGAGTTAGGTTACCGTGGTGTTAGGTTGTCCTCAATGAGCCCCCTCACGTCGACGAGACCGAGTTCTGAACGCTGTAATTCCCGTAAGACGGCAAGTAGTAAGCTTATCAAGATAAGTAGTTATAGAGGCGGGTAACAAAGGGCTGAAGGGAACCGAACCGAAATGGTGCATCTACTATCTGGGTCAAGCTCGCTTGCGTCGGGTCGCCACGTGCTGACTCTCCCCCCGGCACCCCCGCGCTTCCCTTCGCAGTCCCTCACGCCTCCCCGCACCTCCTCACATCACCGAGGGGAGCTCGACGCAAATGCAGCCCAGCGCCGCTCGCTACAAGGTCGGATTTCTAACGATGGATGCAGTAGGCCTTGCTGAACTAGTGTTAGATGTATTCTGAGCTCTGTTCGTGTGATCCAAGAAGTATTTTGGCGTGTCGCGCACACAATAACAGAATCGACTTAGCAACATAATTATTAGTGATTCGAATAAGTGACGCAAAAAGTGTTTCGCTTTTGTTTGTTTTTGATTCGTTTATTTACCAGGAGATGTGTTTTTTTACCGTCGGAATGGTCAGTTTATTATCACTGCCCGTGGTCAACTGTCGTATCGCCCTTGAGGAACAAACTAACATTTTTGTATAAGTATATAATATTGATTCCTAATATACATGCAAATTATGATAAAAACTACTTGTATGAAACAGCTCTTACGGATTTTATTTCGGCTATTGTGATTTTTACAAGCCCGACGTTTCGGATACTTTACAATAACCATGGTCACTGATTGAGGAGGTGTCAGGCGTCCTAATTTACAAAGTTCAAACGTTACAAAGTTATTCGAAATTAGAAAAATACTCGGAGGTTCCTAATAGTTCCTACTCGTAACATAAGTTTTATCATATGAGCTTACCACGGAGCTAGGTTAACATGGTATGATTGTTGAATAATATTCATTTATATTAGCCTCATTAAACGAAGAGATTTATTGTTCTGCTGATGAGCTGTACACAATATAATTCTATATACTTATACAGTGGGTATGATGGCAATTGTGACAACACATGTTTTAGCTAAAATAAAACAAACTTTTGATATTTGCAGAAATGTTATACTTGCAGAACTCATTGTCCCATGTATTAAAATATTTATTTGTTGTAAATACTGTTATTATGGGGTCGATAAATACAAACAGGAAAAAAATATGGCGAATGTTAAATATGATAAAGAGATGATAACTAATATTACCATTGTCGGAGAGGAGAGGTTGATTCAATATTCACCATACAATACTACCGCGTAGCCTTGACACTTATTCCCCGATAGATGTTTTAGGTCACGGTGACGCGTGTTGGGCCGCTGTGCTGACTGCCAAATGTTACACCGCCTCTGTAGCCACCATCATCAGGCACTCGTACTATAGAGGATGAACCGCCTCTATGATTCCTTTCACGCGTTAGTTTTATATGTCTGATATGAAAATGGTTAAGAGTACAGGCCGTAAGTAGACGGAGTGTTAGTCGGCACTCGGCCAATAACCAGATAGGAAGCGAGAGATTGACTGTTGTAGCGTTCATTGAAGGAGACCTTTGTTCAGCAGTGGACGGATAAAGGATAGTGATGACTGATGATGATGATGATGATGATGATGATGATGATGATGATGAATAATATATCAATACTCAGCCATTTGTTAGTTAATGAACTCTTAGGTATGAATCAAGGTTTGACTTTCGTTTACTTATAAACATTGATTGGCTTAGTTAAAAAACCAAAACAGGACGATAAACACATTAATCACATAACAAACAAACCCAAGTAAGAAGATCAGTCGTCAATGAAACAGCTAATTTAAGAAAAATCTTAAAAACAATGTCTCTCAAAATAGCAGTGGTTAAATTTGGCTAAAATCGGCTACTTGAGCATTTCTTAACGTTTTCTTAGTGTTTATAAGTGGGTTTTTGGATAATCAGTTGTAAAGCCGATTCTGTATACCTTGTACGTGTGTAATATTAAGGACTAGTAATCAGTGAAACAAGTTTATAGTGTATATATTTATAATATTTACAATGCAAACTTTTGTCGCAACAACATCCACATACACAATTAATGTCAATACTAACCCCAAAAGAAACTGAAAAAGTTGAAACAAAAGTAAAGTAGTAAGATGTAATCAAACATGTGTCTAGAAATACACTAGGCCATAAGAGAGAGATCTTGTTTGAAATCGAACGTTTAAAGAAATATATCCAAAACAGACACCATTGAAAACTAACTGTAAGCTTAGGTAGACTCTACAAATACTTTTCATACTTTCTTAATAAAATAGCAAACATGTAATATATTAGGCCTATGATAACCCTAGAATTAGTGTTAGCATTACTAATTTTGGCTCCATAGCACCACTTTGCTCTAATGCTCGTGTGCGGGTAGTTAGGTTTGTGCATGACACCGAAGAAACCATTCATTGCCGCTCTAGCAATTTGCGAAAATGCTTCTTTGTACCAGCATCTAACATCCTCTGATTGCATAGAACGATGTTCTTAGAAGAACACGATCGTTCTGTACAATCGGTGATATTTGGCCCTGGAGTGCTGGATTGGATAATTGGAAGATTCGCCGAGCAGCCAGACGCGTAAGTGGTGTATGGGGCCATGTTTGGATCGTTTTAATGGACAAAGGTTTTCTCTATTTGTTGTAAGGTGGGACGCAGGGTCCGGGCCGAAGACCCCACCTGCCCTACCTCCACTTACGCCTCTGGATGTATCGTACGTTTATCTTATCAAATACCTTTACAACAATAGGGCGAACAAACAGGAACCCGTGCGAGAAAGACATTGAAAAATGATTCTGTGGTCATCGGATTTCAATTGAGCGGTAAAGTTTAAGAAACGGTGCTCCTCTTGTGATTTGATTAAAAAATTCTTGGCTTTCGAAAATTTTCTTTTGTTACAACACGGCAAGCACGATTTTCGTAAAATAGAATTTTGATTGTTCGATTTGCCGAAGTATTTGCAATTTGTGCTTTTAATAACATATTCACAAGGTTCTTTTATGGTTTTGTCTACCACGCTCTTGGGGATCTATATTGCTGTCAATTATATTTGATCAAATCGTTGGAGCGAAGAAGTTGGACATTGTTTTATCCGGTGGATGGACTGTTTGTTCGCTGTGTTGTATCTTTTGTGTAAATAGTTTATGTTGTCTGTACTATTGAAACGTTTACTTCAGTAACTAACTGACTCATTTATTCTGTTTCCTTTAATCATGTTCTTTTGATAATGCAACTTGCATTTTTTAAAGATGAATCCTACATTTTCTATGAGTGTTCTTTGCTATATCTATTATCTACTCCTATTGTCTAGTGGTATCTTTCGTATCTTTAAGATTAGTTAAGTTTGTTGAGTTTCTAGGCTTTAGCGTGGTGTAATCTTGTAGTGTATAGAAGCACCAATATTATATTACATTGTGTATGTTACTGTTATATATTTGTTTCTACTACACAAATTTCTTATCAGATAAAACTTGCTTTGTTATATATTTTTTTTAATGTTTTATGGAATATCTTAAATTAAGTAATATTTTGTATAATATCTTTTGTCTGTTGTCTTATTAGTCAGGTAAAAATATATTCGATTACTGCCAAATATATTATGTTTTAAATATTATTCCATCCTTTATATGTACACTTATCTTTCTTATAATATCGCGCATTAGTGCTGACTACTTTCTCTTTCATCTCTTTATATAAAACGCCGGTTAATTCAAGATGATATGTATACTAGTTATGGTTTGCAGCTTTGCCGGCTTTTCTTTTATCTTAGATCGTATTTGTATCATATTTTTTAATTTTCGTTTGTTTACACGGCTCAACTGTTAGAATCTTCATTGCTATGACGTGCTCATGTCGCTTCGACGTATAAAAAAACTGGTTCTGTTTTGCGTCGAATCTTTCACTAGCGAGGCTGGCGGCTACTCGCTTGGTGGTTTTACGCTCACTCGTAGTTTTACGTTAATAGTGTGTTTACGGTCGCGGGGACGAAGTACGGGCCGGCACTGAACCCGTGACCTCGATGTCCGCGGCTCGACGCTCGACTATCACGTTCTGATAAACACTCCCAAACGTGTTGTTTTGCGTGTCGAGTATGATGGCGGTTTTGATTCGTTTACGACCGATATGCTAGGTTGGAGACAGTTTAGTGAGGTGTTGGAAATATCGATATTATCGAGAGTGATCAACGGGAGGAATTGCACGGATGATCAATCGATACCTACCTATTGAGACGAGGCACTCGAAAATAATTCCCACGATCGCTCCGCCCATTTCATACAGTTTAAATTTCGTGCGAAAAAAAAAGACAGTGATGCTGCTAATTAACATAAAGGTGTACACACATTAGTGCCGAATGTATAAAATAAATCAGATCAAATAAACTACGCAACTAAATAACACTATTTTTCTTAAAATTTCAAACATTATTTGTTTTATACATTCGGCGTTTATACCACATGCACCTTTGTGTTCATTAGCGGTGCTACTGTCTTTCGTATCTTTTTTTTGCGCACGAAATTTAAGCTATGTGAGATGGTTCAAAAATAATTAACAAAATACAAAAGAAAAATGGACACCCTTTCGGAATGAAAAGCTATCAAGGAAATTTTTACTTATCGTGTTTTTGTACCTCAGTTAGTTTCACATAATACGATGAAAAATAACATACCTACTAAAAATTCATTCACGTAATTATCTTACTTTGCTTACAATATCTAAATGCACACTGCCAAAAATTCAAATGCCGCGTCTTAATTAGCTATTAATTAAGTATATATTAGCTATAAAACCACCTTGGGTTTACATTGTTCTAATTTAATAATTATTACTAATTTAATTTTAAATTAGAGATGCCTGCGATCTTAAATTTTTGTAAATAGAGACCAATGTTTCTCGGGAATGATTTAGCATTCTAAATAGCGAAAGATTTTTCAAATCTGTCGCGTAGTTTTAGAGTTAAATTCGTAAGAAACAAACAAAAAATCTAATCTTTCCTATTTACAATATTAGTGTAGAAATCTCATAATATGATAGATTTCCGCCAGGTAACACCTGTTTCTATAAAATATCTTTATTAATTAGGAGGCGTCCATAAATTACGTGAGGTGTTTTTTTTTAAATTTTCTGTTAAAGATTAAATCTTAAGCATGTACAATCTGGATTAAATAGACCAAAATAGTATAATTTTTTTTTGTTCCAATCAGAAAAAAAAATTGCATGATATTTGCCGAGACCTCTCTTCAACGTAAGATTAGATGAGATTTGACTCAACTCCATCCCCCCCGTTTAACATCTCACGTATTTTATGAACGCCCCCTTAACGCAAAACCCAAACACATATTTAATACAAATTGAAAATAAGTTGTAAAATATAAAAAGGTTTAGTACCACCGTAAAAGGGTTTTTAATTTGACACGACGATTTCAGCGAGAGAACAATAATAATGTGTTCTCTGTGATCGCGAGTCAGACGAGTTTGTGCAGCGTAGGGCCGGGCGGAGACCACGTATATTATATCGATAATATTGGTAAAGACGTGAAATAGTTCGTATTAAAACGTAAAATGAAACGAGATGCTACGGATAATGTGTTAGTGTCGGTAAAACTTTCATTCGGATATTTCGTAGACGATTTCATTGCGAAAAGACTGTATTTTCTGATGTTTACGCGAATTTTATTCGTTATTATACTTACCATATTTTTTATGAAATTCTATTAAGCTATGCCTGACTATTACTTTACAACACGAGCAAAAGTTTTATTGAGGTGTTAGCTCCCGAGAGGTGTCACAACACCTCTGCGCTAAACGGATTGGACGCGCATCGACACACCGGATGGATTACGACCTCGTTCACTGAACATTGGAGTCCTCACTCTGTCCGCTTGAAATAACACTCCCTATTGAAATAAATTAACAGATACAAAATTAAAGTGTTTTATGTTACTTTATTTCCATTTAGATTCACTTTCCATAAATTCAAACAACAAAAATAATAAATATTATTTTTGCCAAAAATACTTTTTTCGAATTACAGATAAGGCAATATAAAGTTACTTTGATTTATATTATTCTTATACAATTTTTTCATCCAATATATTTAATAAAACTTGGATAATTTACAGCAACCATAATTTTTTTCATGGTTGTGTCAATCGCAATCGCGCAATTAAATTTTTTTGTCGATTTTTATTTGACTGTTATCGATATCGATTATAAGTATCGATAGCCCTAAGTGTCGATATCGTACAACTCGCAACTGCTTGCGTTCAGGTGCATCAGCAGGGCAATGCTCCGGTGGTGAGTCTAATTCTGTCGCACGGCCTCAGCAGCGTATGTGGACGTTTGTGGGTCAGGTCTTGCGGAGTAGCTGGTATGTAATAGGTACTCTGGTCGTGGGTATAATACAAGTGTTAGATCACACAAATGGTAGAGTCGAGAGTAGAGAGAGAGGAGAGAGAATGGATGAGAGCAGTCAAATCTCTTACGATCTTTACTGGTATTGGGAATGTTAGTGAGTCACCAGGGTGTTCTTCTAACGGTTGTCGTCATGTGGGTTTGGTTATGGTTAGGATATAACGTTAGTACTATGGGATAAATAAATATAATTCAACAGTACACCACGTTAACCTGGTCCCGTGGTAAGTTACTATTATAAGTAAGGTACTAGGAACGAAATAGATTACAGAATACACGTCCTTGGTCCGGCGCAGACATCTATATTCGTCATACAAATATAAATTATCTGCACTTGGCGGGCTTCGAACCTGCAACCGCCGCGTAAATTGTCCAGTAGCCTGTATTTTCCAGTAGCCTATCAGCCGGCCGTCAATATAATATATCTTTTAAAGATAATACACAGAAGGCAATATGTTAATGAAGTTAAAGCTTAGATTAGGTTTCGGCCAATATTTGCAGACCAATCTAATTTTTGGATTTGTAGGACATATCAGTTGTTGGTTCCTTTCGTTACCGCTTGCATTCTGTGATTGCCAACCCGTGTTGACGTTTGCTCAGCATGTTAATGCTGGTTGTCATCATACGTTGAAATCTAACACGGCTTCCCAGAAGACGCGGCGTCCAGTTTCTTCCTGTATATATCAACATAACAGACAAGAATTCCAAAACATCCGTTACACAGCTGAGAGTAACGCTCCTGACTCCCGACAGCTTCATAATCACTATGATCCGTCTAACAATGCCCGTCGCATTATTATCGCTCCCAAAGGTTGCCTGTTCGAATCCAGATCAGGGCAATTTCTTACATAATTTTATGAGATTTACCGAAGGGCGATGCGACCCCGCTTCCGGCTGCCTGGCTACCATCATTTTTCTCGTGTCCCCCGTCAAACAGCGTTGCTGTGTTTCGTAGAGAAGGGCAGGACAGGCTGTGTTATTACTGTCACACATGAATTAGTTGTCTGGGCTAGATCCTGGTAAACTGGTTTATTTTGATGGCCGACGTCCACCGCTTGCCATCAGGTGGCACGGCTACCAGTTAGCCTTACATCCAGCCAACATAAGGAACGCCAAGATTTGTATGATATAATATCATAAACTAATGAGCTTTTCACGAAGCAAGAACGCGGTTTGTTTATTATTATTATGGTCCAATGAAAGTTATAGTCGGTAGCTCGTTATAATGAAATAGCGTTTTAATGATCGCGATTAGTACATATTATGTTTAGAAGCCCGACTTTTTGGATACTTAAATAATAGCAGCCATGGTGCCAGAGGTCCTTGGCAAACCGCACCGAATCAGCATTATCGGGTCGAAGACTCTAGTGATAACAACGTGTGTAACTCATGTAAACATCACAAAACTATTGTCTACAGCTTTTATTTTATACCGTTAAAGGACTACTCGAGCTTACAATGTTGATATGCGATTGTATCTCAAGTTTATACAGCCTCGCCTTGTATCTATGTGTGTGTGTGTGTGTGCTTGTAAACACAGGGTTGAACGAACTGCGCGGGAGACGCGGCGAGTTAACACACGCAGAGCGGACAGGCTCGCACAACGCTTATACCTATTTTGATACGCCACAAGAGTTCAATGGGATAGCGATAGTAGTTTTTTATATTAACTCGGTTAGTTAGCTCGGATTCATAACCATATCGAGAGGGATGGGGACTTTATAGGCTATCACTGCGGGATATTGCAGAATTACAATAATATAATACTAACTCACGTCCGTACTAATACCGATCTAGAGCTCGGCATATTGTGTTAGTATGTACGTAACCATAGAGCATGTAAACCGCGACCCCTCTGCGTTGTAGCGGTGTGAGCTACTCGCGCGGGCCGAGTACCGCTACTCAGTACTCCGTACTCAGCACTCACCGGATCGGCATAGTTTTTATGCTTCTTATTTCCGCTCGCATTAAAGGGCCCGAGGTCTCTCTCATTTCAAAATATCTTATATATTATATATCCTCATCATCATTATTAAATTATATAATATAATCATCAGTATCAAAAGAAAAGTGGCTTTCTTTGGACACTTGCGAAGAGGGCCCATCTTCGAATTCCTAGGGACAATCCTCGAGGGCAAGATACCGCCAGGGCAGGACAAGCCACCAGGAGAACAAGGCGGAAATGGTTTGACGATATCAAGGAGTGGACTGGACTAACATTCTACCAGATAAAAAGTATATCCCATAATAGGACGGAGTACCAAATGCTGACCTCCAAACTTCGGTATGAAGATGGCACCCCATGATGATGATGATGATCATTATCATCATAAGTGGAATTTTTGAATTTGAATACAATGAATTTTAATTAAGAGTTTGTTAAAGTTGTGTAATCTCATTTCACATTTGGATCATTACATGTGAACGTACTTAGCGGAAATAATTTTTAAGTAGTCTTGTCAATGTCAAAGTTTAGTTGTTTGGATGGATGTTGTTTGCTCATTTACGTCGCAACTAAATGGATCGGATGTGACTCATAGCGACCCTTTTTGTTTCGAAATTATGCTTTTAAAAATTCAATCACCTTTTTGCACGGATCTGATTAGAATGTTCGACTGTCATTTGTCAGTTTAGGATTGAATTGCTTTGAACTGATTAAAGCGACGGTGGTCCAGTGGGTAAGGGGCTCGGCCTCTTATTAGCGAGAGGGTCCGGGTTCGAACCTGACCCTATGTGGTGCTTGAAATGGGTTTTTCAAAATTTCTAATTGCACCCTAAAAATGAAGAAAAAAATTGTAAGGAAACCTGCATGCCTTATGAGATTTACAAGCTTCGAAGGTGTGTGAAGTTCACCAATCCGCATTAGGCTAGCGCATGGCCCATTACCCTCCTCGCCTGATTTCGAGGAACAGCAGTGGGACTTATTATATTATGACATGATAGGTTCTTTGGGATTGAATGCGGACGAAGTCGGGCGACACCGCCTGTACTCATGTGACATACAACAGACAAACAGTGGTAGGTGTTTGATTATAGTTTAGAAAGTTTTTATTGTGGAAATCCCACCATAACATAAATGGGGTTGTGACCATCACATCGTGTGATGTATTTAAGTTCACGTTTTGTTTCGGTCCAGTCGAGCTAAGTCTCGAGAGTCCGTTAACTAGGAACAGAAGAGAAACAGAAGAGAAGATGAACAGTAGGGCTATTCTGTGAGTGGTCTGTAGTGGTCGTTTTCGATTCTCGAAAGCGGAATCTGCGGTGATATGACGAATTTGTAGACTCGACTGTCTATCTATATCAATAAGTTCACTTTCGAAGAGAGCTTAAAGTGAGCTATCACTCAGGTGAAGCTCGATATCGAAATGGTTTTTTACAGAATAGCCCTACTGAACGGAAAAAGTCTGGTGATGATGATAATGATGATGATGATAATGATGATGATGATGATGAAACAGAGCGTTAGAGCGTTCTGTTTTGAATCTCAAATGTCAATGAGCGTATAATGAAGGCGTTGAATTTGGTCGATCCCTATAGCGGGTGATCGCGGGATGAAGTACTGTTGACCCCGCGTCACACGTCACAGACACCGCGGCTTTGACATTATAATTGCCTCCAATCAGATAGTGGGCCGGCTGTGCTGCGAGTACATGTGTATAGTGCACGTGAAGTAATAACGGAGACGCCTAGTAAAGTTGTGCCTTCACTATTAGCGGCGATCCGCTGCTCCGACCACGCTGACAGTACAGCCGCCGCCGGGCTGATGATCATTGCTAACACGATGGTGCCATAACACTCGGCCTAGCGACTACCCCATCGTAGCTCACCGTTACTAAATAATATTAATCATTGAAATCGGAAAAAATATTTCTTAGACAAACTAACAGCGCCCTGCGGTTTCACCCGCGTACTTCCCATTCCCGTGGGAGTACGGTGACAAATTATAGCCTATGTGTTATTTTGATGTATGAGTTATATCATTGTAAATTTTCATTAAAATCCATTCCGTAGTTTTTACGTGAAAGAGTAACAAACATCCATACTTACAAACTTTCATGTTTATAATATTAGTAGGATTTGAGTTATTGAAACTTCTCACACTCAAATATTGGTAAAAATGTAAGAAACACCCATTAGTAACAGTTCTTCTATGGATAGACGAACTACTACTACTGGAATTATAGGTACCCGTAAATATTGCACGGGATGCGAACTCACTACAGCTGTAGTAGTTTAGTACATAGCTGAAAGCGTATTTTTCCTGCACGCCTTTTGTGTTGGTTTCGTCTACTGAGCTCTCGGCGGCACGAAACTTTCAGTCCCATATTTTTCTCCATTCAAATCCTCACGCATTCAAATCCTAGGTAGGCTTTCTTTAAGAAACGTTTATTTTCTTCTTTATTACTTGCACCTGTGTTGTAATTTTTTATGTTCGCAACAGGACACAAGTCCTGTTTTTTTGATAGTTAAATTTGTAGTTTTACTAAGATAAAACGTAGAAATGTAGATATATTTTTTTTCTATAAATTAAATGAGCAATGATGATTAAATGTCTCAGCCTAAATTCTCTTGGCCTTGTCGATATTGTTCGCTCGTCGGAGTACTAACATCGCAAGCAAAGCCTTCGGGAACCTCCCGAAGTTAGAGCTACATATACATATATATTATACTAAAAGTTCATTTACTCTTACAATAGCGACAAATACCCGAATACTTCGTCTTAATGTAGTAAATGTATAATAAAGTAGAATGTTTAGAATTGTTATACTCGTTAAGCATTTGTATGTATTTGTAACACAATAGGACGTAATGTTAATACACGCTTGCACTGATCCCCAGGCCATGGCAAGACGCACAAGGACGCAGCGAGCGTGCGCGCGACGCACCCCATCCCCGCGGCGTGCGGCCTCTACTACTTCGAGGTGCGCATCGTGAGCAAGGGCCGCGACGGCTACATGGGCATCGGCCTGTCCGCGCACGGCGTCAACATGAACCGCCTGCCAGGTACACATCTTAGCGAGCGCGGCTACGATACACTCAGACAGGTATGCTAGATGAGAGACGTCACCGCTTGGGACGATACTGGCTTGCAATTTAAAATGACTACCCACGGAGATCGCTGGATCATCTTGGAGATAGACACTTCGTCTTCCCAATATAGTTATTTCATACATCTATCTTTGTATAGTAAAAACTAAAGTTTGTTTGTTCCTTTGGATGCGTCACCTCCTTGTGTCTGGCTATGGACTATTTTAGAGCAAGAGCCCACGGCGGCCAGACCTTACCTGTGCAGAAAAACTTTCAGCTTTTATAAAATATAAAAGGTCTGGCCGTCGTTCGCTCTTGGGCTATTAATGTTAGAGGGAAGTTTTACCTCTTTAAAGACCGCTCTGGTCCCAATTAAAGTCTCTAAAGCGATTGGATTGAAGGTATCCTTTCGTAGTACATACGGTGATAGTCGTCGACGGGACGGGAGAGGTCTCGCGGCCGTGGCGAAGGTAATTCGATAACTGAACAGCTCGTGTCACGGACGCGTTCAAGGGAACATTTCACTTCTAAACAACTTCCGCTAATAATCATATCACAAGTGCTCAGTACCAGTTGGATCCCGCGGGAGCGCTGCTGGCCTCAATAGTAAAATAACAAGTTCACAATATAAAAATCTTGTTTTTTGCTCTGGAGAATATTAAAATGTTTGGTCAAATTCAACTTCCGAAGAGCGTATGCGAACAAAGAAACAAATAAACACACAAAACAGGAATATGGTTTAAAAGCACTTTAAT
The DNA here is from genome assembly GCA_905333005.2 of Lycaena phlaeas. Lineage (NCBI taxonomy): Eukaryota > Metazoa > Arthropoda > Insecta > Lepidoptera > Lycaenidae > Lycaena > Lycaena phlaeas. The sequence goes on from HG995182.1 coordinate 534,866, forward strand.
AATAAACAATTATTAATATATTATACGTGCGTGCATCACAAAACTTAAAAATTTAAATATCATAGAATCTAGAATCGTGCTCCTATCTAGAGATGGCATTGAACTGATATTCCATCTGGTGGTTTTTGTGGAGCTCACTGAGGATAGTTGGCATCGCCCGGGCTGTGATAAGCGAAGTATTGACCGGTGTTAGTAGACGTCGGTGAGCGGAGCCCAGGCCCGGGTGGAGCAGCAAATGCTATCTCACCGTTTAATGTGGCATTGGTCGTTTTACTTGTCCTATTTAACTTAGGACCTGTTTCACCACTTCCTGATAAGTACCGGATAGGCTATCGGCAACATATTTGACAGATACTCCATACTCTATCTGTCAAATATGTTGTGAATAGCCTATCCGGCACTTATCAGGAAGTGGTGAAACAGGCCCTTAGTATTTTGTAGATCATTTGTTGTGTATATGAAGTGGCGGTTCATTGAGTGATATGAAACAATATCACAGGTCGCTTGGATGTTGTAGGTTGGGACAAGCACTCGTACGGGTACCACGGTGACGACGGCCACTCGTTCTGCTCGTCGGGCACGGGCCAGCCCTACGGCCCCACCTTCACCACGGGCGACGTGATCGGCTGCGGCGTCAACCTCGTCGACAACACCTGCTTCTACACCAAGAACGGACACCACCTGGGCATCGCCTTCAGGGGGCTGCCGGTGAGGATTGCACACGACTCTCTCGGCCATCGATATAGTTGCCCCCCTAAGTTGCTCCCGAGGCTTTAAAAAATAATTTATGACGGTATTTAGATGGTGTTACGCGTGTAGAGTGAGATAAACCTTGTCGAAGTCTAAGGGCCGGTTGTTTCAAATCATCTGTTAACAAGAGACTATTAAATTTTGAAAAACTGTTAAAAACTACGCTTCATGGTTACTAACGTTCGTTACCGCCATCTTTAACGATTAGATATTTGTTAAAATCGGTCGATGCGACCCGCCCTTAGTGCACCAACTGGCCCAACCTCTGGGCTTTAAATAGGTCAGAGGCTTTGGATGGTATCTGGATGTAATGAGTGAATTAAAACGCTTCCGAGACGAGAGACACATCGCAGCCGGCTCTGAATATTATCCTAGTCGTACTAGTGTCAATAATTCGTTGTCCGTCGTTTCCAGCCGAACCTGTACCCGACGGTGGGGCTGCAGACGCCGGGCGAGGTGGTGGACGCCAACTTCGGCCAGCAGCCGTTCGTGTTCGACATCGAGGACATGCTGCGGGAGCTGCGCGCGCGCACCCGCCTTGCCATCGACGAGTTCCCGCTGCCCGACGAGCAGGGCCAGTGGCAGCAGGTGCTGCACAGGTGAGCTCAGAGCAGACAAGAGACGGGGCCAGTAACAACAGGTGACACAGGTGGTGCACCGACGAGTGTTGAAGACGGCAGCAGTAACAGGTCCCCGCAGAGATCATTAGTATAAAGCCTTTGCTCACTCGCTTGACAAAGTTCAATTTTAAGGGAGTCGATATAAATTAATTTTTTACTTATGATAATATAATGTTTCCAGGATGGTGTCGACGTACCTGGTGCACCACGGCTACTGCGGCACCGCGCAGGCCTTCTCGCGCGCCACCGGCGTCCCCATCGAAGAGGACCTCGCCTCCATCAAGAACAGACAGAGTACGTACCCACACCACCCGCCACGCCACCACACCACCACACCACCCGCCACCACACCACACTACCACACCATAAACGCTGGAATGGAAAAGGTCACAAGACTAGTTGGTGTCGTGGTGTGATTATGAATTTTGATAATAATATAGGTACTTGTTTCACATTTGCTGGGCGTCTCGTGATGGTCAACTTTTTTTTAATCAATATTTGTGTACACACAGTGTATATTATTAAACGCCGAATACTGCCGGTGTAAAAACTATTGAAATTTCAATAACTGGCAAATCAAGCCCACTAATAGCAAAATAACAGCAAAATATCATGTTAATATAAGACACGCCCTTCGATCACGTTCACTCAACAAGGGAGGGGCTAGCAGCGTCTCTTTAAATATCACTCAAACAGAGGCGGGTGTAGTGTGAGTGATAATACTTTTACCGCCTGTCCGATTGACGCTTACGGGCGTTGCCGTTCTTTTCCAACGTTGTCGCTGCGTTGACGTCGGAGATATGGCGACGCAAACGCCAATTAATAGCATTAGCAATTGGAATAGGAAACACGTGTGTAGTGAATAGGAATGGCCGCAGGGATATCGCGGCTGGTGCTGGCGGGGCGCGTGGGCGAGGCGGCGGAGGCGGCGCGGCGCCTGTACCCCGGCCTGCTGGAGGACGACCGCAACCTGGTCTTCCTGCTCAAGTGCCGGCAGTTCGTCGAGATGGTCAACGGCTCCGACTCCGAGGTACGCACCTCGCTCTTATGAGTTTACACTTCAACATAGGCGACTGTTAAAATAAAGCTTATTTCATAATACTTGTATAGACAAACGGTCAAAAAAGCCACTCGATGGTAAGTAGTCGGCGTCGCTCACGAAAACCAGAGTAGGACCCGTGCAGATGGAAGCGCGGCACAGCATCCCACCCACCTGCCATCTCCCGAGCTGATCACTTTACCTCATGTCGTGTCGCAGGTGGAGCACGAGAGCAACAACGGCGTGGCGACGTCCGTGATCTCGCACACGGGCCGGCCGTCCGCCGCGCACACCAACGGTACGTGCGCCATCTACCAACGCTATCGTGTGGTAGACTTGCAATTAATAGTTTTAATAGTTTCAATTACATATTAATCACACTTGCTCGGCATGGAATCTTGCACCTAGTACTAGGAAATAAAAATTCGCTTCGATTTCGAATATTTGATCTAAATGATCGAATATTCGAAATCGAAGCGAATTAATATATAAGAAATAATAATGTTTATATTGTCGTTATAAAACTTCAGGTGTGGCGAGCTCGAAGGACGGCGGCAACTGCGACGTCGACATGGCGCCCGCGGCCAACGGTGACCACGGTACGTACGCCCACACACACACACGTGTATGTTTAAACGTACACGCCCACTTCGACGGGTACACGCTCACATGACACGCAATTAACAACATAAACGCATTCTTACGTACGTGGACGCACACACGCATAGATTACACGTATGCGTTTGCGTATTATCTTACTCATACACGCGTACGGCCATGGACAGTAAATATTTGAAGGAAATAAATTAATATAATGAGGTTTTTTATACTTCAATATAATAGAGGAGCAAAGGAGACATTATTATTATAATTATTCCCTTGTATGATAATACATATACAGACGACTATAAGAGGTATCTATTTACAAACAAACAATATATATTTACTAGAATAATATTAATATAAGTAGTTATTATTTTACATATAAGTAATGATTTTTTATAATAATTATAAATGATGTGTAATATGTAAGTTGTTACTTTTGATTTGCTTAACATAACATTGTTTGTTTGTGTTATATATTTGTTTATCATGTTAACGATCGTTTGCCCGCCGCTTGTTAGTACCGCACCTGCGTATGTGTTTTGTATAACGAGTGTACCATCCCATTACAACGGCTCGGTGACGTAGTGCCCCGTGAGTATTGCTCGCTGACACGCCCAAAGGGTCCATACATAGACCCAAATATCAATAACAACATTACTTTAAATTATATAGTCATATTTTGTCTATGTTTAGAGTAATGTCGTACTGTGTATTAAGTTATTATCAAAGGTTATTAGAATCATAATATGTGGGGTCTGCATATAATAGATGAAGCCTCTAAATATCAGATTTGATTTAAGTTTCTTTGATCGAATTGAAGCAGTTCTATTTTGGTTTTGAATTACGATTTAGTCTTGTCACGTAATTTGTGATATGTTTGTTGCGAGAGTCTTTTAAATGCAAACCCTCGGCAAAGTAGAGTGCATTGGTATTTTTTTTTGGGAGTTAGTTTACGAAAGTCGGGAGGTTACGTGTTTACGTAACCACGCTTATCGCATGCTCATTTGATATTTAATACACAGCAAGGTCTTTTTAACGAATTGACAACTTTTCCCATTAACGTACATGTTTTGAACCGAATAGACTTCAACATACGTTTGTTTGTTGTTTATTTTCTGAAACGAAATCAAAAAGATAGATAAAGAGCTTTGGTTTTCAATTGAGAAATTTTGTCAATGCCGATTTAAAAGTTTTGTTGAGGTGACGCATGATGTGGTCAGTGGCTGGTTGTAACGGCATGATGCTGTTTATCCGCAGATGCGTTCATTGCTTTCTAATAAATGTCCATTCTGTGGGAATTATATATCGTATCTGTAGCATGCACTGAGATAATCTGGGGCTCAGGCTATAAGTTTTGATGCAACCTTTTGGAAAGTGACTTGATTTCGAAGCGAAGTTATATGAAATACTGTCGCCAAGATTTATATTGCGTTCCAGGGTAGATAACGCATAAGTGAACAAGGGCTTCGACTTGAGGGTGAAGCCTAGTCATGCAGACCTTTACCATTTTACTTGATGTGGGCCGTCAGCAAGTCAGCAGCAGCAGACAGTCCCAGAATTAAGTTAACTCATAGTACATATTCCGCAGCTTAGACCCATCTAAATAAGGCGTTGCCTCTGGTGGTATCGTTTATCTGACAGCTCGTCATCATCTCAACTGATGACATAATAAAAGCTTGATGTCAATCAATAGTGTCTATTCTGTATAACCGTACGCAGTTTTTTAAATCCCCATTTATCACTCACACGCATGGGCGTGGTTTGTGCACGCCCACCGCACGCACGTGACGCCCACCCGCACGCCCACTTGCACAAACTTCACGCTCGTCATGTAGAGCATACTAACGCTTGTTATCCTAATTTACGCTTACCCTCGGAGCACGTCAGAATGTCACGCTAACTTATAATTAATTATAAGGCGTTCAAACTTAAACGATAATGTCTGACTTATTCCATGATGTAGAACAATCGCTGCGGTGACATTTTAAATTTAAATTTTATATAGTCTTCTATTCCTGAAGACGTCCAAAGAAGTGAGTTTTAATATTGAGATTTTTTAAGTTTAAAAAACTGTCCAACTGCAGTGTTTGATGGTGAATTTCTAATTCTTTTAATGTGTCTGTGTTGAGAGATTAAGACTTCCAATTCTAAAGTTGCTAAATTACTATAAGATTTTTTCTCAAAACTTTGTTAGTTCTGATATTCTAAAACTTGGTCGTTAAAGGTCGGTAAAAGTGTTTATAAAAAACAAACAAATTAGTTTCCCTTTTTTCAAAATATAAATGTTAAATGATTTTTCTTTGGATGTCTGAGATTGTGTCTTTGTGATATAGTAGAGATGATACTCTTAATATTAGTATTGAACAAATGGACCGCAGCGATTGAAGGGGCGTGGGATAGAACGGGCCAGCACGCTCGGGAGGGACGGTAGTGGGCAGTGCCGGGCAGTAGAGGGCAGTACAGGGCGGGTGTTGTAGGTGCGAGCGAGGAGTTGCCGCTGGTGAAGGGCATGCCCGGCGTCACGGCGAGTGTCGCCGCGCTCTTGCCTCGCCGCGCCGGTGCGTACCACCCCCCTACCACCTCCTACCACCTCTTACCACCCCTACCACCACTTACCACCTCCTACCACCACTTACCACAACTATCAGCTCGTTTCACCTCATGTCTATCCGCACCAGACGTCACCAGCGCTTGTATCCATCCGCTCGCTCCACACTTCCACTTTACGTTTGGAAGTTGATGTCAGTTCTGCCCTTTCTCAGCTCTTTATTCTAACCGTTCAGCATACATTATACAGCTCGATATGTTTATTCGATGTCGATTTCACAAATTTCCAATATCCAGACATTTTCTGAAGTACTGAAATTTAATATCTGAAACGATATAGAACGCGATGATCTCTCGCAGAGAGTTTTGCGTTGATCAGAGATGGCTAGCGTAGGCTTTTTTTGCGGTCAAACTCCATGCACACTGAGGGCACATGAGTACCCCGTTCACAAAATTGTACGTTAAGGCAGCAGGCGGACGCATGTGACATGTGAGCTGTCATTCGCTCACCACAGCTGTAATAAGTGGGTACTGACAAAGTATTAAAGGTGGAGTAACTATTGGTTTACTCGTGTTGACATCATGAATTGACATCAACATGATTCTAAAACCCTTTTGTGCACACTCTGGTCCTCGTAATCTCTACTTTTGTTGCCTTCCATTAATTTCTTTTCATTAGTAATTTTCGGCAATCTCATAACATCCACCATTCCTGTTATCAATAAGCCTACCTTTAGCCCCGTATCGGCGGCATCACGAGGTAAGTGGTGTTGTGGCGGTCTGTTGGTCTCGCTCGGTGGTGCTGGTGGTGGTGCTGCATGCTAGCGGTTGATCAGCTGAAATGGGATGGTCATTGGTTGTGTTGGTTGTGTAAGGCATATCTTTGATTTTATCATATTATGTGTTTAGTAACTTTATAAGTATTTTCGTCTATAAAGATTGTCCTATTAGTTGCTTATGTATCATTATTTTGGTTTCCCATATTATTATATCATACACTTTGCCACATATATGTATTGTAGCTTTTACTTTAGAGTTTATATACACATATAATAATTTAAATTGACTGATTCAACCTTCTTATGTGAATGAGGTATCTCCATAAATTCTTAAAAATTTATGACGCTATATTTTACGTGTTTATGTGGCTTTTGTGAGTTAAATTTTACCTTTTTTGTTTCTATGCATATATAGGCAATATTATATATATGTATATCATATAGAATTATTTAATTATTTTACGGTTTTTTCCTCCGCTATAAATGTTTGCCTTAACCTTTATGCAGTGTTTATGTATCTCTATGCTTTTGATATTTATATTAGCCGCAGACTATAGATAAATAATGGATAACAATTGATAATACACAATTTAAAATATGCCTTACATAGTTAACGCGCGTTGTTCATTTTACATTTATTTATATCAATTATTATGTAAAACACTATATCTAATAATATTATATTTATGACTCATAATTCATATATTATATATAAAAACAACATTTTAAAAATGGCAGTGGCATGGGGATTTTGCCATGTTTGATTTTTTTTTATTGAATACATACTAAGGTTTTCAATAGAAAACAAAATGAGACCTTTTAACAGTATGTTATAATACTCATAACAGAATGAATTGTTTGAATTAGGAATAATATATTAACATTGGTTATTGAATATATCGAATTGGTTTTATTTAAATTAACGATAACATAGACTGGCCACGATTTGGATTCGCAGTGCACTTTCCTACTAAAGCTAGACTTGTGTCTGATCCAGATGATAAGGACGGTCTGAGGATAATAAATAGAATATATTTTATACTCGTATAGTGAATCGATGTTGTATTGCTATATGCTATTACCTTCTTTATAACATCTAATGTAATTGTCACCCCACGTCTAAGTACACTTGTCATCAGGGTTACCAGATGTGAGAAAAGAAAAGATATAGACATAAATATGACTATAGGATTGGTAGAGAACACTAAATGTCAATTTATAGAAGATTCGAATGCATATAATGCTCTTACTCCTTGTGTAATAAATATTCCCCTGTAATTTTGTGCTAAACAAATTCCAGTCATATTGATAGAAATAAAATTTTATTTTTTTGTTGACCTTTTAGAAAGTCCCTACTGCAGAATTTCCATGAAGTTTTTCACATGGTAACCCTGTTCACGTGATCAGTGACGTCACGCCGCTGGTTTTTCTCACGGCACGTTTTTCTAATCCTCACGTTCCCTTGAATGTTTTTGACGGACACTACTAATGATGTCATCCATACCAGGAGTGGAGACGTGCGAAGGTTCCGAGCTTCGATCATAGATGGCGGTGAATAATGTATGAATTCTAGAATAAATGGAACAATGTGATGAGAATACCAAAGCAGACGCATCACAGATCACTTTAAAAATCCCTCTTTCTTCAGATGAATCCCTTACCACAGGATCACTTATCATTATTCACTTGAAGTACAGAAGAGTTGTTATGTTGGTGCACTCAATATGTATTTGCTATATTCTCGCTGCTACATAAAGTCTGGTGTATAGTGTCGCCATCTAGTAAGAAGCTCGGAAATAGAAAAGAGCTCATTTTTTTGTTGTTTTATAAGTTCAATTGTTAATAAAGAGTGTATTTTACTGTACCGTCATATAGATTCAGGTTTTCATCTGAAATGTATTTCATAGTTATGAAATGTTCAACAGCACTCTGAGAATTTTGTCATTGAAATGATAAATAGAGTGTATAGTGTTTGAACATCATCAAAAGAATAATAATTTAACACCAAAAATAATATACTTATACTAGCGAATGAAAGTTATAATTATTTTAAACATTTGTGTTCAAGATAGATGATGAAATCTGTAACTATGTGACATTAGTAACCATAAACTGACACAAGTGTCGATGAGATAATATAAAGTTGCCACATGCGAAAAATAAATAAGAAAACAGAAACTAGTTTGCAATTGCAAATTTAAAAACACTTTATATTGTGTTAAACATATGGATAATTCATGTATTTACATGTTTTATATATTTGACTGCTTAAAATTTGCTGCTGTATAAACTGCTATAAACAACTTTTTGGTATCAGAAGTATCAACCCTTATATGTCCCACTGCTGGGCACGGGTCTCCTCCTCGAAATCAGGCGAGGAGGGTAACTTTTTGGTATAACCACTGAATTTAGTTTTAGACGTATACAATACGTGTACGATACTTGATATGTGGCCTAATATTATCCCACTGACACGTGTATGCTGCGACGGTGCATGTTGTAATCGGAGCGTGTATCAGAAGGCGAGAGCGGGTCGCGCACGTCTGTGGAGCGGATGCTGGCGTTCGGGCGCGAGCTGTACGCCATGTCGCTCACGCTGGAGCACGACGCCTACCACAAGACCATGCTGGAGGTGAGTGGAAGACGGCAACTGATTGTTAGACTGCTTTAACCTCTTGGGGTCCCGCCGAGAGAGACTATACCTTGTTCATCTTATTTATTTCATGACACTCCCACAATAAAAGCTTTTTTGTTCGGAGAGAGAGGCAAGGCAGTAACATTTTACGTCTCACTAGTCGGAGAGCCCGTATTAAATCTGTAATTATGTTACAGGACGCATTCAGCTTATTAGCGTACAGTAATCCCTGGGACAGCCCCGTCGGCTGGCAGCTGGAGCCCATCCGCCGGGAGGCTGTGTGCGAAGCACTTAATTCTGCTATTCTTGGTAATATTTTAACTACATCCTAGAAAATAAGTTGCATTTATGTTACCATTTATGTATATTTGTAATGTATATGGACCTGGTACTGAACCTTATGGTACACCAATTTTAATAAATCCTTTTTATTACCCTATAAAGATCATTAACTTTCGAGTGATAGACTAACACACCCTTGACACTTAATAATATGAATATAGTAATCCTTATATTTCTTTGTTCAAATTGCTTGAAGTAGTCGAACGCTTGGGACAGATCTTATTATATTTTGCTATGATTCGAATCCTTTAATCATTTAGGATGTGTACAATCTGGAATCATCAATCATATACCATTAAGAAGCGAAACAATATATTTTTGTTTCTTTTTTAACTACGTATTATTTGGTTTTATAGCATACATATTATCCTATGTAGTCATTTCTTGCTTGAGTATGAGACGCCATATTAGTTTCGTAGAGATTCCTACATGATATAACTTAACCAATCTATTAGTCAGTGTTAGTATACGTGGTAGTTCGACCTTGGACGGTTGTGACGCCGTGCGTCGTGTTGCAGAGTACCAGGGCATGAGCTGGGTGTCCCCGGTGGAGGCGTGCGCGACGCACTCGCGCGAGCTGCTGCGGCGGATGGCGCGCGCTGACCTGGGCGCCTGCGCCTTCGCCGACCTGCCCGCGCTGCTGCACCGCTGACCGCGCCGCGCCCCCCGCCCGCGCCTCACCCGCCCCCGACACCCGTGGGCCAGACCGTGTACTGGGGACAAGTCGTCTCATTAGAACGGCTCTAGCTCTGCCGGGTTGGGCTGGATCGTAATAGAGCTGGCCGGTAACAACGTGCCGCATTAGAACTTGTCTAGCCAGGTCCCCCGTGCGACGTTCGTCCGTACTAAGTCACCAGCCGGCTAGACCGCAGGAGCTCACCGGGAACAGACTGTTGCGTAATAACTGGTCTAGGCGAGGGTATCCGTGCAGCGCCGCCTCCCGGCCGGACCGCGTGCCGGGAACAAACTGTTTGACTGTGCAGCTTTGTCCGCCATGTGCATTTACTGTTTGCGTGCGGCAAGGGTCCGAGTGTAGTGTGCGAAACCTCACGGGACATACGTCGACACCTGAGTTTTGTCTAAATTTCTTTAAATAAACCTTCTCTTTAGACAAATTCTTCGATAACTTTAAAACTTTTCAGACCCTGTTCACATCTTACGTGTACATTTTATTAAATCTTCTGCTGTTCAAACTTAATTCAAACAACAGTTTGTACATTTTACCAGCCGATATTGGAATAGAGTGGTGTAAGTAGTGGTTGGATAATATTTTCACGTAGTGTTTTTTGTAGTGCCCGAAGAGCTCCAACATGACACAGTCCTGGGTTCCGCAGCGGGGTCAGGGGCCGCAATGTATAAATACCATTAAAAGTTTATTATAGACTTTATGACAATGTAAATAAAGATCAATTTTTATCTACGATTTGAGTGGAATAGCAACGCACACGCGATGGCTTGGAGTGCGCCAACGAATCGGATCGTGCCGGATCGCACCGGATCGCACCGCAATACGGCGAACTCGTGTGTTATATATTATATATTGTAATATTATATTCGTTTGAGGCCGGTCTGCGTGCTCGAGGGGGGAATGCTGTGACGCTGTGCGTCCGTCAGATACAACGGGAACCGTCGACTTTACTTGATGTTAAACACGGCGTGACGTCACGCCGCGCCCCGCCCCGAGGGCTCGCTCGACGATTTTGATAGGTTTATTAGGTTTTAAGTTTTATACACGGCCTCAAACGGCCCGGCTCCGGCCGTCAAGTGATACAGATGAGTGACCGCTGTTACGAGATGACTCCGACGGATGGTTTTTATTGAACTTCGAATTTAGTCGCGACACGGACTCGCGGACTACGCGTTGTGTATATTTCAGCGTATATATAGATATATTTAGGGATATAAATACTATTAATTAATATTAATGGGAGACGCGGGGCGCTTATGTCGTGCTTGTTCATCTTGTGATAAATACATGTTTACATTAGTTAGGCTTTTTTAATTAAACGAATGAATGTTTCCGACATGGTTATAGTTTGAAAAGTAAAGGCTTTAACTCGTCGAGTCGTCAATTCTTACAAACGATCGAAGAGGGAACTGTCACTGATGCTTTTGAAAGTATCAAAATTGTTTTTGTGCATGCTGAAAAGGAGTAGATGTTTTAATACTGCCGCATAAGTGCCACCGCTATAAACTTAAATTAGAAGTAAAGTAACGAGACAAATACGTTTGAGTAGACATGCTAAGGTGTAAATTTACTGCTATAGTACGGGTGTTTGACCGGGCCCGCCATGTTGTGTCCTGTAATGGCGACCGCTCGTCCGCGCGCCGTACAGACGGACCACATTCAATGCATTTTATGTAGACGTCTGCTAATAATACTATGGTACATATTTTTATTGTCGTGTAACGTTGTCCATAACTCGTCCGTCTGTACGCGCCGCGATCGCCGAAGCTTCTCTGTATAAATGATTCTACAATATTGTTCTTGTATTGTATTGTTTTCTTTTTTAATAATATATTGTGTTTAAACGCGTTCGTTGTGTTTTAATTATAACATTGACCCTAACCCTTAAGCGTACTGAAATGTTATTAGTAATAATATATTGCTATATAGTTTAATAAGCATCATCATCGTTACTGTCCGTCCGTCGGTCATTCCGAAATAATCCCAAAGTCACGTGATACGTAGTAATTGGTGAGCGCCGCCCATCAACATAATATACAACTTTTTATGAAACTTCTTTACGCCCCCGTGGGTAACATTTTTACGGATGAAACGCATCACGAAGATGTGCAACGTTGTCGAAGAAGAGGGAGAGAGCGATTGAGAGTGAGAGAGGGCGAATGTAGCGTGAATCAACGCTATTGCTTAGGATATTCGTTTAGTAACTACTAAACGAACAAGAAGAATATTAAAAATTAAAGTTTACTACTGTCATGTGTATTTTGTACGTGCGCACTTTTTTTTAAAGCTTTCGCATAATCCAGGTTTTCCTCGAGTAAGGCTCCTGAATAAATGAACTACTCTATCGTCCATCAAACTATCTGCGAGCTGGTCCTTTTGAAGGTCTCTGATCTGCATTCGACAGAATCACCTCAGCGAAATTTCAAGCGAGCGAATTAAGACCTGGCCTAGGTCAGACAACGTATTATTATGCTCTCCTATCGGAAACAGTCGAGCTGTTTGAACAAGGGAGTAAACGGGATGGTGACCTCGCACAACGAATATTCTTAATTAAAAAAAAACCCTTCATCCAATCCTAAGTTAATTTTTTTTGTCTGTTTCAATGGTTTTTGAACATATATTTTTCTTTAATTTTGCGCAAGTGTATCTTAGCACGAGTATCCTAATCGAGTGAAAGTAACGCATTAGTACACTTTTTGCTAGCTTGGTTGCAGTCATTTGTATATAATTACCAACAGCATAAACAGTCGCTTACCTCCCGAATCAATTAATTTATAATCTGCAGAAAGCTTAGTAAAGGAAGTGCTATATAAGTGTTTTATATTGATTCTCTGTAAATTTTTGACAATGATTGTCCTGTAAATGTCCTGTCTATTAAATAGACTGTAGACTTTTATTTCCTATGACACCATGACCTTTTGAGCAACGATGGCACAGATATGACGATGGTCTATTGGGATGGGCTCGGCCTCTCGACTGATCTAGACTAGACTAGACCGACTCTAAGAGACCCTGACTCCTTGTGGTACCTTGGTATGGGCTTTTATAATAGTCCAAGACTCAAGAGCACCTGAACTTGAGACCAAAGAAAACATTGAGATGCCATTTCAAGCAAAAGCTTTTTTGATCGACATACACATTTTGACAATTTTATTCCAGTTGACAAGTGGTTTAACGATAGTATAATGTTAAAATATTAGTAAATATATAGTTGAATTACAATGGATTTTTTCTTGTCACTTATTAATTGGTACTTGTACTAATTTGAATCGAATGGTAAATCTTGAGTATTCTAAATTTAAATAAAGTGGTCACTGTGTTTCTTTGTAAATGGTAAAATACCATAAAAAAAAATACTCAATTGAGACTGAAATGTACGTAGCGGTAGATATAATATTTCATTTCTTTGAATAGGCATAATATCAATAAGTAATATTACTCGATTAGCACGGTTTTTTATAATAAGTTGAATGAAGCTATGACTATTGTTATTTTGTTGTTAGATTAAATACTAAAAGACACAAGTCCTTCCAAATGTTTCAAAGCATAATCGAATGTATAACAAAGATATAAAGTCGGTATTTGCTTTTAAGATCTTACATAAGATACGTGTTTAGTAACTATCACTTGTGAAACAGGTGGATACAAACTTATTCGTGCGTGAAAGTAAAAGCATATAGGTTTTATTTACTTTTAATAAAAACCATTTTGTGTGTTAAACTGTGTATCAGAAACAGGTTAAAGTTTGTCTAGCATACTTGTACTTTGTGCTGTAGTGATTCTGTGTTGTCATTCCGCGCGTAGTCCACGCAAAGCGAACGGCGAATCGGTTTTTAAATATGTGATATTTATTCTAATCATAAAGTAATAACCAATAATCGTTGGTATGTAAACATATTTTATTCTAATAAATAAATTCGTTGAGTCGCCATTTCAATAGAAATATGTGAACGCGCTCTACACATAACGATTAACAGCTACCAGATTTACCGCCGGCCGCCATTTGGAAATGCACAGAGAATTAAATAAATGACAGTTTATAAATTCGTGGCACAGACTATTAAAAAAAATAGGTAAGAAGATTTTTTTCATTTGGATTATGTTTTTATTTTATTGGGTATATTAAAAAAAAGTGTGTGTGCGATTCACACACGATAGAAGTGAAACACACGTTAAATGCTCAAATACAAGCAAGTATTAAACAGTGTGCAATATACATACACAGCGACATTTGCTCTCTCGCTCTTTTGTATTTGTGTCTCTTACCTGTCGTTTTTTCCGTTGCATCCGGTTTGAAATCACAACGATTCTAAAGAAGTTTTACTTCAAAAATCTTATATAATAATCTTATATATATAACAGAATAACAAATAAAATGGTTGTAGGTACAACATTTTTATTATATAATTTATATATGCCTCTTGTTTTATACTTATGATGACGCTGACAGGTGTTTTATATTATACATTTTATATATTTTTGACCTTCAATAGTTGAGATATGGGTGATTATACAAAAGTTGGGTAACTTTTGAGGATATTTTGTTTACTATAGTTATTAATTCAAATTTCTACAAATTCGGGTGTATACGATGGCTAATCAAATAAGTAGGTTGTTCCAAAACGGGCCAGTCACTTTTTAAGGTAGTTTGTGAGATATTTAAAATTTTCAAAATTTGACTGCCAGGGGACTGACACGGGTAGCATGGTACTGATAAAATACACAATTTTGTAAGGATTGTAATAAAATTTAATAAAAAATAGTACAAAACTCTTAGGATTTAATAATGGCACACATATAAGTATTAAAATAACTTACTAACAGTGAGAAATTATATGTAATACTGGGAAAAAATACTATTTGTTTTTCTTATTTTAACGTAACGTTACTCACTTAACTTTTACTACTTTAACTTAGTTTTACTTAATATTTCTAAAAAACAAAAAAACAATACAAACAAAAATCTAACAATATTTATCTTAAAAGTTCTAACTGTCACAAAATTAGGAATGATAACAATACAATACTATAAAAGTCAACTATCTCGTTCTTCATAACAGCCTTTTTTGTGCATTTTTGCGTTTTTTTTTAAATTTTCTTTGCCCTTTCTCTATTTTCCTTACGTACTGAAGGTTTGGCTTTTCTTTGCATTCTGCTAATTTAATGGGGTCGCTATTCGGCTTCTCTTTTTTTTTTTGAGTAATTCTTCCCTAGTCGTTTTGCATTTAGCGTGTCTCATGATGTTTTAAACTAAAATGTGAAATAGAAATTTATTATATATTATATAGTATAGCTTATACATGGTATTAGTACATACCATGGAATTACGTCAGCCATCTGGCGTGATATCTGACAGCGGACTGACGCCAGCGGACTGACGAAAATGACAATAATTTGAGATTATAATCATAATTAATATTTCTTTTGGTAATTTTGAATATCAACAAACTACATTTTAACAAATCATAGTAAACTATGGATAAATGAAAATAAACCTCATATTAACAAGGAAATAACGACTCACCATAGGACTGATATTTTGACTGACATACCACGGGTATAGACGACAAACACAACAGAAGCACTGGTACAGTTATGTCACCCGACAAATTGTGCAATCAGAAACTAACTTCATTACATCAATATTAAAATCATACAGAGATTTGACGTTGAGTCGGTAATATTTTGCGCGAAATTCAGATTCAAACAAACACACAACGGACTGACGAATAAAACAAACACAAAGTTTCTTCTTTTTTTTTAAATAAATTGGAGAACATAGCATTATAAAAGTTATAGTATTTAATATTATGCACATCACAGATTGTAGTAAATTAGTAAGTTTTCTTAAATCAATAATAATGTGTAATATATAGTCACTTGATTTCTATTTTTCGGGTTGGTGATATGCCAGAGGACTGACGTTTTAAACATTGATTTTTGTTTTTTATCAACTTGTATTTAAAATGAAGACCTGAACATTTGTGACCATATAAATGGACTTTTCATTGTATTAAATAAATTGTAATCTCAATAAAATATAATAAGACTTGTTATATATTCGTTGATGACATTGAGTTACCCAACTTTTGTATAATCACCCATATATATATTCTGGATGTGCAGAATCTTGTTCTTTAATTTAAGTATACAAAGCTTAAATCAAAGCTTAAATATAAGTACATCACTTTCAAAGAGATTTTGATTAACTTTTAACTCAATAAAGTAAGTTCTGTTATGAAGCAAAGCAAACCAGCTCTACGACAACATAATATATACTTATGTCGTAACATTATCGGACGAGTCTAACAAAAAACGTGTTAAATATAATAAGAACACGGAACATACTATAGGCAAAAACCTTAGAAATTATTTATGCTATCTATATATAGAGCTCATTGCATGCCAATAGAGTACTTAATAGCTTTGGTAACAAATGATATAAATAATGTTTGTCATTTACAGGTGCATTGAAGGCATAACTTAAATATCTTGGGGGGACATGAAGCACCACTGGGTAGTGTTGTGGTCCCTGTGGGCGGGAGGGCTGGTGAGACAGCCCACGGTGCCAGTGCGGGTGAGCAATGGCTTCCTCCGTGGGGAAATAGCCCCCGATGGATCTCATGCCCGATACTACGCCGTACCCTATGCGACCTTTCAAGAGAGGTTTCAGGTGATCTATAATCAACTTAGTAACTAATGTTTGTTTGAATGCGCTAACCTTTAAGTCACACAGTAAAAGATCATCATCATCAACCTGTATCAGTCCTTTTTAATGTACCTATACCATTGTGACCGATCCTCGGTAGCGCCAAAAATATTTTTTTGCGTCAATAAATGGTGAATTTTGGTGAAAAGTCCTCTTTTGATTTCATGGTGGTTGAAAGCACGGAGGCGAGGCTGGTACAGAATATAGCTCAAATAAACAAATATGTATTATTTAAACAATGTTTTTGTAACATTACAGGATTCTGGCCCGGAACCCAAATGGAAAGGAGTTTTTAATGGATTCGAGGAAAATACTAGATGTCTCCAAAGATTTACCAAAACATGGGTAACGGGGAGTGAAGATTGTCTCACCTTGAATATTTATACTCCAAACAAACCCCAGAAGAAACTACCCGTTATGGTCTTCATCCACGGCGGAGGATTCAGAGACGGATCCAGCTCACCTTTCATTTATGGACCAGAATATCTAGTCAGACACGATGTTATTTTAGTGGCGATGAACTACAGGCTGGAAATACTTGGTTTTCTGAATCTCGGCATCAAAGAAGCTCCTGGAAATGTGGGTTTGAAGGATCAAGTGAAGGCCCTCAAATGGGTGAAGAAAAACATCGGAGCGTTCGGTGGCGATCCTGACAATGTTACAATTTTTGGTGAGAGCGCAGGCGCAGCATCCGTGATGTACCACATGCTGTCACCGATGTCCAAGGGCCTGTTCCGCCGGGCTATCATGCAAAGTGCTTCAGCGACATCCCCGTGGAGTTTCCAACATGATCCGTTAGCCACGGCGAAATCATTTGCGAAACAATTAGGATACACCACGGATAACCCACATGATATATACAAGATAATCAACCTCAAGGGATCTGTTGAACTTCTGAAAACACGAGTGCCAAGGAAAACAGGCGACATTATACTTTCTGAGAATATTTTCGTGCCTTCAGTTGAAACTGAAATACCGGGAGTGGAACGGTTTCTACCAGACACACCATACAACTTGGTATCCAATGGTAATATCAATCGAGTTCCACTTATCATCGGCTACAATGACGCTGAAGGTTTGATGTTTGTTGGCAAGGAAAACGAGACAACGATATCAAATATGAATTTCTTTGATTCTCTACCTAGAGATTTAGTATTTCCAAACGATGCAGTGAAAAAGAATGTGGGTGAGAAGCTAAAAGAGCTGTACATTGGTGATGGGTCCATTACCAGAGATAAAATTAAAGAGCTGTCCAAGTACGAAGGTGATTCGGGGATAGCGTATCCTGTTATATCGGCAGTGGATATGCTGATGAGGACCAGCGACGATCCCATATACGCCTACAAGTTTTGCCGCAACGGATGGATGAATCTGATGAAGCTGATATTCGGGGTCTACTGGTACCCCGGGGCGACGCACGCGGACGAGCTGTTTTATCTGTTCAAATTCAAAATCACACTCCCTATGTCCTTTCTGGAGTTCAATATTAGAGATAAAATGAGCATAATGTGGACGAACTTCGCAAAATATGGGTGAATACATTACTTATAATATAAAATATTGGCAGAATTCACTCACGACCATCTGATCCTAAACTAGGCAGAGCCTGTTTCATGGAAACCAGACAACTGATACACATTTCATCATCATCATCCTTTATCCGTCCTCTGCTGAACATAAGGCTACCTCAAAGAACGCCAATACGATCGATCCCTTGCCACTCGCATCCAACGCGGGCCGGCCACTGCACGGAGATCGTCTTCATATACATACACATTATATATAAATTACGCCTGGACACTGAACTAATGATCATACTCATTACTTGTCCTGGGCGGGAATCGATCCCAGGCCTTTTGGCTTAGCAGTCACTAACCACTAGACCAACTCGCCTGCTATATTATTATTATTATTATTATTAATAATAATAATATCTATGGACGCTTTTACACCACGTCAATCTGGTATCGTGCTAAGTTCTCGAAGAGACTTGTGTTACGGGTACCAGACAACGGAAATACATATATTTAATACGTTTTTATATTAATACTTATATTTAAGATTTTTGTTATATAATACACATATTTAATACACATCCATGACCCAGGAACACAGAAACTTTTTTTTTGTGTTCCCTGGCGAGGTTCGAACCCGTTTCCTCCGGCTTGTGCGCCAACGCGCTAACCACTGCGCCACAGAGGTCGTCAAATATTATCTCTATGCTGTTTCATTTGTTGCTATGTTATTACATCGCAGATTTTTTACTATAATAAACATGTTTATTGTACATTTAGAAGGGATTTTTACGGCGTTAAATAGTCTTAAAAACGTACTTCATTATGGATACAATATTTTCCAACTTTAACCATAAAATATTCACAATATCCTTCATTCTTAGTACATTTACGACGTACGTACATATTACGTACGTATTCTAGAGTAATAAAAATGTATTGTATGCGTTGTTACATACATTTTAATTTTCAGAGATCCAACTCCTCATAGGACGGAGATATTGCCAAAGAAATGGGAGCCCATAGACAAGGACGACCCGCGCGTGCTGGTCATAGACAAGACGTTTAGGACTTCGCCCCTGTGGGACGACCCACACATGAGATTCTGGAACGAAACGTACACCAAGTACAGGAGGAAAACTTGATTACCATCTGATTATTATTATTATTTATATTTCGATCACACATATTACCAGAGTAATATGCATTTCTGCCAATGGTAACACAGACCCACACAGACCATCTTACAAAATAAGGTATTATTGAGATATTTATTTATTTAATTGTCCAACTTTAACTTCACTAACAGAATCACGCGAAAAACGATTTTTGGCAAAGTTAAAAAGCTCAGAACGATAATATGAAGATGACTGACACGTGGACTAAATTTAATTTCACTTTGTAGGCTAAGCTAAGCTGAGTAAGCACTAAGGGAATGATAACGTGTACTTAACCAGTAACAGGGCTGCGCGTGCGCTTTCGTCGAGTGTTTCTTGTGTTTTGCGCAGGAGTGAGGAGGTAGTTACTAGCACTGAGACCTCTCATAGCGTTTCACGGTAGACCCAGGGCAACGTCGAGGTTTTACATCTGATGTTTGACACTGAAAGTAAAGTTATTTTAGAATTCCTTAATTAGAAAAATTATCTCCATAAATTGTTAAGGTAAAGGCTGGTTGTAGCTGTGATCGAAAGTAATATGCGAAGACAGGTATACATCACACTTCATTATAATAGGCACAATAAATGATGTTTTTGTAAAATGTGCTTTAATTTATACTACCTCCTTATATATACTACATGATATACCTAAAAAAAATTTTAGTAGTATTTATATCTGGAGTAAAGTTTTTTTTTCACTTATTTGGGCAAAGGCCTCCCCCAGGCTCTTCCAGGTATCATGGTCCTTTTCTATGGGACCCGGATCTACAGGCGACGGGAAACCCTCCACGATAGGGGGACTGCCCGGCTGCGACTTGGCAGTCCCCACAACGTCGAGTCTAGCAGGGCCCGGGTTCCCATCCCGGGCCCGACACGAGCACAGGAGTGTTACTGGAAGCGCATTAAGGAGCGCCTCCGACGCACCCCTGTTCGTCGTCTATGGGGGGAGGCCTCGTTGGCGGCCTCCTCTCTCACCCGTTCATCGGCCTCCTTCTGGGACATTACTGTCTCGCAGAAGGAGGCCATTGCCGACCAGGACTCGCCACAGCCGACGTATCACTGATCGATGGGCGACCGATGGACTGGCGATCCTGCGCCACAGCAGGCCAGTCTGATTGGCATGCTATTTTATTTAGTTCGGGTAAAACGGTTGCCAACGACTTGGCAGCAAACTGTCGACATGGCAGACGCCTCTTTGCACTGACAGAGGTCACCAGCATTGTTTTTATCTATTGCTAGGATCTTATGAGGACAGACAAACAATTCCTTGAATGAACAACTTAGACTCATCAGATTTTAGGATTGATTAGGCAAATTATCTCAGCGAACGGAGAAATAAAAACCATCGATTTGATGAATGGAAGAAAGAAAGAATAAGATTTATTTGACACAAAACACACATATATAATAGGGTGAATTACAAGGCAAAAAGTTCAAAAAGGCAGTCAGCTCAGCAAGTGCGACTGCGCTAATAGCAGACGCGCTGATTTGGTCTGATAGTTGGTTTGGCAAACGAAGCGACGAGTCACATGATGGTAAGTGCTGCCATGTTCGATGGACAGTGTGCTGTGTTGCATATCCTGAGAAATATCATGTTAAATATCATTAAATATCATGCTGTATAAAATAGTTAATTCCAAAATTGACACCACTGTTTCGAGCCATGTTTCGCTAAAGGTCACCAGTAGATCTAATAGAAAGCAGGATTTGTTTTTGGTGCCCTCTGCAAAAAATAATGTGTCATATAATGATCCTCTAGTACGCTTTTGTAGGCAATACAATTTGTTATCTAAAGAACTTGATATATTTTACCAGAGTCCTAGATCATTTGTAAGGACGATAAAGGATCCAGATAATAGGTGTGTGATTAATGGCTATTACGAGAACACTTTTTCCTAATAATTAGTTCACATTATATTTTGTGTCTCACTTAATTTATTGAATAATATTAAATAAGCCACATTATTATAGAAATCTTATTCGCATGTCGTGCATAGTTTATTATAGTGATGCAAATTTATGTATTTTCTTTTGTGACTTTGTCATATAACCAATGTAATGATTTGTATCATGTAACTGTGCCAAATAATAAATAAATAAATAAATAAATAAATAAATAAAGTATCAAGGTCCGTATTGGATGCGAGTAGCAAGGGATCGGTCGTCTCGGCGTTCATTGAGAGAGGCCTATGTTCAGCAGTGGACAGATAAAGGCTGATGATGATGATGAAAGTATCTACGGCAGTAATTTACTACCTTTCCTTCTTAACGGAATACAGCTATTTCACGTGAGAAACAAGTGGCTTGATATCATGCATATACAAAGTGGAAGACGGGGGAGAAGCATTGTGCGTGCATGGATACACACATTTTAATATGGACCAGCTGGTACGCAAAGTAGTAAAAGTTTAAAAGTAAAGTATCAGTCCTCATACGTCCCACTGCCGGGCACGGGCCTCCTCTTTGAAATCAGACGAGGAGGGTACTGGGCCATAGTTCTCCGACGCGCTGGTCGAATGCGAGTTGATGAACTTCACACATCGTCAAAAACCTTCAATCTCATCAGTCATGCAGGTTTTCTCACGATGTTTCCTTCACCATTGAGCCAGCGATGGTCTCGTGTTTGGGGTGTCCTTAGAAGGTACTGTATGGGTTCAGGATCGAACCCGGACCCATTCGCTCGAGAGGACGAGCCCTTTACCCACTGAACTGGACTGATTGCAAAGTAGTGCTACCGTGTATGAATGTCGAATAATGTATATAATTATTATAATAATGGCTGTCACTGTGACATCGTAACATATATGATGTATAATACGCGTGTGGCGCGAGTCGTAGTGTGGAAGTGGTTTCGTATTTACCGTGGAAGTGGACTGTGGAGGTGTCCCAACACGTCCTTGACACGCCGCCGCCCACCGGCACAGACGTGACGTAACCGCTCTTGATACAGATGAAAATCTTATTAAAACCGTGAAAACACCCGACATAACGCATGCCATCTTTCCGCACCGCAAAACTGAATAAAAGGATTATAATTCGCTTCGTTTTAGCCTGACTGTGTGACAGCCAAACTTATATTAATAGGTATTTTAATTGAATCGAGAAAATAACCGAGAAAAAAATCTGAAAATCGATAAATCTCGATTCTAGATAGGTATACGGGTTCGATCCTGACGGCCTGTGGTGCCTTCTAATGGGTTTTTCTAATTTTCTTTTTTTTTTTTAATTTTTGCAAATAAACACGAGACCATCGCTCGGTCATCGGTGAAAGAAAGCATCGTGAGAACACCAATTGTATACTTGATGAGATCGAAAGTCATTGAAGGTGTGTGAAGTTTAGCAACTGCATTCGGCCAGCGCATTCTGCCATCTTTCACAGATATCTTGTGAAGCAGCCGTGCCCCGTCAGGATCTGCCCTGGGATTGGACCGGCGGCCGCTACGGTGCGGTGTCCCGCACTAGGCTGCTGCATAACAGCTTTTTTCTTTAAGCCATGTTATGTATTATTGCATTACTCTTAGAAACAACACATTTTTTTTTTAATTCCTTTTTTATATATCTTGTTTTGTCTCTATGTTAGTTCTAGTACCTCCGAGAATATGTGCACAAAGTTTCATGATGATCGGTTGAGTAGTTTTCGCTTGAAAGCGTAACAAATATCCCTACTTTCACACTTACCACAGACCACCTAACCTAGGTTGCTATGTCTGTGACACGTCTTAACTTTGTTCAATGATAATTAATTGATATTGAAAATATTCGCACATCGTTTTCTATTTTTTACTCGTTACAACGTTATACGTACATAATTTATTTTACTTCATTAAAATACACTTAAATCTAATATATACATTACCTAAAACTAATAAAAATCACTATTAAATTAAATCATTACATCACATTAAAATCTAAAAGTTTAAAACACAATTTTATTATAGCTTTAACATGAGCGATGCAACATTTTAGCGCTCCAAGTAGATCCTTTGTTTTCGCGAAGTTAAAACTGCAGTACCGATCGCAGCGCCACTTTTTTACTTGTCATAGTTTAAGTGAACGCACGTCACACTAATAATAACGGTCTCTTATACGGAAAAGAATATTTTAATAAAATCAAATAAAAGCCGTAACCGTAATTTTATTATCATTATAATATTTCGTGGTCGTCGCTTGAGCGTTCCTCGTTAAACTAGAATAATAAATAGATAGTGAGTGTTGATCGCCCCAAAACTGGGTAAGTGGTAATACTATTTTTATGTCGCAGTCAATTAAAGTAGTTATTAGTGAAAGTAATCAGTATAAAAACCAATGTTTGTGCTCATTAGTAAAATTGTTAGTAGTAATGTTGATTAAACCTTTAAATTCATTTTGCCTAATCATGTTAAAAGATTTCATCATCTTTCGATTTCACCCTCATTTTTCAATATTTTGTAAAATAATAGTAAATTTCATAATAAAATGCTTATTTCTATTAAATGGGAATCTCCGTTTCTGATTGTGATGATTCCACGGCACTACTACTACTATAGTTTAGGTACTTTCCTATATAACGCAGTGCCGTGGATGTTGCAAGCTGAACTGGACCGCTTGTAATGTGTTTGTATGGCGCGTTCCAGGGTTCAACGTTCGGATTACTAATTTGAATAGTATCAAGACACTATCAAGACGAGGGTACTCTCTGCCGGGTTTGGTTACCTGTTCCTGCCGTCACCGGTCACCAGCGAACGCGACTTCCCCGGGATCATCAACCCTCGGCGTGACGCAGGAGAGTACCTACTTGGACCGTCAACGTGGAAAGGGAACTTGTGTGGATTAATTGCTCGACCCCCCCCTTTCATTAGTTCTATTTAACGAATCGAATTTACTTTAATAAATTATTTTAAAAGCACGGTACCCTGTTGTCTCATTTCCTCCCTAGTAGACCAGGGTATACCCGGAATACCCGGCCGACCACATATTGGAGTCTCCATTAGATATTCGACAGGACCTGAAAGGTTGTCTAGAAGTCCTCACTAAGATTCAAACAAACCTAGATGTATCAGACCCTAGTGAACCTTCACTCATGAGAACGCAAAATATGTTAAATCACCTTCACAATCGTTTAGCGAGGTTAACGCCTAGTAAGGACATGAAAGATGAGTATGACGAAATTTTTAAGGGTCATAAACTTTTAGCAAAACGGCTCGCGTCTCTTCAAGTGAATAGATCAACTCCTGGACCATCTAACTCTGGCTCTGGTTTCTCTTCGACCTTGGTACCAGAAGTGCAAAATGTAATTTCGGTGACATGTGATCGTACTGCAGCTGATTTAAATAAATTAAAATTTAACGGTAAAACGTGTGTGCGCTCATTCATACAGCGTATTGATGAGTTTATTGTTGCACGAAATATAAACCCTTCAAAAATATTAGCTTTCGCTACAGAAATATTTCAAGATGACGCTCTTCACTGGTACCGTTCGGTAAAAGACAAAGTTTCTTCTTGGTCTGAGCTCTCTTCTAAGCTCAAGGAAGATTTTGATCAGTCAGATTACGACTACCGCCTAAAATCTGAAATTCGTTCGCGCACTCAAGGGGAACGCGAGAACATAACCATTTATCTCTCGATTATGAGTGGAATGTTCTCCCGTCTTTCTAAGCCTTTTACCGAGGCGGAACAGCTAGAAATCCTTCTTCATAATATAAGGCCTTGTTATGCTAGTACATTAGCAGCATCAGTGACTCAGATTGACACCATAGATGTCTTACGCACACTTTGTCGTAATTACGAGATTGTTCATTCCCGACTTTTACAATTTCAGGAGCCTCCTAAGGTAAATTCTGAAACTGTTGCACCTGAGTTTGCGTATTTTAAAGAGGCGGATAAAGACCCTAACAAATCAGTTACAAATACAAATAAACAATATTTTTCATATAAGAATAATTATAATAAAGCACACTCTTCAAAAACTCATAACTTTAATCAACAAAACTATAACAAAAATCAACAACACAGTTCTAATAAGAATCAACAGCAAAATTATAATATACACTCAGTTCAAACAAATAAACAACAACCATACTGCTATAGGTGTCGCAGTAACTCACATCACATCCGACAATGTAAAGCAAGTCGCGACGTATTTTGTTTCAAATGCGGATTGAAGGATGTCAAGACACCCGAGTGTCCAGTATGCAATAAAAATGATAATCCAAAAAACTAAATGAGCAGAATTGTAGAAATTTCATTAAGGAAGACTGGGACACTTGGCTTTCATTTATAAGAACATTTACTTCTACTTATAAAATATCTACAATTCTGCATACGAAACCCACAAATGACTTTAGACCTTATGTAAATATTAAAATTAACAATGTGGACGCTTGTGGTCTACTTGATTCTGGTGCTGCAGTAACAATTTTAGGTAACAATTCACATTTACATTTTGTTGATTGCACTTTGCAACAGGATGACAATATATCAATGGTGGCCGCTGGCGGACAAACACTGAAGAGCATCGGTTACATGAATTTACCTGTCACTTTTGAAGGCCAATTACACTTAATTAAGGCTTATGTGGTGCCTGAAGTGGAAACACCTATTGTATTAGGCATTGATTTATGGCGTATCTTCCAAATTTGTCCCAAATATTTAGGCAGTATCACAATGTCTGAAAGTTCATTAGCTGAAGTAAAATTAAATAACTCGCAAACTTTTATTAATTCATATGATCAATTACTAGCATCGCAAAAGTCAATAGCCGATAATATAATAGCTCAATTTAAATCTATATCTATAGAAGAGAAAGGTCTAGGTAGAACAAATTTGATCACCCATAGAATTGACACTGGAGACGCTCAGCCCATAAGGCAGCGTTATTATAGAATGTCTCCAGAGAAGCAACGTATTTTGTTAGAGCAGGTTGATGAAATGTTAGCGCTTGATGTTATTGAGCCTTGTGAGAGCGCGTGGTCTTCTCCAGTGCTTATCGTGAATAAGAAGAATGGACAGCCAAGGTTCTGCCTTGATAGTCGGAAGCTTAATGCTGTAACGAAGAAAGATGCATATAATTTGCCTTACGTCTCAGAGATTCTGGACAACTTACGCGACGCAAAGTATCTTTCGAGCGTGGACCTTTCGAAATCTTTCTGGCAGATTCCGATAGAACCAAAGGATCGCGATAAGACTGCTTTTTATGTACCAGGTCGTGGCAGCCTACGGTTTAAAACCACTGCTTTTGGTCTGACAAATGCACCAGCCACTCAGCAGCGCTTAGTAGACTTACTTTTCGGTGATATGGAGGGGAACACTTTTGCGTATTTGGACGATATTATTATAATAAGCTCTACTCATACTACGTACTCTACTCAGTACATATTCATCTGTGGTGACTTTAATATTAATTTATTAGAAAATAATTCAACCACAGTTAGATTCACATCATTGTTAAAATCATATAATTTGACAAATCTCTTTTCCGAACCTACAAGAATTTGTAGTTCCACAGCTACATGCATTGATAATATTTTTAGTAATGTAGCTCCAACCCGTAAAGAAATTATTAACAAGTTGAATTCTGATCACTGTGGTCAATTAGCCGAATTTCATTTAAGTTTTGGCAATGTAAATTGTAAGAAAAAAAATGTGCTTATTCCCGTGAATGTAAGACGTATTGAGAAATTTAGGAGTAGTTTAATAGCTAATATTCCATATTTGACAGATCGAAATAGTCCAGACTTAGCCTTTAGTGAATTGTTTAAATTAATTAATACACATTTTAAAGCCATTTTCACCCCCAAAACGGTCAGTTCTATAAATAAAAAGGGCTTTAACGATTGGGCAACAGCAGGAATCCGTATTAGCAGATGTAAACTGTATGATTTATACCAAGAACGGACATACAATCAATGTCAAACATTTAAACAGTATGTAAAAATGTATTCAAAAACATTCAAAAAAGTTTGCATTGCGGCTAAATCACTTTATATTAAGGAAAAAATTAAAAACGCAAGCAATAAAATTAAAACAACTTGGAAAATAATAAATGACGAAACAGGAAGAGCCGGTAGTCATAGCTCCGAATTTAATTTAAATATTGAAAATAGAATAATAAAGTCTGACGAGGAAGTTGCAACAGTGTTTGAAAAATACTTTGCTGACATTCCAATTTCAACAACAAAAAATTTAATTTCATGTCCTGCCACTGCTGAATCATTGCTTAAAAACAATGTTAACAGTTGTAAAGCTAACTTTAAGTTTAAAGAGATAGGACCAAAAGATATTATAAATACTTTTAAACTATTAAATAATAAAAACACTGCGGATCTATGGGGTATATCTGTAAAAGTCACCAACTCCATAGTTGATATTATAGCACCTCATCTAGCAAATATTTTTAATAAATGTATTGAAAGTGGCGTTTTTCCTGACTTGATGAAGCATAGTAAAGTTTTGCCCCTTTTAAAATCTGGTAGCACATCGGATGTAACTAATTTTCGGCCAATATCTATACTCCCAACATTTAGTAAAGTATTTGAAAAAATTATGTTAAACCAGTTACTATATCACTTTGAAAACAATATGTTACTGCACAAAAACCAATTTGGATTCAGAAAGGGTTGCTCCACAACAGACGCTGGTGTAAATTTAATTAATCACATTTATGAGGCCTGGGAGAAGTCACATGATGCGTTGGGAGTTTTCTGTGACTTGTCCAAGGCGTTTGATTGTGTACAGCATGAGACATTAATTAGGAAATTACGCCACTATGGAATAGAAGGTACGGCACTGCATATTTTGAGTTCATATCTTAACAATAGGACTCAAAGGGTACAAATAAATAACAAAAAATCCTCCGGGACTAAAATAGAGATGGGGGTTCCACAAGGGTCAATTTTAGGTCCGTTTCTTTTTTTAGTTTATATAAATGATTTAACATATCTGGTTAAAGACAATCAAGAGATAGTGTTATTTGCTGATGATACTTCACTGATTTTTAAAATAAATCGAAAATTAGACATACATTATGACGAAGTAAACTACACTCTCTCTAGGATGTTACATTGGTTCAGCGTTAATAATCTACTTTTGAATAGTAACAAAACAAAATGTATAAAATTTTCCTTGACAAAAATTAAGCAAATGCAAACCAATGTACTTTTAGACAATGAGAACTTGGAATTGGTAGACTCTACAGTTTTTCTAGGCATAACTTTAGATCGTAAGTTACAGTGGGGACCCCATATAGCTAAACTAGCGAACAGACTCAGTTCAGCTGCATATGCAGTGAGAAAAATAAGACAGCTAACTGATGAAGATACGGCACGAATAGTTTATTTTAGCTATTTTCATAGCATTATGTCTTATGGGATACTATTATGGGGAAATGCTGCCGATGTAGACAGTGTTTTTGTGCTACAGAAGCGGGCTATCCGTGCAATTTACAAATTGCCCCCCTACTCATCATTAAGAGAGAAATTTAAAGAGATAGGAATTCTGACAGTTGCTTCTCAATACATTTTAGATAATTTACTGTACGTCCGGAAGAATATAAATGATTTCAATAAGAAAAGCGACATTCATAGTAGGGATATACGTAATAAACACAGGCTAGATGCCCCAGTGATTAGACTTGCAAAAGTAAGCAACTCTTTTAAAGGAAACTGTATACGCTTTTACAATAGGATCCCAGAAAACGTTAAAAATCTATCAATCAATAAATTTAAAAAAGTTATTAAAGAGCGTTTGTGTGGTAAAGGATATTACAAAGTAAAAGACTTCATTGAAGATACCACACCTTGGGAATAGGGCGTTCCTCCCAGGCATGCAGATAAAAAAGTGTATTTTAAGACTAATTAATAATTATTATTTCGATGACACGAACTCTTGGGATTGTATTGCTCTTTTATCAATTGTCTATCTAGATTGTGGGTAAACTTTGAGCCTGCAGTATTTTTAAGTAAACTTGTGTAAAGGTGAAACGTATGACATGTCATGCTCGCTTATGCCATTGCAGTGGTGGCGTTGTGGGATGGGTCTTCCACTTCCCTCTAATATGTGGAAGAGGTTGATGCTGGCTCACGCGTCCTGGCCTGTGTGGAGGTGCTGCTGTGGTGGCTGGTCGTGTTATGCGATTTCTACCTAGCTGATTTTCTTTTTTTTTTTTTATTAACATCCTCTGGTTTGTTTTGGATGCTGCGGGGTCTAAATTTACCTACTCATTAATCTTAGGCTAGTGTGCAATTATTTTTAAATATTTTGTGTTTTAAAAAAGAGCAACCCAGCAGAGTTTCTCACTATACTAATAAAGTATTATGTATTTTATTTTTTGTATGAAAATATGAAAAGATTAGTTCCACTGAGTTTGTTTCGCCGGTTCTTCTCAGTGGGCTTGCTTTGGAACCGGTGGTAGACTCAATTGACTTTCAAAAAGATACTTTGATTGTACTATTTTGAATAAAAAATTTGACTTTGACTTTGACTTTGACTACTTTCGAAGATCACGTGTCTCGTCTGTTGCGTGTCCTAGAGAAATTAAAACAGGCTAATCTGACAGTAAATTTCGAAAAGTGTAATTTCTTCAGAAGCGAACTTAAATACCTAGGATACGTAGTAAATGCTCGTGGTTTACACACGGACCCAGAAAAGGTGCAAGCAATTTTAAATTTTCCGGTTCCCACAAGCAAAAAGGAACTGAAGCGCTTTCTCGGAACCGCTACTTGGTACCGACGTTTCGTTCCTAATTTTAGCACAATAGCTGGCCCACTTAATAAGCTAACGGCTAATGGGAAAAAGTCACCTCCTTTTCAGTGGACGCCAGAGGCTGATGCAGCTTTTAATGCTCTGAAGGAGTGTCTTGTCTCCGCACCAGTCCTCTCTTGCCCGGTGTACACTGAGCCCTTCCAGGTACATACGGACGCTAGTAATTATGGCATTGGAGCTATGTTAACGCAGAACATCGGTGGTAAAGAGCATCCTATTGCCTACATGAGTAGATCTCTTTCCGCTGCCGAGAAAAACTACAGTATCACAGAAAGAGAGACACTTGCTGTGTTAGTTGCTCTCGAGCACTGGAGATGCTACCTCGAAAATGGCCTGAAATTCGTGGTGTACACTGACCATTCTGCGTTGAAATGGTTCCTGTCATTAGATAATCCTACTGGAAGACTAGCGCGATGGGGAGTTAGGTTATCTTCGTTCAACTTTGAATTAAGGCACCGAAAGGGCGTTGATAATGTGATACCCGATGCTCTCTCACGTGCTGTTTCTATTTCAGCCATATCTCTTTCAAATACTATTTCTACTACTTCTGATGATTGGTACAAAAAGATATATAACGGATGTCTTAATAACCCTAACCACTATCCAAATTTTACTATTAAAAATAACTCTTTATTTCGGCTTTCTAAAAATAAATCAAATCTCACATCTGAATTCGCATGGAAAGAAGTTGTTCCTATTGAATATCGTGAACAAATTATAACTGAGAACCATTCTGTACCAACGGCTGGTCATCTCGGTATTTTTAAAACTTACAATCGTTTAGCATTATCCTATTATTGGCCTGGTATGCATGAAAGTGTTGTAAAGTACGTAGGTTCTTGTTCAGTTTGTTTAGCTTACAAGTCGCAAAATCACACTACATTAGGAGAAATGGGGCGTCCGAAGCAGTGCTCACGCCCCCATCAAATGATTTCAGTTGACTTTGTGGGTCCTCTACCTGTCACTCGTAAGCAGAATAGTTACATGCTTGTAGTAACCTGCTGCTTTACTAAATATTGTAATATTTTTCCGCTACGTCGCGCTACTGCGGATGCCGTCGTGAAAGTTTTAGAAGATTCCATATTTTTAGTTTATGGTATACCACAAACTATCTTTTTAGATAATGGCAGCCATTTCATTAGTTCAATTACTAAAGCATTGTTTGAGAAATATAAAGTCCCTAATGTATATTACACACCTAGATACACGCCGCAAATAAACTTAGTCGAACGTTATAACAAAACTATAGTCACCAGCTTATCAACCTTCGTTGAAAATGACCATAGGTCTTGGGACACTTTCATTCCCCAGTTACAGTTCGCAATTAATAATTCCGTCAACGAAGCTACTAGGTACACTCCCTCGTTCTTAGTGTACGGTAGAGAGTTGGTTTTATGCGGTTCGCACTATACGGACTCTGACTTAGGTGACGAAGTTTTGTTTTTGCCACGTGACGTATACGCCGAAAACTTAGGTTGTCTCTCTTCAGTATTTAATGATGTGCAAGCCTCGTTATGGAATGCACATGTGAAAAATACTGCACACTATAATCTGCGCAGAAAACCAGCGGAGTACAACGTAGGTGACATAGTCTTTAAGCGTACATACATATTGAGCGATAAAGACAAATATTTTAGTAAAAAGTTGGCTCCTAAATACTTAAAATGTCGAGTAAGCGAAAAACGATCACCACTCGTATATGTACTAGAAGATATGTCCGGAAAAAACATAGGTGTTTGGCATATCAAGGACCTAAAACTCTGCGGTAATAATAATAAATAAGTAGAATCCTCTATAACATCTTGTTCTTTTAGCATGAGTCACTAGCTTTCTGATAACTACTGACTTTAAGTTTGATAGGACGCGCCAATAGCGTAAATGATGCTGTTGATGCTTTTTATGTATTTTTTTTTTTTGAATGATAGAATGAAAGTTGAAGAATGAATGAGTAATTGCTAGGAGCAGCTTAAGGCGGGTTTTATTTAAGAATAAAACCCTTTTCCAGACGAGGAGGGGTATATGTAACGTTATACGTACATAATTTATTTTACTTCATTAAAATACACTTAAATCTAATATATACATTACCTAAAACTAATAAAAATCACTATTAAATTAAATCATTACATCACATTAAAATCTAAAAGTTTAAAACACAATTTTATTATAGCTTTAACATGAGCGATGCAACATTTTAGCGCTCCAAGTAGATCCTTTGTTTTCGCGAAGTTAAAACTGCAGTACCGATCGCAGCGCCACTTTTTTACTTGTCATAGTTTAAGTGAACGCACGTCACACTAATAATAACGGTCTCTTATACGGAAAAGAATATTTTAATAAAATCAAATAAAAGCCGTAACCGTAATTTTATTATCATTATAATATTTCGTGGTCGTCGCTTGAGCGTTCCTCGTTAAACTAGAATAATAAATAGATAGTGAGTGTTGATCGCCCCAAAACTGGGTAAGTGGTAATACTATTTTTATGTCGCAGTCAATTAAAGTAGTTATTAGTGAAAGTAATCAGTATAAAAACCAATGTTTGTGCTCATTAGTAAAATTGTTAGTAGTAATGTTGATTAAACCTTTAAATTCATTTTGCCTAATCATGTTAAAAGATTTCATCATCTTTCGATTTCACCCTCATTTTTCAATATTTTGTAAAATAATAGTAAATTTCATAATAAAATGCTTATTTCTATTAAATGGGAATCTCCGTTTCTGATTGTGATGATTCCACGGCACTACTACTACTATAGTTTAGGTACTTTCCTATATAACGCAGTGCCGTGGATGTTGCAAGCTGAACTGGACCGCTTGTAATGTGTTTGTATGGCGCGTTCCAGGGTTCAACGTTCGGATTACTAATTTGAATAGTATCAAGACACTATCAAGACGAGGGTACTCTCTGCCGGGTTTGGTTACCTGTTCCTGCCGTCACCGGTCACCAGCGAACGCGACTTCCCCGGGATCATCAACCCTCGGCGTGACGCAGGAGAGTACCTACTTGGACCGTCAACGTGGAAAGGGAACTTGTGTGGATTAATTGCTCGACCCCCCCCTTTCATTAGTTCTATTTAACGAATCGAATTTACTTTAATAAATTATTTTAAAAGCACGGTACCCTGTTGTCTCATTTCCTCCCTAGTAGACCAGGGTATACCCGCGACACTCATTACTCGAGTAACCATCGGTAAATTATATGAAGAAGAAATAAAAGAAACTGCAGAATTTTAACTTGCCGTTTATAAACATTTATAATGGTTGAACTCGCTGGACTAACTGGCTTGGTGTATCTATGTCTAGAGAAACAGCCTTGCAATCGGGAGCCAATTTCTGCGTGCTGGCTGTTTAATGGTCTCTGAAATGCTGAAATTTCCTTAACATCCAGTGTTCAGTTCATTGAAAGAATTACGCAAGATTCATAACATCCTATCCGACATCAATTATTTTAATGAACCATCATCATCATCAGCCTTTATCCGTCCACTGCCGAACATGGGCCTTCCTCAATGAACGCTAAGACGACCGATCCTTTGTAACTTGCACCCAACACGGACTTGCCACTGCTTGGACATTGTCTTCCCACATGGTTAATGGCCATTGGCTGACCAACACTTTGTCTACCTTAACGCCTCCACCACTTGGCCCGTCGCCCGTTCGTACTCCTGGGTGTGTGTCGGGTTGTGACCAGCCCACTGCCACTTCAACGAGCTTATCCTTCGCGCGCTATCGGTAACTTTACTTCTCTGGCTGAAGGTCAATGTAACACCCAGCATAGCACGTTCCATAGCACGTTGAGCTACGGCTAACTCATGGACCAGTTGTTTTAGAGGCCACGTTTTAGCCTACAGGTCATCACGGGGAGAACGCATTGGTTGAAGACTTTCATCTTCATACTCTGGTATAGACGACGTGAGAATATGGCGAAGCTTCCTAAATGCTGCCCGTCCCAATTGGATCCTCCTATCCGCTTCCTTCTCGAAGTTATGTCGATCTGTGTATCAAATAATCAATATCGAATGACTTATCTAAGTACATTAAAAGATTTTTTTCTTTTCCTTACGTGTTGCGCTTTCGGCTAAGTCCTAATTGTATGATTCCTACCAAGGAAGTCCTACCAACGTCAGGTTTAGAGGTAGAGCTAAATAATGAGGTGGTGTCTCGTCGTAAGTGATGGCGATGGTTGTGTGGTCGGTGAACGGTAACGCTGGTCGCTGTGTAAACACGTGTGCTAATAACAGGGCTTCCTCTTGCGTCGGTCATGATAACTTATACTTAACGGGAAGTACTCGTGAGCGAGTGTATTCGGGCGTGACGAGTGAAGTGGATTCAGACAGGATCTGGTATTACACACGAGGTAGCGGGTTGTGGTCCGGTTGGTTGAAAGTTGCATTGAAATTGAGATATCGAGTTCGAGTATGGCCCAGGCACTATTAACTTGTTTTTCTTTCTTCTATCCTTTTTGTACCTTTGTGAGCAATGTAAGCTAACTACGAGAATTAAATTTTAGTATGTTATTATTTCGCGTTGGATGCGAGTGGCAAGAGATCGGTGGTCTTGGCGTTTATTGAAGGAGGCCTACGTTGTCTAGCGACCTGGGAAAAATCATGTTATTTACTTGCGTATTTTATTTTATCTGATTTGCGCTATATTTATCCCCGCTTATGTCGAATATGCCTGTGTGTTCATTAGCGGCACCATTCTTTTTACATATATAATGTACAAAAATGTATTTTATGTAGGGAAGTAAAAGAAGCTATCTCAGTGAAACTATGTCATATGGGAGGAGCGAGAGTGGATATTAATTTCCGGTTACTCGACTTGATACCGCTTTATTATTTGGAGAAAACCTCGTCGGGGTGTCACCGGAAAAAGACTTCGAGCTCCTTCCTCAGTTCACAGAGTTTCAGGTCAGCGTATCAAGCATCTGCATTAATTTTGGTGTCTGGATGTCTACATGCGGTGTCACCATAATTTCGGCTGCGTTCCTTCTCATGGCATAAAAGAAACGCTAATATTTTTCATATGAAGACGAAAGCGAAGCCAAGATATTCATTAGTCGTGTCTTAACACAAGATGTTTCGTAACTACACCGAGTCTACAATTGTATCCGATTACAATCTCCCAAAATACCACATTTCTCAATACACTTAAAAGTGTAGTCACCAAAAAAAAGCCATCGTGTCGTAACGAGTAATGTATTTCTGATGTGTCCGTGAGTCTGTCTGTTGAAATCGCACAGTTGATTTAAGAGAGATGCTTAAAAAGGTCTTGAATCATCAAATTATCATCGTTAACCTGTTGCATGTGATCCAAGAATCCCAGAACACAAGAGCGGTATCAACTTACATAACTTAACTTTTACCACAAGATTGATTTACAAATGTTTAACGTAATTGGTTAATGGTAATTACTATTATTTAGCACAGTGTTATTGGTCACGATGTTGGGACATATTCTTTTAACTTAAATTATTATTTTTAAACGACCACAAAGAAGGTGGCGTTTCTCAATTCGACCGTATATAATAAGGTTTTTATTAATCAGTATTTCTTTTAAAAAACTTTTGGAGCTGTAAGATTAAGTTTTCCGTTTTCTATTTTGTTTAAATACATATCTACGATACACGCTCGCCTACCTTGATCATAGAACTGAATCAAACACCTAATTTATATATAGCTATGAACATATAAATCAAATAATTTATAATGCTCAAATGTACAACTCTATAAAGCTTGCAAGCGTGGCATTTTTTAAAGTGTAAAGTACCTACAAGTCATAAATACACCAAGATAAAAAGAAAATGGTGACCAAAATAAAATTGCATATAATGATTGAAGCCCCCTAATATCATCAAATTTAATTTATGCGTATGCACTAGATAAATAACAAGTGAGCATCTCATGCCCTGGGCATGCTCTTGAGCGTGCGTATGCACTCTTATCTATATGAAGTCTGTATATACTTATCATATCTATATAATATAAGTACATACGCAATCTCTTCAAAATTGCCGTACTTAGAAAGTTGGCAAATGCAACAACGATTGACAGTATAACGCTGTTGCCTGTTGCCCATCATTTTAAGACGGAAGCCTGTAGGGCTATTCTTTAAAAAACCATTTCGTAATCGAATGATAGATGTGTGATAGAGATATCTGAGTGATAGAGCTCACTTTACGTCACTTCGAAAATAAACTTTATTGTTTTATATAGATAGTCGAGTTTTAAAAAACACAAATTCGTCATATCACTGCAGAATCCGCTTTAGAGATTCGAAAACGACTGTTCTCCAGGTCACTACTATTTGTGTGATATCTTGTTTATAAATTTGCTCCTTTGATTCTGCTGTAAAAACTAATTGTATTCTAGTAAATAACTATACTTGCCTTTCGAGTATAATTAGCGGTTTAACACGAAGGTATTTTAATATTGTAACAATTAATGAGTTGATAACAGTTTCGTTAACGAACGTTTTGTCCTTAATTCAATGCTAGGAGTAAATTACAGTAAAGAAAAGCCTCATATATTACTGATTATTATACATAACACCATATAGTTACATACTTATATGGTGTATTTGATGTCAACTCAACAAATTTAGTGCACGAAACCGCAAATAACAAGTTTTAGTCTGGTCAAATTCACCTGTTGCAACTGGTAATGGCCTTGGGGTCGCGTCCGAGTCACCTGCCGCGACCACCCCCACCACCTGCCACATACCACCACCCGCCACCACCTTCCTACCACCGACCACTTGAGCAGGTGTTGCGACATGATACCAAATTGTAAAACAATAACATCCAACTTGCGCAATGGTTATGCTAATTATAATTAATCACGTGGATTTAAATTAGCTGCATCATCATCATCATCATCACCATCATCATCATCATCATCATCATCATCACCATCACCATCATCATCATCATCATCATCATCATCACCATCATCATCATCATCATCATCACCATCATCATCATCACCATCATCATCATCACCATCATCATCATCATCATTATCACCACCATCTATCACCATATATCTTCGTCGTCAACGATTTCATCATCTCAATGATATTGTAACTGACGATAGAATATCTGTTCACACTAGTAGTGGTCCGCGGTTTCATCTGAGTTTATATCTACAAACGTATCTTTTTGTTACATTGTTTCATTTTATGTCGAATTTAATTTAGATGGACAGAATAGCATGCATGCCACCTGATTTCAAGTGGCTAACGTCGCCGATGTCATGACATAACCGTGTTTCCCTGCAAAAGAGAAAGCCAGGACAACCCATGATGACTGGGGTAGTCATCATGGGTTGTCCTGGCTTTCTCTCCGAAATTCCAAAAAATAGGGGTAACAAACAGAATAGTGGTTGGGAGTTGGTACCCAAACAGGCAGAAGAGCGTAAAAAAGCATATAAGTTATAATGTATTATGTAAAAACGTCTAATTAACATCTTTAGTATCATAAACATACTCTATATTATTGAACGGTAAATTAACTCTACCATTGATTCAAAAATTAGTGAGAGGATCCCCCTAACCTAAAGTTTAGTCTATCTCTGAGCAAAATTACATATGTAAATCGATTGAGTAATATACTCATGAATAGAAAACAATCATACAACTGTAATATTGTAAACAGCGAAGACTTGTATTAGTCCCCAGACTCATATTCCGCGAGAGTCCGGGTAAGTGGCATTTGAGTTTATTATCATATACCCGTTTGGTAAAACTGCTAAAATGCGTCATTGTTGATCTATAAAAATTATTTAGGCTATTATTACGCTAATTATCAATTTAAATGGTTTTAGTTTTTTTCCGTTTTAAATTTCCGCTATAACAGCTACAATTTAATTGTATGCATTCAAAGATTAAAATTTCAACAGTATGAAAATATTTTTATTTATTTATTGCAACGTATTTTTGAAATCCTGTAAAAGTCTTTAAAACAAATTCAGTTTGTTCTCTCTCTCTCTCGCTCTCTTTCTATCTCTCTCGCTTTCTTGGATGACAAATGACTTTATCACATCCAAAAACTAGTTCTCGTCATGCTAATCATTTTATCATCAGGAGGCGAACTGGCAGTGGGAGCTTTATGGTGACTATGAATGTCCATAGACCAACCAACCAAAGGTTATGGATGCGTTGCCTTTTTTCCCTACCTCACCAATGGGTCACCGGAAACTTACAATGTCTTTACGTCGGTATTATATGGGCGAGACGTATCGCTCTAGTCGTGCCCACGCTATTCGGTTGTCAAGCAGCATGGCTTTACATCTTACAAGCAGCAGTGTCTACAGTCTACACTATTAATTACAGACTATCTGTCTATTCCTCCAACTTCGTACGCCTAAATCAATGTTAACATTTCCATAATATTCTTAAAATATGTATATTAATATTATACCTCGGATTCAAAATGCTTTTATTTATAAAGACAACATTTAACAGGGTCAAGATTTTAAATACATATCTTTGAAGAACAATATAAAGAACAAATTTAAATGCATTGGAAATGGGTACATATTTTCGGCGTTTTGGAGTCAAGACTCTTGGACCATGGGGCCCGGAGGCTTTCCGGCTTTATCGAGACCTATTAACTCGTTTGATAGAGGTCTCTCGTGATCAAAAGGCTGGTCTGTATTTGGGGCAATGCATCAGCGTTGCAATCCAACGTGGTAATGCGGCCAGCGTTTTGGGAACGTTCCCAGCCGACAGCGATCTGGGCCCCATATTATATTTGTAATACTTTTGTACATAGTTAATTTTAGTTTTTATTTATTATAATTTTAGATTTAGTTTTGTTTCAATGTACAAAGTATATTTTATTGTTAACCATTTGAAATAAAAGATTCAAAATTAGGTACTATTTATATATATCGTCGGTCCAGTATATTATATAGTTCATTGAGGGAGGCCTATGTATAGCAGTGGACGGATATAGGCTGACGACGATGATGATGATGATACAGATGTACTGCTAAGTGAGAGTCCACATTATAACTTATACTCAGCATGTCATTCGAAAAACTATTTTTAATTTATTACATCACAGTGGTTACAAATGGTTTTCTTTACTTTTGCTGTAACTTTTGTTAGTTGGATAGGTGAACGAGCAGACGCGCCGCCTGTTGGTGAGTGATCGACGTCGCCCATAAACTAGTTTACCTGGAACTAGCCCAGGCTACTCATTAATGTCTCCACCATGGTTCAAGCCTTGTCGTGGCGGTGGGGCTCAGTAGCCTAGGGTGAGCCCAACACCTTGGGCGAAGCGAATTGAGCCAAGGGGGCTCTTTGTACCCCTCTTATAAGAAGAGGGGGGGAACCTCGTCTCATTGTACTGGCTCGGCATTGGGAGGGGTTGTTCTGTGGTGCGGGTCAACTCGGGTCACTCCCCCAAGGGATGCGCAAGCGCATTTCGTGGCGTAAAAAAAAGTGCCTACTCGTTAATGTGTTGTAGAGGTATTAATGTATGTTGCATTGTATTGCAGAGATACAATGTTAAATCTCGGTAATTACGCTGCTATAATAAAATATCTATATTTCCGAAGAACTCGTGTAACGGGTACCAGACAACATACATATTATACATATATAATACTTTTATATTAATACATATATTCAAGATTTTTTAATATATGTTATATAATACAAATCCACACAACATAAACTTTTTGTTCCTCGGCGGAATTTTATGTGGAATGCTTGCTATATGCATTGATGTAGTATATATTTTAAGAAAAATAAGTTTTTTTTTCGAATGGACCTATGCTGATGGCCAAAAGGCCTTTAAGCTAAATCGGAAGAGTAGATGAGCAGATGGCTCAACATAAGTACATAATGTATTGCACAATAAACAGTACCGGGATCTCACGGGATTAGGGTTGCATACTTACAGCCCGTTAAAGGCGAGTTGATATTGTTTATGTAAATAATTATGTAATTTATTATTTGCATTATAATATATATTAAAATTCGCGT
Organism: Lycaena phlaeas; assembly: GCA_905333005.2. Taxonomy (NCBI): domain Eukaryota; kingdom Metazoa; phylum Arthropoda; class Insecta; order Lepidoptera; family Lycaenidae; genus Lycaena; species Lycaena phlaeas. The sequence continues at coordinate 574,984 of HG995182.1, forward strand.
ATGTATGAACGCGTAATTCTGGTCGATCTGTCCTTGTATGTGTGTAGGGCAGGGTGAAGCTCTGCAACAGTCCGGCGAGCCGGTCGGAGCGAGCCGCTTGTCACTCGTGCGATCACTACCTTCACGTGGTGTTACGTGTTCGTTATCAGTGATCTAAAATACATTATCAGTGAGACTATACAAAGAGATCGAAGTGTTTATAACACAAGTTGTAAAATATAACAGCGATTGAAACATATAAGAATAACGATATAACAGTGAGAATTTTCTAAATATTTTTATCGGTGTTTTAACTTTAAGTGCTCAATAAGGAATTAATAATATTTAATACACTCGTGACTTCTAATGAAGTGGTCTTAGAGCCTGTTGGTTTTCAATATTACCGTGTTAATAATATGATATTACTACAACATACTATATTTTAATACAATAAGCGACATTTCAGATATTTATAAGTCACAGGTAGATACTAGAATATATATTATATTTTTTAAATTAGCCACTTAAAATCGGCTAAGGAGTTTAATTAGAATTCCTATAATTTATTTATATCAAAATAGAATCAGTATTTTGAAGCAAATAAAGCTATATTTTAAATTAAAAATTCTCCGCACTTCTACAAGTATAAAATGACATAGGTTTCACAAAATTTTAGCATCGTTTATATTAGAGTAACGTACGTATGCTGTTGGCAAGTGATCAACGTCGCCCAACAACAGCTACTGGGAATAAGATAAGATTCACATTTTAGTCAGAGATCTCCCTAGGGTCACACCCCGTATGTATTGGTATTAAGTCAAAAGAAATAAATTCTTATAAAATATATTATTTAACTGGCTCTACTACCGCACTCAAAGATGGCCCACAGAAAAGTATCAGTATAAACTCAGTGGAAATAATATTTTAAATACTATACAAAAATTACACACTTAATTAATTCAAGAATTATATACTTAAATCACAATAAATTATTATTATTCACTAAACTGCGATGTAAAAGGCTTCTGTAAAAAAGTGTCTAGCACTCCAGTGTTTTCAGAATATAAAATATTTTAACACTGCACGTCTGTCTATAAATAGATCTTGTGGCAGTAGTGTGAGGCCATCGAAAGCAACATTTAAAATACATAATAATATTATATTCAAGTAATAATAATAATATAAATGTATAATGGTATTTATTTGACGTTAGAATATATTTGATAAGGATTATTAATTACTTTAAATGGCCATGTTCTATTTTAGTTTCTCTGCTATGTATTGTTATACATTTACTTATATTATTAACTACCTAGCTGTTGCAACTAGCATTTTAGCGGGATAATATGTATAATATATATTACAGCTTATGTCTGAAATAAAGATTTTCTATTCTATTCTATTCTATAGCTGCAGTCCTCGATAAATGGCCTACATAACTTTAAAATAAAATCTTCCAAATCCGGCCAATAGTTCCTGAGATTGCGCGTTCAAACAAACAAAATCTTCAGCGTATATTAGTATAAGATTTAGACTTTAAAGGAGTAACAATTATGAATTATATGTAACTTATATTTCTTGAGCGACTACGGTCCAGTGTGTAAGGGCTCGGTCTTGAGTGCAGGGTCCGGCTTTATCCCAGTAAAAAAAGTAAAGTATCAACCCTTTATGTCCCACTGCTGGGCACGGGTCTCCTCCTCGAAATCAGGCGAGGAGGGTAATGGGCCATAGTTCACCGATGCGCTGGCTCAATGCGGGTTGGTGAACTTTACATACCTTCAAAGACTTTCAATCTCATCAGACATGCAGGTTTCCTCACGATGTTTTCCTTCACCGGTGAGCGAGCGATGGTCTCGTGTTTAGGTGCACTTGGAAATTTATAAATTCCATTTCAAGGCACACACGGGGTGTCAGGATCGAACCCGGAACCTCTTGTATAAGAGGCCGAGTCCATCACTGGACCATCGTCGTTTGTTATCCCAGTGGCGCCTTAAAATTTTCCTAAATGTGTAAGTGCACCCTTAGTACGAGAGCATCGCTCGCTCACCGGGGAATCAAATTCGTCTTTCATAAAGAACACCCGCTGTACCGCAATCGTGCAAAGGATGCATCATCCACACATTCATTCATCATCACTAACGCTAACATCCCATTGGCCAATCGGCCTTCAGCCCGCTCAATGTCAAGCGATAATCTTTATTTCGTTTTACATTTCTGGTTTTGCTCTTGGCCGTAATATTAATAGTTGTGGCCGTTGCGCAATGTGTGCTACGTCAACAATGGTTCTAATAGTGCATGTTAACATGTCTTCGTTATTATTGTTAGCTTTCTTATTATAATAGATTTTCTTATAAGCTGTATAGGCTGTTAATCAAATTTAAAATAATAATAATTAAGATAGTTATTTTAAGGGTTCAACTATTTAACGCGAGAAACTTTCCGTGATAACGACATTAATATAGAGTCCCATGAAATAAAACCGAAAAACACAGTAGATATCCCATCTTTAATAGTTGTAAATATTAAGAATGTACGCAATATACACTGCTAAAAACACGTTTGCTACTTATCATTGCAAAAACATCTATTGTTTACATATTATATTATTTTGTACTGAATAATTGTAAAGCAGTTGCACTATGATATAAACTGAAAAAATAAAATAGGATACCTATGATATGTATCTGTATATGGTAGTTCTAGATTATTCGGAAAGGCTTCATCAGCGGCCTCCTCCGTCACCTGCTCGTCGGCTTCCTTCTGTAACATTACGGCCTCACAGAAGGAAACCATCGCCGTCCAGGAGTCGCCATTACCCAGCGCCACGGTGATGATGCTCGGCAGACACAAATCCCCTCCAATGACACACGTCAGATTATGACGCAGCGCCCCCTATACCTCGAGGGTGTGCTGCACAATGGTGACATCCAATCGTCGGCTCCCTGTGGACCGTCCAACATAAGTAATCACCAAAGCATCCGTGCCCGGTGAGAACCTGCGTCAGGCGGAAGGTGAGCTTGCTTTGGAGGGCAGACCTCGACCTTTCCGCCCGGTCCTCCGGAAGAAAAGGGAATATCGTTAGTTGTGAGGGTGAGATAAGCGAGTTACAAAAAAAGACCAATGTTATCGTACGCTGTATTGAGGGCGCTGGGCAATCGATACAACATATTCTCCAACTATCACACCACGTTAACCTAGTCCGTGGTAAGCTCCTCGTAAGCGTTTGCAATCAAATCATGACAGTCAATTAACAAACTGTGATGATGATGATGATTACTAAATAAATAAAGTCCAAGTTTCCGGCTGATAACCTCATTAACAGCCCGTTGATCAAAAACATGCACAAGAAAATTAACAATTGCATTGTTCTGTGCAATACTATTGTGTTTGGTTTAAAAATTATTACTGTGAGCTTGTAGAGCGGTAGACTTAGAATGTTTTCCTATATTTATACAATCTCTATGTTGAGAGCTCTTTACATCTTCATCTCTGACAAAACGATGGCTGGTATCAATATAAACATTAAACACAACATCAACTATTGATTATACGTGGGGCACATTTTTATTTAAAAAAATACAGTGCTCAGGGTGCATATATTAGAATCAATTATAATTATTAAAAAAAAAACATCCCTGGATGTGTCATGCTGCACCTGATCATGAAGATGTGATATCTATTAACCTGTAGTGCTTGAGGGTCGAGGGAGAGTTTGTCGTCTCCGGGAGTCGCCTGCTCCAGCTGATGCTTTCTTGCAGACAGTTTCCGACCTGACCAGACCCTTTCCCTTCCCCGTTCCGAGGGGTTCCTCGGAAAACAGCTTATGACGTAATGGTCACCAAACAAATAATAAAATTAAATATGCATATGTACGCATACATACATAATCATTAAAATAATAATTGAAAAAAAATTTAAGAAATTTAAAGAACTAAACATTTACTTGCAAATGTGTTGTTTATTTGCAAAAATAAATATTTTCTTATGAATGGGCGATAACCACAAAAAAAATACGAGGATCCAAACTGAATGCATCAATTTACATTTTTTTAATTCACAAATTATATTATTAGGCCATATTCTAATGCATAAATTTTACAAAACAATAAATTAAGAACGTTTTTGTGGTAAAGGCAAAGATTGTTTTACTCAAAGTTGATTTGAATTATTTATTTTGATGTATTTCAAGTGTACAAAATGTTACGTTATATATTTAGTTATATATAATTTTAATTAAAATTTTGTAATATTTCTAGACGAATAACAAGAATTCGACATTAATAAACATACATTAACATATGTGTGAGCTGAGTGTATATTATGTTATACTTTGTTTTGGATCTAGTCAATAACCTTGAACTATTCAAACCACCCTGCACTATATAAATTTTCCACAACGCGGTGACTCGTGGAACACAATAATTAAATGGTAACATATTATTATGATGTTCACACTTGGCTGACCAGTGCTAGATTTAGAATACGTTAATAGGACCTTAGCTAACCTTAAACCACGAACAATAATAATAATAATGGATTAAACTCATTTATCTAAATTTAAAGCAGTTTAATAAGCACTACGATGGTGATGAGTCCCTCGCATAATACAGTAAAGTGACAGCTAAGCTGTCGCGTTTCGTGCGGCTTGTGAGTTTCCGGTGGCCTATTCGGGGGATAGGGAAAATGATGGCGACGCATCTGCATAACCTCTGGTTGCGACATTGAGACTCCGACTGTATTGAAAATGAAAAACACGTTTTAACGGTTTGCCACAAACTAAAGATTTTTTTTTTTTTTAATTGACAACACACCATTGACATTAATAGACCATATACTTTTTACATCTTACAAAATAGGTTATATATAGGTACACTAGACTCAATTTATCTATATTTTGATACATTATAAAAACCATAAAACTAACAGACTGTTCGTTAAAATATTAATTCCTTCGTTCGGTTTCATATGTAGTATAAATAGATATAAAAAACATGTAGGAGGTATGATAATTTATGTTGTTTTTCCACATACATACACATTTTGATACATAATAGAAGGAACTAGAGCAGATCAAGCTCTTGTTCTTCATTAGGTTATTAAGCCCTGCTGACTACCTCTCCCCCCTTCCCATGGCGCCGGTATACTGCACTAAAACCACTGTAAGTTACATAGCCACTTGAAGTCCCGGATCTGATTAACACAGAACACCAAAGACTTTGATTGGTCTTCCAATGTTGCTTATTCGATTGTCTTTATAGACAATTCATCAAGGATCGAATTCCACGCGAGTGGACGGTTACGGCCTAATGATGACGATATAAAAATATTAAAGATGCAAGGAACATGTAAATATTATAATTAGCATAACAATAACCGCTGTAAATATTTGTAATGTACTTAGGTTGTAAATATATTTTTATTTTTTATATTTTGATCATTTTTGCATTAAAAACTTTATTAACTAGCAAAAGGCAACAAAAGATAGCGTTGAAGGGAAAAACAATATACATTATTATTAACGCAGGGAGCATTCATAATAATTTATATTGTTTTTCTCTTAGGTATAAATTACTATTATAAATTAAAAACACAAATAAACATATACGTACTTAATCAATCTGTGAGACTTCTTCAGTGGAGATTGTCATCTTCGCGTTCAAGTCATCCAAGACCCAAGTACAGTAGGGCTATTCTGTAAGGTCGTTTTCGAATTTCGAAGCGGAATCCGCGGTGATATGACGAATTTGCCGGATTTGTATTCTTTAAAACTCGACTCTCTACCTATATCAATAAAGATCATTTTCGAAGGGACGTAATGTGAGCTCTATCACTCAGGTGAAGCTCGATATTGAAATGGTTTCTTACAGAATAGCCCTACAGCCGTGCTATTCTGTAAGAGTCATTTCCTAGGCTGTGCGCCGCGACGACCTCGTCTCGGCGCACAGCGTTGACGGCGCTAGGGTGTTTGATATGGTTTGACAAGCTTAGTGAATACCAAGTTCATATCACAGCGCTGTCACAGCGTTGCGACAGCGCTGCGTTTCTTACAGAATAGCACTGCAGAATACTCATATTGTCGAAATATCGAGACCCCTTTACGATACGTAATGAAACGGCCGTAATTCAGAAGTGAAAAACAGCAGCAGTTTTAATAAGAAAACACTTAATAATAGATCGGCACTGTTCTAGTTTTATATTTAAAAAAAAACATTATTAAGTAATTATTATAAATTTTATGGTTTAAATATTATAATGTTCAACGCTTGATCTTGGTCTACTTAGCACCGATTACTTATAATTGGATAATTATACATAAGTATTCATATAAATATATTCATAATAATTGTATGTAGATACTTAATTTTTGCAAAAAATTTGATGTTCTATTGAAAACCGGAGAAATTACCACGCCACATTTTAAGTAGAAAAAAAAATATCAATATTAATTTAAGACAACTGACTTTGTTTGTTACGCTAATGTCGAAACTACAGTTTTATTATAGTTGCATCAAAAAATCTAGCATTTGATAGCATCCCCATGATTGGATGTTTATTTTTATTTATATGATCTAATAAAATGTCGTAAATAAAAAGTGTGTGTAAAAAGCTAGCGATGTAAATATTTATAGTTTTCATACTTTCTATGTAGAGAAGAAACAAACAAACATATCAAAATAGTGGTTACATTGTACATGAACAAACCCGGTCTCAAATCTCAATACATGGCTAGATGTTTTCAATTGATTCAGAAACTACGTCATCCGGCAGAAGTCTGGTTAAGTTTCCTCAATATACAAATAATATGCAAGTTATAGAACTAAGCGGGCTGGTCGTATTTAGGCAGAACCAATACTTTCCATACTGCCCAAGGATACAACTCAGTGGCTGTTTCTCGAGCAATAACTGGTTCGATGAAGCTGGAGTCTGTAGCTCCTCGATGGCTAGGGCTGAGAACAGGCAAAGATAGAAAGAAGAGAGAGACTAGAAAGAGAAGAAGCCTCCAAAGTATAATGATGTAGAACAAGAAGCTCAGACATAGAAGGAAAACGATTGTAATTTCTGAGGAATATAAAGGAAAAAAGTTTAATATACCTAATATATAGTTTAGTTCTAGTAGGGAGTTGCAGTCGCAGATATCAAAATTGACGTAGAGATAAAAATAGACACTGAAAAAACCCACATCGTTTGATCACCGTTGAAGATAAAAATAGCTTTTACTGATTATCCGGATAAACACGTGTAAATAATTCTTTTGTTTAAACTCATTGTATACTTAACGAGAAAAACGTATATAATTACCTGTGATTTGCCTTCTGTCTTTATTATTGTTTGTTTAGTATTAAATACTCAATAAATAAATCCCACCGCTGATAAACATCTAACGAGTGAAGGTCAAACGCGGCTAACTGGTTAATGAGTGGTCTACCTTGAGGGAAAATGGTCCCCGTGTAAAAGCGTTGCAGTGCAGCCATTCTATAATATACGAGTATACGAGTCTTTACGATTACAATAAGAGACAGAATGCCCTGTACAAGGTGCTTGTAAACACAGAAACATCGAAAGATAAAACGTTCTCCTTAATTAACAATTATTGCGATGTCCACAACAGATTAATAAAATACAGTAGAAACTATTTAAAACGGGATATTTACCATGTTTTATAGCATTATTTCGCGGAGCTCGATATTTCTACATTATCTACGAATGTCATGTTCACGAGACATGACACGTTAAATATCCCGTTTTAAATAGTTTCAATAATGAAAATAACCATGTTAATTTAAAAACCTATATAAAATACAGTAGTTTGAATAGCCCATTAAGTAAGCACAATAAGTACTAAAACTATTAATTATCGAGTAAGGTTTCATTAGTTACAGATATAAATTATCAATGAAAAAAAGTAATTATGAGGTGCATATCAGTTTTAAATATAGAACAGCGGCAGATAAATTTGTATTTTTTAACCGACATCAAAAAAAGAAGGAGGTTATCAATTCGTCTGTATGTTTTTTTTGTATGTTTGTTACTCGATTACTCCGCTGTTTAGGAATGGATTTTTGTGATTCTTGTTTTGTTAGTAAGCTTATGTTTCCGAATTGGTCCCATATTAATTTGATTGACAGCGGTTTTTTAGTTATATTCAATAATGCTTATTGGTTGGTTTTGTATAATCATCTGGTGATTTTCTCATTTTATTACTTGTCGATCTAATATGAATAATATGAACAAAAACCACTAAATAGGATACTTTGGAAAGTATCAAAGTATTGTGAGGTCATCATCATCAACTTTCATCCGTCCACGGCTGAACATAGGTTCCCTCAATAAACGCTAAGACGACAGGTCCCTTACCACTAGCATCCAACACAGATCGGGAACGCCAAAAATTTTGCAAGTAAAAATAAAAACTATATTACTTATGTATAAACTTAAAACTAAAAAGTACAAAATAAAATTAATTTAAAATAAAAAACCAAAAACCGACTTCAAAACCATACCTTAATTAATGTACAACTAAAAATTTTAAAATAATATTGAAATACTTCAAAGTGAAGTAGAAGACTTATACTATTTAAAATCGGGTATTTTTGGAGTCGGTACCAGCCAAAACATGGCTGCCCTTCACAGGCATATTCTCAATACTTGGTGTATGTGATTGATCATTAAAATATCCTCTTTGGCTGGCACCGACTCCAAAAATACCCGATTTTAAATAGTATAAGTCTTCTACTTCACTTTGAAGTATTTCAATATTATTTTAAAATTTTTAGTTGTACATTAATTAAGGTATGGTTTTGAAGTCGGTTTTTGGTTTTTTATTTTAAATTAATTTTATTTTGTACTTTTTAGTTTTAAGTTTATACATAAGTAATATAGTTTTTATTTTTACTTGCAAAATTTTTGGCGTTCCCGATCTGTGTTGGATGCTAGTGGTAAGGGACCTGTCGTCTTAGCGTTTATTGAGGGAACCTATGTTCAGCCGTGGACGGATGAAAGTTGATGATGATGACCTCACAATACTTTGATACTTTCCAAAGTATCCTATTTAGTGGTTTTTGTTCATATTATTCATATTAGATCGACAAGTAATAAAATGAGAAAATCACCAGATGATTATACAAAACCAACCAATAAGCATTATTGAATATAACTAAAAAACCGCTGTCAATCAAATTAATATGGGACCAATTCGGAAACATAAGCTTACTAACAAAACAAGAATCACAAAAATCCATTCCTAAACAGCGGAGTAATCGAGTAACAAACATACAAAAAAAACATACAGACGAATTGATAACCTCCTTCTTTTTTTGATGTCGGTTAAAAAATACAAATTTATCTGCCGCTGTTCTATATTTAAAACTGATATGCACCTCATAATTACTTTTTTTCATTGATAATTTATATCTGTAACTAATGAAACCTTACTCGATAATTAATAGTTTTAGTACTTATTGTGCTTACTTAATGGGCTATTCAAACTACTGTATTTTATATAGGTTTTTAAATTAACATGGTTATTTTCATTATTGAAACTATTTAAAACGGGATATTTAACGTGTCATGTCTCGTGAACATGACATTCGTAGATAATGTAGAAATATCGAGCTCCGCGAAATAATGCTATAAAACATGGTAAATATCCCGTTTTAAATAGTTTCTACTGTATTTTATTAATCTGTTGTGGACATCGCAATAATTGTTAATTAAGGAGAACGTTTTATCTTTCGATGTTTCTGTGTTTACAAGCACCTTGTACAGGGCATTCTGTCTCTTATTGTAATCGTAAAGACTCGTATACTCGTATATTATAGAATGGCTGCACTGCAACGCTTTTACACGGGGACCATTTTCCCTCAAGGTAGACCACTCATTAACCAGTTAGCCGCGTTTGACCTTCACTCGTTAGATGTTTATCAGCGGTGGGATTTATTTATTGAGTATTTAATACTAAACAAACAATAATAAAGACAGAAGGCAAATCACAGGTAATTATATACGTTTTTCTCGTTAAGTATACAATGAGTTTAAACAAAAGAATTATTTACACGTGTTTATCCGGATAATCAGTAAAAGCTATTTTTATCTTCAACGGTGATCAAACGATGTGGGTTTTTTCAGTGTCTATTTTTATCTCTACGTCAATTTTGATATCTGCGACTGCAACTCCCTACTAGAACTAAACTATATATTAGGTATATTAAACTTTTTTCCTTTATATTCCTCAGAAATTACAATCGTTTTCCTTCTATGTCTGAGCTTCTTGTTCTACATCATTATACTTTGGAGGCTTCTTCTCTTTCTAGTCTCTCTCTTCTTTCTATCTTTGCCTGTTCTCAGCCCTAGCCATCGAGGAGCTACAGACTCCAGCTTCATCGAACCAGTTATTGCTCGAGAAACAGCCACTGAGTTGTATCCTTGGGCAGTATGGAAAGTATTGGTTCTGCCTAAATACGACCAGCCCGCTTAGTTCTATAACTTGCATAGTACCTGGTTGACCGAGCATTTGCTCGGTACCCATAGTGATAGAATACGATAAAATTTTTCTTCCAAAAAAAAATATTTTAAAAAAAGGAAAAAATTAAAATTAATTTTTAGAAGGCCGGTTGGTCGAGTGGTTAAGGAACACTCTGGCAGCAGTCGTGGGTTCGAGTCCCGACGAGTGCAGCTGTGTGCCAGCTTACCTTAGGAATCTTAGGATGTAACCTTCTGTCCAGTAACAGCTGCTGTCTTTATAATAGTGTCGGTATATGGTCAGTATGCACTATGCAAGTATTCAAATAAATTAAATTTACTGAGCCCGTTTTGGACAGCGATAGCCATAAAATGGTAATTATGTCACGGCGAGAGAAACTTCTGACTAAAGTAGATAAACGAATAATTATCAAATTGAATCAAAGAGCAAGAAGGATTGAAGAGAGAATGCATTGATATGACTGAGTTCATGAGTTCATTGCAACTTACGTGAACGACAGGGTCTTAGCATTTAAGATCCAAAGTCCTGGACGGCGATGGTCTCCCTCTGTGAGATATCAATGTCCCAGAAGGAGACAAGAGGAGGCCGCTGACAAGCCCCCCCCCTCCCCGCCGGTGACAAACAGGTTGCGTAGGAAGCGCTTCTTAATGCGCCTCCAGGAACACCCCTGTGCACTAGGAGTACGGTCGGACAGTCTCCCTTAACGAGGTGTAGTCTGCCCTTCGCCGGAGCCAGTCCGTCGCTGAGGCCTATTGCCTGCCGATTTATTATATTAATTGTCGTTCGTTTTAGTCCATCACTGATATAATATGTATATTTTGTCAATCTTCAATCTTATCTGAGATTCTCATCATAATTTATTCCACAACCATCAGCGACGCAATTGCAAAAGACAAACATAATGCTCACTCAGCATAAAAAAGCCGAAATTCAATTATTACTATGCTCTTAAAATTGAAATGGAAATAAAGTAAATTATATAATATGCAGGATTATACTTGGAAAACTTTTTGTAATTGAGGTTAATTGGGCTCATCTCAATTTTCTTCTGATGTTTGCATAAATTAACATGAAAAACATTTTACAAATACAGGCAAGAGTGAAAACTATAAAGTGAGCATTAATGGTCATAATGTGAAGTGATATGTGCGTCTGAGATATATGATGAAATGGTTAATCCTTGGCTCCTTGCTGGTGGCGAACGTGCTGAAGGAGCCCACCCCGGTGGTCAGAGTGAGCAACGGGCTGCTGAGAGGGAGAGTGAGTGACGATGGGAGAGCCCACTTTTACATGGGCATCCCGTACGGGAGAGTGGATGAAAATAATAGATTTAAGGTAAATTTTGCTTCCTTTAAAGCATATTATACAGTACAAGTTATGAGGAGAATTAATATAACCTGTTATAAATTATATTTGAAATATTCGTGAGGCATAAGGAGGCATTGAAAATTTTTATTAAAAATTTGATGAGATCAGATCGTCATCATCATCGTCATCATCCTTCTTGCCATTATTATTTCCATTCGTTTGGGGTCGGCGTTATATGTCTTGTGCCTCCACTCTGGCCTCATAATCGTTACTTCCCGCGTCACTCCACACTCCTCCATTTCCCGTCCAGCCATCTCTTCTTCAGTCTTCCGATTCCCCTATACCCGTCCACCCGTATGTCCATTACCCTACGTGTCAGGTGATCGGTTTCTTGTCTACAAACATGCCCAAACTATGCCTGTCGGTGACCTCTTATCTCCCCTTGCACCGGTGCTTTTTTAAGATTTCCTCGTATGTGGTCGTTCCTGATTTTATCCATCCTGGTCACTCCTAGCATCCATCTTAGTCAGAAAACATTTTAAGGAGTACGTCTCTCTCAATACTTGTTCTATTTAATCGGAATAGGGATCGGCATATTATTAGATACTTTAATTACAAGATTTTTTATTTGCTTATAAAATTATTTAACATTTCAGGCGCCACTACCACCTCCAAAGTGGGATGGTGTGTTTGACGCGATTGATGAAAATACAAGATGTCCGCAGAAGCTGTTGATCGATTCACTGATCCTTGGCGACGAGGACTGCCTGAAATTGAACGTTTACGCACCAGCTGTCCGAAGCGAAAAACCTTATCCAGTGATGGTGTACATTCATGGGGGAGGCTTTTTAGAAGGGTCTATTTCGACCTTGCTGTATGGAGCAGATTTTTTTGTAAACCATGGAGTCATACTCGTATCTATCAGCTATAGATTGAATGTAGAAGGATTTCTTTGTTTGGGTATTGAAGAAGCGCCTGGAAACGCCGGGCTAAAGGATCAGGTAGCAGCTCTCAGATGGATAAAAAAGAATATTAAATCGTTCGGCGGTGATCCCGCCAGTGTTACGCTCTTCGGTGAAAGCGCTGGTGCAGTTTCTGCGACGCATTTAATGCTCTCCCCCGTTTCTAAGGGATTATTTCACAAAACAATTTTGCAAAGCGGGTCCAGCTTAGTTCCTTGGGGGATCCAGCATGACCCAATACGGACTGCTAGTGAACTGGCTCAACAGTTCGGCTACTTTGGTAACGATCCTTATAGAATATATGAAACTCTATCAAAGAGAACAGCCAAGGAGTTAATATTAGGTATTAAGTATTATAAACATAGAAATTTCATAACGTCCAGAACTCTCTTCGTCCCTTGTGTTGAGAAAGACATACCGGGAGTCGAAGCAATAATTAGAGGGTATCCCATAGATGTAATAAAAAGTGGTAACTATACCAAATTACCGATGATTAGGGGGTACAATGATAAGGAAGGTATTTATTTCGTTGGAATAGATTACGGTAACAGCGTAAAGAAACTGGATCCCTATGAACTCATTCAACCTGATCTTCAGTTTCCTTCCGAGAGAAGCCGAAACGCTACAGCCGAAGGAATAGTGAAGCATTACTTCTCAAGTGATAGCGACGAGAAGATAATGGAGCTAGTCGATCTTTATTCAGATTTACATGTAAAATTCCCTTTCATCTTAGAATCTGAACTATACACGAAGACGAACGAAGAACCTATGTATTTTTATGTATTTATATACGATGGGTTCCTAAACTTAGCCAAATTTATATCTAGATTTATCTTTAGTAATGGAGCGTCTCATGCTGACGAACTATTTTATTTATTCAAGTCCTACATTACGATGGTGCCGCTGCAATATTTCGAGAAGAACATGGTTGAGCGTATGGTCACGCTTTGGACGAATTTCGCTAAATATGGGTAAGTAAACACTTGTGTATTTCATACTATTTCAATTCCGTTTGAGAAAGATAGTTGACCTTAAATATTTAGAAAAAACACGCTGTTATATTAACCTTTAAAGTATAAATTCTTTACTATTTTGTATATATCTAGATTTTCACATCAGTTGTGTAACTAATGCATTTTAATTTTTGTCATTCGATTGGCTGCATTTATATTAATGTACTCATTAATGCACTGATCAGCATCATCAGCCTTTATCCGTCCACTACAGAATGTAAGCCACCTTCAGCGAACGCCAAAACTAACCGGCCACAGCACGGAGATCTTTTTCCACCAGCGCCAACAACACTTCGTCTACCTAAACGCTGATAGACGGTGAAGTGGTAGTTAAAGGAAAAGATTAGTAAAAGATGACACTGTCGTGGCTAGACAAAATATTGTAAGAAAACTGCTTAAAACGAGATCATTGCTCTCTCGTCTCGTGAAGAAGATATTCGTGGATAATGTCGAAATATCGATCCACAAAAAATTTGTAAAGTGCAATAAATTTTGAACTGTTGGTAAAATTAAAACAGCTGTAACAGCTTTAAAACTTTGATTACCTGAAAGTTTAAATAATGAAAACAACCATATTAGCATAAAATGTTTATGGATAGCGTAATAAAATGGTGAAGAATGCCTTTGCTCACCAGTTGGATTAGGGCTAGAGAAAAAAATTACTTGTGGTTACAACATGAAATTTATTTTTCCAGTGATCCGACGCCCACCACGTCAGACTTGTTGCCGGTGCGGTGGCGCCCCAGCCGCGCCACCAACCCCACCGCCCTCATCATTGACCGGGTCTTCACCACGGCGCCCATGTGGGGCCAAACCAACGTGGACTTCTGGAACAAGACCTACACCAAATACAGGAGGAGGAACTACGGTTTCCCGGCCAACGTCAGCGTTGTGTCAGTCATGCCAAATATTAGTCATTGCTAAAGGATAGAGTAGTCAATGTGTTGCCATAATAAATTATATTTGAAAGGTTCTGTATTTTATTGATGACCCTAGAATTTGTGAAAAATGTGAATTCACTATTCACTCTGTTCTTATTTTACCAAGCCCAGGTTTTGTTTACACGATGAACCTTTACCTGTCTACTGCTGAACAAAGCCTCTCTCAATGAACGCCAAGACGACCGATCAATTGCCACACGCAACAACCATGATAATTTCTATCCAAAAATTATCTTATCCAATATAAACGATCACGCTAATAATTCTTATCCAATATAAACATTATTTTAAAAGACTCTAAATTTCATTCATGCTCTGTATAAATATTGCATTTTTCTGTTGTTTGTTTACTGCTGGCATAACTAAATATGCATAAACGATAGCTGCTAGGAATGAGTAATAAATTTCCTTATCATTTCATCACGTCCTGTCTATATTATTATTGTAAAGTATTTAGACTATCAAGGAATGTAGCCGCGCCTGTATCTGGATAAGAGCGATTTAACAACGCCATCTTGTAATAAGTATATGAACTAATATACCAATGCCATCTATGATTGAGTAGGGGGATTAAGCATGACACTCGTATTAGTTCTAGTTCTTAGCTTTTCCGTTTTCGTGTAAAATTTAGTTTCACTAAATTAATTGTAACGATGGTTGCGTCGTTTATGAAGTGTAACCTAGCCAGGTAATAACAAGTTAGGTACATTAACAAGTTCAATATTATTTTTTGATAAGAATATTTATCTAAATAAATTCAAATAAATTTTGAAATTAGAAACATAATTCTAGAAATCAAATTATAATATAAGATATTATGATCATCATAAAATCAACACAATGATGTAAATGACGATAACTTATAAAAGCACTAATAGAAATACATCCCCATATTAATATGAAAAGAAAAAACAAGAGCTAGGCTTGTGGATGGCCATCAAAAGCATAGAGCGCGTACTCAGCGCGATAAAACACACTGCATCCTCTAGCACTTAGTCTGACGAAATAACAATCATGTAAGACCCGGAGAGGTCAAATGGTAAGTGATGCACTATACTTTGGACCAATTGCAATAACTACAATACTACAGATACGGGCAGTCGCTTGCCACTAATGCTCCATTTAATCAATCTTTCATTTAATCAATCGAATTCAATTCGATTAAAATGGTAAACATGGAAAGAAAGGTTTGTCTAATAGTTAAGTATTAGAGCGGTAAGCTGTGACCTTAACCGATTCAGACGAGCGTAATTTTTCTAGAATCTCCAGGCCGGCCCTATACAAAGCTTAAAGACGCGCTGGTCGCGTTATCAGCCCTCCTAAATGATGACGCTCCGAGTCGAAATCGTGTGGCCATACATATAAGTGTCTCCCTCCCTGAGGTTTTTTTATCGATCGGTTAACCAAAGTCTGTTAATTAATTAACGCTCTACGGATTCCTTCGAAATCCGACGATTTAATAAGTTATCTATTTCGGACATGACTAATAAGAAAATTGAATATTGACTGACTTTCACACTTCAAAAGTACCAAGCGTCTTTTATTAGATTCTGGATTAGATTCAGGTGTTCTCGTGGTTTGAAGTTTGCTTATCAGGCTAGTGGCTGCATGAACTCCAGCTCATAAAACAGGTAATAGCATTTAGCTTAAAACAGATGGGAATATTTGAAATATTTGCTGCGCCGACGTTTGGAGTGCGAAAGTTTTCGTACAGCCTGGTCCGGAGCCCTGGGGCGCTTCGGTCCTAACTTATCACTTTGTGGAACTTTCGTCCGGTCCGTGAGTTAGGGCGGGCGGTGGAACAGGTTTTATTATTAGCATTCTCGCGTTCAAATTTAACGTTTTGTGTGTTTTGACTAGTGGTTGTTGTACGGTTTGAAGTTGTTACGGGGTATGGTAGCTTAGTATCACGCGCACATACATATTGCACTGTTCAATTAGGGTTCTCTTCTTCACGATAAGACGGAACTCTTGAAGGATTATTAAATATCCATCTGTATATCAATGTAAAACTTTATTATATGCTACTTATCTTACCTTTAACCTTACCCTACCCTTACCTTATAGGCTACTTTCTATTAACCCATGTCATCATGAAATTAGGTCAAAAACTATGCCTCGCGACATAAGTAAAGGAAACAATATAAAAATCGTTAGTTGGATGTTTGTTATAGCACTCCTATGCTAACGGTTGAAGCCTTGCGACTATCGACGCCCACAACCATCCACATAACCATAGGTTATGCAGATGCGTTGCCCTGCTTTTTCCTATCCCGCCCAATGGGCCACCGGTAACTCATAAACTGTACAAAACGCTACAACATAACTGCCCCTTTATGCTGGTATTATGAGAGCGAAAGGTACCAACCCGGATGTGCCGGCCCAATTTGGATGCAAAGCAGCATGGCACTTTACAAATGGCACTGTAATATGTTATGTACCACTTGTGCGTTTTTCTTTTTGTCGTCGTAATATTATATGCAGAACTGCGTATTGCCTCGCATTTCAAGGTTTAATTAAGAGACTGATCAGAAGATCTTGCGTCTCATACATCTGTAGTGGGTGGTGGTACACACTACACACACACGCGTGTTTCGAATAGAAGGGCAGGAGTCAGGACTGTCAGTATAATCACTGCAACGAGATTAAGAGCATCAATGGCACCTCTAATTCCGATCCAATATAGAGCAGTCAAATTCAAATAAGCTCAATAAATGATCGCAAAGATATTGCAAAACAAAGCTCCCGGGTGCACGGAGCGGGCACGGTAGCCGGGCATATCCGGGTAACAGCGTAATTGGCCGGGCGAAGCGCGCCCGGTCTAATCCGGATAATAAAGAAAAATTTCCGGCAACCGGCTCCTAATTGTTATAAAGTAGACAAACATGCAAATTGCCTGGACTTTGTTTGCTTTCGTTTAAACTTTAAACTTATCTAATGTTTTTCTTTCATATCATCATTAACAAGACGTATACTTTTATTTTAGTTTATTCCTGAATTGTTTTTCTTTCATTTTCCAATGAACAAATGTTAACGTCGCTTGTTTTAACCTATAGGTGGAGAAAATGATTGTGAGGTAATATGCATAACAAAGGAGTGTTGTGGATGTACGAAGTTCACCACACAATACTTAGGCAAATCTAATTAGCCTCCTCGCTTTATTTCGAGGACAGGCACTCTCACATCTCCAGTAAAATAGCCGAGCCGCGGTTTGATGTTGATGAAAGTGTTTGAGGCAAGGATGTCCGTTTCGTGATGAATCAAATTTGTTATCACAGAGTCGCGAAATATCAATTGAAAGTTTTAACGAATTTGATCGGACAAAAGCTCAGAGCCGTCCGACCAAAGTTTGTTAATAGAATAAATATTTGGAGAGCTTCGGAGTACGAGGTGGCTGGTGGATAGACAACTGAGACACGCGGCTTCACCTGAGCCGACGACAAACACCCGTCGCAGGTTCGAATCCCGCCATGGGCAGTGTTAACATATTACTGGCTGCTGCCCGCGGCTTCTTCCGCGTTCAATCATATTCACGGACGTATCTGGAGTGATGATGATTATTTTTATAGCTGGTGCTACTACTAGTTACATCAACTATCTTGTAAAAGTCCCTTCAAAGTTTAGCCAAAACAGATAGACATGGTAAAAATATTATTTAGCTGTATGTGCAGTGTATTTGGTAAAAAGTGGTTATTTTAATATTACAAACAGACCTTCCAATTTTGTTTATCTGTATAGATGTATAGATTATGTATTTATATATTCCTAATCCTAGTATCAGTAAGAAGTGGTCGAGAGCTAATCAGGGATTAGGTTCAGACTGTTGTTAGACTGTGTTTTGTTTTGGTAGTCATAATATTGATAATTATTTTTCTCGACAGGCTAGCAAGTTTGTTAGGGCATTTCCTTCAAGGAATTGTACCAATATATTTTGTCTGATACGGTTTCAAGGAGAACTCTTATCTACTTACTCTATAATGTTGTGAGACGACTTCTTGCTTGTCTCATGACAATGAGATTGAGTAACCATATAATCGTACCAATGGAATAGTAATTAATCTTTCACAAGTAGTCTTAGTTCACTAGCTACTGCAATATAATAATGAAAATTGTTACTATTAATTAAAACCTAATACTGTTTATTTTTTTGGCACGTTTTGGCGCTTTGGCATGGCACGTAGCCCTCCCTCCCGTATGAGCAGAGCATCTCCAGATAGTAACCACCCTGATGCTCCCGCTTAGGTTCCTTCATCACGGAGAGCGTATCATCGAGTACCATCACATTTGAAGACGTGGTGGTCGCAGGGGGCCAGATTATTGGAATTGACTTTGTCACTTTCGGTGTTGGGTTCCTGTAAGTGAATAAAGCCATCATTATCAATACTATCAACCTACCGGGTGTCCACGTCTACTGCTGGACATCCGTTCACTTCTGGATTAGACTTTACTGGATTTCCTAATAAAATAAATGTCGGTTGATCCCGATTGCATATTTGCATAAACACTAGGAGTCCATCTCTGTCTCTTAGCGTTTGGAAGAAGAATATTTACTTCATTTTTGAATAGCCTTATTGAATACTATAAAGTTTAAAGTCATAGTTATATGCAGTGACGAGAATCGAAGAACTTTAATTCTAATCTAACAAGTCAAGCATAAGTCTGGCAATTGGTTTTATTTTCAGCGATATTACCGACTGAAACTGTAACACAAGATTTTTGTTATAGATGATTTTTGATAATATGACGTTTTAACACGATGGTATTCGTTAAGTAATCTATTATAACGTTTAAATATAACAGAATCTACCTACTGGTATTTACATTATAACAATCACAAAAGCTCTTTAAAATTGTGTGCCATGAACGAAAATATTTTACCATTATGGCGAAACAATGTGACTGATTTTAATTTACTTCTGATACACATTTTTAAATTGAAAATTTAAAAAATACAGTATAATTATTATAATAAAACTATGTTTTTTTTCAATTTAGGTTCAGTCCAATCATCATCTTCACCATCAGCCTTTACCTGTCCACTGCGGAACATAATCCCCCCTAATGAACGCTAAGACGATTCCTTGCCATTCGCATCCAACGCGGACCGGCCTCTAAAAAAATTAATAAATTAAATAAATTAAAATTTATTACCTAAGTGGATTTCACTACTTCCCATTATACTAGAAGAGCCCATAACCCTCCTCACCGGTTATGAGTAGCAGTGCCCAGCAGTGGGACATATGAGGGTCAATGACGATGACCCTTTTTTATGTAGAGGAGGCAAATGGATAGTCAGTTCAGCTGGTTCTATATGACCTGGGCACCCGCCACAGCAGAGGATTGGCAGACGTGTTAGCATGAAATACTGCTTCGATTACTTACGACTTACGATACTGATGATGATGATGATAAAAATGATTAAATCCGTAAAAAAATATACTATAAATAAAAAATATACATACCCATATTTAACAAAATTCTCAATCATAGTATTGTATTTGTGGGCGAAGCTCGCGTCTCGTTCAGACAAACGTAAATCGATTCCTCCAGGCTTGAACAAGTAGAACACATCATCAGAATGCGTGCTCACCTCCATTTCCACGCCTGACAGATCCTTGCCGAAGTTACGGTCACCAAAATACGAGAACATGTAGTTATACACCGGCTGATCAGACACTTTGGTTAGCAGTTTTGAATAAGCATCCGCCGATCCGAACGAAATCCAATCTGAATAAAATTTTATTATATTCCTTATGTTCTTTCTATAATCCATTGTACCGTTTCCAAAATAATGCACTCGAATTTTCTCAGCGATCACTTGTTTGTCCTTTTTGGAACACCAGGAGAATACAGACGGTAAATGAGCAGCGAAATCCCGGTTAAAGTCCTCGATCATAGATTCAAGAAGGGGATAGAAAAACATCCCTTCTGAATCTGTGTGACCTATCATTACAGGCACTTTGTTAAAATTGCCAGAGCTTAAAATATTGTATGGAGTATCAGCAAAAAAAGGATCGGGTTTGTCATTATCTATACATGGAGAGTATCTAAAGTGTCTTGGATCAATGGATGATCCTTTGGTCGCTCTCATGAGAGTATCAAGTGGAGCAGCTTCAAATATTTTATAGACGTCTCTCTCAGTTTTTGCTGTAGATATTTTATTGGCATCCATCTTTGTTGTGCGAAGAAATTCAGCGTTAAACGCCCAAGTCGAGAATGCAGTGCCACTCATGAGTATTGCTTTATGAAAGAGACCAGCACTGGCTTTAGATATTAAATGCATCGAGGCCAGACTTCCTCCGGCACTCTGTCCGCATATGGTGACATTATCAGGATCACCACCAAATGCTCTTATATTCTGCTGGACCCATTTCAATGCTGCCACTTGGTCCCTGAGACCAATGTTTGAAACATTATTTGCGCACAGGAATCCTAGAACTCCTAGCCGATAGTTGACCGTGACTACTATGACGTTCTTAGAACTTAGCATCATTGGATGGTACACATCTTTCCCGCCATGCCAGTATGCCCCTCCATGGAGGTATACGATCACGGGAGACTTGGTTTTTACTTTTTTTCTAGGTACATATATATCCAGGTATAGGCAATCTTCTCTGCCAATCAGGAACGAAAACATTTGGGGGCATCTGATGTAGCGATTGATTGCAAAGAACGTTCCATTCCATTTTGGAGGTGGTTGAGGATACTGGAAGAAGTTTATTATCTAATTATTATTATAGTATTGGATAAATGTTATTAAGGAATACGTATGAAAACTAAAACTATACTATGACTCACCTGAAATCTCTTTGCCGTGGCGTAAGGTATGCTGAAGTAATGGCTCTGCCCTGACTCTCCACGGATCCCATAGAGCCTTCCCTGGGCCACTTCTACTGCTGGGGTGAACAGCAGCTCACACACTACCACGAGGCTTAACAAGCATACTAAAGCCAATACTGGACACCTCATTGGTGGTAATTGTTCTAAAATTTATTTAGGGCTGGAAAATGTAATTATCTTATTTTAATTTCGTTATAAAGGAATAAAATAATATAATTAATAAAATAATTAAGTCAGCAGAGATTCATCATATAAGAGATAATCTGAGAACAACAATTATGATAATAACGGGTGATTATTGAAGGACTTCCACAAGGCCCCGTGTTCTCACCAATCCTATTCACTTCCTTTCATATTGGAATGTAGATTAAGTTCTTGGATGTTAATAGTTTTACAGATAACACACATATCTTGCCATCCAGCTATTACGGAAAAACTGTTTGCAATTACATACCAGAGTGGACTGTTTAATAGGTGCAAAAGTTCAGGTGTTATTCGTAAAAGTTACTGCAATTTTATTTTAGTTACTGAAGTTTTTGTAAAATTGTTTTATAAATTTAGTCTGAATAATTACTGTCGCAATAAGATACATAGTGATTTGGAATTTAATTGTCTTTTTTATGGATTTTTACATGATTTTTCTCGTTTATCTTTTATATTGGTAAAATGCAATTCTGAAATTCAAAAATTACATAATGACAAATACAAGTTTTTAAATTACATGGTCTAGTTTATTGAATGGGGGAAAAATACTTAAAAATATAATGAAAAATAAAGCTTACCTTATTTATCTTAATTATAAAAAATTAAAACGTCCATTGCACATTTTGATTGTTACTCTTACACTATGCTATGTTTCCACGTCTATTCTCAGACTTTACCAGGTTTCTGATACGAGTGCCTCTTGGCAAGATTCACTCTCCATACTGTGGAGTATCTCACACAAAGCTAGTCATCTGAATGTGAAAATGACAAGACGAAAATTAGGACAAACGAGAAAGGCTGGCGTAAGGCTTTCGTAACATGGGTTGAGTTGACTTTTCACTAGTTGCGTGTGTTGCGATATTGTATACAACTGATGTTGCGAGTTTGTCATCAGAATTATAAATTAATCGAATATATTCTTCATCATCTTCGTGATCATCATTACCGTTGTCATTGTCATTTTCATCATTATTAACCATTTCACATCCACTTGTGGACCTTCGAAATGAAGACCAAGACTCCTCATAATATTAACCTAATCCTCATGAAAGGCGTCTTAAGGACCTTCGTTATATTTCGCGTAAGAATGCCGAATCATTTCTGTTTGTATTTTTATCGTATTTGTTACTCTTCTCGTTCATGTATACAAAGCGATAGTTTATGTTAAAACGACAGTACATACTTGGTGTGTTTATTTTAAAAATATATACCGCATTTTTGATAAAAACTGCATTACGCTTTATTTACATTCAGTTGGCATAAACAAATATTTCGCTGGAAATGAAATAATATATAAACACAAACAGCTCGCGGCGCTGGTCCGGGTTAGCAAATATTCAGATCAAATATGAAAACTAGAATCAAATACGTTTTGATATTGAGTGAGATGTAAAAACATTATACCCGAAGGGCGAAGGGCTTACAATAATACCAATAAAATTCAATTCCGATAAGAAATATCCGTTCAATTACGGCTGTGTTATCTGTATTCTGTATTAATATAAAAAAAAAAAAACTAATTCATGTAACCGAGGAAAGTTTGAATTGTTTGTTTGTTTCCACTGGACAGGCTCCGAAACTAATGGACCAATTATGATACGATGCCAAAAATATCCTTTTTTATGTATCCTATGTTACTTCTAGTACCTCTAAGAATATATGTAAAAAGTTTCTTGATGAGCGGTTGAGTAGTTTTCGCGTGGAAGCTTAACAAACATCCCTACCCTAACATTTATAATACATAGCCACAACGACTGACATGTATACAAACTATTTAACATTTTTTATTTTAACGCAAAGCTTTTAACATTTTTTTTTATTTTGATAAGTTTGAAAGTTAGTACGATTGAGTTTGTTTATTTTATCAGTTGCTCTCAGTAGACTAGATCAGTTCGAACAACAGTTGAGAGGATAAGATACTGCGTATTAGTATCTTATCGAATATCCCAAGTACTAGTAGAGTAATGATAAGTTATAACTGCGACGCTTTCTTTTCTCTTTGCAGAAGAATTCTCTTTGACATTGACCTCGTGAAAGGCGAGGAGGGTGTTAGGTAATCGCTGGCGTAATGTCGCGTGTTGACAAACTTGACATTTTTATGTTAGTTTGATAGGCAACCTGCTATACATACCACCTGATGATCATTTATAATTGGTGAGTCGCCCATGAACTGAAAACTCATTAATGTGTCTCCTATCTTGTGTTGTAAGATGGTAAGTCTTGGTAGTATTACATGGGCTTCCCTCTGAAACACAGCAAAGCGGGAGAAACAAGCAAGATGGTGGAAACCATGCAGCGCGGCCCAGCGCGTCTTCCCACCGGTAGGTCAAGAAAATATTGATTTTTTATGTTTACGCGAATTTCACCCATAGTAATGAAACACATTTTACCAATTTTAATTAATTTTTATTTTAAACAATTTTTTATTTTTCGTTATAATAAAATAAAACCGGTAAAAGTTGTTTCATTTTAATAAATAAAATACGTTGAATTTTTTTTTATCGGCCTCATCTTTCGTCAATCGTTTTTATACAAAAGGAAAAGCATTTTATTAATATTTTCTTTTACAACTTTTTCTTAGCTGTAACCAAAAATTGTAAAAATAAAATAAAAGTATTTATAGTAAATTTAGTCTGTTTGAAAAATAAACACAGCATTCGAATTGTATATTATTGTTTTCTATGTATTACAGCACGGAGAGTAGGAACAGGGGAGAGAGGCCTGACGCCGGTGGGGGAGGGGAGATCGTCGGCGGACAATGTTTTGGTTTCATCTAGTCGGCGAGCGGATCGCAAATACTGTGATATTGATATCAAGGGAAATTCTTTAATATTGAAATGTTATTAAAATACTATTAATATTGAAAGTATATCAAATATTCTGGATTGGTGGATTGTGGAAGAACTCAGAAATCACTCGTCCTCCGCAGCATCTGGAGAAGCTGGATACGCGTTTTAAGCTTCGCTTAGCAAGAAAATGTCAATGTGACTGCGCACCTTGTCCGAGGGTTACAGTGGATACATATAACAATATGAGTATAAAATTATCAATGTATTCTGTCTATATGGACGATTATTACATCTTGTTATTATGGGTACGTCTCACAAAGTATGATACCAGATTGACAATAAATCTATATTTTCTAAATTAAAAAACAAATCACAGTACATTACACGGTTAATTAAACTTTGATTTTATTATCTAATATTTGTACAGTGCACTGTATAATCATTATGTTAGTTTTGTTAATATTACCAGCCAGCCGTATATTGACGTCTAATGTTTGTTTGTTCGATAACATTGGAATATGCGATTTTAAATTAGTTGAATTATGTTCATTATAATTATATAGCTATTCTTTATTTTAGACTAGGAACTACTTTATTACCGTTTAGTTAATGTACAAATTTTAATACATAATATTGAATTTATTTTTGAAGCGCCTAAAATAAAGTCAAAGCAATGTGCATGAACACAACAATATTCAAAACAAACAGGAACTATAAAAATGTCATGATATCTATGTTTATTTTACCGGTATGTAAATTTGTAATCTTAAATATTTACTTGTTTATTAATTCCGTTACTATAAATGTGTCTGTGTTATTTTATGATATAAAAAAATGAATATTTGGCGGCCATTCTTTGGTGTTATTATGACGTGCTTTCGTAAAATAAAACAGCTACTTTTTGTCTTAAACCTCTAATTGTAACGCAAAGCAATCAATAAACACTTTATCATCAAAGTATGCGTAAGAAATGATAAATCAAAAATATGTTAGTTATAATAGTTGATGATGATGATGATGATAATAACGATGACGATTACCATAATACCGTACAAAGGTTAACCTAATTTTATTGGTGACGCAGTTTAATCGTTTTTTAAGTATGGACGGACGGACATAAATAATATTATATAATTATACATTAGACAGCTTATATAATATATAATATGCATCGAATGGCTCCGGCCTTCAAAGACATTGATTGTGGCGTAAAGGTTGGCTCACACTCGTGGTAAAGTTATAAAACAGTTTTAGACTGAATAAAGTCAGTACTTCGTTTATGGGACAATGTATACGTTTTTACAATAGGATCCCAGAAAACGTTCAAAATCTTTCCATTAATAAATTTAAGAAAACTGTTAAGGAACGTTTGTGTGGTAAAGCCTATTACGAAATAAAAGATTTTATTGAAGATACTACACCTTGGGAATAAGACACTCACTCTTAAGATGTTACTTGTAATAACAACATATTGTATTTTTTTTTTATTACCTAGATACTCTTGACTAGTTTTTTTTGACTTATTTCAAGTGTACAAGTTGTTACCTACGAAATAAAGATATTTTTGATTTGATTTGATTTGAAAATAGAAAACAGAAGCTTTCTACATTTACAAACACATACGAAACTATCTCGGATACTTTTATTTTTACGACAATATCCTATTTACAATACTAAGGGCCTGTTTCACAATCTCCCGTTAAGTTCCCTATAGGCTATAGGCAACATATTTGACAGATTTTTGACAGATACTCCATACTCTATCTGTCAAATATGTTCCCTATAGCCTATAGGGAACTTAACGGGAGATTGTGAAACAGGCCCTAACTAAGCATAATAATGCAAAAATAATTGTTAATTACTTCGCGTCGTAGTTACTTTTCTGGAATATGTTTATATCTGAAAATAGACTCGGAAGGAAAAATAAAACATAAACTAGCATGTGTTAGTGTACGACTATAGAGAAGTTTGTTTCATAAACTCGTTATTATTTAGTGGTCATCGTGTTGAACTTTTTTTAAGCTATTGCATAGCTTCTATCGCGGGCCTTGAGCGCGGGGACCGAGTACAGAAATTCCGTAACGAAAATAAAACCTAACGCTCCCCACTCCGACGGGCACGGAGGTGTGACTTGAAGGCCATGCATCGTCTAACGTCGTTTCTTTTCGGCAGTCTTCGACACGGTGTTTGTGTGCTTGCAACTAGACGTATTGTACGACACTACGAAGCTCGCACGAATAACAATAAAATATAACACATGTATTGTAAAATAATAAAAATATTTTAAACAATATTAGTTAATATTGTTTAAAATATTTATATTTTTTTATTTATTTAATAAAGGAAAAAAAAATGTTTTCTTATCGGTCACCACGCTCAAAAAGTGTAACTTGAATTAATATCAAAGAAAAAGAAATACTGCATTAATAATTAAAATAAATAAATAATTATAATTGCATAAGTTGATACAAAATGCTATGCAATAGCATTACCGCGGCAGTCCCCGAGTGCCATTTTTGTAACGCTGGGAAATGCACTTAGGCATTCCGCTAGGGAGTCGATCTCGCTGTGCCCGAAAGATGGACGCAGCTCTACCCACTAAAACCCGGCGGGTGCCACCAATGCCGCTTTTAGTGAGGTGCCCCGGATCTGCAAGCAATAGTACATCTCGACGGCTTAGTGAGTCCCTAAGGGGACCGACGCCACCTCCACAGAGGGGTTGCACCGCACCACAGAACAACCCATCCCGACGTCGGGACAATACAACGAGGTAAGGGTTCCCGTCCTCGCCCCTTGCCCCCTGCTCTTTTCTTATAAGAGGGGTACAAAGAACTGCTGCTGCTACGGTTGCTGGCTGGGTGAGCCAGCAGCCGGCTAGGCTACTGAGCCCCACTGCCACGTCAAGGCCTGAATCATGGTGAGGATCGTGTTGAACTACTCTGACTTACAATAGAAGTAAAGGAGATTGCATTAAAATAATAATTATGGTGTTGTTATTACTGTTTTACGTGCAATAAAATATTTTGCAACACCTATCTTATCTATGTACGAAATAATCGTTCAAAGTACTAAAAGTGATAATGCATTTTCACAAGATTTTATTTTTATCTATACATTACAAAATATATAATATAATGGACGTAGCTGTTTAGATATTCGTTGACTTTTGACCAGTAGCGGTTGAAAACAATTTATTAATATTTTGAGCTATATGCTGATGATACAAACGTAGTAAATCTTTAATTAATAGAAACATAGCTCTCACAAAGAATCGCTATATTGTTCGACGTTATCTAATAAACAATATAAGTGGTAGTAAATTACGTACCTACTTCACGTAAGACCCAGTAACACATTTCGCTTGTTACGCGCACAGTAAGCGGACTTGTCGCTGCGACGGATTTTCAAAGACAAAGCATTCATTGAAACTAAGCGTGTTAAATAGTTTACTTCAATTATAATATTTAAGTTAACTATTTTTTACACTTTTTTACACTTTGTTGTTTTTTAATTGTGATGTAGCTCATGTGTGCGACTGATATAAATAAAATAATATTGTAAGTGATTATGAGTTAAGTGTTAAAGATTCATAGGATCCAATACGATAGTATGTCTTTTCTGTTTACCTCTAAGGGGCAAAAAAATTCTTTAAAAAAAGCCAAATAAGCCATACTGATGGTAGTAACCATCAGCGTAAAAATCATATTTGTAAGAGTGAACTTGTCCTTAATATCTTTGGTTAACACGAGTATTTATCAAGAATTGTTCATAATCTGTTTATCAGTATGTGATAAGTATATCGTGTAATTCGTTAAACGCAACGGTTTATGTGAAATTAAATAAATCTTATTTTTAGCTTTTCACTTACAATTTTTCATATTGCTTTCTTGTATCCACACGAATTTCAGCCTTTGTAATGATCTGTCCTCTCGCTATCATGGTTGCTGTACAGTATCAGAAACGTCGGGCATGCAAGAAAGTTAATAAACCGCGATATAATCCGTAAAAGTTACATTTTTTTTATTTGCTTTATTATTTTTTTTTCATGTAAATTAAACGAAAACAAAACAGTAGAGTAATAAGTAATAATAGTTGTATATTCCCAATGAGGAATTAGTATAAGCAATCTAGTAACGTGTGAAACGTTAATAATGCGTTAGTCGCAGCGATTTGAGTACAGTGCGAAGATGCCTTTACACACTTAATGCGGAATGAGTGATTATGTCACTTATGTCAGTCAGTGTGTTTGTAGGTGTAAGAGGAGCGGGTCGTGCGCATGTGCGATGAGGGGCCAGTGGGTGGTGCTGTGGTCGCTGTGGGCGGCGCGGCTGGTGCGCCAGCCGACGCTGCCGGTGCTGGTGTCGGGCGGGCGGCTGCGCGGGGAGCTGGCCCCGGACGGCTCGCACCGCCGGTACCTGGCCGTGCCCTACGCCACGCACCCTGAGAAGAGGTTCCAGGTAATAAATACCACCTAAGAATACCTCTTATTAACTCCCTGTGTCCAGCGGTCTGTTGTCTGAAACGAACGAGCTTACTACTTAATTATTACAGTACCTTACTAAATTGTAATATATTATGTATAGGTAGTTTGACTCACCTTTGCGGCCGTTTGTGTGCATGTGCTAGCCATTACATAGCATTAATTATGAATGGCAGTGGATGACGACGGCACTGACACTAAAACTAAAGCTGTGCAAAGTTGAGTTGAACTATCTACACATGTCGGCTTTACGGTGGGAATTTTCGGGATCCATGGAGTAATATTGCACTGAATTGCACTGTATATATGTGAAACAGAGTGTGGATAAAAGTTGTTTACATTTTAACGACTTTAATAGTTATTGTTTTCTCATGTTTACGCGATTTTCATTGATTATAATGAAACAACTTTTACGAATTTTATTGCGGTTTATTGCGGGTTTTACATAGCCGACGTTTCGGATACCTTTTGGGACAGGAGTAACCAAAATATTATTATAATTCTTTAAAATTACAAAGTTATTCTAAGCTACACTATGACATATCATAGTGTAGCTTAGAATAACTTTGTAACAGCAGGACCTCTGTTACCTCAGTCCTCCTGTGACCCATGGTTGCTATGACCTATTCGAAATGTCGGGCATATTATAAAAAACTTTATAAGCCGCGATAAAATCCGTAAAAGTTGTTTTATTCTAATGTAATAATCCGTAATTAATAAAATAAAAATAAAAAATATATATCCGTCTGGCGCAAGGTTTTCGTCGACAGAGTTGTATAAAGATTTTGATTAATACATGGACTCAACTAATATTGGTCAAGTCTGGTTAAGATATATGACAGTTAATTAAACTTTGCAACATCAATAAGTAATTAAAATAAAATAAAAATAACACATCCAAAATATTCAAAATCGTATTTTTTTGTAATTCATTGTGAACGCGTACTATAACCATATTAATAATGATGATGATCATCATCAGCCTTTATCCATCCACTGCTGAACACAGGCCTCCCACAATGACTGCCAAGACAACTGATCCCTTGTCACTCGCATCCCACACCTGTCTTGTCTCCTGTTTAATGGCCGACAAATATTTGCTACTCCACTCTTGAATCTTATTGGCCCATCGGTTGTCCATTCTCCTGAGTGTGTGACCAGCCCACAGCCACTTCAATAAACTTATTCTTCACGCGATATCGGTAACTTTAGTTTGATCTTCGTTTCAAATCCTATCTACCAAAGAAACACTCAGCAAATCACGCTCCATAGTGTTTTTATGATAAAAAACGTAAAAGTAAAGTATCAACCCTTTATGTCTCACTACTGGGCACGGGTCTCCTCCTCGAAATCAGACGAGGAAGGTAATGGGCCAAATAGTTCACCGCGCTGGCCCAGTGCGGGTTGGTAAACTTCACATACTTTTAAAGACTTTCCATCTCATCAGGCATGCAGGTTTCCTCTCGATGTTTTCCTTCACCGTTGAGCGAGCAATGGTCTCGTGTTTGGGGTGCATTTAGAAAATATTTAGGAAAACCCATTTTCAAGGCACACACGAGTCAGGATCGAACCCGGAACCTCTTGCATAAGAGGCTGAGTCCATCCACCACTGGACCATGGTCGCTCGCTTTTTAATGACAATAACATACAATTCAAAGAAATAGCACTGCTGTGTTGACATTGCTATTTGAAGGATGTGATTTTAATGAAGCACTTTCAGTATGAGCTCCAATCGGCTTTTTTCAATGCGATCGAAGAAGCCGATCAGCAAAACACTAAAAAGAACGGCCAGTACAGTGACTCATCAGCTCGCTAATCAATATATAACCTGTATAATTATTGAGAGGTATTTTGGAGCAGACGATCAAAGTACAGTGGCGATAAGAGATACGTTCGATACAGTAACTGTGTCAAGATAACATCACTGGTTCAAAAGTCCTGCCTATACGTGTACTATATACTTCTAAATGTTTCTATCACACAAAATATGGCACCTATCATATTATTAATGTCTTAATTATGTAAGAAATCTCAATAATTCTCATAAAAGGCAAACAGCTTTTTAACACTGGTCGTCATTAAATATGAATATCTTTCATTAAAATTAATTCAGTAGAATATTAATGAAAAGATAACGACAGTAACTATTTTAAAGATAAAAGCGCCCAGAGCATTACGCATTATAGAGTCGGCTTAGTGAAATAAATTTTAAAATAATATTACTACTTTAAACATTTGGCCTTCTTTTTTCATCTTCGAGTAATATTTTGAATATAAAAGAAGTTGTCAAAGGCAGTGTAGATATAAATGAAGCTAATTAATATAAAATTGTATTATTACAGGGGCCCGCTCCGGAACCAACATGGGATGGAATTTTCGAAGCCATCGATGAAAACGTTAGATGTCTACAAAGAGTTGGAAAAACCTACATGGTCGGAAGGAAAGAATGCTTAACTCTTAACATCTACACTCCCAACGACATCGCACCGATACGCCTGAAGCCCGTCATGGTATTTATCCACGGGGGAGGATTCTTCAGTGGTTCTGGCTCTAATTTTATGTACGGACCAAATTATTTCATAAAGAAAGACATCGTCCTCGTGACTATCAATTATAGATTGAATATACAAGGATTTGTGTGTCTAAAGATTAAGGAAGCACCGGGCAATGCGGGTCTCAAAGATCAAGTTGCAGCGTTGAGATGGATTCAAAGAAACATAAAAGCATTCGGCGGGGATCCTGATAATGTTACCATATTTGGAGAAAGCGCTGGAGCAGCTTCGGTATCATTCCACCTTATTTCACCAATGTCAAAGGGCCTCTTCCACAAAGCTATACTAATGAGTGGCTCTTCACTGTCTTCTTGGGCGTTACAATTTAAACCTGTCTTTATGGCTAGTCTGATAACAAAAACTATGGGATACGATGTTCACAATGCTACAGATATTTATAATATTCTAATGAGCAAGAGCGATACAGAGTTGATATTGACTAGAGTACCCCGTAAGGAAGGCAATGTGATTATATCTGAAATACTTTACAGCCCTTGTGTTGAAGATAAAATAGACGGAATAGAAGCGTTCCTCACTGACAATCCTTATGATTTGCTTTCTAAAGGTCAATATAATAAGGTTCCTTTAATGATAGGTTCGACTGGTAGTGAGGGACTGCTCATACTTGGAATGGAAAATGATACTTCAGTATCAAATGTTAAGTTCGAAAATTCTATTCCAAAAAGTTTCACAATTCCCACAGAAGCCGAAAAACAGACTGTTGCTAATAATTTGAAAAAGTTATATTTGAATGATGATAAGAATATGACAGAAAATCTGGCGAATCTATCAAGATTCTATGGAGAAGTGTACTTAACACATCCGATATTGGAAGAGACTGAGTTATATTTAGAAACGAATGATAAGCCAGTATACAGCTATTATTTCAACTACGACGGCTACAGGAACTTTCCTAAGCTATCAATAAGGAATGAGCTATCCAGTGTTCCGAACGCGACCCATGCTGATGAGTTGTTCTATTTGTTCAGTCAAACTATAATTCCGACTTTCTTCGAGTATAAGATGATTGAAAGAATGACTACATTATGGACCAATTTTGCAAAATATGGGTAATGTTACAATTTAACATATATAATTTGGAATTACTGTTTTCTTACATAAAAGAATTGATAACTTTCACGAATTTAATGTTTTAAGATTAGTTAGCCTGTTTAAAATGTAGATTTTTGAGGGTATCTTTTATGCATTATATTGACACAAATTTAACGGATTTTATCGCGGTTTCATTGTAATGAGTGAAATTCGCTTAAACATAAGAAATCAAAAAAGATATCTTTTATTATTAAGTATTATCATCTCTGACGACTTTCGTGTCATTTAATTTATTCTACAAACGCCTTTAGATGTAATTTTTATCAATATCATAATCATCAAATTAAGTTTAAAATAATACTATAATATTATTATAATTTATAATAATATAATATATTTATATTATGTATGGTGTATAATATATACCATACATAATATAAATATAAATATGAAATATGTATATTAGTACCAGGAGTGCATAGATTGTTTCTTAGCCAAATAAGCTTCAGTCAAAGTATCAAGTAACGAATCGAAACGAAGAAGAATTTTTTTATTTCATTTCAATAAAACAAAATATTTCCATCCCCCCAATAGGCCATCGGAAACTCACAAACCACACGCGAGAGTATAACAGCCACTTCACGCCGGTATTATTTGAGCGAGAGGTACCATCCCGGCCGTGCCGGCCCCATTTGGCTGCGAAGCAGCATGGGACTACCTCTTAAAAAATAGGTCTATTTGGGTCGCCTAAAATGGCAGCGTGATGCACAGTTTGGTTATAACTATTATATATGTAGTATGACTTTTATTCTTTGTTTCCAGGGACCCCACGCCGTCAGTGACAGACGTGCTACCGGTGAGGTGGCCGGTAGCGGCCAAACCCTCGCCTCACTCCCTGTTCATAGACTCAGAGCTCTCCGTGGTGCCACTCTGGGTCACAGAGTCTTTGAGGTACTTGAGAGAAGTCTACTCCAAGTACAGAAGAAAAGGAGATTAATTTTACTGTAGATAATTTAGTAATGAAAATTGAAAGAGTATGGTAAAAACAACTAAATGTGTAAAGCAGCGCAAATGTTAGATATGTTATACGAGAAAAAGCGTTGAACAGAATTAAAGAGACGCTCAAGATGGAGTTCGGGCGCACGCTGAGAGACGAAACTCCTTGAACGTTCGTGCTGAATTTTATTGTATAATGTGTTAAAATTAACACAATTTATACGTCGTGATTAGCAAAATGTTGCAAAGACCAAATATATTTCTAGAAAAATAGAAAAAATAAAAAGAGAGAGAGAGAGAGAGAGAATTTCGTTTTTTATTTTTTTATCCCGACACAGAAAATATTACTAAAACAGTAGTCATAATGTGTGAATCATATTTTGAATAGCGTAATGTTGGTTTCGGTTTAAAGTAAATACTTACTCCGTTTCGAAGCATTCGGTTGAATAAAGCTTCTAAATTAAATTAAAAAAATATATCTTCATTTCGTAGGTAGGAACTGATACTGTTAAAAATACAGGAACTCTTCGCATAAGAGTCCGAGGTCACACCCACTTGAGCGGTTTATATGATTAACAATATACGAGAGATGTAATTTATAAAGTGATTGAAAAACAGGGGATCAAGGAGTGAGCCCTGAGTGACACCCATGTAAAAAGTAGATTAATGTAAAACTTAATGTTAGAGCTGGCAGCTAATTTTAAATAACCAATTCCATTTTATTTGTGGCCCTTGAAACATTAGACGTTAATAAGTTTGGTGCCATCAATTACACCGCTGGTCTTGCCTTTCTCTCGGATAAACAATTTCAACCCTAAAAATCTCCCGCCTCAGGCTCCAGTTTACTCAGCTTAATGGTAAATCCGCTATCCCTACGTCCAATACCTATTGTATTATGAGGCGAGTTTCATTCGTTAGCATTTCAACGAATTACGAAACGTATTTTTATCATAGCCAAATGCAACTTGAAATGTATCAAATATCGATCAACGTTTTTTCTCGCCGAAATCACGGCAGTTACTGTATCACTTTATACAAAATTATATATTATAATATAGCTAACAGAATATTGCAAGATAGGCCAAATTAAAGTGCGTTTTTTGTTGTTATTTCTACGTTTTAAATTAAAATTTTAAATAGGGTACAACTCAACCTGAATCATATATAATCACACATAGATATAATAATGATATTTTATTCAATTTTATATGTTAGCTATATTTAAGCCTTTGTTATAGAAGACCAAGCGACGATGGTAAATGTAAAACTATCTTTAGTAATACGTTATTAGATGACTCGGCCTCGTGTAAGTGTTTTTTTTAACAAATAAATTTATAAAGATTTTCACAACCATTACCGCACAGACATCATATCAATACATGTATAACGTTTGATAGATCACCTTAAATTACGTCTTACAATATTAGGTTTATATTATGTTATGTATTTTTAGCTGTCGCTGTCGTTACTCCACACCAGATGGCGGAAAAGATAAACTAAGCCGCGAGTCACAGCAAGTTTTTTGTAAAAAAAAAACTTCTTGCTCCCTTAAATACCTCTGTTACGATTTCTCTAATACCTTGTCATTCCGATATGCTACTTTTATTATAGTATGTTTTTTGTAGGGAACTTAAGTATCAAGCTACCACCTGATGTCGTTATTAATATCCAGCGAATAGCGACATATCAACGTTTGTTGCCCTTTAAATATTGAATTCATTCTGTCTTTAGTATTTGATGTTACAGCGGCAACAGAGATACACTCTCTATAATTTTTTTTATTGCTTAATTGGTAACAGACGGACGGACATACAGACCGCCCCGGTCGGTTAAAGGTACGAAACCCTAAAAAAAGAAATAATAGACGCAATTCACGTGAGCATGACGTCATGACCTTTATATATCCGCGTTAACACAGATGGAATATAATATATCTCGAGCAGTCAATGAGGAGCCAGTGGGTGGTGCTGTGGTCGCTGTGGGCGGCGCGGCTGGTGCGCCAGCCGACGCTGCCGGTGCTGGTGTCGGGCGGGCGGCTGCGCGGGGAGCTGGCCCCGGACGGCTCGCACCGCCGGTACCTGGCCGTGCCCTACGCCACGCACCCTGAGAAGAGGTTCCAGGTAATAAATACCACCTTAGGTTCTTGCCAGACACATCGAAAGTCCACTGTGGGTGCGAGCGCGAATGCTTAGTAGATTGCTATTTTTAAGATATCTAATAGAAAAAATAATTTTATTACATTCATAGCCATTTTGTGTAAAGGAAAAAAAATTGTTCATGTTATAAAAATATAAAACAAGTATGATTACAGGTAAAAAAATACGAGTATTTAAACTTTTTTATTGATTTAAGCACTATCGTCGATGTTTTCATTTTCTTGGACACCCGCTTGAACAGTAGTTCCTTCGCTGTCGCTACCTACAGTCGACTTTCGATGTGTCTGGCAAATGTAAAAACCATGAAAACTATCCGGTTATTACGGTAACATCTTTTTATAGCTTAAAGGTCCCCAAGTAACATATTGTGTCCTGTCCGTTTGAAGTGGGTCAAAATCAAGTCCGAAGGAGTCGGTTACAAACAAATCATTTTCCACAAACCGTAGCTATGGCCAGTAATGGCTGATGAGATATCGTAGAATTGTAAGTAAATGTGTCTAATGAACAAGTGATCGAAAAACGGATGGCAATATCATCCGACGGCTTTGAATAATTTTATTTTAAAGTACAAAATTCTAAATATGTAATAAGTAAAAAAAAAAAACAACTTAATGAGCAATGAATATATTAAACAAATAGTTGAAAAAAAAAAGACAAATTCTGATTGTTTTAAACACACAAGAGTGATTCTAAAAAAATAGGGAAGTATGTTACTGAGTGAAACGCAATGCATTTTTTGAAGTAAAACTTCTTTAGAATCGTTGTGATTCAAATCGAATGCAACGAAAAAAAGGACAGGTAAGAGACACAAATACAAAAGAGCGAGAGAGCAAATGTCGGTGTGTATATTGCATACTGTCTAATACTTGCTTGTATTTGAGCATTTAACGTGTGTTTCACTTCTATCGTGTGTGAATCACAAACACACACCTTTTTTCCAAATGTATAAGAATACTAGTCGAAAGTATTTAATACAAAATATAATATTATACACTCAGAACTAAGTTAAGATTGGCATATAAAAAGCAAAGCTTCTATAATAATTTTACGCGAAGCAATACTTTTATGCACATTGAGGTCAAATAATTATTGTATAATTATTGTGTCAAAATAAAGACATTTATTTATTTATTTACTTTTAGGATCTCCAAAAAAGGATACACACATATGCAAAGCTAAAATTATAGGAGAACACATCAAATATACACCATCATTTCATAAGCGTAAAAGAATAAAAAAAAGAAAAAAAAAACATTGCACATAAGAAATTATCCCAACCTAAAATATTATTATTATTATTATTATTATTACTATGAAAAAATTAAACATTATAGGTAGAGTTAGTGTACACATGAAGGTAAAGAACATGAGTTTAACATACGATAAAATTTAGGCGTATAGTTTTAAATTTCACACCAAACAAACATTTAAGCCCTATGAAATATAAAGACAGAGACGATAATGAAAAACAGACCTTATAAAATTGCTGACCTACTCGACATACAAGTCCTTGTTAAGTTTCTACTAATTTTCAGGATCCCGGTCCCGAGCCCACATGGAATGGAATCTACGAAGCCATCGAAGAAAATGTCCATTGCATCCAAAGGATCGGAACATCTTTTGTCATGGGGAGATTAGAGTGTCTGACTCTGAACATCTACACTCCAAATGACGTAGCACCGAGACGTCTGAAGCCTGTCATGGTGTTCATTCATGGCGGAGGCTTTTACACGGGTTCTGGTTCTAGCATTTTGTACGGTCCCAACTATTTAATCAGCCAAGGTATAATCCTAGTCACTATCAATTATAGACTGAATATTCTGGGATTTTCATGCTTCAGGATAAGAGAAGCTCCAGGTAATGCAGCTCTAAAAGATCAAGTTGCAGCTTTGAGATGGGTTCAAAGAAATATAAAAGCATTCGGCGGGGATCCTGATAATGTTACCATATTTGGAGAAAGTGCTGGATCAGCTTCAGTATCGTTGCATATTTTGTCACCAATGTCGAAGGGCCTCTTCCACAAAGCAATAATGCAGAGCGGATCGTCTCTGTCATCTTGGGCGATACAGTTCAGGCCTGTCTATATAGCTGGTCTTTTAGCCAAAGCCATGGGTCACAATGTTCAAAATGCTACCGATATTTATAATATTCTATCTAGCAAAACAGATAAAGAGTTAATAGTGACTAGAATACCGCGAGGAGATAATAATGTTGTTATTTCCGAAGTGGTTTTTAGTCCCTGTGTTGAATATGAGATTAATGGAGTGGAACCGTTCCTCACTGAAACTCCGTATAACTTGCTATCAAAAGGCCAATATAATAAGGTACCTATAGTAATAGGTTCGAATAGCGCTGAGGGATTATATATAATGTCATTCGAAAACGACACAACGATACAAAATATTAAATTCGAAAAAGCCCTACCCGAGCATTTCAAATTTACAACGGAAGAAGAAAAACAAAATGTTGCGAAACGTTTAGAAGAATTGTATTCAGATAGTAAAAATAATGTTAATAACTTGACGAGAATTGCACAATTTCAAGGAGAGACTTATTTAACACATCCGATATTAGAAGAGACTGAGTTATATTTAGTAACGAATGATAAACCAGTATATAGCTACTATTTCAACTATGACGGCTACAGAAACTTTCCTAAGCTGTCGTTAGCTAAAGAGTTATCTAAAGTTCCAAATGCTACTCACGTTGATGATCTATTCTATTTATTCAGTCAAGTATGGAGCCCCTCATTTTTCGAGCATAAGATGATTGAAAGAATTACAACATTGTGGACAAATTTTGCTAAGTATGGGTACGTACTAAATTTACTATAATATAATGTTAACTGTTTAAATGCGGGGAACAAAGTCTAGTGCTTCTAACATGGCATCTTCTAGGTATGAAGGTGCTTCAGCTTAAAAGCACTAGACGAAACAATTTGAAAAGAAAGTCGGCATGCCCCTTGTTCCAAAATACAAAAGGACAATAATACATTTATTTGATAATGTGTTAATTATTTAACAACAAATCTAGATACAAACTTAATATGTTTGTAATTTTCTCGGATTTGTCTTCGGTGTTTGGGACTTTTAAGCGATCTATTTATGTATTTTTCAATTTGGCTCGTACTTTTTTCCAGGGATCCCACTCCGTCAGTGACAGACACGCTGCCGGTGAGATGGCAGGCAGCGACCACTTCTTCGCCTCAATCCCTGTTCATAGACTCCGAGCTCTCTATGGTGCCCCTTTGGGACTCGGAGTCCCTGAGGTACTTGAGAGAAGTTTACTCTAAATACAGACGAAAAGGAGATTAAAATGGCAATATAGAGAATTATGGTGCTATCTAATATTTATGTATCTTTTGGTGTAGTTTTGAAGAAATTGTGAGAGTATTCATAGACGAGAAGACCAACTCTGTGCAGCAGGTTGGCTACTTGGCAAGGTTTTAGTTTTTGTGTAGAACATCGTTCCCAGCGTTGCTGTATTGATTTTTAAAATGCCAGGAGGAATAATTCGAGTGATAACTTATTTTAGATATAATAATAAGTAAATAGCTTGTTTTAGATGGAACGAGTGAAAAATGCTAAATTAGGTTTATGAAAACGGCTTGCGTTTGATAATTATAATATGGACCGTATAATAATTTCTCAGATTCGGGACCTTTTGACCGAGCTAACTCCCATCCATTATAAGGCTAGACCACTTTATAAAGCCTAGGATATATTTGTGAGGTGTAATATAGTAGGTGCTAATACTGTAACGCTGGTGGCTGTTAGTTTGGTCATGGATGCAGCGATATCACCGGATTATGCTAACTTCCCGCTCTGCAGAATCGAATTTCACTCTTAGATTCAAATACCTAATAGAAAACTAGTTTCAAGTTTTTGAAGGTTTTTTTGACAGTCAGTTCTGAAAATTAACGATTTGATTTGAAAAGTTAATAAAGGTAGACAAGACGTATGTATGATTATTAATGTGTAATTTGTTTTAATAATGAATATTAGTTTTATTTTTTCTTTATTTTTTAAGGAAGGTTTGTCATCTTTACACCGATAAAATTAAAGTGGCTTTTTGTGGTCTGTTTGTGCATCGATAATGTTTAAATTACTCAACGCATTTTGCTGTGGTTTTCATCGTCGGTTTTTTTTATGAACTAAGACAGATTCCAAACAAGAAGATTACATCAATATATTTGATCGAAAGAAAGTAGTTGAAAAGAACATAACCGATTAAAAAAAACGGTTGTCTGTGAAGTCGGTTCACTGACGATAGTTGAACGTGACAACGTCACAAGAAAATACTGATGGGCCGATTGTGCCACTTCGTCGCTTGTTTCTCGCTCTCGCTTGCACTTAGAGGCTTAAATGGAACGCCTCAGAGCGAGGTACCGCCGCATGAGTCATGTTTTTTTGTGCGTGCAGCCGGCTCCATCGAAATATAAGACGTTGTGACGTCAAAGCTTTCATCGTTAAAACGTTACGGTGACACTGAGTAAAAAGTCTAGAAAAAAATGTTCGTCATCCCGGATATGCCTGTAAAAGTTAACGCGGACGAAGCTGCAGGCAACAGCTAGTTATAATATCTAAATCA
Organism: Lycaena phlaeas; assembly: GCA_905333005.2. Classification (NCBI taxonomy): domain Eukaryota; kingdom Metazoa; phylum Arthropoda; class Insecta; order Lepidoptera; family Lycaenidae; genus Lycaena; species Lycaena phlaeas. The sequence continues at coordinate 615,327 of HG995182.1, forward strand.
AAGTCAAAATCTGTAATTATTTGCATAGTAATTTTGTTGGACTTTTGTATATTCTATTTTTTTGAGGCGAGAATTAGATCTGAAGCGAGGCTGTCTTAAAAGCAAACCGCCTCTTGACAAAACCTATAGTTTTGTCAACGGTATAGTGACGTGCGAATATGGCCTAGGAATGGATGATTTTTAAAGGCGTCATGAAAAGAAAACTATAATATAATAGAACACACAATAAAAGGGTGCTAACTAGATTTTACAGGCATATAAAAACCACACTAACATTAGTACAGCATAGTTAAGTGTTTCGCACAGATGTGAAAAATAGTTATGATAATAAAAATGGAATAACGTAGAACATAATATAATATTTGCCTATGGATTTAATTTCCTGTTATAGGTACAATACGATTGCGTTATAAAAAATCATAAGAAATTCCCACGAATCTACAATATAATAGAGTCAATACTTTTAGTTAAAATATTAATTTTGCGAACTATAATTATTGTTTATTAACATATAGACTGACGTGACAAATACAGCGCACCAATCATAGAGTATAATATGCACCAATTATACAACAGGTTCAAATAGTACTGGGGCCAGTTTAACACGCGAAGGGCCGCTTCTAGATTTAATTCCTCTTAATTTCTCCTTTCGTTTACATGCCCCTAAAAGAGAGAGAGAGAGAGAGTCTTTAAAAACTGACACAGAGAGTCAATTCTTTCGAAAATCAACTTTTGAAAATCATCAACAACTGAGTAAAATAAGCAAAAGCCGTGACACCTGATCCTGACCATCATCGACGCCCGATATTGGCTTTACCTTGAGACTAGCCTAAGCTATTCGTCCATGCTTATCTTATCTTGTGACTATAGATAGTCAGGCTAATATTGACTCACTCTCCGCAATAAAGTAAATCTGTTTAACGGGATAGTAAGCAGGGTGGAAGACCTATGTAGATTTCCTCCAAGTCATGAAAATTAACTGTAAACAAAATGAATGTAATCCAAATTTGCCTAAAAATCCGTTTTTAATAACAACCTAAAATACTACCAAATACTCCTTGAAGCAATCTTAATATAATAGACTAGCTGTTGCCCGCAGCTTCACCTGCGTTAACTAAGATTTACAACGGGATCTTAGTACGCGAAATAACATTTTTTACACCTTGTGTCCGAAAAACCAAAATATCTTACGGAACCGTATTTTTTATCAGAATAAAATTTAGCCTATGTTACTCGTGGATAATGTAGCTTTCGAATGGTGAAAGAATTTTTGAAATCAGTCCAGTACTTTTTGAGCCTATTCATTACAGACATATAAAACATACAAAAATAGGTACATATCTTTCCTCTTTATAATATTAGTGTAGATGTAGATACAAAAGGAGTGGCTACACGGTATTAAACATGTAATGCTGGCCCTTCACCCAGATAGCGGGCGCAGGATTTACCGCGCGTCCCTCGCCGAGGACAACAGATCTGCCCAAATAGCCCTAGTGCTACCGTACAAGTCACGGGTGGGAGCGATTTTCATATTATAGTGTGTGTAACTTAGTGTGTATGTCAATTTCGCTTAGTTCATTATGAAACTAGTTTATAATATGTATTTTACCGGCTTAATATGATCTTTAAGTTAATTTTACGTTTTCTTTGAATAGTCTAAATCCTAATTGTCTATAATTACTATATATATATATATATATATATATATATATATATATATATATATATATATATATATATATATATATATATATATATAATATAAATAAAATATGGCTAGATCGGAGTTTTATTCTCTCATAAACAAATCTATGAATGTATGTATACAAATTACTATGTAAACTAACGTATTTTCAGTGTGCTTATAATATGATGCCGCGAAACTTACTTTTAGAAAATACAGTAAAATATGTTAAATCAATTTTAATTTTGTTGCAAACTTTGGTTACTGATTACCTCTTTCTATTCTGTATTTTGTAACTAAAGTTATTTGAACATAGACCACGTGTTTCATTTTTTATTTCTCGCAGCTCTACATTTCGATTATTCACGAATATCTTGTTAACGAGAATATCTCGTTTTTTAATAATTTGAGCAATGTAAACAACCATATTACCTTGAAACCTTTTTTTTGGTCTCAATTGCTCACATTATATTTTCAAAGATATCATAATTTTCAAAGGTCTATTCCTATTATATTATATAAAAGTGTTTTTTGTTTTCTTTTGTTGTTTTGCTGATATAGCGTGATAATTATTATAATGTGGGAGAAATAGGGTTGTAGCGCTGGTTTGTCCGCCACATAGTAATCTAAGCCTTATTATTTACATTTTTAAAGTCCGCCAGAATAATATTAAACGGAGTACAAGTAGATAATATATACTTCTAAGAGAAATACTTCTAAGCTTACCCAATTACCTTTTGAATTCCTCCAAGATCAGTCAGTGTTATCTGTACCGATGTAATGATTCTACCTCCTCTTGTTAAAACTCATGAGCATGGTTTCAGTAAAATCTTAATAGTCCTGGCAAAGTGTGAGTTTGTCCATCGAAGTGCCACGCTGTACATTTTAAATGTATCTATTAAGCTTGCGCGGCTACAAATATAATAATAATAATAATAGTGCAGCAAAGAGTCCCACCCTTTTGTATATTTTTTTCTGTTTCCATTAAACACCTAGCTTTTTTCAGAAAGGGAGGTAAGATCGATAAAGTGATTACTACCAAAAAGAACTGTCTTACGCGTCCGTGTGGGCAATACACGAAGACTATATAAGACATATTAAGGACGAGTATCTATTACGGTTTTGAAGATAACAATAATATGGCAAATGGTCAAATAAACCGAAACAGCAGCTTAAAAATATACTTTAAATGGTAACACTCAGCACCGAAATCCGTATATACAGAAATAAGTAATATTGTCTTTCCTCAAGCCGCGTCTCAAGACTTGGACCAAACATTATTTATCCATGATACGTGCAAAAATGTCCCCGTCCGACCCACATTAGCCGTATCTACCTGAGACTCTGCCAATAAATATTACCAAATGATAACTTTCGCTAGCCGCTCCAGATAGCCCTGAGTTATGTCGGGATACGGTGTTGTTTCACCCGAACATCACAATACCACTTATTTCGCACACCTGAATGGAGCCCGTATCTTTATGTTATGGGCGTATTAAAATTTTAGCGCCTGCGATAAAAACATAGCAACGCTCGTGTTATGCGTTTTGCTAATCGTGATATATATTCAAGGCGAATATTTTTAGTGTACATTATAAACATTTTTTGTGTAGGTGGTATTTTTTGATACGTGAAATATTATGTAGGTATATATTTTTCAAATATATTTATATTTATAAATGATTGAGTATATTAATCTGAAACTGAGTTATATACTTATAAGTCGTAATATCTTTGAAATTTAACTTATTCAATAAAAATGCATTTAGTGGTAAAAAAATCACGTTTTGACTGTTCTGATAGTTTCCTAATTAGCCAAGAATTAAAATAATTGAAATACAATAATATTACTTTAGTTCCTTTTAATGTACTAAAAATACATCGTTTTATATTCCCATAATAAATAAGCAGCAAATGTTAAATTAATTCACAATGTATGTGTTCCGGGATTCTGGTCTCTGGGCTGTATGAAATGTGATTTACAGCCTCGGAAACCGGGGCTGACCTTCTCCGAATACAGCTTATATTTAATAGTTAAATACGCGTATAGTTTATTCGGAACGAGAGAGAGGATGTCCGTAGTGTACACAATTTCTATTACAAACGGCTCTTGGATATATTAATATTACTACTCGGTATGTATTTCAAAATTCCTGGTTTTCTAGCCATCTCACTCATTATCGACTTTTCCCTTTGCGGGAGGTCTTTGGTCTCCTTTTTATGCTGTTTTCGAATTTAAGTCCATGGTGTTATTAATCTAAGTCGAACATGTAAAAAACTTATTAATTTAATAAGTTACCTAATAATTTTTTTTACACATATCCTATTGAATCCATAGAAGTGCTTGTGTTATATTATGATTTATTTATTTGGGAAACATACAGTACATTAAAACAAAATCAAAAATTCACAAATAGTTACACATAAACCAGCAAAGTTTCCACATGATATAAAATTATATTTCCCTTGACGACTAGGGAATTAATAACTTTACATTCTACCGTGCGGTAACGTTGTGTGATTGTTAAAAAAAGGCAGAGCATTTAAAAGAGTACAGAGTGTACACGCGCGGATAGCATGGTTTTCCTAGGTATGGTACTACTGGCTACCGGTCAGGACTCGGGAGATAAATGAAAGATGATGCAGAATACAATTAACTTGTAATGTGATGATTAATACTAAATATTTAAAGGAGATAGGTGTAATTGGTGTTTTAGATTTTCATTACTATTATAGGTACATACTTAACATTATCGCTAAATACTATGTAAGTAATACAACGCTTGGAAGGCAATATATTTTTCCTAGTAATATTTGTTGAATTAACTTGAAAGGAGACCATAAATTTTCAGTTCAAAGAAATAACTATATTTTATTAAAATAATAATATAACAGCAACGGCGGGTGGTTGACCTTCTATAATTCGCTAAGTTTGATAAAAACTTAAATCTGATAAACGCTGTATTAGGCGCGGCGTACACTGGATTTATCATTATTATTTATTTAGTTTCAGCATGCTGTATATAACAATACTTTAATAATTCCCTTAGGAGATGTGTATACTGTATAGCGGATATGTGTTTAATTAAACAGTTTTTAGGAAAACGCTTGTGAAAAAATATATTTTAGTCTTGATCATATTTAGGGGTAATCAGACAGCTGTGTTCGAAACACATTTTCGAAATTTTTGCTCTATAGCATAAAATCGTAAACTGACCATATAAATTCACATTCTATGAATTGTATCCATAAAGTAAGGCGGACCTCTACCTTTCCCTAAGGAAGACCGTATCGCTCTACGATCGTATCTGTATACCGTGAAAACCGTCTTGATGAAATTAATAACAGTAATATAATATAATATATTAATAAAGGAAACTGTTGTTTTTATTTATCGATTGAAATAAAATATTTATTATTTATCATCATCATCATCATTAGCCTTTATCCGTCCACTGCTGAACATAGACCTCCCTAATAAAATATCGTAAGTAATAATAAGAATATATTTTTTCATCTCGGTGTCTTTTCGCTTCTCTTTGTTTCATGACTTCAGAGAGCGAATCAGTCCGCACTCTATTTTCCTCTCTCCTCTCCCTTCTCCCCCTCATTTAAAACTCTATTCGTAGTGACTGAAAAACTCAATTGACGGCTTGTAATAAATCAAACCCACAATGCAAAGATGAGTAACATCATAGCTAAAGTTCAAATAAGAGGATTAGTATCATAAGAAGTCGGTAACACGATGTTAAGTGTTGCTTCTGTTTGATAACATACAGACAAACAAAACGCCTGAACCGTCGGACAGCCTGCTCAGCACCAATGTCATCTATAGACAATCTTGTGTTTCGGAAATACAAAAAAATGATATTATTAATAAAACTATCGGTTCCATCTATACAAATCAAAACTTTTTAGGAGAAATAAGCTGCATACTTTGCTACAGAGCCTAAAGGCCCAATCCAATAAAAGCACAACTGAAGTCTTCCGGCGGTGACGGTCTTTCACTCTTAAAACATGCCTTACAGGTTACCCTAATATGAGCCTGTCCTTTGTCTATCTATTTTTATAATTAAAACTTATTCTTTATAATTAAAACAAATACATCATCCTCCTCATCATCCCACAATCACCTTTACTGTCTACTGTTGGACCCCTCTAACGAACATAGAGACAGCTGATTTCCCGGCATTTCATTATATTAATATCTAAATGAGTTAAATTTTTTGGTCCTTTACGTGCAAGTGTCAGCTCTCCCCTAAATCCTAGATTGTAATTTGGTGGAGCGTGCTCCAGCAAGTTCTAAGAAATAATACGGCTTATAGTCCACGAAGTCTTACTCGGAGTTCGGTTCGTTACGGAGAACGCTAATGGGGGGAGAGATAAGTCAGCATTCCTTGGTATTCCAGATTGTTCCATCGACTACGATGATTATTATAGGGATGGTGTATGTCCATTAAAAACTTTGCATGTAAAAAAAAATTTAATATATTCTTGGAAAGTTGTTGTTTCATTGCTGGAAGCCAGCAAATACATCAGCAATTTATATTTCTTTTTATGTTAGTCTAGCAAACTGGCATACTAGCCAGATAATAAAACACCCGGAAATGATTGTCCCACTGCTAGGCATCTATCCTCCTCGAAATAAGGCCAGAAGAGTGTTGGAGAAAGACACATAAACATATAAATTTTGTTAATTAATAATAAGACTTACAAAGTTAACTTACAAATTAGATTTTCGAAACGAAAATTCGCCAGAATAATGGAACATAACTTTTATCTCGTGTAATGCCGCTTTTTTATAAATAGTCTGTAATCTGTGCCATATAACAGTTTGTAAGCGTAAAGCGTATTATGTCTTGAATGGAGTACAATCTAATTTTGAAAATGTTCCAAAACGCTTCCTTATTACGGATGCTTAGGATTTTACAAGCGGCCCCGCGGCATGCTGCTAATCTCAAATACACCCTAAAATAGGTCATTTGTGTGGAAAGCCTCTTTACCAAAGTATCTCTGGAACAGATACAAAAGATAAAGATCCCTCTGAATAAAGAAGGACAGGCAGTATTGAGACTCACACATCTCAAATCTCAGGATCGTGTACCAGAGTATTTGTCGGTTACGATGATGAAACATCTGCTAAAGATCAGCCTCTGACGTTAACCAACGTCGACCTTCCACACACTTTATCAATTGTCGCAAAGTTCACCCTTCAAATACAATATTTCAGTGATTTCGAAGATGCCACGACTAGGCGAACGTGATAATATTATAATACGATAGTCGATACAACATATTATAATCAAAATAATGGAAGATATCAAGTAATCTGACCAAAATATATGATATTCATCAAGATTATTGAGAAATAAAACGAAAATAGACCCAGCTCGTGACGTCATGGTCTGCAATGCAAAGTTTGTCACCTGTCAGTTGTCACTTTTGTTTTAATGGTGGTTTAACATTGCGATACTATACAGTATTTGTAATATAATATTTTTCACAAAACTATTAATTAACTCAGCTAAACAATGTTTATTGTGCACCTTTTGACGTCACGCGCGGCGCCATGATAGATGACAGCATTTTGTAGATGAAATGTCGAAAAGTTTTGAAAAATATAAAAATAACATAGAAAATGGTTTTTTTTTCCAATGAAATATTAGTATTTTGGCTGGATTGAGTCTTAAGGAATAATTTAAAATTACTTTCTAAATATTATCAACTGCTATATTACTCTGCAATAGGTATTATAATATGAACAATAAGGCACCCGATAACGCGAGCTATTGAATGCGGTATTAAACTTATATATCTGCTAGTGACATGTGATACCAGTTTGAATGCAGGAGTCGGATCGCTCCAACACGGTGCGATCTATTTTATTTGAAAGAACCAGTTAAAATTAATTAAGAGCGGACACGGACGAACAAAGGTACCCGTGTGTCCCGGATTCACCCGGGCTGGATACGGTATACGGATAACAAGACGGGATCGCAAGAGTGTAGTCGGGATATTCGATACTGCTTTATAAGCTCATGACGAAAAATAAAAGGAGCATCGATATATATAGAAAATATGACTAGAATAACCGAAAAAGAAATTCTTTTATTTAAAATTGTTGTTTTCAATATTAACAAAACTATTTGAAACTCGAAATTAAAAATGTATTGTATTTTACATATTTGACAGATAGAGTATGGAGTATCTGTCAAGTATCTGTCAAATATGTTGTCGATAGCCTATTCGGAACTTATCTGGAGATTGTGAAACAGGCCCTTAATATAATATAAGATCGGCGTTAAACACACAAATATACCATAAAGAAAGACATTTATGAAACGAACCGAAATAAACAGTTATGTTGAGCTACGCAACTACCTTAGTGAGGATGCTGTAGTCTTGGGGATACACTCATTTTTACTGCAGTTCTCCCTTCACGTTAGCTACAAGAATACGTTTTGAATTGTATGCGGCCTACACATCCCCCAGTAAATGTGATGAATGAAATCCAATTTGTATAACTGAAGAAACTCGCATACATGTCGAAATGTGGATTAAATATATCATGTAGCATATTGTACTTAATTAAACTATTAACTGAATATGTTTTACTTCTAAGATATTTGTAACAGAAAAGTTTTTTTTCGGGGAGCTGATGTAATAAACGAATCTCATTACAATGACTGTGGGCTTATGTTTAGGGTTCTGTCCCCCTGGGTGTGCCAAAAAACCTAATAAAGCTCCTAAGCTCCGCTGGTTGTTCGTATGACTGCTATATTAAAAAAAAACTACAATTACTCTGTGACGTATAAGTGTATTGTTAATTATTAGTGGATTTTTTTTGAGTGGAGCAATAGTCTTAATTATCGGATTATAAATTAACATAGTTATTTTCATTATTGTAACTATTTAAAACGTGACATTTACCATGTCGAGCTCGATATTTCGACATTGTCTACGAATGTCATGTTCACGAGACTCGAGCTCCTCGAAATAATGCTATAAAACATGGTAAATATCCCGCTTTAAATAGTTTCAATAGTCTTAATTAGGTATAAAATAAATAGGTTTTGTTCGTAAATTTGGATGAAGGATTATCTAACTTACTCTACTAGGTTGACATTAACAGTTTGTTCTGGTGGTCTATTGGGGAGATAGGGAAAAGGAGGGCAACGTATCCATAACCTTTGGTGTGGTTTATGGGTGTTGAAAGGGCTTCGATTGTTCGTTCGCCGTGCTATGCTATAAAAACCTTAGCTATGTTAATATATGTTATATATTATATTAATTATTATATATGTTAATTATATAATACGGCTGTTAATCGATGCTGCGGATGCTTGATTAATAAAAACAACATGGCGGCCACAGTCACAATTTTGACAATTCGTTTTCGTTACATTACACTAATTCAAAGGGAATTGGCGCGATTTAGTGGGGAGTGGGGAGAGAGGCATGGACCATTTAGCAAATTCTCCGATTAACACAAATTTATGGTAAATATAAATAACGGCGGCTCCGCTGGCGCGAGTGAACTCCATTTGTTCCCGCCAAAACTCGGCGCCATTTTGGGTCAAGGACACGCTTTCAATTATTTGTTTGCATTTAATGTACTTTTATAATTATGACTTTATTACACATGTTTTATAGATTTAACAATGAATAAAGAAAATAAATGTTGAAATGAACTAACTGTGTGATGAAGTTGTCCAAGAACTCGTTAACGAATGTCTTGACCATAGAAATTTGAATAAAAGATATCAAGAATCCAGTAAAGCAAAAGTGAAGAACATGTTAAATATCCCGTTTTAAACAGCCTTAAAAGTGAAAATAGCCACTTATTGATCTTTCCACTGCTTATCAAATTATATTTATGACAAGCGATGTATTATATTATTTTAGGAGGATTCAGCCTCCGATCGAGTGGCCTAGTTTTGAAGCTGGTGTTAGCAGTGCTAAGCATATCGCATTGCAATTTCCTCACGCACACAAACTCCATCTGTTCCTCTTGTGATGAAAGTCCTGATAAAACATACATTATCATGTATTTTAAACATACATGAACATTATGAAAATATATACTATTACCTTAGTAGTAAAGAAACAAACTTTTTTTGTAATAAAGTAAGTTCTCTTTTATATTGAAGTAGGACCTGGTTATTTGAAATACTAATACATTTTCGTATATGAAAAGTAATGTCTTTTGTAATATATTGAGGAATTGGACGGTATTTGGTTTTGGTTTTTTAAAAAGAGAGTCTCGAATCTCCATGTAAAATAGCGACTCGCCGACTCATACCGCTGGGGTGAGTCAACGACCTCGAAATGGTCATCATGTGAATCCGTGAGATCAGTAGCATGCGGCATAAATCCGTTTAAATATTACTTAATTTAATCAATAAAAACTTTTTGTTATTATAATACGTATGTAGTTAGTATTAGCAACGATAGCATTTTGCTAGCCCTTCTTACCAACACAATGCTGTTAGTTTTAGGTAAAGGCCTATCCATATTTCGCATACGGGGGAATGCAATCAACTAACAAGTGAAGTAATTCGATTGGTCCGCCCTGGATGCTTCGAAGAACCTAAATTATTTATACAAATCATCCGACAGACACACACACACACACACACACACACACACACACACACACACACACACACACACACACACACACACACACACACACACACACCCACCCACACACACACACACACACACACACACACACACACGCGCACACACACACACACACACACACACACACACACACACACACAAAACATAGAATTACTCTGCAAAGATACACAATAAACTATTTTAACGTCATTCTGCGATGTCGAGTTGGCGGGAAAAAGTATGGAGTTGACACTTAGGTCACTTAGATGTCACAATACAATACAGGTTGGAGCCCAGCAACGCTACGGCAGATTGCTGACGTGTCAGTTATGTGTATTGCTGATTTATTTTACTTTTCTTTTCACTTTCTTTCAGACAGAAATACGAGGTATAAATTGATTGTGTCAGATGTGAGGTGGATTTAAAAACCGGCAAAAGAGAGATTGTTTAATAAATCCTTAGTGAAATAATACTGAAGATATTATTTGTTTGTATAATTGCATTAACACCATGAAGCTAGTTTTTAATTATGGTTTTTTAAATTTAGTTTAGATTTTAAATTCAATTTAGAGCGGAGAACAGCTAGCCTTTAAACATTGTTTTCTTTATTGTGAACATTTTTTACAAATACCTTATATGAGCCAAAATATACGTAGTTGTTCAAAAATATTTATTTAGATTTCTGTACTTTTAACTGTTCCATTGGATTAATGGTTAGTGACCCTGACTGTTAAGCCGGAAGGTCGTGGGTTCGATTTCCAACCAGGAAGTAATTTTTCTATCATATTATGCATATTTTTGGAAATATATAAATATGTACAGTTGTCTAAAACCGGCTCTGTCTAATTTAGGAATAGATGTGAATTATCCCAACATAATAAGAAGAAATATAAAATACAATGAAATAACAAATGGCTGCTATGCACGACCATATAGACTATGTAGAGGGAGACGAAAGTATTCACCGTCTCTTTCTATTAGCCATTCCGGTAGCCGGTGACATGAAACCGGGAAACTAAGGTCTCAATTAATAAGAAAAATTATTATAATAAGTTTGGCCGTTCATTTTTATGCCAGTTGCAAATGGTTGCCATTATTGGCGTGATACGACGGAACGATAGGAAAAACATAGTACGGCATTACGCAGTTATGTTATAGGAAATATGTTTGGTACAAGTTATCGGGAATAGCGAGATTTATCGTTTACATTTCTATTTCGGTATTTATAATTGTAACGGGAAGAAAATAAGTGATTTATGAGAATGTGGGTAGTTGGTGTAGATTTTTGAATGGAAATTTCTCTAGTCACGTTGAGCTATTTTAGGTGGGTGATCTTATATGTTCGCGACACCGAGATGCTAATGCTTTACGAGATCATTATAAAATTTCGAATTTTTTGTATTGAAGTCTAAAATTTGATGATTTTCTAATGTCATAAGTTTATCTTCTGTCGACAGTCACTGTATCGCCAGTTTCTTTTATCACGTCTGACACGTAAGTATTTGTCTCATATTCAGGAACACGATTGCACTTGTGTTAACAATTATTGACTTCGGGCTTCCATGTGATAAGCAAGCATTAGTCGGCAAACTAAATAAGCAGAGAACACAAAGATATTGCCAAGAACAAGTTCAACCAAAGTGTATATCTTATCCACCTTTTCTAACCGCAGTGTACTCGTATTATTTTTCTGGCAGATATAAGTGTACTACGGTGTTAACGACAAGGTATACGATACGAAATAAACTGGGGATAATCCAGGCATTGTCTGTCATAGGTCATGAGACGGCAGTAGTTTTGGTGACGATATTTACATTGCACGTCCTTAACACCTTAAGAAACAACTTTTAATGGATGGCGTAACTGCATATCGAAGAAACTCTCCTGAATCAGACCACAGGCCAAAGAAAAAGGCCTAATTCCTCCCTGTGTGACCCCATTCATAATTCCCTGGGGGAGGAAGATTTAGTGAGTAGTTATAACCGGGGGACGCGACGTTTCGTCCTATAAAACATATAATTTGCGGCCATGGCGTGACCAAGATTTTACGATCATAACTCCAAAGTAAATAAACGGTAAATGCGTAACACTTTAGGGTTTGTTTAACGTTCAAATTTTAATGGCTTTGTGTAAACTTTTTATATATTCTGGGTGAAATATTGTTTTGGTTAAATTATACAGCCTAATAGTATCGGTGAAAGCACGCTGTCGCCTCCTCACAAGAGTCTCTGCACACTAAAGTATACTGCAGTGCTATTCTGTAAGAAACGCAGCGCTGTCGCAACGCTGTGACAGCGCTAATTATTCAGCTTGGTATTCACTAAGCTTGTCAAACCATATCAAACACCCTAGCGCCGTCAACGCTGTGGGCGCGTCGAGCTCTCTGATGAAAATGACTCTTACAGAATAGCACTGCTGGGATTCTGCAAATATGTTCTTAAAAGTTAAAACTCTATTTCATATTTTGCCAGTTATGTCGGAGTTATGGAACTCCGACTCGACCATTTTAATGATTACTTTACACGACCTTTTTACATTTTCTTAAAATAACAGAAGCTGTAGCAATATATCGATATTCTGGTAATATATTCTGAAAATCATCTGGAATATTCTACGGTGTGGTGGAGGAAATCAGAAGAGATGAAGAATAGCTTTAGAATAGAGTTAGCAGTGCTACGCTACCGTAGAGTTCTTGTAACCGTGCTACAATGACGTAGCAGTGCTCCTACGTAGCTCCTTTCTCTGTTTTGCTAATATGATGATACCAAATGAAAATTTTGAAACACAAAACGGAAGACTGATTGGACGACATTCTACAAACTATCCCAAATTTAAAATCTATTTACGTCCAACAATACCATGTAAAAAATACAATTGTATTGAGGACGTATGAGCTTTTTCTTACATATAAATAAAATGTATGCATTTTAAAATTTATACCAAAAAGTATTCCATATTTTTAAAAACCTATATTTTTCGAGTGATACTGAATAAAAGCTTGTAAAAATGGGGCCGGATCAAAATAAAAACTAAACAAAGTTAACGGGAAAAATATTGAATGTGTGCTTTAAAAAATAGTATTTCCTTAGTGTCGATTCGTTACTGTCGGGCCCGCTCGCTTCTTGTATGGAGCTGTCATAGGTGAGCTTCAATACAGACGAGACACAGAATGGATTAATACCTAACATAAACATTATTCAATCATATTGAGAATATATTATTAAAAAAAATAGATTGATTGTATTGAATAGGCTCCGAAACTACTGGACCGATTTAAAAATTCTTTCACCGTTGAGGAAGCTACACTATCCCCGGTGAACATGGGCTATATTAAATTTTAAGAAGTTAGGCACCCGTTTTAAATCTTAGTTGACGCAGGCGAAGCTGCGTGCAACTGCTAGTTGAAAATCAAGTTTCTTTAGACCTAACATTACACAGCATTTTCCACAGAATTGATGTAACTTTTTTGTTAGTTGGCAAACGGGATTCGAAACACCATTATGGTCAGAATCGTCCATGAACATAAAACGGTTACCTTAATACGTTTCTGCTAATTCATTCACATATGCCTATCATGAAAAATAAGGGGATAAGTCACAGTACTAGCACTGCTTCTCCTATCATATTAGAAATTAAGCTGATCGATGGAAGAAGAATTATTGGAGAAACAAGTTGACGGTACCCTTGTATAGAGCGAGGCAGAAGCTAAAACAAATTAGTACTTTTGTGATTACGTAACATTTCAACCCATTTGGAACATTAATAAAACAAATGTCTAAAGCCCACTGACAAAATGTGAATATTATGAGGCCTAAATAATTTATTATAATATGACCAAACGTGACATATCATGCCGAGTTTGTCCTCGCTATTAAATTTTATAATAACTTGAAAAGTACTAGAATTATAAAATTAAATATACGACATTTATTGTATGGAAATTTAGGCCATTTATGCGCTTTTATCTTTTAGCTGAATAAGACTGCTGTGGTCTGGTCTCATTCTGTCAATAAGGTAAGAATGGTATTAGGTCACAGCTCTTTTACAAACTGACATAATATAAAATTACAAATTTCACAAACACCTAAAGATTTTTAAGTATTTCCTTCACAGGCGATTGTATTTATTATAAATCGTATTTATCAAAAGTATTTTTAAAAGGTAATTTCTAGGGCTTGATCCTCCACATTATTTACTCACTAGTTGCAATTTACTTTCACTACTATTTGTCATGTTAAATTATCAACGACACCCACAGATAGTCACTACTACACGAAGGATTTGTTGGTTTGTTGACTATCCCATAAATATATTATGTTTCTTACTTGATTGTCCCCAAGCTGTATCGATTCGCAATGTGGGAGTTTAAGTTTAACTGAAGGGATTAGTTAGTTCTCTTAAGTTTTTTCGCAATTTCATCCCAGTGGTTTAGATTTGAACAGACGGTACATATACATAGTATTCTCTTTATAAGTACCATTCTGAATATTTTTTTTCGTTATTTCCATTTTGAAGATTAAAATTGTCGCATCTGCAAAATAATCATCCGAAATGAGGTTCAATCAAATGAGTTGCGGATCATTTATTTCCAATTGGGCGTGGCAGCTGTCTGCTTACGCGCTGGCTCCGGCGCTATGTCTTGTGAATGATGGATGCGCCCTTGCTGGACCATTGGCCAGGGGTCCAGGGGGCCGAAGGAGGAAAAGTACGCGCAATAACGCAATTCCCGTACACATGTAATTAACTTTTGGTAAACAACGATGTCACTGGTTAATTTGACTTACCCTTTATGCAACAGTGGATCTAATTTGGGATCTTCCGGAACTGACCGTAAAACTTAACATGAGAGATATCAAAGTGCATACAATTATAATACAAGCATGCTTGGCTTGTCCCAAAAGTCCTGGTCAATACTTGTGTATTGACCAGGACTTTCGTAGAAATTTAAGAAATGTATATTTCTTTGGGCTGTGAAAGAGAAGATTGAAAGGAAATATGCAAGGTGGATTATTTAGAAATCTTTGGGCTTGGAAACAGATGGCTCCTGTTCCTGCCTGATCTTCATGTTGATGGAATAGATTAGTCGCTGGACTCGTCAACTAATCAGCCTATTAAGGAGCAATTTATGTTACAAATAATACAACTTTTGAAATTTTAATCGCTTTTTATTTAGAGCTCTACATTACGCTCGGATACTTTACAGCAACCATGGTCGCGTTGTCATGGCGGTGGGGTTCAGTAGCCCAGGGTGACCTCAACACCTTGGACGAAGTGAATTGAGCCGAGGGGGCCCTTTATATCCCTCTTATAAGAAGAGGGGACAAAAGAGCAGGGGGCAATGGGTGAGGATGGGAACCTCACCTCATCGTACTGTCCCGACGTTGGGAGTGGTTGTTCTGTGGTGCGAAACAACCGCTCTGTGGAGGTGGCATCGGTCCCCCGAGGGACTGACTAGCCGTCGAGGTACCCTGTTGTTTGCAGATCCGGGGCACCTCACCAAAGGCGGCAGTGGTGGCACTCGCCTGGTTTAGCCTGGGTAGAGCTGCGTCCACTTGCCATCTTTCGGGCGCAGCGAGTCCCACATACCCGCTTGGGGAGACCCACTCCCCAGCGGTATGCGTCAGTACATTTCCCGGCGTAAAAGAAAAAAAATCCATGGTCCCAATTTTGAACATAGGGAGCAATATGGAAATGGTACTGATACAAGAAGTGTAGAGTCAAAATGTTGTGAGATTATTGCCATGGAGTCCGAGAGTAGACGCTTGAGGGTCCGAGGGCTGATGGCTGCGGGCTCGTTATACAGGGTGTATTTATGAAAGGATCATTCGGGAGGGCGTTCATCTTTATCCAGGGCCGGAGTGATGAGATGTTTAAAGAGAAATCTTTTTAACGCTAAAATAATTATGTTATAGGTTTGACTGCTATCTGTGTGTAGCTCTATAACTATTAAACCATGGCAGTGGTGGGTATTGTTCTTAGACGTATTTTAACAAAATAGCTTTAGCTGTTTCAAGGTCGTCAGCTTTTGCATTCGTTTTTTTAAGGTATAATCAGAAGGTAATCATAATAATTTACTTCATATTTGGAGGTTCCTGTTAAGGGGCTCTGATAAAAATGTCAAATAAAAATAATTACGAGAAGTCACGCGTTGACAGCGTACGATGGTTAGCCCATTCCTGAATGATGTATGGGTGTGTGGCCGGTGTGTCGCGTCAGCACGCAGTGTTGCCATTTACATCGCTTTATTTAATCAAATTTTTTAATCTGATTTACGAGTTCATTAATATAATAGCAACGAAAAATATTATAATAAAAATGGTTGTTTGTAAAGTCGGTTCACGTTTGTTAGTTTGATGTGACAACGTCAAACATTACATGCAGCACGAACCGAACTGAGCCGATCGCTCGAACCGATCATGCCTCTCTCTCGTTCATGCCGCGCTCTCGCTTTCGGAACGCTACATGACGTCATCTTTTTCGTGCATGCTGCCCGTAATAGCGAGCTATTAGACGTTGTCACATCAAAAAAATATTTAAAAACTGATCCACAACTGATATATATATATATATATATATATATATATATATATATATATATAGTATATATATAAGTCATCGATGCTTGTGATTTATCATCATCAGCTTTTATTCGTTCAGTGATAAACAGGCTCAATGAACGTGAAGAGGCCCGATTCCTTAATATTATAAGGGTGATTTTCGGAGAGAAGGGCTAGACAAACTGTGTGGTTACTGGAACAGAGACTATATCTTCTTGTATATCCATATCTTGTTTCTCAAGATAGGCAATGCGTTACCTGGGCTAGTTCGAGGTAAACTAGGTCGCTTACCATCAGGTGACACGTCTGATAAAATTAATATTTTTCATATTTTATATAAAACTGGAGGTGAGTATCCCTATATTCGACTTTGCAGCCAAAACTACGCATCGCCAACGAACTGTGATTGTATGTGTAATGTGGCAACAGGCACAAGATTCAGAGGTTCTTCAAGGTTCAAGGTGCTAACTTTAAATAAAGTTTAAAATGTAACACTATTATTGGTCTCAAATGGTCTGGATTGTTCCAGAAATCTTTAATATGTGCACCAATATTTAAATCAACCGAGAATATTCTAGGAAGTTCTAGAACGATCAAGCGATTTCTAGAATTATTTAGAAAGTTTTCAAATGTAAACCTATATTCTTATTGAATGAATTGATATTAAAAATATGAAATAAGTAGTGATAGATTAAATTAAAAAAATAACCCAGGGAAGCGGGTCTTCACAGCTAGAGTAATAAAAGTACTTAATATTGTTATTATTTCCCTTAAATCCGCCCCAGGCCATCCCGACGCTCCTCACTGCTAGGGTGAGATGTTTCTAATGATTTTTGTTTCATACGTAAATAATACCACCGTGGCTCTAATTGCTTTAATATTCACGAGTGCGGGTTCGGTTCCCGCCTGAGCCTTTACAGTCTATAAACGGACCATCATATTTGGGTGATAAAAAGTTGTACGGTTTATGATCTTGAAGTGCCAAATGTAAAAGTTTGTGCAGTACACAGGAGAGGCCGTTATATTGTATACGCCGTGCGGTTTCTCCCGCTTATTTCCCATTTCCGTAGTAGTGCATAAATAATTATAGCATATATGCTATTCTGATATGTAAGCTATCTACACTAATATTATAAAGAGCAAAACTTTGTTTGTTTGGTTGTAATGAATAGGCTCATAAAGTACTGGACCGATTTCAAAAGTTCTTTCACCATTCGAAACCTACATTATCCACGAGTAACATGGGCTAAATTTTATTCTGGAAAAAAACAGGGTTCCGTAAGATATTTGGGTTTTTCAGACACGAGGTGTAAAAAATCAACCAGAAAAGTTATTTATTTTGCGTACGCTGCCTAAACTATAAAAGATAGAACCATAAAATGTTCTAATTAATTGTAGATCTTATAAATATCTACAAAAAAGTCCACGACACACTATACCTATCTATGTCGAGTGAGGCACAACGACCATATTTTATTCAGAAATTTTAATTTTTTTGCTAATCTCAGGAACTATCGGTCGGATTTTAATGAAATATTTCAGTGTTCGATAGCCCATTTATCGGTAAAGATATATCATCCCGCTAAGATCCCGTTGTAAATCTTAGTTAACGCAGGCGAAGCTGCGGGCAACAGCTAGTATTATTATATAAGGACATAATATAATAATAATATCTATGGACTCTTTTACACCGCGTCAATCCGCTCCCGTGGTAAGTTCCCGAAGAACTTTTATTCAATATTTTAATTCAATTTTAAATAAAATCTCTCGTAGCCCATCTAAAACTGCTTATACGGAGACAGATCGACTTCAAAACGTAACTTGCTATAACCAACATTATAAGTTTTACTGGATTGAACCTATTCCTTCTTCCTCAACCCAACCACTGCGCGTAATAGGCGCGTATTATAATATTTGTCTAAACGTAATAATCTGCGATGTATAAAGAGCCATTAATCATGGACAGGCGCACCCCACTCTCTCGCGATACATCATCGTAACGTTTTTAATAAGACCAACCTCGCTTTGAGTTCGCTTACTGGGTTATGGGGTGCCAAGCTAGGTTCTTTAAAGTTACCCCATTTTAGTGGAAGTTTAAATTTACTGAAACCGGAACTCTCTATAAAGTATTATTAATGATATTGCGCTGTATAAGACATATTATATGGTTTGATGATATCAAAGAGTGGACTTGACTAACATACTACCTGATGAAACGTATATCCCTTGATAGGACGGAGTACCAAATGCTGACCTCCAAACTACAGTATGAAGATGGCACCTCATAATGATGATGTATAAGTCATATTTCTTATTCAAAAGTTTAACCTCATCAGGAAATTATATTATACCAACATTAAAACTGTATAGTTTTAGTAGTATTTTAAAGCAACATGATTTTCTATACGTAGCCTTTTTGTGAGTGAAAAAAGAAAAGCACTTGGGTTTTTTTAAATAGTTTTATGATTCGTCATCATCATCACTATCACCCTTTATTCATCCACTGATGAGCATAGGTCTTACTTAATAAACGCCAAGACGACCGATCCCTTGTCACTCGCATCCAACACAGACCACTGCACGGAGTTTGTCTTCCCACCTGGTTAATTTTAATATATCATCAATTCACCATTGCATATTCTTTTATCTGTACAGTTTCACAGTGTTAATATTTTGGGGGTAAATTCTTTAGGCTGGCAATACACGGAACAGGATTATGATTAATGTCAAAGCAGAAAATAATAGGAGGGCTTAAGTATTAAACATTTCTGTTTAATTGTAATTTATTGTGTTTGCTTCTCATTATTATTAAAGGTTTACAAATGACACCGGGGCTAACTTGATGTGACAAGTCAGGTTATGATGGGACCTAGGATGTTAAGCTGGATGACCTAGAACTTAGGCGTTGTCATTTGTGTATTGTCTATCCAAGGCTATAAGATGTTGAAGTCTTTGTGCTATTAAGTATCCTGTTATCTCCTACTCAAACTTAGAAAAGCCGTTTCATGGAAGAATTAAGGGCCTATGCAGACGGGAACGTGGTACAAGCGTATTCCTTCCACCATAATAATATATTTTGCGAAATGCAGAGAGAAAAACATGCAGCCTACTTATACCTAGTCCGTGTCCAGCCATGGGAAGAAAAGCATCTGAAGCAACACCATGTTTTGAACCAAAATACAAACAGATTGAAAATGTCAGCAAATTTAAATATCCCGGTCGACTTCTAACATCTACTTTATGTCACCTGGATGAAGTGTACTCGGACAAGCAAAAGCTCCATCCGAGAAAACGTTCATGTGACTCCAAAAAAAATTTGCAAAGACACCACATCATGACATCATAGGTTGGTTCACTCTTGTATGGATGTGACATGGGTCTTATTACAGGATATACGTGACGAGATAGTGGCGTTTGAAAGGTGCACACTACGTAGGATGTTGAAGATTTCTTGGATTTCTGAACGTTAGGGCAAGTGGAAAAGCAAAGGCTGAGGGGGAGTAGACGTCCACTATAATGAGACGAAAAGTTGTGTTCTTTAGACAGATATATAGGATCCCTGTATGAATTTTTAAGGTCCTCGGGGGAAATATCCCGGAGGGAACAAGTCCAAACTATCAGAAGAGAAAATGGATAGACGACATTCATGACTGGATCATAAGCGATACGCACCTGAAGGAAACAGTGCGATCGCAGAAAATATCGCCAACTGAGCAAGGAACTTCAATATGAAGATAGCACCTGATGATGATGATGATTGCTGATAAAAAGAGTGACACGACGTGTCAACAAGGGACCCACTCACCGAACACCGACACCGATACCGACGTCAAAATATTAGAATATTTGATTCGCTACGGGTGAAACAATATTCCACAAAACAAGTTTTTCATAATTTCCCGGGCGCTCTGGGAGGCTAGGGCGGCTTGGGCGGCTAGGGCGGTTTGGTGTATACCTGTCACGGCCTCCCGTCTCACTTGCTTAACAACGCCCGAAGTATTTGACGTTGATGGAGGTGTAAGCCCCTAACGCACTGTTGATGGGAGCGTGCGGATTTCGCTGCGTTTTGTGAAATTCACAGTTTGTGAACGAAAAACTATGAATATCGATTTACGACACACTGTCCAAAGCATGATAGCTCACTTTGATTCACTCTTCGTTAAAAATACTTGTGTTTTTAGTAACTAACATTCATCATAACCACACCCACTCCATCTCCGGTAAGTTATAAAGAAAATGTTAACCGTACGGCTTTTGGAACGAAGTGTTGGTCGGCCATTAACCAAATGGAAAGACGATCCCCGTGCAGTGGCAGGTCCGCGGTGGATGCGAGTAGCAAGGGATCGGTCGTCTCGGCGTTTATGGAGGCCTATGTTCAGCAGTGGACGGATAAAGGCTGATAATGATGATGATGACGGTTTTTGAACCAGTTTGCTTTATCAATGCGTTGGCGTATTTGTTGCATCACATACGTATTGAAATTTAAGAGCACTATTCATTTATTTCAATTTCTTATTTCAAGTGCTGGCAATTTGTGATGAATTCGAATGTCGGTGCCAGAGATGAATGTACTTTTATGAAGTTTCACAATACACCTCTTGATCTTATAATGTTTTATAAAAGCGTACGTATGTTTCTATCTATTAGAATGTTGTATTAATAATAGATGAAATATTTATACATTTGAACTATTAAAAACGGAATATTTACTATTTCTCGTGAATAAAAATCGCCTTTAAGAAGTTTTGATAATAAAAATCAACATTTACTAAAAAATTTAAAATTATTATTGTGTTTCTAAAATATTATAAATCAGTAATAAAGCATCCACAGTGCGTTTGAGAGCTCGTAAAATAATATAAAAGTTAAAATACAAAAAAATTCGTTTGTGTCAAGTAACATCTCATAATGGCGGGAGCGCGCTTGTTTGTATGTCACGGGTCTAATCTACAGACGTTCTTCTTATATATTTCATCTTTTATGTTATTTGTTTCGGCAGACTGGCAGACCTGGCAACTGATGTAAAGTGGTTAGCGTCACCCGTCAATATAAACTAGTTTATCTGGATCTAGTCTAGGCAAATCAATCATGTGCCTACCCTGAGACATAAGATGTATCCCACCATGGTTCAAGCCTTGTCGTGGCGGTAGGGCTCAGTAGCCCAGGGTGAACCCAGCACCTCGGACGAAGCGAATTGAGCCGAGGGGGCTCTTTGTACCCCTCTTATGAAAAGAAGGGACAAAAGAGCAGGGGACAAGGGGCGAAGATGGGAACCTCGCCTCATTGTACTGTCCTGACGTTGTTCTGTTCTGTGCCTAAGCGCATTTCCCGGCGTTAAAGAAAAAAAAGGAAAATCAATCAACTGCCTACCCTGAGACATAAGACGTTAAGCATCCGTACCAATAGTCATTGCCCCTCATTCACGCAGCACTGTTTTAAGCAAGGCTTGCGGATGAATCAAGCAGGTGGTATCTGCGCAGGCGCACACACTCTCTTTTCTTCGTAATCTTCGTAGCAGTAACTGTTTCACCGGGCAATGCGTGTCTGCTTTATATTTTAGACTCTTTCTAGATTACTGAAATCAAGGTCTTGTCTAGCTTTAGAATAAGTAAATAATTATGTTTGTTGGTGATTATCACTTACCATTAGATAACTGATAAGGTCGTGTTAACAATATAACTGAGTTATGGATAATTCTCATGTCAGTTTATTTTTAACTGTCTGTGTCTTGGGAAACTCCGATACCACACACAGCTTCGAAGCCTATGTAGATCGTGATAAGTTTTCAAAGTTTTAATTGTTTAGTGACATTTTCCTTTACTTAAATTAATTTGCTTTCACAGAGGAGAATTATGAATAAAATTAAATATTTTACACGTTTTAACATAATATATGTTATATTCGTTAAGCATTGCGGCTCTTTGGTAAAAGGTGTCTTTGTTAAGTTTGTACATTAAGTAGAATATTTTGTTTAAACGCAATTAGATATAAAATAAATTTAACAAAAGAACAACCCCCAAGTTATGCTATCCCTAACCCTGTCCTCTTTTCCCAAATGAGTTTTATTGTGAAAAGCCTTTGACCTTTGTCGTTTAATTTTAATTCGACGTTCAGAAATTCAAGTTAATCATCATCATCAACAGGCTGATTCCGTCCTTTGCTGCCGGGTTGCGTGAGTTGGGTTTCAGCCTTATACCCTATAGTATCGCCCCGCATTTTCACCCGTATTGTCCAATTCTCAAGGGAGTACGGGGATAAATTATACCCTATGTGATGTGTAAGCTATATTATTGACAGTATTTCAGAATTAAAAGAAGTTGAAAGTCCGTGCAGTGGCAGATTCGCGTTGGATGCGAGTGGCAGGGGATCGGTTGTCTTGGCGTTCATTGAGGGAGGCCTATGTTCAGTGGACGGATAAAGGCTCATGATGATGATGATATCATTTTTTTTCGAAAGGACCTATGCTGTTGGCCTTAAGGCCTTAAAGCTAGATGGTATCAATACGTCCATACGTCTATGCAATCTTATTTACTTTGTCGTTTTTAATATTAGTAGAATTCCTCCTAATTCATATTGGTTAACGGCTTTGCTATGTGTGAGGAATAAGTGCAGGACAGGTAGTGTTATCGCACCGTCACCTAGTGATAGTTCGTGTCAGGATCAATCCGAACACCTGCTAAACCTGGAGCTCACCTGGAACCAGCGCATGCCAGGACAACTAACGTCTACTATTTCATCGATTAGTATAAATATAGTAAGAAGTATATAATATTAGTGGCACCCGCTTATTTCACATTCCCGTGGGAGTGCGGGGAAAATATAGCCAATGTCCAGTAACGTAGCCTTTCATTGGTAAATTAATTTTCAAAATCGGATCAGTAGACCCAGAGATTACCCCCCACAACCTCACGAACTTACAAACTTTATCTCTATAAGATATAAGCATATATAGCTAGGCTTAGGATCATCATCATCATCATCATCAGATTTTGTCCATCTGCTGACATAGGCCTCTTGCATGAACACCAAGACCTCTGATCCCTTGCCACTAGCATCCAACACACAATACAACATTTACTGTGAGATATTATGTTACATATTGGTAATTTATGATCTTCAAATAAACAAATTTTATGATATCAATGTTTTTGCTACGATCAAAAAATAAATATCAGCTGTTTCAAAAATTCATACGATCAACCTTCCCATATTCCAGGCATGCCCGTGCGTCCCGCGGGATACTACCATGCGATGTTTTCCTTCACGTGTGAAATATTATATTAATTAAACATGAACGGACGGACACCGATTCAACCCTTTTTATATACTTTATCGCTGGCCGTTTCCCGCGCTTTCCTTCTGTCCATCCATAGATGTTTGTATGTTTGCATGTAGGTGGTCCAAGCTACTAATCCAATTGAAACATTAATTTACCAGAATGCTACGTTAAAAGACGTAAGCAAATGACAAATGTAATGGGAAGTAAAGTAAAGTAAAGACATCCTCCACACCAGAGGATCAGCAGGTGTGCTTTTGACAAATGAGTATTCGGTAGTCAGTTGAAATCACGGACTTTTGTCATGTATTTTCTAACATTATTACGTTTCTTTACCGCAAATCAAGCTACGTAATAAGCCAGTCAACATAAAATAACAATAACCTGGTCGAATTCTGACCCGATGTTACGCATTTGATCCTGCTAACACATGGAGTCGAGTTTTGACCCAATGTCCCGAGTTACGTCGTGACCCAACTAAATAAACTTTATGTGTTATTAAACCCTTTTCCATAAATATTGGAGGTATTCAGTAAAACGCAGCGGAGGCATGAGTGCCCTTCACGCACGAAATAATGAATACGAGAAAAACCAGGGGCGGGACGACGCATCTCGAGAGCTGGAGGCCGGGACGAGAGGATGTGGGAAGGATTGATGCGGTATCTTTCATCAACTATTGTAATAAGATTATGCGAAATGCAACCATAAAGCCCGAGAGAGGAGAAGAAAGAAGAGAGAAGAAGGAATAGGCTTACAGAAAACATTACTTTAATGTGGAGATGGGAATAAAAATAAAGGATTCAATTCAAATAAAAAAATAAGAAAAACAATTAGTTTAATGCTATTACTATTATTAAACAGCAGTTCCACTTGGAGCAGAGGTAGTGGAAGCCAGTTGGACACGACTAGCTCGGGGCAGCTTCAGATCAAGAGCCAATAGAAGTAGCCATGCTAATTTATAGATTTGGTATAGTTAACAAACTCATTTTATAAGTTTTCTTTATTTATGTTAGTTATGTTCATGCAATAAAAGCTTGAAATATAAGAATATTTGATTTAGATTTGTGTCATTATAATTGGCATTGTATTAAATTTGGAGAATCCATATTTCATTCCTCTCGCCAAGCTGAAGTAGCACAGGCGTGCCTGTGGACGTGCGCATACATTATGCATGTTTATTACCGGAGACAGACGCCCGGGTACCAGTGCAGGCCGTACGGGTACCAGCTCGAAGGGGTACCGGGACGGGTACCAGCTCG
Organism: Lycaena phlaeas; assembly: GCA_905333005.2. NCBI lineage: Eukaryota > Metazoa > Arthropoda > Insecta > Lepidoptera > Lycaenidae > Lycaena > Lycaena phlaeas. The sequence goes on from HG995182.1 coordinate 640,728, forward strand.
AAGGGGTACCAGTCTAGTAACTTTATTCATTTAAGTTTATGATTATTAGTAATGTATTAGTCTTAATAACGTATGAGTGAAAGATTATAGAGCATTTCCATACACTGGGAACATTAGAGGTGATGATGCGCAGGACAAAGATGATGACGTGATAATGATCATGATCGATTTGTCATCATGTAAACATGTCTCCATGTAATAAAAGATAAATAAAAAACAAGTTGAAACAGTTCAAGAAGCAAAATTGACCATTCTTATCGTTTAATTTGAATGTTTTTTGTTGTATTTAATTCATTTTTATAAATATAATTCTGCTGTCCGTGTGTCACTAAACTGGACCGATTTTGATAGAGTTTATTCGTTCAAGTGAATTTTGAATGTTTTATTTTCTTAGATGCTTGGGATCCCATAATAAAAATAATATCAAAATCAAAGCCTAGTATGTCACAGAGTAAAGACTCAGCACCTTCTGCATAGATAGGACTAAATAAAAATATTGTTGTATCATAGGGTAGTTTCGAATAACTTTGTAATAGTAGGACGTCTGACACCTCAGTCCTCCCGTGACCATGGTTGCTATAAAGTATCCGAAACGTCGGGCTTGTAAAAAACTAAATAAACCGCGATAAAATCTGTAAAAGTTGTTTTATTATAATATACTTGAGAATGGCTTAGATTAACAATTCGGTCATGTTATCTGTATGTGCAGTCGGATCCGCTAATAGCTTTAATGAATATTTTAGTTACTTTTAGAGTAAATCTTGTTTGAGTAAGTCTTGAGTCTGTAACAACTCTTGTGTTTGGGGACCTGAGGCCCTTGAGGGCTATCATGTGAGGTTAATTTACCGGTCGTTGACCCCGGGGCCCGGGGATTCGTTGATGATGAACGAGAAGAGCGGAATACGAATACACTCAAGTGAGGTTGTAGTTTTTAGGGTTCCGTGTCGAAAAGGTGAAACGGGAACCCTTTTATCAAGACTTCTAGTATGACTGTCTGTATGTCCGTATGTTTTATATATATTTGTTTTGAACGATGATAGACTAGACCAGTCTTCCCCAAACACTTTTGTCTTATGGACCACTTTCAAAATTTTCCTGCATCACGTTGCTTTGAGTTTTTTTTTGTGGACCCCCATTTTCTGCCACGCTCATCGTGGACCCCCTTCAAGTCTTCCGTGGACCCCTGGGGGTCCACCTTTGGGACCACTTTGGGAATCACTGGACTAGACAGTTGAGATTATCATTCATAGTGTATTTCTGGTAACGCTATTGTTGTACATAAAATTTAATTATTTATTATTTACTATCTGAATTGAGCGAACTTATCTGCGCAGGATTCGATTTGCATGATATTTGAAAATATGGCGGATAAGAGTGGCAGGGGATTCGTCGTCTTGGCGTTCATCGAGAGAGGTCTATGTTCAGCAGTGGACGGATAGAGATGATGACGTCTTTATAAATTATAGCCTATGTGTTATTCTGATGTGTAAGCTAATTGTAAAGTACATATCAGTAAAATCCATTCAATAGAATATCTACTAAAAAAATTGAAGTGAAATGATTAACGTAGCATATACAGCGCGTCTCGGCACAAAACGCTTTATCAAAACTAAGAAGGTGCACGAGAATATGAGTGGCGATGGAAAGAGAGCTGATGATGATGATGCTGCGGCCCGGGCCGGCACGGCTGACGCGTGCAATTAAGACAATAATTTGTGTACACAACGTGAACATACTAAGCCTTCAGGTGTATAGATTGGATACGTAGAGTGGCTTGGTACAGAGACTAGGGGGACTAGTGGTCGCCCGCAGCTGCACCCGACAATGAGCCGTATAGCCTATGCCAGCAATAACTAAGACAAGTAAGGGAAAATAATCTTTAAAATTGAAGTAGCACAATGTTACAACTTTTACGGATTTCATTGCGGTTTATTATTGTTTTTATATGCCCGACGTTTCGGATACTTTACAGCAACCGTGGTCACGGGAGGACTCAGATACTAATGAACAATTGAATGAGTAGTTTTAGCAAATATGAACTATATTTATTAGTGAAGGGTACAATCAATTTTTCTTGCTAACAGATAAGAGTATTATGACTTCCTTACTATGGTTCAAGCCTTGTCTGGTGGGGCTCAGTAGCCCAGGGTGAGCCCAGCACCTTGGGCGAAGCGAATTGAGCCGAGGCGGCTCTTTGCTTAGCCGTCGAGGTGTCCTGTTGCTAGTAGATCCGGCACCTCACCAAAGGCGGCATTGGTGGCACTCGCCGGGTTTTAGTTGGTAGAGCTGCGTCCACTTACCATCTTTCGGGCGCAGCAAGTCCCACATGGGACTGGGGAGACCCATTCCCCAATGGGATGCCTAAGTGAATTTCCCGGCGTTAAAGAAATAAAAAATGACTTTGGCGCCCATAATAAATAATTACATATAATTTATATATTCACTGCTGCTTGTGCCTCTTTGAGCGCCAAGACGACCGACCCAAAGCCCCTCGAATCCAACTCGTACGTATATACATAACATATCGTAAATAAGGAAAAATCCCATCTCTTATATTTCCCACAAAAAGGGGCATACATTAAAAATGTACAAACAAAAAAAGTTAGGGCACTCACAAACATTGACAGCATCTGGCGTGTCCGCGGCTGTCGTCTGCTTTACGGCCGGAACATACGACTTGTCGTTAAATTTGGGTTTAATTATCACACACGGGGCCCGGTTAAATATTTTATTAATACAAAATCACGCACGTGTTCCATTGGCTATAATATACGAGAGTATTTTGTTGATGTGATCAACATTCATGACAATTTTATGTTTGTCTATCGGAGAGGTCGCGCGTCGTTCACTTTCCTTCATATTTCCGTCAAACACATCTGCTGTGCTTCTGATAGAAGAGTAGTACAGGCTGATTACTAGGAATCTGGGTTATGATGGACTCGGCTCAGAAATTTTTTACTCGAAATAAAAGATTTGAGACATGCTTTAATCGCCAATAAGGATCAGGATCTGTTCAGCATCAGGGTATCTCAGCGTGCTGACACCACCACGGAGGCAAATCGTACATGGACGACATTGTGGCTTTCTTGATTTTTATATCTATTTTTTTTAAACAATAGTAACTGTGTCTTGTCTATAATATTATATTGTGAAAGAAATATATTGTACTTCTTGTATTCGGCAACATATACCTTTTAACCGAAAATTACACCTAACTAGTGTTACAGATACTGGAAATTGAAATGAATATCAGTACCGATATATTATATTCACGTCTAAAACCCGGTGGAGGCATCTATATTCGTCATACAAATGCACCTGACGGGATTCGAACCCCCTACCGCTGCGCATCCAGTAGCCTGACCACTCGACTAGCCGGTCATCAATATTGTATCCATAGTGATATTTGTGTCTGTTCTCGCCTAGTCTATGCGGACCGCAGATACAGAGCAATATAATAAGATAAATCATTGGCGTTATATTAATAGTGCGCTGACACCGGCGCGGTATTGGCCCGCAGTGACGGACGGACGGTGCGACTGTATATACATATCCAGCGGATGGACTTTAAGATTGTGAAGGATTATACAACCAATGTAATACCATTAGTATTTTACAAACTTACACAGTTTGTCACACTAGCTGGATAGCTACAATAGCGCGGTTCCAATTTTTTTTTACAGCATAGGAGGGCAAACGAACAGCCAAAGCCCTGCGACTATTGACGCCCATTAATAGCCACACAACCAGAGGTTATGCAGATGCGTTGCCCTTCTTTTCCCTATCTCCGCAACGGGCCACCGGAAACTCACAAACCGCACGAAACGCGACATCATCATAACTGTCACTATACGCCGGTACTATGTGAGCGAGAGGTATCACCCCGGTCGTGCTGGCCCAATTATGCTGCAAAATTATACTGCAACAGCATGGCACTACCTTTACAAATCAGCATGGCACTACCTTTACAAAACAAATAAATTTTCTGATACTGAACTGATAATAAAGAAGGTAAATACTACATTATATTATACTTACATAGGTACATGTAGTATGTAGATTCTACCAGTGCCTTGAGGTAAATTATAGCTTCATCATCTACCTAGCTTTTTCCAAACTATATTTTGGGGTCCGCTCCCAGTCTAACCGGATTCAGCTGAATACCAGTATTTCAAATTGAGCGACTGCTTATATGACCTTCACAACCCAGTAACTGGGTAATACGGTAAGCCGCGGTAAGATTGGTTTTTAGATTCTCGAATCCACGAATGGCAGTCATGATCAATGGCTTAACGTACTTTTTGAGGCACGGAGGAGTCTCGGTATGTAAAAATGGTCACCCATCCACGGACCAACCCCGACAAGCGTAGTCTATCCTGGTGAACAATAAATTCTAGTCTATGTCACTCAAAAATAATGTAGCCTTTTGTTAGTTTAGTAGATCCAAAGGTTATCCTCTACACTGTAGAGGGTAACCTCTGAGGCTGTAGACTCTACAGCCTCACCAACACTCACACAGGAAAAAACATTTAAATCCAAACCTAATGCTTGGTTTAAATTCCTTAACATGCAAAGTTTGTTTTAATGTTAATCGTTGATTTAAATAAAATACGCTCCGCTTCCGAGCCCCGGTATATAACATAATTACTGTCGAGCCTCTTCATATGAACGGCACGACGGCCGAAGGCACCACTCGCGTTCACTCAATTGTACTTAGACCTTCGATTTATCGTCCTGGAGGTCCACCTACCCTACATCTCTCTTAATAAAACCTACATTGTAGGAAAATCCACAATTTAACTTATTTTCTTTTGCCCATGTAACTCGGAATTATACATTATATTAATGATACAAAGAGAACCATTATCTTACAGATTATATGTCATAAACAACCCATAACCGGCCCATTACAGCATCCCATCTCCATTAGCGCCAGTCCCATAACTCTGGGGGTATCCCGCTACACGGGACATAAAGGTAACCTACGGGGGTTCACCAGCGTTACTCAGTCGTTACGATCTTGGTCGTTTCGGTTATCCCGAAATATGAAGTAATTGTCAATAACTATATAACTTTAACCGTCATTATTGTCATCATCATTATCATCATCATCATCATCATCATGAATGTTTTGTATATTCTGTCTGTCTGATGATGTGCATCAATTGAACCTACCACTGGTCACCGCCAACACCATCTATTCCATGAACGCTAAGACCGGCAGCAATTTCAAGGCTTAATTGACTAGAACTTTTGATCGCCCCTTATTTATGATTTAAGAAGGTAGCCGAGGAGTCGGGGCATCATGGTATGGATGCATTGCCCTCCTTTATAGAGGCAGATAAGGATCCCCCAATGGATCGAAAATTAACTAACCGCATGAAACGCGACAGAACAGCTGTCACTTTACGTCGGTGTTATGTGGGCGACCACCCTTTTTTGTGCTGTCCTAATGCTGTTGCAGCAGCATTGCACTACCACTTACAAGAAGATTAAAAACTCCCTTAAAGTAGAGTTGAATAAACATTAAAGTATTTCTTACTTCACTGTTTCAGCATTAAATATTAATATTTTATTGCTCAGGAGCGACGATGGTCCAGTGGTGGATGGACTCGGCCTCTTATGCGAGAGGTCCGGGTTCGATCCTGACCCCCCCGTGTGTGCTTTGAAATGGGTTTTTCTAATTTCTAAGTGCACTCCAAACACGAGACCATCGCTCGCTCATCGGTTCACCGGTTTTACTGGTTTCCATCAGGAAAACATCGTGAGGAAACCTGCATGCCTGATGAGATTGAAAGCGTTTGAAGGTATGTGAAGTTCACCAACTCGCACTGGGCCAGCGCGGTGAACTATTGGCCTATTACCCTCCTCGCCTGATTTCGAGGGGAGACCCGTGCCCAGCAGTGGGACATAAAGGGTTGATACTTTACTTTTTTTTTATTTCTCAGGAAATAACTATAATCTCTCAGAGTAGGCGAAGGGCTTCGTCTGTCTTGGCACAAATTAATGACTAGTCGATATTAATGATTTGTGAACTATAATGGCTAGCGGGCATACTGGGAGCTAGGTTTTTGTTAGATTCTGACTGGGTTGCATCTGTTACATGACAACGGAATAAACTTAAGGACACTCTTAAGGATATTCCTCGCAACGCAGCTTAGCTCATCTCCGGTGGTAACGCAGCCTTATTATCTGCTATAGCGAAGTGTGTCAATCGCTTATTAAAAACTTCATGAAACAATATTATATCGTTAATGAGTGCCGTAAACTGAGGCTGACAAACATTTATCGACTATAGGAGTCCTGGCTGTTGCGGTCCTCGCTTCTCTGACAGTATTGCCTGGTCTGGATGTCTTAGTACTTCGACAATTAGAGCGAGTTAGAACAAAGAGGTTGGGGAAAAGAAAATAATGACTTTCTTTAATGACCGCGTCAAAGGTACGCGAGCTCGAGTAGTGTAACCATATGGACTATGTATTAGAGGATAAATTAGAAATACTTTTAAGCTTAAATTTCGAAAGATAACATGGAAAATAACTAGCGACTGGTCTGTTGGTCTAGTTGTTAGTGACCTTGACTGCTATGCCAGTGGGTTTGGTGTCATGGGTTTGATTTCCACCCAATACAAATTATTATGTGATGATCATGATCATTATTTTGTTCCCCGTCTGGGCGTATTTTTTCTTCTGCTTCGCTATCCAAATCTAAGTCTACATCCTAAGAAATATTTTAATATTCCCTGAAAATAAACATTTGTAAGGTCACTGAGCATCTATTACTTAAAAATTCATCTAGAATAGTAGTTTGGAAGTTTGCAATAACTGAATATATATTTACATCAAGCACCATTTATAGAGTATTTATCATAATAATGTCCTCGCTTTCCCAAACTGATGGCCACCGCGCGTCAACTCCAAGTCGAAGTTGTATAAAAGGCAGTAAGTGGGCGCGCGAGGGGGGCGACGCGGCGGGGTGCGGGGGAGGGTGTATTTAAATTCATACCTGGATGAAGTTGGGTTTGTTTCAATTAGCATCTCCCCGCGACTTGTGTAATGACTTTATATCATTGGGAATGCTCATGATTATCTGGTGAAAATAATGATGTTTTATTTTGGTGCGATAGTCAGCTCCATCAGTGTTAATGTCCGTTTCACGATATGCTTAGAATATTTTGCCGCAAGCACATGTGCATGTGCTAGATAGACCCTCGAATCGTATGTTAATGGCCATTAACAGCCATTTTAGTTGACATACACTTTGATCAACGTTTCGGAAACCGGACGTTAGACTCTTAAAATAATCATCAGTCTAAGCGCGGGCAAAGCTTGGACTCGGGTATATAGATAAGGTATTCCGGGATAACTCATATATATTAATACTAACATGGAATAAACGTCGTTAGAGAAAGGAAAATAATCATTAGTAGGGGGAGGGGGGGGGTGAAGGGGGGCTTGATTAATAGACGCGGGACAGAGGCGAGCCGGGGTAGCCATAAATAAAAATAAAATACGGCCGATGCTAATTCCTTATGGATATCTGTCGAAGGCTACCCCGGATTTGGGGAGATTTATATCATATTTGGATATTAATGATGCCATCAGATTTGATGTGGACTGATGGCGTGGATCATGGGAACTTTCTCTTTAGATACACTTGTAGTATTAAAGTGATTTATCTCCCTGTGTGTTTGATACTTTTTTTCAAATTATCTACTAAATAAAATTCTCATGTCACGTTGTTTGTAGTTAAATTCTTTCGAAACGGCTTGACCGATTATTATGAAATTTTGTATGCTTATCGGTTTGGTCTGAGAATCGGACAGCATCTATTTTTCACCCCCCTAAGCGTTGAGAGTGAGATTTAATTTTTAATTATTTTTAGACTATCTGTACGGTTGTACGTATTTCTTATGGTAATAATCCAAAAATACATACAAGCCTAAATTATCACCTCCTACGATTAACCACTGTTTTTAACAGTGATTAGTAGGTACTTTTGGCAGAACAAAATCTGTTGGGACGGCTAGTTTATTATGGAATAAGACTTCTATCGATATTTTTTGGGATAAGCTGTCACCGCAGACGATAAGCTTTTACCGATAAGATTAAGGGGATATTGAAGAACTGACTTGGATATGAGTTTTGTGTTGAATAATTTATTTATGTGTTAAAGCTAATAGGTAAACGAAGTGTTAGTCGTCCATGAACCAGGTGGAAAGCCGATCTCTCGAGTACTAAGGGATCGGTCGTCTTGGCGCTCATTGAGGGAGGCCTATGTTCAGCAGTGAACTTTTTTTCCTGTGAATATACGTTGCGTACTTTAATGTTCATTGTTATAAGTATTTGGCGATGACTTTGTGTTTTTATTATTATCGCGCGTATCGGTTTTGAAGAATGCGTTCTCCAATATGTGATTTTACTTTAGAAATATTTCAGTATAACTTACAAAGAACCCTTCTCTTCGGTAATCCGACAATATCTTAAGTAATATTGGCGTCGGTGATCGATCATTGGACCGTAAACAACGGATCGCCAAACAGCGGGTGCCGTTGAAACGTCCCTGGGTTCCGCATGTCCACTTATCCACTGCTGGGCTAAATCATCTACTCCAGGCTGTTTTCGCTTATCACCTTTATAAACACATTCTACTCTAGTAGGTTGGTAAGAGAGCCGCGTGCTATTTATTGTACACGGTAAGATATCTTCAGCAATACGCTTGGCATCTGCTCTAGAAGTCTGATTATAGGTTGTTGGAATGACATTCGTCAAACTGGTCGAGTGCTAAGGGTACTGGATATTTTACGCGGTAGCTGGTTCGAATCCCGCCAGGGCTAGACAATTTATATCCTGAATGTAGTTGTCTGTGGGTCATAGACGTGCATATATACATTTGTGTTATTTTTTTTAAATTCAATTTCAGTTCAGTACACGTAACACAAGGTCTGACAAATTTATCACGGGGCTACGTTAACGTGGTGTGATTATGGAATAATATTTATTTATTTACATTAATTGCTGGATCTACACTTTTTTTTTCTTCTTTTACTATGGCTTCCTGAAGGATTTGCCAATATCAGAGTAGTTTACGGTATACTAATTAATTATTAAGTTCGAGCAGAAAACTTTACTCTATGTACGGCTTTGTGAGAAGGATCTACTCTCATTGTCAGAAGATTTAACCCTGCAAAGGTGCCACTTGCAACGTAATTAAGTTCATTTACGAAATAATCAATTATTCCAGATTGAACTGCGACAACATTCTTTTAAACACAAATGGTTGAACATAATTCTTTCTTTTGTGAAATAAGTAACTATAGGTTGTGTATGCTAGATGAAAGTCATATTAAATGGAAGAGTGAAGGAAAAGAAGCAAAAGCTTTACTTCAGTTTACTTTACTATCAGACTTATCATCCGGTAGTTCAAATATCATATTTGCCCCATGTACGTGTGGTTCAATCTTTCAACTACGAAAGCTACCAATTGTGGCGGTAATGGGAGTAATTTCAGAAATAAGAAAACACGTCGTCAGCGATCGCGGAGGGCCCGAGGGACCCTGTCGGTAATAAAGTTAATAAAGAGTGGGTGGCGAGTGTTTGACCAAGCTATTTCACTTCAACTTTCCTACTTAAAAATTTCAGCAACGAAAAATTTCCAGTTCGGAATTTATGTTATTAAGTTGGATAGTTTGAAGTGGCTTTACTAAGATGTTGATTGAGATGACAATCGATTTTAGTTTTAATCTAATTACAGATTGAACTTTTAGAGCCTGATTGAAGCTTTTGATATAAATAATTACGAAATCAAATTTGACGCAAGGTTCAGATAGGCTTGTATTCCGAAACTGGCTTTGATGTTTCAAATGGATAGAATATTTTGATTCAAATAAGTTAGAAAACGTCCTTGCGTCTTTATTCGAAGTGATTACAACTGTTTTCTGACAACCACAATTTCACATTTAAGCGGTGAAGGAAAAAACCGTGAGGATGCATGAATGACGAGATCGGAAGTCTCTGAAGATGTATGACCTTCAAACAATTAACGCCAAGACGACCGATATCTTGTCACTCGCATTTAACACGGAACGGCCACTTAGAGAACGTCTTCCCACCTGGTTTATGGCCGACCAACACTTCGTCTACCTAACGCCTAACCTACGCGGCCTCGACTCTTGAACCATATTGGCCTCTCGGTCATCTATTCTCCTGAGTATGTGGCCCACCCACTGAAACTTCAAGGAGCTTATTCTTTGAGTGATATCGGTAACTCTATCTCATATAATACGTCTCAAGGTGGCAATTATGAGCATATTTCTCTATGAATTCTAGGCACGATATACAACGATATACAACGATAAAAATTGCGTTATTTCTCCACAAAGCATATTTGTTTATTCAATGACAAGGTCCTTAATAAGTCCGCTATGTGTAATATAATTATTATCAAAATATTATGTGGTAAATAACTAGAAAATATTTAGATTTGATTAGTAGATTTGCTATATTCAAATAAATTAGTTTGGGTGTCAGATACTTTATAAAAAATTGTAAAACAATTATTAAGTAAATAAAGAAATTATTATTATTATTTAAAATTTAAATTTAATTCTATAATTTTAACACATTTAATATTATAGAATTATATCACAGAGAAATGTGTTACGAATAGTGTTTTGTAAAAATAACCAAATTTCACACAAAATATTGACAGCATTAATATATTTACGTAGTCTGTAGGACACTGGGGGAAGCACTAATTATATTGAAGAAAAGTTACGGGAAAAATTGTCCAAGTAACTTTGTGCCGTGTTTCGTTGACGCGCGACACAAAAAACAGCCGCAGACCTAAGAATAATAGAAGTGACTCGACTATACTTGGAGAACACATTACAAGGAAATGAAATAGTACAAGGATTTCCAGTTCTTTCTATAATTGATAAGATCAACTCTTCAAAACGTCTTCAAATATTACATTTTCAAAATTTTTCGTCACCTGTTGGCTATGCTCTACGCATTTTTAAGACGGCCGATCCTCTGCCCCTTATAATATACTAAGAGTCATGCACACTTGAAAACATTTAACTTGAATTTTTTCCATACTTCGGCAAAGTATTTCAAAGTTATGTAAAAAATAAATAAATTTTCTAATAAATGAATAATAGAATGTCTGTAAGCCTGTATCATGGAGATAACAAGACAATAGAGACGTCCCACCTCTATCAGTTTCTGTATCTGTGGCGTTCCACTCCGACGCCGAATCCGTCCCGATATGTTCCCGTTACGGAAATTGATAAACTTTTCCACCGATCTAAGGAATTATTGAAACTTTTCTCGAACACAACAAAATTCAATAAGTGACTGTCACTGATTGGGAGCCGGGAGGCGGGCGTATTGAAAGTGCCAGTTTGCCTCGAGTGAGAGGAGGACGCGGGCGGTTACGTTAAGTTGACCGAAAACAAATCATTCAAAAAAAAATATAGTTATAGCATAGAAAAATAAACCCTTGTGGGTTTATTGTCCCAATCGCATTTTTTCTAGTAACAAACTTTCGTCTAGTAAAAAGTATTACAAACCTTCAAACAAAAAGTATTACAACATCACAGTTATACTACTACTATAATATTATTAGTACTGCTACGTTGCGTCAGCAATGCTACGAGAATCGTAGCAGTGCTACGAATATAGTAACTGCTCTGTAAAATAATATGATACTGTAGATACATGAGTATAAATTAGCATCACCACATTGCCTCCGCGAAGCCACCTAGTTTTAAGCATTTACAAGCATTTATAAGCCGATTCCTACCACAAGCATTAAAATGCTTAAAAAGAGGCTAAAGTTACTTGATGTTTTGTGTACCCCTAAATAAAGATTTTTTAAAGTATTACAACAACTCATTGAGAAATTTATAATTTTTTTAGCGTGGTACAAGTATACTTTTTTATGAGAATTTATTTACAAAACTGTTTCATAATCGATACATATAATAAGTTTTTTTTTTATAAGACAATCGCTAACGCGTATAACTTGAATCTTATTATACTGACTTGTAAACGTTTACGATTTTTTCTTACAACTAGAGAACAGTGTATTTATGTTGTAGTGGACGAGTTTTTTAGTTTATTGTTCATTTTAGTGGCGTTTCTACCGTCATTCCGCGAGATAGAAGCGGGAGAAGACGTTACTGTTTAATTTGTTATCGTTCCAGACTCAGCGTTCTTTACCCTGCTTTGTCATTATTGTATCTAATTTCTGCAAACCGCTTTTATAATTAGCCGGACGGTCTTTGTACCACAGTTATAAGAGTTGATTCTTGTAGATTAATTCATTTCATCAAAAAGTACTGATGCAAATAAATTATTTTTTATATTTACAATAGCGTTTTCAAGTAAATTATCTTATTAATATCATAAATACGAACGTTTGTTTGGTTGTTAGTTACTATTTCACGCAAAAACTACTGAACGATTAAAAACTTAACAAAAATATAGCTCACACGTTAGAACAGCATATAACACATAGGCTATGATTTATCCCCGTACTCCCACGGGAATGGGAAGTACGCGGGTTAAACTGGGGGCGCTACTATTACTACTTTTCTCCTAAAGCCTTACTGCAAGCTTGATTTCATAGACACAGTGATCTAGACTCAAGTAACATTAACGCTGGTTAGTAAAACACCCATACATACTTAAAACTTTGAACCTCTGTGGCTCAGTGGTTAGCGCGTTGCTGCTCAAGCCCGGAGGTAGCGAGTTCGAATCTCGCCAGGGAACACAAAAATGTTTCTGTGTTCCTGGGTCATTAAATATGTGTATTATATAATAAAAATCTTAAATATAAATATTAATATAAAAAGTATTAAATATATGTATTTCCGTTGTCTTGTACCCGTAACACAAGTCTCGTCGAGAACTTAGCAGGACCAGATTGACGTGGTGTAAAAGCGTCCATAGATATTATTATTTTTATTACAATATCTATGGACGCTAAAATACTTATTTTATTCTTACCTTATGATCAAAACTCAAATGAAGTGGAAGACATCAAAAATGACAATCACTCTGACAAGTCAAGGGGAGACGCGATAGGGGGGCAGCGGGAGGGGGTACCAGCTGCACCGCCGAGATAATATTAGGAATGCGGAGATAAATCTCACATAAAAGTGGCTGTTTACTGAGAGCTGTAATGGCTGTTATGCTGTAGCACGACACGCGATCTATATTCATATACAACTGGAAAGTGTTTTGTTTGAATGCGTTTGAGTATAGAGTTGTTTGTTGGTTTGAATACGATTATCTCCGTAAAAATGAGTCGGATTTGTAAAGTATGATTTTGTATTTCATTGCTCAATTACTGAAGAATGCTGTAAGATACTGAAGAAAGTGTTTTTTTTATTTGTGGCGTATGAAATATCGCGATAGTTTTTATATTTTTAACAAATTTTTTTAAGTAATTTCTGATTATGAAAAGTAAATTCAGGCTTGACCACTAGTTGAGGGTAACCAAATGATTAAACACTTAGCAAACGGTAAGAACTCTCCCTACATGATTCTAACCACGGTCTACTCTGAGTGTGCGACACGACCACTGCACTTATCCCTTATCACTGTACACATTTCTTTTAACGGAAGATAAAACCATTGCCTGCAGATTCAAATAAAATAATTTTACTGGCGCTAGAAGCTCCGCCTGGGTTTGTCAGCGATTCGCTATTTTATCAGTTCAGTGTGAACCTTATAAAAAATTTAATCTCATAAAAATGAGATTACTCGAGTAAAACGTCAATTTTACTGGACACACTGTAATGTAATATTTATTATTCATATTCTTGGGTAGGTATCGCTAAAGAAGGAACCATGAAAATCCTGTTTTTCACTTCGACTTCGATTCGAAACTTAAGGAAAAAAACTATTGAGCAAACGAACTACTAATCAATGTTCAAGTAAGACAAAGTCACAGGAACCAGCTAGGCTCACACTTTTTATTATGTACCGTCGGTGCCCTGGTATAATGCATGCCTTGGGGCGATAATAGTGTTCCCGGAGCGAGCGGGGAGTGCGCGGGGGTGTGCGGAGGCAGCGGGGAGCGCGGGAGGGAGCGGGGAGTGCAGGGGGAGCGGGGAGTGCACACGGCAATTTTAAAAGTTCCTGTGGGAGCTTCGGGACTAGGGCTGCCGCCTGACTTTCAATAATGGCATGCTAATGTACGCGTGGGCGTGAGTTTAGCTAAAAATGTCTGATCGGCGTAGGTCTCAGAATAGACAGTGGTTTAGTGTTAGACAAAACAGAAATTAACCAAGATATCCTTCAGGGGACGCTATTAATGTTATACAACTATTAATAATACTAACATACTTTTAAGTTTTATTTACTAACACTAAATGTTATTATAATATATATTATTAGGTTATGGTATTTATCTATGGGCCTATGCAGCCTGAAAATAAATGGTTATTATTATTATTATTAATAAGGAGGGAGGCCTATGGTCAGCAGTGGACGGACAAAGGCTGATGATGATGAAGTATTAATAATCAATATGCTTAAATCAACAGAATACTGCACGATATAAATACGACATGATGTAAAATATTATGGTTTGTTGTCTCTGACTGAGGCAGTAATTATTGGCAATGTGTCGCCGCGGCATGAGTCGCTTCGGCATGCGTCGCCACAGCATGCGTCGCCACGGCGTGCGTCACCACAGCATGCGTCGCCACGACGTGCGTCGCCACGGCATGTGTCGCCACGGCGTGCGTCGCCACGGCATGCGTCGCCACGGCATTCGTCGCGTCGCCAGAAATAATTTTTAGATGCAATGTTTCAGATCAATATTAGATTTTAGAAATAAGCAAGGAAGGTATTGTGTCATATTTCACCGATGCGCTAGCCCAGTGCTGGTTGGTAAACATACACAAACCCTCAAATACTAATCTCATCAGGCATGCAGATTTCCTCACGATGTTTTCCTTCACCGGTGATCGAGCGTTGGTTTCCTATTCAGTTTGCACTTAGAAATTTAGAAAAACCCATTTCATGGCACCAAAGGTCAAGGTTCGAACCCGGACCCTCTCGCTCAAGGGGCCGAGCTCATGCCCACTGGACTTCGTCGCTCATCATCATCACCGTCGACCTGTGTAACAATACACTCAAAGTATTCTATCACCACTAGCCCATGCAGATAATTATTATTATCCCGAAAGTGACAGCCCTAGCGGGGTGGGTGCTGTTTAAATATGTGTAGTTTATTAATGTACGTTACTACTGTGAGTTAATGTTCTCAGTTGCGACTCCTTTTTGTACGTTTGCGTTTCGATCATAATTTCACGACTTTACAAGGTGGGCCTATTGCAGAATAGAGCTGAGGCACTTTACGGAATACAAAAACTTCTTGACGACCTCTGTGGCGCAATGGTTAGCACGTTCGCGCTCGAATAGGACGCAGCGGGTTCGAATCTCGCCAGGGTTTTCTGTATGATGGATTGAGTTTTACATATTATGTTTAGTATAAAAGTATTTACTATATTTCCGTTTTTCTGGTACTCGTAACACAAATTCTTAGAGCTCGCACCACGGGACCAGATTGACGTGGTGTAAGAGCGTCCAATTTTATTTATTCTAATGTGCTTAAATAGCAACAAGTATTTTTGTTATTACTTGTAAATACTTAAAATATTTATTCTTTGCCATTGAGTTTTCTTTATGACTTGTTCTTGTACCATGCGTAAGCAATATTTAACAGAAACAAAATATCTCAAAAACATAAAAATAAGAAGTTCCTTTCAGCAGCTAATAGTTTAGACTTTAGTTGTCAGAATCATACAAATAACAAGTTCCTTTAATCACGCACTCTGACTTTGGCAAATCCTAGAGCAAGCTAAAACTTAAAAGAAGAAGAAGAAGAAGTTCCTTTAAGGTGTATTAGTTGTCAGAATCATACGATGATGGACCTATAAATATTAGTATATTACAATATTAGTATTTACAAAGTGAGCTAAGTCTACCCAAAGACAAGACAGTGTGTATGAAAACGCGTTCTGCCGTGGTATGACTAAAATGCCGTTATCCAACATCTGGGCGATTTTCGTTTTTTGACACTAAGGAATAGAGAAAAAAATTCTCTATCGATCTGTATTTTCAGTTTTTTGATATCTTCATTAGTTTTAAAAATAAAAATTAAAATATTGCCGTTAACGGCATACGTTATGTACTATTAAAAATCATAGTTTTTTCGCGTTTACTCAAGACTATGATTTGGTAGATAACGGCATTTAAGTCATACCACGGCAGCGTTGTGTTTAATACCGTACTGTAGCTTTTTTGGAAACAATAATCAGTTACAGATTGGTCATAGAAGCAGTCTCCCCCACTCCCCTCGGTAAAACGGAATAGAAGGTCAGGATGCGTGACTTTATACTCATAAAGTACACAAGTAAAGTCATGTCAAAAGCTATACTGTGAACCACTTTAACAAATTACACAATTTTCTACACATTGAAGTAACACAAGAGTTTGTCACGTAGCACTATCGCGTGAACATATCGCCGCCCCCGATGCAAATGCGATGACACCGACGTGACATGGCGTGACGTGACACAACGTGACGGTGTGACACGGCGTGACACCGTTCAAACGTGACGAATTCACCTCAAGTTTATTCCGAGATTGGCAATATTCTTCATACACGATTGGAAAAGCGATTTTCGGGAGCGGTGGATTCGGTTCCCCTGATATAAACCGTCCTGCCTGATTCATCATTCAAAGAAAATGACACGGAATTTTGGAAATCGGTGTCTTTTAACTTTTTATGAAGTTCTTTATCTGAAGGTTGAAATATTACAGTAAGGCAACGATTAACGATATATTTATTAGTCACAAAAAAAATCGTTAAACATTTCCAGCAGTCAGAGTATTTACACCAGGATCTTATGTATTCAGAGAGATGGAGTTACTAGAAGCTACAAGAGATAGTTTTTGTTTACGTTTATTTATTTATTTATATTCATTATAAATAAATAAATAGGATAAAAACTATAGAAGTGTGATTCATTTTGAGGTGAGCTTAAAGACCAATCGACCGTAAAGTCTAGAACTTTTGAAACAAGTGGAATTAATTCGGCTAGTAACCGCCTAGCTTTAAATGTGTCAACAAGAGTACATATTTCCTGGTACTGGCGCCAGATAAGAATGATTTGGCGCTAAAAAAACTTTTTTTTAACTAGACGAGTTGAATGAGACCTTCATTATGAATTGCAAAGTTTTTATTTACTTAGTTCATTCAATATTGAGTTTTTTTTTTAAAATATGTAAATATACGAAGAGTAGTAACCCTCCTTCCGACGCAGTTGGATAATAAATACGGCTGAAAAGCGAGTTTTTCCAGCCATATTACACTCATTCCAGCGTTCATTAAAAGTTAAAAAACGATGACAGTTCGAGATATAAAATCCAACATGGCCGCCAATCGGGCTTTAGTTTTGTAATAAAAATACAATAGGCACCGAACTTATAATAACACGAATTGTATGAATACCGTGGGAGGACTGGGGCTGCGGGGGGTGCATTGCAACCTAAAACCCTGTCGAAATTAATTAAACTTGTGTTATTATACCGAATTGTTTCGGCTGTGTCTCAATTAGCGCCGACCGCTGGGAATGGCGTCCCTTCGGCCGCATCGGATCGTGCTAGCTCGGCCGAGTACTAATGCCGTTAAGATAATTCGTCCTTATGATCTGCGCTTTAATGCAAGGCTGACCGTTAGGGACTCCCGTTAGATGTAAAAAGTCTTTGTACCCTTTAAAAAATAACTAATAACTAATCAAAACATACAATTAAATATGGAATTGAAGAAATGACAGCGTATCTATATGGTCACGGCATTCAACACGATTTTGCTAGCAAGACGCGGAAATGAATGTTTCAAAATCATTCGCCGAACGGACACATGAATCTGTTAAGGTAACTTGTCCTGTCGTTCCAATATAGTTGCAAAGCACTTCTAACTTCCTTTCCATAGACGGATCATCTGACGTGTTGTAGGAATCATAAAACATCCTAGTAACCGCCATTTTAGGGACCAAGAGGTTAAAACAAATCAAATTCTAATTTATATGTATAAAGTTTTTAGTAGTCCAAATTATCTATGGTACTAGGCCAGGTAACTAGGCCACATCTAAGCCGCATTGGGCCAGCGCGTCGTTGAACTATGGCCCAATACTCTCCCCGCCTGATTTATAGAAGACCCCTGCCTAGCAGTGGAAATATATGTGTAGATACTTTACTACTTTACTCACTACTCTACTTTTTTACTACACAATTCCTACCAATAAGACTTAGTACAATCAGGTATCCAATATGTTTTTTCTATAAGAATAAAATAATAAGTAGATTTCTTTCACAAGTGCTTACAAAGCTCACAAAGGTTTAGTAAAACAGTCCGGAAATCGGACATTGAAGGCTTTTGGCGGTGAATTATTTAAAGTTAAGTTACTTTAACTACTTTTACAATGTTGAATATTTTAAGACACAAATATTCATATTGTAAGTACATAAATTATATCGGAAATAGATTAAGCACCCGTTTGATGCTTAAATTGTCGAAATTTTTGTGTCTTAAAATGACAACTCAGCCAGATGCTCGAGTCTTCAGTCTACTGAACACTTGACGAAGCGGTCGTTGGTTCAAATCGCGCCGCGTGCAGATAATTTATATGATCAACGTAGATCTGCGTGGATAATTTATGAAACCTGTGACGAAAGATGGAATAAAATACGCAGCGATAAGCCATTTGTCATAACGGCTTACAAGTCGATTTTATTGTCAAGGCGCGCCAATAGAGTTAGCTCCCTTAAATTTCGTTAGATTTTTCCGATTTGTCCGATTAATCCGATTTCATGCGAACACTAGTTAGTTACGTTTAGGTTCGAGTTAATTCTGTCGTCCGCTGCGGGTTTGAAAGATGTAGTTGTTAAATGTTAAGTAATTGTTCTAAATCAACTCTATGCGACCTATTTTGATAGAGTTTACATAATCACAGATTAAGTATTAGTTACTACATAATATTAACTTAAACGACGTACCCATTGCCTAGTTTAATTAATTACTTGCTGTACTACAGAGTCCACTATAACGTCAAAGATATTTCGTCACAAAAAACCTGCAAATACACCTGCTCAATTTCATTTGTTGTTTATAAGCCAATTATTGATAATTGGCTTATAAACAACAAATTTTAAGTTCGATATATAAATATATTATTTGTATAAGATATAGTCTTATACTAGGTAATAATAGGTATATAAAGCTGAAGAACTTGTTTTAACCCGTTAGTATCAGGATTTATTGGTTGGATGCGAATGATTATACCCGTGACCATGGTTGCTGTAAAGTATCCGAAACGTCGGGCTTGTAAAAAACTCAATAAAGCGCGATGAAATCCGTAAAAGTTGTTTCATTACAGAATCATAATTATGGTTACAATATACAGACAACACAAGCAAAGGAAAAAATGTAAACCGTCAATTTGTTATTATCGTTTTCGGGAGTGAAGGTTTTTAATAGTTCTCGCCATTTTAAAGTTTATTCGGAAGCAGTCTCAGCACCTCGACATTTTCCACCCGGTTGGCTCCATAAAAGTAAAAGACTTAGGACTCTTTCACGGGGAGCCCTCAGAGAATCCCCCCGACTTAAGCGACAGTTTTTACCAAAGAACGTTAAGGTACAAGCCGTCTGTAGTCTTTTCTTGCATTAACTTCTTTCAAACGACCTTTTGTCTTTGGGACTTTATTACATAAAGCGAAGGCTTCCTATTGTGGGAAAACTAATTAATATCCCTCAGGAAACTCAGGAGCCTTTGAGCCATCGTTAATTGTTCATATTTTTTGTAATTTTTTCGTGAGATAAATCTCTACGGAGCATGGAGTAAGCTTGGATTGATTTTTAGAAATGCACACTCTGGTGCGAGCTTCTGATTACGAGTAGCAGTAGTATACCTACTTATTCCAATATGCTGAATTATTTCCATTTTTTTTAATTTCTAGCATAATTTATTAATACATAAAACGTTTTAACTTTTAAATCAGTATTTGATATAAAACGCATTCGTTTTCATTCTCTCTGTAATTATGTAATTTGAATCGTCTTAAACAAAATAAGCTCTGTTACCTCTGTTACTTATGAAGTGTTAATATAGTCCACGAGTTATTTGTAGGTTACCTACTACTTTATTTAAATATTTAATGCTCCTTATTCCATTATAGCCCGGAAGCCAGTAACAGGTCTTCATGACCAACTTCCTCCCGCGAGATACTTTGTGAGACGTATCAGAGAACAGTACCATAAAGCCTCGTGAACGTCAGCTGGCTCTCAGAGGAGGTCTCGGGGGGAGGAGCGGTGGGAGCCCCCCGCGCATGAAGAAAAGTTAAATAACAATTTAGTCACTTCCTCTCAGCTCAAATATTTGTTAAATTGTAGTTAACCCAATATCTCAACGAAAAAAAAAAAATTAGCTGGTTATGACTGGTACGACTATATTGTACGTCAGCTGGTGACTAGAAAATGATTTTTTTTTTCACTTTCAGTTATTATTATTATATATAAAGTATATATACAGTTATTATATAAAGATATTTGATTGATCAAATTTTCACCTGGCCTAAAATTTCAATTATAATTTTATCAAAATCTGTCCGTGATAGTTTTTGTTCTATCGACGGTAATTCGTGTATAATTTATCGACTTCATCTGTATTGATGACTTTATAATTTTAGGCGATTATATTTTTTGTTAAATTTTACTTATTCGGACTTATTATTGTGTACACTCTAGCTTTTAGCCAACTTTTATGTAATGTTTTTTTAATGAACCTCAAAAATGCCATTTTTTTTCAATTTTCCAGATTTGACTTCCAGTTTTCGCAACTCAAAAATCTACATCTATATCTACACAAATATTATAAAGAGGAAAACTTTGTTTGTTTGTTTGTTTGGTTGTAATGAATAAGCTCAAAAAGTACTGGACCGATTTCAAAAATTCTTTCACCATTCGAAAGCTACATTATCCACGAGTAACATAAGCGTACTTAATAAGATCCCGTTATATAAATCTTAGTTAACGCAGGTGAAGCTGCGGGCAACAGCTAGTCAATAATAATTCATCTTGTTGACATCCTCCGACCACCGGTCTTGTTAGAAGAAAGACATTTGAGAAGAAATTTATAAAAAATAAAAACTAAAAAAAATATAATTCTGGAGTGAACAATGAATGTTAAAAGGGTTCGTCCCAAGGGCGAGCAGTTCGATCCCGACAACTCCTGACCACCTGCCACCTAATTTGGACCACTAAAAACTTCATACATATAAATTGGAATTTGATTTGTTTCAGCGTCCCAGTCCCCAAAATGGCGGTTATCGGGAAGTTTTATGAATTGGGTTCCGCATTATGAAATATTGTAGAAAGATGGTAGGGTCCCGCTGATGTATGTCGTGACATATTGTCTATCATAATAGGCAATACATTCATGATTTGGTCCAGTTTCATTTAAATTAGTTTATTGTTGATGGGTCGTCGACCACTTACAGCCAGGTGTCACGTCTGCCATTTTGCCTGTCCAACTAATATATTATACTAGGTGTATTTGGAACGCTTTGAAAGATTTAAGCCTAATAATGTAATATTTTTACACTATATAATGCATAATATAACCATTTATCTCAGGAAAGTTTTTTTAAGAAAATTTTAGCACTTATGTATTTTGCAAGCCCACGATGTATGCATACACGCTATGAACTCACGCTGACCGCGAGTCGCGCGCGGTGCGGCAGTTCGTACACCTCGTGCGACGCGGCTGTTAGTCAGCTGTTACATTTCTGTTTAATACAAAAAACGATTGTTTTAAAGCACTATCATCTAATTACTGTATCTTTATGTTTACCAAACCACATTATTAATAAACACATTAATTATACCCAAAAAGTTAAAAAAGACAACTAAAAAGAAAAAAAAACATTGCGTTTTTTTCACTTCTATCATATCAGGGAACGCCTACACTATCATACCTCTTCGTTTTTCAAAGCGTTCAAATTCACCCTGTATATAAAATCCAAAATAATGTTAACGAATTTGAAGACGGTCGAGGGCGCGATCTTGATGCTGGCTGAAATTGGTTGTCTGTAAAGTCAGTTTACGGACGGTAGTTCACGTGACAAAGTCAAACATTACATGCAGCACGAACCGAACTGAGCCGATCTTGCCTCACTCTCGTTCGTGCCGCGCTCGCGCTTTCGGAACGCGACATGACGTCATCTTTTTTGTGCATGCTGCACGTAATACAGAGTTATTACACGTTGTCACGTCAAAATGTACGAAAAAAATATATGACATTCACTATTTACGATCACCTACGTTGATCACTTCCCACTAGCTGTCTGTCTGTCTCATCATCATCATCATCAGTCCATAGCACATCCATTAATAAATAAACCTCACGACTAACCAATAAATAAAGGACCGGTAAAAAGTGCGATACTTTCAAATTTTGTCGAGGAGCTTAAGTGCAAGTCAATGGATGGACAAACAGTGAGTAAATTTAAGGGGTAGCCTTTGTAAGCGTTATGCTAAACGTGGGCAAACAGCTCTCTCATGCGAGGGCAGGGGTTGAGACCGTGGGATATCAGCATCAGCCCGCAGAGCGTTGCATTCAACTTTAGTATTCGGAGTAGTAGGTTCGAATCCACAAATCAATAGAATGGCATGGTGCAGCAAACATTAACTTATCCGGTATAACAATGATAACCATACGATACCATTTGATAGCTGCTGAACGAAGGTCATCCTAACTGCTTGGAGGTCACCTCGTCTTAATATTTAATAATGACATCAGCATTAAAGATATTATAGGTAATATTTCTGCCAAGAAATCAATAAATAAATAAAGACAGACTTAGACTGCCAAAAGTAGGTACTTATATTGCTGTTATAAAACAATAAAAGATTTAAGTTTTGAATGCTATATCATTAAAAAATAATCTAAGATGAATTAAGTCTATGTCACCCTTATCATTTAACGATATGAAAAATAGATGTTGGCGGCAGACTGCGTGGCGCGAGAGACTCATCATTACAATAAATTATATTACATTAGGTATGTTTAATCAGAAATAAGATGATTAAGAAACACCATGAAGCTATGTATGTATATATATATATATATATATATATATATATATATACATTACACCCAGCTGACCAGCGGCCAGGTGTTGAAGGGATTCCAGGACTCATTGGTGGAAGGTCAATGCATTGCGATTTTATTTGATTATCACTTTTCCCACGTTAGATTTACGGCTTAGATTTAAGGATACCGGACTCATGATGTTACCATTACCAGACAACCAAAGTAGGTAGGCGACCGTCGACCAGTAATATCAAGTCCTAGGGGAGCATGGAGGGAGGGTGGGTGTACCTTCGGCCTACATTTCGTACACTCATATCCAGAAACAATACAATAGGTGTCACAGTACTTCATAACGCATAACTATGCAAAGAACGCTGCTATCTATGCGCTCCTGGTGTCAATAGCCTGCTTTGATAGACGCACAGTTGCGGATTTCACTTAAGTATTGTCTTTGAATTGGTTTGAATGACCCTATGCGTCCGGAAGTACTGTGACACCTCATAGTATTATGTGTGAATACGGGTGTTTGTGTTGGAACCGAAAAATTTGAGGCGCTAAGGGCTTTGGGCAGATTTATCACCGTCCCGTTTGATATACGGTCCAGCTGCACTGCACAAAAAGAGTGATTCGGTGGTACTGTAACTCATGGCAGTGTAAGACCCTCCTCGCTGCGACGCCCTCCTACGTCTCGGATGCATAGGATTGATGAGAAGCTTGCGCTGGACGGGATCTTGTGGGTTCACCGCCTAAAGCCGAGGTGGGGGCAAGACCTGAAGCTTCATGGCAAGGTTGCTCAGCGCCCGGTCCTCTAGAGACCCCTTACGTTCCTTGAACACAGCATATCACAAGTAATAACAATAAAACTCATTTACACAACAAAACAGCAACCCCAAAGCAGTGGGACATTCCTTGAGGACCGTGTGACATCATCATCATCAGTCATCACCCGTCCATTGCTGTACATAGACCTCTATTAAAGAAATCCTTAGCCCACAAATGTGTTACAGATAATAGCAAAGATAAATAATCCCAAACGAAGGAAGGTATACACAGAATTGTAACGGTTAAAAGATTAGCAGGAAGCAATCTACTAGTGAATGGCTGGGTTGGGCCGGGTGCCGGGTGCCGGGTGCCGGGTGCCGGGTGTAGCCAGGGGAGGGGATTCCGGACATCCGTATTGGTCCCCGTAAAGATTTGATCCTTCTAACACCGTTTAAGTGGGACTTATTTTGTCTGGATATAGATTTCGTCAAGGGTCCGTATTGTGTGTTGTATTCGTATGTGTGTGTCTTATATATATATATTATTTTATTTTTATTTTTATTTATTTGAATAGTTACAGGCTACAGATAATTCAACACGCACGTTAAAAATATAAATAGAAGAATCTTTTTCAACACTGAAGCCCTATTATAACTAAACACAACATTCTTACAACAAATTCGAGTCATTTAAGTGTGATACAAAGGCAAAAAGAAAAACATATAACAATACAATATTAAATAGAAGAAGAAACAAATAGGCATTTTTATTGATTAGTAGACAACATTGCTATTCAAACCCGTAGGTGTATAAAAATAACGCTTTTAACTAATTGATATAAAATAATCAATTAATATAAAATAAACATAAAACATAGCATTCAATTATTACACCAATGATGCTTAATGAGAGATTATATATATATATACACCTCGAACGAACCCAGACAATGCAATATGGTGTTATGGTGCAAGTAATAAATTGCTCGTAAAATATTGCACTGCCTAGATTTGTTTTCTCTACTTTCTTTAATTCAAGGATTGTCTGGAAGAAATTGCTACTAAATAAGACCACCTTTGTGTATATGAGCGACAATGGTCCAGTGGTGGATGGACTCGGCCTCTTATGCGAGAGGTTCCGGGTTCGATCCTGACCCCCCCGTGTTTGCCTTGAAATGGGTTTTTCTAAATTTCTAAGTGCACCCCAAACACAAGAACATCGCTCGCTCACCGGTGAAGGAAAACATCGTGAGGAAACCTGCATGCCTGATGAGATTGAATGTCTTTGAAGGTATGTAAAGTTCACCAACCCGCACTGGGCCAGCGCGGTGAACTATTGGCCTATTACCCTCCTCGCCTGATTTCGAGGAGGATACCCGTGCCCAGCAGTGGGACATAAAGGATTGATACTTTACATTTTTTATCTTTTTGTGTATATAATTTAAAAAATGTTAAGTTATTCTTTGTAATTCTTTACCTTTACTTGTTGTGTGCACTATAAAGCAAATTACATTAATTCAAGGTGGTTGCTACCCAATGCAGCCTGGGTTGAATCACCGCACTGCGCGTCTCACCCACCAGTCTGTCCACAATACAGAAAGAATGGTCTGACCCCCTGACAGTGACCCGGTGACTTCTTTATTCATCATACAAATTATTAGCACTAGTCAGGAATCGAACCGCAACCGCTGCGCAAAGTATCTATTAGCTTGATCTCTTAAATAGCAAGCCATCGAAATAAAAAGAACTTTTCCCAGTAAAATAATTAATTCACAGTAATTGGGCTATCAAATAGAACAACATGATAACCGAATGTTACCTATATGGTTCTTTCTGTTCTTCACGACTTACCAATACAGGTTTTTATTTTATGTTTTACGAGAAATCTGTCGATCATGAATCTCAAACAGCTTCATTATACAAAATGCAATTCAAATAAAAATAGTTACGAAATACAACATGTTAAAATATTATTCCTTCAAACCTGAAGTATACATAGAATATAGTACATAGCAATAGCGTTCCCCACCTCGTCCCGTGAGCAATAAAACGTGAATGATCATCGCGAGATGGCCGGCGGATCCGTTTCCGGAGACAGGCGTTTGCCATTAGCCTGCCTTAGTCTGCCGGTGCCAGGATCCATCACCCATTTGTCTGCCATACCGCCAGGAAAACGATTTATAAAGTAAATGACCTATGGCAGCGAAATACAAGTCAAAATGAATTCATTTATATTGTGGTATATTGGGTACTATAAATCATAATATTACTTTCGTATATTTATTGAACGCTTATAATTTATTATATCTTTTAAACCTCCAACGCAAAAACGACGAGATTTCAAATATTTAACGTATCTGTCTGCAGCGTCATAGCTCGCGAACAAATGAACTGATCTTGATTTTATTTTTTTTATTTGTTTTTGATATGTTAGTTTTTTAATGTTGAAATGGTAACAGTATTTTACATTACTTTGTAGTTATTAGCTTTTCTTTCAATATTTTAATGCTACGTTATCATTAGGTTGCATAGACTAACAATTATCATCAGACCGAATTCAGTTGTGAGATTATTTAAGTTTGTTTTATCTGTATACTGGCAGTTTAGACCGGTGCTAAAGCTTTTAAAAAACACAGTATGATGGAACTCATTAGAAAAGGAGAAGAATATGATAAAAATGAAAGGAAAAATAAGTTACGTGCGATCCGAGTTCGGGAAGGTTTTATTGGTTTCAATAATGATTGACACTGGGGTTCGTCAGACTGCGAGCTCTAGTGTGTGGCAACAGCAAGTGTATCGCAGCGTAGTATAACGTGGTTTAAACTAACCACTTTCAGTTCACGTAGCCCATGACAGAGCCTCGAGGGTCCCCGTCACATATACCCCTCACACGGCCACCGCTGAGTCGGCTGGAAATCATCTCAAATTGACTCAGTAGGCTTGTTTTATAAAGAAATTGTGATATACAAGCGTTTTACACCTTGTGAGCGGAAGAAGCGAACGGAAGTTTGATATAGTAGATATAAAAAGAGAGTCACGTTTCGTATATAGGGTCCAGAGAGACAGAGAGAGAGATATAAGGAATTTGACCTCAACCTCAAAAACTATGTAAGTAACCATTAGGTACAGGTAATACTCATATATTTCTTTGTCATAATATTGTATGAAAGGCTTTAACAAAACTATTTTATTATTAACAGTCTTCAAACGGCTACAAAACAAATGATTTTAAAACAATTAAACATACAGCGAATGTTGAAACTTGAGTGGAATATTAACAGGTAACGGAACTAGCGTGCGCGCGCGGCTCTGTTTGCACAGGTCTGCGGGAAACTCTATTACACAGCTATTTAATTTTGAACCAATTCGGCATGTTCCCCTTTTTTGTTGAAATTCGATTTTGATTGTTCTCGTGTATTTACTTTGGAACAATGGAGCCGAACTATAATGGGAGTTAGGTGAACAGGGTTGCGTTTGTTAAAGGCCGGCTGATGATGATGATGAATTGGAATCGATGATGGACTCAATTGAAATCCAAAAACATACTTTGGTGGCACTATTTTGAATTAAAAAAAAATGGCAGTCTGTAAAGTTGGTTTACTGACGAAAGTTGAACATGAAAACGCCTTAAGAAAATACTGATGGACCCATTGTGCCTCTTTGTTACTCGTTCCGCGCTCTCGCTTGCACTTCAAGCGTTAGAACGCCTCAGAGCGAGGTAACGCCACACGAGTCATGTTTTTTCGTGCGTTCAGCCGGCTCCATCGAATTATAAGGCATCGTCACGTCAAAAAATTGGCTTTCAGTTTGAAAGGTAAAAGCAGTTTTTTCAGAACTGTTGATGGTGAGACTCAGCGCGTTCCGACTAAAGGTAGTTGTTATGTTATGTAGTCGCTATTATCATTATCATTAGCATTAGCACAACCAATCATATGGCTCCGACACCTGGCTTGCCACAAAAAATATGAAGAACCTTAAGACCGAGTGCCTTATTCCCAAGGTGTGGTATCTTCAATGAAATCTTAATTTTAATAATATGCTTTACCACACAAACGTTCCTTAATATTTTTCTTAAATTTATTAATGGAAAGATTTTGAAGGTCTTCTGGGATCCTATTGTAAAAGGGTATACATTGTCTCATAAAAGAATTACTAACTTTGTCAAGTCTAAAAAATTGAACATTAATTGTTTCTTGTATAATTTATGGTGTGATTGTCACATTTTTTACAAATTCATTAATTTTTTTACGAACATACATCATCACATTAGCAAATATGTACTGAGAAACTATAGTCAAGATGGCAATTTCTTAAATCTTTTCTTTTACTTATCTGGATACCCCAAAAAGTTTATAATATACTTACAGATTGATTTTTTTGATTATATTTTGATTCTGATTTTCTTCCATATTTTTTCTGGTGTTTCACTCAATATGATGAAAAACATGAGACAAAAAACATATCCGACAAATTTTTATTTTTAATATTAAGGTTTATTAAGCCCACTGCGAGGTGTTGAATAATTGATAGCTGAACAAGGATAGGTGACGGTTAGGTTTCATAGACGCATGGTATTTGATATAAACCTAGGTCTTACAACATGTATAAAAAAATCAAAAAATCGTATTTTTTTGCTAAGCTGAAGAGTTTGTTTGAACGAATCAAAGAAGCTTTTAGCTTATGTATAATCTCGTTAAGATGCCGTTGTAAATCTGAACGCAGGCGAAGCTGCGGGCAACAGCTAGTATTACATAAAACTCGTTTCCCACAACTCAGACTTACACTTGTTTGTCTAATGCACTAATAAATCGACTCTTATGCCGTGACAACAGATAGCATGACGCCGTCGTGCGGTTAGAGAATACAAAACTTTTTGTCGTTATGTGCGTGCGTTACAAATGCCTTAACCACGTCATCCAAACTATACACCAAGCGATGCCGCGGGGAAAAGCTAGTTTCAAATTCCCACAAAAACTCAACGTTTAAAAAGTAGTGAGATCGGTAAGCCACTCACGCGCGAGAGTAAATCACTCTTTCTCTAATCAAATGCACATAGGGTAGCACCGCCTCGCATCCCGTATTACCCGAGGGGGTTGAGGCGGTGAGACGGGCAGCGGGGAGGGGGTCATTAGGATAATTGCCGGGTGTGACGTCACGGGCGATGACGTCGACGAGTGTTTCTTGATCTTTGCATGATTTCGATTAAATTGTATTAGTCTATTCGAAAATCAAATTGCTGCAAGCATGTGCATGCACAGCCTTCATATACTCCACGTTTCTTGACTCATCCGTCAAGTGGCAAACATGAATTAGCATTATTTGTCATGAGCTGTTGCACGCAGCTTCGCCTGCGTTATCTGAGTTGGGTCTCTAACTTTTATGAAAATTGAATATAGCCTACTCGTATGTTCACCGGGGATAGTGTAGCTTCCCAAAAGTGAAAGAATTTTTCAAATCTGTCAAGTAGTTTCGGAGCCTATTCAATACAAACAAACAATCAAATCTTTCCTCTTCCTAGTTCCTAATATAAGTATTAATAATAT
This sequence comes from Lycaena phlaeas, assembly GCA_905333005.2. Taxonomy (NCBI): domain Eukaryota; kingdom Metazoa; phylum Arthropoda; class Insecta; order Lepidoptera; family Lycaenidae; genus Lycaena; species Lycaena phlaeas. The sequence continues at coordinate 670,205 of HG995182.1, forward strand.
TGATTTGCAAAGTTGTAATAGCTGTATTGCTATATTATTTTGGAAGGAGTATTTACAATGAAAGTTATTGCGGCCGATCTATATACTATACAATATATTACAATATATTACAAATAAATAACAATGTTGCGTTTGTCATAACAAATTACAATTTACTTAATTTTTTTGTCTCTTTGTTTGTCTGTCGGTTTATTCCGGCTAATCTCCGGCTTCCGGCTCTGAAACGGCTGGACCGTTGTTGACTGGCAGATGGCTGCTGTCATAAGGTAGTAACATTGGTTATAATAATCACCTGCATTGCACCTCGCTCGATCGGAGATCTCCCTTTGGGGCCAACCACCATATTCCCACAACTGTATTCGTTATCCTGATTCATCCTTCCACTGCTAGAAGTAGCCATTGTTCAGTGACGCCTTCCTCACCACAGTAGATACCACATCTGAGGCACTGCGTGGTGGACCTCATTCGTCGAGCCGAGTAGCCTCTTGACGCCTCCAGTATGGGCGACCGGGGTGCCGAAGGGTGCGGTGCGGGGGGCGGGCGGTGTAAACATCACCCCGTCGTCTTCGGTTGTTATCGTTCGTTAGCCGCGCTATCGGCGCGCCCTGTAATTGCTACCTACAACACCCCCGCGCCTTTACACCACACGAGAATGCGTAATAAGTTTAATATTAGTTTGATAGGCAAATGGCACACCAGCCACGACTTTACTAGTCGTCAGCGTCGCATATAAACGTAGTCAAGGAAACCTAAAACGAAGGTCGCCTGTTGAAACATAAGATGGTATGTCTCTGTGTCAGTAAAAAAGCTCATCAAAATCAAGCAGTCAAAATCAAGGAATAAATAAAAAGGGTTGGTGGCACCCTCAGTGTTCGTGTTGAATGTCGTCCGGCGTGTCGTGTCGTGTCGTGTCGTGTCGTGTGGTGTGGACGCAGTATTCTCGATCCCTCCTCCATGGCGTCTCGTTAAGAGACATTCATGGCGCGGATGTTTGTTACGTCCATATCAATTACATACAGACCCGACCCCCGCATCACCCCGCACGATATAGTGTAAAAAATACTAGTATTATCTATCAATCACCAAATGAACTAAATATTGTGGTTTGTTAAATCCGTTATAACTTAATTACTAGAGCGACGATTGTCCAGTGGGTATGGAATCAACCTCTTATGCGAGAAAATCCTGGTTCGATCCTGACATCCGTGTGCATTGAAATGGGTTTTCTTAAATTTCTAAGTGAACCCTAATCGCGAGGAAATCTGTATGCCTGATAAGATTAAAAGTCTTTGAAGGTATGTGAATTTCACCAACCTGCATTGGGCTAAAGCATTGGTGAAAAAATGGGCCATCCATTACCATCCTCGCCTGATTTCGAGGAGTGTCTAGTAGGGGGACACAAAAAAGTTAATACTTTACTAGAGAGGCTAATAATAAATTAACGGAAAAAAATATTTTTAATATTTTTTACCAATATTTCCCCAGCGTTTAGCAGCCCAATCAACTCTTATGGTTGTTAAAAATAATTATCTTTATCACATGACATGTAAAATAACGTCTTATTGTTTTTACAGGATGGTTCATGAAAGTACAAATAAAACCTCCTTATAGATAGAGAGGCTTACAGGATTTGGGACCTCAATTTAGTGTCCGAAGTGGATAGATATCTAGATCAATTTTAAATGCCTAAACTAGACAGAAAGGGGTGTTTTATGAAAAATTCGACTTGGACTTTATACGCTCAATCTACCTTGTTAACAGACAAGATTTGACGACCTTTACACATGCTATGCTGTACATTGCGTAGTTTATATATGAAAATAAAAACAAATATTTGTTAGCTATTTCCAAATTAGATTTTACATTGAACTAGATCTGGAATAGGACCATCACTGTTGAAGTCTTAAGTCTATCTACCATTTAACAGAGCTGGTTACAAGAGTAAACCCTTTTTCGGAATCATCAACTTTTGATGGACGGCGGATTTTTTCTCTCTCGTAAGGACTAGACTTTTAGGCCTGATGGCCTTTAAGCTAAATCGGTAGGTAGGTGTGCAGATGCCTCGCCTAGAAATTATTCGTAAGGGGGACAGCCCCCTCCATGTCTCGCAGGGGGCGCGGTGTATCGCGCGCGCTACTCAGGAGAATAGGAGTTTTGTGGACGGCGGATGTACACGGCGTGAAATAGAGACAGATAGCGACATGTTGAGGTATAGAGCGCATGTTGCAAATGTTTGTGTTTATTGAAAACTTCGTAAAAAATTGTACTTTGTGCTACAAAATGTTATAGAAAAAAGTCTAATCATGTTCTACTGACTTAGACTTGACGTCTTGTGTTATCTATTCCCCGTCACGCACATACTAAGCTCGGCGTTATAAAGATTTTTTTCGTAAATATTTTTATAAATGAACCAGCAATGGACGATGTACAGAGTGAAACGGTCGCTAGCCGTACGCGCGGTGGACGTGCAGTTCGGATGTCATTTATCTGGTACGAAACTGAAACGTCGATGGAGGTTTTTATGTCCCGGCCATGAGTAACGGCCTTTAACTGTAGCCGATGGATTTTAGTTTTTTCAATAGCAATTTATTCGCATAAAGATCGTTAATCTTGTTGTGTGATGCGCGTATTTTTATTTCAGTTAAAATTCTTCGGGGTGTGAAAATTTAGAATGAAAATACAATGGTTACGCAATAGCTAGCTAGCTCACCGAATATAATTTTTATTTGCTTTGTATTCATTTCAAAACCATAAGAGATATCACTAACCTGATTGTAAGAGCTACGTTACTTTGTCTACCTTTAAACTATCAAGTTCATTAGAAGCCAAATTTAACACGCCAGTTATTTGTACATGACTTCATCATCATAATCTAGTATGTTCCACTACTGGGCCTTCTCGAAATCAGCCGAGAAGGGTGCTGGACCATAGTTCACCGATGAGCTAACTCAATATGCCGTGATGCACTTTACACAGCTTTAAAGACTTTTAATTTCAAACATACCTTTTTGTAGTTAACACGAAGCAGTAGCAGGTTCGATGGATGCGGCGCATGGATATACGTATATGTATGTGTGTATATTTAAATGAAACTAAATGTTTTGTTTTCGTTTTCAATACCTGTGCGACGGTGGTCCAGTGGACATTGGCCTGAGCGAGAGAGTCTGCGTTCGATCCTGAACTCATGGGGTCTTGAAATGTTTGTTCGTTTTTCATTTCTCAGTGCACCCAAACACAAGACCACAGTTCGTTAATCGGTGAAGGAAAACATCTTGAGGAAACCTGCATGCCTGATGAAATTAGAAGTCTTTGAAGGTATGTGAAGTTCACCAACCCACATTGGGCCAGTGCTTCGGTAAACTATAGACCGATACCCTTCTCGCCTGATTTCGAGGAGGAGACCCGTGCCCAGCAGTGTGGATACTTTACCTTTTTCTTTTTTATTACCTGTAATACAAATTCTTACCATATGAATTTCTACTAAAATACCTTAACATACTCAAAAATCCCCCTTTATCCCATTTGAATATAGTAGGGGATATTCCAAAGGCCGATCCAATAATGTCAGACGTTAAAACTGTGATGTGTCGCGCTGATGAATGAGATTACATCAGCTCGGCTAATCCCGTCGCCAGCGGCTGCTGGGATTGGATTCGCGCGATGGGCGGTAATGATCATTATGGGGCCACGGACACCATGGACAGACAGACATCATCATCATCGCGCGTAGTTTTATGGTGGCGTTTATTGTAAACGATAAGGGAGTTTATTGTATGGTGTTGATTATTGATATGGCGAGAAATGGCAAAAGATTTTCTGGTTTTAAGTGAGATTTTAGAAAGTTATAATAATAATAATATCTATAGACGCTTTTACACCACATCAATCTGGTCCCGTGCTTAGTTTCCGAAGAACTTGTGTTGCCGGTACCAGACAACGGAAATACGTATATACATATTATATTTAATACTTTTATAATAATACATAATATATTTAAGATTTTTATTATGTAATACTGGAGGGTTTGCAGGAGATGCTGCACAGTCTAAATGAATCCACCCGACGGGTGGGCCTTAGGATGAACTTGGACAAGACGAAAGTCATGTTAAATGAGCACGTTCTCCCTAGGCCTGTTAACGTCGATGGCAAAACCCTCGAAGTCGTGCAAGAGTATGTCTACCTTGGGCATACTTTGCAGCTAGGTCAATATAACTTCGAGAGGGAAGCCGATAGGAGGATTCAATTAGGATGGGCAGCATTTAGGAAGCTTCGCCATATTCTCACGTCGTCTATACCGCAGAGTTTGAAGACGAAAGTATTCAACCAATGCGTTCTCCCCGTGATGACCTACGGGGCCGAAACGTGGCCTCTTAATTTACGACTGGTCCGCAAGTTTGCTGTTGCTCAACGTGCTATGGAGCGTATTATGCTGGGTGTTACTTTGGCAGATATGATTCGAAACCTCCGCCAGAGGACTAAAGTTAGCGATATCACGCGAAGAATAAGCACGTTGAAGTGGCAATGGGCTGGTCACGCACTCAGAAGAACGGATGGCCGATGGGCCATTAAGGTTCAAGAGTGGAGAAAGAAAGAAAGAAAGAAAGAAAGAAAGAAAGAAACATTTATTCAACACTAACAAGAGACACACATGAAAAAAATAAGAACAAAAATACACAGAGAAAACATTTTTCGGTTGCACAGCCTACAAGTAACACATATCAGTAACATTGATGATAAAACAATAATTGCGAAACACAGATTGTATTGACATTAAAGAATAAAGTGTGTGTCTCACGTGTAGGTCAAAAAGGTCCAGTTCAGCATTCTGCCAGGCAAGGCTTACCTGACGCTGATTTCCAACTGAACCAAAAGTAAAAAAATAAGATATCAAGTCACGGATGCCAACCATATACCTATTGCCTACAATTTCCCTTTTTCAAACATAATAATAACTACGCATTCTATGCATATAATATACGTATATGAACTACTTAACACTCAAACAGGAAAATATTAATAAGTAAAATTTTGTGAATAAAAATAAAATTTAAATTTAAAATGTCCCACTACCCACCCACAACCTACATAATATGTATTATATGCAGTCCCACAAGAAATGTCACACCACACCCATAACAATACATCACAGAATTGAAGAGTCAGTGATAGCCATGCCTATTATTTTTTGAGCCTCAATAAGAAATTGCTTCAATTTTCGTTTAAATGTATGTAAGTTTTTAATATTTCTTATTGGTGGTGGGATATTGTTCCATACTTTTGCAGCTGCATAGCTAAAACTGCCTCTGAAAGCTGCCGTTCTATGAGGATGCATAGCGAGCCTCTGGGAGCATTGCCTCTGCGTAGCCATCCAACACAACTTCTCATGCAGATAAAACGGTTCCTGGTATTTTATGACACCAAATAGAAGGCATGCCAAGTGTAATTTGCGTCTGGATTTCATTTTTAAAATGGAGTGAGAGTTGAGAGCTGGTGTGACATGGCTTCTAAATGGTATCGAATAGCAGAACCTAGCGCAAGCATTCTGAACTCTTTGTATAAGTCTCTCCGAACGTGATAATAAGCGAGGCCCGTAAACCGTATCAGTGTAATTAAGTCGTGAAAGCACAAGGGTTTCAACGAGCTGCTCACGAAGTTCCTCCGAGAGGAAGGGTTTTATTTTGTATAACACTTTGAGTCGGTAGAAACAATTTTGAACGGAGTTTGCTACGTGCTTTTCAAATCTAAGGTTCTGGTCCATATTTAAACCCAAGTTCCGAACCTCGTCTACCCTGTCCACAGGCTTCCCTAATAGTATTATATTTAACGATGAAGGCAGTTTTTTTAATTGCTGTTGGGTGCCCAAGATCATGTATTTAGTCTTAGACGGATTTAATACCAGGCAATTCGTTTCTGACCACGTAGCAATCCGTCCTAGATCGGCATTAAGCCTTTTTACTGCGATTTCATAATCTTTGGCAAAAAAAGATATGTACAATTGCACGTCGTCCGCGTATATATGGTGTTTCGAGTTTTTGAAGCAACTGATTATGTCAGCACAGTAAATGCTGAATAAGATAGGACCCAGCAATGATCCTTGAGGCACCCCCCTATTTAAAGGTCTTAGTCTGGAAGCCAACGTACTGCCATCGTTCCTCGTAAGTTGGACAAATTGCTTTCGATTGTCAAGGTAGCTATGGAACCACCTCAAGGCTAAGCTGTCAAAACCATAGTAACTTAATTTAGATAGAAGTAAAGGTATATCTATTGAATCAAAAGCACGAGAAAAGTCAAGCAGGACCAGAATAGTACACATTCCACCGTCCTGGGCGGTCAAAATATCATCTGTGACGTTAAGCAATGCAGTGGAAGTACCGCGGTACTTCCTAAACCCAGACTGGAAAACAGGTAATAAGTTGTTCTGTTCTAAAAAATGTGTTAACTGCTGACACACTACTTTTTCCAACACCTTGGAGAGACACGGCAAGATGCTTATTGGCCTAAGATCAGTTACATCCACAGGATCTTTTCTTTTAGGTAACGGCCTAACGATAGCAACTTTCCACTGGTCAGGAAATGTAGCCGTATTTATAGATTTATTGACAGTTGCAGTAATAGCCTCCAGAGTGTAAGATAACGTCATTGCCAGCATAGATAAGTTTATGTTATCATAGCCCATCGCATTCGTTTTAATTTTATTAATAACGCAAGATACGTCAGCTTGCGTCACAGGTAATATTGTAAAGCAAGCAGGACCGTGTTTGTTAAATTCGTAATATGTTAAAGGAGATAAATTGGAGTATCGCTTGCCAGGGACGTTTAAAAAGTGATCGTTGATTAAATCAGGGTCGGTAAAATGGGGAGGAAGTTCCAGTTGCTGGTTTTTACCTGCCAGAGACGTTTTGATGTTGTTCCACAATAACTTAGGATTATTGACTGTATTGTTTATGTTATGCTTGAAGTAGGCTACTTTTTCATAATAAAGAGATTGTACGACCAATGATTTTAATTCCTTGTGATATTTCTTTTTTGATTCCGCCTTAGTGCTGCGGTATTCCCGCAATGCTTTATCTCGTAACTTCATCATGAGCCTAATATTGTCCGTAATCCAAGGGTTTTTTGGCTCCCTTATTGTGCATGTCCTGAGCGGAGCGTGGGTGTTAAAGACTGAGAGAACTTTATGATTTAAATTCTCAATCATGTCGTTAACGTTGTCACAGGATAACACATCACTCCATGAGAGCTGCGATACATCAACGAGAAAGCGGTCCATACATATATTCTTTATAGGTCTGTATGACAATGAAAAAGGCACGAACTTTTCACGTTTTATGCAAAACTCGGTACTTATAATGCTATGACTATTAATAGATTTATATGCTTCAACTTCGGTGTAATGAGTGGGAAGGTCGGTGCAAACAACATCAATTAGAGTCTCACTAGTCTCTGTAAAATGGGTAGGCGACTGCACAAGTTGAGATAGATTGAAACATTTTAAAAACTCGTTCAACTTCTTGACTTTGGTCTCACACTCAAACATCAAATTGATATTAAAGTCACCCGTTAAAATAAAATTATCAACAGAGCCGAGGGAAGTCATCGCAACACTAACAGCGTCAAAGAAGTGGTCCGTGTCAAGCCAAGGAGGACGATATGCCGTACCAATGGCCAGTTTTTTTCCGTTTAGCGTGAGCGTCAACCACATTTGCTCCACGGACTGGAATCGAGCGTCCATCGGCCCGGACCAAGTACGTGCACATAGATCGCGCTTCAGATAGAAACCTACTCCCCCGCCTCGTCCGGAACAGACAGAGGGCGGACGGGGCGTATGGCGCAGGCGATATCCTGGCACCACCGGAGCACGATCCGCCTCATTAGGTCTTAACCATGTCTCATTCACAGCTATCAAATCAAAATCATGTCTCAGAACGGCGTCAATGAAATGTTCATGATCCGTACCCAGTGAGCCCACGTTCAGAAGTCCAACCTTAAACTTTTTATCCCATTTGTTCATTTTGTATTATATTAAAAATAAATAATAGCTCATGTGGACAATACGATAGGATAAAATATTTAAAAAAATAAATAATAACTGTGGTGATAAGAGGGCGATAAAGGTATATATATACATACACATACATACATATATATATACATACATACATATACACATATACAAACATACACATATACATATACACACACATACCCACATATAAATACATATACATATGATGCATGAATAAGATGAAATAAAATGTGACAGTATAAAGCTATTCCATAAAAAATCGACACAGAACGTGAGACACACACAATTAATATTTAAGTAGCCTTTCCAATAAATGGAAGTACATTCAAACACATAACTGTAAAACAAAGTAAAGTAAAATGCGTTAGTTGTAATATCACAAGGTTTTTTGTTCCTAATATTAATATTCTTCAATACTATGCTATTGGTATAAACTATAAAATTTGAACGACAGCAAGCAGAGCTTAACAGATATCTCGATTCCAACATGTTATAAAGTGCGAGTACATGGTTAATTAAAAATTTAGAGAAATAATAAATGACATTGTTAATTCTAACGAGCAATAGGTTTATATCTATGTGAATAAATAAATTTATTTCATTGTTTTTATACGGATATGTTGTGCTTCTGTGGCTCCAATGCACCGAACACACGTTGAAGATCGGCTTCAGACCGGATAAGTGACGATGAAACACCCGGTGATCGCCTAACAAAAATTCTACCACGCTTTGTCCAGATAAATTTCCATCCCAGCTGAGAGCCAATCTCACGTGTCCTCTGAAATAACTGTCTATTTAGTTTCGTCAGGCGCTCATTTATATAAAATCTCTTTGGAGGCCCGGGCATATCCAAGTCCGCCGTGGTGACGCCCCGACGAGTCCGCGCATTCGCCAACATTTCATCACGGACACTACGACGCGTAAATCGGACAACCAGATGGCGTGGGCGAGATGTGAGAGTCGCAGACGGAGGTGAGGACTGGGTGGCGTTAATATGGCGAGCACCTATGCGTTCAGCACTCACGATGTCTCCGACTTGGATGTCCACTCCGATTTTCGAAGCCACCAAAAGGGCGGTGTGCACCGGGTTCTCACCGCTCACCTCGGGAAGGTTAGCTATGGCGATGTCATTGGCAAGGAGGTCTTGTTCCCTGTCATTGATGTCGCATTTTAGCTTAGCAACAACTTCTTCCATTTTTGACAATGGTTCAGCCTTATCCTGTTGCTTCTCTTCCAAAACGGCGACCCGCTTCTCCAAGTTACGCATCCTCTCCCCCAATTCGTCACGAAGCAGCTGAAATTCATGACGCATGGCATTCATTATTTCGTCTTTAATCAGCTTTAGTTCTGACTTAAAGTTGCACTCCGTATGATCAACCCGCTCGACCGAAGAGGGCGTGACACTACAAATTGCGTCGGCGTATTTTTCTTGGGTATATTTCTCCTGTGTAAGGGCGTCATCCGGCGATGTAGACATACTAGATTCACGTTGAGCCCTTTTACATACCTCGCAGTGCCATGAAGTAGGTACTATTGCTTTGGCAGGGAGCTTAACGCATAAACGATGAAATGCCGAATAGCACTTGGAACACTTAGCGGCCTCTGCCGGCGATAAGAACTTACCGCAAGCATTACATTTGACCATGTTTGAATGGGTAGTAACGTACAGACCACTTAGTATCCTAATAAGATCACAGATGGCGGTGAAATATATTGATCTATATTCTATTCGGACGATTAGTACTCGGATGTACCAACAGATAGCGCTTTTATATTGAAATTATATTATGGAGATTTAACGGTGTTTTTATAGCCTTTATCACCATGAATATGTAGCAACACTATCATAAAGGTTCGAGCACACTACCGACACTGTAGTAATTAAAGATGCTTGCTGATATTATATACAAATAAGTTTTTAACTGTGTTATGATCCAGATTAGGGTAGATAAAAGCAAAAATATTTAATCCAAACTAATATTTAAAATGTTGGTTTAACACTGCACATTTAAAACTGAATAATAATGTATATTGCACTTTGCACTTGTTCACATGAGTTCACAACAACTACTTGATAAATTAAACTTTGGATTTATTTTAATCGTAATATAAACACTGAGGCAGTTGTACAGTATTGACATCCGTGACGTCACCCCGCGTTTGTTGTTGGAGGCCGCGTTTAGGTAGACGAAGTGTTGGTCGGCCATTGACCAGATGGGAAGACGATCTCCGTGCAGTGGCAGGTCCGTGTTGGATGCGAGTAGCAAGGGATCGGTCGTCTTGGCGTTCATTGAGGGAGGCCTATGTTCAGCAGTGGACGGATAAGGGCTGATGATGATGATGATTATGTAATACACATCCATGACCCAGGAACACGTAAAACTTTATTGTTCCCTGGCGAGATTCGAACCCGCTACCTCCGGCTTGAGCGCCAACGCGCTAACCACTGAGCCACAGAGGTCGTAAAAAAGATATTTCTATGAAGAATTCTAGGCAGTCAGATCACCTGATAGTGACAGCGAGAGACACGCGTCACCAGAGGATCAGCAGGTGCGCTGCCGGCTTTTTCGTATTATTAACTGAACTGTGATCAGCTAATTGAAATGTAAGTATATTTTATTTGAAGTCATCAATACACTAGAACTATTTATAGAGATGAACGTAAGTGTAAAGAATTTGAACATTCTGATGTAAGAGACAACGTATGCACACACGTTAGCGCGTGTCGTGTTATTCCACATATTGTATTGAGATCACTGTAGCGACGTCATGAATAAAAATATACACTTAAATAAATGACGAGCTACGAGTTGGGTGCTGGGATATGAAAGAGAGAGTGAGAGAAAGAGAGAGAGATTCTAGGCTTAAAAGTGGGAGTTTCGATATTCTAGAATGTTGTCTTAACAATAAGGAAAGTAGTAGTAGTAGATAAAGAAAGTCTTCTTGGTTTTAGAGTTTGAGAATGATGTCGAGTTTTTGACTTTCAGAGCTTCAAGCGAGTGGAACGACATTTATAAGATCGATGAATCAGAAAGCTGTCAATAATTATTAATATATTACAATAGTCAAATTGGCTCATTAGAATGACAGCTGTCAGGCCATTTCAACACATGTGTGTCATCACTGAAGTTGTATGTTGTAATAACGTTTTTATTTGTGTATGTTACATGTAACTTTGACAAACTTTGGCAACTGGTCCAAAAAAACTAATATTGAAGAAGAAGAAGCTTGTATGGAAAGAGTGGCTTATAAACGCTGAAGTCACGTCAAGACATCTGTATCGTTTATAGTGAACCATGGATCCATCATGGAGGCAGAGAACAGCCAATTCTACCATGTTCTACCATCTTGGTGCTGAGCACCATACCATTTGTTTCTTCCATGTGGTTTGCTTTTGGGAAGAATAGGTCTTATGTCTTAGGATAGACAATGCATGATTGATAATCTAGATTCTAGGCTGAGCTTAGTTTGGTACCGTCACTGACTAAGTATCAGTTAAGTATAATATCAACCGTTACATGTCCGACTGTTAAGCACGGATATCCTCCTCGAAATTCGGCGAGGTGCTGGGCTATAGCCTACCGATATGCTGCTCCACGTGGATGAACTTTACACACCTTCAAAGACTTTCAAAGAAAGATTCTCATCAGGTTTTGTGAACTAGTATAATGATGTTAACTATTTCTATCTCTTCCAAGTGTCGACACACGTCAGCTCCAGTCGTTCCATTTGATAGGGTCCTACGATAATGATGTTTGAATTCGGTTCACAAGCGTATAATAGGGGGCCAGCGGACCGTGGCTGGGGTCAGGGTATCGAGACACCGCGGAGGCCTGGCCCTCCCATAACGTGTACCGAACAACATGAATATTCATAATCCATTGACAGATAACATATCATAATAATACTTCTTAGCACAAATAATCACTTTTAAAACATTTCCTCATGTCTTTGAAATATTTTATTCCAACCTGGAAATTATATGTTTCGAGTTGTGGCTGAATTGGATTAAATCACATTGACTTTACCGTCGGAGAACTAAGGAATAAGCTCGTTAAAGTGGCAGTGGGCTGGTCACACTCAGGAGAGAGGATGGCCGATGGACTAATAAGGTTCAAGAGAGGCCGAGTTTAGGTAGACGGAGCGTTGGTCGGCCGTTAACCAGGTGGGAAGACGATCTTCGTGCAGTGGCTGGTCCATGTTGGATGCGAGTCGCAGGGGATCGAGGGAGGAAGCGAGGGAGGGGAGGAAGGTCTATGTTTAGAAGTGAACGGATAAAGGCTGATGAGAAAGAAAAACGTAACGTATGAAGAATGAAGTTTTATTAACCGCCAAGTCTGTTGGATCCATCCTGTCACAGATGTGAATTTGTTTTTGTGGGTATTTTCAATTTATTCCCGCTTATTTCTTGCACATATGACCTAGCATTAGTGATTTAGTATTTCAGGACTGGCTTAACTTGTAATTGATCTTATTATCATGATCATGTTTATGATCATAATAATAGAGCATAGATCAGACAAATAAAATTGGAGTGTCTATTTGTAATATTAAATACTTACCACATTTACATACCACTAATTATTAAATGTATTTAGATGGTCATACACGGTTCTCTGTCAGTTTGGTCTAATCTCTGAAACGGCTGGCCCGATTTTGACAGAACTTTCACTGACAGCAAATGTAACAAGCAGAAACTTAGGGTATGAAAATCATCATTATCAGTCACACCTGTATCCGGGATACGTCCGTAAATATAAATTAATGCGGGCAAAGCCGCGGGCAATAGCTAGTATATAATATACTTCCGCACACCGGGATAAATTATACTCTTGTATTCTACGGTCTGAAGTTTTGTCAAAATCCATTTAGTAGCTTTCGCGTGAAGGAGTAACAAACATCTATACATTTCTACAAACTTTCATATTCTTCTTGGGTGTATGTGACTGAACTTTTAAGCGGTTGGTTTCGATAATAGTTTGTAATTGTTGAATTACAAAATGATTTGTAACCGTATAACGTCTGTCGGGCCCGCTAGTTATTATTAACCACTAGCAAATATATTATAATTAACAAGTAACAGTAGCTATTTATTATTTAATTATAATATTATATTACTGATTTTATTTCAATTTAAATTAACAAGCCAATTAATAAACCAAAATGAATAATAATTTAATACAATGATTATATTGAGCGATGAAAGTAAGTTAATCAAAGTACAATCGTTGTAATGAAAGCCTGTTATGTAAAATATCAAGATGTGACGGACCTTTGATGAAGAATAATCGACTTTTAATTTCACCTCCCAACGTTTTTTCAGAGCTTTGTTTAAACTGCCGCAGAAACAATTGGTAGTCGTTTGTTGTAGCTTGACTGATTTGATAGTGGGATTTCTATATTTTGATAGACATTTTTATTATTAATCTTCGAGTTTATTCTTACACTCATTTAATTTCTTATAAATAAATAGTTAATAAAAAGTAAAAGTAAAAAATACTAAAGAAAATTAACTCAGTGAACAGGGGGCCTAGCCAAAATACCAATAAGAAAGCGTTAGCGAAGTTCGAAATGATAAAATGTATGCGATTGACATATTAAGGCCACGCTTAATCACGTGGTCTATCTTATACATTTTATCATTTTCGAACTTCGCTAACGCTTTCTTAATCTCATTTTGGCTAGGCCCCCTGGTGTAGTTAAGTATTACAATAATAAACTCAGCAACCACTCAGACTGCTCTAAAGTATCCGAAACGTCTCTAAAAACTTAACACATTTTCTGTCAAAGTTGTTTCATGATGTGATAATCTTTACATTCATTATCATCATCATCATCATTATCATCAACTTCATTCTTCTATCTCAGGCATTGCCTTCTCCCAAAGAAGAGGGGGCAAACGATACCCAATCTAAAGGTAAGGGCAAGGGCAAAGGGAAGGGTAAGGCCCCTGAAGTGGAATGGACAGCGTTCGGTCCTTCCATATCCAAAGGCGCAGTTCCAAAAAGGAGGGAAGAAGAAGGGCAGAAAGCCCCTCAGGAAAATGCGGCGGAGACCTGGACTGAAGTCCTCCGCCGCAAGAAGGTTAAAAAACTGGCAGCCACAACGCCACAGGCTAATCAGGCGACGCCGGCTAAAAAGGGAAGCGAGGCGCTGAAGCCGAAGCTTTCTCTCCCGCGCTCTGCGGCCGTAATTCTTAAGTTACGGCCGGAGGCAGTGGCTAGGGGAGAAACTTATGGTTCGGCGTTTAAAAAAGCCGAGGACAGCATCAAGCTGGAGGAGCTGGGGTTAGGCCCGCTCCGGATACGTCAATCGGCGACCGGAGCGCGCCTCATCGAGGTGCCTGGCACAGCTAGTGGTGAAATAGCGGACAATCTCGCCGCTAAATTGAGAGAGACGCTCGCCGACGAGGCGGAAATACTCAGGCCTGAGCGACGCGGTCGACGCGGAGCGACTTAGCACCGCACTGGCGAGGGAGGGGGGCTGTAACCCGGGGCAAATACACGTGCGGAACATCCGCACAGGACAGTTGACCCTGGGTACGGCCCAAGTGGAGGTACCGGTCGCAGCGGCCAAAAAGCTTTTGGGGTGTGCTAGTGTAGCTGTGGGGTGGGGCAAAGTAAGCATCCACCTCCTGCAGGCACGCCCCAGGCACTGCTACCGGTGCCTGGGAATGGGTCACGTCGCCAGTGCGTGCACAGCCGGGGTTGACCGTAGCAGTCTCTGCTACCGCTGCGGTCAACCCGGGCATAAGGCGGTTGACTGCACTGCCGCCGCACACTGTGCGGTGTGCGCGGATGCAGGAAGGCCGTCAGGCCATGTGATGGGGGGCATGTCATGCAAGCCCCCATCTACCCGCGGGAAGTTCCTCCTCCAGAAGACAGGGGGAAGCCAAGTGGTGTCGGCAGACGCTGAGATGGCTGAGTAATGCCAAGGCATCTCAGCGTCCTCCAGGCGAACGTCAACCACTGCGCTGCGGCTCAGGACCTTTTCCTGCAGTCCATAGCGGAGTGGAGCGTTGACGTTGCGATCGTCGCTGAGCCATACGCTGTCCCTTCAAGCCCACACTGGGCGGGGGATAGCGACGGTTTGGTAGCGATCGTGGTGCGGCCTGGAGCCGGACCCCCTCTCGCAGTTAAAGCGAGAGGCCGCGGGTACGTGGCGGCGGTTAGGGGAGAAGTGGCTTTCGTTGGAGTTTACTTCTCTCCGAATCGCGATTTGGCGGCCCTGGAACGGTTTCTCGACGTTCTGGGGCCGCTGGTGGGGCAGTTAGCTCCCCTACAGGTGTTCGTCGCCGGAGACCTCAATGCCAAGTCCACGGCTTGGGGCAATCCGGTCACGAACCCGAAAGGGAGGGAAGTGGAGGAGTGGGCGCTAGCTGCCGGGCTGTCCCTGCTCAACAGAGGGACAGTCCAGACGTGCGTGCGTTGGTCGGGAGGTTCCGTGGTGGACGTCACTTTTGCCACGCCGGCCATCGCACGCAGAGTGGAGGGGTGGAGGGTGGAGACGGGGGTGGAGACTCTCTCGGACCATCGTTACATAAGGTTCGAGGTGTCTCCAGCTCCCGTGAGTCCGGCGTCATCGTCGTCGTCGTCGTCGTCGTTGGGCGGGAGGCGAAGCCAGTTTCCCCGTTGGGCACTTACTAAGCTCAACCGGGAACTGGCGGAAGAGGCCGCCATAGTGGCCCGATGGAGCCTCCCGTCGCTGGCGGAGTTAGGGGTGGACGAAGCGGCGGACCGTCTCTGCGACGCTTTCACGGCGATTTGCAGAGCGGCCATGCCGCCTTGTAGGCGTCCGCCCCACAAGAGGGCGCTGTATTGGTGGTCAGCAGAGATAGCTGACCTCCGGGCCGCCTGTAACGGGGCTCGAAGGCAATATACCCGGAGCAGGCGGCGGCGCCCTCAAGACGTTGACAGGGACGACAGGCTGCGCAGGGCCTACGTTGAGAAGGTAAAGGCCCTGCAGCAGGCCATTTGCCGAGCCAAGGAGGAGGCCTGGCAGGAGCTCGTTGAGGGTCTCGATCGAGACCCCTGGGGCCGACCATACAAGTGGGCGCGGAACAAGCTCCGCGCCCAGTCAGCCCTTATCAACGAGACGCTCCCGCCAGACCAACTGAGAAGGATTGTCGGGGAACTATTCCCCGACCCACCTGGGGGGTTCTGTCCCCCCAGGATGGCTCGGCAGGCGCAGACGCCGGATGAGGAGGGTGTTCCGCCACCCGTCACGGAGGCTGAAATGGAGGCGGTTCTGGCCCGCCTCCAGAGTAAGAAAAGGGCGCCGGGTCCGGACGGGGTGCACGGGAAAGTGTTGGCGATTGCTCTCGTGCACCTCGGAGATGGCCTTCGGGAGCTGTTCGACCGCTGCCTGCGGTCCGGTCAGTTCCCGAAGGCATGGAAGGAAGGTCGGCTCTGCCTTATTCCGAAGGCGGGGCGACCTACGGACTCGGCATCGTCGGTGCGACCGGTGGTGCTGCTGAGCGAGGCTGGGAAGGCTCTGGAAAGAGTGGTGGCTTCCCGGCTCGTTCGGCACTTGGAGGAGGGCCCGGGACCCGGACTTTCAGAGTCCCAATACGGGTTCCGGGCACACCGGTCGACGATTGACGCCCTCAAACGCCTGCGGGCGGTGACGGGTGAGGCGGAACGCGAGAGGGAGGTGGTGGTCGCGGTGTCGTTGGACATCGCGAATGCCTTCAACAGTCTCCCGCACAGTGTGATACGGGAGGCACTGGCCTACTTTGGCGTGCCTCCCTATCTCAGGAGACTGTTGGACGCGTACCTCTCCGAAAGGAGGGTGGCTTGCGAGAACCGGTGTGGGTCCATCGAGTGGTGGCGAGTCGGCTGCGGTGTCCCGCAGGGATCGGTCCTTGGTCCGATACTGTGGGACATCGGGTACGACTGGGTCCTGCGAGGCCGTCTCCTCCCCGGGACGGGTGTCATATGTTATGCAGATGACACCCTAATGTATTCCCGGGGAAAGACTTACAGGGAGGCGGCGCGGCTGGCCGAGGTTTCGCTAGACCTCGTGATCAGCCGCATAGAGATGATAGGGCTTCGGGTCAGACCATCTAAGACCGAAGCCGTTCTCTTCCGCGGGACCGGGCGGAAAGGACCTCCACCGGGAGCTACCCTCCAGATCGGAGGGGAGAGAGTCAGGATGAGCCCCCACATTAATTACTTGGGACTCATCCTTGACGGAGGATGGACCTTCGGCCCACATTTCAAACTGTTGGGACCGAAGGTCGTTAAGGTGGCGAGTGCACTGGGCAGACTCCTCCCGAACCTCGGAGGACCCAGCGCCGCCTGCAGGCAGCTGTACTCTGGTGTCTGCCGGAGTATGGCGATGTACGGTGCTCCGATTTGGGCGGGTAACCTCACTGCGAGCCTTAAGGGAATGCTGCGCTCGGCGCAGCGGGTTATCGCGGTGAGGGTAATCCGGGGGTACCGCACAGTATCGTGGGCTGCAGCAACCGCTCTGGCCGGCGATCCCCAGTGGGAACTCGTGGCGGAGGTTCTGGCCGAGACATACTCCTACGTCTCGGGTAGGAGGTGTCTGGGCTTGACCCCTTCGCCAGACGGATTCCTACGGGTCCGCCGGCTAGGGCAGGAAGCGTTAATGCGGAGGTGGGGGGAGGACCTGGCGAGTCAGCCGTATGGCCAACGCCTAACGGCTGCTCTACGCCCGGTCCTTGAGCGGTGGATGCGCCGTAAGCGCAAGCCCCTCACCTTCCGTCTGACGCAGGTTCTCACCGGGCACGGATGCTTTGGTGATTTCTTGTGTCGGACGGCCCACAGGGAGCCGACGACTGAATGTCATGATTGTGGCGCGGCGGTGGACTCTGCCCAGCACACCCTCGAGGTGTGCCCGAGATGGGCGGCGCTGCGTCATGATGTGACGTCTGTCATCGGAGGCGACTTGTCTTTGTCGAGCGTCATCACTGCGATGCTTGACTCTGACGAGTCCTGGACGGCAATGGCCTCTTTCTGCGAGACAGTGATGTTCCAGAAGGAGGCCGACGAACGGGTGAGAGAGGAGGCCGCTAACGCAGCCTCCCCCCGTAGACGACGAACGGGGGTGCGTCGGAGGCGCTATTTAATGCGCCTTCAATAAAGCCCCTGTGCTCGTGTCGGGCTCGGGATGGGAACCCGGGCCCAGCTTAAGACACGACGTCGTGGGGACTGCCAAGTCGTAGCCGGGCAGTCCCCCTATTGTGGAGAATCTGGTCTTTGCCGGGACCAGTCTGTCGCTGAGGGTATCCCGTCGCCTGCACAGATCCGGGTCCCTCAAATATAGCGGCTGAAGGCTCACGTAGCGGTTTTAGTGGGGTAGGGCACCCAAATGCGAGTCCCCACACACGCCAGCGTGCCTACCCAGGCCCTGGTATGGTCGTAAATGATTTCCGCTGCGTCATCAAAAAAAAAAAAAAAAAAAAAAAAAAAAAAAAAAAAAAAAAAAAAAAAAAAAAAGAGGGGGCAAACGAACAGTCGGTGCACCTCGTGGTAAGTGATATTCGAGATGTACGAGAATATCCACACCAGAGAATAAGCAGATGTGCTGCTTTTCAAATATGAGTAGGCTACTTTCTTTCTTTTATTTATGACAATACTAGCAATGCCCCGCGGTTTTACCCGTGCACTTCCCATTCCCGTGGCAGTACGATGATAAATTATAGCCCATGTGTTATTCTGATGTATAAGCTATGTTATTGTAGAGTTTCATTAAAATCCATTTAATAGTTTTTACGTGAAAGTGTAACAAACATCCATACTTACAAACTTTCATGATTATAATATTAGTAGAATAAATAACAAAAAAAGTAATAAATTAAATTCACCGTTCACTCTCCTTTTATCACTGAAGAGATTCGAACTTGGCACATCTTAAGATGTTGTTGATTATAAGCCGACAAACCAATACAGTTACTTATATGTATGATTATAATGGACACGAACATAAAAATCCCCAAATCGGCGATACTCATTAAGTTTTGGCGAGCGGTCGCATTAAATCCGTCAGCGAGCCCCTAAACGCTGATTTACATGCCGCCCGTAAATCGCTCGACCCCCTAATTATGGGACCCCTAATTATAGGACACTAATTACCCCCAAGAATTCTTCGAGGTCTTCGGCATTCCAGATGAGACAGGATTGACGGATTGTGACGGATGTAAGAGGAGATCGAAGGAAACTAAATTAGGCAATAGCTTGTTTTGGCGGTGTGTCGAGTTAGCCGTTAGTGATGAAGTCGCGCGTTCGATTCCAGAGTATATGTAACTTGTATGGTGAATGTAGTCTGTACCGGATCATGGATATGGATTTTTAATTGAATATTTTACGGGGTATATTATATTTCATGTGATTGTTGTAAGTAATCATTGGTTATTATTCATTTAACGCGACGATGGTCCAGTGGTGGGTGAACTCGGCCTCTTATGCGAGAGGTTCCGGGTTCGATTCTGACACCCCCTGAGGGTGCTTTGAAATGGGTTTTTTTAAATGTTTAAGAATCCTGCATGCCTGATGAGATTGAAAGTCTTAGAAGGTATGTGAAGTTCACCAACCCGCATTGGGCCAGCGCATCGATGAACTATTGGCCCATTACCCTCCTCGCCTGATTTCGAGGAGGAGACCCGTGCCCAGCAGTGGGACATATAAGGGTTGATACTTTACTTTTTTTTATTAATTGAATATTTGTTTCAATGCCTATGTTCAGATGATGAGGCATGGGTAGCCGGTTTGAATCTTTATTTGTCAATTTATCACGAAAGATCGTAAGCGCGAATTATGATAAATGATAAATCTTATGACCATAAGTACAGACAGTCGGTGTCGAAAAGTTCGCTTGGATTTTGGTAGATGAATATGGTGTTTTAAAAGGTTTATAATATGTTCGACAGTGGACGGATAAAGGCTGATGATGATGATGTTAAAATGTTTATACACTTACAATCAAATAGCTTTAACTAGGTGTAGCAAGCACTTGCATTATATATACAAACTCTAATCTATAATAATATATATACAAACTCTACACATCTATACAAATTCTAAATTTGTGGGATTCGAACCCGTATCCGATGCTTCGATGAAATTTCCGTATTCAACACAACAGCGGTTTCTTACCCCAGTTGTCGTCGTACCACAAATCACGTTCTTTGTTCGTTTGTCTGTGCGGAATTACCACGAAACGCGCGACAACGAATATATAGGTGTCGCGAGGTGAAATATCGCTTCCACGGTAAATACATCAAGAGCTCTGATATTACTAATTATTCTTGTGAATTTGGAAATTGCGAGTCTGGTTGATTTAAGACTATTATATCTAATAGTAATTAAAATTACGATAAATATATGTTTAGTTATAGATTCTTTAGAGCCTGTCAGTAATTGATCTAGGCGTCAGAACAGTATTAGGAAGACTAAAACTCACAACACTTTTAAGAATCAAAGATTCATTCATAGATCACAAATAAGATACCCGTATTGTTGGACCGAATTGTTTTAGGAATTTCTGCTGCCAATAATAATATAATTGTACATTAGCGTTAAATGCATGCATGTATTTATTATAACGTTTTTTTTATTATAGATATGATAGTGATATTCGATTATAACGGTTTTCTAGATTTTCTCAGTTTGTAATTTTTTTTTGAAGACTCTACTCTATATTGTTTTGTAATCTCCTGTACCTACCTAAGATTGGTCAGGAGAAATTACTAACCTAGCAATAATACCGGTTTTCTACATACTATTATTACTAGTCTAATTTTGAAAATTTATAGTACATGTGTTTATTTGTATACCCAATTAAGCATCTTGATTCCTCCTGATCTTCCTGATAACCTACAGAAATATTATCATAGGCTGTTTTTTTGGGCAACTAATTGAGTACCTATTGAAAAAAAAACCAAATCTGTTTAGTAGATCCAGACGTTACCCCCTACAACCGCACAAACATTCATCATCATCATCATCATCATCAGCCTTTATCCTTCCACTGCTAAACATAGACTTTTAGGCCTTAGGCGATGTTTAGGCCTTTTTTTGTTTAGAAGGCCTAGACTGTTCATATATTTCTAAATTGTAGCCTCAAAATACCTTAGATCCTACAATTTCTCACACTTAGTACCAGTAGGATGAAATAAGAACATCTCTCAGAATGTCATTAAAATAGAATTGGGATTAAATTTGTCCTAAAACAACACATGTTTTTAAAGTCATGTGTGTGTGTCCTGCGCGTTCTGTGTGTGTGTGTGTGCATTTCTGATAACCTAATTCTAACACATTGATATGTTAATGCTTTATATAGACGGGAAATGTAGATAAGACATCATACTTTTATTTATTTTGACGACCTCTGTGGCTCAATGGTTAGCGCGTTGGCGCTCAAGCCCGGAGGTAGCGGGATCTGTGTTCCTAGGTCATGGATGTGTATTAAATAATAAAAATCCTAAATATATGTATTAATATAAAAGTATTAAATATATGTATTTCCGTTGTTTAGTACCTAAGTTCTTCGGAAACAGCATGGGACCAGATTGACGTGGTGTAAAAAAGCGTCCATAGATATTATTATTATTATTATTTCTAGAGTAATCCATCTGAATAAGGTTTAGTTTCAAAGGACTTGACGTTAAACGTTTGGGTAGCGGCTAACCACGGCATCATGATATGAAATGGTTATGTTTTTCCTAAAAGCGTGTACGCTTCCGATGGTTGAACAACTCACTGGTGAAGGAAAACGTCGTGAAAAGATCGTGATCATCGTGAAATCTTTGTACGACATTGTTTTGACGCGTACGCAAATTTCACAGATGATGACACAACTTATGCGGATTTGATCGCGGTTTCGGATACTTTACACCAACCATGATCGAAAAAGGACTAATAAGAAACTCCTTACATTAACATCTTAAAATATGAAGTCGGTAAAAGTAGTTTCATTATAATCCTTTACGAATATGTAAAATTCGTCAATCTGCAATAAGTTAGTGCATATTAGGCATTATTAATGTAATATTACGGGAGATGAGCGTATGCTGATAATAATGATGAATGTAGACATCCTTCTTCTTTTTTCTAGACTTCTAGAACCCGAAATTGAATTATCCTTTTGTGTTTAAGCCATTTATAAATATTATGTGATCGGCTGATCATTATTTTAATGTTAGTTGCATAAACATACACTAGTTTACATGGAACTATTCTAAGCCATAAGATGTTAAGTCTCTGTGCTATAAATTACACTGCCTGTGCCCCCCCACTCCCAGAAACACAGCAAAGCTGTTTCACAAGAGGGGAGCACAGCTCAGCGCATCCCCACTGGTTATTGTGAGAAATTTATCTTTTCCTATCTGAACAATACGCAACCTCGCTTAATATCGAGGAGGGTTAGTCTTATCCATGCGTAGACTTCGTGAGCGCCTGTGCTGTCCGTCTAATATCCATCTCGTCCTAGTGCATCCACTGTGACCTCAATGTGATGCTGCGTCATAAGTGGATCACGAGCTGACGCGCAACAGATAAACGATCTTTCTGGAATGAAACGAATACTTTGTTTTTATTATTATTAAAAGTTTTATGTTATGTTGAGAAATAAGGCAACTGTACTTTTTTTCTAGCTTATACAATCCCACGGCTAGGCAAATACGTAGGGTATTAAGAAATCTTATACCTTTAAACGAGCAATTCTTGTATATATATATATATATAGAATCGGGATCTCTGAAACGGCTCCAACGATTTTCATGAAATTTTGTATACATGTGTTAAAAACGGCGATAAATCGATCTAGCTAGGATACATTTTTAAAAAACTTTTTTTTATCCGTGTTTTGAGGCATCGATAAAATATGATTAGAATACGAATGTAAATTTCGCTGTCAAATCATTTTTTTTGGAAGAAGAATTTTATCGTATTTTATCACTAAGGGTACCGAGCAAATGCTCGGTCAACCAGGTACTATGATATAATACGACAACTTTTTTTTTTCTTTAACGCCGACGCATCCCGCAGGGGAGAAGTTCTCCCCAAGCTACCCGCCTGGGGCTGTGGGACTCGCTGCGCCCGAAAGATGGTAAGCGGAAGCAGCTCTATCCACTGAAACCCGGCGAGTGCCACCAATGCCGCCTTTGGTAATGCGCCCCGGATCTACTAGCACAGGGACACCTCGACGGCCAGTCAGTCTCCTCAGGGGGCCAACGCCACCTCCACAGACGGGTTGCCCTCCACTACAGAACAACCCCTCCCACCGTCAGGACAGTACATTGAAGCGAGGTTCCCATCCTCGCCCTTTGCCCCTGCTCTGGCTCAATTAGCTTCGCCCAAGGTGTTGGGCTCACTCTAAGCTACTGAGCCCCATCGCCATGTCAGATAATACGACGACTAGCCTACCATCTGGTGACATGTCTGCCGGTTTGCCAATCCAACTATCCTATGCAGCCGGCTGACTGACTGGCAACCTCACCCGGGCTGATTACATTCTGATGCTGATCTTCATTTATATTTGGAATCAGGCAAGTGACCTCTGAATTCTGATTAACTATAAAGCGATATATTAAGTTTAAGGTAAATAAATATCAATAGCAGAGCGACAGTGACGGTTACAGATGTGCGACGGTGACTATTTACGACCACCACCGTCCATTAGTGATGTTATGAAACAAGTCGTGTGTATGTTTGTCACGTTGTTATACATTTGACAAGAGCGCTCTAAATATATGGGATTCTTACGATAATTGTAAACATTAATTTTGTCCTTTCCCCGCGTTTCTAAGTCTTGGTGTTTTTGGTCTACCAAAACTAGGGCTCTAGCCCTAGATGAAATTATCTAGGTTTTTGACTGATTTATTTAAAAAAAAATAGTATATTTATAAAAAAAAATATAATCATAAAAAGTGTTTATGATCTACTTAAATTTAAACTTTTATTGCATTATTATTACTTGTATAGCTTTATGGATTAGATAGACTAGATGTTGCCCGCAACTTCGCCAGCGGTAACGTATTCAAAACGGCATTTTAGAGGTATGATATTATGTAGTCTATAAGTCTGTCCCAGTAAATGGGATATCTAAAACTGAAAGAATCTTTCAAATCCGACCCATAGACTCTAAGATTAGCGAGTTCAAACAAACTCTTTAGCTATATAAATTAGTATAAGTTTACTTAAGTTAAAAAAGTGAGATGTTATTCAATTTGATTTTATGTTTTTGACTTATGAATATAACAGATAAAAAATTATTTACATAATATCATTAATTGAATTAACTCAATATTAACTAACGCAACCAACGCAAAGGCGGAAAAAAACTCTTTTTTGGCTCCGTTTTATTAAACAAAGAAATTTGGTATAGGTACCTACTTACCCTTCTATCCTCTATAATAATATCTTTTATGTATTTTTTTACGTTTTTTTTTTTAATATTTTTCCTCTTCTCTTTTTTGTTACTGATTGAATTATTTCTACTTAAAATATCAGTAAGTATGCTTTTTAATTGAAATAAAAATTAATAATTGATTTGTTTCGACGAGCGAGCTCGAGAGAGACTCTTGCTCTATTTTAGTTTTAGTGCCTTTTTATTGGATATTTTTTGGGTTAATTAAAATTGACGATCTATTTAACGAGCCCCGTGGGGTCACAATTTATGTTCGACGGTAGTATATTGAGGTTAAACAACATTAACACTTTCGATTGGTAGAGATAACAGAACCTACTTACCGGTTGCTTGTACGGCTGTGTGTATTGGCTATCGATGTGCCATACTCCAGTCTGCTAGCCAACCTACTGACAGTTCCACCCGTGAAACAGCTTTGCTGTGCACTCAGCTAGGTATTCGTCGTCAATCATTTATTGCGTACGCCACGCCATAACATAACTTATGGGCTAGCCTCTGAGCTGTTTATGTCTATACTAGCCACTGCTCACGCCTGCCAGTTTACATGTTTAACTTAAAAGTCTCTGTTTAAGTGCTAAATAAAAAACATTATTTTAACTTAGGTGAAGGTACTTTGTTCTTCGACATTAAGTTCTAATGTTTACGGACGTGGAAGATTGATGGATTGTTTGTCGTTCAATCGCTCAAAAACTACTGAACGGATTATAACGAAACTACACACAATTATAGTTTTTTTTTTTTTTTTTTTTTTTCGGTTGGATCTATGCTAATGGTCCTAGTGACCGTTATGCGTCATCGGAAATGGGGTGATCCGGTTGGATCATCCTATGACGTTAAAAATTTGGGGGGTTGCCCCCCGCCATGTTCATGGCGTCGGGTTTGTACCTAACTTGGTAAGCTACGGTCGACTGGTTTGGAACGGGTGACGTTAGAAACCTATCGTGAGGGCCGGCCCTCCCCTCCCCCGGTAGCGGGGGAGGCGGGTCAAGCGCGGGACCCGAGCAAGCTGCCGATAGCAGAGTGCTATCGGTGATTACACGGTCTATATTGGTGTCGACTCGTAGCTGATCTGAGCCTATGCTGTCGCGGTTGATCCGGATCAACTGGTCAACGGAGTGTAGGGTTCGACGTCGCATACGACCCCGGGGCCCATGCGGTGTGAATGTGTGCCTAACACCGGCTGTGTTATGTCTGAGTGTGTGTTGTAGCTTACGTCGCGCTTCAGCGTCGCGCTTTAACAGTTCTGTGATTTTATCAACAGGATCGGTTATGACATTCTTAGGTAACCTAGACTTATTAGGTGCTAAGCTATCGGGGGTGTAGTTTGCCGCACTCACGACGAGTGGGTTCGGGTGAATTATAGTTTATAAACTAGACAATGATATAAGATATTTAAATAATCATGATCACTCCGCATATACTCCAAAATTAAATCCTGAATCCCGTGAATATTCCTGATGTTAATCCTGAACGCGGGCATTAATTGAGATGCCGAACTTGTGGAGATAATAAAAATGGTACCGTCTGGAAACTTCCATGGTGCACGTGGGTTGGGTGTAGATGTGCGAGTTATGGCACTTCCAGAACGTTCGAGCGCTATCTTAGCAGAAGGAAATCGAAGAGTATTTTTCATTTTTCCATTTCCTTAGAATTCTATAGATTTCCGACTTTAAATTTTTTCATGATATAAATATCAAATTGAAGTATTAATTTAACACGTACAATTTTCTCAAAGTTATCTAATAATATAAATAACTTAATTAATTATTATTTTATAATATGAGACTTATTTCATTAAAAAAGTTACGTGTCTTTTGAAACGAGTTCGAAATTTCGTGACATTTATCATTAATATTTTCATGTGTAAACTTTTAACGACGTGGCATTGAAATTAATGAAAATTTTAGGTTCTTCCAAAGTCGTACCACGAAACACTCCTCAACTCACCCCAGTGAATCTCTTCACAACACCGATGTGGCGACGCTGCTAATGGACTTCAAATTCGCCTATGCATCTCATTCACATTGTGTTCCTACGATAAGATATTAAGTCCATTATATACCAGTAATTACTCTGACTGTCCTACTCTTCTCTCAGAAACACTGAGAAGGTTTTGGATGGAACTCACCAACAAGATGTTAAAAGTTCATCCCTCACACCGGTAAACGTCTTTTGCCCCCGCGTCATTAAAAAAAAACCCTCTTTTAAATCATATTTCGATCTGAATAAGACATGAAAAGGGTCGTTAAGATCGAATATCGGACATAAGAGTCCGGTACAATTGGGTACACTACATCCTCTTTTCCAGACTAAACCCTGCTGGAGTCTGTGGAAGCGTGATAATAGATGGTTTCGCTCTGACGAGTCACTTTGCGAGCTGAGATGATCATCCCCCCCGCCTGCGCGTCCCTCGCCACCCGCGCCGCCGTACAATAGTTACTAACTTTCCATATTACCCGCTCGTTTCAAGCGCATGTACACTCGCGGGCAGGGAAATGAGAACGGATTTTAAAAGACAATTTTATGATGATTCAAAATAATTAAATTTAATAATCTCTCTATAATACCGTCTCAAATAATCTAAAATGATAATATTATTATAAGCAGTACTATGTAAAATTCATAAAAATATTTTCAAGTAAGTGCTATTTGGCGTGACGGTCGGAGGCCAATAAGGCGACGCCTATAGTTCGCATCAGCTGATCGTGTAGTGTAAAGGCTATAACTCATTTGTGCCAGTGTTCCACGCTATTTTGTTTATTAAATGTCTATGATGTGAAAAAAGTTTTACTTTTACCGTGGTTTCATAAAACCACACAATCCTTATTCAATAATCTTTTTCTCGAAAAAATGTTATTTATGTCGAAATCACATTAATTCTTAACTCACTCAAATTATATCGCGAATGGTTTACGATTATTGATTCCGCTGAATCACTTAAAACATGAATTACCATTTAGGTTAGCAAAGTAACGCAAGATCTGCTCTATAGCGTGTCTTAATCGTTGAAGCCTTTTAACTTATCTCTATAGAATGAACCAGTCATCGCAGTATGGCTATCGTTTATCGGTTTGCGTTTGTAATTTATTCATTAATGTAATACCTACATGCAGCTAATAGCGTTATAGAGATTGCTAGTTTTTGATTTTATTTATATCTGCAAATAATATTTAGTTACTCTTGGGCTCACTTGTCTTAAATTTACAATAGTGTCAGGGTCGCTGGTAATGAATATTTCGATGGCCTGTCTTATGTTACACACATTATTATTATCATTATCTATAACAATCTTTTTCCATTTTGTGCTAGCCTTAAGTACTTTTTATTAAAAGAAAAGACAAAATTCACGAAAGACCTAGAAAATCAGAATAAATTTCTAAAATAACAAAACTAGTAAGTACATAAATGATATCATAAATGATGTAAAAAATAAATTAATATTTCTCTATAGTATTGACATAATATCTATTCTATGGTTCTTAGTTGGACCTATCAACGCCATAGTCTTGAATCGCGCTATCGGAATTCAACACATGACCTGACACGAAAACAAGTGGGCTTCGGCTCGCTTCGCTCGGTCGAAGATCTATTTGGGGCCTTCCATTATTCCCACAGTTTCTTTCCAATAGTAAACCATAAATTAAATAAATTGTGACCGTCGCCGATTCCCAGGGCCCGGAGTGTACGGTCCCCGGCGGCGCGGCGGGAACGGAACATCTTCGCAACTATTCCTCTGGTGCGGCGTCTTCATTGTTACGTGAATACTGATGATGCCGGGTTAATTGGCTGGAGCCTAATGCCTGTTATAATATTGCCCTTCCTGGACCAAGTCTAAGCGGTGACAGCGCTCCAGTCACTGATGAGAACCTTGAACAATAAACAGAGGGGATCCTCGTTTACTAGACGGTGGGTCTCAATTAGGATATCTCGTTTTCTAATATTTTAAATGTGATTTTATGGCGGTTAATGGTTAAGGATTGAACAGTATGTTAAAATGAACATAAACTGATACAAAGTCTACAAATGTTCGTAAGGTAGGTAAGGTAAATGTCGTATATTTTTGTAGGCCAAGTGTAATTTATTAATCAGCTTACGAGATCGTTAAAGTAAACATTGATGGTCGTCTGCTAGACGGCAGGACAGAATTTGTTTGGAAAAGAGGGTAAAAGAAAGTAAAGTATCAACCCTTATATGTCCCACTGCTGGGCACGGGTCTCCTTCTCGAAATCAGACGAGGAGGGTAGTGGGCCATAGTTCATCGCTGCGCTGGCCCAATGCGGGTTGGTGAACTTCACACACCTTCAAAGCCTGTCAATCTCATCAGCAATGCAGGTTTCCTTCACCGGTGAGCGAACGGTGATCCGTGTTTAGGGCGCACATGAAAATTAAGAAAAAAAGAGGGTAATATGAAAATAAATTAAATTACAATATCTTTATAAATTTTCAAACAGGGGTAGAAGAAATGTAAGGAAACCCAAAGAACTTCAAGGAAGACTACATAATCTGTTAAAGAGAGGTTTTATTAATTTGTTAGTTGCGTAGGCAAGCACCTGACGGTAAGTGAGCGCCGCCGCACACACACACACAATGTCTTGCTCTTATCTCGGAAACACAGCTCTGTTTTACAGAAGAAACAAACAAGATGATGCTGCCTATGCCGAGAGTTAGTACAGCGCATCCCTCCCACATAATATATGCCGTAGGCCGTAGCTGATGGATAAAATAGCAACGATTTAAGTTTCCTAACTCTATTCTACTCTATAATATTGCATACTGTTAAGGCCTCGAAGGGGGTTATAAAAAAGAGTGGACTGTATTTAAATATAAATATTTATTGTGAGACAACGAAATGCCCGTATGCTGGTGCGCAACAGCTGGTGGCAGTCTGGCGGCCGAGCGATCGTGCGCCGCTCACCGCTCCTTCCGTGCGTTGACCCCGCTGTCGCCCTGTCACCGCCCGACGAGGCCCGAATAGGCACGATAGGCGCCGACATACTCCCCGGGTTGACGTCAGTCGTCAATAGGTAGAGGACAGAGGCAGTTGAAGGCACGACGAATGGTTCCTTTCTTCGTCTTCACCTCTGCTACTCTTGTGACTCCGTCCACGCCCGGGTAGGTCCTGGAGACCCGACCGAGGCACCACAGCAGCGGCGGTGTCGTCTTGTCCTTGATCAGGACCATGGATCCCGTCTTCACTTCACCTCTGGAACTGAACCACTTGCATTTTTGCTGAAGTGAGGAAATGTACTCATTATGAAAGCGACGCCAAAAGTGAAGCTGGATGTACTGGATCCGCTTCCATCGTTCCAGAGTCGTTATTTTGGCGTCCGTCGTCTGAGAGCATGGCACAGACAAGAGTGGTCGTCCAATTAAAAAGTGAGCAGGTGTTAGTGCCGAATAATCAGTGGGATCGGATGATAATGGAGTAAGAGGGCGCGAATTTAAGACCGCCTCTATAAGAGAGAGACAAGTGACCATCTCCTCGAAAGTGAAATGTACGAGATGCAATAACCGTTTTAAATGATGCTTACACGATTTTACAGCGGCTTCAGCCAATGAATTAAAATGAGGACTGTAAGCCGGTGCAAAGACGAATTCGATACCCTCTTGCGCGATTTCAGATGCAACATTTGATGAACGTAAGAACCTGTAGATTTCGTTCGCGGCGCCTATGAAATTTGTCCCGTTATCAGACGTGATACTTCGAGGTTTACCCCGACGTGCCACGAACCGATTAAGAGCGGCCATGTAAGCTTCGGTAGTAAGATCAGTGACGAGCTCCAAGTGGACGGCTTTTACTGCCGAGCAAACAAAGATGCACATATAAGATTTTGTAAGTTTGCAGCCGCGTCCCTTGCGATCGGCCAAAAGTACTGGGCCAGCGTAATCTACATAGCAGTTCAAAAATGGGAATTCGAGACTAGTTCTTGAGCTAGGTAAATGACCCATTATAGGCTGTATGTTTTGCGCCTTGTGTCTGAAACATTTTATACATTTATTCACGACAGACCTAGCTAATATTCTACCGCCTAGAGGCCAAAACGACTGTCGAATGTGACTTAGAAGTAATTGAGGGCCAGCGTGTAGAAGTTTTAAATGTTGCATTTGAAATAATTTAATTGTGAAAATGTGCTTACTACATACTACGATGGGATGCTTGGTACTGAAGTCGTAGGGGGAGTTATCGAGCCTCCCGCCCACGCGGATGAGATCATGATCATCAATGAATGCTGATAAACGAATGAGTTTACTATCACGAGCCAATTTTTTCCCAGATTTTAAAGTTTTGTAATCGTCAGGAAACATGTCTAGCTGAGAATAATGAATTATTAAATTAAATGAATTTTGTAGTTCTTTTGTCGACAGATTGCCACTTAATTTATTTTTATGTTTTAAATTGTAGATGAATCTTTGTAAATATGAGATTATGTTTTGTACCTTTGTTAAAGATGAATGTTTTTCTAATAAATTATATATGATTGATGAATGATTGGTGACGTCTGAATGATGAATAGTACATGAATGATTACTATTGTCACTAATGAAATGCGTTACTACGTCCGGCAAATCGTGTTTCACTGTATTAGGCATTTTTGGCCATTCGTTTTCGCATCGTAATAAAAAAGATGGTCCGGACCACCACAAAGATGAGTCTATGATATTGTTGGCGGATAGACCACGGGAAACAAGATCTGCCGGGTTGTCCCTCGACGGTACGTAGCTCCAGGTATGATCACGCGTGCTCTCATGTATCTCGTTCACTCTGCTCCTAACAAAAGGTTTTAACTGGTTAGAAGGAGTGGAGAGCCAGCCCAGGACTATTGTTGAGTCGCACCAGAATTTACATCTAAGAATGGGTATGGTAAGCGATTCTTGAACCCTAGTACACAACCTTGCACCTAACAAAGCTCCGCAAAGTTCGAGTCTCGGTATGGTAGTTGACTTAATGGGCGCTACACGGTTTCTAGAGACTAGAAGTTGTACGCCTATGCAACCCATTGTATTGCGTGAACGAATGTAGACACAAGCACCGTATGCCTTTTCTGACGCATCGGTAAAGACATGTATTTCGTGCATAGTAGAGCCTTCACGCAAAACCCAACGAGGAATTTTTAAAGTATTTAATGCAATTACCGTTTCTTCGAATGTAGACCATAGATTTTTAATGTTTAATGCTACTTCGTCGTCCCAGTCGTATTTTTCTATCCACAGTCGTTGCATAAGGATTTTTGCCTCAACAATACAAGGACCTACAAGGCCCAGAGGATCAAAAATCTGACTGATGACAGATAGGATGTGTCGTTTAGTGACTTTAGTAGAAGGTGTAATATTTATACTATAAGTCAGGGTGTCAGAATCACAAACCCAGTTAAGACCTAGAGTTTTAGATAGAGAAGAATTTAAACCTTGTTCAGAGAAATGCAAAATATTATTGAAATTGTCGCTATTTGAAATTTGTTTTAGAATGTCTGGATGGTTAGATCTCCATTTCCGAAGGTTAAATTTAGCAGACGCCAGAACTGATTGAACCTGCTTTGAAACGTTGACAGTCTCTGCTATGGTACTCCCTCCACTTAAATAGTCATCTACATAAAAGTCCCGTCTTATGGCAGATTGGACTTGACTATCCGCAATGTTGTCAGCCAAGCTCACTAAGCATTTGGTTGCTAAGTAGGGCGCAGATGCAGTACCATAGGTGACCGTATTTAACGTATAGATCTTAAGGGGCTCTGACGGATCAAACCGGAATAAAATTTTTTGCAGAGGTCGTTGTTCTGGAGTTAACTCGATTGCCCTGTACATTTTTTCAACGTCACTGGACACCACATATTTATGTTGACGAAAACGTGTTAAAATATTAAAAAGATCGTCTTGCACTACGGGACCGACCATCTGAATGTCATTCAATGACACTCCCGAACTAGAAGAGGACGATGCGTCGAATACTACGCGTAGTTGAGTAGTGGTGCTAGAACTACGAATAACCCCATGATGAGGTATATAATATTTTGTTATGCTGTTATCAATAGAACTGCAAGAGTCTAGTGTCATGTGGCCTAGACGTTCATATTCGCGCATAAACTCGATATATTTGTTTTTAAACGCGGGATCACGCTTAAACCTCCGCTCTAGTGACAAAAAACGTTTTTTAGTGTTTTCATAAGACTGTCCTAGAGTGCTGGGATCCCTTTTTAAAGGCATTGTGACGACGAACCTACCATCATTTTTACGAACGGTAGTTTCATGAAAAATTTGTTCACACATTCGTTCCTCAAGAGAATGTATATGCTTAGGTGACACATCGTCAAGCTCCCAAAATTGAGTAAGATCGGGAGTGACATTGGAATGGAAGCATGGAGTATAAGAAAAATTAGACCTACTGTTAGGTTGTAGGGAAATACTACCTGACACTAACCATCCGAATTTGGTTTCCGATAGTTTTGGAAGATTTTTGCCTAAGTCAATAGTATTGTTGCATAATACATTCCAAAATACTTCTGCCCCTACCAGGATATCAACGACCGACGGAACATTAAAGTTCGGGTCCGCTAATTTAAGACCTGTAGGAATAGGGACATTATTGATGTTCACGAAAGAACACGGCAGCAATTTTGTTATTTCGGGCAAAATATAACACTCGATATCAACTTTGAAGGCACAGCATAAAGACTCTATTGTGAGATGACAAGACTGTGTACTAGTGGATATGTGATTATTAATACCCGTTACCTTGGTGCTCGTACCGCGTCGTGACAAACCCAGTGTATCCGACAAGCTCTTAGTTACGAAGTTCGCCGTACTACCGTTGTCCAGCAATAGACGTGCAGTGTACTTCTTACCCGTCGCGCTGATCACGTTCACGAGCGCTGTGGACAGTAAAACATGCGCAGAAGTAGCAAGCTGCATAGAATTGGCTGATAGCACAACATTAGACGTAGAAGGCGAAGCCGAAAGCAAAGCAGATGGCAAAGGATCAGCAAATTTATTGGGTTCATGTGCTTCTAAGTGTAAAAGCGTATTGTGTTTTTTATTGCAATATTTACAATGTGAAAGCTTGCATTGTTTAGCAAAATGTCCAAAGCGTAAGCAATTTTGACAAACATTAAAGTCATTAATTTTTTGTATGCGATCTTCTATGCTAAGATTTCGAAACGACTCGCATTTAAACAAAGCGTGACCTTGGGAGCAAAGAGGACATTTATTTAATTTATGTAATTTTGTATTAATTTTTTTGTTGATTTGAGTGAGTTTTGAGTTGTTTGTGTGATTATTATTTAAGGCAACAATTGATTTATTTTGATACGTATTCAACGTTTGACTAACTCGAGCTGATGATGATGTTGAACTAATATTAGATTCAACGGATTCCAACCAGTCCGCTCGTCTATTTAAAAAGGTACAAAATTGTGATAAATTGGGATTATCAGAGGAAAATGTATTTCTGTGCTCTTCCCAATCGCGACTGGTTGTCATGTCTAATTTTTTAACCATTACATGGATCAATATAGTATCCCAGTGTTCAGTCGGTTGGTTTAAGGATGTAAGTGCCCTGACATTCTTATTTATTACGTCGACAAGATTGCGTATTGAAATACTCGACTCCCTGCTTATTGGCTCGGTATCGAACAACGCTTGAATATGGTTACTGACAAGAAGACGATTATTATTGTATCGTTCGCACAACAAATCCCACGCAATTATGTAGTGGTCGCCTTTAAAATCTATATTTTTGATAATTAAAGCTGCGTTGCCTAGAAGTGCAGCGCGCAAATAATGAAACTTATTTATATTATTAATGCTAGGGTTGTCGTGAATTAATGACTTAAATGTGTCTCTGAACTGAAGCCAGCACTGATAATTCCCATCAAAATGAGGCAAGTCGATTTTTGGCAAACGTACAAAATCATTCCTATTGGAAATATGTGCACCTGAGTTAGCGTCTCCGAAGCCCGCCTCGGACCCTGCACCGTTCGATGAAGCACCGAGCAGGCTGCGCGTGAGTGCCACCAGGTCGAAAAACTGACGGTCGAAGTCTTCACGTTCCGCAAATGCTGCATCGGCATCGTCGGCAAGAATTTCAATGTGGGTCTGTAAGTCATCAAATTCTGAATGTAGGGTTTCGAATTTGTTAAAACGCTCCTGTAAGCCTAGCCGCTGTAAATCCGATACTTCGGGACCACTTTTAATTAAATTTAAAAAATTATTATAAATTGTAAGCTTTGATTTAATTGAACTACGTTTTTTAATTAATGTTTTAATGTTATCTGCCATTATTTAGGTAAACCGAATGTGAAAATATGAATTAAATCAATAAAAAATAGTAAATATTAAAAGTAGGTCACTTGAAATTCCTTGTCTAACGGTCAATCGTCCGTTACAATGCAAGGACAAAGGATTGCGGTCAAAGTCACGTTCAAGGACACGACAACTTACTCGATGCGTATACGACTGAACTAAACAATGGATTTGTAATGCATTCAAGTTATTAGTAATATTTTATTTGTAAATATTTTAATTTCTATGATTTTAAAGATAAGTCACTAATAATTATTTTCGGCAAAATATTGCAAAATTAAGGGAACAAACTTTTTAATTGGAACGAACTCACTCAAATACTGTAAATATACTCCCAGAGAAAGACACCAGCTTCTTGAATTGTTGTCTTGCTGCAGCTACGGGAACGACTTCTTTGTTCTCACTTGCTGTGTTCGTATTTTAACGGTCAAATCTGCCGATGTTGACGTTCAAAATTTCAACTTTCGCGTCGAAAACCCGAATCCTCTTCAAAGGCTCGAAGGACCAATGTTAAGGCCTCGAAGGGGGTTATAAAAAAGAGTGGACTGTATTTAAATATAAATATTTATTGTGAGACAACGAAATGCCCGTATGCTGGTGCGCAACAGCTGGTGGCAGTCTGGCGGCCGAGCGATCGTGCGCCGCTCACCGCTCCTTCCGTGCGTTGACCCCGCTGTCGCCCTGTCACCGCCCGACGAGGCCCGAATAGGCACGATAGGCGCCGACACATACCTTTTCAAAGTTATGGGCGTTTGTTATTGGTTCCCACCATTTCGTGAGACGCATGCTCATTCAACAAAAAAAATATATACATACATACCGACATTTGCTCTCTCGCTCTGGCTCACTAATTACAGGCGACTATATGGGACAAAGAGGAGAGACCGATAATTTAAAATAGTATGTATATTTCTGTCTCATTCTTTGCCGGCTTGTATTTGTGTCTCTTACCTGTCGTTTTGTCCGTTCACTTCAAAAATAATGTTTTTGAAGTGAAACTTCTATAGAATCGTTGTGATTTCAAACCGGATGCAACGGAAAAAACGACAGGTAAGAGACACAAATACAAAAGAGCGAGGGAGCAAAAATCGGTGTGTATGTATATTGCAGACTGTTTAATACTTGCTTGTGTTTGAGCATTTAACGTGTGTTTCACTTCTATCGTGTGTGAGTCGCACACACACCTTTTTTTTTCATCTACACTAATAATATTATAAAGAGGAAAACTTTGTTTGTTTGGTTGTAATGAATAGGCTCAAAAAGTACTGGACCAATTTCAAAAATTCTTTCACCGTTTGAAAGCTACATTATCCACGAGTAACATAGGCTAAATTTTATTTTGGAAAAAATAGGGTTCCGTTAGATATTTGGGTTTTTCGGACACAAGGTGTAAAAAATCAACCAGAAAAGTTACTTATTTCGCGTACTAAGATCCCGTTGTAAATCCTAGTTAACGCAGGCGAAGCTGCGGGCAACAGCTAGTAACTAATATAATGACCCACAAATCGCAATTCCTTTGATTCGGCGGTGGTCTCTGGTCGGCTGCTCGCTGATGATGATGGTGGCGGTGTAGGTAGGTATACAATAATCAGCCATTACCGTAATGGTCTCCGGGCACGCTCTATTACCAACGGATTATTATGTCATGATGATTACACTGATCTAGGGGAGCCCGCACAGGCGCACGGGGAATTCGATCACATAAAATATTATGTCGAAGCGCTCCTAATTAACCTAAATTTGAATTAGAAAAGAATAGACAAACTTTTTTCAGTAAATTGTACATGTCACCGCAGTGCAGATAAACACTAAGCATATTATACATTATTATTATATTTCACTTATCCATGGTTTCGCCAGAATTCCGGACTGTTAATAATAATTTTTGCATTTTATGTAGCTGGGTAATGACCTACTTACACTTGGTCTATCTAAACGTAGCTTTGGGCCTGCTGGTAAAAAATATCGGTAGTTTATAGAGAGCTGATCCAGGAAAAGGTACAGGTGACATTGTATCAAAAGATGAAGAAATTGCAAAAAAAAGATTGGCGACTCTACCGACAAGGACAAGGCTTTTAAATTAAAAGTTACCCGTACATCCAAAGTTACGAATATACCCGATAACTATTTATACTTCATGATATAGTAGTATACACTAAGGGCCTGTTTCACAATC
Organism: Lycaena phlaeas; assembly: GCA_905333005.2. Taxonomy (NCBI): domain Eukaryota; kingdom Metazoa; phylum Arthropoda; class Insecta; order Lepidoptera; family Lycaenidae; genus Lycaena; species Lycaena phlaeas. The sequence goes on from HG995182.1 coordinate 707,095, forward strand.
TCCAGATAAGTTCCCAATAGGCTATCGGCAACATATCTGACAGATATTTGACAGATAGAATATGGAGTATCTGTCAAATATCTGTCAAATATGTTGCCGATAGCCTATTGGGAACTTATCTGGAGATTGTGAAACAGGCCCTAACTCTAGCCCGCAGTTTCAATCATGCCATCTTTTTTATAAGAAAGTAAAGAAAATTTGATGTGTCAAACGGGCAGTCGTTTTAACAGGAGCTACCTTAAAATATAATCTTATAGAAGTTGTATTTTATTCTAAAACTGCAATAATCTTTGATTTAACACCCTCATCAACAATCAACAATAAAGAGTAATATAAAAAGTCTAAAGTTTTAAATCTTGTACCTACATAATGTCGACTGATGTAAACAGATTCATCAAAAATCAATTTCATACGGAACCCCCGGCAGAGGCAGTCGCCTGTGCGTGTGCCGTCCATTCAACGGTCATTACTCCAAAATTGGCCATTATACTAGCGAACCTATCCCAGTCGAAAATAATTACTAGTCGTTATTATTAGCTGCGTACATGCCAACCTCCTTGGAAGGCGCAGTCCGCCGTACACATGGTATAATGCGGTGATATCTTATCATTATTGTTCACGCGAATTGTTCCAATCCTTTCTATTATTTAATTTAATTTATGGTAAAAACTGTAAAGCACCCTTGTGAATCCTCCTCCTCGAAACCGGGCGAGGAGGTTATTGGGTCATAGTCCACTGCTGTTGCACAACACTTTCAAATACTTTTAATCTCATTGTGTGGTGGTGGGTGGTGTGTCAGTTTTCTCACGATGTTTCCTTCACCTCTAGTAAAAAAAAAAACTAAATTATCAACCCTTTATGTCCCACTGCTGGGCACGGGTCTCCTCCTCGAAATCAGGCAAGGAGGGTAATGGGCCATAGCTCGCCGATGCGCTGGCCCAATGCGTGTTGGTGAACTCCACATGCCTTCAAAGACTTTCAATCTCATCAGACATGCAGGTTTCCTCACGATGTTTTCCTTCACCGGTGAGCGAGAGATGGTCTGGTGTATATTTGATGGTATGGACTTAGAAATTTTGAAAAACCCATTTCAAGGCACACCCTTCTGGGGGTCAGGACCATGACAAGGGTCAGGATTGAACCCGGAACCTCTCGCAAAAGGGGCCGAGTCCATTCACCACTGGACTATCGTCGCTCTTGTGCATTTAGAAAATTAGAATAGCCCATTTCAAGCAGATCGACAGCGGTAAACATTTATTGGTTACCGCTGTCGATCCTGGCTATACAGGAGTTGCAGCGGTGGGAACGAGTGGTGGGCCAAGCCCAACTTTCTTCTAAGCCCATTTCACAAGACACTCCAGGGGTCAGGATTGAACGCGAAAGCCTCAAATAAGAGGCCGAGCCCGTACAGACCCACTGGACCACAAACGCACATGAGTACTCAAAGGTCAATGAAGTTTATGATTTCATGGAAGATACCACGCCTTGAGTGGAAGATACAACACATGATTGAATTTCCTGGCTTTCAGGTACACGTTCATGGGTGACGCTAACCATTTACGACACGGCAGGTCTGCCAGCTTGCATGTCCAACTAACATAAAAAGATAACAGAGATACAGTTATCCAAGGCTCGAACTTGAGTTCTAAACAGAGCACCCTTGAGACGAGTTGTGTCAATTTGCATCAGTTCTATAAGAATAATAATTCTATGTTGATACTCGAGTAGCCTGATTTAGAACTAGATTTTATATCATATGGAAAAAAAGTCGTTCGCAATGATACAGAAAATTGGCTGAAGGAAATTCGTGCAAAAAGCGCAACATTTTTGGCCGCAGCACCGATGAATATAAAATGAAGTATATTATACAAGCGCACCCGCGGGGCGCGGCTATGTCGTAAATCAGTAGCGACGTCGGAACGCCTCGGCGCTGAACAACCACACACACATACAACCAGACATGTAAACACACACAACAGAACATCCTGTACATATAGAGTGCTCAGAAAATTCTATTAAGCTTTTCCCGTGTCTGGATTTATTTCAATGTATGCGGGAGAGGGGGGGGGGGGGTTAAATACATATTGGATTATAGTAGGTCTGGATTCATGATGAGATGACACTGTTTAACCTTGAACCGAGAAGTCTGACTTGGATTTTGACTTTAAAACTATGGAAATTCAGTTTAAAATTAAATGACTTCATATTGACGTTATAATGTTACATTAGCATGTTGTCGACGCGAATTTATAGGATTTGCCCCTAGAAAAAAGTGCTGAAATCGGCTTAAGAAAATATCACTTCCAAAATACATGAAGCTTTTCTAAATTCACAGTCCTCACAAACATCATAATAAATATAATATTATAAACGCGTTTTTTTTAAGTATGGATGTTTGTTACTCTTTCACGTAAAAACTACTGAATGGATTTTAATGAATCTTTACAATAATATAGCTTATACATCAAAATAACACATAGGCTGTAATTTATCCCCGTACTCCCACGGGAATGGGAACTACGCGGATGAAATCGCGGGACGCTTCTAGTCATAAATATATGAATAAATTAGCACATCGTTGCAGATTGTTGATAAACGCTATATTTATCTTTATCTTTATCTAATGCGGCCTGATAGTCGTTCTTTTATTTCGAGGATGAGGCCACCAGTAGCATTTGAATCATATTAATATAAAACCAGAATATCAGATATATTAACAAGACATTGAAAGTTTATAAAGTTTTGTTTTGTATATCATAAGAGGGCAAACGAATAATCGAAGCCTTGCGACTATCGACGCCCATTAACATCCACATAACAATCCCCCAATGGGCCACCAGAAACTCACAAACCGCAACAGCTTAGCTGTCACTTTACGCCGATTTTACGTAAGCGAGAGGTTCCTCCCCGGTCGTGCCGGCCCAATTTGGCTGCAAAGCAGCATGGCACTACCGCATAGCATGATTAAAAAAATATAAAAATAGTATATAGGCTTTCTAGGGCCCCTCCACGCCTAATTTAGAGGTATTTTATATGTGGGACGTAGTCACATTATCAGGAGACAGTCCCAAGTACCTTGAGCTAGCTAGCTGGCGATCACCACCACAAATACCCCATGGACCCCACACAGCAGGCAGTCTGTCTGTCTGTCAATGGGAGTATAAAAATGTCCTAAGCCCGGTGTTGTTTAATGAGGCTAATCCGGGGTATGAGGGTAATGGCGGGCGACGCGCTGACTGATGAACGCCGAGACGGCACGGACAGCTTATCATGCTCCCGAATTTGCACACGGGGAGGGATAACGCGCGTTTGTTTTAGCGCAGTTATCGATGACTTGAACTAGTCGTTAGTAGAAATTGATGTCTGTTTGGTCTATTTTTGATAGCGAATAATAGAGTCCACATCGCCAAACTATATTTTGGACTTTTCTCGATATATTTCTTAACTAGATTTACTTACATGTTAGTATTTATGTCTTTGTTCCTAGTTATTGCGTTTTCGTGTCTATCTTGTGACTTCGATAGTATTTATTATCTACACATTGTCTAAAATAAATGAAGTTGAAATGGTATTCATAATTTGTCTCTAAGGGCCTGTTTCACAATCTCCAGTTAAGTGCCCATAGGCTATCGGCAACATATTTGACAGATAGAGTATGGAGTATTTGTCAAATATCTGTCATATATGTTGCCGATAGCCTATTGGGAACTTAACTGGAGATTCTGAAACAGGCCCTAAACGTATAACCCTTGAGGTCCCTAATTGCTCTTTCTACGATTTATTCAGTTTTTGCTAACTACACTTTATCCGAATATAATATAAGCATTAATACTCACAAAAATAGTCTAGTAAACCGCGCGTTCGCCTCGCACCGTGTGGTCCCATTCATTTCACCCGTGCGCGAAAAGTTTTTCGTGTCGTTTTGGGGAATTGCCACGTTTTTCACGTTTGCCGGCTCAAATGTGAAACTGCTTTCACAATTTTTACTATTTTAAATATCATATCGCATGAAATATTCATAAATCACACCCGCTATGAGTTCTGCACGCGACTTCGCCTGCCACTTCGTACATTGACAAAAGCTTTAGGTCAAATAAAGTTTCTTTTTAAGTCAAGCAGCATTTGAATAAGTTGGTTTTTTCTTCAGCAATCTTACTTAATACAAACTCTTTATTTAGCTTGCACTTTTATTACTAGTATGTATTGGGTGAAGACATGCAAATGAATTTAACCCATTCATCCTTAATCGATTAAGATTAATTTATAAATATAGCACGATATATCTTGATACCTTTTAATTACTTTTTTATTTCTAAGAATCCTACTTTTATTATAAATGCGAAAGTTTGTAAGTATGGGTGGATGTTTGTTACTCTTTCACTTAAAAATGACTGAAATTTAAATTATGAAACTTTACAATAATAAAGCTTATACATCAGAATAACACATATGCTATAATTTATCCTCGTATTCCCATGGGAACGGGAAGTAGTTTATAATAATATAATTTAAAAGTATTCAGTAAAAGAAGCCTATATGTTTCTTGACTTGATTAAAATACTAAGGTATTTTCTTAAAGATTGATATATTTTAAACAGATCCTTCCAATAAAGTTATATAAAGCGAAGAGTTTGTTTGAACGCACCATTCTCCAGAACTGTTGGTGCCATTTATTTAGGAGGGTAAAATTATTTATTATTCATTTATTTACGGTGTTCTGGCTGGGGAGATCTATGTTCGACGGAGAGAGCCTGATGATGATGATGAATGGAGTTATAGATCATTTGCTTAGGACAGCTTTATTTTAATTTTGGGTGAAACCACACACAATAACTAGTAAATTTAATATTCTAGGCCAGATGCAATATTATGTTACTTTAACTAAATTCCAACATCCAAAGTTACCGGTTACTTGGGGGAATTAACTGGGTTTCCTGTTAACATAGTTTCGTACTGCGGGACCATCCTTAATATTTTTTGAGGTTTTAATTTATTATACATGGTGTGTATATTATAAAGAGTACTAGCTGTTACCCGCAACTTTGCCTGTGTTAACTAAGATTTAAAACGACACATTAGCGGGATGATATACAGCCTATAGCCTTCCTTGATAAATGGGTTATCTAGCACTGAAAGAATCATTCAAGTCCAGTAGTTACTGAGAAAAGCGCGTTCAAACAAACTCTTCAGTTTTATATGGAAGTATAAGATATTTTATATTATATTATATCGTATTCTTGCCATACGATGCGATTTTTATGTAGTTGGATAAATATAGGCCAATGAACATACTGATAAAAATAGTTGCGGAACCCAAAAAACAAATGTGCAAAAATATTTTCCCCCAAACCAAACAAGATTGTAACCGATAAGAAATTTGTAAAATGTGCATTTGATGACAGGGCCATTCGTCATGGCTTTTGGCAGGATTTGGCTCTGGTTGTTTATAATTGAATCCTCATATCCGCTAGATGGGCGGCTAGGGCGGCTTGGGCGGCTCAGGCGGCTTGGGCGGCTGGGCGGATGGGCGGCGATCCAACATGGCCGCCGGAAATTGTCATTGCTGTGTATTTAATGAATGGAGATGAAAAAACCCGGTTTATGTTTTATGGTTTTTTATTATTTTGTGTAAAGCTTGCTGCTATCAATTAATGGTGGATTTTAGTTATTAAAGTAAAAACTCGTGATTTTAGCCGATAATTATCTATGCTGATATTATTGTAAAGGTGAAAAAATCAATCTGCTATCTGATTGTTACAAATTAACCTAAAATGGATTTTAGAAACTCTGTTTTCGTTAATATGCTACGTTAACACTGATTGACGTGCTATAGATATAGTTATCATCAGCCAGGATACGGTTGTGGATCTAAGTTAGCGCAGGCGAAGCTGCAGCCAACAGCTAGTCTCGTATGAGTAGTGGGTAAGGGCTGTTTTGCAAAGGGTTCCTTTTATGAATAAATAAGGTTTCCTTTATGATAAACATTGTAGTTGTCATGTATCACATGTATATTTCAATCATATGCTATATCTTCCTACGTCACAAAGTATGAGCGATGATGGTCCAGTGGTGGGTGGACTCGGCCTCTTATGCGAGAGGTTCCGGGTTCAATCCGGACCCGTCCGTGTGTGCCTTGAAATGGGTTTTTCTAAAATTTCTAAGTGCACCCCAAACACGAGACCATCGTTCGCTGACCGGTGAAGGAAAACGTGAGGAAACCTGCATGCCTGATGAGATTGAAAGTCTTTGAAGGTATGTGAAGTTCACCAACCCGCATTGGGCCAGCGCATCGATGAATTTTGGCCCATTACCCTCCTCGCCTGATTTCGAGGAGGAGACCCGTGCCCAGCAGTGGGACATATAAGTAAAGTATGTTTGTTATCATGATCATCCGGTGCCCCTCCATTGTCGGCCAGCAATCTCTTTGAACGTACGGTCTGTTGAAGGTATTACTCTCGTGGTGATATGGACACGGGTGTTGCGCTCCTGTCTGCACGACCAGACTTCTTCATCCGTGATTCAGCTTAGCATCGTCATTTAAAACTTACAATATATTTTTGATGTATTAATAAAGTCAGTGTTTAAACAGCACTCATTGGGTTTGGTTATTTATCATCCCTATTATAAACTGTAGCGACACTACCGATTTTTTGGTCCTTCGAGCCGGATGTATTTTGGAGTGAAGGGCTGAACAGACAGTGTAAGCATATGAAGAGGTTGTTTATGTTAACGGGCGACGCTGACCACGTATCATTGCGTGGCTCGTCCGTCCGTTTGCCTATCTAACTACCATATTTTTTTTACTATTATAATTTTAACCAATAATCTCTTGAACGAAGCAGAACATAGCAGTATTTTTGTTAGACTCAGGACCTGTTTCAGAATCTCCAGATAAGTTCCGAATAGGCTATCGGCAACATATTTGTCAGATACTTGACAGCCTATTCGGAACTTATCTGGAGATTGTGAAACAGGCCCTTAACGTTTGCCGCAGTTCCGCGGGACTAACTGACATATACAATCGTGTTCTGATTGATCATGATTATATCTATAGTCAAAACTAATCTAAGTGATTACAGCGCCTAATTTTCTCATCACATCAAAATACGGAACAAATAAATAGCTCTTAAAAAGCATTACAGATTCAAAACAACTACAAAATTGGGAGCCGTCTTCCGATTCTCCCTCCAACATAAATTAGCGGTATTAATTCCCGGAGTGTATCCTGAGGGAATCGCGCTCATAACATAAATGGGTACACCCGTTAAAACACTTTTACTGCGCGCTATATGCGGGTTAGTTATTGTATGTGTGTCAGGGATTTTATATATCATTAACAGCCCGTATCCGTCCCGTACACGGTGTTTTATTATGATTACATGATAAGACGACCTTCACTATTTTTAACTACATTGTAGCTTTGATGATATGTCTAAAACGTCTAATAAATCGATACTACGGGCTGCATGCACAAAAAGATGACGTCATTGTCCCGTTAAGCTCATTGTCGCGTTCCGCAAGCGAAAGCGCGGCACGAACGAGAGATAGGCATGGTCGGCTCGAGTGATCGGCTCAGTTCGGTTCGTGCTGCATGTAATGTTTGACGTTGCCCATTTTTGTAAAATGAAACATAATATAATATACGGTAGAATTGGGAACCCTCCTTCTTTTTTAAAGTCGGCTAAAAACGTGAATCGATCACACAGTTAATGGTCGGCCGACATTTTTGAACCTTAATGGCTTATCGGCCATCCGTTCACATGACCAGCCTTATAGCCTATTAACTAAAATAAACGTCGATACCCTACCAACTATAGGTCTAGTCTAGATGGTAGTGATAAGCGACTTGCACAAACACAACACCAGAGGATTTAAAGCTGACATCTAGTCACAGAAAGTGCCAATTTATATTTCTTCAAGTTGGATAAGAGCAAATTTTTATTAAAATCGGTTTAGTATATAGGATAAATCACGTGCCAAGATTTTTATTTGTGATAGTAAAGTTTGTCTCGCCGTTTATCAACATTTACTGAAATAAATCAAAAAGAGATTTTAAGTCGTCCCTAAGTGGAGAAATGTAATATAAAAGGGTTATTTTGAAATTACGTCCTCCGGGAGCTCGCAGACTCTTACTTTTAATTTATTTTTAATATAATAAAAATACGAGTGGCTAGGGATCGGCCATCTTGCCTTTTATTCAAAAACCCTATTTTAATATCCAACTTAAAAAATTGAATGTCTTGCGTTAGACCGCTCTGCGTTTCTGTTTACGGCCAAATGGTGAACCGATTTGGATAAGGTTTTTTGTAGGATACCATTACGACCTGATAATGACGACGGCATTCATTATATTGACTAGCCTTGCTTTACAAAGTAAAAGAGTTTATAAAATATACCACTCCTTGGAAACAGGGCTCTCATACATGCATTTTAAGATAACATGTAAAATTTGTAATAGAATATTTGGAAAGGTTTGAGTTTGTCTCGTGTTTCAGTGGAATGGAATTCAGTGGAATTACCTTGGAACTGGTGGTAGATTCAATTGATGATCAAAAAGTTTCTTTGGTGATACTATTTTGGAAGAAAAAATGATTTAATTTGATATATAATGGTGCATCATTGTTTTAAATCTGTGTATCACTGTTTTGCAACATTAAATTCATCTAGGCTTCAACACTTGGGTGTCGTTGAAACAACAGCAACACATGTTGAAAAAACAGCAACAAATTTAAAGTGACAAAAAAAAATATACGTGCAGATTGTAATAATTCGTCGGCTACTATAAATAATGCCTTGGCGTCGTTTATCGTATATAGAATGGCTTTAGTTTTCAACCTTTTATCAACCTATTTCTTCCAATCTTTTTTTCTCTCTTACGCCGGGAAATGCACCGACTATTCTATTAATTTTTATGTCTACTGTTATTATTACTAGAATATCTACTATGTAGTTGCCTGGTTAACAAATGCCTTTATTTATTATCCTAATGATGATTAGAATGAATTGAATAGAAATTCAAGATCTAATAAAATCTGACCCCAGGTCGCTACATTCAGTCGAACCATACATACCTTCGGTCGATCCATAGTCGATACATACCCCAGGGATCGATCTTAGGCCCGCTGCTATTTTTATGTTACATAAATGATATGCAAGACGTCATAAAACACAAAATCATATTGTTTGCTGAAGACACAATAATCCTAGCAACAAATAAATCTAAAGCAAATTACTAAGGAGCGATTAGTGATTAAGAAAATAAACAATTCGAATTTAAATACAAAGTATCCGAAAAGTCGGGAATGTACTTAATAAACTATAAAGATCGATAAAAGTTTAATTACCCTACGACTGATTTGAACGCATGTATGTGTTCAAACATCTACAAATAACCAATACGCAACATAACACATTTAGAGTCAACTTTCACAAAGTCCCCGAGAAGCGTCCCACACTCTTATCCCGATCCCGTAGAGTAGCTATCCCAAAAACAAATTCCGGGATAATTTTGTCCGAGTGATGGATGGCACGACAAGGATACAATTTAAGAGTTTGAAAGACGGGAGAAATGATGGTAGCATTCTATAATTCACGGTGAGAAGTGACGTTATGAGGTCTTAGTTCTATTTTAATTGTACTGTCAGAGATACTTTTAACTTTATTTTATTGGGGATAGAAGTGTGGTTGCTGGGGTTCAGTCAGCCAAAATGACAAAACATTTTGTTTTATTCTTATCGGATCATTTGTAGACTGACTGTCAGTTTTTCTAAATGTTAATATATAGAGTACTATATTATAAGATACGGTATATAAAACGACCTTCACCGAGATGCTTATTAGATGAAACTTATATTATATTAAATTTAATATGTCAATAAACATGTTGCATATGGGTTGCCTAAAAAGTTTAGTCCAGGATATGATTTTCAAAATTCGTCAACCGGAATTCGGAACTGATTTTTCGCAGACAACCCTTTACCACCGTATTCATAATGAAATGTTTAATATCATTTAATTTCAATTCAATAATCAGACCGGTACAAAATGTTCTAGTATCGATTTACCTGTTTATACGTGGCAAGCCGAGAGTTGTGACCGGAAAATAATAGGCAACCTAATGTCAGCATATTCTATGGGCTTCATACTTTCAATTGGTATAGAATTTGTCAAATAATTTTTATTTTTTATTACGTTTTATATACCATATCCTATGCTATATGCCATAAGAATTGAGAAGAGCTAGATCGTCGTGAACGTTAAGTGAACATTTTAGAAGGCGTTTTTTGGCGTTAAAAAAAAAACTTTTTACGGAATCCTCTATTTGCGAGGAAGACTCGCTCTTAGCTGATTTTTGTTATATTTCGTTTGAATCTTTGAAAAAGACTTATGGATGCATTTTGCTTTGGCATCAAAGAATGTTTGTTATTAAATATTACACGCCTTAGGAGTATAATGTATTGACGAGTAAAGGCAATATAGTGTTGAAACTTTAAACGTAAAATGGCGCTTCATGCTTTAAAGCCATTAAAAACATGGGGTTATTAAGTTAAATAAACAATTCACAAAGTTTCAGTTCATAAGGAAAATAAAAATATGTTATTACAAATATTCTTATCGTGCTAAGTTTCAATTTTGATATGTGTCGTCATTAACACCATTTTTCTGATCTGATGGAGGTATGACACAGTCTTGCGGTTTTCAGTCTGTTCAAACGTAGATTTAGACATCATCATCATCGTCAGTTTTTATCTCTCCACTGCTGAACATAACAAACCAGGTAACATAACTAACTATAATAAGATAACTTTATACATAGGTTCATGAACACCACGACGACCGATCCCTTGCCAGTCGCATCCAACTCGGACTTGCCACTGCACGGAGATCGTCTTCCCATCTGGCTGATACTATAATGGAACTTAGACATACAATATTATTATGATCAGGCTTTTCCATTGCTGGTTATGAGACAGCTATTTGGTGAACGAACGCGAATATTCTAAAAGGTTCTTTTTCCTTTTTGCATGTCAAATACTATGTTTTCTTAGGTTTGGCCACTGCGAGTGTGTAATTGCGTTAGTGTTTTTGTTCGCATGTAGAACCATATTTTAGTGTTTTCCACCCAGTCCCACGGTGAGACTATGATTAGGCATGAGTCATCTGGGTCTGAGTTCAGGTCATGCCCGGTTGACTTTGAATACTTGATTTATGAAGCATTAGTTTTTTGTATGAAGTATAAAAAAATAAAGAATCAAATATTTGAGATCCTTCCCACTGCGTGGCACAGGTACTCGAAATCAGGCGAGGGGAGTGTTGCGTCACAGTTCACTGATGCGTCGGTCCAATGCGTATGGTATATTGGTAAACTTCATACACCTTCAAAGACTTTTAATACTTCACCAAGAAAGTAGTAACCCCTAACTTTTTGACCCCTAAGTTTTTTTTGTCGTTTTTCTTAGGGTATCCTGCATATCAAACGAGTTTTTTTTTTAATTTTTTTTAATTACCTACTCTTATTGACTAGTTTTTTTTGACTTATTTCAAGTGTACAAGTTGTTACCTACGAAATAAAGATATTATCGATTTGATTTGAAAGAAAATTGGAATTCCAAGGCATCGCAGGGTGTCAGGATCGAACCTACTATACCATAGTCGTTTTGTATTTAAAATATATGTCGTTAAATGTCATTTTGTATTTAATGGAATATTTTGAGTCAATAATTTTTTTTGGCTCCCAAAGGCGAACTAATAAAGTTCTCAAGTGGAAGTCCCTTTCGGAAACACGTCCACTCTCCAATTAGATGGACGGATCTGGACAAAGCCAGCCCGGGTTGGAAGCGAGTGACATGGAATCTGCCGTCTTGGCGTTCACTGAGAGAGGTCAATATCCACCCATGGACGGAAAAAGACTAATAACTATGAATCTACTGTATTTGTCTCAATACTTTGTAATAAAAATATTATTCACTTGTGGTTAGTTAAAATTCATGCAGTAGTTAATAAAATGTCTGAGTCGTGGTTTTATTGGATTTAAAAACCATCTTAAACGTATTCAGAATTTATTTTCTAATAAAAAGGGTTGTTTGTCTTATAGGATCATTAATCTATCGGCAAAGATAATAAAATTTGATATCTTAATTCCTTGTATCGTTTTTGTTAATTTAGGCGAATTGCCTTAATATATTTGAACTATTTAAACCTATGTGTTAGCAACCGTAGCGCCATCTGGCGGCTATAAGTCGGAAACGGGGAACAGGTTCCAGTTTACCTGCGCATGGCGTGACGTAGTAGTTGTTAAAGTGTGGGTAGGACGGCCGAGCGTTATGAAGGTCATTAAGTTTGCCTTTAAATAGCGGGGTATAATTATTAGAGGGGTCATTCGCGTCTGTGAGTTTGAGGAGGACGAAGCTCTGCCCGAATCGTATTGTAAGGTCACGTAAGCCATTGTTTATTTTAATGTATAAAGTGTAATAATATTGCAGTAGTTCATGTGAGTAAATGTATGGGCAGAGTGAGTAAGAATGTATCTTAAAATATGTACCTGTGAACCTTAATATTGATATTTTTATGGATAATATAATAAATGTTTATGTTTATATTTAAAACGCATTTTCACTTCTGATGTTTAAATCAGAAGTGGGATGGCGATCTCATTGCCCCACAATTTTTCTGACGTTAGTGTGAATTGTTTAATACGCGCATTAGCGCGCCAGGCTTTAGTTTATTTTTACAGACGGTGGTAAATCTTCACGACACTGTGTGGCTATAGTGTGGTTACTAAAATAATAGCTTGGATGCTGTATGATGCTGGGAGTAGCCATATACAGCGTGAACACAGCAAAAGCAGAGAGTAGATGGTCGAGATGACTCAATGCGATACAGTGTGAATGTGGTCTTGTGAATGGTTGAGTAATGGATCTAACACAGCTGGTATGTTAATCTTGTCTGATATAGCTGTTGCCAGAAAGTGTGAAAGCGATTAAATTTTTTTTTTAATAAGTGATTTGTGATTTTTAATTGGACAGTCGCGTATTTTACTTGGCTGGATAATTGTAGATATATTATTGCGTGCGTATTGCTGGAGTAATAAAACCATGTGGTAACTTAATTTCGTATAGCTTACTTTGTACAATGTGGTATTAAGGGGCTAATTTAGGTAAGAGGCAAACGAGTAATGGACAAGATGAGCAGCTTTTAGCAGTGTTAAAAGTACATGTATGAATAGTGAAATGAAGATATGATGGAAAATAATTCGAAGACATATTATATAAGAGATACTGAAGGAGAAAAATAGTTGTATGGAAAGTGGAACTTGATACATTTAAAGTGGTACAAAATGTCTTTTAATAGCAAGTGCTCTTTAGGTCAAGATAATGTATTTTATAAGAAGAGAAGAACTTGTATGTTGAATGTTCTAGTGTGAGAAAATGTTCTTTAGATGGGATTAATTACTAGATGATAGAAGACTAATTTGGTACGTTGAGTATGATAAAAGGTTCTTCAAAAGGAATTGATCACTAGTCAAGGTTAAGACTAGCTTGGTACGTTCAGTGTGATGAAAGGTTATTCAAAAGGTATTGATCACTAGAAGAAGTTAAGACTAACTTGGTACGTTCAGTATGATGACAGATTATTTAAAAGGAAGTGATGACTAGACGAGGTAAAGATGAATTTATGTTCGGTATGATGAAGTTTCGTTAAATGAAAGTGATGTTCTAGTGTGATCGAATGTCCTTGAAATGATCACCAGGTGAATAAAAGACTATTTTGGTACGTTCAAGTGTGACGAAATGTCCTTTAAAAGAAAGTTTCATTAAATTTAATGTGGTTTTGATTTAAAGTGGTTTGTTAAGGATAAATACTTTTTATTTATGAGTGGTTAAAGGAATATGAGTGTAAAAGCAGTGAGATAACGAGTCGTGTGATCAGAATAGAGGGTTTCCAATTATGTTGTTTAAGAGTTAAGAGATTTGTAATTTGATGATGACGAAAGGAACGCCGACATGTTGGGTAGCTAAAGATTGCAAGGCACGAGGTGCGTTATGTTGCTAATAAAGAGTTACTGTGACCAGTTGCGTGTGTTAGTAAGAGAGGCAACTGAAATTTTGGATTTTTAATTAGATGCTAACACTCATGATTATAGGCTTCGGGCCTACCTGAAAACGTTTTAGATAATATTAAAATAAATTGGGGTAAGACTTATAGAATATCAAATCTAAGAGGCAGTGAGATACTTATTCCCATAATGTTCAGGTAATGTTAAATGGGAATGGGAAAGTCAGGTAATACATAATTGAATGAATAATGATAAGTATAATAGTATTGTGTGGTAGATAGGCAAATAAATTGTTCAAAGTGTCATTATGTTAAAGTTACCTTTTTCTTTTTTTTGTTATATTTTTCTTTATCTTATTGGCCTAACAGAAACAAACTACTAGACGTTACCTAAGACTAAAGGGACGGTGCTAAAAGTTTGGTTGGTTTTGCCTAAGCATAAAGGTGAACCGTGGCCATGTAGATAAAGATAGACTAGGGTCATGGTGGTGCTGTTTTCTTTCGTACGTTTATTGGAACCTAAGACTAAAGGTACAATAAGGTTACGCGTGCGAACGAAACTAGCTCCAGCCTAATAGAAAGTCATGGTAATCGAGACAGTTAATTTGTGTTTCTATACTAATATATTTCTTGTGTGACTAGATGTGTAGAAATGTCGTGCCTGAGGGCATGCACGATGCAGGGTGGCCGTGTTAGCAACCGTAGCGCCATCTGGCGGCTATAAGTCGGAAACGGGGAACAGGTTCCAGTTTACCTGCGCATGGCGTGACGTAGTAGTTGTTAAAGTGTGGGTAGGACGGCCGAGCGTTATGAAGGTCATTAAGTTTGCCTTTAAATAGCGGGGTATAATTATTAGAGGGGTCATTCGCGTCTGTGAGTTTGAGGAGGACGAAGCTCTGCCCGAATCGTATTGTAAGGTCACGTAAGCCATTGTTTATTTTAATGTATAAAGTGTAATAATATTGCAGTAGTTCATGTGAGTAAATGTATGGGCAGAGTGAGTAAGAATGTATCTTAAAATATGTACCTGTGAACCTTAATATTGATATTTTTATGGATAATATAATAAATGTTTATGTTTATATTTAAAACGCATTTTCACTTCTGATGTTTAAATATGTTATTTTAGATTAAATATATATAATGAATAAACACATCGTTACTTTTGACGCGACAACGTCTTATAATTCGATGGAACCGGCTGCACGCACGAAACAACATGCCTCATGCGGCGTTACCTCGCTCTGAGGCGTTCCATTTAAGGCTTGAAGTGCAAGCGAGAGCGCGGAACGAGCGACAAAAAGGCACAATCGACCCATCAGTATTTTCTTATGACGTCACGTTCAACTATTGTCAGTAAACCGTCTTTACAGACAACCGACTTTTTTGTCTACAATAAGCTCCTATCCTATAAGGGACTAGAATTAGCTTGGATATATAGTTATGTCAATAACCAATTAGGAGCGTTTTCATTGCATACAGCTTACTTCCGATATGAATATGACACATCATAGTAAGCTTACTTTATATCCACTTAAAAAACCATAACCTAAAATTACCGCTAGCGCCTTATTACCGAAATATTTACAAACAAAGGAATTATTTAAAGCGCATAGTCATATTGATATTAAAGTCCTTACCATGAGCTTCCCGTTAATCACTTGCCAATGACTCATCGGCGGTTCGTTTTTAACTACAAAGTGTGACCCGATTCCTCACAACTGACTCATCGATGTAACTCCGTAATAGGTGTGCGGTAATATTTTACTATACTAAAAATCACTTCGGTTAACCGAATTTTAGCTGTATTGTTAGATACCTAGAGTTCAAAATGAACTAAAACTGGTGGGATAATAAGGATCGGTGGCTTTTGAAATTTCTTTTGATCAGGCAATAAATTCGTTAGACGTTGCGATTCCATCGAGATGGACAAAACAATGTGTTAATAGAGTTTTATTTACATTTGGGATGCTCTATTTGTAATGAATTTAAAGTATCTATTAATTGTAGACATTTTTTGGTTTGAATGTAAACAGACTGAAACGGAATTGGTTAGAATGGCGCTTTGTTGAATGGTTTAGAGAAGATTTTATTGATGTTTATAATAAGTAAACTGCCTAACACCTGTTGGGAAGTGGATAGCATCGCAAATGAAAATAAATTTGTTCCTAGAAAAGAAAAATATGCCCTGTTTAGTCAGTAGGATTCCTTATCCATATCACTGCCCTTTGGATCAGATGTACCTTTTTCTGTAAAATGAAATCCTCATTATAAAATTAAAAATATTTAAAATCATCCTAATACATACCAATACCAATACATAATATTGTGATGCGCAATATCTTACTTCTTATTATAGTTTTACTAATATTATAAACATGAATGGTTGTAAGTATGGATGTTTGTTACTCTTTCACGTAAAAACTACTGAATGGATTTTAATGAAACTTTACCATAATATAGCTTATATACCAGAATAACACATAGGCTATAATTTATCCCCGTACTCCCACCGGAATGAGAGTACGCAGGTGAAACCGCGGGCCGCTGCTAGTCTGTAATAATCGTTTCTTGAGTATTGTCTAATACATTGTAACCCTCGTCCTTCACTTTTAAAAATAAGTCCTGACTTCGACGCTAACATGACACATTCCTGTGACGTGGAATTGATGAAGCCGCGTCATATTTGTCTAAACATGAATTAGTGACAATGGGAATATGACTGCTTAGTCCCGTATGATGATGTATGATCGAAAGGAATTCAAAATACACTCATTTTTAATGATTCGTGTTTTGTTTGGAATCATATAGAGCTGAACTAACACCCGTGTTTAGGTACGAAGCGTAGGTTCTTGGCTAAGTAATAAAACAATATTATGCGATAATAAGAACGCTTCTATCTATGCGCTTCTGGTGTCAATAGTCAGGTTTTATATGGGTTTGACAGACGCACAGATTTCACTTAAGTATTGTCTATGAATTGGATTGATTGACCCTATGCGTTCGGGAGTACTGTCACACCTCATAGTATTGTGAGTGATTACGGGTGTGTCTGTATCTAGTTAATTAGAGCTACTTACATCTTGAGGCTTTGAACATTACGGTAACCAGTATTCAGTACAATTATCTTCCCTTATCTAATTTCATTTTATCGAGATCTAATTACAATAATTAATTTGAATTGCATTGTATTGTGACAAAGCTTATGTCAGATACTAATCATGTAATTTATGTAATGTAATGATTCTATGTATATAATACTATGTATATGTTTATCAAATTATGAAGATTTTGAAGAGAAAGCTTAAAGAAGCTTTCAGCTAAAAAGCTGCGACGACTTTTTGGTGGGGGAAAATCTTAAAGGTCCCGTCACTGACGTTCTAAGACATAATGTCATAAACTTAAGTTACAAACATTCTCTTTTGTCACTTATATAAGTCTCAGGCTCGATGGCTGTTTTTTTATTTTACAACAACTTTTGCAAAATTGGAAACAGTCGAAATGCAGAAGCTTCGAGCCAAAACCAATCAGTTTCAGATTTATTCCGTTGCGTATACTTGCATTTGTATTCATTATACAAATTATCTGCCCTTGGTCAGATTCGAACCCGCTACGTTATTAGTCGTAGCCTGACAAGTGTATCATCTCTATATATTCCGACGAGTGTATTGCGTAAGCGCACGATTGGAGGACGAGCAACATCTGGTGTCATTAGACGCTCCCTCATCCCGACAGCCAGCAGCGATCTCTTCCAGTCGACCCCCTCGACCGCTGCTTTTGTCATTGACTAACCATCATCTGAATTTATTGATAAACTAAACTAGACTAAAATTTTGAGGCTTTCATTTTTTTGTGTATAGAAGGGCAAACGAACAGTCGATCCCCATATACATCTAAACAACCAGAAGTTATTCTTCTTTCACCCATCCGCCAGTGGGCCGCTAAAAAGTCACAAGCTGCAAGAAAGGCGACAGCATAGCTGTTATTAACACATTTATCATAACAAACAAACGCAAGCAAGGGCCAGTCGTCAATAGAACAGCTGAATTATAGAAAATCCGATCATCCGAAAAACCTTTCTTGCCTTTTAACAAGGCTTGAATTATGTCTCACTGCCGAGTTAAATGACGTTTATTTAAGTATTTCTTAACTTTAACTTATTATCAGTATCTAAATATTGTGTATAAGTGTGTTTTTTGCTAATCAGTTGCTAAGCAATTGATTAAATATCATGAGATGTTTATAAAAGTTAACGCGCAATGTATTTAAAAACGATCAAAGTTATCGTGGTATGGTAATTAGATTTACTACTCAAATAACAATGAGCTTCTTATGTTTAATATTAGACATCTTGCTGGTGCTTCAATTTGGAGATAACAGATCTAGTATGTTCAAAAACTATTTTAATCATCATCAACCTTCATCCCTCCACTACTGAACATAATCCTTTTTCAATGAACATCAAGATTTCTAATTCCTTGCCGCTCGCATTCAATACGGAGCGGCCACTTAATTGGTCAAAATGTGTTTCTCCTACAATTCAGCAAATATTATATATTACAAATGTTTCATGCAATGTCGCCATTTTGGACCTGCTCATCATCATCATTATCAACTACCCTGGTCATTTTTCTTACGGTGAACATAAGTCCTTTGTCACTAAGATTTAGCATGACAAAATATCAGCATTACCTAGTCAATAAATGTGTACTCAGCGCATGCATGCAAAAGACATCTTTAGTACACGAGGCTACTCTAGTTTAACACTAGTCCTAGATTGAAAGAGTGTGAACAGGTAAACTATAATTCAAACTCTCTGTGTCTTTCTCTCGCCTGATTTCGAGTAGAAGACACGTGCCCAGCAGTCTGATGATTACATCATCAAAGTCAAGTGAAATCTTGGTCTATTATAATAAAGAGAAGACCCAGGAAATGTCCGGAGAGTGCTCTATAGGTAGGTAGCGTCAGCAGCGGCGCTTCATAAATGGATCGGGTACCGAGCGCAAATCTAATAACGCTCAATAGATTTATTTGTCCGTCCGTTTGTAAATTAATTGTGGCGCGGGTTCGAGTCCCGTGCCCATTGTCATTATAATAAAATATTGGATTTCGATGAATTCGCCGAGCGCGGTCAAGGGGCTCCGAAGTGGGTTTTTGGAATTTGTGGTGGCTGAAGTTACGGAAGGTTCAGTTGCTATATTATAAATGTGTTGTGTTGGTACGTTACGTGGTTAGTGGGTTTAAAGCTGGGGTGATTTTTTGTATGTTTAAAACTAAGTAGTCTAGTTATACTTTCTACTAATAATATAAACGCGAAAGTTTGTATGCATGAATGTATGTTACTTTTTAACGCAAGTCTGCTGAATGAATTTTGATGAACTTGAAAATAACATAACTTACATTATTAGATTAACACAATATAAAAATTTTGTCATAATTTATTAATTTACTGTGTGAATTATTGTTTAATCCTTATTAGATATTAATAATATAATGTAAAAAAGAGTTAGTGCCATGCTGCTTTGTAGCCGAATTGGGCCGGCACGACCGGGGTGGTACCTCTCGCTCACATAATACCGGCGTAAAGTGACAGTCATGCTGTCGCGTTTTATGCAGTTTGTGAGTTACCGGTGGCCCATAGGAGGATAGGGAAAAAGAGGGTAACGTAGATACGTTACAAATGCATAACCTCTGGTTATGTGGATGTTAATAGGCGTCGATAGTCGCAAGGTTTCGACGAAAAAAGAATTTTAAAAATATAATAAATATACAGTTGTATGTCTATATATTTATTAGCTGTTACTATAAACACTCATGTCATGGGACAGTAATATGAACGGGCTTACTTGAAATAGCGATAATTTCTAGTCACCCATGGTCATAGACCTAACGGACCAGCTCCGACGACTCGGTATGTCGAGTAATTACAAGCCTATCCTCAATTCCGAAACACAGCGAGGCTGTAGCGTAAGGAATAACCTCAAATGTTATTCTCTTCTAAATGTGACTTTATGACAGTCCAAACACTGTAACCATACTCCTTAACGAACATCATCGCCATATTCCCGGACAAACCCGCGGGCGATCCAAATATAAAATTTCAATTTGTAACAAATATTGTTTGCCATCGAATTTGGTAATTCAGATTTGTTTTCGTATCGTGTTTTTAGGAATATACTAACTTTGGCCCGCAGCTTTGACAGCTTTATACAGATGAAATATTTTTAGTACTAATTAGTAGTATCGAAGAATATCTTTTTACGTCCAAAGTTATATAGATATAGATACATATATTAAGCCTCTTTTAATGAACGACGAGACGGCAGTACCGCCCACACATAACGCTGCTTCATCTAAAAACATTTAATTGAGGCGTAAAAGCCCAAAATGACATAATTAGTCCAGAAATTAGATTCGTCCAAAATTCCGGCACAGAACAAAGATAATAGCGTTTTCTTGTACGCCTTTGATGTATCATAAATAATAGATTCGCTCACTGTTTACTGGGGCTCACTTAAAACTTTATGAAATATGCAAACAAAGCTAATAATGCTTTCTTGTTATGTTAAATTTAGCATGACATATATTTTTTAGAATGAGGAAAAATGTACCGCTCGCGTCATTTTAACTTTTAAAGACATCATATCATCTTATGATTTAATTTTATTAAAGTTTAAGCTTTTATAACATGTCTTGGCGCTTAGTGAAATCCTTAGTAATATTATGAATATGAAAGTAGCGATGTTTGTTACACTTTCACGTAGGGCGAAAAGTGGTGTACAGGTACCATGTGGCTTATTATTATCAAGTCAGAAGAAGAACTAAATCACATTTGAAAAGCGACCTACCTGCTAACCGTCCGGTCTAGTTAGTACATAAGCTGACGGCTGATAACCCAAGTAATCAGGCTACTGGGTACATGACACGACGATAGCGGGTTCGAATCTCGACACGGGCGTATATGATAAATATAAATATCTGCACCGGGTCTTGAATGTATGTTCTTAAATTTATATAATTTATTTCAGTGTTAGATAGCCCATTTATTAAGGAAGGCTAAGGGGCATAGGCCATGTACCATTCCACTAAGATGCAGTTGTAAATATTAGTTAACGCAGGTGAAACTGCATGCAACATCTAGTCTTATATAAAAAGCATATAATCATCCTCACTTGTATCCCCCATCAGCTCTGAATCCCAAAAATATGTCGTAAATCGATCGTTCCGTTCCTATTTGTGTGGTATATGGGGCGGTAAAACCCGATACATGTAATTACAACAGCCACCGGCGTTATCTCAATAAAGTCGTTACTCTCAAATGGTGATACCAGTTGGTTATGCGATGTGTCAGTCACGGACAAATGGAATAAGATTTTTGGCGCGCTTCGGTAGTAAAATTGATTCATTCAATCGATTACATATTAATCATCATCAGCCTTTATCCGTCAACGATAGACGCAATGAATGGACGTTCTAAACGTCACAATGGTAGGTGGTCGACATCAGCCATAAACCTGAACTAACCCAGAAAACTGTTGTGTTAAGTCACGATGTCTTTTTTTTCTTTCTTTTACGCCGGGAATGTGGGACTCGCTGCGCCCGAAAGCTGGTAAGTGGACGCAGCTCTACCCACTAAAACCAGGCGAGTGCCACCACTGCCGCCTTTAGTGAGGTGCCTCGGATCTACAAGCAACAAGGCACCTCGACGGCCAGTCAGTCCCTCGGGAGACCGACGCCACCTCCACAGAGCGGTTGCCTTGCACCACGGAACTTAAAACTTTTCGTTTCTTTTATAACTTTCTGATTGTAGCCGTCACGGCTCGTCGCGGCCGCCATTTTATTTTTAAAAGTCAAACGAGTCGTGATTAAAAAATGTGTACCTACTTAAACATAATCATGAGCGACTAAAGAAATAAGTTGAAACGGTTCAGTGAGGGTTGATTTGAATGTAATTCGGGATGAGAACATTCCTTGTGGCTAATATTTGTTACATCATCATCATTATCAACTTGTACCCGTCTACTGCTGGATATCCCGTCATCCTGCTTATTTATTCTGTATGACAGCATTGCTGTGTTTCCGTAAGTCCAGGACTGATTGTGAATACTTGTACTGAGAGTTACCATCTGATATCCAAAGATAGCATCAATAGAATAAAACAGATAGTCAGCTTACTAGCTGATCAGTCTTATGGTTATAATATTAACGTCGTGGTACCTCTACACCTCTTCATCCGTCAAAGTTCTTCATGTTTCGGAGAAAAGAGCAGTGCCGCCAGTGTGATTACTGACATTGTTTTTGATTACAGCACTTACCATCCGGTGAAGGAAAACATCGTTAGGAAACCTTCATGCCTGATGAGATTGAAAGTCTTTGAAGGTATGTGAAGTTCATTAAAGCGCACTGGGCCAAAGCATTGATGAACTATGACCCATTATCCTCCTCGCCTGGACCCGTGCCCAGCAGTGGGACATAAAGGCTTCACTTTTTTTTTAGTTACTATCAGCCGGCTTATTTGATATTCAAGTACCACAGTTCATCTTCATCAATCGAAACTTCCACTGCAACCCCTACGAGCTACCTTCAGCTTCTTGAAGAGAAACTGAATAGCCCAAGGTACTTAATCCTACCTTCATAATCATCATCATCACCATCAACCAATTAACGCCAAGACAACCGATTTCTTAACCCTCGCGTTCAACATGGACCGGCCACTGATCCCACCATAGTAGTAAGTATGAGAGGATATTAATCATCATAACCGCTCGCTCACCCCGGTGAGCCAGGTTCGGCAACTATCGGAGGCAGTAATTACCTGGCTGGAGGGAGCAGTAAAGAGCACACGCGCCCAAACTTGTACGCCACAAACTTCTGTCGTGTGCAACAAGACATAGGCGACGGCGATTCGTAATATGCTGGATAAAACCGATTAATTAATTTTAGGTTGTATGTTAGTATTAAAGTCTTCTGATATTTAAGGCATTTATAAGGCCTGCATAAGGCCAAGGCCATATATAAGGCCAAGAAATCTCAAGCATAACTACTTTTTGTATATTATAATTTTCAGATAATTTTATTCAAAAAATGAAGTGTCCAATTATTTCAAACCGAAGATAAAATCTCAACGATAAGTAACTAACTCAGTGAATACCAGACCACACTTTGAGGGGATTGCTGAACTCAGGCTCCTGAACGAAAAGACGAGGTGTTACTGCAGAAACCTTAAGTAGCGTCCCGCATCCCCGTTCGTCTTTTCACCAGCTATATCCTCTCTCACCCACTCATCGGCCTCTATCTACTACACTATTATCTCGCAGACGGAGACCATCTTTGTCCAGAACTCTTCATCAGCATCCCTGTGAGGTACTAGCGCCTAATTCCAACGGCATCCACGCGCTGGCTTGAGTCCAATCAAATCGTCCATCGCTCATCACTCGCGCCAGCCGTCGCGCACGTATCGCTTAAGGTAATATGAAAATTGTTGAAGTAATTAGTGAGGCCGTGGTAACCCAACGTATTACTACTGATCATCCGATCGGGACCCGGGAGCTTGGGGCACGTAGGTATAAAACTTTATTCATTATTATAGAGCGAAGGTGGCTTCCTCGAAAGAAGGCGAGGAGGGTTTGGGGCTTATATATTTGCATATTTAGATGTTTGCACATACCATCTCGGTCAGAGTTCTCCTTTTAAGGTTTTCACATGCCACATTGGTACCCCCTCGACTAAACACCAACTCGCCTCCTTTTGGACAGCCATCATCATTTTACACCCCTGCACACCATGCTAGCTGGGTGCGGACTGATCAAGTATTTCGACCAGCCTCAAAGCACCGAGGCCCAGAGGCAATCTCAGACTCACCGCAGCCCGGGTAAGCAGCAAGCATAGTTCCGATCACTGGATCTCCCTGGCAGTGGTTATTCAAGCAAAAGGCTCAAGATTCGACCCCCTGTCTTTTTGAGCGGAATGGCGGACCAATTAGCGCCATGATCCTGAATCACGCTATCGATATTTTCACAACTCGTAAGTACCTATATGAAGGGAATTATAAACGGACGTCTCTCATATGTCATGAGGTTTTGTAGGATATAGTTTCTCGATGCCATTGCAGAATTCGGGTGGTAAGCTTCTCAGCTATAAGAACAAAAAGTCTTTAAAATGAATCCTGCTATCCTCATATTGTGCAGATATGCAATATTCCTCACGATGTTTTCCTTGAGAACGGATAGAAAGTTAAGAAATTAGAAATTGTGTACACATCCATGCCCCAGAGTCCAGACATCACACTACTTTGCACTTGGCGGGATTAAAACGGCTATTTTTTAAGTAATACTTGTTTAAGCGCGACTAGACAGTAACTCAATTTTTATTCTGACGGAAGTAGCTTAGTATTTTATATTCAACTTTGTTAACTTGCATTGGCAATAGCATTCACTTTAAGTCGGTATTATGTGAGCGAGATGTACTATTCCGGTCGTACCGGCCCAATTCAGCAGCCAGGTAGCATGGCACTACCTCTTTATAACGCAAGTTACAGTACCAACAAATGGCAATGTTCATAATAAATTAGTATTTTTTTTTTAATGAAGGTTTTGTCTTGAGACACGTCACCCTTATAATGAAACTCAATTATTACATTTATTATATTTTTTTTGTGTTTGCAATGTAATAAATTAGTATTATTTATTTCAAATTTTTTATGAAGAAAATATTGTACGCACATGCTTTTTTACTTGGTCTGAAACGGATTCAATCGTTTGGCCGTCCTTTAAACTGGAAAAGAATCAACAAACATGAAAAATCAAGTTACCAAACAGAAACAAGGGGCATTTAAACAAGACAGGTACGGGACCCGGAGTACACTCGTGCGGAGTGGTGTAGTCGTTAGCGCGCGCCCGGGGCGGTGTCTGACGACGCCAAGACAGCCTTATAATACCCCAACCTAGCCTTCGGGACGATGAACAATGCGCGTTGACTGCCAGCTTGTAAATCTAATACGGTACAACACCGGCGATGTATGGCTCCCTGCGTTCTCCCCGGTACAGTGTAGTCGACAAGTGCTTATCGCGAATGAGTGAACAATTTCCAAGGGGCTCGTTTTATTTCGTGTGGATGCGTTTGTTAAATAAATTCTTGTTTTTGAGAAAAATTCTTATTTACCAACTCGCCGTAGTGAAGGCCATTTTGTGCACTTGCCATTATTAGGGTTCCGCATCCCGTGATGACAGAACCCTGTTATTGAGTCCGTCGGTCCCAGGGGTATTTTGAACCATGGCTGTTATTATATGTATCAGACAGATAAATTTAATTTAAATAGAAATGTGGATTACCATGCTAGGTTTTATTCCGAATGGAGATATTGTCTTTTTGTGCTTAGCGATCTTTAACTAAATGAAAAAAAAAATATCTAGGCGGATGGTTCACCATACAATACGCATAAAAGTCATGTACTTGGATAGGTAACGAAAAACGCCTCTTGAGCTCGTGAATCAGTGGTAGTAGTCATGCGAATCAATTCACCAGGTTAAGCAACGCTTGCCGAGGTGGGTCAGTTTATGAGTGTCCATCTTGACATACCGAGACTCCCCGTGCGGGACAACCCCTTTGTGGAGGTGGCGTCTTTCCCCTGGGGGACCGACTAGCCGTCTATGTGCAAAGGCGGCATTGGTGGCACTCGCCGGGTTTTAGTGGGTAGAGCTGCGTCCACTTACTATCTTTCAGGCGCAGCGAGTCCCACATACCCGCCTGGGGAGACCCACTCCCCTGCGGGATACCTCAGTGTAATTCACAAAAAAAAGTATAGCTAGCTGTGTTCTTCAGATAGGTCTTAATCGAAAGTTGTTTAGGTGCGCTAAAAGATGGCGCTAATATGTAAATATAACATATCTTAATTAATTCATTTTTAGAAAAATAATTAAGTTGTGCGTAATGTATAATGATTTACGTATAAAATTATTTAATAATAAAGTTTTGCAAAGTTTTTAATGATATTCTAACAACAAATTCCGAAATTATCAATTTGTTTACATCCACAGTTACACGTTAGGGCAAGAGATGGCGCTGGCTACACCATCGCGTTTCGTATTGTAATAATTTAAAGAACATAGTTACTGAATGTTATAAGTATGGGAAAACAAACCGGCCACCTGATGCTGAGTGGTCAGATGCGCATTAACATAGGCAAGTTCATCTCGCGAGGCAACACAATAATCAATAGTAATTTACACAATAATCAAAACTAATTGAGAAATAAAGCAAGGCTGAATGCAAAATAAATTTTAATAATATACAACCATAATACATTTAAACTGTCGGGGCTAGCTGCCCCGACAGACTTCGTTCTGCCAAAAGTTTTGATTCGATGTTACAAAAGTGAAAATTTAAGATTGTATGTATTTTTCAATGCCACTAAAAACTAAAGATAAACAATTTTGTTGAAAGAATTATTTTTTTTTGGGCGAGCCGCCTTTCAATCTTAGGGGTATACAATTAGTTTTAAACTTATTTTCAGAACTACTGACTATACATATTAAATTTCATCAAAATCGGCTAAGCCGTTTCGGAGTGACTGATTCCAAAATTGTATATAATAATGTTAGGTAGGTCAGAATCATTGCAGTTGCTTTAGTATTCAAAGTTGTTTTACGATTTTAGTGTCTAGAGATAAGAACTGTTTCGTCTATGTGGCCGAGACACGCCTACAGCTGGTTAGCAAATATTACGACATCTGCTGCGCCAAATGTTGTGCAGACGCGCGGGCAGCTGATACCTTGATATTGTGAATGAATATTGATGAATTGTTTGGACATAGTTAAATAACATTTACGTCGTAGAAAATATCAATTACAGGGATGACTTAGCGGAATTCGAATGGCGGGACAAGTCATCGCTTTTTTTTTGTTTTTTCTTTTACACCGTGAAATACACTCTCTATCTATCTCGCTGGGGAGTGGGTCTCCCCATGTGGGACTCGATGCGCCCGAAAGATGGTAAGTGGACGCAGCTCTACCCACTAAAACCCGGCGAGTGCCACCACTGCCGCCTTTGGTGAGGTGCCCCGGATCTACAAGCAACATGGCACCTCGACGGCTAGTCAGTCCCTCAGGGGACCGACGCCACCTCCACAGAGCGGTTGCCCGCACCACAGAACAACCACTCCCAAAGTCGGGACAGTACGATGAAGTGAGGTTCCCATCCTCACCCCTTGCCTCCTGCTCTTTTGTCCCCTCTTCTTATAAGAGGGATACAAAGAGCCCCCTCGGCTCTATTCGCTTCGCCCAAGGTGTCGGGGTCACCCTGGGCTACTGAGCCCCACCGCCATGACAAGGCCTGAGCCATGGTGGGGAAGTCATCGCTTGACGAGGATCTGTCCAGAGAAGGAAATGTGGTATGATAAACTTACGGTTGGTTTAAGGACCAGAAGATGGCTCGGAAGATCTTTTATGAGGACATGGAGAGAGGTTTTCTTATGCCATAAGAAGGTAAAAGAGCAGTATAGCATAGACATCTGCACAACAAGAGGTTATGCAGATCCCTTCCCTATCCCTCCGATGGGCTACTGGAAGCTCAAAGGTCGCAAGACGCGCGACAGCATAGCTGACACTCTACACCAATGTCATGTGAACGAGAAGTACCCCGTATTGCCGGTCTAATTCTACTGCAAAGCAGCTTTTATAATATTAATAATAATAATATCTATGGACGCTTTTTTACACCACCTCAATCTGGTCCCGTGCTAAGTTTCCGAAGAACTTGTGTTACGGGTACCGGACAACGGAAATACACATATTTAATACTTTTTATATTAATACATAGTTTATTATATAATACACAAATTTAATAAACATCCATGACCCAGGAACACAGATTTTTTTTGTTCCCTGGCGAGATTCGAACCCGCTACCTCCGGCTTGAGCGCCAACGCGCTAACCACTGAGCCACATAGGTCGTCTAAGATTTTAGACTACCTCTTACTCTGTTGTGTGATGTGACTCCGTAACCCAAAAAGGAATTAATTATCACATTGTTGTAAAAACTTGTACTGACCAACTGACAAAAGCATTCAACGGGCGAGAGAGCGCTATAGAAGCAACGATGAGCGACGTTGGTCCAGTGGTGGATGTACTCGGCCTCTTATGCAAGAGGATGTCCTCGGCCTCTTATGCAAGAGGTTCCAGGTTCGATCCTGGTCTCTATTAACATGAAGACGTATTCAAGTTTGTCTAAATATGAGATGACCCGGTTTTAATGGTGATATAAATTTCTTCTTTATCATGTTTTCTTGCTTTCCACTGCTTGTTATAAAAACCACGAATGACAAGACGGTTGATGTGACATCCGACGCGTAGATCGCTACAACGTTAACGTAGTATTACGGACATATTATGCGCACTGGCGATGATTATTTTTATAGTCTACTAGCAGCGCCCCGCGGTTTCGTCCGCGTAATTCCCATTGCCGTAGAAGTACGGGCATAAATTATACCCTATGTGTTATTCTGATATATAAGCTATATTATTGTAAAGTTTCGTCAAAATCCATACGTAGTACGTAGTTTTTACGTGAAAGAGTAACAAATATCCATACTTACAAACTTTCGCGCTTGTAATATTAAGTAGAAAGTTACTCCTTGTTATATAACCTATCTGTTAGTTAAAGTCATAATATGCCCAGTCATTTCTATAGACAGTCAGACAGGCGAAATTTGGAAAAAAAATTGGTGTTTGCACCGTGTATACATAATTTAAAATGATTATTTTAATATCATAGAGAGTGTCATTTGAGTTAATATGTATAAATTAATATATTCATGTTACACCTTAAAAGTGTTTGTCCCAGGATTCGAAGTCGCGACCACGTGTGACCCCGGGCCGCGTGAGTACAGCGAGGTATTTACGACCACATCACAGCTGTTCTGTGATTAACCAAATTTGTTTTCGCAATCAAAAACCTCGCGTAACGCTATACAGGCTGTTACGGAATGAAAATAGGTTATTGTACTTTAATATTATAACTATCTGTTGACGCAGCTTTGCCTTCGTTAACTAAAGATAATATATAATATATTCTATAGCCTTCCTTGATACATGGGCCATCTAGAATTGAGAGAATCATTCAAATCCGAATAAAAGTTTCTGAAACAAACAAACATTATTTTTAACTTTATATATTAATAATAGATGTCAGAGATACCTCATGGTAAGTGGTGACCGTCGCCTATAGACTGTTGTGAGAACACCCAGAACCAGCAGTGATTCATCTATGCAAAGTTTCAGGTATTGTCGACAGTTTTTATTCTGTTCGAGCTTGTTCTGTTCGACGCTGGTCCAGCGGTGGGTGGACTCGGTCTTTTATGCGAGAGGTTCTGGGTTCGATCCTGAATCCTGTATGCTTGGAAATGAGAAAAACCCATTTTTCAAAGTGCACCCTAAACGCGGGACCATGGCTCGCTCACCGGTGAAGGAAAATATCGTGAGGAAACCTGCAAGCCTGATGAGATTGAAAGTCTTTGAAGGTATGTGAAGTTCTCTAACCCGCATTGGGCCAGCGCCTCGGTGAACTATTGGCCCGTTACCCTCCTCGCCTGATTTCGAGGAGACCCGTGCCCAGCAGTGGGACATATAAGGGTAATGATATGATGATACTTTACTTTTTTTCACCAACAAGTATGTCAATTTATATCCATACCATAATATGTAATATTTGTGCCAAATGATGGTATTATTATTATCTTTGACTAGTCAGTAGTGATCTAGTCACTGTTCTACAGTACAGTTAACAGTACACTGTAGTATTATTTGATTGATTGATCGTGTTATACATGCAACAATGTAATTACTTGAGATGACATAGTCGCTAGTACGTCGCAGTCGAGTACATCTCAGCATTATTTTACAAAGTCGGTGTTTGCGACTCTAACTTCGAGTGTATTAAAAAGAGATAAAACTCTTATCCAAATCTATTATTTGTATAATTTGGACTCAGCTCTTCGTGTCGTAAAGAATTTGCCAATTCTTGACTGTAGCATTAAATATTAAGGATGTTTTTCAACAATAGACTGTACGGTACATTGTAATAAAATATAAAATCATATCCACTCATATGACTGCCTTATATTATAGAAAGTGTATGAAAACGTACTCCTCGCGATCATGATTAATGGAGCTTATAATTAATTCTTTAACACATTCTAGCTTTTAATGTAGTAATGTCTATTATAGAAAGCCTGTATTTCAACCATGAATCACTTGTGACGTATACTGTATTCATCATCATCATCACCAACAACCTTTTCCATAGATTGCTGGGCATAAATAGGCCTTCTTCAACGAATGCCAAGACGGCCGATCAGTATTTTAATCAGCCTGTACAGAGACACGTGTAAAAATCGTCTGCATAGTTTTGGTTGTCACCTGCCAATGTCAGACGGACAGGTGACGCTGGGTCGATGGCCTTAATAGCGTTACTGTCACTGGCGAGCGGCGGGATTCGAACCCGCACTCACTGGAGAGGATACCTCTTAAATACTATATTGTGAAAACTGCAGAAATATAAAGGTGTGTGTGTGATTCACACACGATAGAAGTGAAACACACGTTAAATGCTTAAATACAAGCAAGTATTAAACAGTGTGCAATATACATACACACCGACATTTGCTCTCTCGCTCTTTTGTATTTGTGTCTCTTACCTGTCGTTTTTCCGTTGCATCCGGTTTGAAATCACAACGTTAGTTACGTCATTACATCTTTTAAACGTCAGTTAAATCTACCTCCGGTTCCAAGGCGAAGGCCCACTGAGAAGAGACGACGAAACAAATTCAGAAGTACCTACTATTCAAATATGCTTTAGTAAAATCAAACTTTTTATTGAATCTAAGTCTTTAATTTGAATTGAAGTAAGTAATTTAAAAGAGGTAGTGCCATGCTGCTTTGCAGCCGAATTGGGCCGGCACGACCGGGTGGTACCTCTCGCTCACATAATACCGGCGTAAAATGGCAGATATGCTGTCGCGTTTCGTGCGGTTTGTGAGTTTCCGGTGGCCCCTTTGGGGGATAGCGAAAAGGAGGGCAACGTATCTGCATAGCCTCTGGTTATGTGGATGTTTATGGGCGTTGATAGTCGCCAAAAGGCTTCTACTGTTCGTTTAGGAGGGCTATTCTATAAGAAAAAGAAGTCAAAGTGGTACTCAAAGTCAATTG
Source organism: Lycaena phlaeas (assembly GCA_905333005.2). Lineage (NCBI taxonomy): Eukaryota > Metazoa > Arthropoda > Insecta > Lepidoptera > Lycaenidae > Lycaena > Lycaena phlaeas. The sequence continues at coordinate 738,351 of HG995182.1, forward strand.
AATCTACGTTCACTAAGGCTTATTAAACATACCGAGAGTTTTATACTTAGATAGGTATTTTGAGTGTATCCCTCCGAGACCTGGTATTAGTTCCACGAGTCCCACCTGCCGCTTAACACCCAAACCCCATCACACGTACATCAACTTAAAACTTACGCACACAATTATTCATGAAACAATTATAAACGAGAGCGGGCGTAACTTACAAGTAACTTAGATCATAGGGCGGGCACACACAGTTAACTTAGATAACGCTTGTTACCGGTAGGAGGGATAACTATGCCGCGCTTGATTGTTTCTCCCGCCAGAGAAGGGCAAGCAGTTATTTTTGGCACCGGGATGCTGTTTCAGGATCACTTATATCAGGTGGCACGTCTCCCATTTGCCTGTATAACTGTTAAAAAAAGTCCCGGAAGAAATTACAAAATAGGCTAGAAAATAATCTATTGAAAATTATGTCTGCTATTGAGCAGTGGTTTTGGGGACACCCGATATCAGTTACTGAGAGGTTACTTTTGTATTTATTATTACACGCACTAGACTGGTCTACTTTAAGCTGATGATTCTGAATGATCTCAAACTTGCGTAATTTAGAAAAACCCATTTTAAGGCACACTGGTCAGGATCGAACCCGTAACCTCTCGCATAAGAGGCCGAGTAGTTACCCACTGGACCATTTTCGCTCACTTCTCGCATAGGGTTGGTACTTTACTTTATTATACGTAATTTAGTAAAATGGGTCATGATAATGATGATGATGATATTTGGAAACAGATTAATCATCATCATCAGCACGCAACCTAGTTTTACAATTCAAATACGTAGAGACCGTGCTCTAGTCTAATATACAAATAGTTACACGGTGCACGGAAATAAATTAAGGTAATTAGCATACACAGGTGTAGACGCTTAAATGTCCTAATGTCTAGACCTAACGGGACTCTAGCCTGTGACCTATCAAACGACATTGTAACACTTTATAGGTGTTTTTAAAAAGATTATGGTATTTTAAAGTAATATTGAGCTGTTGTTGTTAGTTGGGTAGACAAGGGGGGGATTAAGGCGTGTGGTCAACGTCACCCATCCTATACTTATCCGGGCAACTCCTACATACGTCCAGACAAAAAAGTAAGGTCCTGCCTGTCCAGATTCCTGCCTTTTTCTCCTAAACATTACAACACCGGGAGATGGAAAGATAGGCGCGTGGTACAGCGTATCTGTACCATAAATCCACGTTATCGAAACGGGATGTCTACTGCTTGATCATCAGTCTATGATCATGTGCTAAATAGCCATACATGTGCGCCGGTCCTAACCCTCACGTGAATTTCTAAGCAATTAATACAAAGTTGGTAACTCGATGCTTGCAAACGCTGTAATTGTGGAGCTCTGAATGCGGCGCATAAGTGGTTCAATCGCGACATTCGTGCCTTTGAGGGCCTCACCCCATTCAGGGCCCCGCAGGCCCCCACCCGACGCTCGGGGCGACGGGGGCCCCGTTACATAAGCACAATCGCAGGATTTGATTTAGCAGAGAAAATGCTCTCATTAATATATTCGGTGTAATGCGAGCCGCGCTTGTAATGAGGCGAGGCTCTAACCAGAAGCAGTTCGGTTAAGGGAGTAGCAGGCTCTCTCCGTCGTCATCATAATTTAAAACGCAATTTTAAAACCATTCCGTGCCGCGGCTGATAAGCAGTCGAATGACATCATCGAACCACAAATCAACTTTGTTTTTTTTCGAGTACGTACGTGTTGCGAGGCAAAGGATCGGTCGTATTGGCGTTCATATTTAGATGCATATGTTTAGTGGACGGATAAAGGCTGATGATGATGTATGATGCATGCTGGTAAGATGTCCATATAGCCTCCTTGTTCAGTGGTTATCATGAGATCAGTCTTCGCGTACAGCTGAAGAGGCCTATGTAAAGCAGTGAACGGGATAAGTCTCATAAAGATGGACACGTCATGTTCTATCTAATCAGGACGTAGTCTTCTTACTTCTCTCTCTAGATCGGCGGAGTGTCAGTAACAGGAGTTCTTAAATTTCTAAAATATTTAAGAGTTGTTACGCCATAAACTTAATTTACTAACTGCAAGAGACTGTACGGAGTAATAAAGAGTAAATTTAACCTCAAAGCTGCTGCCAAGTTAAAAACCGCCTTAAAAAAGACTAAGCAAACGTCGAAGAAGGACTACTATAAGCTCTCAAGGAATTCCTTTACTCTTAACTTTACTTTACACTCTTAAAGATGTACACTCCAGACTCACTGCATATACTCTTACAAAGCTTACACAAGTTGAATACTTAAGCTTTTATAATCATGTAAAGTAGCAAGTGTGCATAAAGCTCAACATGTTAACTTTCACAAAAATTGCTAAAGCTTTAAGCTCTAGTTAGCTGTGTTTATAAAGCGCATATATTTTTAGTAAATCAGTGATAACTCTTGAACGTTGTGCAAGTCGCGTTTAGGTAGGCAAAGTGATGGTTAGTCATTAACCAGGTGGGAAGATGATCTGACCATTACCTATAGCAAATAAAAAATATTTTTTTCAGCATATATTAATTTAATAGAAAAGACACACTGACAGACAAGCCATCTATTGGCATGGCACAAAAGGGGTTAATTTAAGAACGGATGGTCGATGGGCCACTAAGGTTCAAGAGCGAAGGCCGCGTTTAGGTGGACGAAGTGTTGGTCGGCCATTAACCGGGTGGGAAGACAATCTCTGTGCAGTGGCCGGTTTGTGTTGGATGCGAATGACAAGGTATCGATCTTGGCGTTTATAAAGGGAGACCTATCTTAGGCAGCGGATGAATAAAGGCTGATGTTGATGATAACTAACAATCACTCAACGTCTACCTAGTCCAGTGGTAAATACGTGTGAACTTGTAAGAATATGTAAGTATTAAAATAAATATAATATAAACATTTATAATATAATTTATTTATACAACAGAATATATTTATACATGCACACACGCACATGCTTCATCATTATCAATCTTTCTCCGTCCACTGCAAGGCATATCGAAAAAAATATTGTTGTAATTATGTATAATTGTGTAACGCTTGGCGGGATTGAATCCTGCAACCGAAGGGAGAAAAAGTAAAGTAAAGTATCAACGCATATTATGTCCCACTGCTGGGCACAGGTCTTCTCGAAATCAGGCGAGGACGGTAATGGGCCATATTTCACCGATGCGCCGGCCCAATGCGGGTTGGTGAAATTCACATACCTTCAAAGACTTTCAATCTCATCAGGCATGTATATTTTTTTACGATGTTTTCCTTCACCGGTGAGCGATGATGAGGTGGAGATGTTCTCTTGTTTAGAGTGTACCTAAAAATTTAGAAAAAATCATCTCAAGGCATCAAAGGGGGAGATCAGGATCGAATCCGAACCCTCTCGGTAAAGAGTCCTAGGCTGTTCCCATCACCATCGCAGCTTGCAAAGGAAGAGCGGAACAACAATCAAGATTATTGTATCTTATATAGGTCAATAACATCAGGTCTGGTATGCACCACACAGACACCACGTACAGACACCTATACAGACCACCGTTATGAAACTTCATTCACAAAAATCAGCTGACGGCCGGGTGGAGCGGGAAGCGACGTTACGACATCAACACAAATGGATAATAGCATGTGTTTAAATACCAATGATATTATAAAATATAATAAATTTTACCAACATAACACTACAGTTAATTAAGGTAATAATAATAATAAAATAAACGAGATATTTGTCCGTTTGTATAATCTCTACGACTGAAGTAATTTACTGTAACAAAAATGTACTTTGTAATATTTTTACAACAGAAAAAATTAAATAGTTTTCCCTATAGAAATAATGTAATGTATGTACAATATGTAAAAATATCATAATCAAAAAGTCGCATATTTGATAAAAATGATGATTAAAGTAGTTAGATTTTTATCAATAATAAAATTATCCTTTTAAAACGAAAGTTCTATAAAGTAATTTCATTATATTCCAGTACTTTAACTTTCGTAATTATAATTTTATGTGCGTATTTTAAGCGAAATCTTGTGTTGTGATCCGGCCCTGCCGCCCCACTTGTGCACCTGTGCCAGGTGACACATCAGCTGTTAGGCCGGTTGACGCACGCGACCACGCACGCACACGCACAGCACATCACACGCACCGCACAGCACAGCACAGCACAGCATGCGCAGCAAAGAACGAGCAGTGTATCTTGTTTATGTTAGTTGATTGGCAAACTGGCAGACATGCCACCTGATGGTAGGCAGTTGGCGTCACCCATCAACATATTCCACTTTAACTGGAATAAGCCAAGGCAACTGTTTAATTGTGGCAGAAATCGTCTAACTATACAATTGCTATTTTTATCCCGTAGTGTTTGTTTTAGTTATGTGATATATTCAGTTAGAAGAAAAAATATTTAAATGTTTTCAATTAGACATAAAGTACTCATAAATGTATACTTTTATGCCACGCCGATACATACTAACATACAGATTGTATATAATATGTAGAATAATATAAAAAGGCGAAGGAAAACACCGGGAGCCTGGGCCTGATAAGATTGATAATAATAAGGCTTTGAAAGGGTGTGACGTTCACTAAAGCAGCGCATCGAATAGCTTAACACCCTCCTCGCCTGATTTCGAGGAGGTGATGCCTAGCAGTGGGGTATCTAAAATTTCACACCATTATTATATTAAAAACGTGAAATTTTGTAAGTATGGATATTTGTTACTCTTTCATGTAAAAACTACTGTATGGATTTTAATAAAACTTTACAATAATATAGCTTATACATCAGAATAACACATTGGCTATAACTTATCCCTGAACTCCTACAGAAACGGGAAGTAAGCGGGTGAAACCGCAGGGCGGTTGATGTGTGAAATTGGCCAACATCAAAACAAATCCTAATATCATTTCTTCAAATAATCCCATGTCAAAAACAGAAGGATTAAAGATAGAGGCGGTAAAGATATGTTATGGGATATCTTTGATGTGAGGATGGACCGGGATGGGAAGCGTAATTACTGGTATCTTATATAGGATGGACGAAGGTCTTCCGGGACTAGGAATGAATGACCCAGATAGCAGGCCTGTTTGGTGTTATATTTCCAAAACAATATAGCAGTGACCTTCAAGAAAAAAGTCACAGATGCCAAGATGGACCGTCAACGCTTGCAAAGTAATCGAGAATTCGCTTCGAGAATCTTCTATAAAAATATGTTATTATTTAAACTCATGAGCGACGATGGTCGATGGACATAATATATGGGTATATGTGTCCCACTTTACTTTACTTTTTTAATTTACTTATATTCGTAGACGGCTGATTATTATTGAAGTGTGTGTCTTTCTATATTAATATTACATATATTTTTTTAATTATATTATATTATTAAAGTGAGTTTGAATGTTAGAGACGTCAAACATCCAAGCATACAAAAAATCAAAACAATCAGAAGTCGATTTGTAGTCTTTAGTCAATGGCACATTCATTAATTTATCAAAAATATATTTCCAATAGAGCGACGATGGTCCAGTGGTGGATGGAGTCGGCCTCTTATGCGAGAGGTTCCGCGTTCGATCCTGACCCCCCCGCGTATGCCTTGAAATGGGTTTTTCTAAATTTGTAAGTGCACTCCAAACATGAGACCATCGTTCGCTCACCGGTGAAGGAAAACATCGTGAGGAAACCTGCATGCCTGATGAGATTTAAAGCCTTTGAAGGTATGTGAAGTTCACCAACCCGCACTGGGCCAGCGCGGTGAACTATCAGCCCATTACCTTTCTCGCCTGATTTCGAGGAGGAGACCCGTGCCCAGCAGTGGGACATAAAGGGTTGATACTTTTTTTTTACTTTTTATAATTCCAATGGGTTTAACGAATCAGTAGAGTCATTTCGGATCTTAATCAATGAAACAGAACAAACAGTTAAATTTTAATTACGCCATTTTATTATTAGTAGTATAATATTATATCAAGTAATATGCTATGGTCTTTAATGTGACACATCTATTGTGTTGTCTTAAATATTTTTCCATCACGGCTAGGGTGAGCAAAGAACAGAGATCACGTGCAAACAACAGTGACTCTCATCTCTGGTCTGCTAATCGTTAAAATGAAACCCATTTTCACATTTATATCGATATACCGGTACAGTCATTAAACTAACTTTTTATAGTTATAGGAAACATTAATTTAATAACTTAATTATATATTTCGTGATAAAATTCCATCCAAAAAATATTATAACGTGTAAATACAATGGAATAGTTATTTCGCGGTCAATGCTCTAAATGTTTTTGGCTATCGATGCGTTAAATTTAACTATTAGTTAGTTTTGAACTCTATTACCCGTGCGATAAGGGTGACGTGTTAAATGGTTAATATTTTTTACGAGATTCTGTGATTCGATTGTTTTTGGTCAGTCCATTGGAAATGCTTAATTATACAGCGGTAGGAAATGTTTGGAGTCAAATAGCGATGTTTGTACCACTCGCTAAACGCTGCTGTCGTTAGGCAGTTCCGATTCGAAAGGATCTGGTTCGTCTCCATTTTTTTTGAATTTTCCAACTTTGAAAGAAAAGCTTTATCATATTATCACTAAGGGTATATAAAAAAACGAGCATATGCTCGGTCAACCAGGTACTTAGTAATTATTAGAAGCTAAGAATCAGTTAATATGAAAACAGTTTATTTGTTGTTATATTAGGTAGAGTTTTATCAAAATATGATCAGCAGTTACCGTAAAACCAGAGTACAGCATTCATATACTGTATTTGCCCTATTCAGTGTATCCCCATGACAACATGCCCTATATTAAGATACTGTGCCTTACCGCGACACGTGCTTGATATGAGATGCGTCACAATAACTGGACAGCTAAACTGTACTTTAAACCAAGGGGATACGGGTTAAAATTACTGTGTATCGAAATATGTGTTCTATTCCCTTGGTTTAAGGGTCGAGTTTGGTGACGTGGATGGAAAATATTTCGGTGAGAACAGATGAGGAGTGACGGCGTGTGACGAGTAGGGGTGAGCTGATTAAGGAGGAGGAACAGAAGTATTATATTTTACTTCTTCATAGAAAATAGCTGGCTAAGTATAAAAAATAAACTGTAAGGAGATCGCTAAAGACAAGGCGCGGTAACGTCATCTCGTGTCGGAGGCAAAGATCCACTTCGAGTGCTGAAGCCAGAGAAATAAAGAGGTTAGTATATCCCTCAATATCTCTGGTCAAAGCTTATAATGTAATGCTGCAGATGGCTATAGCGCAATAACATTAGTGGAAATTTGTAGTGAGCATAACCCAAATTAAAAAATACTATATATAATCGACACCATCATCATCAGCTTTTATCCGTCCACTGCTGAACTATGACTATAACTGAATTATACTATGAATAATTAAAACCGTTACAAAAACTAGCTATTACACGTAGCTTCATTAACTTGATTTACAGCAGTACGGGAGCTGATGACCATTTTTTTTATATAATCGGATAAGTAGTTTTGAAGATAACCTTATACATTCAAACTAACAAACACTCTATACTTAACAACACGATAAGCGATGTCACATTACGCAGGTATTCTGTGAGCGAGAGGAACCCCGTCACGTCAGACCATTCCGGCTGCAAAGCAGCATGGCACGACCTCTTACTCATACAATTTCATCATCATCATTACTAAACATCTGTTATTTCATCAAATTTCATCACATTTTATTGCGGTGTATCAAGTTCTATATTATGACCGGCGTTTCGCATTTTGCTTTAATTTACGTGAACGTGGTTTGATTATTGTAAGAAGGTAATTATTAATTAAGTCAAACAAGCGGTAGCCCTCGTATGATAGTTTATTTCCCGAGCGAGTACAGATCGGCGGTGACGCATCCGTGAGTCAGCGTGGACTCAGGTTTGTTTACACGGCTATTTTACGCTACGACACCAGTCACAAAACACACTCCGTCAGTGTCACAGCCACCACGTCAGAACAGTGATGCCAACTGCATATTTTTTTTCCCCTAAGCCTTTTTTAAAATCCCCTAAATCCCAACCAATATACCCTATTTTTTTTAATAAATAAAAAGTCTAATTAAGAGTTCATATTTCTAAGAAATTTCTTACACTAAAAAAACCCCTTTTCTAATTTTTAAATTCTAAATTCTAGGGGGAAAACCCCCAAGTTGGCATCACTGCGTCAGAAGGAATTATTGGCGATGTAACATATCATCTGACGTCTCGTCAAAGGTCATCGTGACATCATCATTGGGCTCATCTGCTAGTAGGTCCATGCTGCTTATTGAATAACAATAACGATACGTACGGGGAATTCCGTGACAGCAAATAATTTTTTTTCGAAAGGCCTAGACTATTATGCCTTATGGCCTTTAAGCTCAATCGGTAGGTAGATGAGCAGGTAGCTCACCTACACTTTATTCGATAAGGGACGCCCCCCACCTACTCAGGAGAGAAGGAGTTTAGCTAGTCAAATTCGATACGGTCGTTCCTTAACGGATGAAGTTATACTATTAGTCGGAGGGCAAAATGTTTTTATCGTGCGACCGTTTATTAGCCAAAGGTCTAAGCATGAATCTCGACAGTCTGTCTCCAGTGATCTCTACCAGAACATGGCATGATGGTATGGTGACGGTACCACCATGAGACATTATTAATGTGTTCGTTCCCCACCTATCGTTTAACGCTAATTGGAAGTGCATTTAAGTCATTAGGGACCGAGGTGTGAAAGTACAGCTGGTGGTACGGTAACCACTATTTTGCATTTGATAGGTGGTTAGCTTGTCTTTGACTTGTCTTTAAATAATGAAATGTAATCGGTTTTATTGATTGACCTATTAGTTGAATATTCTAATATTGTATGTTAGTGAGTTGTGCTAGAATGAGTTAATGAGTTGGCTATGCTGAATCATGTGGCGCGGCGGTGGACACCGCCAGCACATCCTAGAGGTGTGCCCGAGATGGGCGGCGCTGGTTCATAAACTGACGTCTGTCATCGTAGAGGACTTGTCTTTGTCGAGCGTCATCACCGCGATGCTCGGCTCTGACGAGTCCTGGACGGCAATGGCCTCTTTCTGCGAGACAGTGATGTCCCAAAAGTCGGTTGACGAACGGGTGAGAGAGGCCGAAGACGTGACTTTCCCCCGTAGATGACGAATGGGGGTGCGTCGGAGGCGCTACTTAATATTCTTTCTTATAACACCCCTGTGCTCGTTTCGGGCTCGGGATGGATAACCGGGCCCGCTAGACACGACACCGTGGGGACTGCTTAGTAGCGTCGGGCAGTCCCTCCTGTATCTGAAGAATCTGGCCTGATCGGGACCAGTCTGTCGCTGAGGTGATCCCGTTGCCTGCGGATGAATACAAGCCACAGTTGAGCCCCCCCTCCTAACCCCCACCATTAAAACTGTGGTACTCCCATGTACGTGTACCTAATGCTAATACACATTGCATAAGTGACGTGACGTCACGAAATGACGTATCAAGCTATGGTCCACATGTGCTAACCAAATGCGGGTCGATGAACTTAACACACCCTTCTTACGTATGTTATCCACGGGGAACGAATGTCTGACCGACTGAGTACCTACTTGCTTATACTTACATCATTATCACCATCATCATCATCAGCCTTCATCCGTCCACATACATAGAGAGTAATTATATTAGATACTAGCTGTTGCCCGCAGCTTCGCCTGCGTTAACTAAGATTTACAACGGGATCTTAGTACGCAAAATAAGTAACTTTTCTGGATGATTTTTTACACCTTGTGTCCGAAAAACCCAAATATCTTACGGAACCCTATTTTTATCAGATTAAAATTTAGCCTATGTTACTCGTAGATAATGTAGCTTTCAAATGGTGAAAGAATTTTTGAAATCGGTCGAGTACTTTTTGAGCCTATTCATTACAACCAAACAAACCAAGTTTTCCTCTTTACAATATTAGTATAGATTAATTAGCAATAAAGCCGCTAATTTCGCAGGCTTTACAGGGAATGTGTGAGTGCACGCGCATGTGCAAATAGCAGCTCCCTTCGTTCTAACACTGTATATCTAGTGGGTCGGCTCGGCTTCTTAGCGATAGGGTCCGGGTTCGATCCTGACCCCCCAGTGGTGCGTTGAAATGGATTTTGAACACGACACCATGGCTGGCTCACCGGTGAAGGAAAACACCGTTAGGAAACCTGCATGCCTGATGAAATTGAAAGGTATATGAAGTTCACCAACCCGCATTGGACCAGCGCATCGTTTAACCATGGCACAATAGCCCTCGCCTGATTTCGAGGAGGAGGTGCCCAGCAGTGGGAAATAATATGTATATGAGTTTATACTTTACGCTTAAAATGTTTTAATCATTCAATACCAGGGCATATCAAACATATTTTATGTATAACGTCAAACAAAGCCTATGTATTTGTATATTATGTGTTCATATTGTTAGTATTTTACGCTAAATTATTGTTTGTTAGTGTTTTTATTATTGTTTTTTTTTTATGTACACCCTAATTATGGCTTTAAGTTTGAATTTTTATAGTATCAGTTCTGCTGGAAGAAATTCCTCTATGGAATAAGCTGTACCTTTGTACCTACTCTAAATTTTATTTTTCACAGTTAGTACAAATTCTTTTATTGTGTACATAAATTGTTAAATAAATAAATAAAATAAACTACTCGTCGCATTTATACGGTTCCTGAATTCCATATCGCCAGATTTTTTAATCTTAATCATCACTAGACTAGGTTAGCGATGCGCATATGTTCATCAGTATTATGTCATAACATCGTAGCGCTCAATATGGCTTTACAACTGTGGTCGACGTGGCTTTGAGCCCCCAATATTGATATGATGTGTATGTATGTCAATGTTAATCTAAGCACAGCGGATATTGGCCGCCGATATCCGGAGTCCCGGCTCTATAATATCTGTCTGTTTGTTTTGTTACCTCCAAAACGCTTTGACTCGTATTACTTGTTTGCGAACGTTTGTTTGCTAAATACGGCAAATGTAATTTCTAGCGTTATTCTATATTATTATGTTGGTTATTCACTATTGGCCGTACAGAACTTGGTAGCTTTGCCCTTTTTTCTGTGCAGATGTGATTTTGCGCGGCCTATAATTTATCCCAGTTATTTATCAGTACCTGGTTGGCCGAGCATTTGCTCGATACCCTAAGTGATAAAAAACGATAAAACTTTTCTTCCAAAAAAAATGATCTTAAAAAAAAGGAACATATTTGACAGCAAAATTTACGTTCGTATTCTAATCATATTTTATCGATGCCTCAAAACACGGATAAAAAAAAGTTATCTAAAAATGTAGCTAGCTAGATGAATACATATATATGTCGGAGAAGCATCAGTCCTCTCGACATCATCATCAGTGGTAGGTTTCGTGGGCGTCATGATTGGGTTAAATGCTGGCACAAAACACTATTCACTGTTCCATACAATTTATTAAATGTTTTACACAACGAATAATTACGTACAACGCTAAGCAAATGTTTTAATTAGAGCAGCGGGTTCAAGGTACCGATCTGACTTCACTACACTATCAGCACGACACACCGTTATCACAACAATCTTACAAAGAATCCCCTCAATCGCAATCGATCACCGCTTTTATATCCTCTAACACCGGACGTTCAGATGGTGCCTCGACCCCGCTCGAGGCCTACCCTCGCTCCGACTTAAAAACAATAAAGCGTCTTTTAAATAATTACTATTAAACAATATCGAATTATTACAATAGACCAATCTAACAATTTAAACAAATTCAAATTAAGATTTAACAAAGTACTTTCTACGCTAATTGATTTAGCTAGTCTACATGTAATCAGCATTCCTCCGACACGGCCATCCTGACGTTTCACACGTCCTCGTGTGATGTTGAAGGGCAAGCATCATTATTATCTGTAAACAGAAAAGAAAAAAAACGACAAAAGTGGGTTACAACGTTCGGCCACTCCTGACCAAGTAGCACATCAGTACTACTTTTTTTTTTCATTACACGTACAACAGACAACAGTACAATCATCTTTCCAAATTTAGTCAGATAAGAATCGCCTAATTCTCGATCTTAACGATTATCAAAAATGTGTGTAATAAATTGCTTCTAGGCCGTTCACAAGACTAACTCCATATTAACGAAATCGCCATCTCACTTTATATTGTCTACTTATCCACTTTACTGCTCATAGCTTATGATACCATCTCGCCTTACATTGTCTATTACGCCACTTTACCACTCATAGTTCATAAGACCATTTCGCCCTACATTGTCTACTTAGCCACTTTACCACTCATAGTTCATAAGACCACCTCACCTTACATTGTCTACTAAGCCATTTTACCACTCATAGTTCATAAGACCACCTCACCCTACATTGTCTACTTAGCCACTTTACCACTCATAGTTCATAAGAGCACCTCACCTTACATGGCCTACTTTAGCCACTTTACCGCTCATAGTTCATGAGGCCACCTAACCTTACATTGTCTACTTAGCGACTTTACCACTCAACGTTCATAAAACCACCTCAACTTACATTTGTCTACTTAGCCACTTTGCTACTCATAGTTGATAAGGCCACCTCACCTGGTATTAATCATAGGGCCACCTCGCCATTTGTGGTTCATTAGGCCACCTCGCCCATAATAACCTATAAGGCCACCTCGCCCTTTATTATTCTTAAGGCCACCTCGCCCATTATAAGGCCACCTCGCCCTTAATAACCTATAAGGCCACCTCGCCCTTTATTGTTCGTAAGGCCACCTCGCCCTTTATTTCTGTCGGCCTCCTCGCCCTTCAGACAGTTCCTCTTTGACTATCGAAGTGGTCACAAAGTGTAAACCGACAGAATTTGCTGGTTACACAACGCGCTAGCTTTTCCTTCACCTACCAGCTTTAAAAATAGAATGTAATCTTCCAAATACTTCCAAACATTACGGAGAGATTATCGTCGCCCGTACAGACTTGAATCCTCAAATACTTTGGTCAAGTTATTCAAAACCAAAATTCTATGGAACGACTCGTTGTCCAAGGGCAAGTGTAAGGCAAACGGTCGCAAGGTCGAACGCGTAGGCGAACAGTGGACAGACCTGATAAAGGCTGCACTGGGTGACACTAACCACCATAGCGCAATGTTCCCGAAATGCTGAAGATCGCAATAAGTGGAGGCGCATCGCGGAAACTAATGCAGTTCCGCCACATCATCATGGAACTACGACCACTCTGTCAAGAGTGCACAACTAGAGAGAATCTTCCAATTAGCTTACGCGAAACACTTTCTTTAGCAAGGGAAAAATCAACACCAAAATCAAACCAAAATGAAAACTGCTCACCAAATTGAGTGACAAGCTTCACGCCACATATGTTTACTCAATTCACCACGCTGGCAGAGGCAACGGGTGTTGCGCTGCTCTTGGCAGTCGGCACCATTCGTGAACACCGTGATGCTATGTGGCCATCAACGCCACACTTGTACTTCGTCATAACCAGGGCCGTATTGGATCGGTCAAAAGTTGTTTGCTGTTTATGATGCGTAAAGCTGAAACATTCATTAGATTTGTGACCAAGTTTTCCACATGCATAACATTTTATAGAAGTAAGATTTAGTCTCGGACGGTTGATATCTTGCGTAGTAGTTGCAAAACTTCTTTAAACTTTCGTTATAGCCATAAAAAAAGCCAGATATGAAAAATCGCCATAAATTCGCGTTGCATTCTAAGCGCGGGTAGTTATATCTTCAGAAAAAATATTACGTTGAAGACGTGGTTCAATTTATCTTATGTGTGCAAGTATTACTGATTACTACTATTGTCTTAAGCATCCCGACGCGACATAAGCGAAGTACCTAAATAAACGACTTGCATATGAAGCAAGACATACACTGTCTAACGGCTAACAACCAAAAATTTTTAAAACCGTCACTGTACACGATTCTAATATACCAAAAAAAAACATCTTTAAATTCTACCCACTTCATATTAAGAAAAAGCTATCTGAGAAAACTATATCGCGGCAATACCTTTCATTGCCTCACTAAATATAATGGTTAATTTACTCCCCTGTATGTCACCGTCCTGATAAGCAGAAGTCCGCCGTCGTCAGCCAAGCCTGGGCAACAGTGTCTGCGTTCTCCCGTGGGAATTCAGGCAGCATGATTTTCTCGTCTGCAGTAGCCATCGGATTACGAAGCGCTTCCACAAGTAATCGCAAGTTATTTTGCTGTGCTTCGAATAACACACGCCACTCATTGTCCGATTCAATCGACCTGTTCACATTTTGTGCCTGCACCGATCCCACTTCTGATGTCGGAGAAGCATCAGTCCTCTCGACATCATCATCAGTGGTAGGTTTCGTGGGCGTCATGATTGGGTTAAATGCTGGCACAAAACACTATTCACTGTTCCATACAATTTATTAAATGTTTTACACAACGAATAATTACGTACAACGCTAAGCAAATGTTTTAATTAGAGCAGCGGGTTCAAGGTACCGATCTGACTTCACTACACTATCAGCACGACACACCGTTATCACAACAATCTTACAAAGAATCCCCTCAATCGCAATCGATCACCGCTTTTATATCCTCTAACACCGGACGTTCAGATGGTGCCTCGACCCCGCTCGAGGCCTACCCTCGCTCCGACTTAAAAACAATAAAGCGTCTTTTAAATAATTACTATTAAACAATATCGAATTATTACAATAGACCAATCTAACAATTTAAACAAATTCAAATTAAGATTTAACAAAGTACTTTCTACGCTAATTGATTTAGCTAGTCTACATGTAATCAGCATTCCTCCGACATATATATATATATATTTTTTTTTTTTGCTCGTTTAAAGGTATAAGATATTACAAGCAATTACTCAGCTTTGCTCCTTGGGTAGGTAGGGGAAAAGGATTTCCGCTGCGTCATCAAAAAAAAAGGCTTCCCATCAAAGCGCATTAAGTAGCGCTCCTCTCTCACCCGTTCATCAGCCTTCATCACTGTCTCGCAGAAAGAGGCCATAGCCAGGACTCGTTACAGCCGACGACGCTCATAGCATGACGATGATGCTCGACTAGGATAAGTCCCCTCTGCTGACAGACATGACTCAGATCGTGACGCATCACCGCCCATCTCGGACACACCTCGAGGTGTGCTGTGCAGCGACTCCGTCATACTCAGCTATATTATTGGTCATGACGTATATTTCGTGACGGTGTGGAGGTGTGACTGTGACCGACCGTCGTCCTTTCAATCCTGTTACGGGAAGTACGCCCATCGCGTCATGTTGAGTAGGCTCCGGCCACGCTGAATGACGCAAGCCAAGTTATTACTTCACTACACGTTGAGGCTGGCCGAATCGTACGTGAACCACGTGGCTCGTGGTGGGGATGAAGACTTTATTGACCCCCAACTTGATACGAGGAATCAGCTTGAATATCCCTTAAGTTAGTTATTTTAATTAATTAAAACAAAATCTTATTTTTAACACTCGGTCATAATTATAGATTTTTTTTAATTTCAATACATAATTATAAATTTCAATGTAATGTATAATATCTTACTACTCTAATATAATATCTCAGTGATATAAACATCTTAAGCCTATTGCACTTTACTCTCTGACTAGCTCTTATCATCATGCTCATTCTTTTGCAGTCTACTTGTTATACAGGATCATTATTGTCATTTATAGGCCGTCTTCGCGATCATGAAGAAAAGCTATATCAATGAACGCCTAGATAGCCAATTCTCTCACTCTCTCTAGCTAGGGATATACATAATAATTTACACCCTTACTTATATTATAAATGTGAAAGTAGGGATATTTGTTACGCTTTAACGGAAAAACTACTCGACTGGTCATCATGAAACTGTCCTCGGAGGTACAAGAAGTAACATGGGACACATTAAAAAAGGAATTTTCTTTTCCTAACGCGGGTAAAGCCAGGGGTAAGCCAGGGTCATCCGTATGGCCAACGCGTAACGGCTGCTCTACGCCCGGTCCTTGAGCGGTGGATGCGCCGTAAGTGCAAACCCCTCACCTTCCGTCTGACGCAGGTTCTCACCGGGCACGGATGCTTTGGTGATTACTTGTGTCGGACGGCCCAAAAGGAGCTGACGACTGGATGTCACGATTGTGGCGCGGCGGTGGACTGTGCCCAGCACACCCTCGAGGTGTGCCCGAGATGGGCGGTGCTGCGTCGCGATCTGACGTCTGTCATCGGAGGGGACTTGTCTTTGCCGAGCGTCATCACCGCGATGCTTGGCTCTGACGAGTCCTAGACGGCAATGGCCTCTTTCTGCGAGACAGTGATGTCCCGGAAGGAGGCCGACGAACGGGTGAGCGAGGAGGCCGCCGACGTGGCCTCCCCCCGTAGACGATGAACGGGGGTGCGTCGGAGGCGCTACTTAATGCGCTTCCAGTAACACCCCTGTGCTCGTGTCGGGCTCGGGATGGGAACCCGGGCCCAGCTTAAGACACGACGTCCCTCAAATATAGTATAAAATATATAATAATTTTAAATGAAAAACCAAAACCGACTTCAAAACTATACCTTCAAATTATGTACAACTAAAAAATTTTAAATAATATTTAAATACTTCGAGTACTACTTTTTAAAATTAGTCATTTTGGGAGTCGGTGCCAGCCAATAAGGACAGTCTTATCACAATTCACAGCATTTGAATACATAATATTATACTCTCACATCTATTATAAATTCCTTTGCAATTATTGATTTTGTACTCATACGAGTACACCCAGTATTGAATAGATGTCTGTTAAGGTTATCTTTGCTTTGGCTGGTACCGACTCCAAAAATAACTAATTTTAAAAAGTAGTACTCGAAGTATTTAAATATTATTTAAAATTTTTTAGTTGTACATAATTTGAAACTATAGTTTTGAAGTCGGTTTTGTTTTTTCATTTAAAATTAACTTTATTTTGTACTTTTTAGTTTTAAGTATAGGGCCAGTAATGCTAGTAAACTTTCTTAGAGGGCTTACACAAATTTATCAAGGCTTAATGAAAAACAAACGAAGAAAGGATTTAAATTAACACACAGCCAAAAGCGATTTGCAAAGTTGTATGCGATACATATATTATCATCGACATCAGTCTTTCTCCATCCACTGTTGAACATAGGCCTCCCTCAATGAACGCCAATACGACCGATCAGAGAATGATGATGAGATGATGATGATAATTTTATGTTTTGCATACACAATTTTACAGAGTGCATACACAAATTAGTTAGAATTTCTGCCACAGACCGCATCCTTACAGTAAGCCGTTGAGGAATTGATCATCATATTTGGCTACGACAGTTACTTGACCACTGGACCATAAAGACGTTACGTTAGCTAAATATCCTGATGGCCTATAAAAAATTCAGCCGAGTATCGTTAATTTGCTTCTAAGAATTGAAGAGTTCCGTCACTTTATTATGGATCCCATGATCAGAACCTAACCAAGTTTTCACCAAACTATCCTTGAACTACATTCTTTCATATAAACTAATAATCATCGAAATCGGTTGGCGTGATATTCAGTTATTCATCTATTTGTCGCGTACATGCCTAATGCAAATTTATGACTTTTATGGTTTTCTCATGGATATCATCATCAAAACTGGACTAGATTAAAATGGGACCACATGGGAAGCATCAACTTTCTAATACAAAAAGAATCATCAAAATCGGTTCACCCAGTCAAAAGTTATGAGGTAACACTTATTAAAAAAAAAAAAAAAAAACCATACAGTCGAATTGATAACTCCCTTTTTTTGAAGTCGGTTAAAAAAGGGGTAACATCTAGTAATGTATATTTAATCTAAATTTAAGATTCGAACGTCCTTTGTAAGATTGAACAAACGCTTTATCTTTCTGATCGGCCAATACTGATTTTATCTGGCAATACATTAGTTAGGTCACTTAGACAACGGCCATCTCCCAGGGGAGAGGACGTACAGGGGAGGGACCAGCTTATCTATTGATGGACATGATTTCGTATTGTGATAGATCGTAAGCTTAAATTATGAATAGAAATTGGGTACACGTTACAATAGGGATGTTGACACGTTACAAATTCACGTAAAGTTATTATTGTGTTTCACATCTTAAAGACAGTATTTTAAAAGGCTACTTATTTGTCCTAAAATTTAGAAAGTTAATTTTAAAAACGTTATTTATCATGCATTATCACGTGACTGCAAACGCCAATATAAGGCGATGACGTCACTGACCAATGAACTAAGTACAAACTGTCATAATTTATAACAACGCGAACTTTTTGAACGGTGTGTGACGTAATCACGGTTACATGACAGCTTGAAGCGTTTTAGCGGCAATTTTAAAAACAATTTTTCTTTACACATATTTTTGTTAAAATTGGACATATTTCTTAAGTTTTCTTTCGTGTTTACCTATCTATCATATTAAATAAAATAAAAATGTCAACATCCCTATTGACGCTTCTACTCTTACTAATATTATAAATGTACGATGCAAAACAATATGTTTATGTTGGTAAATGCAAGTAGATTGGTAGCCACTTGATGGGAAGTGGCAAGATGGTCATGGCGACAACTTTTACGATCACCTGATACTAGAGAGCAGCTGCGCGTTTGTAACTCGTCCATACGTTGTCTATCCCGGACTAAGAGAAGACAAAAAGACAAAACAAGAATATATAGAGTAAAGTCACATGAAAATGTGTGTGCATTTATGGCTTGGGAAGAAAAACGTAAAGAGTATTATTTGCCAAAAACTCAAAAATCGCACAAAGACATACAAAATTCCAAATCGGTTTTGGGGCGGGAAAAAATAATATTTATGAAAACCAATTTATAACATATGGCAACCTTTGGTAATAAACCATTTCGAAGAATCGATAAAAATGAGAATAAAGACGGACAATTCGAAAATATTTTTACGATTGGACCAAAAAAACGGTATTTAATGAATGCTGCTCGAGATGGTGTTACGGGTAATTTACGGTTTTTTTGGCATTTATCGCGCCTTGTCAACCGGGATGCGTTTTACGTTTTGTGAATCATTTCCTGGTCAAAGATGATTTCAGATGCATCACTCCGAACATTTTGTTGGAGGAGTTACATATTACATATTATGTAATATGTATGTATAAAAATTTAATGATATAAAAACTGTGTCGTGAAAAAAATGTTGTAAAACTACCGCTGAATTTAAGTTAGAAAAGTGTTCAGAAATTACAGTTATTATTAATAATTTGTGATGAAAAAATATAAGTGAGCTAATTTCAAGAGTGGTTGGTGGCTACGCTAAGATAGTCTAAGTGTGAGTCGGCCAATAAAAAGGTGGAAGGCGCTGGATGCGAGTTGTAAGGAATCAAATAAAATTACAATAGGGCTAACCGTGCTCTGATTTCTAGATCATATTAAGCTATTGCATAGCTTCTATCGCGGGCCTTGAGCGCGGGGACCGAGTACAGAAATTCCGTAACGAAAATAAAACCTAACGCTCCCCACTCCGACGGGCACGGAGGTGTGACTTGAAGGCCATGCATCGTCTAACGTCGTTTCTTTTCGGCAGTCTTCGACACGGTGTTTGTGTGCTTGCAACTAGACGTATTGTACGACACTACGAAGCTCGCACGAATAACAATAAAATATAACACATGTATTGTAAAATAATAAAAATATTTTAAACAATATTAGTTAATATTGTTTAAAATATTTATATTTTTTTATTTATTTAATAAAGGAAAAAAAAATGTTTTCTTATCGGTCACCACGCTCAAAAAGTGTAACTTGAATTAATATCAAAGAAAAAGAAATACTGCATTAATAATTAAAATAAATAAATAATTATAATTGCATAAGTTGATACAAAATGCTATGCAATAGCATTACCGCGGCAGTCCCCGAGTGCCACACGTCTTTTTTTATTTGATAAATTAATTGGTGTTACGATCTAACTTCACCTCTCCGTTATATTATTTTCTGTGCAATAATAGGTATAAACGACACATTGTATGACACGTCATGTCAGTTCTTTGGCGCGTGCTTATAATCTCGTGATATTTTACAGCCTTAAGTATTTCAGAAATGACCTCGAGTTCTGAAAGATTTTGAACTTTGTAAAAACATGACGTTATGAAATATGTGAAAACGTAGTTTTCATCATCATCATTGTACCAGGACCGGTGGGTCTCGATGAAGTCAGGCGAGAGGTAGTGCGGACTCTCACACAATACCAGCGTGAAGTGACAGTTATGCTGTCGCGTTTCGTACGGTTTGTCAGTTTCCGGTGGCCCATTGGGGGGATAGGGAAAAGGAGGGCAACGCATCTGCATAACCTCTGGTTGTGTGGAAAAGATGGGCATAGATAGTCGCCAAAAGGCTTCGACTGTTCATTTGCCCTCCTATGCTAATAAAAGGCGAGGTAGGTGTTAGGCCACAATTCATTCATTTTCTTACCTTCCCTCAGCGGTGATCAAGCGATGTGCTTATGTTTAGTATACTAATTTTAGATGCCCTACGTCGGAATCGAACCTAGGTCTCTCATTTTGTAACCCGTACTTGATCATCGTCCTCCTTATTATAGTTTTGAAATATAGTACTGTGTATTGAGTATTCAACAGATTCTCTATTACATGCTATAACCACACGAATAGATTTCACGTTGATTTCCTGAAAACCCCCTTAATTTAAACCCCCTTCCCAATATCACCCCCTTAGCACCCCCCTGTCAACAAACATCGCTAATCGGATTACAGTCATCAAACATAATTAATGTCTTGGTTCATAATTAGAATACCGATGATTTGTTGATGACATACAATCAGTAATTAAATCATTACATGTAATAATAGCTATAGACTGACTGGGGCTAGGTGCGGGTTCACATCCTGGTGAGAATCCCAATGAAAGTATATTTGAAACATTACATCATAGATAAAAGTCAATGACAATGTAAGTCTTTTTTTTGTGTGATAAATATCCGCCATCTTGGCGTTCATGGGCGCCGTGTCCGAGTGAACAGTGAATACATGACTGATGATGATGATGATGATGATGATGACACAGTATATCTATTCATTATTGTATATTTTGACCAACGAGTAATTAACTGATAAAATTGTCAAGTGATTACTGTAGCTCACGGGTTTGCTGCCCACGTATTTACAAACTTTACTATGATGTGTCACAGTACTCTCGAACGCATAGGGTCATTCAAACCAATTCATAGACAATACTCTAATGAAATCCGCCACTGTGCGTTTGTCAAACCCATATAAAACCCGACTGTTGCCACCAGGAGCGCATAGATAGAAGCGTTCTTTGCACAGTGTTGTATCATTACTTAGGCAAGTACGCTTCTTGAATAAGGATGCTTGACATGTGGGAGATATGATGTAAAGCTCTAAAGAGATCTCCGACCTAGCAAGCTGGTATGCTCGGTCAGGCCGAAGCCCACTAGCTATCGTATCATGTGTTGTATATATAGCGGCCGGTCGCTGAAATTCTGATAGCGCGATTCAGGATTTTGACGCTGATTGGTCCGATACAGACATGCCTAGTAGCAAGTGGTCAACGTCACCCATTATTTAAGTAGCCTGGAATTAATCTATTCGAGGAAGGAATACTACTTAGTCACAAAACACGGAAAAAATTGTGAAAATCCCTTATCCGTTGAAGGGCGCCTGGTGCGTTAAGGTCCGAAGGTCGGTGAGATTTAATGATAAGATCTTAATATACATTAACAGTAACCAGTTGATTATTTGTATTGTTGAGTTCATTTTGTATGTTTTCTGTACAGCAAGTAGCTTCAGTAGTTTTATTAGTAAAACCACTAGTCATATTTAGAATTCCTTTTTCTATTTCAATCTTTCACAGGTCGACCCAGCAGTGGCAGGTGTGATGATGATGAGGTACTACAAAACTGCTAAAGTGTTTCCCGGGATCATAGCCCGAGCTGATGAAAACTATCCTTCATAAAAAGCGAAATAAAAACTGCCGATATAAAACATTTTGCACGAAAAAACTCCATTAGGTATTTAAAAAGCGATGAAAGTTCATACGGTTCGACATATTCCCGGGGCGAAACGGGAACTATTCAGATTCCCGCGGGAACTATTCAGATATTCCCGCGGGAATTTTAATGTACCTTTATCTAGACAGACCTTTAAATATTATTTCACTTTGTATCGTGTTTTTATTTTTTAATTTCGATCATTGAAATGCCTTTTTGTTTTGATCCAGGCATTAGTATTATCTCAGTACAGCTTCAGTGTTTCTATTTCCTTTTATCGCTGTCTAGCTCTCTGCGGTTTTATCGGCACTAAAAATGAATAAACTCTCAATAAATAGCTCATATTTTATTTTGGGAAATAATTGTTTTAAATCATCGGATAGTTTAAGAGATCACTCTTTCAAAAAATCGTTATTATATTTTTTACAATATTATGAGTTTTATCCTAATTCTAATAATATTATTAATGCGAAAGTTTGTGAAGATATTTGTTACTCTTTCAACCAAAAACTGCTCAATGAATTTTGATGAAACTTTACAAGAATTATACATATACATGAGAATAACATATAGGCTATAATAATTTATCTTCGTACTCCCACGGGAACGGGAAGTACGCGGGTGAAACCGCGGGGCGCTGCTAGTTATATATTATAATTTGTGGGCAATGAACACCATCATCAACATTATCATCATCACCACCACCATAGAAATATAAAATGATAAAAACACATTTTAAACTGGACAAATTTGGAAATCGCGATCTTTACTTGCAATATATACAGCTGACTGAATATATGTGAGCAATCACACAGTGTTAACGCAGTCCTACTGAAACTTGAAAGATCCTGCAAATATATTCTACTGATGAAATAAAAGTAGCTGTGACGGGATTTGAACTCGCGACAGACAAACCCGGTTTATTTATAAAAATAACCTAAAAACACTGTTTTCCTCAAACAAATATGATTAATAGTATTTTTTTAAATAGATAAAAGCCTTTACAGAGACCGTAAAAAAATGTGAAATATTTTTTGTGCAACAAATCCGCTTGTCGGTAACGTTGTTGCATTTTTTTGGGGTTTTTTGGATTCCCCACTGATTTGAAATTCCGCTTGGGAACTACAATGGGGAATAAATTTAACTGTAACCACACATACATGATTTTTATTCGAAACAGGTGGGCTTTACTGAATTACGCATTTCGTAGGTTTAATATTAAGGCGAGATTGTTAAATAGTGGATAGGTTTAACAACATCCTAATAGTCTTGAAGGAGGGCGAAGGGAGATTAACAGAGTAATCTTATAAAATACATTATTTATTGACAGAGTTATTACATCGAAATAACAATCTACAATGATCATTTAATTCAAGTTTTTAAAGCTATTTATACCTAACTAGCAGTTGCCTGCAGCTTCGCCTGCGTTAACTAAGATTAACAACGGGATCTTAGTACTCAAATGTAAGTAACTTTTCTTGTTAATTTTTTACTTTTTTCAGAATATAATTTAGCCTATGTTACTCGTGGATAATGTAGCTTTCAAACGGTGAAAGAATTTTTGAAATCGGTCCAGTACTTTTTGAGCCTATTCATTACAACCAACCAAACAAACAAAGTTTGCCTCTTTATAATATTATAGTGTAGATATGTAGATTGTAGACGAAAGTGATGATGCTCCAGTGGGTGCGGGTTCAAATTCTCAAGCGAGAGGGTCCAGGTTCGATCCTGACCCCCCCATCATCTGTCGTGCCTTGAAACGGGGAAATGGGATTAAAAATCTTTAAAAGTGTGTGTAGTTCACCAACTCACATTGGGCCAGCGCTATGAACTATGGTCCGATACCTTCCTCGTCTGATTTCTAGGAGAGCCGTGCCCCGCAGTTGCTACTTTACTTTTCTGTACCTAATTGATCTATAAGGTAAGCGAAAATGACTGTTGCACAATCAACTTATTGATGCTGATGATAGCTGTTGAAGCCAAACGTGAGGGAATCGTCACACTTAACATATTGTGAGGCTGGAGCTGATCTAGATGTTCTAATTTTGCTGATTACTTCTATCTTGTTGTGAACTAGCTGTTACCCGCGGCTTCGCTCGCGTTAAATTCGGAGTAGCGCAGTTCCGTACGTATAGTAAACACAGACAGATTTTTTTTGAACTACCCTGCGATCCTATGTCATGCTGATATAGGTAAAAAATAAAAAAACATAAAATGGTTATTTAATTCTTATCAAGTGCCTAAATGCAAAATTTCATGGCGTCATCTTCTATGTATAATGACGAACTTCCATACAAACTTTCATCCCCTATTTAAACCCCCCTAAGCTTTTTTTCGCAACAAAATAGCCTATGTCCTTTCCTAAGGTCTAATCTATCTCTGTTCCAAACTTCATCAAAATAGATTCAGCGGTTTAGGCGTGAAAGCGTAACAGACAGACAGAGTTACTTTCGCATTTATAATATTATAGTAAGGATTTCTATAAGAGCACCGGTGAAAATGGCTGACGAGTGACAATGCTCTAGATTGGGTTCTGCCTTTTGAGCGAATGAGCGAAATTAGTGTACACAAAACATCACATTTTCTTCTAACATTTTATAACATTCTTAATCCCTTGCCCCCTTTAAACCCCCTCTCGCATAGGTGTCGGTAACCGTCCGTAGATCAATTATACAACACACACAAACGCAAACGAAAGCTTACAAAGCTCATTGAGCTTAACCCGGCGGTTGAGCTTTTATCAAAGGGAATATTTTAAACATCGCCTTTTAAGCTTACAGCATGAAAATGTTACTATATTATGCTGATACGAATGTTGTATTTTTACTTAAGTTAAGAAAGTAATAAGTAAAAAGAGATAAGTGATGGTTAGCTTAACCCGCTGATGTATAAACGAGTTTGATTGGGAGTTATTCTATTTCCTATACTAGATCTAGCAAACAATCTCTTTCTTATCCTTCAAGACTTCTTCTTCAATAAGCTTCATATTCTCTTTCCTTTTCTCTCTCATTTTTTTTTGTGGATAGGCCTATAAGTTGTAGTCACCATCCCTAAACGTACCCTTATCTTCCCTTCCTTTGATTTTTCCGCATTTAAGTTAGCACATAAAGTTATGAGCTGCTGTTTCTACGTAGCCCTTTGAACTTGACCTGCAAGACAAGAAGAGAGACTCGACATTAAATCAACCGACGACTTAACAAAACATATCAAAGCAAAATGAAGAAAAGAAAAATTCTATCATTTTCCACACAATAAGAAAATTTTAATTAAAATCAGTGAGTAATAAATGAAACATTGAAAAAAATATTCGATGAAAGTACATTTACACTTTAAAAGTAATCAATTCTAAATACAATCTACAATTCTAATGAAATATTTAAAACAAACATCGAAAGAGTTTATTCCTATCTTTGGAACCCCGCATATATCATTCTGAATAACAAAGTGGAAGATTAAAAATATTGAAATTAATTTTTACTTTGGTACACGTAAGTTCCGTTTAAATACGAGTTTAATACCATTTGAATATGCATTACTGCACCTCCACATATCATTTTATCTGACGGTACAAGCTTAAATTTGGATTTATGTTTTCAATGCGAAATTCCGCGTTCCATAAATGCAGTGTTTATGTTTTCAGCGGAACTTTTCGCTAAGAACGGCATTAAAATAAACGTTATAGAGTTTTGCTCGTTAGTGGATGAGTTTAAGGGTCTTTTAAATGTTCCTGAACATTTTCGGCGCTTATTATTTTGAAATGTTTTACATTAGTAACTTTATATTTTGTACAAAATTTAATCTTTTTAATGTACATTTAGAAATAAAATTATACAAAGGATTTACCTTATTTTGGACGGACTTTGGTCTTTTGGTATAGTCAGTTCATGTTCGTATGTGGTTTTGGCGTTCATTGGTACAGACCATGATCTGCGGCTAGCAAAAATTACAATGAATATTATGTATAATAATATGTAGAATTTACACGATGCAGGCCTAAGACTGAATATCATAATATTAGCAACCATTAAGTTCCACTGCTGGGCAAGGGTCTCCTCCTCGAAATTTTAATTTTAAATTAGGTTCTTACGAACTTACCCCGGACTAGGCTAACGCGGTGTAATTGTTAAATAGTATTTATTTATTAATGAAATATCATATAAGGAAGGATAGAGCCAATGGAGGATATAATAATAGAAAGAGGTGAGTAGAAGCAGACAGAAGAGAACTCCACCGATCAACATCAAGAATCCCAAAAGAAGTAAGAGTAAAGATATCATAAAGCTCGCAAGGATTCGAACCCGATACCTCGTGTTACTTACGACAGAAAATATTCTCAATAAAATATAAACAAAACAAATGGTTTGGAGTGGTAACAAATATAAAAATTCTTTAAATACTTAAACATATACATAGCTGATACTTTAACATATTTTAAATATCTTCTTTAAGTAAACAATAGTTGAAACATTCATGTTTAAGATTCCTCTCGCAGTGTGCAACACTTAATAGAGAAAATAGGTATTTGTTTGATCCGGATCTCTTAGTTTAAAATATAAAACGGAAATTGTAAACTTGCTAGGAGTTATTTTAATTAATCTATACTAATATTATAAAGTGAAAGGATTTGATTGTTTGTTTGTATTGAATGGGCTCTGAAACTAATTGACCATTTTAAAAAAAATATTCACTGTTGGGAATATACACCTATAAGTGAACATAGAACATGGACATAATTTACAAAATTTTCAAAAAAGTTAGGTACCTGTTTTAAATCATAGTTGACGCAGGCGAAGCTGCGTGCAACAGCTTTTTTTTGTAAGCATAGAAGGGCATACGAATAGTCGAAGCCTTTTGGCGACTATCGACGCTCATAAGCATTCACATAACCAGAGGTTAAGCAGATACGTTGCCCTCCTTTTACCTATCCCCTCAATGGGCCACCGGAAACTCACAAACCGCAGGAAACGCGACAGCATAACTGCCATTTTACGCCGGTATTATGTGAGCGAGAGGTACCACCTGGTCGTGCCGGCCCAATTCTGCTGCGAAGCAGCATGGCACTACCTCTTTCTAAAAGCTAGTATGAAATATGTTTGTTATTAAATACTTGATTTTAGTCGGCTTAGTGAACCACCGAGTGTTGATGATGATGAAAGTGTAAACATGTAAACACCGTCTGTATTTATAGGTGGTACTTTTATGTTCATTAGATGGACAAGCGATTTGTGTGTTATGTGGTGAGCGTCGGCTATGAATGGGCGATATGCTCGGCAACTATTTCAAAAAGCGGCTAAGTGCTCGCCGTTAGTCTGAGTGACTAAGTGTGAGTCCCACATTGGTCCAGCAACCTTTCCGCGATAACTGGGATACATGCGTAAATGTATTTCCTAAGTAATAATTATTAATAATTAAAAAAACTCGCTATTGTTTTTGCGAATACAAAATTCGAATAATCTTATCGAATTAGTGTATTGCTATGCTTCCCTACCTTGTAGGTTTACTCGCTTGGAACAAAATATCATCGTCATCCTATGGAGCTTCATTTAAATATAATTTATCACGCACCTGATCTGACCTCCATAAACTACTCGCCATTCAAACCTGCATCCTTGAAAAACCTTAGAGGTGCGGGAGTTTTCCTTCTCTCTCAGTCGAGGTAAACTTCGCCAATGTTAGATTCAATTGATTTTATAGTAATAATTTAAAATTACGAGACACATGAAATTTGGTCAAAAGAATGAATCATTAAAGCACAAATACTGAACTAACTCTGATAATGTTTTGTCTGATACAAGAAAAAACCGATAACTAACTCATATATCCAGACAAAAGCATATTGGAGCTTTGAGAGCTCAATAATTTTATTTATAAATTCCACATCCTTTTAACATAATTAGTATAGAAAAAGCTCGCTCAGCAAAAACTTAATAAAAGCTGTACGTTGAAAATATTGATTAAAGCTTCGGCGGTAATGAATGAAAATAAAAAGCTCTGCCTCAGGCCGCTCTCTCCGTCGGACACGTGTTCCATTCACACACATACACATACATACGGGAATAGACAGTCTCAGTACGTATATATATTATATACAATATATTAATAATGATAAACTACGTTTTTTTCTAATACTCTCTAACTTGGAATTTGTTTTATTGTAATTTCGTGACCAGTTTTGTTACAGGCATGTACTATATTGTTGTCTCTCATCTTTATTTTAACTTAATTTACTCCAGTGCGATTTGCGTATATTATTCGCGCAATTGTCTCAGTGTGTGTTTTGTTGATAAAACATTGTAAAGAAATAGATAAATAAACTTGCTCTGTTTTGACCCTAATCTGACGATTTTGATCTTTATCAAATAAATTCTAAGGACATCCGCTTTTTATACTATAGCAAAATCCCTTAAATGAAGTATCAATAAATTATAAATTTAATCAACAGTAATTAAAAAGGTTTGTAACTAGTTAACTCATTAAAAAACTAGTAAAAGTAGCGATAAAAGTAACATATTGTTCATAGTTTACAGGCAAAACAATCTCTCACTAAACATTATAGCGAAAACATAAAATTTTAAACAACTCAAATATGTAATTTAAACATTTTACATAAAATATTTCCAACAAAATCCGTATCAAAAATATAGTTAAGATCGCAGTACCAACCAATAAATCATGACACATCAGAGCTCTTGTATGAAGCAGGGAATGCACGCGATTTGTGGAATATATGAGAGGGTAGGGATCATGTCAAATTGGTCCTTTCCAATACACTTTTATTTAAACTTGTTCAAAAATTAATATACACTTTTAGTTAGCGAGCGCTGGTTAAATATCAATTTGAAATTAGATGTACGAGATTTTTGTGATGAAATATTGTTTTTAACTTATATAACAAATTGCTTTTAATATTTATTGGTAAGGCAAACGAGAAGCCTCTTCACTTGGTGGGAAGTGGTATATTGTCACCCACGGACATAAATAATCGAGACTTAAATTGTAATTGCTACTATCCTGTGTATATTCTGAAAAAAAGGAAACGTATTGAATTCTCCCATATTGCTCCAGAAGCCTTAATTATTTCTGTCTAAGGAAATATTTAATTTTCATTACCGCTTTTTTGGCACACCATGTGTTGGATTACTATTATATTATTTACTTATTATTTTATCTATATATTACTATTATATTATTTACTTAGATTAATATACTATTAGTTGCCGAGATAATTTGGATTTACAGGTGGATCCGGAATAATGATTATTTCGCTAGTCATTACCTTCCACAGTATTATCTGTCTATTTCGCAAATTTTGGTGAAATCTGTTCATAACTTTAGGCACACAGACATACTGTTCCATTCGCATTTACAGTATGCAACGTAATCATTCCATTAAAGGGGAACTTTAAGCTTTAAGCTGCGAGCTTTCGATAAATATTAAACGTAGCGAGCTTTTGTAATGGCCTTTCACTTTATTCAAAATAAGTTAACGGTTCAAAAGAAAAGCTATTTCCGCGTAATACGCCCCAAAAATTAGCTCGCAACTTTTTGATGTACCTTTGATCGCGAAGTATTTGAAGTTAACTGGCCTTTCAATCTTAAATAGTAGATTGGAATCATGTACATTATTATGGTAGTGGTTGTGAGATGGAAAATCCATCACCAAATATTCTTCGATTTGCATATTGACTTGTTAATAGCATTACAAACGATAACGACTTGCGTAATCAATATAGACATAATCACCATCGTAATGCAATTGGTATCTTTATCTGTATCTTATCTTTTAAAATTTATTCATCATTTTTTAGGGGCTTGGCCTACCTCATAAATCCACTGCTGCAACTCCTTTAGCCAGGATCTACAGCGGTAACCACCAAATGACTTTTGACACGATCTTCGGAAGCACGGGCGATACCTTAAAACTGCCTATGGACCCGCAATGAAATTAATTAGATAAAAAAGCATATCATACGGTCGAATTGAGAAACGTCTCCTTCCTTGAAGTCGTTTAAAAGAATGAAATAATAATGTATTACAATAATATTCATAAATTCCGTAATTAATTGATAAAAATATTATTTACTTTGTATTTTATATATATATATATATATATATATATATATATATATATATATATATATATATATATATATATATATATATATATATATATATATAATACAAAGTAAATAAAAAATTTTATATACAAAGGTTAAAAACGGTGATAAATCGATCTAGCTAGGATAAGTTTTTAGAAAACTTTTTTCCGTGTTTTGAGGCATCGAAAAAATATGATTAGATTACGAACGTAAACTTATGTAACGTAACTTAATATGTCATGGTAGCTTAGTGGTGATTTTAGGCAGTTAAATCCGAACGAGCGTGGTTCGAATCTCCAGTCTGAATTTTTTTTTTCCTTTATTAAGAACTTTTTTTTAAAAATTTTTTTTTATCGTATTTTATCACTAAGGGTACCGAGCAAATGCTCGGTTAACCAGGTAATCATTCTCTATAATATTATATCCTATTTGATCGCAAGTCCACAGTCGGGGTGGGTGTAGCGGGTAGCGTGACATAGCCCCATATCTGTCCTGTCGCCCGTCGCCAGTCCCGCCTGCCCCCAACTTGTCAACTAAATATTTTGTTTTAGTTGCTTTTTCGAGGCAAAACAATTTCCTGTCGATTATATACCATGTTTATTAAGCTTTTGATGAGGTAATAGGTAATGAATTAGTAATTGTATTTATATATTTTTATATTTGCGAGTAGCAAGTTCAGCAGTGGACGGATAAAGGCTAATGATGATGATGATGATGATGATGATGATATATTTTTATGTTCTCTGGGATTTTGGCAGGTTTTGGCAGATTTCCCCACCATGGTTCAAGCCTCGTTGTGGCAGTGGGGCTCAGTAGCCTTGCCTCATTGTACTGTCCCGACGTTGGGAAGGGTTGCTCTGTGGTGCGGGGCAACCCCTCTGTGGAGGTGGCGTCGGTCCCCCGAGTAACCGACTAACCAGTGAAGTGCCCTGTTGCTTGTAGATCCGGGGCACTCCACTAAATTGCGGCATTGGTGGCACTCGCCGGGTTTTAGTGGGTAGTGCGGCGTCCATCTTTCAGGCGCAGCGAGTCCCACATACCCGCCTGGGGAGACCCACTCCCCCTCGGGAGGCATCAGCGCATTTCCCGGCGTTAAAGAAAAAAAAAAAGATGATTTGAAACACATCAGAAGGTAATACTTAGCCATATCAAACTTCTAATAATATGGTTGCCGGATAATATTTGAAAATATTTATTTCTTAGATCGTATTTTCGAACTGATACGACTTTATTTGAAAGGCAACGCAACTATTTATCTTCTGGTGCAGCGGGTGTCTGTGGATGTCGCTATCACTTAAAATCAGGTGAAAAGACTGGTCGTTTGTCCCCTCCTCTATAATAAAAAGTGTGTGTGTCAGGTCCGACGCACGACAGGAGTTTACTCCTTTATACGAACGATTATAAAATAAATGGATTAGTGAATAAGGGTGAATGCGTTTTTATGATACTTAGAGCATGTGTGATACATGCATTTTTATTAAATATACAATGAATTCGTTAAAATAATAACAAACCTATAAAAACAAGCAACAATAATTTAATGCAATAAGCTAAACAACATCTTTGAATACTGAGACAATCGGTTTGTGTTCGTGTAACGCTTCGTGTGACATCTTCGTGTAGCATCGTGTGACATCGTGTAACATCGTAGTTTGATTTAACTCCCATAGATTTTCACACCTCGGCCTTATTTAAGAAAATCGATTCTTAAGGAGTAAACTCCAAAAAACAATACACTTGAACTTAAAAATGAATGGCGAAAGGCGTGACTAAAACAAAAGTCGCTTGGAAACAGAAATCTTAGAAACTTAAAGGTGGCATTCGACAAGGTAACGTTTTAATTAGCTACCAGATCGATCATTGTTTTATTGCCATGCGAGTCTAGCAAGGACCTGACTGAGGCCTTGGCTTTATTCAGTATTAGTTTAACTTGGAAAAGTCGAGAATTGTGTTAAACTTAATGTAATCTATAGAGCAGGGACTCATAATGTAAGGTAGGGAAACTGTTGAAATAGTCCCACTGATGGATGTCAAAGAAATTTAGATTAACGTTTCTTAACACTACTACAGCTATTACAATATCATCATTATCATCATCATCAGCCTTTACCCATCCACACTGATAATGTTCTTGAAATTCTGTACTTTCGAAATAGTAACGACACATGCAGTGGCCGGTCCTAATTGTCAAGATCAACCCTGCTTTCATTGAAAGAAGCTTATTTCCAGCAGTCAAATTGTTTTTTTTTTAGGTTATTGGAGGTCAACTGTCCGCCCGAACTAGGGCTCCCCTCGTCTATTAACTGGCCTGTTGGATGGCGGTTCCCGTGCCGATGATGATGATGATATTGAAAGTCATAACGTGAATTCGAACCCCGACTCAGGTTTCCCGAAGCCAGCCAAATGCCCGCACGCTCGACCGCTCCGGTTACACAAATTCTTAGCCATGCGTCAAATTTAAGCTCATAAGCTCCACCGACTTATATCTAGTTAAACTACTATTTTAAAGTGAAACCCATGTAAATAGATTATTAAAAACCGTTCGAGTGTAACTTATGGGATTCAGTACTAAGTACTATGTTATGGGGCCGGCCCAATTGGATACCAAACAGCAAGGATCTACTTCTTACAAAATTGCGAGTGCTTTCAGCCGCTTAGTGTCTTAGCGACAGGCCGCCCCAGAAGGGCTAGACTTCTCTTAGGGTGTACTGCCAGGCTGCTACTAAGCAGTGCTCACGACGTGCCGTGTGCCAAGGTTCATATCTTGAACCCGGCTGTTACTGAAGGAGTATTAAGTAGCGCCTTCTACACACTCCCGTTAGTCGGTTGTGGGGCGAACCAGTACAGGGAGTGGATTGTAAACCATCATTTAGCTTACTATTAGATATATACTCTAAATGTACTAAATGTAATAAACATTTTTAGATTACATTAATTAGAGTAATACCATGACTTGTTTATAAAAAATATCATAGAGGGAAAGATTGATGGAAAAAGGGGAAGAGGTAGGCCGAGGAGGAGTTATATGCAACAAATAAAGGAGAAGGTACAGGTTATGTCGTATCAGGAGGTAAAGGTATTGACGGAGAGGAGGAATGAGTGGCGAATACTCCACCGACAAGAGCAAAGCTCTTAAATAGAGAGAGAGCGAGAGAGAGACAGAGTATTACCATCATCACGAGTAAGATAGACAACACCACCACGTTAAATCAGTCCGCTGATATTAGCGATACATTAATCATAAAATATGATAAATATTACTAATCATAATATCAAAATACAAAATCCATAATATAGTATTCATAAATCTGAAAATGGAATAACTGTAATCGTCACCGACCGCTATCTTTGAGCTATATGTATAATATTATGTATATCAAAATCAAAATCAAAATATCTTTATTTTGTAGGTAGCAATTGGTATGTACACTTGAAATACATCAAAAGAAGTCAATAAAAGTAAAAACCTAAAAAAACCTCGTTTGAGATACAGGATCCCCTAAGAAAAACGAGAACATAACTTGGGGGTTGCTCTTTTGTCAATAAAATAATTTATATATTTTTATACATCATGTGAAATTTTAGGAGTGAATGTCTTGTTCCCAAGGCGTTATTATCAATAATATGTATACTTTTTGAGAAAGAAAAAAAGCATGAAAATCGCGTCATCGTTACACGTTCCCAATGTGATATTTTCAGTTATAAAATTCAAATTTTATAATTTAATTCCGAGAGTTTTAATTTCTATCAAATGTCTCTATAACAACCATTTTTTGTAACAGTGGAGCAGGCAGTAATATAATGTATTCAAACACAATCTAATGAAATAACTCGTCCGACCCGACCGGGCCGGGCCGCGCTCTCAACACGAACTTTGGCCCCAGAAATGTCCTATCAATTGCTTTATTAATATTAGCTATGTCTGTAATCACTTACAACGTGCAAGTTTCGTCAGTTTGTGTGTTTGTTCGTAAAAATGTCATCACTTTTACGAATAAACGACACAAGTGAAACTTTTGTGTATGTATTGTGATATTTTCGCATGCACTTATTGCATATTATACATATAATATTTTATTGCGTGAAAATAGTTTTACCAAATAAAATGAAACGACTTTTATGGATGTTGCTTTATTTTTTTCAAGACTAACCATCATCATCAGCCTGATGATCAGCCTGAACAAAGGCCACCCTCAATGAACACTAAGACGATCGATCATATAGGAATTTATTAAATGATGTGTTAATAGTATGTAGTGTTTAATAAATACTCCAGAACTGTTACTTAATTTCGTAACAAAAGAATCATAAACGTTCTAACACTTCATCATCATCATCATCGGCATTTATCCGTCCACTGCTGAACAGGTCTCCCTTAATGAACGCCAAGACGACCGATCCCTTACCGCCCTCATCCAACACTTACATGGAAAATATTTGTTTTCATTAAAAGTACGCAATTACAGTTTCTTATATCTACAGTACTATATTTTTTAATTCTCTGTAAACTAATTTATAATTCACTCGTTGGATGTTTCGGGGAAAAGATTGGGACCGCAAACAAACTGGGGATAGCCAAACATCCCAACTATTCTTCGGGGCATAAATTAGCTTTCAAATATTAATAAGTATAGGGTCTATGCATATTCCGTGAACGCAGTGCGATTTTTATACGCATTAAGTAATACATTGTCTATATATGTCAATGAAAATAATTATGAAAACCTGCAAGTCTTTAGTGTAAAGTTTATCCTGGATCCAGCGTACAGGTGAACTTTGGCCTCCTCGCCTAATTCAAGAAGAACCATGCCAGTAAGATATAATGACTGTGATGATAATGACTTATAATTAAACAATTTTTTACATCTGAGGAAACTATTCCCTGGCCATGATTGCTAAGTGATAATGGTCCAGTGAGTAATAGGCTCAGCCTCTTAACCAAGAGAGTTTCATCCTGACCCCTCCAGTGGTGCTTGACACGAAAAACATCGTGAGGAAACCTGCATGCCCAATGAGATCAAAAGTCTTTGAAGGTATGTGAAGTTCACCAGCCCGCATTGGGCCAGCGCCTCGGTGAACTATAGCCCGACATCCCCCTCGCCTGATTTCGAGGAGGAGAAGAAGTTAAAAGTTGTTTCTTCATTATTATAGATATCTAATTAGTAATGAGATGTGGTTGCACGCATGCGCCACTTATTGAAGCCGAAATTGATTTATGGAAGAAAGAAAATAACAAGAAACACATGAACGATATTGAATTCTCAACTGTTTGGTTGTAAATTACGAATTTCAATGTATGTCAAATGTTTTCATGTTGCTAAAATGATACGTAAAGATCCAATGGGAATGAGAAATAAATGGGAAATTGTAAATGTGTTTGACGGCTTTTTATGGCTTAATAATTTCCTTCACTTCATTTTGAAGGGCTTTTATTCATACAAATAGGGTAAAAAGTAAAGGTTTTATTTATAGAAATCGCGTGCGCGTTTATTATTTGTACAACTGTCAATCGCGTGTATAACATGATATAATGTGGCGTGTTTTGAGTAATTTCTACCACTTGAAGTTATAATATAGGAAAAAGCACACAAATTATTTATCACGCGTATTATTATAGATAAACGTTACATGTATATTTGAT
Source organism: Lycaena phlaeas (assembly GCA_905333005.2). Lineage (NCBI taxonomy): Eukaryota > Metazoa > Arthropoda > Insecta > Lepidoptera > Lycaenidae > Lycaena > Lycaena phlaeas. The sequence goes on from HG995182.1 coordinate 774,150, forward strand.
GATACATAAAATGATTAAGTTGAATACTTTTAATAATTTTTTAAATGGCTATTTTTTATATGTTATTTTTACATATTTTATAATCCATTGAACACAAAATAGATAACTGTCTAAAGTAATTTTGATTCTTATCGATAAAAAATCATTATAAAAATGTATATCGTAATAATTATTTTCTTAACTTGAAATTAATATTTATGTATAAATAGAGCTTTGTTCATATCCGGTGTCTCATGACACGTTTTTTTGGATATGCATGTACTGCAATGGTATAACCGGCAGCGCTGAACCGCAGCGATTCCGCAATGGTGACATCACCCTAAGCGGCTGGAGGCGTAAAGTCTGTAATTAGGAGCAGATAGTTTGTCTTGACCGTATCAGCTATTACAGGATCAAATATTTACCGTGCTCTCTGCACACTTTTGGATTCTGTGTTGATTTTTGGTAAGTTTTTCATTCGTTTAATATTGTGTAATTTTTAATTTTATTTTTATGGCGTAGTACATATTTTCTGTGCCGTGTTGGTCCGTATTGGATGCGAGGGGAAGGGGATCGGCCGTCTTGGCGTTCATTGAGGGAGGCTTATTTTTAGCAGTGGATGGATAAAGGCTGATGATAATGAGTACATATTTTTACTAGCTTATCTATATATTCATATATCATATTGTATTCATTTTTATTGTTATAGGCCCCTATCTATCTATAGTATTATCGACTTTGAATGTCGTCTCCAATGTGTGTCCGCCTTCCAGTTCGCAGGATTGTGTCTACGATTTAGTAGCCCGTTCTTTATATAAATATTATTTATATTGTTTTCGTATACGGTCCAGCCTACCTGAACATAAAACATTTTTTGGTCCAATATTGTGCCAACAAAGTATGTTATCGAACGACAAATGATTCAACTGGCGATTTTGAAGGTAACAACGAGATGAGACTAAATTAACTGGTCAATATTTTAATTGAACTATTTTATGTACTTAGAAAAATCATTTATTGTACTTAGAAAAGGTGGTCATAAACTTTTTTATGCAAAAAATAACACTAGGATTCCCAGGAAGGGAAACAGATAAAAGAAAAAAAAAGGCAAAACTAAAAACACATTAAAAGATGAAATCACTAATAATGTAATTTCATGTTTTTTATTAGTTGATTAACTAACAGACAAAAGATGGCAGCGTGATAGTAGGTGGTTAGCGTCACCCATTAACACAAACAACTAGAACCTAGGACTAGATAAGGCTAGTCATTCAGGCGTTCCCTAAACGAAACAGCTCGGTGCGTGCAAACGCAGCCTGCACTTTTTTTATATCTATGGACGCTTTTTACACCACGTCAATCTGGTTGCGTGGTAAGTACTCGAAGAGACTTGTGCTACAGGTACCAGACAACGGAAATACATATATTTAATACTTATATTTAAGATTTTTATTATATAATACATATTATATTTAATACACATCCATGACCCAGGAACACAGAAACTTTGTTTCTGGGGATTTGGGATTTGAACCCGCTACCTCCGGCTTGAACGCCAACGCGCTAACCATTGAGCCATACAGGTCTTTTTTTTTTCGAAAGGTCTAGACTTTTAGGCCAGATGGCCTTTAAGCTCAATCGATAGTAGCCACACAGGTCGTCAAACTTCTTATGAAGTTCTTTAAAGCTAGAAATACCTATTATGGCGAATCAGGTGGTTAACGCGTATAAGCTTAAGTCCATGCAGGTGGTTCCGTAATGGATAAGGCATTCCCTTCTATAAGGAACCCTAAAATGATCGTTAAGTAATATTATGATTCACTTCAGTCTTGTAATGCGCCACGTGCGCTTGCGTCACTCGGTTGGTGTGTCATTTGTCATCCTGTTTCGTAAGCCTTGCGAGATTATGGTTTTGGGGGGTCTTGGGAATATTTGAAGTTCTGGAGGGGCTTGGGGCTTGTGGAGCTTTTGGGGTCTGTATGTTTGTGGTCGGGGATGAAAGGCAATCTTTTGACTGTAAAACTTGTTGATATGTTTTTTTTTCGAAAGAACCTATGCTGTTGGCCTTAAGGCCTTAAAGCTACATCGGACAAGTAGATGAGCATCTGCTCATCTGAGAAATTGTAGATATGTGAGACGATAATTAATGTATTTTATTACTAATCTGCTACTGTTTTTGTACTGTTTACTAGTTCATATGGAAGGGAGGAATTTTGTATTGTACGTGGATGGTAGCTACTATCATCTACACCTACAAATAGGACCTGCAGGGTTCCAAAATTACAACATCAAGATGGTCAACTAATTTACCGGTAGGAAAATGCACTGCATCTTAATTGTTTCTCTTATAAAACTAGTTTTTTAGTAGACATATCCATATTATAAATATTCACAAACAATCCTTTGAGGTGTGACAGTACTCCCGAACGCATAGGGTCATCCAAACCAGTTCATAGACAAAACTTGAATGAAATCCGCCACTGTGCGTCTGTCAAACCCATATAAAACCTGACTGTTGACATAAGCACATATTAGATAGAATCATTCTTTGCATAGTATTCTTGCATTACTTAGCCAAGTACGCCTCTTAAATACGAGTGTTAGACTGTAGAGCCACTCCTGAATTGTACAGCGAGGAGGAGCGTCTGTTGGGTAGCTCGTAAATCTCCCGATTTTAAATCCGTGTACCAAGAGTTAAGTAGGGCATGGCAGGGCTGGTTATATGCAGTATCTACTGTATGCCTTATAAAAGAGGACTTATAAGGTCCGGTTCGCATGAGCGTTAAAAAAGCGTTTGAATAAGAGTAATGAATACACAGGCATCTGTTCATATGAAAGCATTTTTAAAGCCGGGCGCTTTTTTGTCGATTGCTGTTGTTTGACAATTTTCGACGTCGAACGTTGGACGTTAGATCGAATTGAGCATGCTGAACTCGTAATTCGAGTCAACGTCGGGTTTTAACGCGACGTTTTTTAAGCGCTGGTGCGAATGGTTATAATATTATCATATTAATTATGTTATTATTACACGTGTTTACAAAATACGTGATAATATTAACAAATGGTAGTTCATGTGTTAGATAACTCCTGTTATTGTCTCTAAGAACATGTAAAGTCTAGTCTTAGTCTAAAGGTTAGGTAACTTTAGGTCCGACCCACATCAGATAGATAAGGCCATACGTGACGATAAACCTGGCCTGGCGGTATCTGGCCTGGCCACGGGTGCAAGCGGAAATATTTTATCAATTTATGATTTTTTTATTTGTTGTTAATTTTTTTATCGCTTGTAACGGTAGAGTTTTAGGCACGTGCTCGCATGGATAGGCGTACGTGCATTTATAGTGGATTTTGCTTCGAACCAGAATATCAGGATATGAAGTATATTTCAACTTTACAATAAATTGCCGAAAGTCATAAAAAATGTACACTCAACTAACGCATTTAAAACAAAATTATATGAACACTTAATTACTAATAACTTTTGAATAAATGCGTTGGGAGGGTATTTAAAACAGCAAGCTTGACATGATGAATGTATGTATAGCAATAAGTTACTTAAACATTTATTAATTGTTCTCAAATAAGTGACATGTAATTTCTTTTTGAGAAATAATGTTCTTTAAACCTAAAACCTATTTACTGACAATAACCATCTGAGATCTATTCTAATAGTAAAGTTGACGTTTTGTTGTCTTAGTTTTATTGGGCTAGTCATAGTCATGTTTATCCTGGCTATACAGGAGTTGCAGTAGTGGGAACGAGTGGTGGGACAAGCCCGACTAAAAAAAAAAGGGTTAGTAAAGTCATAGATCATTCGTTTGCAGTTTGACTATTTCCATGCTACATTAAAAGTTATATTGTATTAAGACTCAATTTGGGAAAGTAAGTCTTAAATGAAGTGTTGGTCGGCCATTAACCAGATGGGAAGACGATCTCCGTGCAGTGGCAGGTCCGCGTTGCATGCGAGTGGTAGGGATCGGTCGTCCTGGCGTTCATTGAGGGAAAAAGGCTGATGATGATGAAGTCTTAAACGCCTGCCTCGCTTCATTTTCTCTCAATTGTGTTAGAATAAAATATATCTCATCTGCCATTTTCGTTTTCCGCAAATAATATTGTTTGTACTCGATTTTTATGTGTCAAAGTCAATTCGCTCGTCACTTGGCCCAAGCACCTAATTTACAGCACATAATAAAATGAGATTTAAAGGCAATAATAGTTCGCCATCCGCGCCGGGTCAGGCTGGTGAGCGAGCTCGTTCAATCAGAGGCATCATCATCACTCCGCTTTAGGCTCAAAATCTAAGATAAGCCAAAGCTGCGGGCAACAAACAGTGTTTGAAATGAGCTGGTTATAATCCGCCTAATATATATAAACCACGTGCCACGTTGTTTGTCCGCGATAAACTCCTAAACTTAACCGATTTTAAATTAAAGCACACCGTGTCCAGTTTCATCCAATTTGAAAGATAGGCTTACATCTTAATTTATAGCCGCAATATTATTTGATTGCATATTATCAAAACGGCTTGACGGATTTTTATAAAAATTTTGTGTGCTATATAGGGTAGGGCTGAGAATCGGCCAACATCTATTTTTCTATATTAGTACTTTCGGCAGAACGAAATCTGTAGGGGCAGCTAGTGTATTTTATAAATATGTTATGCAGACGTGACAGCTGATGGGAAGTGGTTGACGTCGTCCATAAACCATCTAATCTAGAACTAGCCTAGGCCAATTATTTATGTGCTGTTTGTCTTGAGATCCAAAATTTTAAATCACGATGCCAGCAATACTGCCTAGTAATAATAATAATAATAGCGATCTTAGAATCATCATCAACATCAGCCTTTATACTTCCACTGCTGAACATAAGTCTGCTTAAGTGAACGCCAAGACAACTGAACCCTCGTCTCTCTCATTCCAAACGGAGCGGCCACTGCGCATCGCATATTTTATTCTAAAATAACATAATATTTGATTATTATTTTGAGTTTTTAGAAAGCCCAAAATTTTTTTATATAAATTTTAAATATATTGAAAATGTTTACCCAAACATTTTTAATATATTTAACACACCACTTTGTCCCGACAAAAATATATTCACTGCTGGTCCATTACGGACTTCGCAAAAACAACGCTTATAATCCGATCACACGGACAGACGGGAAACACAGCTTACGGGTTAACAGGGATAACGGTGGTCAAGCTGGGCTAACGCTAAAAGCTAACATGTTAGCCATTCGTTAATGCGTTAATGAAATATTTGTAATTAGACGTTTTGAACGCTTTCACGGGTACCATTAGGTACAAGTGGGTATTGGGTCTCTACCACTGGGTAGCAGCGAGTACTAGTGGGTAGCAGCGGGTAGCAGCGGCTACCAGTCGGTAGCACCGGGTACCAGTAGGTAGCAGCGGGTACCAGTACGTAGCGGCGGGTACCAGTAGGTAGCAGTTCGTGCATCTAGATAACACCATCGACAGTGTTAGAATAATTAGCATCAAGATATGGAACTATGACCATGCCATTTGATGGCTTGTCTGTCAGTGTGCCTTTTTTTATTTAATTTATATATGCTGGAAAATTTATCTTTTATTTGCTATAAATGCTGGTTAATGGCTGACCATCATATCGTCTACCTTAACGCCGCCACCTCCCTTAAACCTTATTGGCCCATCGGCCATCCATTCACACTGAGTGTGTGACCAGTTCACTGCCTTTATAGATCTTTGAAGGGGCGTAAATTTTACCAAGCCGCATTGATTTACTTTGATTTTGATCGATAGATCCTTGCAATTAGAATTTGCACTTTGTGTGTTCTGCATGTAATTGAATTACGTTTGTATAACGTAACTATAATAAATATTAGTCAGCTGTCCGTCTGTCGCGTGTACGACGCACGTAAATCCAACAATGGGTTATTATTGTTAACATTATCAATACTCGCGGATTTACCCTACTATGGATAGTAGAACTCGAATATTACGATTTTTCTCGAAACAATATTTACGGATTTTATCGTGACTTATTTGTTTAGTATATTGTGTTAAGTAAGTTTTTTGCGATATTGACGTTTTGGATACTTTACAGCAACAATGGTCACGGGAGGACTGAGGTGTCGGACGTCCTACTGTTATAAAGTTATTCAAAACTACTCTATGATACTTAATGTTTTGGTTAATCCTATCTTGTAGAATACACGAAATGGCGGGCATGTAAAAATCTTAATGAACTGCGATAAAATTCGAAAAATTGTTTCATTATAATGAATGAAATTCGCGTAAACAGTAATAATATACTTTACAGGTGATATATTGCCCGGTACGCCGATGTCAAAGGGCTGTGTGTTTTTACCGTGATTATCATGAGGTGGTTTTGACAAACTAAGCCTGAAGTAGAATTATACAGCTGAACATTGAAACTCAAAACCACAAAATACCAAGTCGATGCCAGGCTTACATCGAAAGCGCGATTTCTTAAGCACGCCCGCCTTACATAATTACTGTTTAGATTTTAGAATCATCTGCAGTATTTCCGAAACGTGAAACTACTCATGAAACTACAAGAAAAGACTTACAACATTGGAAGGCCGATAATTCCTGGAGTATACCGGATGCCTTTGGTTCCGTGATCACTTACCAACACATAAACTCACAGACCCTTACCATTTTCATGTACAAGAAAACTCGCTGATTAAGTATCTTTCGAATAATGTATTGCTGATGGTGTGATCGAGTTTCCGTGGTAATGGAAACTCCCAGCTCATGTATTGCGCAGTTTCCGTCCGTATGTCTGTACTACGCACATAAACTTATAATAAACAGACCAGGATGATGCGTCTACTGTTTATGATATTATACTTATCATTATCATCATCATCATCATCAGACTCTATCCGTCCATACTTAACGTAGGCTTCATAGGACTTCTGGGCGGGGGACAGCGACGGTTTGGTAGCGATCGTGGTGAGGCCTGGAGCCGGCCCTCCCCTCGCAGTCAAAGCGAGGGGCCGCGGGTACGTGGCGGCGGTTCGGGGAGAAGTGGCTTTTGTTGGAGTCTATTTTTCCCCGAACCGCGATTTGGCGGCCCTGGAGCGGTTTCTCGACGTTCTGGGGCCGCTGGTGGGGCAGCTAGCTCCACTAGAGGTGTTTGTGGCCGGAGACCTTAACGCCAAGTCCACGGCGTGGGGCAATCCGATCACGAACCCGAAAGGGAGGGAAGTGGAGGAGTGGGCGCTAGCTGCCGGACTGTCCCTGCTCAACAGAGGGTCAGTCCAGACGTGCGTGCGTTGGTCGGGAGGTTCCGTGGTAGACGTCACTTTCGCCACGCCGGCCATAGCACGCAGAGTGGAGGGGTGGAGGGTTGAGACGGGGGTGGAGACTCTCTCGGACCATCGTTATATAAGGTTCGAGGTGTCTCCAGCCCCCGTCCGTCCGGCGTCATCGTCGTCGTCATCGTCGTCAGGTGGGAGGCGAAGCCAGTTTCCGCGTTGGGCGCTCACAAAGCTTGACCGGGAACTGGCTGAGGAGGCCGCCATAGTCGGCCGATGGAGCCTCCCGCCGCTGGCGGAGCTAGGGGTGGATGAGGCGGCTGACCGTCTCTGCGACGCTTTCACAGCGGTTTGCAGAGCGGCCATGCCGCGTTGTAGACGTCCGCCCCAAAGGAGGGCGCTGTATTGGTGGTCGGCAGAGATAGCCGACCTCCGGGTCGCCTGTAACGGGGCGAGGAGACAGTACACCCGGAGCAGGCGGCGGCGCCCTCAAGACGTCGACAGGGACGACAGACTGCGCAGGGCCTACGTGGAAAAGGTAAAGGCCCTGAAGCAGGCCATTTGCCGAGCCAAAGAGGAGGCCTGGCAGGAGCTAGTTGAGGGTCTCGATCGGGACCCCTGGGGCCGACCGTATAAGTGGGCGCGGAACAAGCTCCGTGCCCAGTCGGCCCCTATCAACGAGACGCTCCAGCCGGACCAACTGAGAAGGATTGTCGGGGAACTTTTCCCTGACACACCTGGGGGGTTCTGTCCCCCCAGGATGGCTCGGCAGGCGCAGACGCCGGACGAGGAGGATGTTCCGCCATCCGTCACGGAGGCTGAAATGGGGGCGGTTTTGGCTCGCCTCCAGAGTAAGAAGAGGGCGCCGGGTCCGGACGGGGTGCACGGGAAGGTACTTGCTATCTCCCTCGTGTACCTCGGCGATAGCCTTCGGGAGCTGTTTGACCGCTGCCTGCGGTCTGGTCAGTTCCCGAGGGCATGGAAGGAGGGCCGGCTCTGCCTAATACCGAAGGCGGGGCGGCCCACGGACTCGGCTTCGTCGGTGCGACCGGTGGTGCTGCTGAACGAGGCTGGGAAGGCTCTAGAAAGAGTTGTGGCTTCCCGGCTCGTTCAGCACCTCGAGGAGGGTCCGGGACCTGGACTCTCAGAGTCCCAATTCGGGTTCCGGGCACGCCGGTCTACGATCGACGCCCTCAAACGCCTGCGGGCGGTGACGGGTGAGGCGGAACACAGCGGAGAGGTGGTGGTCGCGGTGTCGCTGGACATCGCGAACGCCTTCAACAGTCTCCCGCACAGTGTGATACGGGAGGCACTGGCCTACTTCGGAGTGCCTCCCTATCTCAGGAGACTGTTGGACGCGTACCTCTCCGACAGGAGGGTAGCCTGCGAGAACCGGTGCGGGTCCGTAGAGTGGTGGCGAGTCGGGTGCGGTGTCCCACAGGGATCAGTGCTAGGTCCAATCCTGTGGGACATCGGGTACGACTGGGTCCTGCGAGGCCGTCTCCTCCCCGGGACGGGTGTCATATGTTACGCCGATGACACCCTCGTATACGCCCGGGGACGAACATACAGGGAGGCGGCGCGGCTGGCCGAGGTCACGCTAGACCTCGTGATCGGCCGCATAGAGAGTTTAGGGCTTCAGGTCAGACCATCCAAGACCGAAGCCCTTCTCTTCCGTGGGACTGGGCGGAAAGGACCCCCACCGGGGGCTGCCCTCCAGATTGGAGGGGTGAGAGTCAGGATGAGCCCCCATATCAAGTACCTGGGGCTCATCCTCGACGGAGGTTGGACCTTCGGCCCACACTTCAAAACGTTGGGACCGAGGGTCGTGAAGGCGGCGAGTGCGCTGGGCAGACTCCTCCCGAACCTCGGAGGACCCAGCGCCGCCTGCAGGCAGCTGTACTCTGGAGTCTGCCGGAGTATGGCGACGTATGGTGCCCCAATTTGGGCGGATCACCTCACTGCGAGCGTTAAGGCCGCGTTGCGCTCGGCGCAGCGGGTCATCGCGGTGAGGGTGATTCGGGGGTACCGTACGGTTTCGTGGGCTGCAGCATCCGCTCTAGCCGGCGATCCCCCGTGGGAACTTGTGGCGGAGGTTCTGGCCGAGACACACTCCTATGTCTCGGATAGGAGGTCTCTGGGCTTGAGCCTTTCGCCTGACGGGGTCCTACGGGTCCGCCGACTAGGGATGGAGACATTAATGCGGAGGTGGGGAGAGGACCTGGCGCGTCAGCCGTATGGCAAACGCCTAACGGCTGCTCTGCGCCCGGTTCTTGAGCGGTGGATGCGCCGTAAGCGCAAACCCCTCACCTTCCGTCTGACGCAGGTTCTCACCGGGCACGGATGCTTTGGTGATTACTTGTGTCGGACGGCCCAAAAGGAGCCGACGACAGGATGTCACGATTGTGGCGCGGCGGTGGACTCTGCCCAGCACACCCTCGAGGTGTGCCCGAGATGGGCGGCGCTGCGTCATGATTTGACGTCTGTCATCGGAGGGGACTTGTCTTTGTCGAGCGTCATCACCGCGATGCTTGGCTCTGACGAGTCCTGGACGGCAATGGCCTCTTTCTGCGAGACAGTGATGTCCCAGAAGGAGGCCGACGAACGGGTGAGAGAGGAGGCCGCTGACGTAGCCTCCCCCCGTAGACGACGAACGGGGGTGCGTCGGAGGCGCTATTTAATGCGCCTTCAATAAAGCCCCTGTGCTCGTGTCGGGCTCGGGATGGGAACCCGGGCCCCGCTTAAGACACGACGTCGTGGGGACTGCCAAGTCGTAGCCGGGCAGTCCCCCTATTGTGGAGAATCTGGTCTTGCCGGGACCAGTCTGTCGCTGAGGGTATCCCGTCGCCTGCACAGATCCGGGTCCCTCAATTATAGCGGCTGAAGGCTCACGCAGCGGTTTTAGTGGGGTAGGGCACCCAAATGCGAGTCCCCACACACGCCAGTGCGCCTACCCAGGCCCTGGTAAGGTCGTAAATGATTTCCGCTGCGTCATCAAAAAAAAAAAAAAAAAAAAAAAAAAAAAAAAAAAAAAAAAAAAAAAAAAAAAAAAAAAAAAGGCTTCATAGGACTCGACTGCTAAGTGATAGCCGAGCAGTCCCTCTATTGTGGAGAATCTGGTCTTGCCGGGAGCAGTCGGTCACTGAGGGCCTGCAGATCCGGGTCCGTCAGATAGCGGCTGAAGCGGTTTTAGTGGGGTAGTGCACCAAGAGCAAGTCCCCACACAGGTCGTCAAAAAATGCTTCATAGGACTAGGATATTTTATCATTATTTCTGTGTCTAATAAAACCAATTTGCAATCACTTTATAGTCACATGACTAGCGACGATGGTCCAGTGGTGGACTCGGTCTCTTGTGCGAGAGGTTCCGGGTTCGATCCTGACCCCCCGTTTGTGCCTTGTAATCATACCAAAGTATTCAGTGTTAAAATATTAATATAGAATTATACCCATAAAACACCATAAAATTTGTTTTACAATAAACACACATTAATTACATTACATCGGTCACGTGAGAGCTAATTTCCAATATGACGAAAAAAAAATATATATTATATTACCTATATGATGAAATACGGGTGAGACACGCGACATACGCACTTTTTTATCATATTTTATCAAAAATACACAAAATTGTCGCAATTTTTTACATTCGATGGTTATTTGATTTTTTTGTGCGTGGGACGAATTAATAAAGTAATTGAACATTTTATTATTAGGAGAAAGGCTAGAGTATTGAGTTGCGGGTTTGAATTCTATTTAAGTTGTCCGTCATATTGTCCACTTTTAAATCACGTGTAAGTCCTCGTAAATAGTCCAGTGAATATCTAGATATAAAGTTTCTTTAATAACAACGAAATGAATCAAAGTTACAGAGCATTATTAAGCAGATTTCACCCGAGATGCACTTCTGTCGACAGCAGTGTTCAATTTAACTGCTATTCTGCTCTCTCTGTCATAAGAACATTGTTAATTAAACGTTGGTCTAAGCAGTTTATGCATTAAGTTTACATCAAATTCAACGGGAATTTCATAAGATTAAATTTCATAGACTACGTGTCTGCTTATGTATAATTGTACTTTGAGTGAATACTCATACATAATATTATACTCTAATGAGTATATTGTGACAACCGCGAAGCTAAGTTAAAGGGGTATAACAAAATATTTATTGGAACGAAGTTCCTTACGGCAGGCTTGGAGGGGATAGGGATTTTGCTGCGCAACCGAACTGAAAAAAATATGATAGCAAAACCGTAAGAAAAAGTGCGTGGAATAAAAAGCGTTAAATGAGACGTGCGCAGGCGCGACAGTCGCATACACAGGCGAGTAGTGTATAATACCTTTCTTTTTAGCCGATGGAACTTCGTTCCTACTTTATGTCCCACGACACCACATTTTAATGTTTAGAAATTTTAGTAAACATTTTAAAATAGCAGTGTGGTGTAGGCGGTTGGAAGAATGTGCTTACTTCATGAATATCTTCTGCTCATGTCTTTAGTCACAGTAAGTAAGTTTAGAGTAAGCGCAGAAAAGGGGGGCAGTGTAATTATTAACACTGAGACCTGTCTTAAGGGCTAAGCCACACGTGTCAAACATAAGGGTTTCAAGTGAACGCATTACCGTCGTTGACTCCTTAAACTAATGTTATATTATAGAAACATACACATTATCGTATTTCATACTTTTAAACGAGCTTCTTGTATACTTTAATAATATATAATCTGAATCTCGGAAACGAATCCAACGATTTTCATGAAATTTAGTAGCAAGGAAAAATGTATTGAGATTTTTGAAGTGAAAACTTCTTTAGCGGCGTTGAGCACTTTCGTGGGATGGGTCAAAACTGTGAAACTCGCGTCAGGACACGTGGACTGATCGAAAATTCGTAAGACGGTTGTACCTAGTGTTGTTACATCTAAATCGATTGATCGAACAATCAATTGTTTTCTTTCGATTGTTGATATTTTGTAATCGATTATTTAAAAAATCGATTTTTTTATTTTTTTTTTATTTATTGGGATAACATACACACTGTCATCTAATGCCAATCTAAGGCGAGTCTGTATCATGACAACCAGACAACTGATACATACTTATATATTTTTCAGTACCGAAGTAAAAACAAATTATAGATAAATTACACCCATACATAGAACAAACCATCATGCCTACCACACAAACGTTTGACCTGGGTAGGAATCGAACCCACTACCTTCTGGTTGAATAGTCAGAGTCATTAACCTCTAAACCAGGCCACTACTTTTAGTATAAATCTATGCAGTTTTGTATTTCTTAAACTTATTCCCGTTTGTAACACTTGTCAAACTTTAACTTATCACGGGTTTTGGTTAATGCTGTGTGATTGCTCATATAAATTAATTAATGTATACAAAGTCGGGACATACAACCCGTCCACCCAACTTTACCCGCACGCCGAGACATCAGTACCCACATCAAAGTTGCGAAACAGTGAAGTATTAGTTGTATTCATATCAATTGCGTGGACATGACGGATAGGGCTCCTTAACCCCCCCCCCCCTCCCCCTCCACGACGGGGTGCAGGGGCGGGGGGAGGTTATGAGAAAACGTCGGTATTACTTAATCATCTCTGTTTACATTTGAGTATAGATTAATTAAGAACTTTTGTAACGTGTATAGGAACTTCTATTCCTATACGTAACGAACTGAAATCGTTGTTTAGCCGTATACATTATTTTAGTTGTAAGAAAGAAAGAAAGAAAGAATAAGCTTTATTTGACACAAAACAAACAAACATATATAATAGGGTGAATTATACAAGACAAAAAAAAAGGTCAAAAAGGCAGTCAGCTCAGCATGTGCGACTGCGCTAGTGGCAGACGCGCTGATTTTGTAATAATGTTAATCTATCGGCTGTTGAAGTAGCTAAACCTCTCCATACGGCTTATTTTAAATTGTAACGAATTATTAAAGCTTACAATGAAGGTTAAATCCCTATAAATATACATACATACAAGTGCAAAACCCAGTGCCGATCTATATGCAATATTATTCATACAAATTATCTGTACTTGGCAGGATTCGAACCCGCTACTGCTGCGTGCAGTGTTCCTGCCTGAACCATTGGCTGGCTGTCAAATAGTATTATAATTTAGTATAATTATATAGTCTATACTAATATTATAAAGAGGAAAACTTTGTTTGTTTGGTTGTAATTAATAGGCTCAAAAAGTACTGGACCGATTTCAAAAATTCTATCGCCGTTTATAAGCTACCATTATCCACGAGTAACACAGGCTAAATTTTATTCTGAAAAAAAAAGGGTCCTGTAAGATGTTTGGGTTTTTCGGACACAAGGTGTAAAAAATCATCCAGAAAAGTTACTTATTTTGCGTACTAAGATTCCATTGTAAATCTTCGTTAACGCAGGCGAAGCTGCGGGCAACAGCTAGTATGTAATAAAATTAATAGTAATGTATTGTTAACGCTTATCCAAATGCCGTAATTACGAGTACCCTCCGAGTGCATCCTACGTCCTCCTAATTGCGAATTAGTAGATTTAGTGAATTTACTACGACTGTTCACTAGCAGTTTAGTTCAGATTTGTAACTGTTAGTCCTCAATTAGCTTTAACTAAAATGTGAGCATTATTTACGTAAGACATCATCAACAGCTTGAAACGTTTATTTTAAACCTAGACTCAGAAGGACAGTGACAAGATTCAGGTAAGATTTCGTCTCTGTGTGTATGTCTGAAACAATGTGGTTTTGTTTCAATTTAAATTGATACAGCCATTTCAATCTCACGTTCAACCAAAAACCACCATGTTTTGTTTATAATGTCTAAAAAACATATAATAGTGAAATAGTAAAAATAAACACTGATAAAGGTAGTACTTATTCCATAAGTGGAATTTCTTTCAGTAGTCCTACTACATGATTTTTTTTTATTTTAATAGTACTATCTATAGTTATTTTGTAATAATAACGTCTTGATTTTTGTTGTGAACAATAGAAGTATCTTTCTTTCTTTCTTTCCATTTATTATGCAATTATTAGTTCTAGATTATATTACTGTCGATTAAAAAATGAACTGTGATTTGTTAATCAGTAAAAAATTTATTGGTTTTACTTAAGGTACTTTTACTTAAAACTATCTAAGAATAAATAGCTGAGCAGTTTGTTTGTTTGTTTAAACCCAATAATCTCGGGTAGTACTGGTTCGATTTGAAAATTGTTTCAGTGTTAGATAGCCTGTTTATCGAGGAAGGTCAGAGATGATATCATCACTCTAAGGCCAATAGGAGCGGAGTCTCCATACAGAATGTGAAAACGGTAGTTAAATATTTCTTTTGAGACCTTTCGTTACGTGCTATTATATACTGGGTAGTTCCGTATGCCGGCAATGCACTTGCTTATCCTTTCTAATATTATAAATATGAATGTAGGGATGTTTGTTACGCTTTCACGGGAAAACTAGTCGACCGATCATCATAAAACTTTTTACGTATATTATCGGTATAGAAGTAGGTAACGTAAAGGTAAAGGTATGTATCCACATAAAAAAATGATGAAGTTAGCGAAAACGCATACAAAAGCTAGTGGAATATAATCTTTACGAAATTTGCGGCCAGTATTCTTAGGGCCTGTTTCACAATCTCCAGATAAGTTCCGAATAGGCTATCGGCAACATATTTGACAGAACCTCCATACTCCATCTGTCAAATATGTTGCCGATAGCCTATTCGGCACTTAACTGGAGATTGTGAAACAGGCCCTTAATAAAAACGAACCTATTATGTTGAAACCTAAATCATTTTACACTTCAAAAGCACCGTAAGTGTATCTGAAGATTCTGATGCAGTATGCATGAGATGAATTGAGGAAGGAAATACCCGGGGTATCAGGGCGCGATCCACTCGACATGGGACTGGGGGAATCAGTAATTAACAGGGGAAGTACCCAGGATATTAGTGTCACCGTCGCACATCGCATAGATATGTAATCAGTTTACGTTTTCGTTTATGGATTTCTATACTAAAGTATCAAGTCATATTTATTTCCCACTGCTGGGCGCAAGTCTCTTCTCCTCGAAATCTGGCGAGGCGGGTACCTACTGGGCCATAGTTCACTGAGGCGCTGTCCCAATGCGGGTTGGTGAACTTCACACACTTTAAAGCCTGTTAACCTCATCGGGAAAGCATGTTTTCTCGCGATGTTTTCCTTCACCGGTGACCAAACGGTGATAAAAGGTGCACTTTGAAATTTAGAAAAATCCCATTTCAGGCACCATAGGAGTTGAAGGTGTTGGTGGAAAGGAGGAATGAGTGGCGAATACTCCACCGACAAGAGCAAAGCTCTTAAAAAGATAGAGAGAGAGAGAGAGAGAGAGAGGAGTTCAGGACCGAACCCAGACCCTCTCGATTAAGAGGATGAGCCCATACCCAGTAGCACACTATCGTCGCTCTTATACGTCTATACTATCATTTATCGTCATCATAATCATCATCATCAGCCTTTATCCGTCCACTGCTGAACATAGGCCTCCCTCAATGAACGCCAAGACGACCGATCCCGCTAAATCCCCTAAATCAATTACAAGCCAAAGAGACTATCATTTATAATATATTTCATCATTTTATTTGGATACAGTAATCGATAGATCAGCTGGTAAATTGTCGCCGTCACCCATTCACATATTAAACAGTTTCAACTGAAACTGATCCAGTAAGCTCGCTCCTGTGTGAGATCCTGAGACATAAATAGTAAAGTCTCTGTGCCAGTAATCACGCTGCATGTCTTACTCTTCCCTCTGAAACACAGCAAAGCTTAAAACTCTACTTCCAAGTATGTTTAAACGCACTTACCTCAGGAATTACCAAGCGCATTTCATCAATCATAAATTATTTGTCTTCACGGCCCAAATATTTATAAATAAAGACAGATGGAGCATGCCGAACACGTGAGTGATGCCGCCAAAGCGAATACAAATTCAAAAGCGAACACAATCAAAGATATTTAGAGTACGACGCTTTGTCAAGCACTTGAGAGCGCTTTTGAATTTGTATTCGCTTTGGTGGCGTCACTCTTTATTTATAAATCTGTGCACGACCAATTCACATATCAGAAGGACATTGCTCATGTCAAAAAGGATGCAAAGTTCTATGAAGGTTTAACGCAGTTCTTTATATTGTGTCTCGCTACTAGATGGCGCTGCACAGATGATATCATACCAGAATGTTCCGGAAGACAGGAGGTATAATATAAAATAATATGTCTGTTTGTACAATTAAGATATTACTACATATTTAAATTTTACTAATATTATAAACGTGAAAGTTTGTAAGTATGGATGTTTGTTATGTAAAAACTACTAAATGGTTTTTAATGAAACTTTAAAATAATATAGTTTATACGTCAGAATAACACATAGGCATAATTTACCCCTGTATTCCTACGTGAATGGGAAGTACGCGGTTGAAACCGCGGGCGCTGCACGTATGACATAATTCTAAAGAAAACATACTTTATTAATAATTAAAAAATAGGTTTGTCGGGTTGCTTCGACACACGGCTATCTGATCCCAAACTAGAACTTATATTGTCATAGCTTCCAGACAACTTATACATACATAATTATTATAACCGACATTTAATTATATTACTGACTAATTAATATTTTCAATTTATTGCAGGCACACGTTACACTTGATCAAATCTATAGAAAAAATGTGGCTGGTGTTATCTCTTTACACAAAGTTCTTAAAATCTTTAATCTACTCGTAAATGTGTGTCCGTATAATTGCACTTGATATTATTTGAATTATGTAACATTAGTAATAAAAATTAAAACGACATACATAGTTAACACTTTTGCCCCCCTAAGAAAAGTGGCACAAACGCTAGAATATATATAAAATAGAATAGAATAGAATACTTATTGTATGGGAATGACACTAGCTGTCAAATTACATGTAAGCCAGTGTCATTCCCATACGATAAGTTTTCTATTCTATTCTAAACGTTTAGCGTTTGTGCCACTTGTCTAGGAGGATAGTTAAGATGCCTGACGAAGGACTAATAAACGACCGAAATGTCGCAAATTAACAAATAGAGTTATGATTGAACCCTGCTAATTTGAATAATTTATAATTATTTAATAAATAAATTACGCCCACGTAACATTTTTCCTGGATGGAAATGGAACTCACGACCTTCGGCTTAGCAGTCAGGGTATCTAACAACTAGACAAACAGCCTCGTCAAATCCATAATTCCATACACCATACTTTAAAAGTTTTCAAGTCATATTCCATTTCTATATAGAAAATATATAAACTAAACCTAG
This sequence comes from Lycaena phlaeas, assembly GCA_905333005.2. NCBI lineage: Eukaryota > Metazoa > Arthropoda > Insecta > Lepidoptera > Lycaenidae > Lycaena > Lycaena phlaeas. The sequence goes on from HG995182.1 coordinate 791,723, forward strand.
CCTAGTTGGCAGCATTAGGTATAACCCTGTAAGCCCTGTCCTACCCTTCCCTAAGTCTTAGTGATGGACAGACCGACAGTGAATCCACAGTATAACTTTAGAAAACATAAACAATTCCAGCTTATAATTTATTTTCCCCGAGACAACCCTTTTATTTTCATGAGCGGAGTCTATCGGAAAGTGGGATAGTAACCCAACAATCCCTAACTTTCCGCAAAGCCCGTCCACGGGATTATCACCTCTATCCCGTATGTATAAGGGTGATAGGAGCCGCAAACGGAGGATACCCGCCTGTCCATACAACACATGTTCACTTTAAGGAGGACTAAAAGTTTTACCAACTTCGCCAGTCGAGTCGTGGGATGAAATTTTATTTGCTAAACCTTTTTTGAATACGCCAAGTTTGAGTATCGGCGGTGAGGTCGTATCGACGTTTTGATGAATTCTCACACTGATGGTTTAATCTTCTTGATGATTTCAGTATATAGATTGGTAAACTTGAATAGCATCTGTAGACTGTAGGACTGACATACCTATGTAGGATAAAAGTCCCTTTAAATAACGAGAAAATAAAAATCTGTCGACTACGATTCTGTTTTCTTCCACGAATCAGCGTTTCATAAAAATATGTTGCTTCCTAAGATAGTCAATCCACAGAAGAGATATGAATTAATTTAAGTTAGCTGCCAATACGCACGTACGTATGGAAAATCTGCCAGTTTTTCTTTCAGGTCATCATTTCATCCGTCCACTGCTAAATGCATAGCCTCATTACCGTCTTGGCGTTTATTAAAGAGGGCCTTAATTAAACCTTCTTTTTCTTTTACGCCGTGAAATGCACTGACGCATCCCCATGGGGAGTGGGTCTCCCCAGGCGGGTATGTGGGACTCGCTGCGCCCGAAAGATTGTAAGTGGACCCAGCTCTACCCACTAAAACTCGGCGAATGCCACCAATGCCGCCTTTAGTAAGGTGCCTCGGATCTACAAGCAACAGGGCACCTTGACGGCTAGTCAGTCCCTTAGGGGATCGACACCACCTCCACAGAGCGGTTGCCCCGCACCACAGAACAACCACACCCAACGTCTGGACAGTACGATGAGGTTAGGTTCCCATCCTCACCCCTTGCCCCTTGCTCTTTTGTCCCCCCTCGGCTTGATTTGCTTCGCCTAAGTTCTGTGGGTTGTGTGGGTTTACCCTAGACTGCCGAGCCCCACCGCCACGACAAGGCGAGCAGCATAGGCCTCCCTCAACGATCGCCAAGATCTGTATGGATAAATTTAATGTCTACATAATAATAATAATAATATCTATGAACGCTTTTTTACACCACGTCAATCTGGTCCCGTGCTAAGTAACTTACTAACTACGTAACTTGTGTAACGGGTATACACATATTTAATACACATCCATGACCCAGGAACACAGAAACTTTTTTGTGTTCCCTGGCGAGATTCGAACTCGCTACTTCCAGTTTGTGCGTCAACGCGCTAACCACTGAGCCACAGAGGTCGTTTACATAAAAATGCCTATTTATTAAAACAATCAAGAGACGGATTTTCAAAAACCCAAGATGTTTTTGATGAGCAGTCGCCCAGTAAAGACCATCACTAGTATTTACCATCCCCGGAGGCAACCGTCATAATTTACTTCACCCTGTCATTTTTTTTTACCCAAACATAAAATTACCTGCCGCAAGGGATGGATTTGCGTAGCAGGGATCGTGAACCGTTTTAATAAAATTTTCCCTATCCTAAATTGATTAAAATCAAACCCCGAAATTATCCTTTTTTTCCTTATTAAACACCAAATATTTGATCGTGTAATATTCGTAATTTTTCCTATAAATTTATGGTAATTTATGTTTATAACGAAGTCCAGCAAGCTGTTTTTATGATTTGGCTAGTAGCTTATTTGTTAATGAGTATTTAAATGATATCCAGCAATATTTTGGTTTATAGACGAATGGCTAATGATCCCATAAGATGCTGAAAAGAAGGCTGGAAAACAATTGTCAATTATCGACTTGTTAGGATGATATTAGCAGTGACAGGCTATTGTTGGATACGAGTATGAGATAGCCCTTGCGTTTAGCATAGGCATATATTTAATAACAATAATAATATCTATGGACGCTTTTATACCACGTTAATCTGGTACCGTGGTAAGTTTCCAAAGAACTTGTGTTACGAGTACCAAACAACGTAGAGACGACAATATATTTAATACTTTTTTTGCATATATTAATGATTTTTATTATATCATACACATACTTTTATACACATCCATGACCCAGGAACACAGAAAACTTTTTTCCCTGGCTCTTTTCCCTGGCTGAACTAACCTGCTACCACCGGCTTGAAAGCTAACGAACCACTAAGCCACAGAGGTCGTCATGTCCATAATGTTGTGTAATACAACACCACTAATATCAATTATTTCATAAATAAATCAAAATTTTAAACAAACAAAAACCATTTATTAAATTTATTTATTGGTACGGTCTTAATAATAATAATACACATACAATGTTATTATTAAGTCGTGAGTTTTAAGTACTAATAAAACACAAAACACCAAAGGTTTTCAACCCCTGATAATTTTTTGTGTAATCCAAAAAAGCGTAGCTTCTATCAGGTAGTTCTGTGAATTTGTGGATTCTTTCTTGAAATCGCTCTAGGATTGTACCACGTGCTATTTTAAACCATTTTTGGGGATACCACTGCAGGAGGACCTTATGAGTTTTTACGAATTTTGGACTCTTAAATTGAAAAGATCTCGTATTTCCAAGATACGTACTTGGCAGACATCCTGCCTTTTGGTATAACGCTCCTCAACTATGTCTTCGAGACTATCTTTATCCTGGCAGACGTAATTCTAAGCGTCATAAGACGCATGTTAAACATCTCTAAAATACAGCAAAGCTGTTCCACGTGAGGAACAAGCGGGATGGTGATAACCTTGCATTCCTCTCACCGGTAAACCTTCTTCTTCTCTATCTCGTCTACTTCTGTCGCATCATGATTTCTGGTAATTCGTTTATAAAGAGTCAGTCATTTATGCCAAATCTTTAATATTTACGCATCAAAATCAAAGTAAAGCACACAGTATTGTGATTGTAAGCTTGCACCGCATATGCACGTGGTGTTTCGCATGCATATGAATAGGCTTCCTGCTCACAAGTGTAAGTTGGTAAACGCATTGTATAGGTCTAAACAAATAGGCTAGGGTGCGCTCAGACAGCCGTAATGATAATTAAATTTGTCTTGGAAGTTTTTGACATAATCGTGTAATAAAATGTAAGTTTGCTAATATTTTATAGTCGAATGGATGTCTTGAGGGGTGCACATGCACCGCGCATGCATGGGAACCATCAACGTGTTTATTACTACTGTCAAACGAGTTTCATGTTTCTGTACGAAGGACGGAATGAATGAGTTGTCTTTTTTGATAACGCAGGGGAATGCATTTCACTCGTATCAGGGTTACCAGGATACGCTTTTAAGGTTGTATTGATTTTTTTGGACGAAGTAGTATTAAAATTGGTATTTAGAGCCTTGATTACCAATAAAAAAAATCTGCGTAGGCAAAAATAGAGAAAGAAGAAAAAGCTTTCTACTTATTCTTCCTTCCTTATATCTAGATTTTAAATATGACTGGTCATAATTTAAAATGATACGTATTGCAGGGTTGGCGACTTCATTATACGATTTTTCATACATTTTTTATATTTAAATACTAAAATACTACATGGCAAATGATAAACGTGAACGTCAAAACAATGTCTGCTGAGTCAGCTAGTAAAAAATTAATATTTAAAAATAGCTTCACTGAATGGCTTCAACGGAAGACCAGTGCTGGAATTACCGCCAGAAAACACTAAGTTGAGGCAAATTTGTGAACATTATAAATAAATATTATATAAATTATGTAGCAGTGTAAGTGAGTGAAGTCACTAATAAATCTTTGTTTCTTTCTTTCTTAAATTAATTACAAACGCATTATTGTAACATAATATGGCGGTAAATATAGCAGATATTATTATATATTTCTCCACAACCCGAATGTCGACCATCGGCCGATTTGAAAATAATAAATATTATTGAAAATAACGTCAGTGTACAAGCACCTTTAGACTATACTTTTACAAAGGGGGTTAAATAAGTAGTACCTGGTTGACCGAGCATTCGCTCGGTACTCTAAGTGATAAAATACTATAAAATTTTTCTTCCAAAAAAAATGATCTTAAAAAAAGGAAAAAAAAAGTTCGGACTGGAGATTCGAACCAGACTCGTTCGAACTTAATTGCCTAATTTCACCACTAAGCTAGCATGACATATTACTTGATAGCGAAATTTACGTTCGTATTCCAATCATATTATATCGATGCCTCAAAACACGGATAAAAAAAAGTTTTCTAAAAATGTATCCTAGCTAGATCGATTTATCGCCGTTTTTAACACATGTATACAAAATTTCATGAAAATCGTTGGAGCCGTTTCCGAGATCCCGATTCTATATATATATACAAGAATTGCTCGTTTAAAGGTATAAGATTTGAGTGTCGACTCGTAATTATATAAAGAGTATAATAGTATTGTGTGAGAGTATTGTTACTTACCTTGAATATATTAAGGGTAATAATAAATATAGCAGTCACCAAAGAAATATGGTTAGAAACAATTTAAATTCTAAACAAAAAAATGTTCCTTTTTTTAATTTACTTCAAGTTTGAACTCATTAAGGTTTTTACATTCCGGTCATTAGGGATAATTTGGAGCAGCTATGGTCAAGGTAGGACTGTGATAAAAATATCAGCAAAAAAACTATTTTATGAAAGTGACATTATAAAACAATACGATAAATTAAAATTAGCAATTTTGATAATAACATTATTTTACAAAGTTACTAGTTATCTTATAAATTGACTTGTTATACATGATATCAAGCATAAGAATATATTTCTTACATAATATAAGACATAGTTCAATACGTCCCGGGCGGGATTCTAACCTGCGTTTTTAGTCTAGTCAAACAGTCGCTATATAAAATCATAACCAACATGAAAGTATATATGTTTCTTCGTGTCTTAGCACTATTTTAGTAAAGTAAAAGACTGAGTTGTACCTTCTTATCCTGGGATCCTAACTCGGGAATGTGGCAAGTTACAACGATTCAACATAGATGGCGCTGTAATACATCAAAAACAAAAACGCTTTAAGAGATCTCTTTTCTTGGATAAAGCTATGCACTCAGTATTATAAGATTTATGATGAAATAAACTTATTCTTCATTAAAATAATTTGTATTGTATATTTTGTTTCCTTGGTGTTATACAATATATTTTTATTATATTTTAGAACAAACGGTATTTGGCTGATGATGATGAGCCTTATCTTTCTTATGCTTACGCGAAACGGTAAATAAAAATCTTAATAAAACATGATAAAATCTGTAAAAGTTGTTATAATAGCGATGTTTACATCCCCTTTCAACAGCTGATCTGTTATCCCATCCTATCCCGCCGGGATATGGTCCAATGTCGCCCGTCCTATCAACAATTAGTCCCTGTACTTTTTGCCCTATTTCGACTCTGAAGGGTCATTTCACAAATAAAATGGCGCTCAGTAGGGCCCGGTTATTGTTTTCGTTCGTTCGCTCGTGTCTGCGATCGTTCTTCGTTCATCACGCTCCGCGGGTCCCATTCAGTTGTCAGATGATAAAGCTCGGGCTTGTTTGTGATTTTGTGTTAGTTTATTTAATGACTAACAAACGTTTTCGTATTTACAGCAGGTACTAAACATTTAGGGCCTGTTTCACAATCTCCAGATAAGTGCCGAATAGGCTATCGGCAACATATTTGACAGATAGAGTATGGAGTATCTGTATCTGTATATCTTGTAGAACACCATCAGACATGATTGTTAAATAAAAAAAATCGGTTGTCTGTAAAGTCGGTTTACTGACGATAGTTGAACGTGACAACGTCATAAGAAAATACCGATGGGCCGATTGTGCCTCTTTGTCGCTCGTTCCACGCTCTCGCTTACACTTCAAGCCTTGAATGGAACGGCTTAGAGTGAGGCAACGCCACATGAGTCATGTTTTTTTGTGCGTGCAGCCGGCTCCATCGAATTATAAGACGTTGTCACGTCAAAAGTTGTTTGTTGTTGTTACATGTTATCAATGTTTTTACTAATAAAAGGGATGCTGTGCCACCACCCATCCAGCCGGGAACATCCCGGTCATCTTGGTGCCAGTTTGCATCATAAGCTTGTTACCGGTAGGAGGGATGCGGTGCCCGAATTACCACGCCGCTTTTTTCTCTCGCTTGCAAGTTTGCTGTTTCGGAGATAAGAGCAAGACAGACAGTTTTATTACTGTCACAGAGACTTAACATCTTGTATCAGGAGAGACAACGGGAGTTACTTGGTCTTGTCTTAGCTTAACTCGCTTATGTTGATAAGCGACGGTGACCCCCTGGTGGATTTTTTGCTATCCAACTAACATTGTAAAATGTACTTGGATTAAACGAATACATTATGGATCTCGTGTCTGAAATAAATAATTTTGAATCTGAATTTAAATAGGATAACTCACTAGCTTTTCTTATGTAACTATAGGTGATATTAGGGATAGAGTGAAGTATTCATATTCGTCTATCGTTCTAATGATTTGATTTGATTTGATCATCATCATCAGCCTTTATCCGTCCACTGCTGAACATAAGCCTCCCATAACCAAAATACTTAAAAAATGATAAAATAACGAAAAAACCTTAGCATTTTTATAATATTGTATGTATTAAAGGTTCTATGAGTAAAATGAAAATAAACAAATGGATTTACGATTTTTAATAAAACTTTAAAATAATAATAGTAACGGACCAACTTTGCTTGTTTCACGAACTTTGAATGTAAACTTTCAGCTGTTGCCATAAAGTTTAATTTCCTTCTGACGTTCTATAAAAAATCGCCATGGCTACCTGTCTTGAAGTTATTGGTTGTATTAACAGTGAATTATTTAATAATAATGGAGAGTCTTTACAGCTTTACCGAGAAATAGATCTGCTTGTTTCTTGTAAGAAAGTGTTGGAGACTTCCAGGCATTGAAGCATTACCGTATTTATATTTATTATGTATCTAGGTTACCGATGCGACGATGGTCCAGTGGTGGATGGACTCGGCCTCTTATGCGAGAGGTTTCGGGTTCGATCCTGACCCCACGTGCGCGTGCCTTGAAATGGGTTTTTTTCTTATATTTCTAAATGCACCCCAAGCACGTCACCATCGTTTGCTCACCGGTGAAGGAAAACATCGTGTGGAAACCTGCATGCCTGATGAGATTGAAAATCTTTGAAGGTATTTTAAGGGCTAGCGCATCGGTGAACTATAACCCATTACCCTTCTCGCCTAATTTTGAGGAGGAGACCCGTGCCCAGCAGTGGGACACGTAAGGGTTGATACTCTATTTTACTTTTTTTGTATCTAGGTTACCTATGTAAAACTAACCAAACCACCTGCGAACGCCTTCAGCCGCTTTTACACACAACACTCAGCGACAGTTTCCAAGACGAGTCCACTAAGAAGAAACGGCGACACAAATTTCGCAGTTCTCATCATTGAAATATAATCATCAGCTAAAACATCATCAGGGCCTCCATGGAGACTGCAAGCTGTTGATTGATATCGTTATCTCCAACATTATCAAACATTCAACACCATTAATCGAATTCCTGAGCTATCTCCCATCGCACATACACTCACACACACACCCACACACACACACACACACCGGACATAAGCACACACACACACACAAAGCTCCTGTCAGGTACCATCAGCTGTTCCCGGCCCATATGACTACAAGGACGCCCTGTGGAGGCGTTTTTAACCTCGCACCACTGATATATTATTATAGACACACAAAGTAATTAGCTCATGTCAAATACCTAAAGGCATACAAATACATTATTAATCATACGAAAAACTAGAATTATTATCACAATACTCTCCTGTCTTAATTATAATATTTTTATTACTGATATTATAACTCATTTGTCTGTAATCATATTACTCTGGCTTAGTTGCATATTTCTATCCACAAAATTCATAATATATACGTTTAAAAGGACAAGCAAAAATAAAAATCTTCCACAACTAACAACGAAACAAAACTACTTGAAGATAATATTAGAAGGATAGTCACGTATCCTCACCCAGACAGCTTCCTATTATTTAAAGCTAAGTTTTTAGCACTGGGACCTTAAGACAATTAACGATTAATTTTAGTAAAAAATTTGAAGTAAAAATATTATTTATTCAGTACCAGCTGTTCCCCGGGGCTTCGCCCGCGTTAACAAAAAAAAACTTTTTTACCTCCGAGGTACCTCCGAGAATACGTGTAAACATGATAACCGGTTAAGTAGTATTCACGTGAAAGCATAACAAACATCTCTACTTTTACATTTACAATATTAGTAGGTATGGATTTATTTTCCTTTTAAGGCTTACTAGGTGAGCCATCTGCTCACCTACATACCGATTGAGCTTAAAGGCCATCAGGCCTAAAAGTCTACCCTTTCGAAAAAAAAAATCCTTTTAAGGAAAATATGGCAAAATTTTCATGTTTACAAATGTACATTATTTGATTAAATATTATCTAAGAACAACAAATTGGATATTGTTTGTGGAATGGATATTTTGGTCCAAAATTAGTATACGTTGCGGTAAAAATGAACTCTTTCAGAAATGAAGCCATAAATGAAGCAGAATATCACACAGAATTAATCTCCTGCATGTCTGACGGTCAATCTGTTTATGCATAACTCATGTTGTCCCATTTCGTAATTCGTCGTAAACGAAAAATATGATTTCTTGGACCAGTAAATAACTACATATAAACGAAATTACAAAACAAACGTTTGCATATAATAAATAATTTCGTATGCATATTTTTGAGCAAAAAAAAATATTAGATGATAGATAGAAAGATTTCAATTCTATTCAATAATAGTTATTAGATGAATTGAATTGACATAAATTAAATTATAATCATTAGTTTTAGAGTTCCAATCCATACGAACATTTTTTGTTTGTCTGTCAAATCTTGTCTGTCAAAACTGAAAAAAAATACAATTTTTCGGAACTGTTAGAGCCTGAGGTAGGCCCGATTTGTCTGATTTATTTGTTAATTTAAACTACAGTAGCTTACGAAGGTACGAAGTGTCATATCGAGTAAGACATTCAGCTTAGTCTATTTTTAATGTTATATCGCTGGTTCGATAGTTCGTTAACAGGGTTTAACATCCGTTCCTCATTTAGAATGCGTGTTATTGAGACACGTAAAAAGTTCCTTTTGAGAGAAATCCTCAAATTTTTATGATATACATACGTTTTATAATATTATTGAATTCTTCCCAAATATATATCGTAAAAGTTCAGTTAAGTAAACATCATAATCATTCTTGGTATTATAGATAATATCTCTCTTCTACAAAAGACATGAATCTTGTAAACAAGGCAATGCAGGCAAGTAAGGCAAAGTATACAATATTTATTATAGTATAGAGCCTCGCTAAATCACAATACAAAAAACATGTTAAATATTCCGTTCAAAACAGTTATGACATCGATGTGTAGCTTATGATAATCTAGACATAGAATTTTGGTGACGAAGCAGCTACTGTCCAACTGGCTTGTCGGTGATATGTCTCTAAAGCTATTGCAATCCTTCATCTTTATATATCATACTAGCGTTGCACGCAGCTTCACCTGCGTCAACTAATTTAAAGGTTTGTTCTACAATCAATAGTTTTCTCAGCGCAAGCGATGTGAGGAAGTTTTTTGGTATTTTTTTACCTTGGGTTACATTATTGGAGTTTTATTATACGAGTCTCTAGCTTTTTGAAAATTTAATATAGCCTATGTTCACCGGGGATAGTGTAGCTTCCCAAGAGTGAAAGAATTTTACAAATGGGCCAAGTAGTTTCGAAGCCTATTCAATACAAACAAACAAATCTTTCCTCTTTATAATATTAGTATAGGTAATCACAGTAATACTCTTCTCTGATTGAAGATCTGCTCTGAGCTTTGAGCTCTTGGTTAGAGCGATAGTCTCGTAATAAAGTTACACTTTTTAGAAAAATCAGTTAAATGCATCACATGGTCTGGATCGAACGCAGGTCCTCTCGCTTAAGAGGTCTAGCCCGGAACCAGTGGTCCACATTTATATCAGCCATGAGATAAACCTTGGCTTCTCAGTATCGGTGAAACTAGTGATGACGTAGCTTTAGTAAGATATAGTACTTTTCTAAATCTCTTCATTTTATATATCACCACGATCCTGCTGGTTATTTCCATGAAACAGCTTTGCTGTGTTTTAGGAAAGGATGAGATAGGCTTATGACTGCCAAAGAGACGCAACATCTTATGTGAAGATAGTCAACACTTTACGGCTTCCCTGGGCTATTTCCAGGTGAACTAGTTCATGTACATGGGTGTCATCCGTCACTTATGATCAGGTGCCACTTCTGCCAGTGATTAGTCTACCCAACTAATATAAGAAAACATTTATATATGTATACAGTCAATATTTGGTACCAGATGATAAATTGAATAGAACAGAATGAACCAACATTCAAGGATTTTATGAAACTTTTTAGCATTTTAGATATTATCCAAATGCCAGGATAAAAGTGATGATCATGCTTAAAAACAGTATGCAGCATGTTATCCTAGTACTCCAACTGCAGTTAATATTAGCACAGGGACAAATGCAGTCGTTTGTCAGCCACACGGTTATGCCAGCCTGGTACTTTGTAGTTCTGTTATTACTCACCTGCATCCCCACTAGGGTAGTTAGGACACTTTAATCTGACTCATTTCGTCATCTATGTCACCAAAAGGAGCAAATTAATTAATTGCCACATGTATAACAAGAGAATAAGAATTATATTTGAAAAATCTGCTAGATTTATGGTGTGTTGTGCATTAGTAGAAGACCTGAATTTCTTCAAACTCTGCGGTATAAGTATGTTTGTGACTGTTTAATACAAAAAACTACAGATCGGATTTTAACGAAACTTTACTATAAAGCTTCAAGTGCATCAGAATAACGTTAAATATCTTTTAGCCTTCTTTTATTTGGAAGAATATTTGAAAGAAGTTAATTCATATTGTTTACTATATAGTGTTAGCATGACAATATGTTTAATCGCGGGTTGTTAAGATTTTAAGGCATTTTTCAAGCGATGGTGGTCCAGTGGTGGATGGGCTCGGCCTCTTAAGCGAGAGGGAGAGGATCCTAACCCCCTAGTAGTCTTAAAATCTTATCTTAATTTCTAAGTGCGCTCTAAGTACGAGACCATCGCTCGATAACTGACTAAGGAAAACATCGTAAGGAAACCTGCATGTTTGATGAGATTAAAGGTCTTTGGAGGTGTGAAGTTTACGAACCAGCATTGTGCCAGCGCATCGGTGAACGATGGACCGATACCCTCCTCGAGTTCCTCGGGTCTCCTCTTCGACTTCGAGGAGGAGACCCGTGCCCAGAAGTGGGATATATGTGGATTGATACTTTATTTTCCTGTTTTTAAATAAGATTTTTGCATGCCAGATGTTTCGAACACTTATATAGTTACTTAACTATCTACTAAAACATGCGTTAAAGAACACAGTATAGGTAATTCAAATGCCGTTGTTACAATAATCTATAATTTGCGGACATGGTCTTGACAGAGCTCGTCATTATATTGTATTTGATAAACCCGAAGTTCTCGCCAAAGAACCCCAACCAAGCATAATCCGTGAGCGATTAAAAAAAATCATCCTAATTTGAACAGAGAAGATGATTTGCTTTGACCACCTTCTGGAAATCCTATTATTAAAATAATTGAGTCAAAAACTAACCATACTCTCACAGGTTAAGTGACAGCGTACTTTCTGCGTATGTAAAAACTAAAAACCTTAGCCGCGATAAAATCCGTAAAAGTTCTTTTATTATAATCAAATAAATAGTTTCTACCTATTATTATTATCGTAATTAATCTCACGAACTATAGCTACTCTGCCTAATCCATTTCAGTATGTCAATGTACCTATACCAAAAGAATACACTAAACGAAAGCTCCAGAACTCCATAATACCAACAAAACATACCAATAAGTAACAAAATCTAAAACTGGTTTAAAATAGTGAGCCGGCAAACAGCTGACTACGCACACACACATAATGTTGACTGTTCGGTGTAATGAGAGGGTTTCGAAAAAAGTACAAGAGGCCCTTTACAAATACATACAACACAAATGTATACACAACCAAACGAAACGCAACTCAAAGTGGAAACGTTAAGGTCGAGTTTAAATATCAATTTTGCAGGATATGCTACTTAATGGAATGGAAGGTTGAGGATGTTGCACGTGAAACAGATATATGGGAAGTTGCGTGCGTGCGAAAGGGATGGGGTTTTTATTTTGCACTATCAGCGTGGTCCTTTTTGAAAAGCTCAACTGGCAAGGTGCGTTTTTAATAGTACCCTGACTGATGGGACTCCATCATTCCGGGGAGTTTTTATGGCATTCTTTTAAATGCTGGCAACATATTTCAATATGCCAGATGAAATTGGAATTGTAGCTAAAATCTCTTTGGGAATGGTTTTAGATATTCTAGCTCAGACTGATATCAAAAACATTTATTTCTTCTTATTATATTATTCTGGCTGTTTAAAATGGCTGATATGGTGGCCTCCAACGACGACGATCTCAGAGAAGACTAAAAACTACAATGTGATGATAATCATTATTGCCTATATTCTTCTTTAATTTGTGAATATCTTATCTGATTCACGAAATCTCAGAAAATACAAATCTATAAATTTAAAAATTTCTATATTCTTTGAGGTTCCTTGCTGACTTATTAATTTAGTGAATTCCACAAAAAATTGAAAAGTGTATAATGTTATACATACTTACATATTTACAAACTGTATAATATAATACAAACTTCAAACCACAAAACATTTTATTTAACCTTTGAAGTTTACCGGGATTTACTGTAATTCATATTGTCTCTACTAATTTCACCATTCATAAAAAGTACATAGAACCTACGTATTTTTCTCCTTAAACCCGTTCAAAGAGTATGTAATCGACGGAGTAGTGTCTACTATCTACATGCAAGAAAATCATAGGTCAAGACATCTAACCAATATAATATCTACTAGTTGTTGCCCGCAGCTTCGCCATCGTTGACTAAGACTTACAACAACATCTCAGCGGAATAATATATAGCCTATGGTCTTCCTTGATAAATGGGCTATCTAACGCTGAAAGAATCTTCCAAATCCGACCTGTAGTTCTTGAGATTAGCGCGTTCAAACAAACTCTTTAGTAAAGAATTAAAAAAATTCTCTACCACAAGTTAAAACTGAGTGGGTGAATCTTGTTGATTGTGAATTCAATATTTAAATATATTTCGGGTGCTTTATAATTTTATTGAGGTGCCGATATTCCGATGATGTTTCAATCGCCATGTTCAAGCTGTTTTTTTAAAAGTGAATTGCATTTAAGATTATTTGAATAAGTGTTGTTAAGTGTCACAATACGATATGAGTGGGCTAGCGACTACTAGACAGCCTGAGGCCAACAAAATTCTTAAGGCCAGCGTATATAATGGTTTATGCATGAATATAAGCCTCCATAGTTTCCATCATAGCGGCTATGTCTATGTGCTTGGGTACCAATATTCTACTCATTTGTTACGTATAACAGTTTTTTCTTCAAAGAGAAGACCAGGACATCAGCAAAAATTGGCTGGTCCCAAATGAAATATTGTTTATGAGCGACGATAACCACATCAGTTCATGACTCAATTTTTTAAACACTAACATCCGGCTATGGGTGAGCTGATGATCTTATATAACCTAATCAAACGCCATCGCATCTGCAGAATAACAATTAGTATATCAGGTTTACATTTCGCCGAACTGAAATCCCGTGCTCCAACAGCTGTTGTATCAGCTGATCGCACACACACACACAAACCCGCACACTAGCAAACATACACACATGACACACACAGACGCACTGTGGTCTCAGACCGCACGACAAAAAAGGGACCCGTCTGACTAGCCCTTCGGTACACCATACTCGTTTCGTCAAAGAATATTCTTACATAGAGTTTTTATGCCTATTTATACAAATAGTTGTTAATTAGTTAGGTTGTGGTTAGATACAATGTAAATGATAAAGATTTGATTAAATTTGTTATTTATACGGTGAGAACAACAAAAGTATGTAATCTTATTAACTACATCTTGTTAACTTTACCACGGTTATATATAATTTGTATGAATGAATAAAGATATTATCGTATTTAACATTGTACATATTGTATTGTATTTTAACTTCTAGCGTAGCTGCAAACATTATTGTGTTGCTTATTTGCTGCTTCTTTAAGTAATAGCTACTTTTGGATAAATTTTATTTAGGAATTGTAAAATAAATACTTTTGAGTACCATTAACTTGTTAATTTTTTTTCTACAGTGTAAAATATGCTTTATTCAGTATTGTCGATATTCTACAACCGAATAAGAAAGATATAATGTTTGTGAGATAAGATCTTGCAATATTAACTGTTAGCTTCATCCAGCCCAGTTGAATATTTATAAACATATAATTTATTTAACTTATAAATAGATCCACTCATTGGTAGGTATAATATACCGTCGCTTCTGGAGTCACCGTTACCCTTTGACAGGACTAAGTGATTTTGTTAAGCCGCCGTCACATCCGACCAGACCGTACGGATTTCCTTTCAAGTAAAACTACCTGCGTACTTGTTATACTTCGATGAGCTTACATGGGTTTTATGGTCATTATGGTCATCATCATCATCGTGCTATTCACAGAAGAAAGACGTGGCAGGGAATCACAGATCCTCATCACAAATAGCCTCATCATTTTTAAATTTTTTCTCGTTGGACTCCTTAAATGAATGTTAAGATGGCCTTTGCCAGTCACATCCAAGACCGTCTCCAAAACTATGATGTAGCAGTGCTCTTTTAACAAAAAGACAGGTTTCTGACAGATCAAAGGTCAGTCTAGTGATGGACTGCAGAATTGCAAATGTCTACTGATTGCAGTAATAACAAAATTACCCTTACATTGAGAAAGAAGTAGTGCCATGTTGCAGGACCGGGGTGGTACCTTTCGCTCACTTAATACCGGCGAAAAATAACTTATTGTAGGCGATGTTTTTGAGTTCGATTCAAGCCTTTGATTCAAATTTATA
This sequence comes from Lycaena phlaeas, assembly GCA_905333005.2. Lineage (NCBI taxonomy): Eukaryota > Metazoa > Arthropoda > Insecta > Lepidoptera > Lycaenidae > Lycaena > Lycaena phlaeas. Next base: position 807,013 of record HG995182.1, read on the forward strand.
CACCACGTTAACCGTGCGAGATTAGAACTATGTAGAGCTTCAGGTGCTCTATATCTGTTCGCTGAAACATCAATCGAAAAATTTTATTCAAAATAGTAGCATCAAAGTATCTTTTTGAACGTTAATTGAGTCTACCACCGGTTCCAAAGCAAGTTCACTGAGAAAAACCGGCGAAACAAACTCAGTGGATCACACAACGCACATCTTATATCTTCCGACGTTTACGTCTTTCGGCACAGATCTTTCTTTATTTCATAAGAAGGCAAACGAGCAGTCGTTGCCAAATAGTCACTACCGATGCCCATAGACATTCGCACAGATGCATTGCCCACCTTCTCCCTATCCCTCCCAAAGAGCCCTTGGAAACCCATAAGCTCGCACTCTACGCCAGTTTAATGTTAGCGAGCGGTTCCCCGTTCGTGCCGGCCCAATTAAGCTGTAAACTAGCATAGCACTATCTCTTACTAAAAATCTCCTCGAAATCTGGTGTGGGAAGTGACAAGGCGCTAATATGCTGGTACAACCTTAAAGATTTCCATCTCAGATCAGATCAGATTGTTAGTGGCAGGTGGAACTAGAAATTCACTGGGACTTCCCTTGAAGGTTACGTTAACCATGCCAGATGTTGCTGCTTTCGTGTAATGAAGGTAACCTCTTGGCTGACTGGGTGACATCAGGGTGACCAGCTGATGATGATGATGGTAATGATGGCTTAATAAGCCCAAATCGATATGACAAACATTGCATGCATATTGAATGCTCAGTAATTGGTGCTGGCGATATTGTGGGCGTATCGTTTATATATGTCCGTCCGTACGTGCGGGGAATATTGATTTGCTAATTAGATGGGGATTTTTGTATGGATTTGTATGAGATTGGCGGGTAATTAGTAATTACCCCTTACTGCCTGTATTATTGTATTTGAAAAGCTGGTAAAGTATCTTCGATCCTCCTAAAGGAGTCGCTACTCTGTGGTCCATGAATGTTAACCGCCAGAAGAATTGTATACGTTTGAGCTATAAAAAGTAATAATCCTTGCCTGGCATAATGCTGAACTGGACCTTTTTGACCTACACGTGAGAAACACACTTTATTTTTAATTTCAACTCAATTTGTGTTTTGCAATTATTGTTTTATCATCAATGTTACTGATATGTGTTACTTGTAGGCTGCGCAAGCGAAAAATGATTTCTGTGTGTATTTTTGTTTTTATTTTTTCATGTGTGTCTCCTGTTAGTTTTGAATAAATGTTTCTTTCTGCTTTCTTCTTCCTTCTTCTTCCTTCTTCTAATATGCCGCTCTTCCAAATATTATGACTAGAGTATTCGAAACCTTTCGTTCATTGACACTTTGTCAGTGGACAGTTTTAAACTGACAATGACGTCACACACGTTTTTTTCGGATGAAGCTATGCTAATGGCCCTAATGCTTTGTCAGTAGTGGGGTGAGCCGGTTGGCTTTACCTTGTGATATAGTAAGTGCAGGGTTACCCCCCGCCAGCTGTGGAGTGTGATTTCCACGACTTCATGGCGTCGGGTTTGTTCCTGTGGCTAGTCTCTGCCTCACCACCGTCGGATGAAGTCACACACACAGTAATATGTATTATTACTTGAATAAAAAACTCACAGATCGCACTAAATGCGGCAGCATAGCTGTCACTTATTATTAATTATGCTATTCCATGTCAAAGTCAAAGTCATGGAACCACTGTCTGTGTAGATAGTATTTGAACATGACAAGTACCTAGTACTCGAGTGGCTGATTCAGATCTTCAGTGAAGTGGGTTCGAATCCGTGTTATCATGATGTCCATGTAGATGCATATGCATGCATAAAACATCATCCTTCCATTTCCCATACAGCATATGAAAAAATATCTTAATCATCAGCCTTTATCGCCTTTAATAATATACTAACATAAATAATTTCGGTAAAACCCCTAATTAAGTGATGCTAATTTTATTTTGGACTCACCATAACAAAGGAGAATGAATGAATATGGAAGACTTGGAGATATAAGGACCAGTACAGCATATAGATTGGTTTTGGAATGTTCTTCAATCTGAACTAATGATGTTAAGTTGGATTCGGTAAAGGATCTTCGCGAGTCAATTCCAAGGATGAGCCGTGGCCGGTGAAGCTTTTCAAATTAAAAACCCCGTATAAGTGCAAGAACCGCGCCGAGCGTTTTGTAAAATAGATTCTTTTTTATTAGATTTTAAAATATCCTTTACATTTGAGATTTGCAACGTTCCATGATTGAACGCTGACGGGACTACTGTATTGGTTTTGGTTAGACAGACATACAGATAAATACTTGGATTCTTACTAATATTATAAGCGTGAAAGGTTATAAGTATGGATGTTTGTTACTCTTTCACGTAAAAACTACCGAATGGATTTTAATGAAACTTTACAACAATATAGCTATCAGAATAAGACATAGGCTATAATTTATCCCTGTACTCTCACGAGAATGGGAAGTACGCGGGTGTAACCGCGGGGCGCTGCTAGTGTAATATAATTAGTAAAATAAAAACCACTACCCACTCAAACGTCCGAGCGCGCGAGCCCAGTAGGCCTTGACCGTTCGCCGCGCGATAATGATTAAATGGCGTCGCGCGCCCAACGCTATTCCAAATAAAAACCGTATTTTCTAACTACCTACTAACATTACAGCAAATTAAAAAATACCACCATAAAGCTGACACTTCAGAGAAACAATATGTGTAATAATCAAATTAAGATGCTTAATGTAAAATGTACAACAAGAAAAATAAACTTAAGTTTTGGGTTTAATTTTGATAAAATTTAAAAAATATATAAATATTTATAAATATCGTATTAAATTTCGAATGCTTTAAATTTGTATGTATTTAGAAAGAATGAATCTTCGTGATTATTTAAATATATAACACTATTTATATAATAACTTACTATCATATTATATTTAATTATTTAGTTAAAATATCGTATCACACTAATTAAATTTAATAAATTTATTATTTTAAACTTATTATTTTTAAATGTTGGCTAACACCAATATATGTGTTTTACCAACCAAAAGACGCGGTAGTTAATAGAGAACAATGTGGTATACGTCAAATGAATCTCTTTAAATTCGTTCATATTTATAAAAACTCGTTTCAAGTGCCGCTGGGAACGTCAAACGTCCCGGGCGACTATAGTCGCCCTGAACGTTTGACGCTAAAAAGTATTGGGCGACTATAGTCGCCCGGACGTTTGAGTGGATAATACTCCACAGCTTCTACGCAATTTTGATAAATTAGTTAATAAATTTTTGAATGTTCTTAGAAAACTTCGAGTTAATTAAAATATAGGTACCACAGTGTAACCATAACTTATGTATATTACACAAAACATCGGAAATCTGAAAATCTTACGTCTCAAATTGTCTTTTGACGGGATTCGAACCTCCTACTGACGATTGGCCTATCTTATTTAGCCACTTGATTTCGATTGAAAACCATATTTATACCTTTCAATCGCTAAGCGTACCTGTACAAACTTTTGCTCCGAACTAATAAAATAACCACAACCGTCGGTCTGTTAAACTGTCAAAATAATAGTTAAATCCTAAACCGGTCGGTTAGCTGCGTGTATTAGTTGGTTCACAGTTAATTGCTTTAACTGGGTCAATGGTATAACTATCCTGGTTGGACGTTTACAGCGTCATCTGCCATGTTAAAAACTAATTTATTTCACAAGTTGAAAATGTTTTCAGGTAATGCATAATAGGTATATTATGTACTTATTTATTTAAGACAACCGTGAATAAATGTATGTAACTAGTATGTATGTTATTTAGATGTATTTACAAAAATTGTGAAACTATATTTAAAAAAAAGCAACCCTACAGAGTTTCTAGCTAGATTCTTCTCTGGGGGAAACTGCTACTTTTGCGAATCGAGCATTAGCTTATAAAAAAATATTGGCATGTTTCAAGTGCTATGTAATTTGCCTACGAAATAAATATTATTTGGTTTGATTTGTATACATTTTTATGCCAGTAGATTTATGGAATACCATAACACAATACGTGCCACCTCATAGCAAGAGGTCGACGTCGCGTTGCTTATAAACACACTTGTCCTTTAGGAACCAACCTTCTGTGTTGGTTATCCTGAGATATAGATGCTAAGTCGCCACCAGTAATTATACTATTTTTTTTTTCTTTTACGCCGGGAAATGCGCTTAGGCATCCCGCAGGAGAGTGGGTCTCCCCAGGCCGCAAGTAAGTAAGTGGTCGCAGCTCTACCCACTAAAACCCGGCGAGTGCCACCAATGCCGCCTTTGGTGAGGTGCCCCGGATCTACAAGCAACAGAGCACCTCGACGGCTAGTCAGTTCCTCGGGACCGACGCCACCTACACAGAGCGGTTGCCTCGCACCACAGAACAACCACTCCCAATTCTGAGACAGTACAATAAGGCGAGGTTCCCGTCCTCGCCCCTTGCCCCCTGCTCTTTTGCCCCCTCTTCTTTTAAGAGCCCCTTCAGCTCAATTCGCTTCGCCCAAGGTGTTAGGGTCACCCTGAACTACTGAGCCTCACCGCCACAGTAATTACCTGCCTAAGGAAGGACAATCTCGCTAAGCTTGTACGGTCTCTTCAGTGATATCCTTTCACCATCTTAGTTTTTTTACTATTTCACCATTCCACAATCCTACCGACCTACCGCCCTACCTACTGTAATGGAGCCTACGATCCTACCCTCTCGTGATATTCAGATCAAGAATATGATCTCTCGGTATAGACAGACAGCAGGTACAACTGTAATATTTCCTACATGTAATGATGTGGAGTCCACCCTTTCATCCGTATTGTTTGATGACGGGTAACAATAATTGGCTATGCGAGGGGCAAATGATGCGGGCACCCACCTGATGGTAAGATCACCACCTGCATACCCACGTATAGGGTTGCCAGGTCACCAAACTTAATAGCTGGACAGATCAGCCAGCTTGGCCGGACATTTGGGTAAAAAGACCAGACACCCGACATTATTGAGGATGTAAAATCAAGCTTTTTATGAGTATCATACATTTTGTTAAATTCTAGTGAACTAATAGATAAAATCGAATGCCAAGACAATCTTAGCCTAAGACTGATTTGGCATCGCTCGTTTGCAAAATGTAAAAAGTCTAACAAAATCCGAACACCGTTTATTTTGGCCGGACAAGCAATATAAAAGCCTACCTAAGTCTGGCTTTATCCGTACACCTGGCAACCGTACCTACGTAGTATCATGAATATTGCTAGCTTTTTGCTAGTTGTGAACAACGGTCAAGCGCTAGGTACCGGAATGTACGCGAGATCGCAGGTTCAAATCCTTCTAAGTTATTAAATTTGATAATGAATATATATTGCTGGGAAGACGGATCGTAGCTCGTAGACGAGCAGTTGATATCCGTTCCCAGAACCTGTGGCTGGTAAAAATAAAGTAGATTAATATAATATTAGATACTTTAAGATATTACAGCCATAGGGTTTGATAGACGAACCACCAGCATATGATGGTAAGTACCAACTAAAATATTACATGCATTAAATCCTGTTATTTTTATTTATTTTGTTTATCATCCACACTTTTACTCTGAATCAAACTTTTAGAGTTTTTAAATAACATACAAGGTAACAAGCGAGTAGTTCTGGCCCTCGTGTACTTATCCAGGCCTGATTTACACGTGTTTTATGATCAAACAATGGACCACACAACCTTGAGCCACTAAACCAACACCGCAAAACGAGAAAGAAATAAGGTGGCTGATCAGACTGCTGTGAAATGATCACGATAATACGATGTGCTGGATTGTAAGAGGTAGTGGCCGGCACGACCGGGGTACCTCTCGCTCACATAATACCGGCGTAAAGTGACAGTTATGCTGTCGCGTTTCGTGCGGTTTGTGAGTTTCCCGTGGCCCATTTTGGTGGCAGGGAAAAGCAAAAAGGAGGGCAATGCATCTACAAAACCTCTGGTTATGTAGATGGTTATGGGCGTCGATAGTCGCCAAAAGGCTTAGACTGTTCGTTTGCCCTCCATCATCATCAAATCATCTCGACGTTCATTGATAGAGGCAGTCGACCGCGAATATTCATAATGATGTACCATTAATAAGCAAAAGAGCAAGCAAAAGGCAAAAGAGCTTACGATGATTACATTAAAAAAAACTTTTTTTTATAAAGAAATAAAATCGAGATCGCGTTTAAAATAACACCACAAATTAGTAAAAACGATTAGATATTTAAAGGGCATTAATGATATAAAAAACACTTTTACAAATGAAACGTGGAGAGATACAGAGATAAGGATCCCGATGACCGGCGAGCGGACTCGCCCGACGAGACGAATCGTCCACCATTTATCAAGTTAATAATAACTGGTACAGTCAGCAGAAACATCTCATTTCAAAATTATTTAAAAACGTTACTAGACCGAGCTGTAACATTAACCAAACATTATGCTTATAACTTTTTTATGTAGAGCTCTACGACAAAAAATTACTGAACCAAAGTTGAAGATAATTTAATTTGCAACAAAAAATGCATACAATTATTTTATATTTTATCAGATAAATATTTTAAGAGATATATCGTAAAAACAATTTCAATGTAAGTAGGTGGCTGTAGGACAAAGGTGGCAACCCCACAAACTTGGTTTTAGCTTTACACTGACCCCCCCCCCCCCTACACATAAAAAAATAGCGTCCTCTAAAAATCGCAAGGCCTAAAAAATGTAACATTTCAATGGACTAACTATTCGACATAATTAATTAGCTGTGGCCCGCAGCATATACATATTATATTGTTTTCACCATTTAAAATAATTGATTTTTGTTGTAATTGATTGCATTTCAGTGATATTTTTTTTTTTAACTCAGAGACGATGACGAATTTCGGTATCTTTCCACTACGCAATGGTGTTACTTTGTATAAGCCAACGTTTAACTATCAAATATGCTGCAGTATGTTATTGCAAATAGCAACACAAGCTGGTAATCAACGTCTAGCTTAGGTCCACATCATACGTTGCATCTCAGAGACAACAGAGATTATTACAAATGTCCTTCTTTCTGAAACACTACAAAGGTGTAGGCATTAAACAGGACGGCGCACTTTCCACGAATTTGGCAACCTCTATAGCTGTGTGAGTTAGAGATGTAAAGAACTCGAGTCTTTGAGTCTTAATTCGATAGACTCGGCTCAATTTTACAAGACTCGGTGTGCTAACAAAACTCAGAGCTATGAGTCGACCCGAGCTCCAGTCCTTTTTCGAAGACTCGAGCGCCAAAATAGAACTCGTATTTCAAAAAAGCTCGAGTCTTAAAAAAGAAACTCACGTCTCAAAAAGAACTCAAGTCTTAAAAAGAGCTCGAGCGTATCGAGTCTTGAGCGTAATAAGGTTGATTTATTTAAAATACATAGTTTATGTGGCAACATGCTAAATGTGGCCTTTAGGCATGGCATTATTATGTTCTGTGTACCTCAAGAGGGATAAAAACGCGACACTTATTTGTTATGTGGGTACGGAACAATATTTATTGCTTTTTATTTTACGCTTTTTTTTGCTTTTTTTTTTTTGCTTTTTCTTTTTTAATATTAGACGTTACAAAAATAATTAAATTACTATTATATCTCACAAAGTTACATATTTTATTTCCTGTTTATTTATAAAGGAACTCCAAATGGAAAAGAACTTGAGCGCGACTCGTCGCGTAAAACGACTCGAGCGCGAATCAAGACTCGAGCGCCATGTTGCGCTCGTGTCTTTATTTAGACTTAAGTGCTCGAGTCTGGGGTTCTTGGTATAACGAGTCGAGCTGTGCAATTTGTCAGCCGAGTCTAAAATTTAAGACTCAAAAGGCTCGAGTTCTTTACATCTCTAGTGTGAGTGCATATCGATGTAACGTTATACTTTCTCACACCTCGTTACGATATCGTATGTCGTGGGTTTCCGTTAAATAATACCAGAGTTTATTTGCAAATTATTCGCCTTTTTGATGATTTTAAAGTTTAAACCACCATAACTTTTCTATGTGGAAACTGTTTAAATCGGATTGCGTTCCAAGTTTTAAGAGAGCTTGATATTTAGGCATTGTCCATTAATGCCTCGTTCAAGACTCTATTAAAAGGTATTTATATAGAATTCAGTTTTTATGTTAACTAGCGAGAGATTGATTTTGAGGTAGCAACGTCTAATAACTCCACATTACGGGCTGCATGCACGAAAAAAAAAATGACGTCATAACGCGTTCAGTTCGTGCATGTAATGTTTTTTTTATTAATTTTATATCCTTAACGATCAAATCTTTTATAAAAGGAAAGCGACGATAAGTTAAATCCCTCCAAAAAAAATTGTATAATATTTTCGTAAATGTTAATTTAGCTTTGTTAATATTTAATCCGATTGCAAAATCCACTATATCAAAACGGACATGCATTGACATGTATTAAATTTTATATTCATAATAAATAAGATTAAAATATATTTTTTGTAGAATTGCTATTTTCGATATTACGAACGAAATTTTTTACTCTACAGAATAGGTATAAAACTAAAAGAAATATAAAACAATATATTCACAATTTGTTTTGTACCATACTTTACATTTCATTGTTTTTTTAGATTTTTACTATAGGGTACAAAAACGTGAAATCTAATACAACAAATATAATATTAACTCAAAAGTACTCATAGTACGGTAAATAGTTTTGTATGATTTATATATCTATAATTATTGTTTTATAAAATATGTTGTTAAACTTTTCTGCACACCGTACACTTAGGCCTCGTAAGACGCAGTATACAGTCATTCGCACAATCTATTACGGCTTATTATCTTGGATTATAACTCGAAACCCTTTGTACGGAGGCAGTTTATCATCAGATCGACCCGGCCTACTTCACCAGAACCATAAGCTATTGTAATTGTCAAACTACGATGTCGAAACTTGGGGCGATTACCTTAGTATGAATAACTAAATGATTAATTATATTAAAAAGCCAACGCAATAGTAAAAGGGATCGGTCGTCTCGTTTATTGAGGGAGGCCTATGTTTAGCAGTGGACGGATAAAGGCTGATGATGATGATAATAACAAAAGACTTTAATGACTTAAACTGATTATGCTCAAACACTACCGATCTTCATGCAGTGGCTCATGAAAACCCTGATTTAAATTAAAAAAAACCAGGATTATTCAATTGCTTTAACAATGTCTTTAGTTTCGAGTCAGAAAACAAGTTTAAGTACTACTTAAAAATTAATCTTTTTTCTTAATTCTGAAAATATTCCTTTTTATTTATATGGTTCACCCATGTCAATAAAGTACTTATAGTAAGTGGCCTATAAATTGATTAAAAAATATCCTCGAATAAATACCAGAAGAAAATACTAGAAGGTGAAATAAAAAATGCGATGGACGCTCAGGCGTGGGTCAGCCGGCCTTCGGGATAAAAAATTCAATGACCAATATTTATGCGGCCAATTTTGGATGCGAAATTATTCTTGACTTTTTAAAAAATTGGACTGCTTATAAGACCTTAACTATTTTCATAATTCAAACCACTTACTGCGGGATGCGTTGTTTCAATTTTATATCGTGATCTGTACTAATATTATAAAGAGGAAAGTTTTGATTGTTTGTTTGAATTAAGCTCCGAAACTACTTAACCGATTTAAAAAATTCTTTAGCTGTTAGGAAGCTACACTTTTCCCGGTGAACAAGGGCTACATTAAAAGTTTGAGAAGTTAGGGATCCGTTTTAAATGTTAGTCGACGCAGGTCAAGCTGCGTGCAACAGCTAGTATTCAATAGTTTGGCGATGCATATTATGATGCCTTGTTCGCTAGTCTTCAAAAAGTAAAAGACATGTTAAATTTTCCATTCTGTAATATGAATCTATCCTCCACTATAAATTTTGTTTCCCAGCTAACATTAAAATGAGAGCTCAGCTAGATTTTTTAAGGAAGAGGCTAACCGACAAATGGCTAGTTAGCATCGTTGAACGCATCTTTTTATGGATCTTCGTTCTACCTTCTTCGATCTCCATGCAGTGATGATGATGATGATGATGATATTGTCTTAGTAAGATATCACTGCGTGGAATCACCTTTACATTGAAATAGACCCTTAACATGGTCCAGTGGTGGATGAACTCGGCCTCTTATGCGAGAGGTTCCGGGTTCGATCCTGTCCCCCCGTGTGTGCCATGAAATGGGTTTTTCTAAATTTCTAAGTGCACCCCAAACACGAGACCATCGTTCGCTCACCGGTGAAGAAAAACATCGTGAGGAAACCTGCACGTCTGATGAGATTGAAACTCTTTGAAGGTATAATATGAAGTTCACCAACCCGCATTGGGCCAGCGCATGCACGAACTATGGCCCATTACCCTCCTCGCCTGATATCGAGGAGACCCGTGCCAGCAGTGGGATATAAAAGGTTGATACTTTACTTTACTTAACAGGAAAAAGGATAGTGTGAAAGTAATAGCTAATCGTTATCGTGTGGACGCAGGACTACAATGTGTGATCTGTTTACGGCTGTGCCGACATGATGCTGCGTCTATTATCTTTTTTGTTGTTCACACAGTAATCCGAGACATGTGGTGTACCGTCGTAAATCGGGTCAAACATGTCGGCGGGGTACATGCACGTATTGGCGACAGTGGGAAAGAATATTATTTTATTATGATCTCATTAATTTATGTTCAATAATTAAAAGTCACACAAATTTAATAGAATTCTATTAAAGAGAAATTTTCATGGATGATAAACATGCTTGGGTGAGCCACCTGCCCAATATAGCTCAGAGGTCAAGGCACAAGCATAATACATTAAAAAAAGGTGATAAATAAATAAACACAAAATAAAAACAGAATATAATACGTAGTCAATTTAAAGCGTTGAAAAACACACATAATTATTTATACACCTAATAAAACACAGCCAATGCCAATTACTTACTTTTTTAAACTTTTTGGCTAAAAATAAAAGATAATAAACAATTTAATTATTCTCTAATAGTAGCTTTAGCAAAATTATACATTATAACTGAATCAAACAAAACGAACATCGGAAATAGTTGCGTTTACCTCACCTCGTGATCTTAGGTCAAAGCCCTTAGCTGTTTTGTCAGAGTTAACCAGATTACTTTTTCTTGCTCATGCGGTTACTTCATCAATAGCAGCATCATTACCATCACCGTCACCGCAAACCATCCGACGCACTCGACGTTTATACACTGGTTTATTCATACTGTACTAATGATAATAATTTCTAGCATTGCGACATTAGTGAATCAAATTAGATAAGTGCTAAATGTTAGCAGCCTTTAGCTTTAGCCTTATCCGTCCACCGCTGAACATAGGATCCTCTAATAAAGGCTAAGACCACTGATTCATTTTCACTTAACTTAAAAGAAGTAAAAAACAGAAGAATAAATAAAAAGAGACTAAGAAAATGTTGCCCTTGTAATCAGTAAAATGTTGTTACGACATAATTAGTCAATTGTTATCCCTAATTTCGAAAATCTACATAAAACCGCTGGTTAAATTCGGATATGCCTACTGAAAATCAATTTTTAAGGCTTTCGACATAGTTATAAGTTTTGTCCCGCATATAATTCATTAAATCTAAGTCAGACGAAGCCAAAGGCAAAAGTTAGTGCCTAATAATGTCAGCATTGTCTGGTGTCTGGTTAACGGGGTACTCAGGCCTACATTAGTCACTTCCGATCGTTCAGTGATGAATTCTCTGCCAGGAGTCGTAAATGGTCACCATGGCCGAAATCGGTCCAACAGATCAATGTCTGGTGAGGTAAATAACAGTGACCGGAAGAAGGGTGCTGATGATGAATACAGGTATTTTCTATTCTACGTAAAAACGTGAAATCATCATCATCACTACATATTATAAAACAAAGTCGCTTTTTCTGTCCCTATATCCCTTTGTACGCTTAAATCTTTAAAATTACGCAACGGATTTTGATGCAGTTTTTTTTAATGGATAGGACAATTCAAGAGGAAGGTTTATGTACATAATTTATTAAGTTTTTATATACATTGGCTAAGATATAACAATAATTGTTGGAGGTGTCGGAAAAAATTGGCCGTCTGGGAGTTTCCAACGAAAACGCTGCCTAAACCCTTTGAGATATATCAAAATAATGTATGGTGGAATTGTGTGTCTTAAATAGGTCTACAAAAAAGTCCGCGATGGCATATATCTATCTGTTTGGGATATCATACTATATCCACTTAATACTTTAAAAAATGGACAATTATAACGCGATAATTTGAAAGTTATTTACAAAAATACGGTATGAATCCTTATCATTTTAAATCAGTTAATTAGCTGGAGCACATAATGAAGATTATTTTTACTCTTTACATCATGAAAATTAAATGAATACTTTAGAAGATATGGCAATATCAAAATAATACGCAAGAAAATAAACCGTGTTGCCGTGATTTGAGAGGGCTGTGTAATATGTAATAGTATCTTAAATAGTAAATATGCATGCAGAAAGTCTGCGAAGGAATATAATATGTCTTTATATTCAAGATACCATATTATATCCATTTTAATACAAAAACTTAGTCATTATTGAAATGGAAAATGATCGTCATCAAACATGATAAATCCGTAAACCTAAGTTCACGCGGGCGAAGCTGCGGGTAACAGCTAGTATGCTTATAACTCTGATAACAATTCTTTTTCATTGTACAAATATTATTTTGCGACTGATTGGGTTCGAATTAAACTTGTGTAATACGAACATTAATTATACAATATTATAGGTATGGGAGGTTAAAATATTAGTCTAAAACCTAAATCGAGTAAGCAACATTTAAAACTTGTATTCCGTTTTAAAATTTATAGTCCGTAGTACGTCGATGAAAATAATCCAAAACGTACACGGACAATTTATGACTTCAACATTTGGACGGAGAACCGAAAAAACGTACAAAAAACACACAAAAAACGTTGAAAAACACACGAATACACATTTGGCACGGAATAAATACGTTTTGATTTTACTTATTCATTATTTGGCTGGGTTTTGCTAAACGTTTGATCTACCAGCTCCTGTCAGCAGGATATTATGTTATAAGCATATTTTGTGTAAAGAATACAAAGTGTATTTTGTCTAGAAGAATATAAGCTCGTCGGCTAAATTAGTTTTTGCATCTTCAACCGCATTCACTTTAATTGACAGTTGTACCTGGATTTATGGTAGCTATTTTATAGCCTATTATTTATGTAAAAGTAATAAGTAACTATAAAAAAGTTTCAGATATTATCCTGGACAGACATACAAAATTTTGAAAAAATGTGTTCTTTCGATTCGATGTACCTATCGTTTTTGTTTTTATATATGCGTTTAATGAATTACGAATTATGCTTTAATTTTATTTAGTTGTAGATACTTTTTGTATTTTGTTTTATGGTAAAAATAAGCTAAAGGGTATCACGAAGATAATATGAACTATCAGATGCTCTGCCACCATCTTCATCACCACTATCATCATCATCATCATCGCCATCATCGTTATCATCATCATTATCATCGTCATCATCATCATCATCATCATCACCACCATCATCACCATCATCATCATCATATAGGCCTTTGTCACTAAGCCCTATAAAAATTTAATAACCCTAACCCTATAAAAATGCTGCATAAAAAATCATTAAGACGCAGATGATGATGATGATGTAACGTCCACGACATTGATTCAACACGTACCACGCTCGCGGTGGTGGTACGTGATGATTGGGTGGTCTGTACCGCCGCGTGGTTATCACCACTCTACCACTGACTCACGGGGCGAAGGGCACACGTGTTTATTGCGTTTCAAATAAATAAATATTACCCAACAACCACAACACGTTAACCTAGTCCGTGGCAGATCGTAAAATTATATTAACGCTTACTTACGTACCACGCGAAGAATAAGCTCGTTGAAGTGGCAGTAGCCGTGAAGACGAAGTGTTGGATGACCGTTAACCACTTGGAAAGACAATATCATATACATACGAGTAGTTCGATCCGCGTTGGATGCGAGGGGAGAGGGATAGTCTTGGCGTTCATTGAGGATGGCCTATGTTTAGCAGTGGAAGGATAATTGCGGCTGCTGCAGCTGATGACAATGAAGAAGAATAAGAAGAAGACGATCATGATTATGAGCATTTGAAGTTGCCAATGAATATTCATTTAACATTAATTTTGTGAATCCTTTCGCTATGTATGTAATATGTTGTATGTAAGCAAAGTAAGATAATCTATACTAATATTATAAAGAGGAAAGATTATTATTTATGTATGTTTGTATGTTTGTAATGAATAGGCTCAAAAAGTACTGGACCGATTTCAAAAAAATCTTTCACTATTCGAAAGCTAAATTATCCACGAGTAACATAGGCTAAATTTTATTCTGATAAAAAATAGGGTTCCGTAAGATATTTTAGTTTTTCCGACACAAGGTGTAAAAAATGTTATTTCGCGTACTAAAATCCCGTTGTAAATCTTAGTTAACGCTGGCGAAGCTGCGGGCAACAGCTAGTATAAGTATATTGCCACGCATTAAGTCGGTCTACATTGATATCGTGCTAACTGCATTCGCTTATAATTATTAATACACTCGCAATATATTTTTCAAGATTTTTAATACATATATAATTCACATATTTACGGTACATCCATGACCCTGGAACACTGAAAACTTTTTGTTCCCTGGGGGGATTCGAACCCGCTACCTCCAGCTTGAACCGCAGAGGTCGTAAAACATATTATATGAAATAAAAATGATCCTGTTCATTAGTAAACGTATGAAAATAAAAAGAATTAAAACAATATGGCGGCGGTGCGTCCGTACTGGAAGTGTGTACAATAATAATAAACAAAACACAGGCGTGTCCGCAGTTGCCGTATACCGCCTCTACCACCCTGGTAACTGTGGACTTCGGCTTTGTTCTGTATTTGAATGAGTCTAATAATGTTCTTGAAGTGAAACCTTTTTAGCAGAGTTAGCACTTTTTGGTAGAGGAAAATCCTATATGTCACCGGCATGCTTATGTGACATTATTACGTCATTACCAAATTTAAAAAGTAGTATAATTTCATAATCTCTTTAAGTTTTCATTTTTATCGACGGTCTATATTATGACTATAATTTTTGACTTGACAACGTCTAATAACTCGATATTACGGGCAGTACGCACGAAAAAGATGACGTCATGTAGCGTTCCACCAGCGAGAGCGCCGCAGGAACGAGAGAGGCATGATCGGCTCGAGCGATCGCCTCAGTTCGGTTCGTGCTGCATGTAATGTTTGACATTGTTACGTCAAACTACCGTCCGTAAACCGACTTTACATATAACCATTTTTTTTTAGTTGGCTAAGCAAACCTATGGACATCCATTTGATGGAAAGTGATCAGCGTAGCCAATATATAGCGTAGCCAAATAAGGTCATCTTAAATAAACATCTAACTATACGTTCCAATCCCAAAAAGTTTGATAGTGCCTGGACGGTGTAGCGCCAGGACTGGGTCAGTCTGCTTGTCCTTTTCATTCAAACACGGAGCATTTTGAGATATTTTGTATTCTTTTTTAGTGTAATATATCGCGCTGTATAGCTAGGTGACTTTCTAAGCACTGATTTTCCTTTTTGAACTAGCTCATTTTTAGATATTATGATGAACGACGTATCTGAAACGTTAAAAGGAAAAAAAGGTCGCGACAAAAAAACATTAAAGTATTTTTGTTTATTAGCCAAGTTCACGGTATTCGCGGTGTCACGATAGGCGCTGTTCTCGTCCGCGGGTAGTATATTCAACTGTACTTACGTAGTTTATGTAGTTACACTTTATTGCGCGGTCTAATTTACCGGGGAAACTTCCCGGCTCCCCGGCTCCCCCGCTCCCCGCTTCCCCCGCTCCCCGGGAACGGGGATATGCATGGGAACTTCGTTAATTATTCTCATACATTATTTTTATAAGGCTCGCAAACAGCGCATGATCCTTAGAAAGATGTCGTCATATTATGTAGACATTCTCATATTTGATTCTATATTCTGATATTTATTTTTACTAAAGATTATTAAAGCAACCTTTCTAGTACCATGTACCACTAAGTAGTAACCAAAACTAAAGTATCAACCTATATTATATGTCCCATTGCTGGGCACGGGTCTCCTCCTCGAAATCGGGCGAGGAGGGTATCAGGCAATAGCTCACAGATGCGCTGGCTCAATGCGATTTGGTGAACTTCACACACCTTCAAAGACAGGTTTCCTCACTATGTTTTCCTTCACCGGTGAGCGAGCGATGGTCTCTTACTGCGGCTGCACATAGAAACTAAAAATAATCCCATACTAAGGCACACTGGGTCAGGATCGAACCCGGAACCTCTCGTATAAGAGGCCAAGTCTACCCACTGGGCTATCATAGCTCACATGACATAATATACTGAAAGTAAACCTTTTACCTTACAATATAGCTTCGGACTTTAAGTGAAGGGGGTAGTCCTTCGCGGTTGTGTATATGGATGTAGGTTTTTCTTATCAAGTTAACCGAACATTTGTAAGTTGTGATTCTAGCCTATCGTGGTGGAAGTTCTAACGACAGTAATTACGCAGCATGTCCTACTTTTTCCGTAGAAAGAAATGCATTTTTAAATGAAATGTCTTTTTATTCGCATTTTTATAATCAAAGACTAATAATATATGTATAGCAGTAAAAGCTTCGAGAAAATATATTTGAAACCGTCCTCCTAAACTAGGATGCTAATCGTAAAAGTATTATTTTTAAGACTGGTCGTTTCAGAGATTAGCGCATCCAAACAAACACAAACCCATCTCTTTCTGGGAAACTCCGATGACTCATTTGCAATTATATTTAAACATATAAATTATTTTCGTAATACGAGTTCAGCAATTGCAACAATAACTCTTTATATTCATAAAGAAACGCGGAAAAGCCTGCCTCCCCAATGGGCAATATACGAAAAAGTAATTCCAAAAAGCCCATAGCCCAAACGCATTATGTTATAATTTACCAAAATAAACCGCTAAAAGATACTTAAATAACTTTGTTTTGTGAGCCATTTTTTTGAGAATTTCAAAGCGAAAATGACTGTCGACTTGGACATGAAAAAACCTATAAAAGAATTTCTGAGCATTCTTCAACTTTTTTGTATCTTGAAACAGGCGATCGCAAGATGCCTTGAATAACCGAAGGGATGTGAAAATATATTTACATGATATATCGATATAAAATATCATAAGTTTTAATCATTATTTAAAATTGTCATTCCTCTCCTGTCTTTTAGGAAAACCGTTTTCGTGTCATAAAATAAATGCATCAATTTCAACTCATAACTATAACTATATATATTATACTATAACTAAGAAATATTTTTAGAAATATCGATTGGTATGGATATGGATATGGAGGGTTCATAATCAGCTGTTCTACCACACTCAAAATGATGAAGTCCACCAGGTACCTTGAGAAATCCTGAAATTTCGTCTTGTTCCTGTGATTTATAATAATATAGATTTATGTAAGCAACATGTAATAACGCATTTTTTTTAAATTAAAGTTCCTATGTAGAAAGGAGCAATTTCGCGCAGACGATTTTAGTGAGCAAGAATATCTGATTAATATTATTAAAATTACTTTTGCACGATGCTGTTTTCTTATGATTACGCGGATTTCACTTATTTAATACAACATTTTTTAAGGATTTTATCGCTGTTTACTAAGATTGTTTCATTATAATATTATATCCTAACAAATTAAAAAGACTTTTAGCGTCATAATCGACGCAGATATCGAAGTCTTTATCATTAAGTCATCGCTATATGTATTAATTAACACATTTATCCCAGTTAATGATGTATAGATCTTAGACAATAATCGATAGTTTTATTGGCAATTAATGTATAATATCTCGCATTAAAAACAAGTCCGCCATCTGCGAGGATGCTGATATTATAATAATTCAAACGAAGTAAACATGAGTCAATCGGCAGCTCTTTATAGATCAATTAATTTAAATATTATACTTTATGGCCATTTTAATGTGAGTGACATTAATTAAATTTCAAATAGTAATCTTCTTTTTGGGATAAATATTGCGGATTATGTTTCAGAATATAATTTCGAGTGTGATTACTCTTAGCTTAAGCCAGGATAGCCTTGGCTGCGAGGTGAGAGTACCAAATGTTGTTAGCTATTTCCATTGTGAAATGATAGAAATGGTAGAAGAAGAAGTAGCGTAGAAAAAAGTTTTATTTTGGAATTGGCTATCCTAAAACATTCATAATTTCAACTTTGAGATTCGGTGTATTCTAAAAAGATGTAAGCGCCAAGTGACGTCACACTTATGGTGGAATGGTGATGATGCTTTTGATTCTCTGTGAACCGTCATAAAAACTGTTAGATCTGTCAAGCTGTCGTTATTTGTCAGCTTGTCAAGCTTGCTTGTTTTTAATTAAATTAAGAAATAAAAAAATATTTGAACTTAGGATACGAAAATAAAGAAATGGTAGTTTTATTTTGAGGTCGTGTCAGTTTTGAAATGTTGTCAATTTTTTCCTCTCATTTCCTCGTGCATCAAAGCATTGAGAAATTGCAAGTTGTTTGAAGGTATGTAAAGTTTATCAGCATGCATTGAATCTTCGCATATACGGACTATGGTGTAACGTTCCTGATTTCAAGGAGAAAAATCCCCCCAGAGGTGTAACATAGAGTCGATATAAAGATCAGGATGATTGTACTAAGGTAGTATTTCAAACATCGATAAGCCAGCACCTCACTAACAATACGGGCTGGTTATAAATGACATAATTCATGCAAATTTGTGTATTAAGTAACGTCCGTCGAACGGGGGCTGAGTTTAAAATTCCACAGGAATTACAAAGGGGCCAAATTGACGCGTTTTGTAAAGAAATGTTGAACATTCGTATCTCGACCACCCTTTTTTTGTTCATTCACGCTTTTTCTTTAACATTTAGTATCAGAAGCTGTACATTTCTCTTACAAAGAACAAGGCTGAAGTGCAAAAAGATTTTTAAATCGGACACATTCATTAGCGCAACGATAGTAAAATTAACTCGAATGCCGTGACATTGTATTTAAAGAATTTTATTGATAAATTCTTTATGGTATATGTTTCAAATCAGCTTGGCGTCCCTTGAGAGGGGAAGGGGGGTTACAGCTTCTTGGTTTTACTTCAATCGAGCCTAAGGATACCATTTTTTATGGATGCTAGTGGTGGTAATTAGACGTCCCGAAGAAGACGGAAAAAGTTTGATAATGATGAATGAGTGACGAGAGATAGGTAAATGACCTTATAGTAGGTATGTAGTTTAATCCTCGAACATAATTTCTATCATCTGGCACTAATACCGTGGTCAAATACAGACCTGAGCTCGTCCAGGCGTTGTCTTCTGGGGTCATGGGTCATGAAGGTGAGGCGGATTAGCGCCACAATCCTGAATCGCGCTATCGGAGTTACGCAGATCATAGTATGTCAATCGGGCTTCAACCTGACTGAGCACACCACCTCGCTTAGTAGATCCTGGGCTTTTTACTAAGCTAGCTCTATAGCTTTTGCGATTGGTGCGCCTAGACCTATGTCTAGGCGCACCAATCGTCCGGTGGTAACCATGGTTACCGGTTGGAGGGAGGCGCTATACCACGCTCTCATCAGCTTGGGTGCCACCACCTTGCTTGTTTCTTCCGTGAAACAGATGTGCTGTATTTCAGAGAGAAGGACAGGAAGTGCAATAACTGTCACCAACACTTAACATCTCATGTCTCAGGATAGGCAATACATAAATGGGTGGTCTGAGCATGTTTCACGTAAAGTGGTTAATGTTGATGGGTGACGTCGAGCACTTACCAACAGGTGACACGTCTATTTGACAATCCTACCAACGTTAAAAAAATTATAATAACACAAATTTACGGATTTTATCACGGTTTATTTAGTTTTTTTCAAGCCCGACGTTTCGGATACTTTACAGCAACCATGGTCACTCTCCTTACTAAACTAAGAACCTTAATAAACCGCGATATAATCCGTAATTTGTTTCATTATAACGGAGCTAAGAACCTTATTCTTTTTACATTGCCTACGAAATATTATGTAAGGTTTAATTCTTCCAAGGGTAATGAATATATAAATAGGTATACAATAGTGTTTTGTAGCGTATTGCTTGCTCCTCCTCGCTGTATTTCGAGGAGAGCCGTGCCCTTTGATTGCGTGCCGCGATATAAACTTTACATAGTTTTTAATGACTTAATAATTCTGTCCGATAGCATCTGAGCTTAAACCGCCTGGCGCTTTCTATGTTACATATCTTGTTACTGCGTTTAACTTATTTGACCCAGAGTTTCGCCGAGACCAGTATTTATATACCTAACTAATAGGCTGAGAGACTGGTTAAAGAAATCAACAGAATGAAGGTTGTTTTATTAAATTAATTTAAATAATCCCTCTAACTTATCGAACGAGAAAACAGCAGTTTTTGAAGACAAAAGTACAAATAAAAGTAGCATGTTCTAAATTATTTTTTAGAATAAAACATCATCATCTCCGTCCACTGCTAAAATAAATAAGAATAGTTAAAATTAACTATTGTATGATACTTCTTATTTAATTTTAGTAGAATTTTGAAATAAAGACTTTTATTCTAAAAAAATGAGCTTTTCTCAATTAAGCTCGTTAAAAGCGGAATTGTATTTTTTATACTCACCACTGTAGTTCAAGTGATCATCTCTTCCAAACTTTCAAACTTTTATTAGCACATTTTCCTGACATTAAAATAACTATAATTATAAAATTTGCATATAATATGTCAAAACATTACATTCAACTCAATTTAATAGAAGTAATGATCTTTATAATTAGAATTTTAACCTACACCACTTAATGGAAGGAAGTTCTCCAAATGACTGTCCCATAAAACCTTTCAAGATTATACCTAACATAGGTATCTGAAGTAAACATGGTATTTAAAATAAAATATTATAAACAAATGTCTAAATATAAATCCTTCATCATCATCATCCTCTCCCCCCCCCCCCTCTTTCTCATGATCATAATCATCATGATCATTGACAAACCTTATAAAACGTGTACCTGTCGTGAGCTCGGACGTCCCAGTCTCCCGGTCTACAACATTTACTGTCTACGCTGGCGTCAACATGAATCGAAGACGATCTCTGTGGTCAGTGGTTAGTGCGTTGGCGAACAAGCCGGATGTAGCGGGATCGAATCTTGCCAGGGAACACAAAAAAAAGTTTCTGTGTTCCTGGGTCATGGATGCGTATTAAATATGTGTATTATATAATAAAAATGTTAAATATAAGTATTAATATAAAAAGTATTAAATATGTGTATTTCCGTTGTCTGGTACCCGTAACACAAGTCTTAGTACACTTAGCACGGGACCAGATTGACGTGGTGTAAAAAAGCGTCCATAGATATTATTATTATTTTATTATAACACATTATTGCAAGTACTCTGGCTATTGATAATCATACTGCATAATAATTGTGTCTTACTGATGACTAGATATTATATTCTCAATTTAAAATACAAAAACAGGAACTTGCTTAACCAAACCGCGGAAGAGAACTATCGAAAAAAAAATTAGTTGCCTGACGGACGGTAGTTTTATTTATTTATTTTATTGGTTTGATAACCCTCTGAGTATTAGGAACATCTAACTGATGCCAATTCAGACCAGCTTGGCGACACTGGCTTCCCTCGACCCGACTGACCCCAAGTAGTTTAACGTAACAACGTCAAACTACATGCAGCACGAACCGAACTGAGCCGATCACTCGATCCGACCATGCCTCTCTTTCGTTCGTGCCGCGCTCTCGCTTGCGGAACGCGACATGACGTCATCTTTTTCGTGCATTCAGCCTGTAATATTAGACGTTGTCACGTCAAAAATCTGTTGAATTATATAAAAATAATTGAAAATAGTAAATAAAGCTATAAAGCAGAAAACAGCAGCTGTCTGTTTCTTTCTCGCTCGGGTATACTCGGCGGTCCTGAGTTCACCCGATCGAGCCTTTCACTCCAGAGCGTGATGGATCAGCCTCATTCACAGCTAACAAAGTTTTAATTTCAATAACAAAGTTCACTGAATACATCTAGTTTTTAAGTCGTTAGACTGGTTTTTTAAGTATTAATCTGGTTTAGGTGGTAAGATATTAAGCTGGTACGTTGAGTATTAACCTAGTTTCTGAGCTATTGAAAGCATATCATGGTGCACTTATCTTTCCCTTCCGATCTTTATCGCCGCTGACCTCAGTCAAATTTTGAAACAACGAAGGGACCCCAAATCGATGTCTAAAATTAGCGATAGTATCGAGGTCCAGAATCGATTCTTTGTAAACGATATACGATTCTGATCTATCGATTATATTCACGATCTGACCTCGGGGTCACTAGATTATTGCTCTTACATTTTTAATATAAAATCGATAAGCGTGATTCGATTCTTGGCGCGAGGTTCTGTACATAACATATTATCATCTAGTACATAACATATTATCATCTAGTACATAACATATTATCATCCAGTACATAACTGATGACCGTCAGATAGACCGTCAGACAGCTCGTGTGTCAGTTCTAAAATACAAAAAATGTCATCAGCCTGTAACATCCTTCTGGATGTAGGACTCTCTTAATAAACACTACAAATTATATCAAAATAATGCAGGAAGTCATATATTTTTGAAGTAAATATATCTCTTTCTACTACTCTGCGAGTACTTTGGATGAGCTTATATCAATGTAACTCGCGTTGCTGTGATCGAAGGCTTTCCAGTGTGACATGATGACGTCATTATGCAATAAGAATGGCAGTCGAAGTTACTGCCGGTGGATGAGAAAGCTTAAATATGACTTGGTGAAATTTCAAATCATAAAACAAAAAAAATCTCACATTAGAAAGTCGCTGACGGGAATTCAAACTTCCAAATAGTGGACGGATATAGGCTGATGATGATAATTATGATGATGATGAAAAAGGCCTCACGTGGCTAAAAATAAATTATTACTTCAACTTTTCGGTATTAAAGTTTGAAATTTCATCATGTCGGCAGGCTTAACTTCTATCGTCACTCAATATAATTTGAAGATTTTTACTAACATTTATAAGCATAGACGAAAAGCCTTCAGAAATAGAAATAAAGAATAGGTAAACACCCGTACATAAAATTTAGGCACAGTTCTTACTTTTCGACTAAATAAAGAATTAAACACAAACTTACAAGTGGAATATAAAGGATATATTTTTGTTAGATTAGACTAACATTGGTATTATAAGAAAAAATTTTGACGATAATTTAGGTTTTTACAATATTACATCACACTACGGATCCCCAAAACATCTGATTATATAATACTTATTAAGATCATCATTGTTTGATATGGGATGGTACACGACGGTACTTAGTGGCCAATTAAAGAGATTGATGATAATGATGATTGTGATGATTAAGATAAACAACCCAATGGACATCTAAATCTTTATCAATTAGTTATGAATTTTGTAAAAAAAAAAAATAAGGTAGTGATTCTTGTTTTTATGCAGCCGGCACTCAGACAGGAGTAGTCCTGGATGTTTCTCCACGGACCGCAATGTGCGTTCAAAATGTCGATGTTCAAATGCAGTTCACACTATGACGCGCAGTTAACTGCGTTCTTCATCGACCCGCAAGCCAAGTGATCCACCGTCCAGGGTTATGGTTTCTTCTTATTGTGTGGAATATATCAAATTTAATTAAATTAAATGTGAAATATTCTAAAAATTTTTCTTACCGATTTTCAAAAGAGCCATCATCGTGTGCAGACACGCCGACACTCGCAAGTACAAAAAAACTAAAAAAAAATTGATGATAATTTTTATAATCAGTGCGTCATCAGCTTATTATGGCTATGTTTCTATTCTAGTTTTATTCTTCCTCGAGTGACTTTGCTATACGTCCCTTGCGGTGAAGGGTTTGGTGAACGAGCTTATTCTTAGACTATTAAATAGTCCCTACCCAACAAGACTCTACCAAGAAAATTTCTTGTTAACTGTATATGGTGTTATATGCCAACTTCAGTTAGGCAAGTTGAAAATTTAAAAAAGTTATTAAAGTGTTTGTGTGGTAAATGATATAACAAAATAAAGACTTCATGGAAGCCACCTCACATTAAGAATAGGGCGTTCCTCCCAGGCATTTCAGGATAGCATTTTTTGTTTTTTTTTTTTGTAATAATTTTTTATTATATGAAAAGATTAGTTCCACTGAGTTTATTTCGCCGGTTCTTCTCAGTGGGCTTGCTTTGGAACCGAGGGTAGATTCAATGGATGTTCAAAAAGATACTTTGGTACCTACTATTTTAAATAATAAAAAAGATTTTGAATTTTGAGTTTTAATCATTGAATGCAGCTAACGCTTCTTAATTAGATCTTGCTCACAGTCACCATAAAGTACGCATGCCATAACGATCCGCATTCTTTAAACTTACTAATCCGCTAAGACTTACCACTTTTTTCAGAACTAATCAGCCAGCCTAATCGACGTTTCGGTAGACGAAGTGTTAGTCGGCCATTAGCCGCGCAGTGGCCGGTCTGTGGTGGATTATTGGCAAGTGGCTCGGTATCAGTCGTCTTGAAATTTATTGAGGGAGACCCTCAGAGGATCAGGGAGATGTTCAGCAGTGGACGGATTAAGACTGATTATGATAGTATTGGACATGTAAGACTCGACTATGGATACCTCGCTACTAAATCTATCACAACAAACCCGAAAGCTCAGGCCGATAACGTAATAAAACGTCAAATTTACGTCCCATAAAGACGTGAACCTACGGGAAAGATGTGGGACATTTTTTAGAAATAGTTATGTGCGGCCAAAAGCCAGTTTTTTGATAACGGCCAATGGGCCGCAAAAAACTCACATAATAACGCGTACCTCTATAGATAACGCCGGCCAGGACTGACCCTTGAAGGGGCAGCAAAAAAATATTACCACTAGGATTTTTATTTTTGCCAAATATGTGATTGTTATAAATCTAATGCAATCATAACTTTGATTTATTCAGTATCCTTTATGCTTAATATTATTCTAATATTTAAATCAAACAAAAAATCGATCAAGGAGGTAAATCAACAATAAATAGATTCGCAAAAAAAAAAAAACAATTCCGTTTCATAAAGTACTATAGTACTGGTACATATTATGTGATTATTGGACCCAACAGACTATCTATACAAAATAATTCGTAAATAATTCACTTAAACACACGAAAAGTTTTATCAAAATCGACCAAACCCCTTCGGAGGGATTCAGTAATACATTCGGAACAATTATATTGTTGATTCGGATAGATTTAAGTGGCAGAGTTTTGGTTATAAAATATGTATTATATTTTTTTAAAGTGATAATTTGGAGCTGTCAATTTTTGTATTTTTGCTTTTTTCGCGGACGCTACTTGGTCCGGTCCGCTGAGGCTGCGATCTGGAGTAAGATACCCGAGCAACGCCGCGGCATAAATCGATGCCGTAATGGCTGGCGTGTTTAATGTGTTGTAATACCTACTTTATTGTCTCGGTACATACACATATTTTGTTGGTACTCGAAGTGCTCTGGGTTCGAATCATGCTGGTGGTTTACATCACTGTTTCGAGTTTCCAGCGTGGGAAAACTTTTAAGAGTCAGAGGGTTCGCTACCCTGTATTGGGAATATATGAGTAGACTATTGTCAATATGCCAAGAAAAAGATTTAATTATTAAAATACACCACTTTTACGAAAATATGACCGTAAATGACCGAAAATAGTTTTTCATTAAAAAGCATTAAAGATATACAAAGGACAATAAAATCTAAATCTAGAGACTATAACTAAAGGAACCAATATGGTTGACCGCGATGGAATCTGTAACAGTTACTAAAATAATATTATAGGCTTAAATGTTTCCAAGTTGCGTTAATATGGCCAGTGAAACGCGTAAACATAAGTAGGTAAGCATAACTAAATAAGGATTATCGTTCGACCTCTTTCGAACTTGTGCGTTATGGGAACTGGTAGTAAGGGTCCTGGAGCAGAACATGGAGGAGACAACGAGGAGAGGAGGAAGAGACCTCCAAGGTAGAAGAGTCTCGGTGGAACCACCTGTGAGTAGTCCGTTAGTGATAAAAGCTCTCTTGTTCAATCTAACTCGTACTAGGACGGTTTATATAATTTACTAGCGGCAGTTTTGTGTTATTCCTAAATGTAAGCTATATTATTAAATAGTTTTATCAAAATACATTAAGTGGTTTTTGCGAGAAAGTGTCACATACATGCACACAAATGCGTTTATAACAATGTTTCCCAAACTCTTTTGTTTCATAGACCACTTTCAAAATTTTCGTGGACCTCCCTCGAGTCTTCCGTGGACCCCCAGGGTCCACCTGGACCACTTTGAGAATAACTGATTTATAATATTAAGTAGGACTAATTATTAATAAGCTATATATTAGGTACTCAATAGCTCTACACTCAACGATGAGGTTGCAATATCGAGATCGGCATGGATGGAACTAATTGAGCAAACCTCGTAAGATATCTAACAATCTTTGGATGTAATGAGTCATCATGGAATATTATCATTATAAAGTCATTCGAAGACTAAAAAATATGTGACTGTATTTATTTCATACATTAGTAGCTATTTCACTCGACTTGTTTAAGATTTACAATAAAATGAAATATGGAAATTCTATTACTAGGATAAGAGCCTACTATGCTTGAAAGTTATGTCATCATAACTCACATTAAAAGTGTCAACTTTTAATATGAGTTATCGACTTTACTAACGGAACTAAGTTTATCTAACATATTTAAGAAGCGTACTTGGCTAAGTGCTGAAACATTACTATGCGAAGAAAGCCATTATCTATGCGTTTCTCGTGTCAATAATCAGCTTTGACAGATGCATGATTTGTAGAGGCTGTCCAGTCTTCGCGCTATCATGTTCAGGATGCTGTTGTTGGAAGTGTAACTGAAATTGGGCAATTCTGGTGAATGTGCTGTAATGTAAAAGGAGAGAGAATTCTGTACTTTCAGCGGACAAAACCGCGGTATCAGCGTAATCTGATTAAAAAGTACAAAAGTTGAATCCTTATCGTTTCCGAGATTTTTTATTGAGTCCGTCAGCCTCTTGCCATTACCCGGAGCTTTTAAATTCAAAATCTCAACACGAATCCTTTCAACTTAGTAAATCGTGTACCATACAGGCTTCATTTGATTGACGTTCCCAGTGTATCCTGGTCCCTATTGGCACCTTGGGGTCTCCAGCGGTGTATGTCACTTATGGCTCCGATAAAACTGGTCGATGTTTATGCGAGGGTTCAACGTGGCCAGCGTATTTGGACCTGCGATTTGGTTCCATCTTACCCCTTGGGCGTCGTGTTTGTAGGTGATCGGCGGGGGCAGGGAGGTCGGACTGGGCTGGTGGTGGCGAGGATCCTTGTACAATGAATTGCATTAAGCGACAGAGCTATGAATGCTCTTAATGTATGGACACGATTTGATCGCTCCAGCCTCCAGTGATGCGCCCTGATAGATTATTGTCGATATCTCATATTTCATCGACAGTGTCGATAAGTTTATCCGTGACTATTTTAAAATTATTCTGGTGAATTCTAAGTTTGTTTCTCATTTTTTTACGTTTTACGTTGTAGCAGGTTTCCAACGGTGGTTCTCATAAAAAGTAAAAAGTAGCAACCCTTATATGTCCCACTGCTGGGAAAAGGTCTCCTCTTCGAAATCATGCGAGGAGGGAAATGAGTCATAGTTCACCGATGCACTGGCCCAGTGCGAGTTAGTGGACTTTACATGCCTTAAAAGACTTTTAATCTCATCAGGTATGTTTTCCTTCACCAGTTCTTATAAGTTACACCAAAATCAATTTAATGGTTTTAAGGTTACAGCACTGGAAATAATTAATTTTATTGTATAAGCTTTTTAATTATTTAAGTAATTTATTGGCAAATCATTTTACTAGTATCACGCAATACTATATGTAATTTGATTTTATAAGTGGGATATCGGATAAGTGGTTTAGGTTACGATAGAACGTCAGTAAACACAACATTTGACGAATAAAAATCCACTTTTTAATATGAAATTTAAACTAATTTAAGCCGTCTAGTACATTGGATATGTAGTTGGCCATATTATCGACTATTAATGTGTCGACACTCTATTTGTTTTCCTATGCTTACACGAACTTCATTCATAACTAAATAACTTGTATATCACGGCTTATTATTATTTTTACATTCGCTACGCTTCGAATGCTTCACAACAGTTTGAAGGTACGATAAAATCCGTGAAGTCGTTTCATTGGGGCTTTAGTATCGACGCTGCACATCCCTATCGAGAGCTCCAAGTCACGACTGGTTAGCTTTATACAGAGTCTTATTATTTGTGGCCATTTCGCCGGCTCCTATTTATTATTCAGTGTTACGTCATTATCGTTTGGGATAACATCCATCAGAATTTACATACATTTGCCCCAAACATAACCGGCCTAAATAAATATGATCGCTGTATCTATTTATCCTTTGTTTTGTTCAACTTGAAGATAATAATGTAAGATAATAAATAAACCAAGGTCACAGTAATCATACACAGCTTTCATCACATCATCATCATCATCCGTCCACTGCTGAACATAGGCCTTTCTCAATGAACGCCAAGACGACCGATCCCTTGCCACTCGCATCCAACGCGGACCGGCCACTGCACGGAGATCGTCTACCCACCTTTTTTTTCTTTAACTCCGGGAAATGCGCTTAGGCATCCCGCTGGGGAGTGGGTCTTCCCAGGCGGATGTGTTGGACTCGCTGCGCCCGAAAGATGGTAAATGGACGCAGCTATACCCATTAAAACCCGGTAAGTGCCACCAATGCTGCCTTTGGCGAGGTGCCCCGGATCTGAGCAACAGGGCACCTCAACGGCTAGTGAGTCCCTCAGGGGACCGACGCAACCTTCGTACCGACCATACTACACCGAACAATTTTCGTCTTATCTTATTTTCTTGTTTTTTTTAATGTTTAGGTACAAGATTGCACTAATTTCCTGAATACTTTAGAAGTAGCAGCATCCCGCCATTTCACCCGCGTACTCAAATTCCCGTGGGAGAACGGGGATAAATTATAGCCTGTATTATTCTGATGTATAAGCTAAATTAATGCTACTTTCGTGAAATCCATTTTTTAATTTTTGAGTAAAAGCCCAATATACATGCATCCATGAAATCTTGGAACTTATAATATAAGTAATATTTATAGCTTTTTACTCACACAGCGTCTTACCCGTGGTAACATACGGAGCCGAAACGTGGTCACTGACGGTGGGTCTGGTCCGCAAGCTAAAAGTTACTCAGCGAGCTATGGAGAGAGCTATGCTTGGAGTATCTCTAAAGGACAGAATCCGAAATAAGGTAATTTGACAGAGAACCAAAGTAACCGACATAGCTACTCGGATAAGCAAGCTGAAGTGGCAATGGGCTGGTCACATCTGTCGCAGAACTGATGAACGATGGAGCAATCGAGTTCTGCAGTGGAGACCGCGCACGGGCAAACGTAGTGTTGGACGCCCCCCTACTAGATGGAGCGACGATCTGAGCAAGGTGGCTGGCAGCAACTGGATACTCAAAGCTCAAGATAGAGAAAAGTGGCGTGTCTTGGGAGAGGCCTATGTCCAGCAGTGGACTGCCGCAGGCTGATGATGATGATGATGACTCAGCATTTTGTTTGGGCCCAATGAATTTGTTTCGCCGGTTCTTCTCACCACCCTTTGAAACTGGTTGATTCAATTGATATTCAATAAACGACTTTATAAAGATTTTCAATTAAGTATACTTTTAAATAAATGGTTTAATCTAAATTTATGAGACGACGCCGCGGGTTTGCGCTAGTCAATACACACTAGATGGAGTGATGTACCCAATTTAATATTAAAGTATATTACACAGCCAAGATATAATATTTGCTAGCCTTAAATATTAAAGCGTATTTCTGGAGTTATTGCGTTTTTTACCCATCTTGTAAGTAAGTGTAATTTGGAGTCGGTATAACGTTATAAGGATACCGCTTAATACTAGCAGCGCCCCGCGGTTTCACCCGCGTACTTCTAATTCCCGTGGGAGTACAGGGATATATTATAGACTATTTGTTTATATTATTGTAAAGTTTTATTACAATCCATTTTATTTAACATTTAGTTAACATTTAGTTTTTATGTGAAAGAGTAACAAACATCCATACATACAAACTTTCGCGTTTATAATATTAGTAAGATAAGTTATTAGTAAGATAAGATAAGAAGTAAGATTGTATAGAAAACTTTGAGAAAGTATATCAACTTTTGCTGATACTGTTGTGTTTTGTCCTGTATTGTTTTAAACTAACGCGACCACAATTCATGTTAAAATATAATTCGGGTGCGTTTTTAATTTTATTGAGGTCCGATATTTCGGCAATGTTTTAACTGCCACGACCTCGGTCGATCTTAAATACTATGCTATTTATATTTCTTACTATGGAACCTTTCATGGGCGAGTCCGACTCGCAATTGGGCGTTTATTGTCGGTTACTGTCGGGAGTCGAACCCGCGACGCGCGTTGTCGTCACGGATCACGCCTGGCCGCTTGCGCAAGGTATTGTTCGACAACAACGGCAATGTTAAGGCCGTCAGATGTGCAGATAACTCTTTACATAAACCACACGATACGGATCTATTGGTTGACGTTTTGAGGTTAGTTTTTATGTTAAATTTTAACTATGGTTCAACCTCGCATTGTTTAACGGGATGGGAGAATACGTAATTGTTATGAAATGATTTTATCTGGTCTTGAATAATCAAGGGTGCAGGTTCGATTCTTGTTTGTATTTTAAATGAAATCCTATCAAAGTGCTTTGGATTAACCTATCGATTTTTATCGTTTGAGGAAGATATTTTATATGGCAGGCTAAGGCGCCGAAACTGTTGGCTTTATGGTAAATGTCGCCAAGTTCACTTGAGACTGAGACAGGCTTACCTAAGTTCATTTAATGTGTATTAGTAAACTAAGGATATCGTTAAAACTGTCAGTCAAGTTGAGAATGGAAAGGACGTAAAATTAAATAATAGTTCCTGTCCAGGACTTATCTAATTAAGCTTGATATTAATTGAACTAAAATAATTATACTTTAGATTACATAAGATTTTATTTTTAGATTACGCCAATAATATTATTACATTTTTAAAGTTAATTTAAAGTTATCATGTTTCAACCACCGTATCTTCTACACCCTTATAACCATCGACTCGCAACTACCATAGTGCATAACGGGAACTAAGCTTCACCTGAGTGATAGAACTCACTTTACGCTCACTTCGAAAGTGAACTATATTCATATAGATAGATAGTCGATTTTTAAAGAATACAAATTCGTCAAACTCATGATATCTCCGCGGATTCCGCTTTCGAGATTCGAAAACGACCTTACAGAATAGCCCTACAGATCCAAGACAGTGAGTTCGACTCCTACACATATTATAGACATATCATATTTAGATATTTTTATATATTTATTAATAAAAATTATCAATACCTAAAACATTGTAAGACCCAGAAATAAAAACAAATATAATGGAATCGCATAAGTCAGTTTAACCAAACCATTAACCTCTCAATCATGGGTAGTTCTATTAAAGATTTCCCACAAAAATAATATTTTAAGGGTGATTTATTGATATCTATATGGGACGTAGCTTCTACTTAAAGTAATTTCTATAACCCTAACTGATCGTTATGCAAAAACTAATGGATTCAATCGAATAATGTACTGGAGTGATGGATTGCCGCTCGAATAAGAAAAATGACTGTGAATACAATATGCTTAGAGTGTTTAATGGTTGCACGCGGTAGTGGGTTCGAATCCCGATTTGTATTGTATGGGGGTATAAAAGTGTGTTTGGATATATGTAGATTTCACTCATTCAAAATTAAATTTAAAACTTATTTTAAAGATCGTATGGTGATTAAGATTTTTGCGTTCCTGGTGTTTTTACAGCAAGTATGGTCACATATGGTTATCCTTTGTTACTTTTAGTACTTCCGAGAATATGTGTACAAAGTTTGATGATGATCGGTTCAGTAGTTTTTGCGTGAAAGCGTAACAAACATACCTACTTTCACATTTATAATATTAATACGAATGTTTGAATGGTACAAAAACTATACGTCCGTTACCTAGTGCCATCAATATGACAAATCGTATGTTATAAAGAAGTATATAAAGACGTAAATTTTCATTTCTAAATATTTTTGTGGACACTTGATTAGTTTTTGTATAATTTTTATAGTCCTATTTTATGTTTTAATATAAGTGTTTGTGTTCCTTTTAAATAAATAAATAGTATGCTATGCTGGCCTTGTGTGGTTGGGGAACGTCATACAACCTCAAATACATTTGAATATTACCACGCCGGTTGGCCTGGTCAGATTCGAATTGAAACCACTCACTTCAAAGGCTGAGTCTGAATTACTAAGCATAGCCTCTCAAATAATTATCAACTTTTGCATAGTTTCTAAACCTTGATCCCAAGTACACTTGAATCTTTTAACCCTACAATTGTATAAAAACTATAAACTTCCTCAAATGTAATTAGCATTGAATGAAGTAGTGGCGCAGGCGGCAGGCGGCAGGCTTGGTCCAGGTTGTGGTATTAATTAAGATGAAAGCCTCAAGACGTCTTCAAGGAGTCCATTACGGCGCCATTGTTTTGTTTCAACGGGAATAATCTGGAGAGGTTTTTGTGATTTATTAAGAATTATTTCTATCTGGATTCAGTCTAGTTATTTATGTAAGAAATAAATCATATCAATAAACTATTAGGATATTTTTGACGTGACAACGTCTTATAACTCGATGGAGCCGGCTGCACACGATTAAACATGACTCATGCGGCGTTACCTCGTTCTGAGGCGTTCCATTTAAGGCTTGAAGTGTAAGCGAGAGCGCGGAACGAGCGACAAAGAGGCACAAACGGCTTATTAGTATTTTCTTATGACATTGTCACGTTCAACCATAGAGTAATTTGATACTACGGAAAATGTCAATTAAACTTCAGAAAACAAACTAGTAAGTAACAAAAAGTTAAAATATAGCTAATAGAAAAAAAAAACGTTTCTATTTGTCTACATATTTTTAAATAACATAGCAGATTTCACAACGGCAAGTTGTCTTGTACCCACATCGCACGTTAGCGAAATTTATATCAGTATTTTGCATGTCTGAGATGTGAACGGGACTGCGATATATTTCATTTTGTATTTACAGAATTTACAATTTCGTTTTAAAAGCTGCAGTATCCAACCCAACCTTACATCCAAATGTTTTCGACAGTGTGGATTTTAATGTCTTATTTTAGTAAATAGGTAAATATAAAAGTGCTTATCTACTCTGATTTCTTTTTGAAGAAAAAATTACTGTATTTAAATTATCCTTACTATATGAATATCCTTACTTATATTATAAATGTGAAAGTAGCGATGTTTGTATTCATGCTTTCATGTTTTCATGCTAAAACTACCTACTCAAACGATAATCATAAAACTTTGTACACATATTCTCAGAGGTACTAGAAGTAGAATTGAATACATTAAAAAGGATTTTTTTTTGCTAACGCGGGCGAATCTGTAGGCAACAGCTAGTTAACAATATCTAGAAATCTTCAAAGGAAAAGCCTCAGTTTACACTGATGTTTATACTTATATTATACTTGTATCAACATAAAAAAATCACGTTATAGATTTTTATCTTTAGTGAAATGGAAGAACTTCTTGTAGACTACTGTTCTATAACAGTACATACTTATAGTTATAATAAATATTGTATGCAATATGCATATCAATAAACAATAGTTAATAATATTGTGTTTAAATACCAAAACCAGCGCACAGAAACACTATAATGTTATCTATCTCACAAATATTTAAGTCTAAGTAATTTCTCAGTAATTGCCGAGCGAAGAACATTTCCAGCAAATACTGAATTAATGCTGAAGTGGAATCAAAGGCAGTCTTTGAACCAAACATGAGCAATATGAAAACAATACAGACCAAACAATGCATGCTACGTCACGGCGGTGACGTCTGCAGCCATCATCAGCGCCCTTTCAACGCGAAACCGCCCTTGCACCTACGACATAGAGACAACAATCGCTCGCACCAATACTGAGTTAAGGTGCACCAATTTTGGAATATTGTACATAAGACTTGGTCAATTAAACGGTCAAATTTACCACGCTCAAATAGTTCGTATTTTGAGGGTATACGGGCGAGAATGGCGTGGGTGTATTTGGTGGGGTTGTGTGTAATATTTGGTGGGGTGTACTGAAATATAGGCAAATAGATACGTGAGCAATTTCAGTTTACAATAGAGTATTGTAGTCCAAAGGCAAAGCAAAGCATAATAATCGACGGATGAAATACACAAGCCAAAGTCAATAAAATTATACTACCATGTAAATGCATTGAATTTAAACTTTACAATTTAAAAATATTACATTCTTATTATCATGTTTATTTTCATTATTATATGCGTTCGAAATGGAATTCAATGTGTCATATTCTTTTATTTTGCAGAACCCGACATTACGGCTTTACCAACCTAGATAAACGAGAGCTTTTTGAGATGAATCTGAATGTAAATACATCTTTAAACTATTTATGTTATTTCTAAAGGTCTTTAACCAGCATCTACGTCATCGATCACATGATATCGGCGTAAAGTGACAGCTAAGCTGTCGCGTGTTTCATGCAGTTTGTGAGTTTCCGCTGGCTCATTGGGGGGTTAATAGGCGTCGATAGACGCAAGACTGTTCGTTTGCTCTCCTATGCTGTAAAAAAAATCTACGTCATTGCTGTAGTAGGCCACAAATATTCCGCATCAAACTAAACAAGTATGACGTGAAGAGCATCATAAATCTCAGCGTAATTAGTGAACATACATAAAGAACATACCGACTAATATACCAATCAATTTAATACAATCTCAAACAGATTTGTAGCAATTAAGAATAAATACTTAAAAGAAATGCCCTAGTATTTAGCCCTCTAGTGGAAATTTGACTTTTTGTATGTAGCTTTCTTTTCTATAATCTATCTAATAATATCTAATAATATTCAAATGTTTAACATTGCTATATGAAGAAAAAAATGTCTTAAATAAGTCTAAGAGAATAAATGTAGTCATCATCAGTAACCTTTCCCGTCCACTGCTGACAGACTCTATCAATAAACGCCAAGACGCCTCCACGCATCATACCGGCAGATGAGCCTCATAATAGAACGCGGTCAACGACGCCCATCAACATACTACTTTACCTGAAATTAGTCAGTGGAACAAGAAAACTCGCTGCTGGTACTACTGCCTATCTAATCCTTCTTTCCCAACACAGCAAAGCTGCTTAGCGGGAATTGTCTGGAAAATATCCACATAGACAAGAGCGGTGCAGCAACGTATTTCTTCCAGCGTTAAAAAGTTAAGGGTCAACTTTGGTTGACCCTTAACTGTCTTCCAAATATGCAACATATATACACTTGTTATGCAAACGAATGGTGCGCGGTCTACTGCAAGTCACGTGTACACCACCAGGGAGAGAAGTGGAGTGAACCACTTTGTCTGTGCACTAACGCTAAAGCCGGTAAAGGCATAACCGGTGGTGGAAGTGACGAGCGAGGCCGCTCCTCGAAATCCAACGAGGACATTTAGAAGGCCTGTATGGGTTGTTTCTACTTGCTTTTCCATCACCAATGATCGCTAGCAGGATAACAGAAGTTGGTATGGACTATTTATAAGATTTGAATCACTGAGTTTGTTTCGCCGTCTCTTTTCAGTGGGCTCGCCTTATAGTCGATGGTAGTTTTAAAAGCTACTTTGTTGTTACTATAAAGGAGCACGTGTAAATTTCGGTAAGATAACCATGTAAGTCAGCGATATTTTTAAATCTTTTTATATTATTTAAAACAAAATAGATGTCCAGTCATTTCCTAAAATGTTAAGGGTCATCATGTCATCATCATTGTTCTTTGTAAACCTTGTCCTGATGATGACCAACAACGAAAAAAATTAATTTGGTCAAGTTGTTCCGAAGATCAATTTTTATTTGTATATAGATCAGATTTCTTCGAATTTACAGCCTTATACTTGCTAAGAAGGTCCCTGATAGTAATTTCGAGAAAAATCAAATACTGTACAAGTATACTATCGATTTTAATAGTAGAAAGTGGACTGTATTTAGGTTTGATACGAATGCTATCCAGTAACAAATAGATAATTGGAAAAAAACATGCAACCGACTCACCAACGTCTCTTCTTAGCTGCTGTAGATATCGGCGCCGACAAATCCGACAATGTTCTGGATTAGCGAGAAAACGACACTTCGCACACGCACTGAGTTTATGTTTCTTGATGATGTATATTTAACGATAATTCGACAGGATTCGAGTTCGAAAGCGACAATATACCGCGTGTGCGTCTCTTCGATAATGTCTTCAGCGTTCGACAGCTCAGCGAGCAGTCCACAGTCACCAACATCTACCCTCACTGGATTTAAACATTTAAATTTATTCGAATTTCGAATCACCGACAAATTTGAAAGTCGCCAATGTTGCTAGTGTGATTAAATCGATACGAAATAAAAATGAAAAGTATTTATATAAAATATAAGAAATATTTAACTATGTATTATTATAATTTATTAAAATAAAATTATTAATGCTGATTCTACACATACATTTCTAATATTGTTAATAG
Organism: Lycaena phlaeas; assembly: GCA_905333005.2. Lineage (NCBI taxonomy): Eukaryota > Metazoa > Arthropoda > Insecta > Lepidoptera > Lycaenidae > Lycaena > Lycaena phlaeas. The sequence goes on from HG995182.1 coordinate 843,925, forward strand.
AATCAGGCATTGCTTATTTCCACAATCAAGCAATTGCATGCATAAATCAAATACCTAGGGATTTTTGCTTGATCAAATCACTTTAAAATACTGCATATGCGTAGACTTGCATACAATACATAAATAAGAACAACTAACATCGGTGAAGGAAAACATCGTGAGGAAACCTGCATGCCATGAGATTAAAAGTCTTTGAAGGTGTGAAGTTCACAAACCCGCATTGGGCCAGCGCTTTGTTGAACTATGGCCCGATATTCTCCTCGATAGATTTCGAGGAGACCCGTGCCCAGCAGCATATATGAGTCACTACTTATTTATATAACTGACATTGCATTCTCAAGATTAAAACTCAACAACAAAAACGATCTTAAAACGTGATTCAAATCTTAAATCTTCACTGACTTGTACCACGGCGGTGCAGAGTACGCACGTTCGATACGCCCGGGGCATTTCGGGCCACAGTCGCACCTGTTATTATAATGAACTGTTGCTATCATGTACTACAAGTTGGAGAGCTTCTCGATCAAATTTACTCGCTTTTGAAACTATAATCGCCCGCTCATCCATTGCAGTCTATTTTACTTTACAATCGGATAGCTTCTAAATCTTTATTAGGCAGGTACCTATACCGCATTTGGTTTGGGTATATTATTTATTTGCTGCTTGTACGTTTTTATAATAAACTTCCCGAAACCATAAAATAATTGTCAATAAATAAATTTAAATCTCTCATTAAACAAAAACTTATATTAAAATCCTATTAATTTGTAAAGGAATATGTAAATGATAAAAACGCTTGGAAATGAATTGCTCTAGATTTAAGTGACTTTGTGAAATAATGATCACAATTAAAAGAATGACAGGAACCCAGCAGAGTTTCTTGTGGGTATCTTCTCTGACATGGGCGCGTTGCGAACCCTCATTATAAACTTAGCCGCTAAGACGATCATAAGTGATCATTATAAAGATCCTACATGTGACATTAAAAATAAATAAATAAATAAGAGGCAATCCTGATTTGCTGCCAAATTGGGTATAGGATCGTAGTTACACTTCTCTCACGTGATAGCGGCGTAAAGTAGCTATGCCAGTGACCGATTTAGGCTTGATGCCGCCCTAGCCCTGTTTATTTTGCCGCCCTTAATGCTAGAAAAAAGTAAAGTATCAACCCTTATATTATGTGCCACTGCTGGGCCAGGGCGAAATTATTAAGATTTAGTCATTTTTAAAAGCTTTATAAATATGCATATATAAATATGCATGTGATATTCAGTAATGAAACAAAAAGTAAAGAACATCATTCGGTAAAGACTATAATTAATCTTTAAAAAAACATAATCTTATTCATGGATTGAAAAGTAAATGAAAAAGTGAATTGTTATAGGTATATTCTATAGAGAATTCTTTACAAAAATTAATCCAAACTCATTTTCAAAGGCAGTCTTCTTTACTTTTTTTGTCTCTGAAATTTTGGCGCCCTAGGCCCGGGCCTCACGGGCCTATACGTAAATCCAGCACTGAGTTATGCTGTCTCGTTTCGTGCGGCTTGTGAGTTTTCGGTAGCCCATTTGGGTAGGGAAAAGGAGGGCAACGCATCTGCATGACTCTGGTTGTGCAGATATATATTGCCGTCGATATTTGTTAAAAAGCTTTGAATTCTTGTCCGCCCTATTAATAATAATATGATATTATTTAACGTACGATAGCTGTTGTTTATGGAATGAAGTATTAGCCTGGCCAATAGTATATTATATGTAACTATGTTTATATAATAGTATACATTATATAAACGTATCCTCTGGGACCTTATAGACAACTCATTCACTCAGGAGTCAGAGATATAACAGCTTCATTGATTTATGTTGGCAAAATTAAAAAATCAAAATCATTTTTTTTATTCAAAATAATACCACCAAAGTATCTTCTTGAACGTCAATTGAGTCCACCACCGGTTCCAAAGCAAGTCCACTGAGAAGAACCGGCGAAACAAACTCAGTGGAAGTATTATCGGAAATAAGGAAAAAAACAATCTTTTACTCCATACAACACTGCTAGATCAAAAGCCACCGTAAATCCGTGAACCTCACGAAACGTGACAGCGTAGCTGTCATTTTACGCTGCTCCAACGGTACGCCTTACAAATTATAAAAAAAATTACACCCCATGTCACCTCTACAACAAACAAAAAAAGTGTATTTAGTAATGACACAGAATCGATGCAAGGTACCAATTTAAAATTATTGGACAATCCATACTTACAAGTCATCCCTTAAAATTGACAGGAACTGTTTGAGCGCGCATTAGACCCATATTATCATGTCATTCCCCATGGACGAGGGCTTCCCGAGTATAACAGCAATGACAACACAAATCCCACTTCCATATACATACATGGTACATACCAAAACTATGACGGCTATGAGCTTACTAGACGCGCCCTGCGCGTCATTCTTCATTGTGAGCGACGATGGTCCAGTGGTGGATGGACTCGGCCTCTTAAGCAAGAGGTCCGGGTTCGATCCTGACCCCCCGTGTGTGCCTTGAAATGGGTTTTTCTAATTTCTAAGTGCACCCCAAACACGAGACCATCGCTCGCTCACCAGTGAAGGAAAACATCGTGAGGAAACCTTCATGCCTGATGAGATTGAAAGTCTTTGAAGGTATGTGAAGTTCACCAACCCGCACTGGGCCAGCACGGTCAACCCATTGCCACATGCCTATGCCCATTACCCTCCTCGCCTGATTTCGAGGAGGAGACCCGTGCCCAGCAGTGGGACATTAAAGGGTTGATACTTTTACTACATGAATGACTATAATAAGCTAATGATGATGAATATTTGAGATGTTTTCCGAAAGCTCACGAGAGCGCGACTTTGGATTACAGGATGTGAGTCGGCGATTAACGAATCACGTCAACGTAAGGATTAAAAAATACTATTCATGATAACAGCCAAGAGAGAAACGTATTTCGCACTATGGGTTCCGTGTAAATAAATGGTCCTTACGAAATTAATTATTTTGGCTAATAAGTCTGGTAGTGTGTTCAACGTCACTCTTACTCTTACACCTTAAAAACAGTTTTACATAGGCCAAAAAAAGTGGTAAATGTGGTCAAAAATAAAGAAATCTGTGTCTCGAAGTAAGGTATATAATACGCTGCCTGTTCGTCTTCTATTCTGGAGCAATTTCAAGTTTTATCAGGTGGAAGAACACGATGGTCGCAGAGACAGGAAGCTACACTTTTGGCTCTTACGGCCTTTAAGCTAAATCGATACTGCAGGTGAGCAGATCACCTAAAATGTTTATGTCTCTCTCTCTTTTTCTTTATTTCACTTTCTTTTTCTTACTTACTTTTGTTCTCAACTTATGCGTTCTTTTTTCAAGTTTACTTTATTTTAAGCGTTACCTGGGTTAACAAGGCGTAACTGCACATACTTATCGACAACGTAACCCTAAAAAGTTTGAATTTAAATTGATTTCCACATAAAGGAAGTTGATCATTTTCTGAATGATTACAGAACACAAAACTCCGTCAAGCAAAAACATCTTCCGGAGGTGAAGGTATATTAGCCTGGCTGACCGCTTCTCTGATGATGAGAGGATACTGGCTCTTCATAGCAGCTCGAGAAGATGGAGGTTCGATTCGATCTCTTGTGATCGGTTCTCGTTTAAACTCTAAAACAACCGATCCCCTGCCAGTCGCATCCCACGCACATCTTAGGATATTCAAGACATAAAATATGTCTGGTCTAGTTTCTGGTAAGGAACGTCAACCGCTTACAATCATGTGGCATATTTGTCTGTTGCCTACCCAGGTAAAAGAAACCACCTAAAAATTGTCTCCTTAGCGTTCAATTAAAGAGAGCTGTATCCATATTGTTTTCTTACCTATGTATACGCGAATTTTATTAATTAAAATGAAACAACTTAAATACGGATTTTATCGCGGTTTATTAAGCTTTTACATCCCTTTTTTTTTTTTTTTTTTTTTTTTTTTTTTGATGACGCAGCGGAAATCATTTACGACCTTACCAGGGCCTGGGTAGGCGCACTGGCGTGTGTGGGGACTCGCATTGGGTGCCCTACCCCACTAAAACCGCTGCGTGAGCCTTCAGCCGCTATAATTGAGGGACCCGGATCTGTGCAGGCGACGGGATACCCTCAGCGACAGACTGGTCCCGGCAAGACCAGATTCTCCACAATAGGGGGACTGCCCGGCTACGACTTGGCAGTCCCCACGACGTCGTGTCTTAAGCTGGGCCCGGGTTCCCATCCCGAGCCCAACACGAGCACAGGGGCTTTATTGAAGGCGCATTAAATAGCGCCTCCGACGCACCCCCGTTCGTCGTCTACGGGGGGAGGCTACGTCAGCGGCCTCCTCTCTCACCCGTTCGTCGGCCTCCTTCTGGGACATCACTGTCTCGCAGAAAGAGGCCATTGCCGTCCAGGACTCGTCAGAGCCAAGCATCGCGGTGATGACGCTCGACAAAGACAAGTCCCCTCCGATGACAGACGTCAAATCATGACGCAGCGCCACCCATCTCGGGCACACCTCGAGGGTGTGCTGGGCAGAGTCCACCGCCGCGCCACAATCGTGACATCCTGTCGTCGGCTCCCTTTGGGCCGTCCGACACAAGTAATCACCAAAGCATCCGTGCCCGGTGAGAACCTGCGTCAGACGGAAGGTGAGGGGTTTGCGCTTACGGCGCATCCACCGCTCAAGAACCGGGCGCAGAGCAGCCGTTAGGCGTTTGCCATACGGCTGACGCGCCAAGTCCTCTCCCCACCTCCGCATTAATGTCTCCATCCCTAGTCGGCGGACCCGTAGGACCCCGTCAGGCGAAAGGCTCAAGCCCAGAGACCTCCTATCCGAGACATAGGAGTGTGTCTCGGCCAGAACCTCCGCTACAAGTTCCCACGGGGGATCGCCGGCTAGAGCGGATGCTGCAGCCCACGAAACCGTACGGTACCCCCGAATCACCCTCACCGCGATGACCCGCTGCGCCGAGCGCAACGCGGCCTTAACGCTCGCAGTGAGGTGATCCGCCCAAATTGGGGCACCATACGTCGCCATACTCCGGCAGACTCCAGAGTACAGCTGCCTGCAGGCGGCGCTGGGTCCTCCGAGGTTCGGGAGGAGTCTGCCCAGCGCACTCGCCGCCTTCACGACCCTCGGTCCCAACGTTTTGAAGTGTGGGCCGAAGGTCCAACCTCCGTCGAGGATGAGCCCCAGGTACTTGATATGGGGGCTCATCCTGACTCTCACCCCTCCAATCTGGAGGGCAGCCCCCGGTGGGGGTCCTTTCCGCCCAGTCCCACGGAAGAGAAGGGCTTCGGTCTTGGATGGTCTGACCTGAAGCCCTAAACTCTCTATGCGGCCGATCACGAGGTCTAGCGTGACCTCGGCCAGCCGCGCCGCCTCCCTGTATGTTCGTCCCCGGGCGTATACGAGGGTGTCATCGGCGTAACATATGACACCCGTCCCGGGGAGGAGACGGCCTCGCAGGACCCAGTCGTACCCGATGTCCCACAGGATTGGACCTAGCACTGATCCCTGTGGGACACCGCACCCGACTCGCCACCACTCTACGGACCCGCACCGGTTCTCGCAGGCTACCCTCCTGTCGGAGAGGTACGCATCCAACAGTCTCCTGAGATAGGGAGGCACTCCGAAGTAGGCCAGTGCCTCCCGTATCACACTGTGCGGGAGACTGTTGAAGGCGTTCGCGATGTCCAGCGACACCGCGACCACCACCTCTCCGCTGTGTTCCGCCTCACCCGTCACCGCCCGCAGGCATTTGAGGGCGTCGATCGTAGACCGGCGTGCCCGAAACCCGAATTGGGACTCTGAGAGTCCAGGTCCCGGACCCTCCTCGAGGTGCTGAACGAGCCGGGAAGCCACAACTCTTTCTAGAGCCTTCCCAGCCTCGTTCAGCAGCACCACCGGTCGCACCGACGAAGCCGAGTCCGTGGGCCGCCCCGCCTTCGGTATTAGGCAGAGCCGGCCCTCCTTCCATGCCCTCGGGAACTGACCAGACCGCAGGCAGCGGTCAAACAGCTCCCGAAGGCTATCGCCGAGGTACACGAGGGAGATAGCAAGTACCTTCCCGTGCACCCCGTCCGGACCCGGCGCCCTCTTCTTACTCTGGAGGCGAGCCAAAACCGCCCCCATTTCAGCCTCCGTGACGGATGGCGGAACATCCTCCTCGTCCGGCGTCTGCGCCTGCCGAGCCATCCTGGGGGGACAGAACCCCCCAGGTGTGTCAGGGAAAAGTTCCCCGACAATCCTTCTCAGTTGGTCCGGCTGGAGCGTCTCGTTGATAGGGGCCGACTGGGCACGGAGCTTGTTCCGCGCCCACTTATACGGTCGGCCCCAGGGGTCCCGATCGAGACCCTCAACTAGCTCCTGCCAGGCCTCCTCTTTGGCTCGGCAAATGGCCTGCTTCAGGGCCTTTACCTTTTCCACGTAGGCCCTGCGCAGTCTGTCGTCCCTGTCGACGTCTTGAGGGCGCCGCCGCCTGCTCCGGGTGTACTGTCTCCTCGCCCCGTTACAGGCGACCCGGAGGTCGGCTATCTCTGCCGACCACCAATACAGCGCCCTCCTTTGGGGCGGACGTCTACAACGCGGCATGGCCGCTCTGCAAACCGCTGTGAAAGCGTCGCAGAGACGGTCAGCCGCCTCATCCACCCCTAGCTCCGCCAGCGGCGGGAGGCTCCATCGGCCGACTATGGCGGCCTCCTCAGCCAGTTCCCGGTCAAGCTTTGTGAGCGCCCAACGCGGAAACTGGCTTCGCCTCCCACCTGACGACGATGACGACGACGATGACGCCGGACGGACGGGGGCTGGAGACACCTCGAACCTTATATAACGATGGTCCGAGAGAGTCTCCACCCCCGTCTCAACCCTCCACCCCTCCACTCTGCGTGCTATGGCCGGCGTGGCGAAAGTGACGTCTACCACGGAACCTCCCGACCAACGCACGCACGTCTGGACTGACCCTCTGTTGAGCAGGGACAGTCCGGCAGCTAGCGCCCACTCCTCCACTTCCCTCCCTTTCGGGTTCGTGATCGGATTGCCCCACGCCGTGGACTTGGCGTTAAGGTCTCCGGCCACAAACACCTCTAGTGGAGCTAGCTGCCCCACCAGCGGCCCCAGAACGTCGAGAAACCGCTCCAGGGCCGCCAAATCGCGGTTCGGGGAAAAATAGACTCCAACAAAAGCCACTTCTCCCCGAACCGCCGCCACGTACCCGCGGCCCCTCGCTTTGACTGCGAGGGGAGGGCCGGCTCCAGGCCTCACCACGATCGCTACCAAACCGTCGCTGTCCCCCGCCCAGTGTGGGCTGGAAGGCACAGCGTACGGCTCGGCAACAATCGCGACGTCAACGCTCCACTCTGCCATGGACTGCAGGAAAAGGTCCTGAGCCGCGGCGCAGTGGTTGACGTTCACCTGGAGAACGCTAAGATGGTTTGACATTATTCGGCCATCTCAGCGTCTGCCGACACCACTTGTTTTCCCCCCGACTTACAGGGAGGGAACTTCCCACGGGTAGAGGGGGGCTTGCACGCCATGCCCCCCATCATATGGCCCGCCGGCCTGCTGGCCGCAGCGCACACCGCACATCTTACGTCGGCCGAACACCCGGCAGCCTTATGGCCAGGTTGACCGCAGCGGTAACAAAGGTTGCTTCGGTCAACCTCGCATAGGCACGCCCCAGCGACGTGCCCCATACCCAAGCACCGGAAACAGTGCCTGGGTCTCGCCTGGAGAAGGTGAAGGCTCGCGCGACTCCAGCCTACCGCTATGGTCCCGGTTTGGAGCAGCTTCTTTGCTACCGCAACCGGGATCTCTATGTGTGCTGTACCCGAGCCCATTTGTCCCATACGGATGTTCCTTACGTGGACTTGTCCAGGATTGCAGCCCCCCTCCTTTGCGACAGCAGTAGCGAGTCGCTCCGCATCCACCGCGTCGCTCAGGCCCGTCACCCTTATTTCCGCCTTTTTTTCGGGCCTGAGCACTTCGACCTCCTCCGGCAGTGCCTCCTTTATGCGAGCGGCGAGGGCATCCGCCTTCTCGCCGCTCGATGAGCCGGGCACCTCAATAAGGCGCGCCCCGGTCGCTGATTTGCGAATCCGGAACGGACCTAAACCCAGCTCCTCCAATTTGATTCTTTCCTCGGCCTTCCTAAAGGCCGAGCCGTAAGTTTCTCCTTTGGCTTCCGCCTCCGGCCGCAATTTAACTATTACGGCCGAAGAACGGGGGAGCGACAGCTTTGGCTTAGATGCCCCTTTTCCTTTCGTTGCCGGCAACGCAGCAGTTGCCGGTTTCGTCGCTGGTGACGTTGGATTAGCCGGTTTCTTGTTTGACGGCTTCCGGCGTACGACCTCCGTCCAGATCTCCGCCTGCTGTAGTGTGGCCTGAGGGATCCGTTCTTCCCTCTCCTTAGGGGCCGCCTCCTTTGTCTTGCTGGGACCGAACGCGGTCCATTCCTGGGCCTTACCCTTACCCTTCCCTTTCCCTTTGCCTTTTGAGGCTGTCAGGGCAGGGAACTCAGCCAGGTCTGGTCGCACCACCTTTTCTGTTGGGACGGCCTCCGTCGCCTTCTGTCCTCTGGCTGCAGCGATCGCGGTCCTTGTAGCCTTAGCCACCTCGGTCCTGTCACCCGCCAGTGGAGGACGACAGGGAAGAGCAGCCGGGAGCTGAAGAGCTGCCAGACGGCCGTCGAGCATGTTGCCGACCATTTTGGCAACCTCCTGCATTAGCTCGGCCGTGTCGACACCACCATTTGCTTGCTTCTTCCGGCTCTCCTCGAATTCACGCCTGTAGGCGCGAATCTCCTCCCTGACGAGGTCCAACTCGTGTTGGAGACGGTTGTTATTAGCCCGCAACTTGCGGGTCTCTTCCGTATCCGTCCGAACCACAAAGGCCTCGACTATCTCCCTGAGTACTCCAGCGGATTTACGGATTTTGGCCGCATATCCACCCCGCAGATTAACAGATTTGCCCGTCAGGCCGAGGATGACTCCAAGATGTTCTTCAGCGGCCGCCATCATTTCCTCGGCCCCGACTTTCTCCACGTCTATATCGCGGGGCGTGAGTTGGACCTCCCCGACCGCTTCCTTAGGCTTCTGAAAAGCCCGTTTTTGTAAGGCAAGCTCGAACTCGTCCTCCTCGTCGCGCTCCACCCTCTCCCTTAGGGCCGCTCTAGCGCGAGTGAGCGCCTTACCTCTTTTTGCGGCTGGCATCCTCCTCCTGGCCACGTCGCCTCCCGTCTCGGTGTCAGAGCCCCCCGACACTTCAGTGAAGAGGCGTTTTTGCCCCAACTCCGACTCTGATAGCGAGGTGATGGAGATATCCTCCAGAACCTCCACTTTCCCTTTACCACCTCTTTTCGGTCTAAGTCTTACGCCCGGACCCTTCTCCTCAATGTCTGATCGCTTAGTCTTCTCCGAATCGCTTGCATTCTCAGTGTCCATAATCTTGCCATTGTCTTTTGATCTGGAACGAGCAGTGTGCTCGCCCCTGAAACAGGTTGTGCCCCCCCCGTAGTACGTGGGGCTAACCGACGCTGTTTCCAGCGTGGTGCGGGATTCCCCCTTTCGGGGACCCGCCCGGGGACCAATTTTCAAACTGTTTGAGTCCATTTTTAAATCCTGCTCATTAGGGTCGAGCGGAACCCGTAGTCACCACAAAACAATGATGCGCTAGTGACTGGAGACCCTCCAGCCATTCATCCCCTCGCCGCGCACCGAAGCCTATCTTGGGATTGAGGTAATTTTTAGAGAGGTTTTCTTCCTCGCAGTCCCCGCCCCGACATGGGACGGCGACCACCACCCCTGGCACTGCGTACCAGGGAGCGGCTCGGCCGGCAGTGGACCGGAACCTACTGCCGCCCTGTTAGGATCCAATTAGTTCCCCCGGGGTTCGCACCCCGAGCTTAAGCCCCACCGCCGCGTCAAGGCTTGGATCCAGATGGTGGGGAAGCTTTTACATCCCTGAGGTTAGGATATTTTACTTTAAAATTTGGAAAACTTTACATTATAATGAGTGATATTCACGTAAACAGAAAACCAATATAGAAAAACATTTTTTATCAAACAAACTAAAGTCTATGTTTGATTACGCTTCAATACGGTACAAGCAAATAAACAAAAGTATTATTTCATTTTTATGTTATTGCATTTTTTTCTTTTTTATGCACTTGTACAAGCGACTTTTCGTATGATATTAAAAATAATATCTTATAATTAAATTATAATCATTATAATTATTATTCTATTTCCTTTATTATTCAGCACAGTAAATACATTTTGATGTATGTACAGTTCACATAGTATTCGCAAAGATCGGGTCTGGGGGGACTCTGGTCTAGGAGTTTAGACCCTATTTGCCTGAATATGTGAGGTATAGTCGTATATATAACGAATCATTACAATAATTACGAATGTAGAAAAGAAAGAACAAGTGTTTTCGAAGTATAAACTTTTTAGCCGTGCACTTTTTGGTAGGTGAAAAATCTGTGTAATATCATAATATTCATCCTTTTTTTTTATAAAAATTGTACTTTCATGCACATGCATTCACACTAGGGTTGCAATGCGCTTTGACTGCCATTTTTGTTGTACACAACTCAACGTTTTTTTAAACAAATATATGTGTATGTTATGTAAATATAAATTAATGGTGACAAACAAGAGCACATTAATATTGTATCGGTCGTAGGCAGGTGGGCTAAGAAAGTGGACATGTTTTATAGTTCGGGGGGGGGGGGGCTAAAGTCTAGACTGAGCTGACACCTACACAATAGACTTATAACGTTGTAGATAGCATTTATAACTATATATAACGTTTTAGCCTTTTTAAACTAGAACAATCAATGAACTATAAATTAGTTTAAATAAATCCTTATAAGTCTACTCTTAATTATTGTTCTATATGGAAAACCTTATCATAATAATTATTATTCATTGAGCCATTTAAAACTATACTCTTATAATATCTACCTAATATAAAAAGGTAAAGTTTTGTGAGTTACAAAACTTTACCTTTAAATAATAGAAAATACCTACTCGTCAAAATATCTTTAAAAATATCATCAACAGTCCGAATACGGTCTTAAATATCAAGTAAAGTTGCGGGCTACAGTTAGTTTATGAACTCATACGAGCTATCGTTAGTGTGCGCTGGGGGTTGGACGTCGATAATAATTTTATAATAGTCTCACCATTATCGAGAAATTAATCTTAAATGTAAACCAACGCATCTGCCGTATATTTAACTACTATTGTTAAACCTTAAACAAACATTAACATTACTGATTAAAATAAATGGCTTAGACATACATGCTAAAAATATTTTACGTAATGAAAAAAAGGAAAAAAATAATGAACCAAACGAATGAAGCCAAGATAGTGTAAAAGTAAAGTAAAATATCAACTTATTTATGTCTCACTGCTGAGCAAGGCTCCTCGAAATAAAGCGAGGAGGGTAATAGGCCATAGTTCACCGATGCGCTGGCCCAATGCGCGTTGGTGAACATCAGGCAGCCTCACAATGTTTTTCTTCACCGGTGAGCGAGCGAAATTTAGAAAAACCTCATTCAAGGCACACGGGGTCGGGCTTATAAAAAACTCAATAAGCCGCGATACAATCCGTAGATTTGTTTCATTATATCGCGTAAACATATGAAAACAATACCTCAAAAAAAAACAATATCACTCTCAAGAAACGCTAAGATAGTCGACTAATGAGTTAGCGTCGACCATAAACATAAAATAGAACCTGAGACTAGCCCAGGCGAATCCGTCATTTGTTGCATACCCTGAGACCTGAAGGTTTCGTTGCTAGTAATTTCACTGCCTTTCTTGACGTTTTGACAAGCACAGCAAAGCTGTTTTACCGGAGGAATTGCATACGTCCCACCGTAACAGGACCAATTATAGTTAATTTACATTTTTAAAGGGTTCTAAGTAAATAAAAAATTCCTACCTGGACCATCATTTACAATAGCCACTGGTTATTTAAATAAAGATATCTAAGATTGTGGCCACTTTAGTCCCATATGATACCTTATTCGACAAGTTCAATGACATTTATACAATGCAATATTGTTCAAAGATTTGGGGTCCGCACTGACCCCAGTATTGTGGACCAGAGGGCGAGAAGAATTTAGTGGATGCTGTATTCAAGAATAGACCATCTTAAGATGGGGTTAAGTTTGTTTTAAGGTTTGCTTAGTTTTGTATTGTTAGTATTGTAAACAAACAGTGATATATGGAGAACTGGTTATTATAATTCATAAATAGGTTTATTACAAGAGTAGCTACTTACCGTAGTTTTGTTCGCATTCTATTTTTTAAGGGGCTTCCGAGAATAACAGCGGATAAGTAGTACACAGATAATACAGCTTTAATATAAGATAATAGATTATAATATTATAACAATGATTAAAAAAAAAGATTCGCAAATATTGTAGAAGAGAAAGTTTGTAAGTAGTTCCATGCTGCTTTGTCGAATTGGACCGGTACAACCGGGGTGGTACCTCCCGTAAAGGGACAGTATCCCGGATCTACTCTTACAGGATGTAGCCCGCAACCGGCTGGTACCCTCAAAAGGCTAACTGAACTTCTTCTTAGTATGGGTAAAATTCCGACAGCCTGAAGTACTCCCGCCGAAGAAACTTTTCTATGGAACCAGTCGGCGGCCTTCTCTCTCACCCGATCGTCGGCCTCCTTCTGGGACATCACTGTCTCGCAGAAAGAGGCCATTGTCGACCAGGACTGGGATATGAACGTAGCTTTTTTTTTGGTGACGCAGCGGAACTCCTTTCGGACCATACCAGGGCCTTGGGTAGGCGCGCTGGCGTGAGTGGGGATTAGCATTGGGTGCACTACCCCACTAAAACTGCTGCGTGAGCCTTCAGCAGCTATCTGAGGGACCCGGATCTGCAGCCTCGCACGGGAAACCCTCGGCGGCAGACTGGTCCCGGTAAGACCAGATTCTCCACAATAGGGGGACTGCCCGGCTACGACTTGGCAGTCCCCAAGACGTCGTGTCTAGCAGGATCCGGGTTCCTATCCCGAGCCCGACACGAGCACAGGGGCGTTATTGGAATCACATTAAGTAGCGCCTCCGACGCACCCCCGTCCGTCGTCTAAGGGGGCAGGCCACGTCAGCGGCCTCCCCTCTCTCGGATGAGAGAGGAGGCCGCTGACGTGGCCTCCCATTCATCGGCCTCTGGGACATCACTGTCTCGTAGAAAGAGGTCATTGCATCGCGGTGATGACGCTTGACAATGACTAGTCCTCTCCGATGACAGACGTCAAATCATGACGCAGCGCCGTCCATCTCGGGCACACCTCGAGGGTGTGCTGGGCAGAGTCCACCGCCGCGCCACAATCGTGACATCCAGTCGTCGGCTCGTTTTGGGCCATCCGACACAAGTAAGATATGAACGTATCTCTGTTAACCCCGGCTATGCAGGATAGCAGCGGTATTCCTATGGAGCTCAGATAAACAACAGAAATAGCAGCTGTAGAGTCCTGTGTTAGCTAAATCCGGGATACTTCCCTTCAAGAGGCTGAAGACAACTCGCAGTGGGCGCCGGGAGTATCACATATCCCAGGAACATCCCTAGCTGAATGCGCATATTTCTACTGCGCCCAAAAAAAGGACCAGCGTTGGGAGCGAATGGGCTTAGAGTGAATAAAAAAACCTTTTCCCGTCCGCTGCTGGACATAGGGCTTTCGAAGAGTCCTCTCATGGACATGGCAGCCGACTGATGATGATGATGAAGCTTAAATAAATAATAACCTTCCACTTAACGTACCTATTCGTTACCAAACCGTAATTGGTTAAAATGAATTAACGTTATTATTATTAATAACTTTAAACGTTTAAATAGTAGCCGTTATTGTCATAATTGGTTATATTTAACCGATCGGTTAAATTATTTTAATGTTAATCCGATATGGTGGCGAGATTGGTTCAAATGGTAGCCTTGGTGAGCCAATAGAACCTTGGATGGTGATCGCCGTGACGACCATAATTTTTGGTGGCTACCTGCTGTATTAACTAGCTGTGATACCTGGATATGCTCGTCACAAGATTTTATTAATTGAACACTTTGGTAACACTTGAAGACCACTGTGGCTCAGTGTTTAGCGCGTTGGCGCTCAAACCCGGCCTTAAATATCAAGTAAAGTCGGCGGGTTCGAATCCCGCCCGTCATGGATGGTCATACACATGTATTAGATATTTGTATTATAAAATAAAAATCTTAAATATAAGTATTAATTCAAAAAAAGTATTAAATATATGTATTTCCTTTGTCTGGTACCCGTAACACGAGTTCTTCGAGAACTTACCACGGGACTAGTATGACTTGGTGTAAAGGCGTCCATAGATATTATTATTATTATTATTCTCTTAATATAATTTTTTTTTATCCACATAAATATGTTTTGGTTGAGCGACGATGGTCCACTGGACATGGACTCGGCTTGTGAAGCGAGAGGTTCCAGGTTCAAACTTGACCCTCCTGTGGTGCCTAAAAATATTGTTTTTTAAATTTCTAAGTGCACCCTTAACACGTGACCATCGCTCACTCACCGGTGAAGGAAAACCTCGCGAGAAAACAAGCAATGATGAGATTGAAAGTATTTCAAGATGTGTGAAGTTCACTAACCCTCTTAGGGAAAGCGCATCGATGATCTATGGCTTATTACCCTCCTCGCCTGATTTCGAGGAAGAGTGGGACATATATTATTATATGTGTTGACACTTTACTTATATACTCGACGTTTGTTCTCGAATTCCTTAACGGTACGGATCCCTAAACAGAGGTTAATCTCATAGTAACGTTTTTTCCGTTAACCGCCCAATTAAGAACGTTTTATGATCTGCGTCGTGACCCATCACAGCACGGCCCATCCACACATCACACGTGCGATACCATCGGGTACGCACGTGGAATGCTTTATTATATCAGTAGGAGAAAGAAACTTGCAAGCCACCTGATGGCAAGTGGTCGACGACGCCCATAAACATCAACTAGATTACCTGGAACTAGCCCAGGCTGCTCATTAAAGTTAAAGTCAAAAAATTTATTTAAAATAGTACCATTAAAGTATCTTTTTGAACGTCAATTGAGTCTACCACCACATTAATGTACTGCCCTACGATATAAAAAAAAGGTGTGTGTGCGATTCACACACGATAGAAGTGAAACACACGTTAAATGCTCAAATACAAGCAAGTATTAAACAGTGTGCAATATACATACACACCGACATTTGCTCTCTCGCTCTTTTGTATTTGTGTCTCTTACCTGTCGTTTTTTCCGTTGCATCCGGTTTGAAATCACAACAATTCTAAAGAAGTTTCACTTTAATAAGATTGTAAGTCTTGGTGTCAGTAATTACATTGCCTATTTTTCCTTCCCTCCGAAAAACAGCAAAGCTAATTCACGGGAGTAATAACCAAGATGCTGGTGCCATGGTACTCCTCCCACCGATGTCGTATTGAAGATGACAGTCATTTGGTAGCTTGTGATTAGTTAGACCATGGTCCCCCCATGGTTCAGGCCTTGTCTGGCTGTGGGGCTCAAGAGCCTAGGGTGAGCCCAACACCTTAGACAAAGCGAATTGAGTCGAAGGGGCTCTTTGTACTACCCTTATAAGAAGAGGGGGCAAGGGGTGAGGATAGGAACCTCGCCTCATTGTATTATCCCGACGTTGGAAGAGGTTGTTCTGTGGTGCCGTATAACCCCGCTGTGAGGTGACGTTGGTCCCCTAACTGACTAACTAGCCGTCAAGGTGCTCTGTTGCTTGTAGATCCGGAGCACCTCACCAAAGGCGGCCTTGGTGGCACTCGCCGGGTTTTGTAAGTGGAGCTGCGTCCACTTACTATCTTTCGGGCGCAGCGAGTCCCACATACCCGTCTGGGGAGACCCACTCCCCCGCGGGATGCCTCAACGCATTTCCTGGCGGAAAAGAAAAACAAGACCCGAAACGTCGAGCATGTAAACATCTTAATAATCCGTGATAAAATCACTAAAAGTTGTTTCATTTACGGCCAACTTTTATTATTAACTCATATTGAAATTGTCGGTAATCCAAAGTTATATAGAACTCTAATAACCAGTATGTCACGCGTACGATTTGGCAATTAGAAGTTAGCCCATTGCCACGGCTATCGGGACTCGAACCCGTACCATCTCTTATCTAAATTAAAAATCTCAAACGTGGGGCCACAGGTTCGTGGTTACATATCGATGGTGGACTGATAACGCTGTCATATTTTGGTTGTTATACGTCTTTTTAACCATTTGTTAACTATATAATGTAAGGTTTAGTTTAGGTATCTTAGGTAAAGATATACGCACTAACAGATCCAGACGAATAGAGAGGTAAATAAATTATAAGGTAAGTAAATATATATGAAAAAAATAATAATTAAAAAAACTATTCTACTACTAAAAAAAAGTGAGAAATAATAGTAAGACGAAGCCGCCGTTTAAACCAAAATAAGCTCTTGGACGTGTTGATACCGTATACTTTAGTTTGGTAGCTATAGAGTTATAAGGGAATAACTTAAAAATGTTAAATCTCCCATTTTTTGTTTCCAAAATTGTATGGCGATTGTAATATGAAGTCAAAACTATTTCTTAAATTATTTATTTATTACTTTTATGCGAGTGAGTCTGTTTGTTTGTTACTCTATCACGCTTTAGCTACTTAATCTGTGATTATTAAATTATGCATCATCATCAGCCTTTATCCGTACACTACTGAACATAGGCCTCCCTCAATAAACGCCAAGACGACCGATCCCTTGCTCCTCGCATACGTAGTTCAAAATTCTAAAAAGTACATAAAATACTTTTCATTGATAAAATGCTATTTTTGTGAAGAGAATTTAATTTTCTTTCTATTTCTATAGCAAAGGTTACAATTAATGTAAGAGTTGAAAAAACTGTAGGTACTGTACGTGCCTATAGTTATTTCTATATGTAGTACCTACCTAATTTTTTTCCCAAGGGACTACATTATCGTTGTGTGAATGTTTACAATTATTTTCCTTTTGGATACACTCAAGGAACACTGGAACTCGATTTCGATACAACACAATACAAAAGGGACTTCTTTGTTAATTTTAACTGAATGACCGCACGTGTGTTATTGTTAACTATTCGGTTAACCCTAACCGTATTATCCGCTAAACTTATTTAAGACGCACTTAAGAGGCCTTTTGTTAGTGCTGCAGTCAATCTATACAACCTTTATATTGAGGTGACGAACAGCTCGCGTGATGGTGAGTGATGACACAAAGATGCAGATTCCTTGTGATAAAGGTATAAGTTCAGTAGGGCTATTCTGTAAGGTCGTTTTCGAATCTCGAAAGCGGAATCCGCAGTGATATTATGACGAATTTGTATCCTTTAAAACTCGTCTCTATGTTCAATATCAATAAAGTTCGCTTTCGAAGTGAGCATAAAGTGAGTTATTTTACTCGGGTGAAGCTCGATATTGAAATGGTTTTTACAGAATTCGACCCGGACTAAGTAAAATGATAAAAACAATTCTTCTTTTGTGGTCCTAATCTTATTTAATTTTATCTATTTTATTTATTTTATATATTTTATTAGGATATATTATATTTACGTTGATTTTTTTTTTAAATAAAGAATGACCATCCCCACGCCCTTCATCTCATCAATCATCAGGGACTCATGGTTCACGAACCCTTGGGTATAGTAATTTGATGGCAGACTACGGCACTAGATGACAATATGATGATCAAAGCTAACACAAGTTTATGGGCTTAAAGCTAGCGATGTTGATTGAGAAAAAATTTCATCATTATCATCATCATCACTACCCTCATTAGTTTTTGTTCGTCCACTGCTGAACATAGGTCTCCCTCAATGAACGAGGCGATCCCTTGCCACTCGCATCCAACACGGACCGGCCACTGCTCGGAGATCGTCTTCACACCTGATTAATGAACGACGAGCAACTACTCATGTGACCAGCTCACAGCCACAATGAATCCTTAATATTATGGCCTGTTTCACCACCTCCTGATAAGTGCCGGATAGGCTATCCAGAACATATTTGACAGATAGAGTATGTAGTATCTGTCAAATATGTTCTGGATAGCGTATTCGACACTTATCAGCAGGTGGTGAAACAGGCCCTTAATAATATAAATGTGAAAGTAGGGATGTTTGTTACGCTTACACGCGAAAACTACTTGACCGATCATCATGAAACGTTGTACACATATTCTCTACTAGGTACTAGAAGTAGCCTTATACATTAAAAAAGGGAATTTTTTGCTAACGGTGGCGAAGCCGCCGGAAACAGATAGTTATTACTTAAATAAATAAAAAAACAATTTTTTGATTATAAAGCCATAAGAGCTCATATTTAGCACATTATGATAATACTGATTGATGTGACCTCCCCGAAAAGGCAAAAACCAATATCGACGGCACTCTCACTTTCATGATTGTATAAATACTTAAGCATCGTTTTATTTTAGCAAAATAATTATCGTATTCAGTAAAAATATGGATCCTTCTATTTAACAAGGAGTTTAAAGTTTAATTAATTTAAAAAAAATGATGATAAGTGTTCTGCGTATTACATAATACATAAACGCGTCTACGTGGTACTAGTACAGTCAGTTGTCTACCAGTGATAACATAATATACTGTCCAGCCCTTTTCGAAGCACAGCAAAGCTGTTTTATCGATAGAAGAAACAGGATGGTGGAGCCCCTACAGCGACAGCGCTTACTCCCCAACGGTAGAAACGTTATCACTGGTGACATAAAAATAATCATCATCACCCAAAGTCATAGTGAACGCGAAAAGCCGCGGGCTAGAGATAGTTAAATGCGTTACAGCCACCGGTCATCAGCTGATAGGCCGGGCCATGGCAACAGCGAGTGGTGACTCACCAACCAACTGCGCAGTTCATGCCGTGACTCACGCCTGACGATTATTGCACCTAGTTTACTTTTGATTTTAACTGAATTGTAATTAATCATCATCATCATAATCATCATCATCACCACCACCACCAACACTACCATTATCGTCATCATCATCATCATCATCATACAAAAAAGAAATATTATGTAACAAGCTCAAAAATGCTTAGCTCAAAGGGGGAAACTGACAAAGTTAAAAATACTAGTCAATAATTATGATTGAAATGTTTAATAAAACCCAGGTGACGATGCTATATCACAGAGTAATGGTCAACGCTGGTCACTGCCATCAATAACTCCCACCATCAGATGCTATCACCGCCGGCTCTGATGGTATCTAGCGGCTATTTATTATCACGTGATAAATGTGCATTTTGATTTAATGGTACACGGTGGTCAGATGTAATAATGGTGAGTATGGTTGATGATCATAATCATCATCATCATAGTTTGACCATTTTTGTTAAAAATCCGATCAGCGTATAATATAACTTTACAGAGTTACATTCTCATATATTATTTAACTTTCAAAACATGAGTGTTATGTTATATAATGAGGTGGTAAGTGCTTAACACTACTTTAACAAGTCTGCTCGGGATATTTTCTCTTATACCAGAATATCCGCCCACCGTTGAACATAGGCGTCCCTGCCTGAACGCCAAGACGACCTTGCTACTCGTATATAAACGAACCTGCCACTGCACAGAGATCGTCACGGAGAGCAGTGGACGGATAAAGGCTGATGATGATGATACCAGAATATAAACATTTGTAGGTAGCCTATAAGACGTGATAATTGTATCCAAATCTAAGGCGAGTTTAGTCTAATAGGTTAAAGGTTCAAGAGTGGAGGCCGCGTTTAGGTAGACGAAATGTTGGTCGGCCATTAATCAGGTGGGAAGACGATCTCCGTGCAGTGGCCAGTCCGCGTTGGATGCGAGTGGCAAGGGATCGGTCGTCTTGACGTTCATTGAGAGAGAACCATTGCCACCATTTGAATGGTAACGGATGATGATAATGGCAAGGAAAGATCCTGACGTTTTACGTAAAACATAATAAAGCTATGCAAATAATTAGAGTAACCTACATAGAAAATGGATCAACAAAACTTAAGGGTCCCAAACTTAGGGTCCACAAACAAATTGGCCCTTTGGAAGTTCAAGCGAATCGCCGAAAAGAAATTTGCGAAAATCTCCCCCAAGCTGTCGACGTTTGTTGATAAAATGTTATTTCCTAGTCAAACTTTTTACAAGTTGTTGCGAAGTGATCAAGGTTCGATTTTGTTACTATTGATTATAATTATATAATATCAACCCTTATATTATGTCCCACTGCTGGGCACGGATCTCCTTCCTCGAAATCAGGCGAGGAGGGTAATGGGCCAATAGTTGACCGCGCTGGCCCAGTGCGGATTGGTGAACTTCACATACCTTCAAAGACTTTCAATCTCATCAGGCATGTAGGTTTCCTCACGATGTTTTCCTTCGAACGATGGTCTCGTGTGCACTTAGGAATTTAGAAAAACCCATTTCAAGGCACACACGGACGGGTCAGGATCGAACCTGGAACCCCTCGCGTAAGAGGCCGAGTCCGTTCACCACTGGACCACCGTCGCATATTAATTAATCACTGCACTCAGGTACATAGTATTTCGATAAGATTTATTTTCCAAGAAATAGTCTTTTCTTTTATTCAACCCTAGAAACAAACAGTCTGAAATTTTAGCAACACATACACCGAGTTAACTTAGGCCGTGGTAAGCTGGATAGTACGGACGACAAAAATAAAATAATGATACAAATTATTTATTCAAAATAATAACAATTATTTAAAAGTCTGATATAATTATTTATAACCCAGACATCCAATGAATTTTTTTTCGGGATTCGAACTAGTGACGTTTGTGCTACTTCTACACTGTCTAATTTACTTATCATAATATATAATTATTTATGATTACTCTTGACGGGATTCGAACCAGCGATCCACGCACGTGACCACTA
This sequence comes from Lycaena phlaeas, assembly GCA_905333005.2. Taxonomy (NCBI): domain Eukaryota; kingdom Metazoa; phylum Arthropoda; class Insecta; order Lepidoptera; family Lycaenidae; genus Lycaena; species Lycaena phlaeas. Next base: position 864,929 of record HG995182.1, read on the forward strand.
CTCCATATTAACACAAATAACGGAGCAGTTCAATCTTACTGCAGCCACACAAACTAGCTTAGATGTAATCGACCAAATTGATGAGAATATTTTGTGGATACGATACGATATGTCGTGCGTACGTAAAGATAATCAGAATTTCATAAATTTTGTTATTACAAAGAAAGTTATCATATCCAGAGGTCGACGAGCGAGTAAGGTCCAGTGCGTTTGGCCTCTCAAGCGAGTGGGTCTGGGTTCGATCCTGACCTCCTCCCCTGTGGTGCCTTAAAATGAATTTTTTTTTTAAATTTCTAAGTGCACCCTAAACATGAGACCATCGCTCGCACACCGAAACCTTCACGCCTTTTGAGATTAAAAGTCTTTAAAGAAGTCCTCCAAACTCTATACGAGTTCACCAGCCCGCATTAGGCCAGCGCATCTGTGAACTATGGCCCAGTACCCCCTGATTTTGCCCAGCCAGGAGACCCCTGCCCAGCAGTGAGACAAGTGGTACAAAGGTAAGGGCAGATTTTACGCTAGTAAACCACTGTAAACGTAGATGTCTTCTACACTTCTTTTCAATACTCTCCAACTTAAATAAACTAATGAAATTCCTCATAAAAGAATCTACACCACCATCGTTTCGTTAAACAAATAGATTCTTAAACTGCTTTCTATACTGTATCTTAGGACAAATCGTACCCAAAGTCGTACATTATAAGCGCGTGAAACTGGTTCCCTTGCTACACTGCAGTAGGCAACTCACGAAGCAGATCATTCGACGAAGTTCGGAGCGTCTTCAACCAGTCGCTTTGTGTTATGTTATTCGTTATAGTTTTATGTAATTATAATAAATTGGGGGCAACTCACACATGGCCATTTGATCCCAAACTAGACAGCTGTATTATGGCAACAACACAACCGATACTTATATATTTCTAAATACATACATATCATAGATAAATTCGAACAGAATACTCGGACACAGAGCAAATAATCATGCTCATCACAGAAACATTTCTTCTGGATGGGAATCGAGCACATGGCCTTCTGGTTTAGCAGCTTGAGTCACTAGCCAGTAGATCATGAGGCCAGTCAGTAAATTTGAATGTCCCTAAGATCTTCCCAACTGGGCCAGGCACTATGAGGTCTTTCATATAGGGAAGTTAAGGTTTCGCTAAGTACTTGCGTATGATTTAAAGTGGCATTTCATACTTAGAAGCTCCAGCTATTAGTGGGGGTGAAAGGACACGTTTTGGTAAAGATTCGTCATCCGGTTGTACCTGCCGTTAAGCAGTTTTGCTGCTTCTGTCCATCTTACCTCTTAAGATAGACACAAAATTAAAAATCCTGTGTTCCAATTACTAACAGGCAGTCTGACCCTGCCTATTCTAATTAAAATAAACCGCCAGGCTCCACTACCAAAACAGAAGTCCGATGGCGGAGGGCATAACATCACTAGTAGAAAACAATGATAATCAATAAAAAAAAAGATAATTGAACAAATTCTATTCACAGCTAATACACCATCGAATGAATAATAATAATATCTATGGACGCTTTTAGACCACCTCAATCTGGCCCCGTAGTAAGTTTCAAAGAACTTGTGATATGGTACCAGAAAACAGAAATGAATTTAATACTTTATTACTATAGTTACATACATTTAAGATTTTTATTATATTGATTTTTTTGTTCTGTGGCGGGATTCGAACCCGCTACCTCCGGCTTATGCGCTAACCATTGAGCGACAAAGCTCATCACATGCAAATGAATATCAATAATTTGTAGTATTTACCAGCTGTTACCACGATTTAATTTGCCTTTGAATTTTTCTTCTAAAATAAAAGCCTATTTCAACTATTATCATAACTTATAACTTTAATATTAGGAGATTAGCGAGTTCACGTTAACAAATTATTCACCTTTATTGTATCAGTTTATACGTCCACTTTTTTTAATAGGCCCCCCTCAATGATCACGAAGACGACTGATTTCCTGCCTCTAACACGAACCAGGAAGAATATAATACCATTTTTATAGCATAGGAGAGCAAACGAACAGACGAAGCCTGGCAACTATCGACGCCCATTAACAGCCACACAACCAAAGGTTATGTAGATGGGTTGTCCTCCTTTCCCCTATCCCCCCAATGGGCCACCAGAAACTGACAAACCGCACGAAACGCGACAGCATAACTGTCACTTTACGCCGGTATTATGTGAGCGAGAGGCACCAACCCGGTCGTGCCGGCCCAATTTGGCTGCAAAACCATGTCAAAAATCTAAAAGTAAAAGTAAAGTATCAACCCTTATATGTCCCACTGCTGGGCACGGGTCTCCTCCTCGAAATCAGGCGAGGAGGGTAATGGGCCAATAGTTGTGATGATGATGAACTAATCCTAGACTAGCACGTAACATAAACACGTCAAAAATCATAAAAAACGCAGACACAAATAGTCCGTACGCCGTAGATGGTTCAGATTAACCAAAGTCACGGGACGCGTGTTGCATCTAAATAAACACAGCACACGTCCTCCTGCCCTTTAAGGTGCAAGCCTCGTCGGCCCTGGTGCCAGGGGCTTTGAACCTTAAGGCCCGGTGTTAGAGGGACCGGGCCCGCAAATACTGCTCCTAAAGTTGTGACCGGTTTGGTAAGTCTGTCCCACTACTGAACTACGCTGAGTGGTACGGTCGGCATGTGATTATTTGGGTTGAGATATTGTACATCACGTTAACCTGGGTGGGTCGTAAGTATGTATTAGGAGGATGGAAATTAATTTCAGAAACGTATACACCAAAACGTCCGATCCCTTGCTACTCGCATCCAATCCATTCATATCTCGGTCATCTTGGCGTTTATTGAGGGAGGCCTATGTTCAGCAGTGGATGGATAAAGGCTGATGATGATGATGATGCACCAAGAATAAAGAACGAGATAGAAAAAAGGTAATACGTTTGATTTCCATGTAGTCTCTAGTCCTAATTGGATGTAGGTAGGATCAACCCTCTTGCTGTTCATTGAAGGAGGCTCATATCATCATGGATGGATAGTAAGATAAGATGATGATAAACACCCACGACTCTGTACAGACATTTACTTATATTAATCAATAAATTATTACTTGGTTGGATTCGAACCTGTAACTGCTAGGACCACGTTTATCTTAGTTTTTTGCTCGTGGTACATTTAGGTACTAACATTTTTTTTTTTAATTCTTTATTGAAAAAGCTATACACCAGGTACTAACATTCTACTCTTACTTTTTGGCTAAAATGTTAACAAATAAGTCCTTAGAGATGATAAAAAAATCCTTTCATATATTGGCATTTTGTAAGCCAATTTTACGGCGGTGGTATTCTTCTGTGCCAGTAATATCCGAGAAAGAGGCCGAGTGGGTGAGCGAGGAAGCTGCTGACTATCTCTCCACCCGCAGTCAACAGTGGTGCGTAGGAGGCGCTACTTAATGCATTTCCAATAACAGTCTTATGCTCGTGACTAGTTCGGGTAATGAACGGGTGAACCTTAAAAAGCAAAGTTGGGCACGCTGGGTCCATCGCGGGGCTGCTTACTGCTGGTCGGGAGGTGATGATGTTGCCTGCAGACCGGGACACTGAAAAAGAGGTTGAAGGCGCACGCAGATCCACGAATCATCCTGCATCATCAAAAAAACAAACAACGACACACGACACAGCACGATGGATTTATGTAATTTTTAGAGTTTACTCCTTAAGAATCGATTTTCATATTATATAAGGTGAGGTATGAAAATCTATGGGTGTAAAATCAAACTACGATGTTACACGATGTCACACGATGTTACACGAAGTGGTAAACGTCAAAGGGAGCCTGAGACGGCTACCACATCCAAGGAAGGCAGCAGACGAATAACAAACTGTGTTTTAACAAATTCATTGTATATTTAATGAAAATAAATGTATCACGCATGCAAGTATAATAAAAAATGAATTTATTTACCTTTATTCACTAATCCATTTATTTTATAATAGCTCGTAAGGAGTAACCTCCTGTCGTGCATCGGAGCTTACACAAACACTTTTTTATTATTATTTTGCTGACGCTCCCTTAGGTTGGCTCTGATATGTGTACTTCGTCATTTTTGTTACTGCTTTGTAAACTCGAGTTCAAGTTTGTAATAACATCATTATGACACCAATCATTGAATATCATCACCGATGACCTAGCGTCATCATCAAACATGGCTGGTTGATGGTCAGTCAACATGATGATTTTTTCGCTTTAGTTTTGGTTGTTTTGCTGTCTACCTCCAGAACAACGAAGGTGTGGGCAACAGTTACTAGCCTGTTTTGCTTTTTATAGTAAGGTAGTCAAGCAGAAAGCTTTTTGATACTACGTAACCGACGTCAGTAGCCTATCCTAAGACGGTTGGTTTTTTCACAACATTTTTTTGAAGCAGGTCATTAATCATCATTCGAATGGTCCAGGTTTGTGGCCATTAAGGTTCCTACTAAGCCACCTGCGAGTACCTTCAGCCGCGTTTTCAGAGTCCCGGATCTGCAGGCAACAGGATCTTCTCAGCGACAGGCTGGCCCCGGTGAAGGCCAGACTACTCCTCGTCAGGGGATTACTCGACCGCTTCTAAGACCCACGATGTCATGCCATACCTACTGGGCCCAGGTTAAAGGCCAATACACAACCTGTCCTAACTAGCAAGCCAAAATATTGAAGAAACAGTCGCAAATCGTGCAAGCTGGCAGGCTATTTGATCTTCGGAATACTGGCAACTTATTTATCACTTATCCTGAGAGAGCAAAGAAAAAAAGATTTTTTTTGATGAGGCAGCGGAAATCATTTACGACCTTACCAGGGCCTGGGTAGGCGCGCTGGCGTGTGTGGGGACTCGCATTGGGTGCCCTACCCCACTAAAACCGCTGCGTGAGCCTTCAGCCGCTATCTGAGGGACCCGGATCGCAGGCAACGAAAAACCCTCAGCGACAGACTGGTCCCGGCAAGACCAGATTCTCCACAATAGGGGGACTGCCAAAAAAGAAAAAAAAGATAGTCTAATATAGCCTATCCCAGCTATAGTAAAGCTTACAAGAAATAGTCGCTTAGTTTGTATCGGGAAGTCAAAATTTGAAATATGATCAGAAGCATTGCAGCGCCAGAAGTCCTTTCGGCCGTAGTGCCCTCCGGCGTTGGGTCCTGGGATTTGCATTTGAATGGCCTTAGGGTATATATCAAGCAATATACTCGACTAGCTTCGTCGACTCGGTTTTACATGTCAACTATCTGTCGATCTATCTAACTGTCGATGATTTTTAAACAAGTTAATTACTTTCAACTATTACCTACATCCTATATGTTGTATTCAGTTGTGTTGTATGTAGACTTGTTGGATGCGAGTGGCAAGGGATCTGTCGTCTTGGCATTCATTGAGGGAGGCGTACAGCAGTGGACGGATAAAGGATGATGATGATGATACAAGCTTACGTTACCTCTTTATGAAAATAAATACTATAGATTAATTACCCACACAGAACTCCATGATCACAAATCATGCTTATCACACAAACATTTTTAACGTGACAACGTCTAATAACCCGATATTACGGGCAGCATGCACGGAAAAGATGGCGTCATGTAGCGTTCCGAAAGCAAGAGCGCGGCACGAACGAGAGAGAGGCTTGATCAGCTCTAGCGATCGGCTCAATTCGGTTCGTGCTGCATGTAATGTTTGACGTTGTCACGTCAAACTACCGTCCGAAACCGACTTTACAAACAACCAATTATTTTTCCTAGGTAGAAATCGAACCAACGATCTACGGTTTTGCAGTCAGGACCACTAGACCAACAGACCAGTCTGCTAATCATGAAGAAAAAAATTGTCACACTCAACTTCTCGATAATAATTATTAAATTAATATGAAATCCTCAGATTTAGGTATTAATGTTCCCACGGGATACGGTGGCAGGGTCGTTGGATGGTGGCAGACGGTCACGGATCCTCATTGGTCTCACTTTTTCGACACATTCCAGAAAGTTCCTGTCTCATCCCACGCGACATTATTGTCCAGATTCGTCAAACATTCCTTATCTAAGCTATTTGGAACGGGATATCTACCATGTTTTCTATTTTATTTCGCGTGGTTTGATTTTTCGATATTGTCTACGAAAGTCTTGTACTAAAAAAACTAATGCGATGATCGTATTGTAAATAAAGAATATAATCCTACTAGTCCTACTAACATTATTTAAAACGTGAAACTTTGTAATTATGGATGTTTGTTACTCTTTCACGTAAAAACTACTGAATGGATTTTAATGAAACTTTACAATAATATAGCTTATACATCCGAATAATACATAAGCTATAATTTTTTACCGTGCTCCCACGGGAATGGGAAGTACGCGGGTGAAACCGTAGCGCGCTGCTAGTAAATCATATCCTTATAGATTATGTTTTTAGTGTCAGATATTTGAAAAAGTAAGCTTTTTTTCGAAAGGTCTAGACTCTTAGACCCGGTGGCCCGGTAGGCCAGGTGTGTATTAAGAGACCGTGCCGCCTTACATTCATCATCATCATCATCAGCCTTTATCCGTCCACTGCTGAACATAGGCTTCCTTAGGCTTAGGTAACTTAACTAAGAAATGGTAAGCATGTAAAATCAAACTAATCTTAAAGCAGTTATAAGACAAAATAATAAAAACGTTACGAATAAATAATTAAGATGAAATTAAGAAACTTAAACATAAATACAAAGACATAACCTTCAACCGATACCCCCCTCCCCGCACCTGGGGGATTCGAATCCGCGACCACTGCGTTCCCATCCACTTGGCCATCCGTTGACATACACAAAACGTTAGCATGCTGAAAAAAAGCATATTATATACGGTCGAATTGAAAAACGACTTCAAAGAAGAAGTCTTTGAAGTCGTTTAAATAGGTTCAACTCAAAAAATCATAGGTTTGCATGGGAATATAATATAGGACTGGAAGTCCGGGTCAGACCTCCGCAGCATTCCGGGTCCGAGGGATTAGATGTCATTTCGACATTCCATGGTGGAGAATGCGACTTTTGAAGAGGACAAAAGTTCGCCGTAACACAGTTTAATGTAGATGTAGAATAAAATTGTCAAGAAAATATTATCTAAATTGCAACGCACAGAGGGACGAGCAGTCTGACACCTTACTTTTTTTTTGATGACGCAGCGGAAATCCTTTTCGGACCATACCAGGACCTTGGGTTGGCGCGCTGGCGTGTGTGAAGACTCACATTGGGTGCACTACCCCACTAAAACCGCTGCGTGAGCCTTCAGCCGCAGACTGGTCCAGAACCAGATTCTCCACAATAAGGGGACTGCCCTGCCTTTGCAGTCCCCACGACTTCGTGTCTAGCGGAGCCCGGGTACTCATCCCGATCCCGACACGAGCACAGGGTTATTAAAAGCGCATGAAGTAGCGCTGTTGTCTACGGGGGGAGGCCGCCTCAGCGGCCCTCTCCTCTCACCCAGTCATCAGCCTCCTTCTGGGACATCACTGTCTCGCAGAAGGAGGCAATTGCCGTCCAGGACTCGTCAAGGCCAAGCATTACAACCTTACCTACCTTACCTCTTACAAACTTATAATAAGGGTAATTCAACGCCAAATTTCCTTTCCCTATTAAATCATATTATGTATCTACAATAATGAATAAAAATTTGTTTTACTTTACTTTATAATGACGCTGCGCCACTGTATCTTTTTTCGTTTATCGAAAACCAACTCCGCCCGCTTCTTAATCGCAATATGTCTTTTGTTTTTCCTTCAGCTAAGCCTCTTAACCAAACAACAGACAACAGAGTCTCGGTTTTTCACAAGAAAATTGCGAACTCTCAAAAAAATCCCGGAACCGTAGACTTTCCTTACAATCCATGCACAGGTATTGAACCCCTCACAAGCAAATGACTCCATTTCCCTCACGAGGACTGGTCATCAGCGATTTATTGTCAACCTTCCCGATTTCCGACACTGGACTGTGACATATTATTTCCTATAGACGATGTTATTGCCGCGATATGACATAAAATCTAGATATATCTCACGAAAGTAAACTAGTTAGGTTTCTACATGAATTACATATTATTTCTTCTACAATATTTCAACTTCAAGCTGGATATCTTAGTTAAGGGCTTAGAGGTCGAGATAGATAGATATTCCTACCTATAATATCATTTATTTTATTGTATACTTGAAAAAAAAATCATATCTAAGTAATAATTATAAGCCTTGTAATGTAACGGATGTTTATGTATGCCTTTGATTAGTTGCCACCAAGTAAGCCGACAACTAGCTGACTGTTTGACTCCCCGTATAAAAATGGTACTGAAAGAATTTTTATATTAAACTTTTCACTTTTTTTTATCATTTAATTTCAATTACAAAATCACCTTTTGTCGTTCAATTTGAAATCACTTCCCTAATTGCCTTGGCGAGTATTTCAACACTTTCGACGTAACGAGCAATGTGCAATTTTGTGGTCAATCGGAAGAAAAGGTAAAACTAGCCTCGAAGAAAGGTTTGCTCTGTAGGGCCAAACAGTCAGGTAAACTGGGTTTATATAATAAAAATAATGTATAAGATATTCTTTAAGAAAAAATTACTTGGCCCACCACACTTTCCCACCGCTGCAACTCCTGTATAGCCAGGATCGACAGCGGCAACCACCAAATGACCCTTTGATACGATCTCCGGGAGCCCGGGGGATACGTTAAACTGCCTTGGGACCCGCAACGAAATTAATCAGAAGAATTTAGGAGGAGTAGGAAAAATTCCAGCCTCCCCTCCCGCTCAAAGCGGGAGACAGTACAGGACTGCAGTGACCAACAAAGTCAAGAAAAAAGAAGATAGCAGCCAGGTGAAGCCCAGCTGCAATGCACCACGGAGAAATAAATTTAATGTCTACCAAGAAAAAATTACTTATTTTTACCGTAAGCAAAACATAGTCAATTGGCTAACGAATTTCTCAGTAGATATTAAAGAGGGTTAAGAGTATGCTAATCTCACCGGGTCAACGAGTGTGGCTGAGCCCTCGCGAGTTGAAGTGACTTGCCCAATGCCCGATACAAAGGTTGGGTTATGAAATAGTTTGAATCAACAATAATATATAGATGCGTACATTCTGCTGTTCTGCCATTGCTGTTTATAATAATTGTTTTATTATCATAATATAATAATTATTGAAGTGAAACTTCTTTAAAATCGTTGTGATTTCAAACCGAATGCAACGGAAAAGACGACAGGTAAGAGACACAAATACAAAAGAGAGAGAGAGAGCAAATGTCGGTGTGTATGTATATTGCAGACTGTTTAATACTTGCTTGTATTTGAGCATTTAACGTATGTTTCACTTCTATCATGTGTGAATCGCACACATAACTTGTTTAGCTTAACGATCGCGGTGTATTAAAATTTTGATAACCCGACATGTCGGACACTACAGAGACCAAAAAATTTTACAAAGTTATTCGAATCTATCATGTTCTTGTATAAATCTCGTGGTATCTCGTGATAATTTAATTATCAAATTTTACCTGCCGACTGTGTATTCTGTGTTATCATTTTTTACTGCAGTGGAAATCCCTTTTGGACCTACCAGGGCCTCGGGTAGGCACACTGGCGTGTGTGGGGCTCGCATAAGCGTGCACTACCCCACTAAAACCACTGCGAGCGCTCAGTGATTCTGTGATATCCTGACTCATTACCTATTTATAAAAAAGTTGAATTTCAGTTATTGTTGTGAAACATATTATCGAACAAACATCATGATGAGCGAAATTCGCTTAAATGTCATAGAGAACTTTCCACTGAGTTTGTTTCGCCGGTTCTTCTCAGTGGGTTTGCTTTGGAACCGGTGGTAGACTCAATTGACTTTCAAAAAGATACTTTGATTGAACTATTTAGAATTAAAAAAAAATTAACTTTGACTTAGAACACTGAAATAATTTCACAATAATAGTAATTTATCTAGCATTTATAATATATCAGTGTAAGCTTTCTAATTATGTCTCAGATATGGCGAGGCGGAAAGAATATGAGTAAGGACTTAAAAGTGACGCGTAAAATAAATCACCGTATACTTAGCTCAGCGAGGCAATTAGCACCAAGATCATATCAGCACTAGAAAGTGATCACAAGGCGCTGTAGCTTATAGTGTTTATTACTAGCTGTGATGATAATCATTAATATTTCCGTTAAGGAGGGAAGAGGGGAGTGAGAGGTAGATAGAATAAGGTCGATATATCATCCCCGCCATGGTTCAGGGCTTGTCGTGGCGGTGGGGCTCAGCAGCTCAGGGCTGGCTCACCTTGTGCAAAGCGAATTGAGCCGTCGGTCATTGTACCCCTCTTATAAGAAGAGGGCTTAAAGAGCTGGGGGCAAGGGGTGAGGATGGGAACCTCACCTTATCGTACTGTTCTGACATTGGGAGTGGTTGTTTTGTGGTGCGGGACAACCCCTCTATGGAGATGGCGTCGGTCCGATGAGGAACTGACAAGCCGTCGAGGTGCCCTGTTGCTAGTAGATCCGGAGCACCTCACCAAGGGCGGCAGTGGTGACTCTCGCCGGGTTTTAGTGGGTAGAGCTGCGTCGACTTACTACCTTTCGGGCGCAGCGAGTCCTACATACCCGCCTGGGGAGACCCACTCAAACTCAAAGACAAATAGGTCGATATGTCTTACATTTAAGGTTATTATGGTAATGACCACTTACAATAAGGTTGTTCAGTCAATTCCCTACACTGCCTTATAAACTTACTCTAACGTGACACATTGTCAGGTTTCAAGGTCAAATGATGATGATTTAAACCTCTCCATTGATTATAACGATTTCTCGGATCAATAAGAAAGACACAAATCTTTGCAAGTGTGTTTGACCAAACGTGACATTGATTATACTCGTACCTCGAAAATTTTCGAGGACACCGCGCCAAGTAGAGAAATATTTGACTAAAACAATATAATAATACAACAAAATAAACGTCTTTACTATGTTGCATGTAAACAAGTAAATTAGTTGGACCGCGCTTCGGATAAACTAAGTTCCCGACGCCGGCAAAGTTTTGCTATGAATTGCTAATTATTGTAACTGATACTAGTTGTTGTACTAATTAACTGTGATCAATTAATAATGAATTAATATACATAATGTATTCATTATAATTTAATATAACAATCTGTCATTTGTGTGTGGTCCTGGATCTTACTAGCTTTGCAGTGTTTCGGATCATAGGTTACAAGAGGCACTGTGAGCCACTGTGTGGGCAATATTGACCACTTACAACATTGGTCAGTTGCCTATCCGATTAACATAACAATCAGATTTAGGTTAAAACCACGAAACGTGAGGAAATTATTTGATGCTCTGGCTAAATTGAAATGGATTAAGTATTAACTAACGAGCGTACCCCATTCATTTGACATTTTGACAATTAATAAGGCTCTTTCGGTGAGACTTTGCCGGAATCCAGGGTAAAGTTTTGGCTTTGCCCTGGCTAATGCATTGAAAAGGGATAACAATGCTAATAGTGACGATGGTCCAGTGGTGGATGGACTCGGCCTCTTATGCGAGAGGTTCCGGGTTCGATCCTGACCCCCCGTGTGTGCCTTAAAATGGGGTTTTCTATATTTCTAAGTGCACACCATACACGAGACCATCGTTTGCTCATGGGTGAAGGAAAACATCGTGAGGAAACCTGTATGCCTGATGAGATTTAAAGTCTTTGAAGGTATGTCAAGTTCACCAACCCGCATTGGGCCAGCGCATCAGTCAACTATGGCCCATTACCCTCTTCGCCTCATTTTGAGGGGGAGACCCGTGCCCAGCAGTGGGACATAACATAAGGGTTGATACTTACTTACTTATGTTGATCAAATTGATTCTGTGTCGAAACCTAATCTCAATAGAGAATATGTTAACAACTGCCATAGAAGACAATAAGTATGCATAATAAGAAACCAAGCCTGCTTCAATACAACCTCAAGATCGTAACAGCTGATAATGATGATAGACGTATCCCAAATATATTTTACTTATTGCATTTACCTATTGCAGAAATATAAGAAAAATCTTGAAATCATAAATTGAAACGTGGATATTTACCTCGCTTTGTAATCAATGCCGAAATATCGGATACATAGTGAAAAACGCTTTTATTTCCAACAAAATCTGTCCATTGCAATGTTTTAAGCAAATAAAATATATTGAAACTATGAAATACTGTAAATGTTGAAATAATTGAAACATTACATAACGTTGTAAGGCAAGCGAGCGGCGGGCAGCAGCGGCCAGGGGCGGTACATGCGTTTCCAATTATTGATGGCGCCGGGAACATGTAAGCTGATATGCATTATTATTGGAGCCCGAAGCCCCAGCCCGGAGCCCCAGGTGCGCCAGGAGCCTGGAGCTTGAAAGGACTATACGAGGAGTGTACTTCGTCGCCTTCGGTACCAGGCTATACGCGGATTTCATTATTTTGTACTTTACTGTGGCATATTTGTAAAGTTTTTTACCCGATCTTTTAATATCCCTTTTTTTTCGGATGTAGCTATGCTAATAGCCCTAATGCTTGGTCGGTAGTGGGATGAGCCGGTTGGCTTCACCCTGTGATATAGTAAGTGGGGGGTTGCCCCCGCCAGCCGTGGCGGAGTTTGTTCCTGTGGCGGGTCTCTGCTTCACCACCATCGCATGAATTGTCCAAATAAAAGCCTTTGTACAGAAAGACCTTTGTTTTTATTTAGAGGCCTCGATGCAAGAAACAAGATTGGTCGTGTCATTTACAGAAATTATACTTCCAGTGATGATGATGATGATGACAAATTTTATCTGAAAAGGGTGATTAGGTTCGTATAATCATCAGAACTAGCTGAGCTATACTCGACTTTTAGCTTAGGTCCCAAAATTACCTAGGATTATCGTAATCCCTCGAGACTAGATCCTGAATCTGATAAAGTTTAGTTCAGTTAGTTCTCAACACATATTTTGAGCTTCACGTCGATTGTGTGATCATCATCAGCCTTTATCCGTCCCCTGCTGAACATAGGCCTCCTACAATGAACGCCAAGAACCCTCGTTACTCGCATTGGATGCGCTGGAACTTACTGTCTTACTAGCTTTATCCCTGTCTATATTTCAACACTACTTTGCTCGTCCCACTTGCTAGTTGGCATGAGTCTCTTCCTCGCTAGTCTGTTACTGTCTTGTGTTTCGGGGAAGTGGGCAGGAAAGACAGTACAGACAACTAATGAGTTGCTTCGGATAGCATTGATGACAGTCGACGCTTACCACAATACAACATAGCCTTACTATTGTAAACATTTTAAGAAATCAACATTTGATGTGATATGGAACATGCCTCGGTAGACACGGTTATTCAATTTGTCTTACCTATTGTCTTTCATTTCTCCATATCTCACTGTGTCTCACCATGACGACAGTATCTCACCGTGTCCCACCATGTCTCATCGCGTCCGTCATGTCTTACCGTGTTCGCCATGTCTCACCGTGCCCACCGTGTCTCACCGATCTCACCGTGTCTCACCGTGTCTCATGCTCCACTCGTCCATCTTGTCGATATATAGATAAGTACAATTAGTTACCGAAGGGCCCACACTACCGTTGGGCATTAACAGTTACCGACAATTCTTCATTTATCAAAGATCACGCGATGTAGATGGTAAAGATACAATATTAAAGTAGAGTTTGTTTGTTTCAATGCGCTAATCTACGAAACTATTTGTTGGATTCGAAAAATCTTTTTGCTTTTATTTATTTGCTATTAAAGAAGTTATTAGAAGGTATTTGTTAACGATCAAATCTGTTTCTTGTAAGAATTGACAACAGGTCGATACCACACCTACAATAGATTTCTTTATGTATGTATGTCACATATGAGTATATCAGAAAACCGATAATAATCTTAGTAAAAAAAGTTTAAAATTTTTATAAGTTTTTCATGAAAGAAATGAATAATTTAGACATAACACCAATAAATTTTTTTTTTTGCTCTCAATAACATCTGCCTCTAATGTGATTGTTTTTAAAAAATAATATTTTTATTTCATTAATTATAATTTAAGAGTTGTAAATTTATGATTACTTTAACAATACATGTTTGTATATTTCTATAATAATATATTTTAAAACAATATTCAATCAATAAATTTTAAAAATGCTAAAAAAAAATTTAATACAGTTGTCTAATCTTTGTTCTATTTTAGAAGAGGTGTTCGTTTAAAGAAACTATAAGACTTAAGTTTCGGTGTTAAAACGCCTATTAACCTATTTTATTTGAAAGTTACTCCGTGTAGACCCTTCGAGGTACGCAATTGTAGACCTTACCCCACCAGAATAGGGTCAGGGGTCAAAACGTGATGCAACGAGTGTCTCTTTTGAAAACAGAAGCAAAGTGTAAGGTCAATAACATTTTAAAATCGAATTCGAATCGATTTTATTGTATCGATATTGTTACATCGATTTTATTGATATTGTTTATTGGAACGAATCGCATGAAAACCGGTTTTTGGAGCCTTCTCGCCCAGCTAGCTAAAGCTGATATTTTTGGTCGACTTCAAATGTTTTTTTTTCTTTTGTTATATACGCAAGATTCAAATCTTGCTAGTTAGGAACGAATGTTCTTTTTTTGAACATTCAAACAGGCAGATTAGTCATCCGATGGTTAGCGTCGCCCATGATAGTAAACGAGTTTTCTTGGGACTCGTCTAAGCAACATGCGTTGTCTGTCCAGTACATGATTATGGTAAGTCTCTGTACAATATCCCCTTCTAACCCAAATACAACAAAACTATTTCACACGTCTTTTAAGCTAGAAATGTCAAGTCGGCAGAAGAAAAGAAAGTTGATATATTATCAAAATTTAGTGCTCATTTAGTGCTGATAAGAGATTTATTTTCATAAAAATTAGCATTAATTCCGCCGACTTGATATTTCTAGCTTTGCTGTTCACAGATATTTGACAGATACTCCATTCTGTATCTGTCAAATATATTGCCGATAGCCTATTGGGAACTTAGCTGGAGATTGTGAAACAGGCCCTTAGTATTATTTTAATACTAACTTGCACTATAAATAGGTATGGGGAAAAAGCGTATTCATCATTATCATCCCACACACGGTCAGGAATTCACCCGAGCGAAGCGGGCAGTGATGGATTTGTGGATTTCCCGAATAGCTCCCACGGGGCTTCCCCCTTACCCCCTTTGAAAGGGGGAACCTCTTAATTAAGCGGCCCTTTCAACATGTTACAAAATATGAATTAATAAACAAAAGTAGTTTCATTACTTATATTAAGGTAACGGCTAAGGGTCAGTTTTACAGCCTTTTTTCTATTTTGATATTTTTTTTATTAGTTGGATAAGTGAACTGGCGGGCAAGTCACCTGATGGTAAGTGGTCAACGTCACCCATGTACGTAAACTAGTTTACCTGAAACTAGCCCAGACAACTCATGTATACTATGTGTAGGAGACATATTTAAAGATTTCGGTCTCCAGTTTCGCTGCCAATAATTACACAGCTATCCGATCCTTCTCTTCCAAACACAGCAAAGCTGTTTATAATGAAACAGCTTTTACAAATTTTATCGAGGTTTATTCATTACATGCCATTTCGTATAGTTTATAATGCCAGAACTAAGAGAACCAAGGAAGACAGCAAAGCTGTTTCAAGGGAAAACACACGAGATGATGGTACAGCGCGGCACAGAGCATCTCTCCCACCGTAAGTAAGGATATACTGACTATTTGTACCAAACAATGTAAAAAATTAAAATTTATTTTATGTTACTTTAACATTGTATGTTAAAGACAATTATTGTCTATGATAAATAATCTCATACATATATATAAAGCAGAAGGGTTTGTTTTTTGAACGCGCTTATCTCGGGAACTATTGGTCTGTTTTCAGTGTTATATACCCCATATTTTCTTGAATAAGGCTACATATTATTCCGCTGAGATACTTCTTAAATCTTAGTTAACGCAGGGAAAGCTGCGGGAAACGGCTAGTAAATTTAAATAATTTATATTATATTTTAATCGTATTGTAAACTTGAAAACCTTTGTAATAATATATTTTTTTTTAGTATTCAATATTATTAATTAAATCTATTTCATAAATAAGCAATATAGGCTATTTTCTATGTGTTTACTTAATTAAATTGTTGAGAAAAAATTACCAATCCATTCATGCATGCATGATATTCGTAAATCAAAAACACCTAATAATAAAGGTGAAAGTGTGTTTGTTTGTCCCACTTTTACGTCGCAGCGGAGCGAAGGATCGACACACATCAGGGCTAAGAGTAGGGCAAACGATCGGACGAGTCACGTGATGTAGGTGACCAGCGTCGCCCATCCACATGACCACGTCACACTAGCCCCGGAACCTCATACATGTTGCCTATCCCGTGCTAGTGATAGCCTGGCCTTTTTTTTTTGATGTCGCAGTGGAATGGCCTTTCGGCCCTATCAGGACCGGGTCACTGGCTTGTTGGGTCTCGTCGGGATGCACAACCCCCCTATAACCAATGCGAGTGCAATGAGCGAGGGTCCCGGACCCGCAAACAGGACCCTCAGTAGCAGACTGGCCCCAGAAAGGCCAGATTCTTAAGATATAGGAGGTACTCCCCCGTAGACGACGAAAGGTAGTACTTTCGTCGTCTACGGGGGAGGCCACGTCATCGGCCTCCTTTCTCAACCGTTCGTTGGCCTCCTTCTGAGAGGCCGAAAGAGGCCATTACCGTCCAGGGTGATAGCCTGTCCTACCCAACATGTCCCGCTGGAGATCCTTCTAACCCTTCAACCCATCCTGTCCCATCTGAAACTCGGTAAAGCTACTTGATGAATCATCTTAAGCCTTCCAATACTAGAGGAATGAGTCACCAGCATCATTACTTGGTCGCCTTATCATGGAGTTTATTAAGCAGTAAAACAGCAGTAAATTCGAAAAAAAAAACGCCTTTTATCGCTTAGATAAAAATCCAGGCAAGTGGGTGTAAAATATACATATATGGTTCCGTATCTAATGTTTTAGATTAAAAAATACTAATATATATTTATTTATTCGAAATCATAATCATCACCTCGTTAGCTGTTAATTGATAGCGATTTAAAATAAATATGTATATTTTATTATTGATTTTCTGATTCATGATTTTATGTATAAATTTTATTATAATATTATGAATAACTAGTTGAATATAGCTTTGTCCGTAGGTATATACTTAGATTTACAGCCGTAAATAATAATACTATTCTTTATTTATTTATTTATTTATTTATTTCGGCATATCAACAATATAAACACGATACATTATTATTTCATTTGTCAAACGATAGATAGTGCTTACATTTATTACAGACATGCACAACATTATCCTTAGTACCGCGACATAACAAGTCCATGAAATGACAAATAGTTGATTTTATTATAAAATTACAAATTATTGATGAAATAACAACATTACAATAATAGTCCTAAGTTAATAAATATGTAATACCTAAGTCAAGTCAAGTAAGAGTGTCAATTCAACAGTCAATTGGTTTATTATATTACGGAAAATTAGAAAAGACAAGTACATACACATGTTAGTCTTAAGTTGCCAGAATTTTTTTCCTGAATTTTTTTTTTCTTATTATAATAACTAAAGACTCATTTTGGTTAGTAAGTAAACATTTCTTAGCAAGTATGTTAGTGGTATAAATGGATAAGATGATATTTTTCGATTATCAGTTATCTTCCAGTGAAAGTGCCATCAAACCGGTTCAGCCATTTCGGAGATTAGATGGAACAGACCGATAGACAAACAAACAATTTTAAAATTGATTCTTTGATGTAATCATTCTACTAATATTATAAACGCGAATGTTTGTTACTCTTTCACATAAAAATTACTGAATGGATTTTAATGAAACTTTACAATAATATAGCTTATATATCAGAATAACACATAGGTTATAATTTATCCCCATACTCCCACGGGAATGGTAATTACGCGGGTGAAACCGCAGGGCGCGGTTGAGACAACACACTAAGAAAACAAATAGACACTACACACTAAGAATTATCATAAAAAAAGTTTAATTTTTTAATTTAATAAATGAGAGGCAATAATAAGTACTCCACGGAACCCTAAAACTCACTATAATATAATTTTAATGTGAAAATAATAATTACTTCTCAATGGATATAAATAAATACATAATGCTGATAAACTTCAATACTCACATAAAAACTTTATGATTTCTGAATATATAAATATACGTCCGTCAATTGTTTTGTCCACAGCTGGCCGTAGAAATTAAAATCAAAATTTATAAAATATTTTGTATACCTCGTTATTATATAGCCATTCTCTGATAATCATAAAATCAATAGGCACTAAGAACAATGTAGATATTTTGTTGTTCCTTTAAATCCCATAAAAATAACACAAACAAATTATTTTGTCAACCTAATATGAGGTATTACCTTACAAAAGTAAAGTGTCAACACTTCCTCGAAATCAAGCGAGGAGGGTAATGGGCCATAGTTTACCGATGCGCTGGCCCAATGCGGGTTGGTGAACTTCATATACCTTCAAAGACATTCAATCTCATCGGGCATGCAGGTTTCCTCACGATGTTTTCCTTCACCGGTGAGCAAACGATGGTCTCGTGTTTGGGGTGCACTTAGAAATTTAGAAAAACCCATTTCAAGGCACACAGGGGGTCAGGATCGAACCCGGAACCTCTCACATAAAGGCCGAGTCCTTACCCCCTAAACAAATCGCCCCTCAACACAAAGTTGTATCAAAATCATTTCAGGCGTGAACAGAATTACTTTCGCAAGTAGGTACGTTTTTTTCGGACACGGCATTTTTACATCCCACAGCGAAGGAATATAATTTAGTATGTTAATAGGTTTTGTAATTAATTGAGTGGCCCAGAACGAGGTGTAGCGGGTAACGACGCCTGCTATGGCCTTTGGGGTTCCGTAAGATCGGAGCTATTATCTTACTATTTTCACATTTGATTAAGGCATATTTCACCATCATCATCCACTGTTGAACATAACCATTCTTCTTCTTGTCGAGTCGAAATGGCTGAAACTCTCTATTGCATTACTTTATTTATATATGCTTTGACCTCTTAGCCAAATCCTTCTCCATGGTACATGATATGGGACAGTCAGGGCCTTGTAAGAGATGAGCCATCGGCTGAACAGCACGGCAGCTACACTTGTCATTGCTGGGAAAACCACACATCACCCGGTTCTCTTGGCATTTTCCAACGCCAGCTCGGAGCCTGTTTAAGGACTTCCAGACGGCCCAGGGAAGATCATCACCTGGTGGTAGTTTCTCAGAGGGTGTAATGAAATTTAAAGGAGGAGGGGGAACCTCTTCTTCCACCGCTCAGTTCTTATTTTGGGAGCAAGCCTTTCACTTAAACCACTTAGACGTCAATACGGCCGATGCCAATTAAAATTTTAACAATAATATCAATATTTTTTAGACTAAACTAACAGCACCTCGCGGCTTCACCCCTGTCCTCTTATTCCCGTAGGAGAAATGGTTTAATAACCAGGCTATAATTAGCCTATGTATTATTTTGATGTGTAAACGACTGTTTCTTTTCTGTTAAGTTTCTTCAAAATCCATTCGGTAGTTTTTGCGAGAAAGCTTACAAACTTTCGCATTCATATATTTTTTACCTGTTGTCCGCTACTTCCCCGTAAAAAAAAATATTCATTTTATAAAAAGTGTCTTTTGCTACGTCTAACTCCCAAAAAGTGTACAAATTTTTATGATGATCGGTAGTTAGAAAGTAGTTAGAAAGTTAAGAAAATATAAAAAACTTTAAATAAAATTAAAAAATCTCGGGGTGTGTTATATTTGATTCAGTAATTAAAATGTTTCAATTTATTACCGAAAAGAATCGAGTCAAAAAAATTTGAAGCTTTTGAAATTATTAGACTTTTAAAGGCTGAGACAAAAAATATTAAAAAAATCATCAAGATAACACTTGAAAAAACTAAAAATAAAATAATAGTGATGATTATGTTGGCAGCATAGGTTACCCCTTACATTAAAACATTATGTGCCAGTGAGATTCTAATCAAAATCAGTTCAGTCATTTCAGAAATTGGTTGGAACAAACAAAAAAACAA
Organism: Lycaena phlaeas; assembly: GCA_905333005.2. Lineage (NCBI taxonomy): Eukaryota > Metazoa > Arthropoda > Insecta > Lepidoptera > Lycaenidae > Lycaena > Lycaena phlaeas. Next base: position 885,098 of record HG995182.1, read on the forward strand.
AAATGATGATTAAAACAAATTTAGATTTTTTTGTTATGTCTTCTTTCATCCAATCACAGGAAATAGTAAGTGTTTAAAATACAAAAATATCCTTAATTTTTTTTACCTATAGCCTATTTTTTTATATTTGCATGTTAGCTAGAAACGGCGGAACGATAATACATATTTAATAACCAACGCTAGGAAACCTGTTTTCAACTCTAAAAATCGTATCCAAATTGGTCCAGTCCATTTAGAGCCACACTGACGCAAACTCACACGGAAAAAACATTTGGGGTTTTTGCTTCTTATTTGTGTCTGTTAGATATTAATGTCACAAATTTCACAGCTATAGGCAGCCCTAGCGTGAAATTAGTTTGGCTGAATTTTTAAGCGGTTATTATTAAGGCGTATGTGTGTTTGTGTGTGGCCGTCTCTTGATTGATGTTATGTTTTCACTCGAACGATAATAATTAAATACCTGCATGGCAAGGAAGTGTTTATTAAGGGTAACGTTTGGTTGGGAAATCTGTGGAGCGGTTTGTTGTATGGTCATATTTTTAAGGGATATTTAAAGGCATATTTACGATATTCTATGGTCGATGGGCCTAAAACCTCAAGAATGGAGGCCGCGTTAAGGTAGAAGAAGTTTTGATTGGCCATTAATCAGGTGGGAAGAAGATCTCTGTTGTGAGTGTTGGATGCGAATGGCAAGTTAGCGTTCGTCTTGGCGTTCAATGATAGAGGCCTAGGTTTATAGGATAAAGGCTGATGATGATGATGATGAAACGATGTTCCTTTTGAAATATCAACTAACTCCTCGAAATGAAAGTGTCTTCTGTCTCTGTAAGTCTTTTCCGTATTCACTGTTCTGAATTGTTAAAATAGCCACATGGTCCCTGTAAAGTATCCAAAACATCGGGCCTGTAAAAAAATGTAAAAATCCGTTAAATGTGTTACATTGTAATGAGTGAAATTCGCGTAAACTTTAAAACAGTATTAAGTTTGCCGATAGTCAAATCGATATTAAATTCATTACCTTAGTCAGAGATCTTCAAGAATAGAGGAAAGGCAACGCGCCTCTTAATCCTCTGGCGTAGCTGGTGCTTGTGAATGTCGCTAGCACATACCATCAGGTGAAACGACTATTAAATTTACCCCTCTTTATATTATTAGAGCGGGTAGGAAAATAATGATGTGGCGTGAAACCACTCTTTACATATTTTCGTGGTGTTATAAGATTTTTGCATTCTCATTGTTTGGTATAATAAAACGACATCATCACAATATTATAATCATACTAGCAGAGCCCCGCGGTTTCACCCGCGTACTTCCCGTTCCCGTGGGAGTACGGGGATATGTTATAGCCTATGTGTTATTCTGAAGTTTAAGCCTTAGATCATTAATATGTCTAGATGGAGTGTCGCCCTACAATCAAAACAAAAAGACAACATTTTCAAAGATATGTTCGTGAATAGTGATACCAGCTACTACAGTTCTCCCATAATCATCCTTTTTAATCTCGTTACACTTCAACACAAACCTTCATTATAAATAAAAACAAAAATGCGTAACAATTCATGCGTATTCTATGACAGCGGGACGGATACTAAACACGGAGAAAGCATTTAGAGGCCAACAGTTGGACGTGTTTTCCGCGCGACACTCTATCTAGACATATTATTGATCTAAGGTTTAAGCTATACAATTATTGTAAAGTTTCGCGTTTACAATATTAGTAGGATTAAGTAGGTACAAAGTGAGTGCATTAGTAAAATAATTTAAAATACATTTAAAAAATAATTTAAAATACATTTAAAAAATAATTTAAAATACATTTAAAAAATAATTTAAAATACATTTAAAAAATAATTTAAAATACATTTAAAAAATAATTTAAAATACATTTAAAAAATAATTTAAAATACATTTAAAAACTTCATTTCATTCAATTCTACAAATTTTAAAGTAAAAATAAGAGCCCTTTCCAAAAAAAAAACTTACAACACCACTCTAAGAGTTCGCAATGGTTTTCGTCCGTCTGTCCGTCGGTGTGACGTGGCACGTGTGGTAAATCGTTACGTTATTACGTCACGAGGGTGGACGAGCTGGGCCATTGCATGGTAAGTGATTAACGCGAACAAAGGCGTAATTTTTTATGGGAAAATTTGTGCAGTCGTGATGTGTCTTTATGAAACTGCTCCTCGAAGCTTTTCGAGGAGCCACCTGATCTAATTGGTCAACATCGCCCATAACGATTCCAGACTAGACCGAGCCTTTCATTGATGAGAATTCCATCCGAAGACGTAAGTTGTGCCGGCTATTATACTGCCTGTTTTGTCCTTCGCTCCAAAATACAGCAAAGCTGTTTGAAGGACCGCGTACGCAACTGTCACCATGAGGTTGCTGGTGATGGTATTAAAATGCAAACTCAATTTATTCTTCGGTGCGCCAACTATTCACAATACCGAAGATATGGAAAAAGCTTTGTGCTATTTCGAAAATAAAATCAATATAAATAAAATTTTAATACCGTATTATTTCTAGCGGCGATGGTCCAGTGGGTATGGGGGTGGCCTCTTGAGCGAGGGGATCCGGGTTCGATCCTGACCCCCTGTAGTTCCTTGAAATGGTTCTTTTTTTTATTTCTAAGTGCATCCTAAACACCTCTCACCGGTGAAGGTAAGCATCGTGAGGAAGCCTGCACGCCTAGATTAAAGGTCTTTGAAGGTAAGTGAAGTTCACTTACCCGCATTCGGTCAGCGCCTCGGTGAACCATGGTCAGATACCCTCTTCGCCTGATTATATGAAGGAGACCCGTGCCCAGCAGTGGGACACATGGGTTGCTACTTTACTTTTACCTTTTCACCGTGGGTTTTTCATAATAAAATACAACCACTTCTGTACACCGTGAAAAAGCTTTAAGTTCCTAGATGATATTATTTAACTTGTTCACTATAACCTAATCAGTAATAATAATACTAGTATTTATTTACACACAAGTCCGAACATGTTGGTACACATAGCACGATACACGAAAAGTCCCGCTATTAAAATCTATTTATTAAAATATTTTTATCGCGTCAAATCTTATGGTAATAACACTATTAACCCTTTTGAATTCGTAATATAATGATAAGTATCTATTTTAATTAATTTAATAATGACAATTATTAAATTTTAATTGGCTAAATTTAAATTTGTATTTGTTTTTGTATTAATGCGTATGAAATGAAAAACCAGTTTACTGGTTGCTAGGGTTGCCAACTAAAAGTAGATTATCAAAGGAGATAAATCAAGAACATGGAATTATTAACAATATAATTCAAATAATAATCATAATTATATGTACTTATATAATATAATAATAATATGCTGGGACAACTAACAGACGCCTATCCAATCTCAAACTAGGCAGATCCTGTATTAGACAACTGATACATACTTATGTTTCTAAATACATACTTATGCATAAATTGTGTCGACAGACGGAGTAAACAATAATAATAATTTTATTTATCACATCACACAAACATTTATCCTGGATAGGAATCGAACCAACTACCTTCTGGTTTAGCTGTTAGAGTCATTACCCACCTGCTAACAGGCCTAAAATCTATGTTTTTATTGATGGAGCTCATTTTTAATCAATTTCAACGAAGTCCTGTATCTTTCTTCCCACCATTTATGGCTAAGACTATTTTGGCATCGCTCTTTTGCAAAGGTCTAATAAAAGCCGGACACCTTTTATTTTGGCCGGACACGCAATCAAAAAGCCTACCTATGTCCGGCTTTATCCGATCGCCTGGCAACCCTATAATAGTATAGGGTATTAATTTCAAATGGTTAACAATAAACTATACTTTGTACAATGAAACAAAACTAAATCTAAAATTATAAATTATTATTATTATTAGGGTTATATTAGATCATAGAGAATTGTTCCATGATATAGAGTACAATATTATATTATAGAGTACAGTTGGCAGCCCTAATTGTCTACTAGCTGGAGCTAGGCGTGATTTCGAGGAAGTTACATTTACATACTTTTTTCAACGCTTATTTGATTCTACTGTAGGGTCATCTCTCAATCTCTATAATAATCTCTACTCTTTCTGATGGAAAATAATGTTTTATATTGTACATAATTATTATGTACAGTAATTAAGATAAAGCTCTCTCGCCAGCTGCTTTAACAACAACAGTTTCAACGGCATATTTACGTGCCTTAGTGTGAATGGAGTTTCTCCGCAAAAATAGGCTACATTAGCCGTCTCCGATCGCATCAGCGACAAATTCTCTGCTAGGAGTCAAAATAAGTGGTCGTCATGGCCGCAAACCGGGAGGGCAGATCATTGTCATCAAGATAATAAAAACCATATTTTTCTTTTTAAAAAATCTATCTAAAAATTTTATTCTTCAAAAGGTGTAAACTCAAATATAAAAATAAATTCTACTAAAATAGATATTTTTATTCTTTAAAAGTCTAAACCAATGTGTTCGTTTGGAAAAACATGCAACAATTTTACATAATTAAACAAAAACACGAAACATTTTTTTGCACTTCCATCTATTATTTTATGGGCTAATTATTTTTTTTTCAGTTGGAATATATCTTTTTTCCCCATCTTACGTTTGAAAAGCTTAATCTTTTTTCAAATCAAATCAAATAATATTTATTTCGTAGGCAAATTACATAGCACTTGAAACATGTCAATTTTTTTTTTATAAACTAATGCTAGATTCGCAAAAGTAGCAGTTTTCCCCAGAGAAGAATCTAGCAAGAAACTCTGTAGGGTTGCTCTTTTTAAAATATAGTTTTACAATTTTTGTAAATACATCTAAATAACATCTTCTATCATACATCTTTAAAATAATAACAACATACTAGTTACATAAATTAGTTCACATTTGCCTAAAATAAATAAGTATTTACTTATTTATTTTAGGCAAATGTGAACTAATTGTATTTACCTCTACTCTCTCTCTACTCTACTAATAAATTATACTAACAGTCAAGAAAAGTTCTCTTCCACCTTAAAAAGTAAACTTACTCCACCACCTTCAAAGTAAATTTACTCTACCACCTTCAAATAAACTTACTCTACCACCTTAAAAAGTAAACTTACTCTACCACCTTAAAAAGTATACTTACTCTACCACCTTCAAAGTAAACTTACTCTACCACCTTCAAAGTAAACTTACTCTACCACCTTAAAAAGTATACTTACTCTACCACCTTCAAAGTAAACTTACTCTACCACCTTTAAAAGTATACTTACTCTCTTACCATAATAAAAGTAAACCACTGTCTTACTATAAAAGTAAACTTTTTTTCTATGGTTACGTTATCACGCGGTCACGCACCGTAAAATGATACAAAACATTGGATCAGGCGTGTACATAATTATTCCTACTTTTGGTGCGCACATTTTTAACACATCGTTTCAACTTATTTACAATTCAGATGCCCGTTAAGTTAAGTCGGTATTTATTAATTGGTGAGGCCACGCAAGTAAGGGTTAAGGTGTTAGCGTACCTATAAATGAATTAATGTTTACTTTTGGGGTAAGGAAATTCATAAAATTCAGATAATCATCATAGAAGCATTTTAATTAGGCTCTCATGATTATATATCTGGTATTGAAATAACATTAAGTCCATATAAAAGTATATCCTGTTAATTAGTTTTTGAAGTTATAAGATAGAAGCCATACGATCTCGTAGGGGTGTGACGTAGGAGTCTGCAACTGTGCCCTTAAATATACTCTGTTTGGCAAAGGAACTTTTGTCTATCATATTGCTTTTGGTTATTGTTTTTTGTTAGTGTATTTTGGTTGCGTAATAATTTATATTTAAATTTTGTATATTTTGGAATTGGAGTGTCATAATTGCTTTGAGATAAAACCCTCAAATAAAGATAAAAAAAGCTGTATCCCCTTAAAGAAATGAATCTGTTTTTAGCTAGAATTTTCGGTCTATTGGCACTTAAGCTCTATCAGTATAGTAGTAGTAGCTTACCAAAAATTAAAATACATTTTATTAGTTTTTATTCATGAAAAAAAAACAATATAGGTTTCAATTTATTCCAGCATCGGGTCTGATGGAAAAGATTCCTCTGATCAGATCAGAAATAATATGTAAGTATGTATGGCTCTGTGCGCTAAGATTTTAAGGCTTAGGGCCTGTTTCAAAATCTCCAGATAAGTTCCGAATAGGCTATCGGCAACATATCGGCAATATATTTGACAGATATAGTATGGAGTATCTGTCAAGTATCTGTCAAATATGTTGCCGATAGCCTATTCGGAACTTATCTGGAGATTGTGAAACAGGCCCTAAAAATAATTTAAGGATAAAAAACGTCAGCAATTCCTGAAAATATCTTATATCTATTATTATAATATTATAAGAGGCAATTTGATGATGCATTGGAGGCGGATGCCGGCACCACCGATCATGTCTTATCGGCGTAAACTGGCAGCTTCGCTGTCATTTTTCCTATAGTTTGTGAGTTTTCAGTTGAACATTGGGGAAGAAAGAAAAAAGGAGGCCAATGCGGCTGCATACCCTCTACCACCATAAGGCTTCGACTCATTTGATTAACCTTGTTTACATAAGTTTTCTTCAGTTTACTTGTACATATTATTTAAAATTAACAGTGAATTTTTAATGTGTTTGCTATGGGGTAAAGAAACTCATAAAAAATTTCGATAATCATCACTAAATAGCATTTTTTAATTAAGTTATGTAAAATATGACCAATTATATAACTACTAAATGCGGCCATTTATATTAAAATAGCCTCGTCTTTTATAGGGGCAAAGCATGAGTTTAAGGCACCGTAACATGGAAGTTTTTCGGGTTATATTAAGGTGTTTTGATGTATGTATGTACTAACAAATCTAATGATAAACAGTTTGGAGATAAATGCTTGTGTTCGTTTAAAGTCCGTATCATAGAAGTGTTTTGGAATTTGGAGTGTGAAGATAATATAATATATTGATGAAAAATTAGTTAATAGTATATTGATGAAAGATTTACTAGAAATAAAAGCAGTTTTAACCCTTGACTCTTCAGCCCTCAGCGTTCGCCGAGGCTGCACTTAGGTAGGCTGCGTTGGTCGGCCTTTAACCAGGTGAGAAGGCGATCTCCGCGCAGTGGCCGGTGTTGGATGCGACTGGCAAGGGAGCCGTCGTCTAGGCATTCATTGAGAACGGCCTCTGTTGAACAGTGGACGAATAAAGGCTTATGATGATGAAAATCAGTTTGTAGATAAAATGTCATATTTAGCCTCACTTATCTATCAATAACTTTGCTATTTCCAGAAAAACATACAGGAAACTAGCTACATTTTAATCTGAAATATTCAAGTAACAATATAAAAAATATAATTTTACAACCTAGAGTAGGTTGTAAAATTATATTTTTACATATATTATATAGACTCAGAAAAACCCGGTGAGATTATCGTGGCAGGTTTATTTGTAAAAAAATAATGTACTTACTTTTTCTGTATCGAACAAATATGTACCTATATAAAAAGTATATCTAGCATCATGCATATATAATATTATCATCAGCAAAATTTTGTTTATACATAGGTTATAACAAAAATACTTAAATTTATAAATAAATAAAAAATAAGGTTCCGTATCGTGTGCTGTATACGGAACCTCGCCTGGTCATTGACCAGTGACACCCTACACGGCGGAAGCTAGATGCGATCTGCCCAAATACCAAATTATATTACGTTGATGGTGCTTCACACTGATTGAGTGATACGATAAGAACCTTCACACCACATTAACCTAGTCCGGTATACTTCCAAAACTCGTAAAATTATTCGGGTATTAGGGATGCGCTTGTACCGTGCTCCGGCTTGCAACAGTACCACTTGCTTGTTTCTTTCATATGACAGCTCAACTGTCGTGTTTCATATAGTTTTTCACTGATCCATCCACCCGTCCAGCTTCCTCCTCGAATCTCCTGGAAGCACAGAATAGGCTAAGGCTATTTCAGAACCGATACGACTTAGGCACTTCAAGAAAATTCTTAAAAATTCCTAATAAAATGAGTCATTTAAAATAATGTTCACTGCACAAATCAGGATCGAACTCAAACCACTCGGCCCAAAGAGGCCACTCGGCTGTCCCTGTGCTGTCTTCGTGTATCTTATTCGTTCAATTCCGCTTGCTTTTAAACTCCTCAAGCACTCTTGACTTCTCCATGACAATCTACAACAAGCTACCGGAAACAATACAAAATGTAGAAAAGACTCAACCTTTATAAATAATTTTGAAAAACCTCTTGATTTAAAAATGTTATTATGGTATAAATTTAATATTTTAAATGTGAAAGTATGGATGTTTGTTACGCTTTCACGCGTAAACTACTCAACCGATCATCATTAAACTTTGTACAAATATTCTCGGAGGTAGAAGTAACATAGGATATTTTAAAAAAGAAGGATTTTTTCTTATGGCAGACGAAGCCGCGAACAACAGCTAGTGTCATATAAATTCACACAAAATAAATACAAAATATCTAACATTTATAATTAGATTATAATTTTCATAAATAAATAACCAAGAGTCAACGCACTGAGACAATCAAAATTATTTTTTGTCGTAAGGTAGCAACCGCCCAAGACATCCACACAACCAAAAGTAATGCAGATGCGTTGCCCTCATTTTCCCTATCCAAATGTGCCTCCGAAAACTCACAAATCGCACAAAAGCTGACAGCATAGCAGTCAATATTATGCCAATATGTGAGCGAGTGGTACCACCACCGTCGTGCCGGCCCAATTCGGCTGCAAACGGCACTTCTTATCAAAATGTAGTTGGACGTCGACGCTCTGTCTTTCTCTTAGTTTATAATTATTGTAATTCCATTTAAAGCAACAAGCAGGGCAGCCATTACAATTAACACCAAAATAGAAGGTCTATAGGACCTTTTGGGCATTTCATTATACAAAAGGCGAAATTGAAAATTTCCGAATCTATTTGTCAATTTGCGAATTCAAATTTTCCGAAAGCGTCATTCGTTTTGAATGGGTCCGTAATTGTACATGGGGTCAAAACTCTTGAAGGTCCAAATAATTAGCGGAGACCGATTCAAAGGAGCCGGGATTTACAAATTAATTCTTCACTCCTTAATACTCATTTATTTTGATTTTACATTTCGTTTAATTTGGGGATAATATAAATAATAATATTCCTAATGCTTTTGGAGTTATGATGAAACAGATGCGGATTTTACGTTGGATATAAAACTTTTACAGTTACCAAGGGTCCTTTTACACTTGAAAATTCGAGTCGATTTTAAGCTATTGAGCCCCGTGGGAGTTGAGGGGGAGGGGAGTCTTTTTTTTGAATCAGACGAGAAGACCCGGCAACCCGGGATGAGTCAACATCTCATACTCTCTTATCTCATCAGGTGGGGTTTCCCAACGATGTTTCCTTTTAGGTGAATAAGGTGTGGGAATAATAATTGTGGTAGGTCTCAAAGGGAGATCTCCGACCGAGCGAGGTGCAATGCTCGGCCAGGCCTAAGCCCACTAGCTATCGTGTCAGATGGTGTATATATAGCGATCGGACTGTAGAATACCGATAGCGCGATTCAGGATTTGTAGCGCTGACAGGTCCGCTACAAAGGAATTGTTATGGAAAATTTGGATCATTATCATTACCATTTAGATTGCTCCTGATTGGCTCGAGACTCATCTGTACTATGTAAACCAAACTCTGGAACTATATATCGGACAAGATATTGTACGCGTGTTTCCTGAAGTTCCGAATGTTTGGCAGGCTGCAGGTCCTCCGGTGTCCAGGTGTCCAGGTGTCACCGGCCCAGTATTGAGATTTCCATTGCAACACAAACAAACAGACACCTCTCGCCCGTTAGCGTCGTATCCCAAGTTTTCCGTCAACATTTGCACAGTTCACCTCATTCCTGTATAGGGATGTGCTGTTATCGATAATGGGGGTATCGAGATTCAATTTAACTTGAAAATCATTGAACTGATACTACCAGCATATACTAGCAGTTAGGTATAATATTTGTTATAGTATATTTAATAATAATACTAGCGATACAGGCTTATAACTTTAAAAAGGTCCGTGTTAGATGCGAGTGGCAAGGATCGGTCGTCTTGACGCACATTCAGGGAGGCTTGTGTTCAGTAGTAGGTGAAGAAAGGCTGATGATGATGACGGAAAAGAGACATGACCATTTTGTCACAGAAGTCCTAACCAGACAGAGTTTTAACTAGCTGTTATGAATAGGTTGAATATAATAAAATCCATAAATATAGCATTTTATACCTACCTTCCTTTTTTAATACATATAAAAAGGTCAAAATTAAATAAAGTGTGTATTTTATACTAATGTAAAGTTTTTACAATAAAAGAAAAAAGCTCGTTTCATAAATGAACATTTTCTTCTTTATAAATAATAATAAATAGTGACGTGCCAGATTTATCGATAAAATATTCGAAGTACACAGATAGTGTCGCGAATTAAAAAATCTCTGGAAGAGTTGAATGTAAATATTGGAGCGTTCGCCTCCGGAGAAAATGGAGATCTTAGATCATGCACTTGTCGGCTTGAGAGGGGAGTTTTTGTGGCTTTAACTTCGGTAAAGAATTAATATGGAATGGAGAGATTGTATTTAAAATTAGTAAGAACTAATGTGGCTGGATTGATGGATGAGATTATGAAGAGGATTAAAGGATATTGTATTATTAATAATAATAATGGTTTGGAACACACAAACACAACAAAAGAGATAGTACATAAATAAAAGCACAGTTTTGAAATCTTAAATATAGGACAACACATTAGGATTTACATATTCAAAGTAGCCCTTTGCGTGGGCAATAATCATGACGAAGCATTCGAATTTATGATAGTGTACCTTCCAATATTGTAATCACAGTAAGCTAATTACCTAAAATTCTTAAATTTAAGCATGTTTTTTCATCATATTATCTTCTAACCAAACAAAACATTTATTGAAAAATCTCCGACAGATTTCCATTTCAAAAAAGTGTCCATTTTTTCTTTCTTACTAATTATTCAAGAACTATATTATAATAAATACTTCGAAATTTGATAACGTTTTAAGGGCCAGTCTCTTGCTGGGGTTCTTTTTAAATCGGGATTTGCCCACCACTCGTTTCCACCGCTGCAACTCCTCTATAGCCAGGATCTTTGAGGTAATTGCATGAAGATAACCATGTACCAATAACCTTTGTAAAGTAGGCGTGCCGACAATCTTATGGCATCAACTGTGAACCCCACGAGCATAAAACATTAAAACTAAGTAATCAATACGGTGTAACTCATTAGACCTTATCATCATTATATTTTATTATCTACCATTTTTCTGATACCCATGGATCTATAATAAACGCAGGGACGGCCACGAAACGTACTCCACGAAACCACTAGAGGCCCGTCATCAGGATGATGATTATTATTGTACATGAGCACAGCTTCCAAGCAATAAGGATCCATCAAATGGACCTATAGATGACAAATGAGAGGACATTTTATTACTGCCTATACGGAAACAATATCACGGTTACACCACATAAACAAGGGAGCTAGGATAATAAAAAACATATTTAAACCATTTATAACGCGGGTTCGAATCCTGCTAGGAGCATATAAGTGTGATGTATACAATTGTGTGCACCGAGTCACGGACCTAATTAAGAGTGTTTATGTAAATCTTAAATTACTTAGATTTACTCCAACCATAAATTATTAAAGGGATGAAATCCATAAAACATACGTTTGATCTTTGGGTGTGCAAAGTTTTAACATTAACGTATTAATTTTAAATTTATAAATAAAAAAATTATAAATCAAACGTATATATGTGTATTTTACCTTTAATATTATGTATGAACACATTTACCCAAAATTTTTTTTTTTTTTTTTTTTTTTCGGTTGGATCTATGCTAATGGTCCTAGTGACCGTTATGCGTCATCGGAAATGGGGTGATCCGGTTGGATCATCCTATGACGTTAAAAATTTGGGGGGTTGCCCCCCGCCATGTTCATGGCGTCGGGTTTGTACCTAACTTGGTAAGCTACGGTCGACTGGTTTGGAACGGGTGACGTTAGAAACCTATCGTGAGGGCCGGCCCTCCCCTCCCCCGGTAGCGGGGGAGGCGGGTCAAGCGCGGGACCCGAGCAAGCTGCCGATAGGAGAGTGCTATCGGTGATTACACGGTCTATATTGGTGTCGACTCGTAGCTGATCTGAGCCTATGCTGTCGCGGTTGATCCGGATCAACTGGTCAACGGAGTGTAGGGTTCGACGTCGCATACGACCCCGGGGCCCATGCGGTGTGAATGTGTGCCTAACACCGGCTGTGTTATGTCTGAGTGTGTGTTGTAGCTTACGTCGCGCTTTAGCGTCGCGCTTTAACAGTTCTGTGATTTTATCAACAGGATCGGTTATGACATTCTTAGGTAACCTAGACTTATTAGGTGCTAAGCTATCGGGGGTGACATTTACCCAAAAGAAAACACTAATGACTTAGGAGGTTTTCTAACCTACAGTTATATTTAATATATATATATTATATTTAATATATAATGTATTTAACAATTAAAATCAGTGTCATAAATTTGCATATGAGAGTGTAACAATAATTATTTTAATGATTTTTTGAGCGTTTCTCATATATTACGTGTAATGTGTTATAGAACTCAATAATATATAAAAGATAAAATTTAATATTTTGGGGAAATGACAGTAAATATTTAAAGTCGGGACGGGAAAAAAATAAATGCGAGTCTAGATTTATCATCATCATCATCATCTCGCATCTTGGAGTTTTAATGAAAAGGAGTCCAGAAGTGAATAAAAAGGTAAAAAATATATTATTTTTGTAAAATGAAGTATTTTTACCTTTATGTATTTTTGTAACTGTTTTATGTATTTTTTTCGTGGTTTATTAAGTTCTTTGAGAGTTTGTCCTCCCGTGACCATGATTGTAGTAAAGGAACGTAGGGTATTAAAATATAAAAAATATTTATAAGCCGCGATAAAATTCACAAAAGCCTTTTTAGGAAATTTTTCATTTCATATATAAGTTCGAAGTGTATACAGTCTCAATTCCATGTCAGTCGTTGGGCCCACACCTTTTCGTAATATCTGAGCAGATGTCCTAATTAGGGGCTGCGACGGGGCCACGGTGGTGGGGGGACCTCCCAGGACCAGGGGTCAGTGCAAGCGAGGACCTGATGCGGATGATGTCAAATGCCTTTTTATGGGTTTCTAACTTATGACAGGTTTTCTGCGTATATACTTATTATAAGTTTACAACGTATAGGTTTGGTCATCACAAGTTGTCACTTTTGACCACTCGCATAGGCAACGTTAGTTCGTATTCACCACCAGAGCCTTTTTTCTATTTGCACCGAATCAGTTAGCTAGTTTGAATTCATGTATCAAGAAATCATAAATATGACGATACTTTCTTTGTTCCTAACTTTTATACGTATCAAATAATTAAGATGTATAAGCCAACAAAGAAGTGACAATGGTCCAGTGAGTATGGGCTCGACCTCTCGAGCAAGAGGGTCCGGGTTCGATCTTGACCCCTAACCTGTGGTGCCGTGAAATAACTTATTCTAAACTTCCTAAATGGAAGTAGAACGGCATAGGAAAACATCGTAAAGAAACCTGCATGCCTGTTGAGATTGAAAGTTTTTGGAGGTATGAAGTTTACCAACCTGCTGGCTATGGCCTCGTTGGAATTGTTGAACTATAACCTAATACCTTCGTCGCCTGTCGAGGATTTTACTTTTACTTTACAGAAAAGTCCAGAATAAGATTTGTAACGCTGATGGTAATTCCTAACTTGTACCACATGTATGGGACGGGGAAAAATATTTGGCAATCAAATCCCTGGCTCCCGGTAATTGCGGGCCTTATTCCCGTCGAATATTCTGAGCGTTCCCTGGTCTCCCGAATAAGATCTATTCGGGAATCGGGAAACACGATGCTCATGGAACATTTTTTACCGTGGGACATGACCTTTGTCCCACGGCTTCGCCTGCGTAAATATTTTTTTATAAATAGTGACCTATGTGACTTCTTGTATCCCAATGAATATTTGTGAAAAGTTTCATAATAATCGGTTAAGTAGTTTTCACGTGAAAGCACAACTATAGTCGCGGCACGATAAGAAGGCCGTTTTGACGTTTGTCCGCTCATGAAATTTTGTAATTATAATAATCAAATTTGAAGAAGAAAATTGCTGTTCTTTAATGTCAAAAGTGACGTGTAGTTAATCATAAAATTTACCGAATGTATATTTTTAGGAAACAAAATTTATTTATTTAATTTCTTTATAAACTATAACTATTAGGGTCCCGCGAATTTTTATAAGATTATAATTATTGGGGTAGTTGTTTACCACAAAACTCGGCTTTTCTTTTCGAAAATCAAAATTTTAAAAAATGAAATCTAATACGATCGTCACATAGAAGAATTAATAGGATCGCTGGCCAACACAACTACTACCTTCGGCAAACTCGCGTCAATGTTCAATACAAAACAAAACTGTTTCGACCTGACGTTGCATCGAAAAATAAAAACTGTGAGCGTACTGCAATTGTGATATAGCTTTATTAAAACTATTTAACCAGGTACTACTTGCAACAAAAACTTACAGATTTGATTATATATTTTTCGAGAGTAATTTTTGATTTACTATTGTAATGTGTCAAAACGGCCATCATATCGTGCCGCGACTATAGCAAACTTTAATTCACAATTATAATTTATAATGTTAGTAAGATAATTATAATGCTGTAACTATATTTTTAATTTTACATATTTTTATTTTTATTTTACATATTTTTATAGCTGTAAGCGAGCGTCAGCAGTTTTGACGTTTATTGAGTGAGACCTATATCCAACAGATGAGTACGCTATCGTCACGATACTACAATGAAATAAACGATAAAGATCTTTTCATGAATGTTAATCATTGCAACACCCTTTTCTCTCTTTGAAGTAAATTTTTGTGTTTTTTATACTTATTTTGTTTGTTGTTCTATGGGTCATTTGTTTATATATAGATATTATATCTGATGCTATTAATATAATATGTTTGTACTAAATAAAGACATTATCTATAGTTCTAAATTTAGAAATGTTTATCTGTTTGTGCATGTAACGCGTACATTATTATTACAGATTTAAATTGACTATTGTAAGGCTTGCTTATATTTTAAAATACTTTTTCCATTAGTTGACTCAAACGAACCGATAATTAATCTAAGAAATGCAAAACGAAGTAATACAAACGAAATAAACGGGATAAAATAGAATCTCGAAACATACATGTAATCTTTAGTCTGTAATCTAGATGTAGAGAAAAAAGCTAGACTATTTTAGGCTAGATTTAGCTTATGACTTAAGAAAGCTAAACCCCATTCTTCAAGTTTCTCCAATAAAGACGAACTTTTTCCTTTCCAAAGTTTCCA
Organism: Lycaena phlaeas; assembly: GCA_905333005.2. Lineage (NCBI taxonomy): Eukaryota > Metazoa > Arthropoda > Insecta > Lepidoptera > Lycaenidae > Lycaena > Lycaena phlaeas. Next base: position 900,595 of record HG995182.1, read on the forward strand.
AAACATTAAATTCAATGAAGTGGCCGTGGATTTCGGCGGAAAACAATTTTAACTGGGAAATATTGTCGCCGAGAGTAATTCCCAAGTTTTAATCGCTTTTTTATAATTTACTACATTCATTAATATAGTTCGTTCATAATTCACAAATGATCAAGCTCTAAACTAAATTGAGACTATTTTATGTTATATAGACTAATTAGCAGAGGACTATAGAAAAGAGGAGTTAGAGGGAATAATATTTATGTTTGTTTATTGTGCATAGCAAGGGATCGGTCGTCTTGGCGTTCATTGAGGGTGTCCTATGTTCAGCAGTGGACGGATTAGCTTATAAGGATAATGATGATGATTGTGCGTCTTGATTTTAGCTGTAAGTGGAATAAAAAAACACACTAGACTAACTAGATAGGACTGGCCCTTGCAATTATTTTTCAGGATGGAAAGGCTCATTTTTGAAACACAGAAAGAAATTAAAAATAAATAATATTATTGTCAGTGTGTGCTTGTGGTCACGGGAGGAGATGGGAGATGATGATACGGCCAGAGCCCTCCATCGCTGGATGTGATTAACATGTAGTCGATATTGTTTTAGTGATTAGCGGGGCCCGGCGTGGGAACTTTCACGTTATATTAATATTGAGGCTGCACGCGGTGCACGCTGTTAGAAAGCCTATTCCTTATGAGGATAGCTAATCAATTTCTACTATATACTAATGTAATAAAGTTTTGACAAGGATACCTTTTTTTCGAGTTTACTCTTTGTACCCCTCTTATAAGAAGTGGGGACAAAAGAGCAGGGGGCAAGGATGGGAACCTCACCTCATTGTTTTTGGAGGGGAGGGGTTGTTCTGTGGTGCGGGGCAACCCGTCTTTGGCGGTGGCGTTGGCCCCCTGAGGGGACTGACTGGCCGTCGAGGTGCCCTATGCTAGTAGATCCGGGGTGACACTCACCGGGTTTTAGTGGGTAGAGCTGCGTCCATTTACCGGCTTTTCGGGCGTAGAGAGTCCACATACCCGCCTGGGGAGACTCACTCCCCTGCGGGCAGTGCATTTAGTTTAACGAACACAAACCGATTGTCTCAGTATTCCAAGATGTTGTTTAGCTTATTGCATTAAATTATTGTTATTTAGTATAGAAGTAAATATATCACGCATGCTGTAAGTATCATAAAAAATGCATTTATTTATCCTTATTCTCAAATACATGTTCCGGGTTCGATCCTGATCCCCCAGTGTGTCCCTTGAAATGGACCTAATGGACGGACTTGAGTGCACCTAAACACGAGACCAGTTAAATCGCTATGACAAACAGATGTTTCCATTATATCGCTTAGAAGTAGCTCCAAAACACTGTGCACTGTATGGGTCTGGATTTTATCAGGTACCTGCGGCTTGGACTGTTTGATGACGATCAATCGATTAAATGATTCATCTTTATGCGGTTGGCCAGGAATTTTGAAAATTGTCATCGTATATCCGTTCGGACATCAGACAGTCATCACATAGCGATAAGCGATCAACATCTAAAAAGGCATCTCCGAGAAACCAGGTGATAGGTCTTACACGCTGCTGCAGCTTGCGAACCTACCCCGGAATACTGAAGAGGTTTACCTATTATGATAATTTCCTTGATGACCATTCCATGAAATTTTTAAAACTATTTAAAAAAAGAACAGGTCGTGCATAGCAGCATGGCATTACCTCTTAATTATTTAAATACTTTTAAAAATTCCATGCAGTAGGGCTATTCTGTAAGATTGTTTTTCAGCGGAATCCGCGATGATATAACGAATTTGTATTCTTTAAAACTCGACTCTCTGTCTATATCAATAAAGTTTGCTTTTGAAGTGAGTGTAAAGTGAGCTCTATCATTCAGGTGAAGCTCGATATCGAAATGGTTTTTACAGAATAGCACAGCTTCTCTGCGCGACCGGGGTAATACCCCTCACATGATACCGGCGTATAGTGACAGTTATGCTGTCGCATTTTATGCGATTTGTGAGTTTACAGTGGCCTATTGGAGGGATTGGGTAAAGAAGGGTAACGTACCTGCATAACCTCTGGTTGTCTGTATGTTTGTGGGCGTCGATAGTTTCAAGGCTTCGACTGTTCGTTTTCTCTCCTATGCTATAAAAAAACAGGCAGTCTACACATAACACAATTTCCCACATTATAAAGTAGTTTTAGTTGAATGTCATTAAAGACGATGGTGGCCATTCACCACCATGATCATAAGTCATTAAAAACAACATTTTTAATCATAATCCCAAAAACCATCTTGAAGGTGTAGAATTGTTCATAAATCCTGCTCCCCTCGGGAGCGGTTATTTATGTTCGAAGTTATGGGGAGGGGGGGGGATTTCAATCTGGTGCTGTAGATGGTGGTGCATTCTCATTGGTCCCCGAAAATTAATTATTTATTATGGTATTGCTATCTTTTGTTATATTTTGTGAATTAATTCAATTTAATTCAATTATTTATTTGCTTAAAAATAAGTATTATTTATTTAACAACCACAACTAAATAATTTAATACGGAGAACAAAGGATCATATCGTGAGAGAGTGCCTTTCTATTGGACGAGACGAGAATAAGATGAGAAGAGGAAGACTTCAGACCACGTCCTGGCTGACGAATGTCCAGAGAAACATGAAGAAACTGGGACTGAAGACAACACACAGCGTTCGACTCAAAGAACATTAGTAGAAGAATAAGTTGATTATAAGTTGTGGGCAAAAAAAATAAAGAAACGCAATGACGATTTTGTTACTTTTTTTTAAATTTTTATACTTAGTTGGTTTTAATTTTTTTTGTCGAAAAAGTTAGGTCAAGACGTTCACGGGAACCTAATTGACGATCCTGAAACGGTAAATGATGGTCTTTGGGTCAATCTTTACACAGGCATTCCTGCTCTTGCACCGAGATACAGAAAGTTTATTTTTTTAAGAAATAGGCATGGTTTCGTTTTTGTTCAAAGCTCAGCTTGCCTATTTTCCCAAAAAAAAAAAACATTTGATTTTTGTCTCAGTAGCTACGCTAGAATATGGCCATAAAGCGGTGTATTTAGTTGTTATAATACAAGGAAGAGATATTATCATATGCCCGTGGAAATCTTCCAAAGCGATAGTTTCTAGGAAGCGGCGGCGTGTACACTCGGCAGAATTTTAATTTGAATCATTGGTTCTAGGTCACGTTGTGTGATCGTGAGTTATAGGCAAACTGTACACTTGCGACTTGGACATACGTGTGGGAAGTAGATGAAAATATGCCCCAAAGGGAGATTTCCGACTGAGCGAAGTGCTCGGCCATGCCGAAGCCCACTTGCTATTGTGTCAGGTGTTGTATATAATATAACGGTTGGAAGCTGGAATTCTGATATTTCATTCGATTCAGGATTTTGGCGCTGACCGCTACAATGTGGTATTTGGATTTGCTGATAGATGAGAGGCATACTGTAACGGTAAGAATTTAATAAACCTTAGTTAAAATATTTTTAATAATCATCTAGATCAAATTAGTCTCGCGTTAGGCCGATAATTTGTAGATGGTAAGATGCTTGTAATTATTTCAAGTCAAGTTGTTTTATTTTGCTATTTTATGACAGAAATACCAAAAATAATTATGGTATTTTTGATATTTCATTAATTTGTGAAATTCTTGAACTCAGGTGGCTTGTCTACTTTTACGTCAAGCTAATAAAGACAACAGAAGGATAAAAGGAAAGTAAAAAAGTACCAACCCTTGGAACTCTCATTGCTGAACTTTTCTTCCTCAAAATGAGGCTAGAAGGGTATTGGGCCATAGTTTACCGATGCGCTGACCTAAAGAGAACAGATAAAATTTGCACACCTCCAAAGACATTTAACTTATTAGCTATGCAAGTTTTCTTAAGATGCTTCCATCACCGGTGAACGAGCGATGGTCTCGTGTTCAGGGTGTATTTAGGGACTTTGAAAACCCCATATGGCATCACGGAGGGTCAGGATCGAACCTAAACTCTCTCGATCAAGAGGTCTCAACAGGAAAATATATTGATTTTTAATTTAATCTTCCACATATTTATCTGCTTTAATAAGATAATATGACAGGCGTGTATTTTTTGTATTATCTACCCATTACCTCATGTTAAAAGATAATGAACTATTAAATAATCGGTATACACTAAACCTTTCAACTTAAATATATTTTAAATACTATAAAACAGGCACATATTGTAATAAACATAAGACAAAAATATACTAAAACTACTTAAAATAAACTATATACTATATCAAATTAAAAGTAAAAATAAAACTAAATAATATAAAAAGTCGACCCCAAGTCGCTACGCTCACAGGGTAGGGTTCATGAACTGAACTAGTGAAGTAATTTATATTCACGAGCGATCCTTCCTAGTTCCCTCCCTTCTAAGTTCCCTAATAAAGAAGTCCGACAAATAGTCGCACTAAAAACGCATACTGTGTCATCGTCCTTAGATAAGAGACGTTATAGATAAATGATATTGCCATGATTCAGACATCCCAGGCATGCGACCTGATAACGTTCTGCGGAACCCTATCTGCGGCATGCTGTGTGCAAATAGCGAACTGGTGCGGGTAAACATGGAAACACTGACAGAGAAAGACCAGCAAGAAAAAAAACTACAGCAAATTGCAGCAACGTGGATTTCACAGCTGGTCGATATTTCCAAATTTACACCTGAACCTAACCATTCCAAAATAATATTAGTTGCAGGGAACATTGGAAGAAAGCCCATGTATTCCTGATGAGATTAGACCAAGGAGACCAAGCAGTAAAACACAAAGGTTGCTTATGTATCAACGGTATACACTAAATAGACTCTCAGATTACATAGTCGTTTTAATCCTGCTATAAAAACATGAGAGAATGCACCCACGCAAAAGAAACTTACATAATATAACTGTAAATCTTACATTAATACTTGTAAAGAAAATGTATTAATTAAATAGACAAAACTATTTTAAAATTCTTAATTGATTGTTACGAAGACACAAGAATTACTGAGAATATTTTAACTGTTATAAATTTAATTTAATAATTAAAATAATAATTTAATAATTATAATAAATAATAAATAATTATTAAAATAATAATTAAATTAAATTATTGTAATTTTAGCTTGTGCCCGCACTTCGTCTGCGCAGGATTAGTTTTAGACAATTCACACAATATCTTAACAAATTATAGCCGTTGTGTTGTTCTCATGTATAATCTATATTTTAGGGTTTCATTAAAATTCATTTATTAGTTTTTATGTGCAAAAGTTAGTTAGTAGGTTAAACATCCACACATACCTACTAACTTTAGTTAGTAGGTATGTGTGGATGTTTAATTTATATATTTATAAATTGTGGAATAGAAAACAATCATCCTTGATTCTACTATAAATAGTAGAACAATCATCCTTGATTCTACTATAAATAGTAGAATCAAGGATATTATATGTAATGATGTGTAACTCAGGCGACATGCAAAATAATTTGTATCATAAGTAAAGCCGCAAGCAGCTCTTAGTGTAATTAAATAAAAACAATTAGTTGAAGAATTAAGACATATATGATAAAATAACCACCAATTTTTTCCATTTTTTTACTATGCCAGACATTTGCCATCCATGCCTATCGTGAAACAAAAAATAGGACTTGGTGCCAGTTATGCTGTTCAACGCATAGCTAGTATTTGGCAGAAAAATGTTAACACAGAGCCATCGTCTGTACCTTTTTAGATATTGTCAAGTCATTAAGTTTATTTATCGGGCAATTATTGGAAATGCCAAATTAAATGAGTAGCTGTAACTAATGAGATCATTACTAAGGTATGGCTGGCAAATTTATTTTGTATTTATTTACCTCTTATCAATGTTATATTTGTTTAACCTTTTGTACTACATTACTATGTTATGACTTACTATAATGACGTAACCGACTAAAAATAATATTCCTGGGTTCCGTAATAGCAACGGAACCCAATCACTGCTACTATTAAAGCAAAACTGTACTAATCTAATAAAGATTGAGTGTTTATTAAATTGTCTGAAATCGCTCATCTTCAAAACTGGCTGTTTTCAAAAATCTTTATGAATTTATAATAAATTTTGTACAAACATAGCTTTGATTATTCCACAAAAGAAAAGAGTAAATTACATTCTACGTTGTAAAAATATTACTTAAATAACAGTTTAATACCTATTTTATTTTCAGAAGTGATGTCCAGATAATAATTTATAGTAGGTCAGTTTGCGTATCACTGTACCATACTTTTTCAATATATAGAAAATTAACAAAATATTTTTCGAAGTTGTGAACTTTTATTCACAGACAAGTTGTGCTAACTTAATCATCATCAAGATATAGACTGCTAAGCTGCCAGATCTAGAGCTACACCAAAAATCTAAATCATCGTCATCAACCCCATAGCCTACTGCTAGACACGGATCTGCTGTTTCAAATCATAATATGATAGGGTATTAGGGCATGATATATTGGCAGTATTTCATCTATGCCCTCAGGCAGGCAGGCTTCCTTAAGACGTTTTGTTGGAGTAAGCGCTAACAATAGCGCCATCTATTAACTCGATGTCCAATCGTCACAACACTAATTCTCTCGCCCATCACTTTTCACTTTACTCTGTCTCTTCCCCTCTTCTTGGCTTTGTCTTGGTCCAGAGAAGATCCATAAATAGTAAAGTTATTTAATTTATTTCAGTATTTATTATTTACAACACGTTTTTCGTCACCAGTGAGGACGTGATGTTCTTATGTTTAAGTGCGCGGAGAAATTTAGAAAAACCCATTTTAAGGAACCGCTCAGGATCGAGTCCGGCTCCCTCAAGAGGCCGAGTTTATTGCCGCTCAAGTCCAGAGCTCACTCACTATACGAGCAAAACCACACTAATACATAGGTTAAGGTTAACAGTTATGATTAGTGCAAGTTAAAATAACCGTGTGAAAATCAAACCGGTCTTTGTTTGATTCGGTTTTAACGTAATTATAACTGCTCTAGTAATCATATTAGTTAACTACGAACGCTTAACTTCTCTATCGAGTAACCGCTAAATTGTGGTTAGTATTGATCGCATATGTGTAGTTATTGTATCAAGAATAAAATTTATATTGCTTAAAAGAAAACATGTCGAATAATTTTATGTAAGTAATTGTAAAATATTAAAAATATTTAAAAAAACACCATAATAACCATACTAAGTATTGATGATCATATTCAAATTGTGAAATTAGGATTCCAACCAGGGCGTTATCATCACCATCATCATCATCATCAGCTTTTATCCGTCCACTGCTGAATAGGCTTCGATCAACGAACGCCAAGACGACCGATCCCTTGCCCCCTAGGGCATTTATAGGTATTACATGACTTACTATCAGGTGACCAGAGTTCGTTCATAGCTTCTGCGAGTTCCATGCGCGTATAATTTAGTTATTGATAACACTATCAGCACCTATTTAATGGACACAATTTGTGTGTCAACACGAACAGACGTACCGACTGCTCTTATCGGCTCTGGGACTAATTACTTTACCTGATTTGCTTGTGGACCCCTGATTATGGGCTATTTAAAATATAATAAATACATCATAATTTACTAGCTGTTGCCCGCGGCTTCACCCGTGTTAGCAACAAAAGTGTGAGTCAGCTCCGACTCACGACAGGAGTTTACTCCTTATGACCGATTATAAACTAAATGGATCAGTGAATAAGGACAAACAAATGGATTTTTTATGATACTTAGAGCATGCGTGATTCAACCGACTTTATTAAATATAAAATGAATTCGTTAAATTACATATCAAAACCATAAAAACATAAACAACTGTAATAAGCTGAACAACATCTTTGAATACTGAGACAATCGGTTTGTGTTCGTGTAACGCTTCGTGTGACATCTTCGTGTAACATCATGTGACATCGTGTAACATCGTAGTTTGATTTACCTCCCATAAATTTACATACCCCGGCCTTGTATATTATAAAAATCAATCCTTGAGAAAAGAATATGTATACAAAGTTTCATGATGATTGGTTGAGTAGTTTTCGCGTGAAAGCGTAACAAACATTACACTTTCACATTTATAATATTAGTAAGGATTTAAACTTTAAGCTTTAGGTAAAGAAATATTTTATTTATATCGCCTTGCATTGTATTCGTTGCGAATCACTCGATTTATTAGATTCTTGTGTAGCTATCAAATATTTACAAAATCAATAAAACTGTAAAATCACTTCAAAAGTAAATTTATCAAAACGTATACGTTTATTTCACAATAAATACGAGAACAGCCAAACAAACGATCGTTTCAAAACGGTCAAAAAGGCGCAAAAAGTGCAAAAAACTACATTTAACGAAACGCTGATAGAATGGAATTGACCATTCTAAGTCAGCGCGACTAGAGAACGTCTTATTATAGAAAAATCACATCTGCCTGACTTGATAAGATAAAATGCACTTTAAGTCGTAATCTTAAAGTTGGTTATACATTGTATGCAGTTGTAAACAAACCGCAGTATGTCTGTCTCGCTCTATTCGTTTTTGTGTCGCTCCCTGGTTATCCCTCCCACGTGGGACCGGTTTTGAAGACGCTGATATCATTTTGGCCCAACAAAAGTACCTCTCGACCTTTGGTTCCGATATTTGTTCCATTTCAGACGCTAGTTATCATCAGCATCACTGTACTAGGTTTCGTATGTTAGGAATTAGGATGTAGGTGATAGGTGAATTGACTCAAGCGGTCAGAATTGTGGTCACTTTTGAAAATGAACAAAAACGAGTTCTGTAAGGACCGGGTAACTAGGTAACGACGACGATAGTAATTACACTGTCCTGCATTTTCTCCGAAGCAGCAAAGCTGTTTTAAAACATTTAATTCGTATTATACTGAGTTAACAGAGTTGATAGCTATTGTAAGATATCTATGCTCGTTTTGATAGTGCAATGCTGTCTAAACAGATTGCTGTCATCGCCAGAACAGGCCAGCAGTCTGAAATGGTCTCTGATTTGGACGTGGAAGGAGTCTAAATGCTGATATAATGAGGAGGTAATATTTGTGCGTTTGTACTTTGTACGTTGGAGGCAATCTTTAAAACTACTTTTGCAAATAAAAATTCTAATCTAATATTATAAATGTGTAAGTAGGAATGTTAGTTACGCTTTCACGCGAAAATGACTCAACCGATCATCATGAAACTATTTACACGTATTCTCGAACGTACTAAAAGACAGGATAACACAGGATATATAACATATGATACATTAAAAAAAAAGGATTTTTTTCTAACGCGGACGCAGGCGCAGGCAACCGCCAGTACCTACAGTATAAACCTACTATACCAGTTAAAGAAAATATATATATTTACAACAAATATCAAGACGATCACAAAGTACTAAGTAACGTAGGTACTAAGTATTAATAACAATTGTGATCTTCCCTTCCCTTCAGGTGGTGGCTAGGTGGTAGATGACTAGATGGCTGGATGATTAGATAGCTAGGTTGATGGATGGCTAGGTGGCTTAGTAGCAAGGTGGAAAGTAATTATTGAAAACTGTTGATAAGAGATGAATAGCTGTTATATTATTACAAAAAAATTACGGGTTATGAGATACAGCAAAAAAAACGCCATCAATTACTGTATTGTATGGGAGCCCCCCTTGATAATTATTATGTATTATTTTGATTTTAGTATTTGTTCTTGTACCCACGATAAAAATACATAATCTGTGCAAATTTCAACTGTCTAGCTATTACGGTTCTTGAGATACAGCCTGGTGACAGACGGATGGACGGACAGCGAAGTCTCTGTAATAGTGTCCCTTTTTTTTGGGTACGGAACCCTAAAAAACATTGACGGCTTCCATAGCCTACGAAACTCGACCACCTTTGGCTATTATCCAGGTCATCATTGACTCACCATCTAGTCGAAAGTCGAAATATCACGAGTGTCAAATTCGTCCAACAATGATCAATCTAGTGAGCATCGTATGTCATTGAGTCATACTGGGTCAAGGGTGAGATCAGCGTCAGCGGATTTGACATACATACCCTCTACGCTGGTGTCATTACGACATCTCAATTGTGACATAAACATAGCCTGAATAACTTGGATAAGGAGCTCCCGATGATTCCACATAGGGTATATAACGAATAGATTTGACTAGCCAAGCCTGGCAATTATACGAGGGAAGATAAGTCATGATGCCAGTGCAAGCCATCACTTGTTACAATAGTCAAAATGCCGGCTGATGTGGTCAGGCTATAAAATACGCGGAGGTAACTGGTTCAAATTCCGCCCGCAAATGAATATCTGCACCCTATCATGAACTGTGTATGTAGGAAAGAAATTTTTCTGTTGCCATTTTAAAAAAATAGTTTCGACAGAAAAATATAAAGTAAGAATTATTTTACACTTGAAATGGACGCGCAGACAATTATTATACATATTAAGTCCGATACGTGACCAACGAGCTTAGTCAGCTGATTGGTAAGTGATTCACCGGTAACGCAACGACTTCCGATAGTCAATACATCATCGCTTCCTGCTCAGAATCGATTGGGAGTATTTTCAGATGGTAAACATATTCTGTATAGAGCTCGATAAAAAAGTGTTGCGTTTTAAAAAATAATGCAAATAAAAAACATGGAAAATATTCCGTTTATATAGTTAAAAAAAAAGAGTAGCCAAGCTCACGATGATGTGAATAAAATCGTTCCACAGGTAAATACAGAAAAAGGCGTGTACAAAGCTATATCAAACCCCGTGAGAGCAATCAATCAAAAAATGTTTGAAATTCTTTTGAGGGAGCTCGCGATTCAATAATTACACGGAATTCACTACGTGCACTGATTTATTTTGAGTAGAGTCGGCCGGTAGAAATATCGATAATATTCGTATTAATATGATAAATTATAAACAAAATTTTCCCAAAAATATCACACTATTCTGAATACATATAGCTGATAATAAGAGTGAGTTAATATTCATGTAATTAATTTGAAGATCGACGAAAAATCATAACGGATTTTATTGATTACATGAATGCTATTGCACAATACCAGGGCCTCGGTAAGCACACTGGCGTGTGTGGGGACTCGCATTGAGGCGAACTACCCCACTAGAACCAATGCGAGCGCCTTCAGCCGATTTGTGAGGATGTTGAAGTTGGCATATAGCCCAGGCCGACATAGGAGAAAATGGTAAGACGACATCAAAGACTGGACCAAACAAATCTATACGCAACTGAATATAAGTATATACCTAGACTGGTAAGATCGCGAGGTATCAATTTAAGACATTTGTAGACATTTGATTACTCTTCAACCTTTTTAACTTAAGTGTGTTAACATTTAAATTCTTTGCGCCTAAATTAAAAAAGGAGTAGCTTTATGGACGTCATCTTTAGTAATCATCATGTATTCATAACGTCATTGTACGGCTAAAATACTTTTTTAATCTGATGAGTATTTTCAAAGATATTATTGTACATAGTACTAATGATCAGCCTCTCTTCGCCCACAAGACAAAGGCCTCGTTTAATCTACAAGATTTAGATTTTCTCGACATTAAAAAAAAAATTAAAGTAGAGCAACTTTCGTTTCAAGTCTAGATTTTTGCAACATAGACTTTTTTTGCACATCGAGCCGCTGAGGGCTCGAGATATAAGTGTATAATCTATGCTCGTGAAACTCCCCGTATCCCGCGATCCCCACACCAAAAAAAGTGGGGCGCGTCTTCGTATATTGCACTATCTGTAAGTATCACTGAAAATATAAAATAATTCGACGTTTATGGACACCCACAAAAACCTGTTCACATCACTATTTTTCATCAAAACGACTGGATATTTTAAATGGAATTCAGTTCAATGTAAAATTTTCCGATAACCACAGCTTTATATTGATTACGTTTAATATTTTAGTTAATTCTTTGAGTTTGTGTTGAACCAGTGCGGCTAACCGAGATGCGGCTTGGAACATTATTAAACCACATGCATATTACAGACTGAAATACCTGATTTTGACTATTTTAACTTGTAACCATTTTAAAGGATTTGGCAGATGCGACACGTTTTGATATTATGTTCTACTTGGGTCTCCTCGAAATCAAGCGAGGAATGTGCGATTGTTTGTTAGTCTAATCTATGGCTGTTTTAGAGTGCACCTGTTAGGTTCTAGGCTCTGGTTTGTGCCTAGAACTAGGAATAAAGTCAGTCAGTCTAAAGACAGGAATGTAATAAGTCTTGGTACCAGTAATTGATTGACGAGCGATTATGGTCCAGTGGTTAATAAGTTTGGCCTCTTCACTCTTGTGCGAGAGGTTCCGGGTTCAATCCTGACCACCAACCCCGTTTGCCCTGAAATGGGTTTTTCTATATTTCCTAAGTGTACCCCAAAGCATGAGTGTATTAAAAATGTGTATTATTTAATGAAAATCTTATTAATATTAAAGGTATTAAATATATGTAATTCGGTTCTCTGGTCGCGCAACACAAGTTTTTCGGAAACTTACCACGTGGCTAGATTGACGTGGTGTGAAAGCTTTCATAGATATTATTATTACCTTGGAAGAAACTAGAAATACCGCAAAGTTTTATACCTAGAAATCTTCCAAGATTCGAAACTACGTACCTATATATAGACCACGATACTAGTGAAATATTTTTTAATTCAATAATTAAAAAATATTACACTAGTATCAGTAGTATGATGATCACAAAGAGGCTATTAATCATCATCATCAAGCCGTAGACGTTTTAAGCTAAGTTCTATGAAACTCCGGACACATTTGATACAACTTGCAAAATGTTAAGTAAAATTAGTTCCTACAAACCAAACTAGATGGCAGTACTTGGCCATAAGTTTCAATTTAAAGTTTATGAAACTAAGTGGTTTATTTGGTGTAGCGGTGCTGTCGGTGTCATAGCATTGAGAATCGCTCAGCGGGGCGGGTCTGAGCAAGTTCTTCATATTATATTTACATTTTTGTTCGTAGAAGTCCTTATTCAAATGATTTCGGGAACCCGTGCCCATCAGTGGGATTTTAAGAGTCGCTGATGATGTAACATGTATTTGAACATAGGCCTTCCTCAATGAACGCCAAGACGACCGGTCCATTGCCACTCGCATCCGACACGGACCGGCCACTGCACGGAGATCGTCTTCCCACCTGGTTAATGGCCGACCAACACTTCGTCTACCTAAACGCGGCCTCCACGCTTGAACCTCAATGGCCCATCGGCCATCTGTTCTTCTGAGTGTGTGACCAGCCCATTGCCACTTCAACATGCTCATTCTTCGTGTGATCGGTAACTTTAGTTTCTGGAGGTCTACTTATTTATAACTATTAGGTAGGAAGCAAAAAGGTAACGGGTTCGAATCCATTTCGAGCATCATATGTCTGTACTGTCATTAATGTGACTTTACATTAATTTAACGTGGTATAATTATTCCCATATCATAGGTAAGGCTAGTGGCAAGCATACAGGTTCGAATCTCGTCTAGAGCAGACAATCGCAAGTCCGAGGAGAAATTGTTTGTACAAAGATTCTTAATACTCATAATGTGTAATGAGAAATACAATCCAAGGGAAAAGACCACCTGGAAGAAGGCGTACTTCTTGGCTTGAGATTCTCCGGACATGGTTCAACCTCAGTACAGGTTCTGTTCCGTGCAGCGGCCTGTAAAGCAAAACTAGCCTTAATGATAGCTGCCCTCCGGTAGGAGATGGCACTCTAAGAAGAAGAAGAAAGATTCTGGACATTCACGGACTTTTAATTCATCATTAATTCCTGTGATTCACGTCTGAAACTAATTCTTCTTCCTGAAACGATTTATATCAAACATTATAATGAAACAACTTTTCCGGATTTCATTGAGGCTTATTATAATTTTTACAAGCTCAACGTTTCGGATACTTTACAGCAATCATGTAAACGGTATTTATTTATTTAGGAAACATACAATACATAAACACATATTCAATAATTCACAAAAAATTATACATAAACCAGCAAAGTTTCTCGCTAAATATACCTATTACAAAGAGAGCAAGCAAAACAACATGACAACAGCGTTACTAAAATTAAACAAAATTATTCGCTTAGTTAGACATAATATTTCAACAGCATCCACAACAATAATCAGACAACAAAAATGTCAGTCGTCCAAATTTGACAAACTTATTCGAAACTTGATACATTCATATTTTGATTAGTCCTGTCTATGCAGCAAGGGCTGAGTAATCTACGTACTACGACTCGCTATGTTTGGATTTCATTATTTTAATTTTGGTTTAATTTTCTATAAAACAGTTAAAATAATGGAGCAAAATTATATTATAACCCATTTGGTCCCCAAGATACATGCACTGCCTAGTTTTGAGCTCAACTTGTCAACTTCAAAGTTTTGTAATTTGTAAAAGCTCCAAATTTATCAATTCTAATTCATACCATAATATTATGTAATATATGCCAAATAAATATATTATTATTAGCCATATTATCTATACTAATATTATAAGGAGGAAAGGTTTGTATGTATGTTTGTAAAGAATTGGCTCAAAAAGTATTGGGCCGATTTTAAATTTTTTTTCACAATTTGAATACTACATTATCACTGGCTATTTCAAGAAAATAATAACTATCCCTACTAAAACTACAATAATGTTACCCAAAGTTAACACGAATAAAAAAAATTGGTCAGTCTTTCATTGTTGGATAGCCCATTGATGGAGATAGACTATATAGGCTAGTCTTAGTCAATGCAGGCGAAGCTGCTTCCAAAAGCTAATATTTAATAAAACAGTGCGATGCTGTGGGCAACAGTTTATAAATTAGTCTATCTTGCTGCTATACTGCTGGCGTATACTGCTTGTTAATCTGGGGAACGGTTTGCCCGATTTCTGCTGCGTATTCGGGATTGGGTAAACATTAAAACAAGCTTTGTGTGCGTTCATATTGTACCCTTCATTTTCAATTAACAGGTGTGGGTTCGAATCCAGCATCCGTAGTTTATCACTGGGACTGGTAGATCTTATCTTTATATATAAGCTTTCTCTGCGTATGCCCATGAACGTCCCACGGCTGGACCGAATTTGATAAAAAAAATGTATGTGTTTAAATAGATTCGAAAATGGTTTGGAATGAGAATTCGAAATACAAATTGTTTCATTTAGGACGTCTGTATACTACGTTTATTTGTTTCTTTTTCTTTTTGAGGAGTTAAAATATGAAGATGGATATTATTTTGAATTTCGAAGTATCCTAATAATCGTACTAATATTAAATAAGTATACCTAAACCTTAATTAGGTGGGAAGACGATTTCCGTGCAGTGGCCGGTCCGCGTTGGAGGCGGGTGGCAAGGGATCGGTCGTGTCGTTCATTGAGGGGGGACCTATGTTCAGCAGTGGACGGATAGAAGCTGACGATGATGATACCTAAACGCGAAAATTTTAATGAATTTTTGTTACTACTTAGTACTAACTATAGTTTATTGTTGAAATTAATTTATTAAAAAAATAATTTATAACTGAATTTATTCAAATAAAACCTGGAAAAGGGTTTTAATCACACAAGAAATCATGGGCAGTAATTAATACTAAATATAGTCAACGTTTACTAGCATAATAATAAAATCGTTTCTATTATATAGCACAAAAGCGTCGGTCCATCTAATAAGACGGAAGAAATGTTATCGATTGATGACGATGTTTATGGAGTAGTGAGGCAGCAGCTGGTCTCCGACGAGAAGGCAGTTGGCACTTATTTCAACTTGGCACCCCAGGGGAAAGGTGAGTTACGCCACTACGCTATAAGCGTATCTTTCTACGTCTTATAATAACTTTTTCATTATTCTTATTAATAGCTTTCAAACTTCTCAGGCAATAAATAAAATTGAAATGACTTTTAAATGATAATATTAGTTTCGATTTGGAGTAACACTACTCGTTACCTACTGCACAGCTGATGATGATGATTTCAACGAACATCATAGTCGTATATCAATAGTCCTTGCTTCAATTCCTGTGTTGCACAACTTTACTCTAGTTGCCAGGTTTTGCCAGGTGGGTCCTAACTCCTAGTGATGATGATAGTAATAATATTGTACTACAGGAGGAAGTGAGTACAATATTTATGTACAACATAATAATATGTAGTGTTGATAAAACACACACACACGCAAGCACGCAAACACACGCTCGGCGCGGGGCGCGGGCGGCGGAGGGGCGCGTGCGCGGCGCGCGGGGGGAGGCGAACAGCTGAGCGCGTATATTGACAGCACTTTGCACGTTGCCCACGACTCAGTAGGTCCCCTGACGTCGCGGAGTGCGCACGCAGCCGCCAGTCGATTATGCGACTCGCTTGATCACACAGCGGTCGTGTTCGTTGAAATTATGACTTATGGACTGTTTGCCGTGGCACGATACACCGGCAGAACGCAACTTCCAGAGCGAGAATTCAGAATAGTGTCCAGATATTGGGAGGTCTTCGGCGACGAAGCCGAGAGGCTAACGCATAGGCAACACGAACTGTAAACTTTGTTGTGTTTAGTGTATAGGTGAACTGTGTTTGTGTTTGTTTTTTTTTTTGGGAGGGATTTTTTTCCGGATTTCGCACAAAATGGTACCCCAACAGATATCGGATGTGAGGTCCATGACGCCTACTTCGAGCGTCCCCGTGTTTGGGTCCCAGCTAGTGGACAAAAATTCATCAACGCCATATACTGATGCCACACAGGTAAGCTAAAAAATATCAGCAACGCATAATATAAAAGGACGAAAAATAAATTCAAAAATTTAAAACGTCCGTAATATTTAAATTTACCCTCTAAAATATAAAATAATAACGTTCGAAAAACTGTCGTTTCAAAATCCGATTTCGAAATTCGAAAACAAAAATATTTTTTCTACCAAATGTGAACGTGATAATATTTACGGTGAAAAATATTATGTTTTTATTAGTGCGTATTATTAGATCTTATCATTGGAAAATATTTTCAACGCATTTAAAGTTTGTAAACATGTTTTTTTCGCGTTATCAAACAAAACGTAACCATTCAAATTTTGAGTTCCTAATTTTTATCTATCACTATCGATTGAGATTAGGCAAATGATTCCAATTAAAAGTTCATTAACTTATCGTGTTATCCTGTTTTAAGTACCATTAATTAATATTATTTGCATCCAAAGGAACAATAAATATAATGTGTTTAATTTAAAAAATAAACGCAAGAACATTTTTCATGAATAAATATTATATTATGACAAGTTTTATGTGACATTTTTTATTTTGCGAAATAGGTACGTGTATTATAATATCACGGAATCTAGACTAAAAATTAGGTTTCCTCACGTTACTAGATTTATTAGATGTGCGTGAGCTGAGTAAAACGCATATTAAAAAATTCTATTAATGTAAATCATATTTGTGAAATATTGAGGTGAAAAAATACGAGTATGAGTAAGAATGTTTTAAATTTTACTTTCCGCGTGTGTTTTTATTTAAAATACACACTGTTAGCAAATTAAAAATAGTTATAGTTTTAATGGTGAAATACACAATACACCCAAAAATATATTTTATTACTACACGAAAGCGATAAAAAAGTACATAATATACCTATCCGAAAAAGAATTACATTTTATTTAAAATTATTATTATTTTTACTTCGCGTAATCGTAAGAAAACAATATATTTTTAAATTCAACTGAAAACGTATTAATTCCAACTCAATGATAAAATTCTCATTATAAGTAATAAAAAAATATCCTATTAAAATATTAGGTAGTACATTGTACCTAATTTTCATTAATACATAAAAATGAACGGTCAGAATCTTATAACATAAACCTGAAAACTATAAAAATGCATTTATTTTGTTTGCAAGTGGTATAAATGCCAAGTGGATAAATAAGTGTTAAGTTGTTATAAAATTTAAATAATTTGAGCACTCGCTATAAACATTTATTATAATGTATAAAATACTCAAATTTACGAATTGTTTCGAGGTCATAATATTTAGATATCATTAGTTATTTTCAAATACACATATTTCAAATAGGTACACCGTAAAAATAATTAGGTAATGAATTTAAATTAAAAAAAAAATATCTACTTAGGTAAGTATTTACTTTTTATTAAAAATATATAAGTACCTACGAATACTATAAATTATTATACAAGTTACTTAATAAATAAAATGTAATTTGTTTTTTGGTCTTAAATAAAAACAAATACTGTGAAAAAAAAAACGTAAGAATATATTAAACTTACAATTTCAAACAAATTAGTTTTTTAACCTCTCGAGTTGGTCATAAAAATTGTGTGTTAACGGAGGTTACCGTATTTTAATTAATATATTTAGGCATATGGATTAATCATAAATCGCAAATGATTTTAAATTTAAATCATTTCAATAAAAATGCGAATCTTATTTTTTGTTTTCAATTTTAACAATTTTTTCAATTTGAACTGTAAACGATAAATGCAAGAATAGGAGTTTGATGTTTTAATTAAAGGAAACAACCACAAAACTTTCACAACTTATCGTGAAAATCATTTACGATTGCAATTAATACAGTATAGTTAGAAGTAAAATATATAACCCAAATTAAAAACATACAAACCGGTAGGATTCGAACCCCTGACCTAGCCAATATTGAGTTATTGTTGAGATATAAAATATATGGTGTAAACATATTTAAAAAAAGTCCTTAAATTAATGTTTTAATAGAGTCGATCGTTTATAAAAAAATTAATTAAAAACTTTATAAGAACATTCCTAAAACTCTGGAAACTTTTCTTTCGAAATATGAATACACTGAATTATTTAAACTCATCGAAAATTTTATATAGATCGTAAAAAGACCACATTTGATTTTAATATTCAAAATTGGAATGAATATTGGAAACCTGGGGCCAGATGGCCAAATATTATTTTGCACAAAATCATAATATGTGCAATAATATTTGGCCATTATATTAGTTCTTAATAATTGTAAGTGCAAAAAAATAAATAAATATGTCGCCATTAAACATAATCATATAATTTTAAATATTTTTATGTACACATAAAACATGAATTAGTAAATAAGGAAGCGGTTTTTAAGTATGACTAAATATAGACATTTTTTTTAAACTTGTACCAGTTTATAATGTCAGACGAATCTGCGCGTGGGAGTTTATCTATTGAACCCTATAAATAACGAAGCGATTTTTTTCTATGTCAAACATAAGGATAAATTAGCATAAATGTAAAAAAAACAGCTATGTTACCGGTACCACCATCGTGTGTTCCCGTGAAAACAGCTTTGCTGTTTCAAAGAGAAGGGTATGCAGTGAAATTACCATTAGATGGCATGTCTTCTAACAAAAAAAAAAAATATTTGATGATTTGAGTAGGTAACTAATATAAATTATTATTTATCTAACGAAAAATAACAACCATAAAATAATTCTCCTATTAATCCTCTTTTAACCAAAGCGTATAAATAATCCATGACTAATTTATGATAAAGCATAAAACATTATAAAACATCTTACGGATCTCATTTGCTAAAATTCCCGACGTTTCTATCGTAATTATTATGACAAAAAAAATTGCAACCGATGTCACTTACAAAAAAAAAAAAAAAAACGATTTGCGATGTCACTCAAAAAAAAAAAAAAAAATTTGCCTACATCGATTTTGTTTGCGCAGAGTGCATTAACATCTCAATGTCATCTCGTAATATTTTTAGTGCTCGTGTGTGTGTTTGGCCTCGAGTGTGTGTTTACTAGGAAATGTTAATCTCAGGTCATTCACAGCGATTTTACCTTTTTTATTAAAGTTATACTTTTGATATTACAGTGGTTTCGTTTATAAGCGCTAAAGCGTACAGAAAAAATAGGATTGTCTGTATGAATGTTTAATGTATGTTCATATACCGATTGAGCTTAAATCATCAGGACTAAGTCTTTCGAAGAAAGGTATGTCCATATTTTTTTTTCATAGTTTTTAATCCACTTTTTAATCAGCGCCAGTAGGTGGCGCTACAGGATAGGAGTAGCGGCGAACCAGACGTTTCCATTCTAAACCTACGCCAGTCTAATTAAGTTAAATGTGTGTATGTAAATGTAATTACCCTGCGTACCTCGTGCCAATAATATCTGTCGCGTGTGACATGACTGGAAAGGTTCGTCACCTCAGGTTCGGTTGTATACTATCTGTCTAACAGTTTGAAGCTGGCGGGGGTTCATAACACAAATATTTTTACCGTTTATATTATTATCTACTAACCTAATTTAAGAACTTCAAGGGGAGAAGGTTTCTTATATTATTGGATGCAGTGTTATTATTTTGGACGTGTAAGGATTTGATAATTCCGAAATGAATACTTTTGCGAAAAACTGGCAAAAATATAGACACAATTTACTTATAAATGTTACTAGCTGCCCCGACAGGCTTCGTTCTGCCAAAAGTACTAATATGTATTAAAAATTAGCAGTTGATCGTAGAGGAATGAAAATTTTGTGGTGGGTCACCCTTATCATTTATGGAGATGAAAAATAGATGTTGGCTGATTCTCAGTTCTACCCGATATGCGCACAAAATTTCATAAAAATCGGTCGAGCCGTTTCGGGGGTATGGTAACTAACTCTGTGACAAGAGAATTTTATATATCGTCGCTTATAAAACACCCTAATAGCCTTGCCACAAACTGATATCCATTCCGAGACTGGCAGTCTCGCGATTGGCCGCGGCCATTAGTTCTTGCTTCGGTGTAGGATCATACAGTCATAATCAAAAAGGACGAAGACTACCGTTACCAAATAACGAGGGTTTTGACCTGTGATTCTAAACAATAGCCCATAATGGCCCATTATGGCCTATGTATAGCCTGTAATACAAGGAAGTGATTAATTAAAATTATTGTATTAGCATTACAATTGTATTCATTGTTAGTATTTTTATTGTAATATTGAGAAATTGTTGCATGCACGGAAGTCTAGTTACGCTCTTAGGGATTCAGATTCCTTGTTATCTAAAACTTGTTGTCTCAGCTTCGCGCTCAATTAACAGCCATATAGGACTGCTGATGATTATTTTTATAGCCTATACTATTTTTGATAGCGTAGTGTTTTGTATCTGTGAAATATTATTTTTTCCTTTTGAACATAACAAAAAAAAATGAGTATTACAAATCATATTAATAAGGGTTCTTAACATCATGAAAATGAAGATAGTTGTGAGAATATATCTAACACATGATGAAGAGTTTAATTCTTTCGTCCGTTAGGTTAGACAATTCATAAGGCAAAGGCCATAACTTATCTCAACGCAAAACTCACAAAAAAACCGATACAGCATGTTACGGATTCGATTCTCTTGTTTTATTTTTTACTCACGTAAGCGAATATGATCTATTCCCAAGGTTGGCACTTATCGCAAGAATTGTAGAATTCTCGATTGTTATATAAACGACTGAAAAACTCGACTCGCCCGCTTTTAATTTACAACAAACACTTCCTTGAAATAAAAGGCACTGTTGAACTTTTTCTTCGTGTCTGTCTGCTATAATGCCGATTACAACTTCGACTCACGAAACCTAGGACTTGGTATTTGTGGAATTCCTAACAAGGGTTCTAGCCCTCTCGAGTTGATAAAATCTGACTTCACTAATAATTATTACTTGAAATTTTTAATTTTATTGCATCTTGATTGTGTGTTCTTGTTTAATATTAGACGTTTCATGTTAATGAGAAATATTAGCAATAAAGACAATCCTGCTAATAACTTTCATCATTATCATTATCGTCAGCCTTTATCCAGCCACTGCTGAACTTAGGCCTACTTCAATGAACGCACCAACTGATCCCTCACTCTTGCATTCATCACGGAGATTGTCTTCCCTTCTGTTTAATCCCCGACCAACACTTTGTTCATCTAAACGCGGCCATTACTCTTGAACCTTTTTTGCCTATCGACCTTGTATCCTGATTGTATATCCAACCCACTGCCAACTTATATGGAAGATAGGTGATAGTTTCTGGCATCCAAACTTACCACCTTACGTCTCAGGAATGGCATGACTGACTCGTTCATATTTGATTGCCTACCTATCCTATCTTGCCATATCTAGCAGATATGATTTTGTATTTGTATCTTGATATAAAAAAACCAGATCGAACAAAACGATAGTCATGAAAGGGTGTTATTCATTCGAACAATCTCCGAATCAGTGTCGCTGTATGATACACAAATGACCCTAAAGGGTGAAACAAATTGTCCACGCGCTGGCAATAAATTATGTTCACAACTACCCGCGTTCAGAATCAATTTCGTGAATCCTTTCCTCAAGTTTAAGTAAATTTATGTACCCTAATGCGCTTGGCAGAAATCAAGGTTTGATTGTAAAATACGTGGCCATGTACAATTGCAATTGGCTCTACACTTGTGGGTGGTGTTTAAATGGTGCTATTATGCTGGAGAATGGAGTTTGTTGCACAAGAATTACCTTCGTGTACATTTTGATGTTTCATATTGTATGACTTGATTGAGATTATTTAATTTTTTACCGATATCTCCTAGATGTAAGTAGATTTCACTTTAAAGTAGCAAGATTCAAAAAGAGGTGATGCTGGTTTAGGCTAGTGCCTTATTTTGTAGTTTAGGGGAAAATTAACGTTACATTTCTATGAATCATCTCTTATCATTTTCTAATAAATGAGAGAGTTGATGTTACTTACTGTTAAGAGAACGTAGCTTTAGTACTGATGAATAATTTCGACAAACGTTCAACTTGATAAACAGACATCTCAGACAGAAAAAGTCCGGGAAAATATCCAAATGTTTCAAATTAATTTATACTCGCATACATCATACAATGTCAGGGTAAAAGTTTCTAAGTGTATTATAGTATTCGCACCGAACTTTAAAATTCAACCTCATGACATGTGAAAACACAAAGTCCAGGCGATAAATCTAAGCCACGTCGACGCCAAGTTGCGAAACACCAACCGAACCATATATCTTTCAATCCCTAAGCTAGCTTGATTGTAAACACACGATTTTACCAAATTAAGTTGGATATAGCTTGTTTTGGCGATATAAATCTGTATTATTGGTTTTCTTAGAATTCTTTCAGCTTTGGGAACAGTTTTATCAATTCTGTGAAAACTATAGCTTCAAGGTTCAATATTATTTTGTGTCGGTTTTGAATTTTTGCTTCTTTCGATTGTTATACCTAATTACCTATAGATGACCTGTAGTTACAT
Organism: Lycaena phlaeas; assembly: GCA_905333005.2. NCBI lineage: Eukaryota > Metazoa > Arthropoda > Insecta > Lepidoptera > Lycaenidae > Lycaena > Lycaena phlaeas. The sequence goes on from HG995182.1 coordinate 923,874, forward strand.
TTATATATTATGATATACTACATGTTGTACTGACGACACGCAATTTGCATATACGACTAATAATTTAAATTCGTTTTGTATTTCAAATTTGTGTACTCTTATAGTTAAGGCAAATTTAAGAACATTTCCAAAATCCCAGAACCATTTGTGTTATTAGAAAATAATTTGGAATGAGATTCAGTCTTCACGATTCTCGAGAAGATTAACCAAAAGGCAATCAAAATCCCCCTCAACGTTCATTAAAGCTGTAATAATAAATAGAAATGACGTTAATGAAGGTATAACAGTAACTGCACTATAATAAAATCAACGTTATGCTTCATTATTATTTATTTTGTAATCCGAATGTCTCTAATTAAAATAAACTATGTGACATGAATGCTCGTAAATATGTCATTAATAATAACTGGCGTATTACAGCTGAATTGCAATAAATAAAGGAAACCAAATAAAAAGAGCACACAAAAAACTTTCTTGGCAAAAATCATTTAGCGATTTTATTATAAAACTATTTGTGTCTTAACTTTGAATATCAAAAGGTTTTAGGAGTTATGAAAGCGCGTAATTTATTAATTTACTAAGCATTGTCCAACTCGTTGCCTGAAATGGTCTAATGTACTAAATGGCTTAAGCTGTAAAATCTAATAAGGTTAGATATTTATTTTAATCTACTGATTGGTCGTATTTAGTTTAATGAGTGATAGCTATATAAAGCGAACTGGATACGGTAAAACAATTTGTTAAAAAGATTTGCGGAGAGTGTCAAATTATCTACCTAATCCTCTTTCGGACAGCGAGACAAGGAATGCTTTGGGATTTCGTATTCCTCACACGCAGAAATAGGCCTATGTGACCAAAACAACAGTAAACTATATTGCTATTGTGTCCAGCTTATGCGTTGTTGACAAAACTAGATAGGAACACCAGTTATTGCTAGCACAACTTTTCTAAAGCAAATTATCTCCGAGAACAGATTTCAAGAAATACTGCTAGAGATGGAATGTGCGAAGTACTAACCTTTTAGCTCCTGTCATTTACAGTGTAACACACAGTAATTGGTCTGAAAGCACTGAAAAGCTAGGATGGACCCCCGAGAGCTTTGCACAACGCTCTTCAGAGTACACTACAACTTTGATCGAAAGTTATCCGCACCAGAATTATACTCTTTACAAAAGCTCTATTAAAAAGTCGTATGACTTGTAGTGTCATTAAACTTATTTTAAACTTTGAGAATAAAATTCTACCACAAAGCTCGGAGGTTGTCCACAATATAAACTGTCATGAGAATGTTTTATTTTGTGACAAGTTCAAATTAGTTTACTTTTCGCTTCAAATTGTTCTTTGCGAAATGAAATTTTATGTCGCGTAAGTAAGATATGTGATTAAGATCCCGACTCAAGAATTGGGGGATTTTGGTTCATAATCTGGAAGAGTAAAACTCATATTAGAGATTCCATGCGGCGTAGCGAAACCAAAAAAATACTTGCGAAATCTTATTAAGACCGTAGGGAAGAAATGTAAGAGGTTGGTATAAATTTTATACAAACCCAAAACTGTTAAGATAACTATTCCTGTTGTCGCGGTTATTGAAATATTCCTATGGCCAATAGTTGAAAAACCAGCTACGACAGATTCTAAATTCTAATTTGACTAGTCATAAGTCTCTTGCTTCATAGCCCACTGAGGGATAAGGAATGATTATTGTAAAATCCAAAACTATGTGCAAGTATCAAACATTTTCCGTGATCCTTATAGCTACAAAAATCACGCATCGCATTTACAATTAACAGACGAACAATCATTGCTAATTGTCCATTCACATTAATTTCCGTCCCATTGTACTAAAACCATAAACTTTACGACGCCGGAATCGCAGGACGGCGTCCTCTTAACTTTCGAAAAAGAAATTTCTTAAAACTAGAATTTCTCCGTGCTTCGAGTTATTTCACTTTACGACTCCTCTCTTATCAGCTGTCTCGGTTTATGGCGTAATTAATTCGCTTATACGTCCTGCTGAGACTGCTATTTTTTATGTCCCAGTAACGTCGAGAGCGCTCAGTTAAAATCTTTATTAAACCCTATAATATCGTGGACTTTGCGATTTACAAGTGTACTTCATATTTGTTTTCTTTCTTTTACATTTAATCCCAGCTCGTTTTTACTATTTGTCTCGTCTCGCTATTGTGCTCCTTCTTCCGAGTGCAATACAGTTTGAATCGGTCTGATTGGGTTTTCAATTTTGCGTTGCCACTCGTATTATCGGCAGTGACCTTTAAGAACTTTTATTCCGAGGTGCAACCGGTTTCTGATCTAAGTCAAGACCTGTTTTCGTGTTCCTATAGTAGAGTGGTCTGATATTTTACATCTTACCGTATCATTAAATGTAACTAGACGTTCTCGGTGATATGTCCGATCCAATTTAAGACGCTCGGAGTTTTTATGGCAACGTATAATCGTGGTAGGTCTTTATTTAATAATAAAAAAAAATCAGCCAATCACGAGTCAGAGCTCTAAATTAAAAGGTTACATTTATTATTTGAAATATTTTTTTCAAGTTTGTATGATTTTTTTTAAATTGCATACTGTTATTTATATTTCAAACAATATTACTCTAAAATACAATAAAAAAAATATTACCTACTCTAAAAAAAGCGTGAGGTGCTCGATATTCATTGTTATAAATATTTCATCGGTAGTTATTGCTAGAAGTGAAGTTACTGTAAAATGTGCTATAAAGCACTTCGCACAATCTCTAATAAAAATTGTAATCAGTTTTATTCCTATGTTTACATCATTTCCTATTTTTGTTAATTTTCCGTACCGATTTTTATATAATGTCATTCTAATGGCATAACTTATGGCAACTCGTTAAGAATAAGATACTCAAAACCAACAGGAGTGATGTAATTTATGCGCCTTTGGCTTCCCTGAATGTGCTGTCCTGAGTATCCTGATCAGGATATTGGATAACAGTACAGTAATTTAATAAGTTTTATCGTCGTCCTTATTTATAAATGCGATTTTTTTAAGTATGTAAAAATAACGCTAAAGGATACCGTTTCTTGTATAATATAGGTAGAAAAATAGAAAGTATTTAATTGCATAAAAGCATGTTGAAATTCAATAAATTGGCGCTCCAATAAAAATATGTTCCTTAAAAACATTTCTACTGAGGATAAAATCCACCCAATTCGAAGTATATGCAAAAGGGAGCAAATTGAATACCAGTTGAAGATAATTATACTAATAATTGTATCTTCAGTATCACAAGTGTCGTTATCTGAGCGAGTGTGTCGAGCGTCCGACAACTTTCCTTGTTCAAGAAACTTTTTCTACTGATATTCACTCGCTGCGGTAATAGTGTTAGCCGTTTAACTTGCGGACAGCTTCTTTTATACAATTTGCCCCTTATTGAAAAAAACTTGCATTGAAAAGGACTTTTTTTACGAATTTCTAGTGCAATTCATACGAATCCATGAATAGAGCGTACCATATTCATAGAATGGTTGGATTCGATGCAAATATTTTTAACATTTCTATAGTGTTAACAATTTCGCATGAAAAACTCGGTATTATAAAGCATACAGCCTAGAGTTATTTGTGAAAGTACATTTTGTTTGGCGTTTCAGTCAGAAACTTAAGTGAAATAAAATTTACAGCATATTCTCGACTGTAAAAAGTTAAACAAAATAAAGTCAATAAAAACGAAATTCTTTTCACCCAGCTAAAGTCGCGTGTTGGAAGCAAAGCATTCCTGTTTAAGTTAAAATTTAAACACATTGCAACTAGCTTCGCGAATTCGAATGTATTATTTACGAAACTTGGATCAGTATATCTAGGTTTTATTCTGTTTGTCATGATATTTGCACTTTTTTTTTGTTTTGCTTATACTAAAGTTCTTTGATAATTTTGACTGTTAATAAATTGTCTATAAAGATTACACCATAATTCCTTTTCATTTAAAACACCATGATTTTTGTAAAAAAGTACTTAGTATAATAATGAGTTAATATATCATTCAGTATCCCCTTTAATCGTATGGTTATTTTTTCAATGTACATAAATCCCGCGGGTCCCTAGCCGACGCTGAGTATTCGGATGATTTACATCGCTAGTAGCGTGACTCCAAGAACGAACAGCAAATCCCTTGAATGCCAGTGAAATTAATCACCCGCCTCGAATTTCCCCTTTCCAACAGAGTTCAGTCGAAATTCCCTTTCAAACCAGCCAGCCAGATTTTTTAATACATTAAGTAGATAAGCGAATTTCGTTTTATTCCTTGAAACGATTGTTTTCTTTGGACTTTTGTTTCTCTTACATGTCGCGAAACTTATAGGGCGAATTTAAATTCAAATGTCCTTGTGCATTTGGAGTGGCGAAAATAATAGGTTTTAGGGACAAAAAAAAATTAGAATTTATATTATCATGCACGGATGGAATTAGTCGTCGGCGACACCTTTATCGGTCTGAATGGTGCACCGTAATCCCTACCAGGGAATTTAAACTTTAGAAACAACAATTCAGACGTACACGCCTGAATTTTAAATTGTTTCAGCAAACAACACTTGTTGTTCAAAATGTTTAAGCAAGAATTTCAAAACAAGTTTTGTCACGTTCGAAATCTCGCGCTACATCTCCAACTTTATAATTTTCATCAGCAATCTAAGTAAATTGAAATTCGATCTCAGATCCCTATTCAATTTCAGATCTTAAATGTATTAAATTTGTGTTTAACTGAATCTAGTTAAGACTAATGTCTATACGGATTTGATGATTTGCACATAATAGAATGCAATTTACTCAGGCAAAGTAGGTACACATGCTGTTGATAGAGTTTATTGTTTGTAACGGCAGATCAAACCATCATCGTCGATTAGGGGTTAGACGTTGAAGGCTTTCATGTAATCCAATTTATTTCAAATCCTTATCTTATTTTTATTAAACCATCACATTAATCATAATGCTAGCTCATTAATATCTTCGATAACGAATCATGACAGTTAGGGAGTAAACTGGGTGGTAGTAGCTAAGTCATTTTAGAATGTGATGACAATTAAAAATTAAATGCGTTCTTTATCAAGCTTAGTGACAACAATATAATTGGGTCGAGTGATTTAACAAGCTGATAACTGGGTAATGATGTTTGTATTGATAGTTAAGTAATTAGCGTGCACACTCACTTCCTCGTTTTACTGTTTGTCTTGTGTGCGTACCTTTAGCAGAGTAAACATACTGTATAATTATGCTTACCCTCTAAAACTTGCATTTTCCTATAACTTCCCTTGCGTATTTACTAGAGTAAAATAGAGTATGCATAAAAAAATATTTTTAGTATTAGTTAAATGCATTCATCATTTTACGGTTATAAGCAATACATGCAATCATGTAAAAAGTAAAGATTTAGGTTTGTCACTGGGTGCAAAGATTATCCCGATACCTACAATTTTAGGAAATTTCCTTAGTAAAATTTTATTTATTTAAATATTTGAGGTATTATAAAGATAACTTAAAAATATATATAATTTTCGTGCAATTTAAATAACGGTATACCAAATTGAAACCCATAAAGCATTATCAAAATCGGCATTTAAAACTTATGCCCAAACAGACATAAAAACTCAAATTGGGAACATCCTTTTGGAAGTTGGGCAGTAAAGTTTTTGCTAAAGCCTTAAATGCGTAATAAAATCTTGTAATAATTACCAGGTTGCCCTTTGCATACTTAAGTTTTTACAGAACCTAAGTGTATTGATTTGTAAATTTCAGTCTGAGTTCAAATAAATTTACTGGTATAGTGCCCTTGTTACTGATTTTAATATAATAAAATTAGGTTTAAAATAAACAAGATTAGTTTTAAAGATATCTGATCTGAAGTATATAAATCAATGAAAAAGAACACTGTGCCAATTAATTCAACTAGATTGGTAATGATAACTATTAAGCCAAGGAACATTGCGCCATATTCCAGAGAACAGACTTTATTCCAGAACCATATAACGTATCGGCAATCGATTCTTAATTAGGATTAACGACAACTTATTCAATTTCTGTGACGCATTTGGGAGCAACGAACTACTGTCCAATTAGATATTTGATCGCGTAAACATTTAAATTAGCACCATTTTAATGTCACCTCTATCTATTAACAGATTTATGGTATCAAATAAACCAGATTTAGGAAATTATTAATAGTATAGGAAAAAAATAACTCATCTGTTCAAAATAATTGCTATATAGAACAGGTTTGGCTGACTCATAGCCGGCTGGAGCAAGTTATAACTTGTAGCTGTATGTGTAATCCGCTCAGAAATCTCCCGAAATTCCCAGGGGAGAAAGTGAAATGGGAAACTTTCGGAACGAGGCTTTGCTATAATAAAAATAAACTATGATTGAGGGGATATAATTCGAAAAACATTCTAGAAGCCAGCAACGTATAGGTTTTGTGAATTCAACTTGCTCTTTAAGGAAATACAAAAGAACAACGGCTAAGCAACAAGCTCCAAGATATTCGAAAAAACAAATGAATGATGACTATTTATCGTAGCCTCTAGAGAATTCTGCTGACAAATAGGTATCGTTTATTTTGCAGAAAAACGTTTCGCATTAATCACTTAATAATCTACCAAAAGTGTAATTTATTAATGTGTAATAAAAGTACATATAAAAAGAATTTCTTTTATTAATTGATGTGGCGAAGGTAACGTTAAGCTCGCGTGTAACTTTGAAAGTTTAACATAATTAACGAATCCAGATATGAAAACATACTCAAAATTCCTTTTAGGAGAATTAATTTTGCGCTCTACATAATTAATGAAAATAAAGTTTATGATAGTTATGCATATTTTTTAATAATGATATTAGTATATTACAACTAACTTTAAAAAAATGCTTGGTGATGTGATCTCTGGAACAACAACTTAGATGCTAAAATATAAATAATCATTAAAAGATTTGAAATCTCATTATCGCCTAGCACTTAACGATACATATTCTCAAATATATATCATAATATCCTTCACTCAGTTTAATCAAATTAGTGCTGAGCGTTGCTAACAATATTAATTCCCACGTAATGGAATAATTTGCATTTTGATAGTTAGCAAATCAACTTAAATACACCCCTTTAGAATAATGTGTCACTTTTTGAAACCACTTAATGTCATAAGTTCCCAGATGGATTAATAACTTAGTTTATAATCTTATTTGAGTGTCAGCCTTCCTACATAATCATAAGAATCTGGTTAGCAATACTAATTTCGAAGACTGCGATGAAGCCGTAGGGAACATTTAAAGGATAATTTAGTTTTGAATCCACGTTTAACGATCTTTTCAAATGCCCTAATCGCGTTTCTTTGCAGACGTGTAATCAAAGGTACAACAACCAATATTAAACGCCGGAGTTAATTTGCAGTGAGTGGGACACTGTAATTAGATGCTCCCAAACGGAAAACGTTCAAATTTTGCCTAATTGACGCTTTTGAAGTGTTTTAATGTAGCTGTAATTAAATATTCAACGTTTGTTTAAACGTCTTTTATTTATTTGGTGTAGGTTAAGCCAATTGTGTCTACCGCTTCATGTCGTGTGTACTCCAAATCACCATAATCTATATTTACTTATAATATAAAGAGAAGTAATTTGAGATTTTGGATTTGAGGTAATTTTCTTTGAGATAAAAAAAAACACCAAAATGCTATGTCATCAGAGTCGTATGTTGTCTGTAAAATAAATAAGAAACTAATTAGATATAGTGCACGACGCATATCTCTAAATATGTTCTAATTTTACCAGGCTAAGTTTATATTTTCTCTAACCGCAGATCAGGTCACTTTGACAGAGTCAAGTGTACGGAAAATTAGTCATTCAAGTGACTAAACTGTTTGTGGGATAGCGAGTTCTCAGGGTATTGATCCCAGATATATTTAGTCAGAACCCAATGATAGGACAGAATGACTGAATCGTTTTTGGCAAAACAGGTGTTAATTCTTACCTCATTCTATTGTTATTAGCAATATGGTATTAACAACATGGAATATTTGTTTATATAATAATATGGTAATTCCTTTACCTGAGGCTTATATCGTGAAACATCTGCTTTGATAAAAAAATAACTTTGTATTAAGATATTGCGTAAAAGTTCTCTAATATCCATTAATGTTATTAATTTCGATTAAATTATGAATTTGTTAGTTGCGACGGTGTTGATAAAAGAGAATTAAAGTTATAAAATAAAGTAGTAAATAAGTTATATTATAATAAATAAAAGAATTAAAGCTGTCAATAGACAAGTAGAAGGCTTATTTGTATACTAAATGAGATAAAATCTTTAAGCTAGTTAGCTGATTTAAGTTGCATTCAATTGGGAGTTGGTCGTCTTGACGTTGATTTAACTCCTACTAAGGGGCCAAGATAAAAGCTAGTAAAATTTAAAACGAAGTCTTAAAAATAAATTTCAAAGTTGTGGATCATTAAGCATTTTTCTGGCTTCGAAAATTTTGAAATACAATATTCTACAAGAAAGGATGGAAATTAGCTTGATGGATATTAAAGGCTCACTCAGTTCCTTGTAACCAGAGACATACCGTCTAGACTCTTGTTATTACTTATTTTGATATAAATCAATGTACGCGATACTTATTGAGATATCGATAAAGATGTGTATAAAACGTCTGGCATACTATTTGCAAATTTATTTTTCATCGACGGGAGGTATGCACTTAAAAAAGTTTCAATGGAATCTGTCGCGACGCCATATTTTGCTTTGCCTTCTTAATAAATCTCCAGTATGATATTTCTTTTATTCGTTCAGAGATTTTTTGCAATGTTTTAATGTTTCTATTATATAAAGCTCTTTCAAAGGTGATTCATATTGTAAAGTTTCATCATCATCACTATACATCGTATTCAATCGACTGCGTTACATGTACATCTTGCCTTTTTAATACGTAATTTTAGTTTTGCTTCAAAACGCTAACTATTATGATGATTCTAGTTTTTTTGGGAAAAAAAATGGCTTCTACCTTTAGCAGGATTATCCTCTCCTTGTATGTAAATACCTCTATCAAATCGCCTAAAATATTTATACGTGTTACGCATACGGAAAATGATTCGAACAAAGTGCGAACATTTACGTGTACGCAATCTAAGTAAAACAAATACTGTATACATTTCTATACAATTAATGCCTAGCCGTGTTTTCATATTTGACAGCTGACATCCCTGTATAATATTTGTTTCCTGGAGAATAAGAGGATAAGGAGAAAGTACTTCATACTCCACGGGTTACTTAGGAACGTCATTGGTGTTTTTTTTCAAATGATTAAGTTAAAATTTTTTCCATTTTAGTTTTCAAATATTAAATAAATTCAATAAAAAAGGGATAAAAACACTTCAAATCCTTTCAGGAATTCTATTATAGAAACTAGCATTTCAAATCAAAAATATATTTTATATAAATACCGTCAACATCCCTATTGTGATGCCAATCGAGCTAGTTTAAAAGTTACTCGTTACAGTTGGTAATACACCACCAATATTTACCCTGCTCTGTCCCCTGGGAACGTCCGGGACTATTCCTTGTGTAAACATTTCCAGTCTTTGAATTTAACCATTTCTCAAACGGTTGTTCTGGACTGGTTCAGAATTAGACGTAGTTTTACAAGATCATATGTGTAAGCTAATTACGCTTTTGCGTCGGACAATGGCTTCTTCACAGAAAGCGTAAGTGTGAGCTATTGATTAGCTGATGATACAATTTTAAAGTAGAATGCTATTTTTACTAAAATTAATCGACTTCCACTAAAATTTGGCATTAAAATAATTTACAATTCAAAAGATTTGTTTGCTTCGCTTATAAAGAATATCAACATCTCTTTTAAGATTCCTTACATACATAATATTAATCATTTCTTAATGTTTATAGCGATACCTATGACAATTTTTATCGGCACTTAAATTTACATTGTGCGAGTTATGGGTTTTGGTTCTTTTATGTTTTAGTTTTAAAATTATTTATGGTTATCTAAGAATGTTCCCTTTTATCCATATTTTATTCTATGGGTAAATAAATGTTTCCTTTTATCTTCACTTAGCCATTTGTTCAAAGGATAAAAAACGATATCTTCTCTTCCGTCACGTTTTAATTTAATTTTCAATTGTAATAACAACCAAAGCGAATAAACCGTGTTTATATTTAATCTCATCTGTTTCTTGTTCGGTACAATGCACTAAAGAGTTCTATCAAACATAATATCTTAAACATTAGACTACCTAGGTATTGCAGATCCTCGAGTTACGTTGAGCATTTGATTGATTAAACTATTTATTTACAGAACGTTTTTGAGTATGATTATTTTCATTTATATGAACCGTGCTAATCCTGGTAAATAGGCTATAATTATAATCTTAAGTTTTTAAATCCACGCACCATTTATATGCTTTTTATTAGTCATCTAAATCCCAATTTATTTTATTATGATGAATTTTCACGTTCTTATCTAAATCACTCCTATTTGAGCGAAGGGCTAAGAAGTATTATTTAAGATATTCTCAGTACGGTCTCGTAAAATCATTTATGCTTCGAAAGTAATTTCTAATAACGTCCGCTACTATTATTACGGTGCAAATGGACGTAAAGCGCTCTCACATTTCATACACTTGACTCAATAGCGTTACGAGCCCGTACGTACTTTTTTATTAAGCGAGTGAGCTATAAATTTTACATTTACAGCGTCGAAAACTCGACCACTTTGTTGTATGGCTATAAAAAGTTCAATTCGTAACAAAGTATCGAGTGCGGGCTCACGTTCTGTTGAATTGCATCTGCGTCCGTTTCGGACAAACTTATTGATTGGCTCCATCTGGCGACGGTTCGCTAGCATGCTAGATAAGCGTCGGTGCTCATCAAAATATTCAAGTGGATCTCGTCCACCGGATATTTTACGTTTCCAAACAGTTCGAATGATGTCTATTCAGTTATCAATTCATGCCCTCGTTTCTTGACACGAGTCACGCAGGCTATGATAAGCCTAATCAACCTTTATTGTGACATCGTTGCAAATTGTTAAATTACATGTTACGAACACAACTTGTGAAAAGGTCGAACGAGATAGGGGAGACTTATCAACTTTCTACTTCAGTTTACTATTGACTCTGTAATCGGACTCATTTCCCCACACCAGCTTTTCGGAATAAGAAAAGTTCCGAAGTCTTTGAAAACGAAAGAAAGAGCCCTTCCTTCGAGCGTAGTAAACTCAGTGTCTTTGATCTGAGAAAGTTCTCAAGTTAAACACGAAGACAATCAATGGAATCGGTTCGAATTAATCTTGTAATTGAAAACCAAATCATTTATACATAAAAATAAATTGCACAACACATTAACTTTTTACGTTCAGTTACATGTATATGACATTAAGCTTATGAATCATCAGTCGCGATACGAATGCCCTTTCCTTCAATAACGTCATTAACTTAATCGATTTGCGCTAGACGTCTCCTATTGGCTACAATTTTCTTGCTCGAGCCACATTATCTAATAATGTTTCACCGCTTTGCAAATCAAATGTGCAAGACGTTTCTCATTTCTTTATTACGGCCATCATTATCGTTTTCACTTCGTCAAACTTTTTATTTTTCTCCGTCTCGCCCAAGATGTGGATACACTGAATTTGGAAACGTTTCCCTTTTACCCCCCTAACGTTTTATCTTTATACGGTGCGCTGTTTTAACACAAATCCGCACCGAGTGGCCCATTCAATAAATTAGCATGCCTCCTCTCCGTATTTTCCTTCCTAAATTCGTTTAAAGATCAAAAAAGATCACCAAGATAAACTCGAGGCGAGGAAATGTAAGCCACACGTTGCCGCGATGGAAACAATCTCAATCTTAATACACTCGCTTAATGCGTTTATAATCATATGCGTATGCTTCGTTGTTCGAGAAACAGTTTAGTCGGTATGATCACACTAATGACTGCCTGACCACTGATCAAGAACGAGATTTGAGCACTTGAACACGGTAAAATTGATCATAATTTTTTTATCACACTAGAAAGAGCAATTAAATTTTTCCCTTCTTCTATGCTTTACAACCAAAATATCAATGTGTAAATACAAATATTAGGCGCTAATTTATACAGCATGAATCCGATTTGAAGGACCATAACCATTAACTTATAATGGACATTGCTTATGTAATTAAATCCCAAGGGAGTGCTAAGCGGGCATTCATGGCTGAGCATGTAATATATACAAGGCACAGCGTTCCCATGCGCTTGGGAGATGCGTCGCCACATATTGCTCCGTTAGGGCAAATATAGTGCGCAACTCTAGAATTAACCGAACTATACACGGAAAATTACTGTTTCGTACTTGGAGCATTTTTTGTTCCCATACTCATGACTTAGACTTGCTGATATATGATGTCATTATATAATTATATCAGCTGCTCGTTTCTACGTAGATTCTTAGTATCGTAATAGTATAACTAGGTATTATCAAGCGGTGATTTATAATGTGCTGTTTGTACGTTGGCTTAGAAATACGGAATTGAAACGAAAGTACTTTAATCTTTATTGTGTTTATGTTATTTATATATTGTATTTTATAAATTGATTTATGAATTTTAATTGTTGTTATATCATCACGATTTATTTTTTATCTTTTATATTTTAGAACTATGTGTTTAGAAAATACTCAAAATGTATCAAATACTAGCGGATCCTACAGACGTTGTCCCGAATAGAACATCTTGTAATTGATCGTATTGTGTATCGAAACCATTCTCAAGTCCATTTTAATATACATAATGCATTTCATCAAAATCGGTCCAGCCTTTAAGGTGAAGTTCAGTGATATACAGACGTACAGCAAAATTATATATAAATATTTAAAGCTATGCATATACAGGATTTAGTTAATTTTGTTGATCAGTCAGTGATTGATAGCATTTAATTCGAATCTCTCGCTGCATTCGCGTTGTGTCGTTAACAACATATTGTCTCTCGGAATCCAATATAGTAAACATTGTAAGCAGTATTTTAGGTCAAAGCTGGGACTTGAAATTTAGATCCTCCCATAAACTAATACCGGCTTAAGTATATTGTAAATTTTTATTAAATTCCTAAATGTACTTTGCATTGTTATTTTGTTTATACCTGTCAGCGTATGAATTAGTTTTGAATCAAATGTTCGTAATCTGAGCGACGCAATATCAATTTGCGTAGTGGCTACGGGCGAACACGTTCCAGCTTTTACATTCTATTTCTGCATCTATGTTTTCGATTTGGTAGAGATCTTTCTCAGGATCTCTACGTGCTCTTGTATTAAGTATGTTATACACAACATCATGATTTAAGTTCCAGCTTCTGCTAGGGAAGACCCTTTAATAAAAGCAAAACTAAGGATTGTCACTGGTATCCAATTATCCTGGTTTTTCATCAATCCTGGGAATTAATAAAGATATATTATTTGATGTAAAAGATTGTCTTGGCTTTCTTTGAGGCCTATGTTCAGCAGTGGACGGATAAAGGCTGATGATAATGATGATGATGATTTTATATATTTTGAGTGTTACATAAAGTGGATCGTTAGTGAAAAAATCTGTTTGATGTTTGAGTATTTGGGAACTATTTGAATTAATTTTAATGATACCCTTTATTAATGTAATAATTAAATTTGTAGATGGAAATATAAAGTATGCTTCAGCTATCTTTCGAAAGTGTTTCCTTTTATACTTGTTTTGATGCAATTAGTTGAACCGGTGGAGATGTGGATGTACCGTCATCAAAGTAGATAATCTTAATGTTTGTGTTTACAGCTAACTTGAGTTGGCTTTAGAATCCGTGTTAGACGGACAGACGCCAATTGCTTTTGACATGACGTTTGTTTTACTGGTAATGAAGGTAAAAACTCAATTAAAACGTTTGGGACAATTCTGACCTCGCACTTTACCTGTTATTATGGTAATAAAACGATATTGCTGTTATTAATTCTAGATTTCTGTTTAGTATGCTAGACATAATAATGATTATTGCAAATTGTTTATATTCGTTTGTAATTTATGTATGTAGGTAAGATATCATAGAACTGTGATTTGAGAGGTTGTGTAAGTGTATCAGCTTATATACGTATCATTATTACTATCGTACTATTATAAACTAAAATGGAATAAATAATTTTATACAGATAATATTAATATTATTGCCTTTATGTACGTCGTATATTTTCATCTACCTTTTAAGCGATTTTTATTTATTAATATAGTAAATGCTTTTACTGTTTGTTTCGTTCTCGTTTTCATTCAAGTAATTTGATTGCCTTAAATAAACAATTAATGATTTCAACGCAATGACCCATTAACACAAATTATATGTATATTTTTATTGGAATTTGCATTGAATAACCCGCAGGAATATAAGGTGCAAATTAATTCGAGAATATATTGTGACTCACTGTTGGAATTAAGTTTATACGGTGACAGCGATAGCTTCATAAAACACATTCGTTAAATACTTGCTGTGCATTCGGTGTTCTATCATCTGCTGTTTAATCCATAAGACCATTGTCAAATTAACTATAAGCTAGTCGCTAATCCTTCTTCTAATATTAAACACTCTTTAAATACTTCGTGTGCCATCAGTGTGCTATTATCTGCTGCTGAATCCATAAAACCATTGTCAAATTGACTATCAGCTGGAATCCTTTTAAATATTCGATATTTCTGATGACATAATACTCTAGAAACAAAAAGCTAACGATGCATCCGAGAAGTTTTATTGAAGTATATAATAAATCATATCATCAATTTGCTGTTTGCAGTCGAGCAGACGATTTTCAAGTATAATACAATAAATTCTAGTTTTGGCACGCGCCGGCTCGTATCCGAACTGATTCTTTATCGATCAAATGTTTACCGAAAATAACAAGAGGTTAGGTTAACTTAACGTTGCAAATAAAACCATTTTTCTCTTTGGATTATCTAAAAAAATACGAAAAACTATCAAACTGAAACGAATTTTTTTATTGGTGACACTTAATTGTTGACAGCCACTAATCTATTCCCATGTAGTCATTAAATCTACGTCGTTTGACAAATGGTGGTGAAGATACTGAAATGTTGCTGCCAATTTATACGTAGGTATACGTAGGTATGATTGGAATAATTTACTCACGAATGTGCGTAGTAAATTGCTACAAAACATGGAAGCCACAGCCAGCCAAATGTGCATTTATTACGCATCTATAGCACCCATTTAGTATTTGATATGGGCCTCCTGCAATATAGGATCGACTGATGTTTTGCATCAACTCTCAAATTACATAGTAAAACATGCATATTTCACAATAACACATTATTGGATATAGATGTGTAATACGTTAATACTGTGCTAACGTTTTTTTAAACTAAAGCTCAACATCAGACATGGAAATAATAAACTTTGTAAATAAGATTTTGTAAAGAAGAGCTATCAAATTCATCATTAGAACTAATAAAAGTAGTAATTCCAAGCTGATATTGCATTCACTCGCAATAAGGTTGTAATCCTTTTTAAAGTACTTTTTGTAAAATGTTCATTTAAATACAAAATTCATCAAAACAATCATAAAAGCATTACGTCATTACACGCGCACTCCTGCGCTGGTTATTTATAAACAGCACGTGTGCGGCGTACATGCGCTCGATTAGGTCGCGGTTACGTGGATAGGTGGCGCGATCTATTATTAGCTAGAATTGCCTCCATACTCCTAAACATCCAGAAAGTCCAAAATACTAACAACATCTGAACGAGGCATCGACGAGGATATCGAATACCACGCAATAGTCGATCAAATCTCGAGAAGGCAGAAACCATCCAACATTTCGACAACCATCAAACAAAAATCATGAACTTGTTAAAATGTCCCTTATAATAATTTTAGTAGATTAAGGGCCTGTTTCACAATCTCCAGGTAAGTTCCCAATAGGCTATCGGAACATATTTGACAGATATTTAACAGATACTCCATACTCTATCTGTCAAATATGTGGCCGATAGCCTATTGGGAACTTAACTGGAGATTGTGAAACAGGCCCTAAATCAATATTCTGTCTCTAACTGTGACAAGGTTTTAAAATTCAGATTAAAAAAATGTAGCTATATGCATATTTTACATACGCAAACATCAGTAAAACCGAAAATCTACCTAATCTATCTACTTAAAATAATATTGACTCTTTGAATTCGTGCCATCGAATTTTCAATAATCCTTTCCGAAGAAAGTTATCTCTGAACATCTGCGAAAGATTGGATTGGATCATTTGATAAAAATCGTCTCGAGTCTAAATCCGCTTTTCCATGCTCGATGTGACCTTAATCCTCATATTATCTACATGCATTATAGGCTCAATATATGTCGGGTTATTTATATTAGCATAAGATAAACAATTACTAGAACTGTTATAAAAATGACGATAAAATTATCTTTAATGGCTAATTACTACGTAATTTTGTTTGATGATCCATAAAGCATTTGCAGTTACTTTACTATTCAAGAATATGTTACTACACCTAACTCGTGTATTTTACGGTTTCACTTTATTATATTTTTTGGTGCCAAATTCTTGTACAACATAATAATGCTTATGAGAGATGTAAATACAAAAAACGTACCCATTTGCTAGAATATTCTTTGTTTCAAGAATATTTGTCACTACTGTTGATTTATAAAGGCAACCTCAGATATTCCAGGTTACATGTAGTGATATATTTGTGTTGTTATCTATCTGGTTTGTTATCTTTAAAGTAATAGCCCCTTACTGTCCTACAGCAGGGCAAAGGCCTGTCATTGGTGTTAAACTGCACTGTGCGATAAATTTTATTGGCAATGTCATTACTCTCAACTTGTCGGTTGATAACATTGTTGTAGATATTTTTGTCATGTAGAGAATTAATAATATATACATTTTTTACATTTAGTAAAATAGTAAAAAGTAAAAATAAAAGACTAAGTTTAATAACAAAAATACTGTGTTTGCCTTTTTATTTTAAATTTTTACTTTTAAAAAATAAAATAGGATTTTGAAGCCTTCTCGTATTAAACAATTTTCCCATATTATATCAGATAAAGAAAAAAGTGAATTTAGTTTTATGTTAATTTTTATTACATATGAAGAGAATCTTTTAAAAGTTATTTTATTTGATGACCATTATGTTTGCTTAGATTATAGACTCAAAATAAGAATTCAATTTACATAAATTACATCTATGTTATTGATGTTAAAATTATAAAATACACTGTATTGCTTCCGCGTTTATTATGATTTGGTCGTGCATTGAAATTTAGTTCCAAACAGTTTTTAAAACGATACCTGATTGACCGTATCAAGCCCAGGCTTTAAACGTCGGAACGAATCACACGATGGAGCCAAAACTGTACGTGGTTTTATATAAACGGTAGTGTAAATAGCGTAGCTAGCGAGCGTATCAAGGGCCAAAGATTTTTTTTAATGAGCTATCATTAAAATTTCTTCAACAAATTACCCAAATTCGTCTTAAATACGATTTAAATTTCAATGCCAATACATTCAAGTATTTGACATACGCAGGTCCTATAATAACGAACACGGGTTCTAAATCTATAGAATATCGAAAATACACTCATTCTATTTTCACCGACATAAAGCAACATTGTTATGAGCACTAGTAAATAAACTGACGATACCGATAAGGCACTACGCATTACCCGTGCAGTTAACACCGAAAAAACTACACGTGTTGGTATCGCGTGGTCGCAACGTCATTACAATTATTGTTTATCTGACTTAGTCTTTGGACTAACAGTCACGCTGTCTATACGGACATTAAACTTCGTGATTCGCCCTTCGAGATTACAAGTATTCACAAGTAGTACCACGCGTACGTGCTGCCATCATACACACTTTTAAAGCAACTCTGGATAAAGAAAACTTGTTTTCTCCCCACTCACGCCTTCCTTAACAGCCCGTCGTCGTCTGCAGTCTCATACACGTTTTGTGTGCCGGCCATCGCACACGCATTTTTCTTTCTAAGTGAAGTTAGCATACTGAAAGTTCGTAGCTGTGTCACTATAGAATATTAGACATGGAAAAACGCAAGAATTACGATGAAAAGGAAAAACAAAGGATTGGAACGAAAAATGGCTAGAGATCGCAAAATATGTCTCCGTAGTTTTATTCGTCATGCTCAAAATAATAACACGAGCGAATACAATAAATGAAGGTAAATCAAAAATTATTTATTCAGTTAATATTATCTTTTGTTATTTTTGTCTCTTCTTAATGCGATATCGTGATTGATCTGAAAAATTATTACCCACTAAAAAAAAAAAAAAAAAATCAGCCTAGAAGGTTGTGTCGTGAATACATTAGACGTTTTTTAGAGTACAGCCCGTGATACTGTATCACAGAAACTATGCAAAACAGTAACGATCATTGACAAGATGAGCTTACATAACCACACTTAACAATCATGGAGTTATTTTTCTGGACTAGGCGTTGTGGTTTTTATTGATGCACTTTATTCTAGAACGCACTCGTGAGATTGTTCGTGAGCCCAAATCCGTGAGATTGTGTCGTGAATACAAATCCGTGAGATTGTGCCCTGAACACAAAATCCGTGAGACTGCGTCGTGAATACACTGGATGTTTTTTCGAAGTGCAGCCAGCCCATGAGGCTGTATCACAAAAATGATACCAAGCATTAACGATCGTTGACAAAGATGAGCTTACATAACCACACTCAACAATAATGGAGTTATTTTTCTGGACTGGGCGTTGTGTGGTTTTTATTGATGCACTTTATTCTAGAACGCACTCGTGAGATTGTTCGTGAGCCCAAATCCGTGAGATTGTGTCGTGAACACAAATCCGTGAGATTGTGCCCTGAACACAAAATCCGTGAGACTGCGTCGTGAATACATTGGATGTTTTTTAGAGTACAGCCCGTGAGACTGTATCACAAAAACTATACTAGAAGCTAATGATCATCGACAAAGATGGAATTAACAGTATTTAATATTTATATATTTTTTTTTGATACCCTCAATCTGTTGAGTAGTAGTGGGTAATAATCTTTCAAATTTATCTCGCGTCTGAAGATCAGCACCCTATCCTGGCTATCCTTGGCATCAAGGCTATGAGCCAAAAAATCAGAAACATTGGGGACTAATAGGTACATAAATACAGCTAGAGCCGATAAGCCTATATTAAGGTAAATTACATTGGAGAAGATATTAAAGACATTTTGGAGAATGTTTAAAAGGCATAACATGTTATCAGAAAATCCACTAGCTGTTGCCATGTACGGTGTGACTCAAATTCTAACCTCATAATTAATGATCTTCAAGTCTCGCAACAATGGCGATAATCAATAAAAAATATCGAGTGAGGTAAGTCGTTTTTTATGCTATGTTGACTATATGGGAATACTTTAACGGCTTCTCTAGACAAGAGCGTAGAAGATAACGAAGTATCTTAAACGGGACCAGCTCAGCTTTTTCGGAGGAGATTTACAAGAAAAGTTGACATCTATAAAAGCCTTACGACTGACGCAGAGTAGGTCTGCTATAACAAAGACTAGGTCGCTAACGACCACGAGTCGTAACTAACTTTTCCACCTCTAGTACAGGTTAGGCTTTAAACTTGGGTAAGAGCCGCCACCGACTCCGGGTGCTCGGTACACGCAACCGAATCCGAGCTAATCTCGCCGGCTGGCGGTGCCAGCAACAGCCAGCAGCGGAGCGGCGCCAGAACAACAAGCGGACACCGGTGCTGAAAAAAGCGGTGGTTTCATGTGGATCGGTAGATGGCGCTCCAGACCAACACCCGCTGGAAGCAGGTAGACTTAAATTTTTTAAATAAGGCGTAGGCGCAGATATTGATTCTTGATATTGCCTTGAGTACAAGGTTTACGTATACCTTTTCTTTCTGCTGTTACCCAGACTAACATACCAGTCAATAGACCCACAAATATTGCGTATGACAGGGAAATGACTAGGGAAATAAATTATTTACTTTCATTAGAGGCGATACATGAATGTAAACCATGTTCTGGTCAATTTATATGGCATATTTCTTATAAAGAAGAGTAATCGAAATAATGGTTTATTTCAACTGATGTATATCCGCGCCACACTTTTCAAACTTGATTATAGAACAGCTTTAAAACTTATTTCTAATAATTGTCAAATGTCAAATGTGCATAAACATGCCAAATTTTTTTCTATAGCTATTCATAATCAGCACAGATTTATTAATATATATTTATAAATCTGGGATAATCAGTGTAACAAATACTTGCGTTTTCAGTGGTTAAAAAGGATCAATGAGTCGCCTTACATTTTACAGAAATCATGCAACCGGCTTGTGTAATTTTTACGTAACCAGGACTTATTATATCTATTTTTTAGACAAACAAAAATAAGCAAGAGCCTCTACGATTTATTTATTTAACGACCTTTATGGCTTGAGCAACGCGCTTACCATTGAGTTAGCGGGTTGCACGGAAGGTGGAGTTAGAGGGTTTGATTCCCGCCTGGGAATAAAGAATTTTTTGTATTTCTGGGTCATGGATGTGAAAATCTTGCATATCTTATGTATATTAAAAAGTATAAGATATGTTTCGTTGTCCGAAATACGTACCTTGACAACTTAGCGTGGAACAAGATTGACGTGGTGTAAAAGCGCCCATAGATATTACTACAATAATAATGATAATTATTAATAATCTAGTTTAAACATTTTTTAAGAGACTAAAGAAATTGCGACGCTTTACGCACTTGATAGAATCACTAATATCGGTTTGTTTAACATTACAATATGTCTGGTTATATACAAAAAACTTATGGGTTAATTTATCTTTATTTACAAGAAAATGATTACGACCAATATATCTATTTACCAATATGTTTATTTACGATTTCCACTATTAGATTAATAATATTGATGAATGTTTTAGCCCATACGGTTAGGCGTTTGTCGAACGGCATTATTTTCTGACTAGTCTCGTACAGGTACAGGGGATGAAATAGCTATTCTTAGGCAGGATTCTACCATCACATCGATTACTTATAGCTAAAGGTGCATTTTGTTGTCGCATAGTAATTCGGAATCAGTAGATTATGCAAGACATAAAATTAAACGTTCCGTTGAGAATTGACAACTCCACTGCTATATACATAAACAAATAATATTTATGTAAATAGGATGATATTAACCGACACACTTGAAGTGGTATCAAAAGGGTCTATATCTATATGATAATGTGTTCGCATCCTACGTTAGCTCACAAGACAACTATGAGGCCGACGCAGAATCCCGTTTGCGTTAATTCTGATATAGAATAGGAGTTAGCCGACTATGCTTTTCAAAATTTAATAATTTCTAAAAACCTGAAGTAGATATTCTTGCCAGCTGGTTAGCAAATCAAATCATGATATCTTTTTCATAGGTGACACCTTGTACTCTTAAAAAGTAGTCAAAGTAAAAAATAAATAAAACAAGTCTTCGGGAGTCGTAATTGTACCTGATAGTCTAGCCAGCCCTTTTTACAGAACATAAGGATTATCAGGGCAGCATTCGCAGGCCCCGAAACGCCGTCGAATACAACTGATATTAATAATATTAATAATAATATTTTTACTAAAAATTTTGTGAGTATCTTATATGCATAAAGATAATAATAATAAACATTTATTAAGGGTTAAGTAATGTTATTTTGGCGTCTATTATGGATAATACCATAAGACAATATCTGTCCTTGTTTCTATCAATGGTACAATTTTTTATCGTCAATAATATACATTTTATAGGATTAGGATTGATAACTAATAGTTAATTTTTTAAATTATTCCCCATTAACTTCGTTAAATGAGCTTTAGCACTAATTGTATTCAAATAATACGATTTGAAAATGTAATATCAATTATTTTAAACGATTTAAGAATTATTTTATGAAAAT
This sequence comes from Lycaena phlaeas, assembly GCA_905333005.2. NCBI lineage: Eukaryota > Metazoa > Arthropoda > Insecta > Lepidoptera > Lycaenidae > Lycaena > Lycaena phlaeas. Next base: position 945,845 of record HG995182.1, read on the forward strand.
AGTACGCAGTATATATGACTAAGCACTCCGCGTCCAAAATATTATAATACAACTGAAAAATTGTGCTCTTTTTTAAATATTAAGTATGGGTATCGTGTTCAAATATTCTTAATTTCAATTATCAAATAATATTCAAAATTAAGAAAATTTTATATTATAAAATCTGGGTTTATTAGAACTCAACCAATTTTAAATATACATTGCTATGAGACGCCTTCTATTTACCTTACTAGGACCTTAGATTATTATTTGAAAATGTCTTCTGAGAGAATGCCTTTCAAATGTTATTTACCCTTTGTTAGTTTTCAGAAAACTTTTGAGCCTGTAAGTTCACAGATTTTTAGCCGATGAATAAAAGCTACCGTCCAGGATATTGGGCACACCAGTGCTTAGTGCCCATAGTACGAGACATGCAGCTACTTGATCTGTTGCCGCATGACTGGTGTCAACATGGATGTTATCAAACGAACCGCTGGATGGATTAGATGTCACAAACTTAAGTCAAATTTTAAAACTGAGAAGTAACTACTGGTATCAAAACATTTGATTCCTTTTCTCACTTTCCTTGTAGGTTGGGGTTTTTTCAACTTCTATTGGTAAACGTCAATTCTAATGTATGTATTAAAATATACACAATATATAGATTTTATTTACTATATGAAACATATTTTCCGATTATTTTAATAAAAGCCTTGTAATATTATCTAAAAAACTGTTGTTATAATATTACCTAACTACACTGTGTTTTCACTAGTGTAGTGAGCTATTTCGTAGTTCTCTAAACAACTACTTGTGAATACTTGTAATCTCGAAGGGCGAATCACGAAGTTTAATAGAGAATCAAACGAACTTACCTGTAAGTGAAGTTCGATGATTATTAAACGAGTGATTCGCCCAAGAGATTACAAACCCTCCCAAACCCTAATTACATACATATTATTTATATTGATGTAATGCCCTTTCGAAATAGCTAACAGGAAAGCCGTACACGACAGAAACGTGTATGAGACTGCAGACGACGACGGGCTGTTAAGGAAGGCGTGAGTGGGGAGAAAACAAGTTTTCTTTATCCAGAGTTGCTTTAAAAGTGTGTATGATGGCAGCACGTACGCGTGGTACTACTTGTGAATACTTGTAATCTCTTGGGCGAATCACTCGTTTAATAATCATCGAACTTCACTTACAGGTAAGTTCGTTTGATTCTCTATTTCTTATATTTCATGATCAACATCAACATTCTTTGCCATTTTTCGAGGCACGCTATCTCAACGATCATGTACAACTCCTGCAGACTAATCACTGTTGTAGGAGATATTCTCATCTAGTTATCTAGTTCCTCTGTCTTTTTATCTAGAGCGCACAGTACGACATTTTTTATTCTTAGCAAGCACAAAGTAAAAGCACCCAATAACATATCATTAGTAATCAATATTGAGTTCATAATGAATGCCTTCAATTGATTTCGATGATGTTAATTGAGTCTCTCTGCCAGCATTTATTTCAATTCCGAGATATTCAAGATGTACAAAAAATAAAATGCGATTCCCCGTACATAATAATTCAAGCGTAAAACTCATCTGTAATTTTGTGAGCACATTTCAATTCAGATATAACTTATCTTAACTTAAGTAAAATATCATGTCCCTCGGCTTGGAAAGATTAAGAAGTTTCAGCGAATTCGTAACTTGCATGATTCCAACTTGAGCCTAAGATGTTCTTGGGCCGAAAGTGATTTTTCCCGTCCAATTAGAGTTTAAAAAAATTAAAAAGTTGGACTTTCGCGTCGAGTTAAAATGCTGATTTTGTGAAAATTTCTTAGCTCCGGCAGACGAGATGACAGTTCGATATTATGGGAGACGCCGTGCAACACGCTGAGTCATTGAATGTCTGACTGAGAACTAAACCGGCTTGAGATCACCCCTGGTCTCCTGTACTCCATCTATATAACAGATTTTTGAACTCAATGCTTCACCTGCTGATGATTTAATATACAAAAATCCAATAAAATAAACTCTTGGCTATTTCCGTCTAACATTATCAGCTATTGGAAACGCTTACAAGGCTGAGCGATCACATTTGTAACTGCAAGTCATGTGATAGATCACATCTGCCCTCCAGAAACCGTTTATTTATTAAAACGTAGCACATTTTAGCAAGTAGATTATATTGATTCTAAAACTCTATTAGTTAAAGCTAAAATGGCGTATCTAAGAAAACCCAGACTATCCTAAAATAGCTACTGTATTCCCATTGTCTGTTTCTAGGTACTTTTAATTAAAAGGACAATAACACTGAAACCAATTTAATCGTTTGCAATAAATACCCTTGAACTATCGTTAACAATTCTGACTCGACATTAGCTTTATTCGAGCAGATTAAATCAAGTGCCGCCTTGCATTGATCTATGGTTAACTAACCGCTGCTTAGCGCGTGGGCTAGGATACAGGCGCTAGCGTGTTTAGTGGATTTTGAAATCAACTTATAAGTAATCCTTGGCATAATTGCGATTAATGAATCAACTCTAATGAAATTCAAGTTATTTTATTTAAATCATCATCTTATATGGCTGAAACGACTGCATGTAAATCTTGTACCATTTTATGTTTAGATTATTTTGTAAATTTAAAATATGGTCGAATGTGCTTCAATAAGTAGAATAATACAATGAAAAGTATTAAAACATTAGAATACAAAACTATGAAGCTTACAGTTACTCGATATTTCACTCGTGACAGCCTTTTAGCGACTATTATAATGACTTAATTAAGTGTATTGTTTAATAATGTAATTTTATAGTATTTTTGTTATTTTACGCAATTTCTAACAAAATTACCTTGGCCTTCTATGATATTAAAAGGTCAACATTGTGACTGAAGTTAGACAGTTAATCATCTTCATAAAAGGACACATTTAATTTACCTATTACATGTATTTTTAATAATGAAACATTTATTATACAACCCGAATAGTCTAAAATTTTGATATTACCCAATGTTCACGCGTAATAAAAACAATATAATGAAATAATTTTTTACAGATTTACCACTTATTAAGATTAATGCATTTCCGACGCTTCGGATACTTTACATCAATGGTCACCACGGTTCTCCGTATAAAATTTGTTTTATTATAAAGCTAAAAATATAATAGAGTAAACGCTGTAAGTTTCACCCAAGCTAAGACAGTTTTGAAGTAAAATTTCACAACGTTAATGCAATTTCCTTACGGAGCGCTATGATAATAAAATCAGCGCATATCACAAAGATATTATTTGCCGCTCGCGCCGCTATTTGCGCCAGTGTTTCACCACTGAGACGTATTTGCACTGCGATAAGCGCGCAGCTCGCGACTCACAAATGTTTACTTTAACAATATTTTCTTCTGAGCCTCCACTCGATGTCGACATCAAATTAAACAAGTTAAACCGAGACCGCTTTAGACTTTGATAAACTTTACAGAATGATAAGGGAATAAAAATCGCCGGCTTTGATAGTAAATCTACTTACTCTTAAGACCTTAATACTCCACTGCGTCCAGTATTTACAGAAAGAATTTTATTCAAGTAAAGTGCAGAAAAATGGAAAAAGTATATTAAGTTACGCGATAAAGACTAAAATGTCTATCTTTGCTTTTAACGGTCTTAAGTCTAATGTGATTAAACAATTGGATTAAAACAATCCCCTGTCAGGCGCATGTACTCCTTTTGAATTATCTTATCGATTGGAGCTTCATCGATTAGAACATGGTAATATCATCTTTGTTGTAACTATAATTACTGATTATCCGTGCCGATTGCAGGAAACGTCATAACTAAAATGATAACAGTCGTTGAACCTTTTTTTTGCTCAAGATGCGGAAGCATCAAATTGAGGTTCACCTCGCTAACAAAAAAGCAGGAAAAGGTCAAATATGGTATTCGATCGAAAAATGTAACGACTCAACAGAATTCCAAATTGTGGGTTACGAGCCGTACCACCTGACTCGAAAAATTTTGCACACTTGAGTAATGAAAGAAACATCTGTTCCAGTGAAACTTCTAGATTGTTCTTACCTTATTTAAACATTTGAGCAAATAATTGCGGCTCAGAAATGCCCGGATGTGAGAGTTTCTTCCGATAATATTTTGCTGTGGTTTTGAAAATAGGCGACATTGACCTTTATAAAACTAATGACCGTAGTCATAGTTAAGTTAATCGAATACGCTGTCACTTACTTTCGGAATTATCTTTTTGACATTGGCTTTTAAATGTCAAAAATAAGTGATCGTCATTGTTGATTACACAATCGGTGTAATTTTGTAAATTAAATAACGTCAAATGATATAATATTATATCTACGATCACACCCAAGAAACATTGAAAAACAAATTAAAATAAAGTATAAACACATTATAATCTTTTGAAGATATCTAGATTGAGTGTGCAAGCTATTAAAAGTAAATTAGTTAAATATACCACTGGTACAGGAAACCATATTCTAAGTTTACTTTGCTGATGTTAAATAAAGACGAGAATTGAATAAAAGCGAACCATGAGGGTTACAGTACGGTAGCGGAGAAAAAAAAAATGATGCAACGAAAAATGGGTTTTAAACGAAAACATAGTGAAGATAAGTTCGTTTTATTGTCCCACAACATGGGGGCGAGCGACAAAACATTGGAAAAAAAGAGTTCAATACAGCCTGTTCCAGTATCAGGTTACAAAAAAATCTATTGGAATGTAGATAGAATCAGGGAAACCACTGATGAAATATTTACCATTGTTTCGGGTTTTGGAAATACATTTTGGGTTTTTATGATTTATTTTGTGGTTTTGAATCTTTAAAATTTTGTGGAGCTTTACGTGCTTCGTAAAATGAGAGATTCAAAAAGATGAAATTAATAAAATGAGTAACGAAATTGAGTAGGTAACAAAGTTTTATGAAATGAAATGATGACCAGTGAATCTTTTTGCATTATCAGTTGCAATGAATTGCTTTATATTGATTAGATTGATTTTATCTCGTACTTATTTAAATTTGTAGTGTTAGTAATAATTATTATTTACACGGTTCAAATAATAAATTGTTAAATTAATATATTTTAAGTGACAATGTTTTCACAACAGTCAAACACAGTGAAATGCTCAACGTTAAAATCCGCAATTAAATTCGTAATGGGATATTAAACCTTGACGAATTTACAACATTTAGATTTTATTAGATTTGAGCTGCACGTGGCGCAAACTCAACGTCTTTCGCCAAGTTTTAATCGTGTCTACTAAACACTTCCCTTTATGAAACATTACCGTGATAAATTATGAAGGAGCGATTATGAGCAGCTCCCATGGCATATAAGTGCGATATGTATCTATTATAATAATACATCAAAACGTCCTGTATCAGATATGATACCTGTCTTCATCAATAATGTTTTTTATGCGCTTTCCTTTAACATTGTCTAACGTATCTCGTGTGTGATTGATGCGCTTTGAATGCTGGAGCTTAAGATTTTAAATCTTCATGCAGCTTTTGGATTGATAAAACTATTTACATTGTACTTTAGTTATCTATAATCATTTGAAATATTTGTTCTTTTCAAATAGGATTTATAGACTGGACATAATCTCACGAGTCAGTTGTAGAAAAGTTTTAATGTTAAATATTATGCAGTGCGGATGTGGTTAAACAGAGTCGTAAATAAAATAAATTCAGTCAGTCTTTGCCAGGTCGACTTAATTATGGAGGTTCAACCTGCCAGAAAAAAAATTATTAACACTAATGGTACCGCTTCATTATAATATAGTGAAGCTCTTAAGAAATATTAAACTTATTCCTTCAACTAACCGATTCAGGCGGAAGGAGTAAGGCAGTACCCATGCAAACGGGCATTCCGTCCAAAGCAATTGAGCAAAGAAGCACAAAAAACTTTGTTCCGATTCGGTCAATCGCGATAAGATTGTATAAGAGGATTAAAAGATTTATTGTATAAAACACTTCAAAGGGAACCCTGTTCCCGTTTTATTTTGTCCGTCTGTTTCTTCCTCGTCTGCTGTTCGTGCCGGCGCATAACTTAACTAAACGCTTAAACTCATTCGTTTATTTGCTGCTTCATGTTAATGTTCGCTGTACATTCTTTTTCGGGCACCGATGTTATTTTTTCGGCGCCACTAATGGATTCGGCTTAAGTAGCTCGAGAAACACCAATTTCTTGCAATGGCGTTCTGTATTTGCAGCTTTTCCAATGTGGAAATTTAAGAGCTTGGAATGCTTGGCGCTAACAGAGGAAATAAGTTTGAAGTGAAAACTAGCTCGTTTTATTTTATTATTATGAGTTTTATTACACTTTCTAGTACTTTAGATACAAAAATCTAAAACTGGCTAATCGATGTCAGCTATGGAGGGTAGACTCAAATAACAATAAATATTTTACTGCCCAAAATACTATCAAAATCAATTTTGCATACACCAGGGAACCGTTTTATGACCTATGCTATTTATCGTTTACATAGGCAATAGATATTGCTCATGGTGAAACATCTTTGATATACAATACGTGTTCAATATTGTCTTGTATAATGAGCTGGCACTGACATGTCTGACAGTGGCCCGGGGCATCACAGTTATATCGTGCCCGTCACTGGCATATGTAGAATAGACATCTCGAACAATATAGCGTCAGATGCACATTATATTAATTAAAGGCGCATATATCTAGTTAGTATTGCTGAAATGTGTTCATTCGACGATTATACTTAGATAAATCTGTATCAATTTTGAAAGACAAAATTAAATTAGAGAACCGTGCACGTTTTGGTTTGGATTTCGTTTGAGGGGAACAACGATTAAATAATAAAAGGGCGAGATTATTGTGCTTGCTTAAGACTGGTGTATGGTTATTAAACTTTTTTAGCACTCATAAGACGACTGATCCCTCGTAAATCCATTTTAAACTAGGTATATTTTCATCTCAAGGGTCCAAGTAATTCGATACATTGCATCTCTCGCTGCTAACGAAGTTTAGGATAGGTTGAAATAGTGAGAGTTGGAATAGAATCCAAAGGAATCGGACATAGAGCTATCCTTAACAATCATGTATTTTCAACAAAATAGTTAACAGATAGCCAACGTAAACATCTGGTAGTTATTACAACCTTCGCCTGACTTACAACAATATTTACTTAATCCCTTACTCGTTGAAGAACCATACCTATAAACTACGATGAATCAGGTTATGAGCTTAGTGGGATAGTCAAGACTAAAGTAGGCTAAACGCTAGGCCTATTTACCTTATATTATATACCTAGGTATAGAAGAGTAGACATTTATGATTTTAACTATAACTTCATATATGTGGTTCTATTCGTCGAAATCGTATTTAAAGTCTTAAACAACATTTGAAGCTTACCAGACCGTATTACCCGATCGGTAAAAAAAAAGAAATTATTCGGTAACTACAGTATTAATAAGTAAAATCCAACTCTGAAATTAAATGCAGGAATACTTATTCTAAAAATAGAAAACTCGTAAAAACTTCACACCGCTCTTAAATAATTAATCTTAATATTTCCAATTAACAACGTCGAGATACAAAATAAAGTAAATCCAGAAACAGGGACCGTCTCGGAGACAGTTTCAACAGGAGCTAGATGTCTGTAATTACCGCGTCTGACTCAACCGAGCCAAGATAAATCTCTCCGAGATATAGATGCTCGCAACATAATTACAGATACATACTCGTTTTGGTGTTTTGAGCCCATATTGAAATTTGAGGGTGTCTATTTCGAAATATTAAGAAATGGATTTAATAGTAAGAGAAGATCTTATACATATAATAAATTTTAATTGAATCATAGCTATAAAAGATACAGCCATTGATTGTAAGCAACATAGATTTAAACATTTAATAGTTAAAAAAGGAAGTTATATTTTTAAATAAACAAGTTAAGCTTTCATAGAAAGGCTGAGGTGGAAATTGAAGAACCCTATCTCCAGAGACTTTGGTTTAAAACATTATTAAAATTAACTGATAAATGACAGATTTCGACCACATCCAGTTTAAGATGATCCTAAAATTAAATTTCCTTGTACAGTTAATGAGATATACTTAAATGGGTTTAATGTTTAACAATAAATTTTCTGTTACAGGTAAATAGTCTCGCGGAGTCGCTGCACTACGGTGAGGCGGTACATCAAGTTCCGAACATATTTTACACAGTCTAGAGTCTAGACCAGACCTTAACGCGTTGTTTTATGCTGGCTCATCGGTTTTTATTTCGAGTGTACGTGGAACAACCAATTTTGAGATTGAATACAATTTGTTATTATTGAAAGAGAAAGAATTAGGTTTAAGCATTATGTAACAAAGAAACAGGCTTTTGGGTTACCAGGGTAGAGTACCAGGTTTGATTACATTTTACATTAGATATAGGCAAAATGCGATTTGAATCGAATACAGATTTCGACCGAATATTGGCACTATTGAATACTAGTAGATAGGTAAGAAGAGATCACATTATATTATTGTTAGTAAACACCCTTTAATAATAATTTGAAAAATAATCAATGTCTCTAAATGTTCAATTACTTAGTGAACCAAAATCAGAAACGGAATGTCAAAGCTCGGCTCAATCTGCTGTAATTCGGATAATGAAAAACGAATTTTGGTCTGTTCCTAATGTAGATTTATTTTTTATTATTTTTGTGACGAGGCTAATAACTCTTATATTGTAAACTAAAAGCTAGGTTCACGGTCTAGTTTAATGTGAACTTGATTCCATTTACACAGATAGAAACGAAAAGGCAGTCTTATATCTTATACAATCACAACAAGTTGTGGCTTTTAAAGTATGTATAATAAAATATTAAGGTGACCACAGTTAACCGAGACAATAATAAAGTTTTAATGAGGATGTGGCTACTTAAGTGGTCGCACGAATTAGTGCGTCCACTTAAATATCGAGCGGAAACGAATGATATAGCAACTCAAAGCCTAGGATAGCACCACTCAATTAGAACTCATCAAAACCTATGAAGGTATAAGCCATTTAGTTAACTGACACAGCCAGGATAGGCGTATATGAGGAGATAGATTGCTTGTTGCTAATAAACTTGAAAGAAAACTTAGGACTGTGTCACAAGACATCTAGTATTTCTAAAATGTGTCATAATTTTTTTCAGATTTCATCTCGGTTTATTTAGTTTTTCTTCCACGTTATCCCAAAGTTGACTGGAGTTCTCCCGGGGTTACTGTAACGAAACCAAAACATTGGGAATTTAAAATTTTAGTAAGCCCATCATATTAGTAAAATGTCATTTTTTATATTTATTATTTACTTAAATTAACCGATAATTATTTCGAAACCTCTTATCGTTAAAACACGTGCATTGAAAAAATGCGTCTATCATATGTTTATGGCATGTCAAGGTTAAACCGATAGTTAACAAAAGTTCCTGGTAAATGATATTACATTTATAGAGACGTCACGTCCAAAGATACACATTACTGTCGCGTTAACAATTTACCGCTTTTTGAGAGTTGGCAAACGAACAAACAAGATCGTGTAAATTATATGTACTTTTAAAGGTGGTGTCACATCTTGTGATGAGAGAAGAAAATTTATTTAACAGATGGGATATAAATCTCCGTTAATGGTATACGCGAGATTAGTTTTATATCAGATTAACCTAGGTTATGTTTACGTTTGCGGAAGACATCACATTTTTTCATAGATATAATTTACAATATTTACTGGCGTAGAAAAAATATACTCAAATATACCTGAATGTTTCTTAACGAATCTTAAGTGTTTTTGCTAACAATTGCCTCACTGAGCCATAAAATCCCGTCTAGTGGACTCCCAATTAACCTCAGGAATAAATGTCAACAGATATTAAAGTATCCGATTTAAAAAATTACCATATTTATTAATTCACAGCTGACGGCAAGGCAGCTGCTTCCAACACTAAAACCATCGCAATAATTAATCTTTTGCATATGCAAATGAAACCAGAATTAAATCCGGTCATTAGTTTCGAAAATAATAAAGATCTATATCTAGCAGTGGACGAAAATGGACTAGAAAATATTATTAATTTGGTGGCGATAACTAGAAACAATCATTGCTTGGTGATATATAGAAAGGAGCAGGTGAGAAATTATTAAATGATAAAACATAAGGTTGGAGAAAAGTTGGTTTGAGAGTTGATAAAGTAAAAAGTTCTTAGAAAGGTTTTACTCGTTTGCCAGAGACGCGATGGAGAGGCATCGATAGAGGTAGATTTATCCTTATCCACAGATGACCACGATCCTTAGTCATGAGGGAGCGACCAGACAGAGAGGAGGTTGGAGAAAAGATATACCACCATGTTTGGTGGTAGTGCCTATCCGAATGACGATGGTGCAGTGGTGGGTGGACTCGGTCTCTTATGTGAGGTCCCGGGTTCGATCCTGACCCCCCCGTGTGTGCATTGAAATGGGTTTTTCTAAATTTCTAAGTGCACCCCAAATACGAGACCATCGTTCACTCACTAGTGAAGAAAAACATCGTGAGGAAACCTGCATGCTTGATGAGGAGATTGAAATTCTTTGAAGGTACGTGAAGTTAACCAACCCGCCTAGGCCAGCGCATCGGTAAACTATGGCCCATTATCCTCTTTGCCTGATTTCGAGGAGGATACCCGTGCCCAGCAGTAGGACATAAAGGGTTGACACTTTTACTTTTTACCTATTCGAAAGGGGAATATACAATCTTACGGTTATGGAATCCGTGAAATTTGTTCAATAATGGTAAAGAAGATATATATAGATATATTCGTGTAACGTTATTATTTTCAGTGTCGACTGATTTATGAAGAAAATTAATGAACGTTACAATTGTCTTAATATAAAGATAATGACGTAAGTTTCTAGAGCAAAATGGGCCATCTTTTGTTTGATATACAAAGCTTCCACTGTCATAGTCATTGAATTCCCATCGGTTTTGACAAATTGTAACAAACTGGAAAGTTGAGTTTCAAAGTTAGTAAATGCCATCAAACGGGGGGTAGGAATCCATTAATTCATCGTAAGAACTTGAATTGAATCAGTCGTACATTCAGCTGGTCGGGGATTTGGATGTTTTTGTATAATTTAATATAAAATCGCGTTATTTAACTTTATATCGAAAATAAATGGATCCGAGACGAGCTTGTACATAAACTTTTATAACTTTATTAAATTGGATTAAATTTATATCTTGTTTTGTTGGATCTAAATATTTTAAGAAAAACATGCCCTTTGATTAGAAATCTGCTTCGAAATTATGTAGTATAATGAACCAGCGGGAAGTAAGTTAGCATTAAGTATTCGCATTTCTGGAGCTGTCTGTGTCGAGGCAGTTAAAATTTCACTTGGCTAAGCAAAATTTTCTGTCCGTTGCAAAAATCTTCCCCTTTTTAAGGGTGGGAGCAGCGAGCGAATTCTTGCATAAAATTTACATCGAGCGGTCCATACAAATTACCATTTCACTTCTAACTCTGATTAAATGTTGTAGAAAAAATATTGCTCTCTAAATGGAAGAGAAAATTCTCGGTTTTCGACTCATTAAAATTGATGTTTTGTTTTTTTTTACGCTTGCCTTCTTCCAAGAGTGATTTCCTTAGTTAAGCATTATTTTATTTCGGCCCAATACTAAATTGTTTAATTTATCTAACAACAAGATTAATGTTCTGTTTCAAAACATAATTAATTTTGTTTGAATAAACATTTAGTACAATGGATTTCACATTGAGATGGAAACAAATTTGCAAGAAAAAGATTTCTGTATTTGAACGAACGAACCTTTTATTTCGCCTAAAACTTGGCATTATCCAATAAGAAGTGTTCCAAAAAAGGTGTGTGTAACAATGTCTTTTGAGCAGAAGGGTGTGAAAACATTGAGAGCAGGGTAAAGGATATTTGGCAGGCATCTACAAGCTAATGATCCTCTTGATTGCGGTAAAGTGTCGCTATAAAACGTCTGGCTGATGCCAACTCTGAAAAAACAGTTCCCTCTCTTAAATGACTATTTTTCCTGGCAGCCGACCGATATTATGAGACAATTGCCTTTATTGCCTGAGAATTGATCCTTTCCTTAGCGCTAGCTAATTGTTATTTGAAAAATGTTATTTTATTGTTAAAGTGGTTTATTCCTTGTTTACTAAACGTTGTAAGTAAATCTATCTACATTGATTTTGACCGACTCTTTGAAATAAATTTGTTTTATAAGAATGAAGTCTTAACTTTGAATGCTGTCTGCTTGATTATGAAATAATTTTAAAGTAATCATCATCATAGGTCTCCCTCAACGAACGCTAAGACGACATAATAGTAAAGTAAAAAGTAATACGTATATATAAGCCGCTGCTTCATATCTTTTGAATTCATTCGAAAGCCTTTCAAATTTCACTCGTTATAATAAAATATATGGGTTAAAAAAAATATGGGTTTTGTAGCGGTTTATTTAGATCTTATAGAAATAGTTATCGTCTGTCTACTTAAAGGTTCTCCTGTGTTATTAATATCTAATTGTGAATTAATTTTGGAATGTCCATCTGTCCCTGTTCACTTATGCCTTTTAAACGCTCACGGCAAGCCGGAATCGATTTGGAATTCATAATTTAATTTAACAGCGCCCATGGCTTTGAAAATGTTTAATTTGATCGTCAGAAACACAAGGGACCCACTATTATGATGTCCTTAACTTTGGTCGCTAAAATTTAATTAATTTTGTTTACTTTGATATTTCCATTAATGCTGTAAAAATGTTCGAGAGTAATTTTGTGTCCGACTTTATTAAAAGTTGATACTTTGAGATCCTTTAACTTGGAGTGAAATAATATTTCGCGTCGGTTCATTCAACGTTTCAATATTCTGAGGGTCATTAATCACACTAAATTGACAGCGAGGGGACTTGGCTTGATGTCTCTGCGAAACTGTTTTTATTTTGCGAATATTGCCCGTGACAATTTTGTAATGGAGACTATGGATGTTAATGGTTAATTGTAATGGAAACTATGGATGGAATGGTTGCATCCTTTTGCTCCTATTGTAAATACTTACATTCGTAGCAAGATATATTTCCATGGTCTAAGATCAAAGAAACAGATGTAAAAAAAACCTCGCTTGTCTTTATTATTGCCTTCAAGTAGCTGTTTTGGTTAATAAGAAAATGTTGTTATCATTAAGACTCGCGTCTTAGAATAATGTATGTTTTGCCTTGACCTGATATTTTAGGTGATGAGTCCCGGGTCAACAGGTTTCGTGGGTAAATTCTTATAACCTATCTATGCTAATTAAAATATAAGTGAAATTGATCGTAGTTAGTGCTTTTCAAAGTGATATAGTACTCATCCGCCATATAAGTACTTAAATCAAATAGCTATCCAGTGACTTGTGTTACATTTGGACGTGATCTCCTCTTAGCGAATTTAATGTTACGTGTAAAAGCCCCCATTTATCATTAAACGAGCATTCATCATAAATCAGAACATCCCATCTCACTCCACTCTCGCCATCTCTTTCCTCACCACATTCCCAACTAAGTAGGGATCGGAAGGATTTGCTTGACAAAGTACTTTTTCTTTTTCCTTGTTTATAAAGGGTACCTTTTCCGATACTGTATTGGTTTGTTTACTGCTAAGTTTGCGAGAGTCATTTGGGAGCAATTTTTATTAACTTTCAAGGCTTGTTTCTTATTTTCCTTTTTAGCGTTTTTACGCTCCGGTAACTTTTAGAGTGGTTTTTAAAAATGTACGTTTTCTAGTTCATATTTATTTTTTAATTTAGTTATGTTTTAATATTTTATTGTCACTGAAGTAATGGTTAGGGCGTAGTTCGAAATGTCTTTATTGCCTTATGTAACTCGTGACTCCATATTAAAAATAATCATACGTATTATATACGAATTATATTATAGCTATCCTTTGTATTTGAAGAAAGATTTGAGAGGGAAGACGGAAGGCTATCATTATTTAAAGATCACTAAGGCTATATTTTTTTAACATCTGGTATATAAGAACTGGAATATTTACAGTACGTTACTTCTCCTAGTAATGGGGTAACTATGGTCTACTTCGTCTTGAAAATGTCAGATCAGAATACTGATTTAACGACTGAGATTTTATCGTATTACTGCATTATTAAATATAAATTCTATATTCAATAAATTATTTATTATATTGGCATTGATAGGGCCACGGATTAAATTTTTCCGTCGTGTGTATGAGCTAAAATGTCCTGCAGATTGCGATACTAAATTGCCCACCTCCCACGCTGTTACAAACAAACTTTGCGTGTTAATAGAGTTTAAAATCGTACCATAATATAATATTATCATTTTCATGATTTTCATGATGTGATTTCCAAATACCATGATAAAAACGTTCAATTTTAGTAGACATGACCACCAAAGAACTTTTTAGGATTTTGAAGCATTTTCTTGGAAACTCTAGTTCAATTATTATGATGATTTTTTAGATAGTTTTAGGCTTAGTCTCTAAGTCCTAAAGTAAAAATCATTTTCCAATAATTTTGAGATATATACACAAAAAGTTTAGACCATTAACCTACAGAGCCTATTGCCCATCGATTTCTCAATTAATTTGATTTCATTAATTACGACTCGACTATTAACGATAGAAAACTGGCTTTATGGATTTATGTGTAAATAATATGCAGAGGAATTGAATTTATGAATGATATTAAGTGAGACGGCGCCAGAGCCTGTTATGGGCTAATTTATATTTATTTCCGTTTGCTATAAACGATTAGGCGGAAAAAACAGTTTATTAATAAAACTTGATTTTGAAGATTAACCAGGTCGCTGGATCGAGTTTGTTGTCAGTGTTGACGTAATTATAGCTCTGATAGTGAACAAGATAGTAAAGATAGTTTACTTTTAAGACAATAACTAATTCAGAATTACATACTAGTATTTAGGATATAGTAATCTTGGGTAGTATATATGGTAAAAAAAGTATCAGCCTATATAATATGTCGGCTGGGCACAGGTCTCTTCCTCCAAATCAAGCGAGGAGGACATTCGGTCATAGTTCACCGATGCACTGGCATAATGCGGGTTGGTGAACATCACTTACCTTCAAAGACTCAATTTCATCAGCCATACAGGTTTCCTCACGATGTTTTCCTTCACCGAACGCGAGGGATGGTCTCGTTTTAGGGTGCACTTATATATTTAAGAATCCCATTTCAAGTCACTACAGGGGGTCAGGATCGAACCCGGACCCTCTCGCTGGGCCCATCATAAGGGCCCCGCTAAACTCACTTATTAGCTGACGTTGACATCTAACGAAACAGTCAGTCAGTTAAATAGTAGTTTAACAGATAATAGTTAACTACGTGTTAGAACTAACAGGTATGCACTCATTACGCTAAAGGTCAAGTTTCTTTACGTTACAACTACTGTTACCATGAATTATTGTTATTTAAGGCACTATATTTAACGGTTTTTGACAATATATTTAAATGTGTAGGAGTACCTCAATACCTGTTTTAAATATAATGGTTATATCGTTAAAATTATATATTCAACCAATGACATTTTTCAAATTTCAATATTATATCAATATAAGCAAAAAGGAAATAAATGCAAGTGGATTCGTCACACTTGATTTGGTGTACGAGATAATAGGAATAGCATAAAAGTCATTTTATCAAGATAGACTTGAATTAAAAAATGATCATTTTGTATAAAATATATTTACAAATGACTATTTTTATTTCAACCCTCAAATAATCTCAAGAAAAATATTTTTTTTTTATTATTCGATCCTCTGATTGTGTAATATTATTTTATTACATTTTTATTCACCTTTTTATACAATATCTATATTTTCATGCTCATTTTTATTCATCTCTTCACTATCATATTTTTTTACGAGTGCATAAAAAATAATACTATTGAAGGAATTTTACGATATTCCTTCCCTTTGTGAACAGACAAAAGTGATGATTAATGTTTTAACCAAGAAATTAAACAATTCAACAATCAAATAACTCTTGTGAATACGTCTCTTTAAACTTTTTTTAACGTGCTCCGTACGTGCCTTTTTGAATATACTATTCTCTTTCACAAGAGGCTGTTTTAAGTGAGAAAAGCAATGTATAGACAGAAAAACCGATCATAAAACGTACAATACATAAGAATTAGTCTGCTGAGCCAATAATGGTTCAATTTCAATTAATTTTATTCGAAAAGCTTAATAAACTTTAATTATATCTACCGTTGGTTCCTATGCGCACTGAGAATTGGCGAAACAAACTAATATTTTGTTACTAATGTTTTAAATATTTTGACTATTGAAAAGTAAGAAGACCAGTGCTAGTTAAGGTGAATTTCTCATATTATGGATCAAATTATCCATTTTCCTGGCTCTTCTGTTTGTCTAGTCCTCAAACCATTTTAAACATGGCCACTCCGACCGTGATAATCACGTATATAATGTTACGCGAACATGCGAACAGTAATTTCGTAATTTACGCGAGGTTACGTTTAAGAAAACCAACTCACTACGGCAATAGTGTTAAGGCCGCATCTTAATAGAACCGAATTGAAACTAAGCAAAACGAGTGGCCGGAGATCGAAGATATTGAGTAGATTAACTTAACGGAGACTTACAATTACATAACATAGATAGTGTATTTATGACTACGGCGATATAAGGCAGTAATAATAATAGTAAAAAAATATGTATACAAAAATGTCCTGGATATAAAAGGAGATTTGAACGCAGTCTTTGAGAATTTTATAGGGATGTCAAAAATGATTAAACTGCTTAATATTAGGAGAACATAACAATAAAATTAATGCTAGAAATCAACACCCCTCGAAAATGTAAATGGATCTAGTTAAATAAAACTTTAACTAAAAAACAAATTAAGACATTGACTATTTATCCAAATCCCTTCAATTCGGAGGTCCATTAACGAAGGATTATTCCTAGAACTAATACTATTAAACGCGTTATTTTTAATGGGAAACGCAGAACAGAAGAAGAACAGACGAAGCCGAAATATCGAGTTTTACAAATAAAAACAAAACCATAATTAATGTCATCTTTAGACTTTTTTAATAATGAAGTTATAGGCTAGCTAAATAAATATAGCATTTAAGATAATAAAAACATAATTTATAAATGTAATATAAAGAGTTGAAAAATATTATGGGCTTTTCCACAAAACAAACACTTATCTATAATTACTTCTAAAAAATACGGCAAATCACAATACAATAGATCGGAAAAAACCTTTGTTACATATACGTTCGCATGGAGATAAAAACAGGTATCAGATGATTCGATTAGATTATAAACCGGTTATATACTGGACCGGAGAAACGAGCGTTCAACCAGCTAGCTTGAACCCTGAAAATCCTTCTAAACGTGGTATATATTCTAAGTATAAGTTTATTTATAATATTAAATATGAAACCCGACAAGCGTTGTGCCAAAAATGCTTAAAGTCGACATTATTTTTTTATATACTAACCTGGTCGTGACGACAACCAAAACAACAAAAATAATTATATCAATTGATGCAGTGATTCTTAAGCTATAAGGATATACTTTTCAGTGGTTCATTTTAATTCATTACAAAAAACAAAAGGTAAGAAAGAGATATGAGCATTAGTTCCGATCCGATACCTACTAGAAAAAAGTTTTTCATAATATAATACATTTTTGGTTTAAATAACCATCTACACGAAGTCTCATCAGTTACAACTTAGTAATATATTATATTCTATTCATTACTATTTAATTCATTATTGAACTTACCACCTATTTCCCACGTTCAGTTTTTATGGTAACAGTTAGTTCTAATAAAGTAATTTATGCAGAAGTGAATTAATGGCCACAGTAAAACCTAGGAGCGCCTGTGTCGTTGGTTTTATTTCAACAGCAATCCTTGAAATTTAAATACCAGCTCCTTTCCAATCCACGTTTATAATACTACAATGCCTTAGAAGTTAGGAGCGTTATATTTGGGGACTTTATTTTATACCATCACATATTGTTTACTTAAATATCGCTTACAATATGCTATTTGAACAGTTTCTAAAAATCATCTATAAATTTTATTGGTGTTAAAATCATATTTTTTTCATACTATTAAATAGCCTGCTGCTTTTAAATTCCCGTCGTTTTTTGATACTTGATAGGCCTTGGTCGCATAGTTTTAGTCGGCAAAAAAGTGCAAAAATATTAAAATTCACCATGAAATTACATTTAATAATACGCTTTTGTTTGGTATGGTCCTTATTTTAAATTCAGTTTCCAAGCAAATTCGTTTGCATACAAGAATGCAATATATTCTCTATTTTAGTATATCCATGGATACAGAACAATCGCAATAAAAAACGTTAACTAATTGACGCAAGGAAGTAATTCGCTAACACTTAGCATAAATTAAAAACCAGAACATGCAACCTATTTAATTTTATTACAATTTAAAATGAAGAAAAAATAGACGACAAGGTCAGGCGCTTGTGCGGGTTAGCTATCCTTCAGAAACTACTTTAGATGTCTTGATAGTCTGTTTGTTAATCTATATGATAATTAAAACGTGATTAGGTAACAAACATCCTTACATGCCTTGCAACGGAAGCCGGAAGACTACGAGTATAGACGATCTTGATGATTTTCTAAAGTTAGGTATATCTCGGTTTTATAGTTCTTCTTTCAAATAGTTTACGTATTATTTTTTTACGTGCTAATATTTTAATAAGCTTCACTTATATTATTATATGTTTCGTTCTTGACGTAAGTTGACACGGATCTCTGTTTAGCAGTGGCTGATGATGATGATGATGATTTTTTTACTCTAACTAAAACCGAAGAATTTGTAAGATTTGCGTAGGTAAGTGCTTATGGGATAGTGTTACAAAACTATGAATTTGTTTAGCTAGTAATAAAACACATTCTAGGAATGTCAAAAGAGCCAGTAAATACTAGAATACTTATAATAAAAATCCATAAAGATGTAGATCTGGAGCGAAATAAAATTCAAAGGGAACAGGTGGCCAGGCAAGACACAATAGGTAACCATAGAGACGGAATCAAAGGCCTTCCCAATATTATCTGCACAGGCAATAAAAGTCAGCAGCGTATTGCAAATTGTGAGTACGTGAGTTGTAAAGAGGTTAAATTGGATTTTTCGTGTGTCTTGGCACATGTATAGACATTATCTGAAGCACTTACTGCCGAATTGTCTACCGTAACTTCTAATGTTTTATTTGTGGTATACAGGTATTTTGTTAGTGCTTTAATGCAAGGGGATAAATAGTGTATTGTCTATTTTAGTCGTTTCTATGTGAACTAGATTTTAAGAGATCATTATGGTAGGGATTTTTACCCCTACCCGACTAATTGTCCCCTGCTAGTGCAGTAGTTAAGTGGCATGCCACTTCAGAGGGGGTTGTAGGATCCTTGCATAAGGGTAGACATGTTGAATATTATTGTTGCTATGTATAACTATACCAGTTATACATTTTATAAATTCCTTTGTTATATTTGTGTTATTTTTGTTGAGTTTGTATACACTATGGGATTATATCTTTCAATTATTCGTCATCATTATCCGCCTTTACGGATCCAACGAACAATAAACTAATAATATTTTAATTTATAATCACGGCTTAACATTTCTTGATTAAAATCTTTAAATTATAAACCACATTCTTACTAACTAATTCTTTCACATGCTTAATATTTAGAGATTTGTGTAAGTATCTCTTAACGACGTTAAAAAGATTGTTAAGAAATCGATTAAATCCGTAAAAGAGGCATTATTAGCATTCTCATTAATTAAGAAAACATTGAATTATGCAACAATAAAACTAAGTTAAGTATTCAGCTTAAGTTTTTACGAGATTAGATTTGTAAACTACATGATAGCAGCGCCGTCGCTTGCATTATGCAGTTCACTTAAACGCCTCATTATTCTTTTAATTTATTTAATTATTCACAAAAAGTACTTTTGTATATTCCAAGTATAAGGTAAAAAAATAATTTCATCATCATCAACCGTTATCCGTTGAATGCTGAATCCTCTTATCTATCCCTTAATGAACGCCAAGACGACCGATCTATTGCCACTCGCATTCAACACGGACTGCACGGAGATCATCTTCCAATTTAGTTTATGCCCGACCAACACTTTGTCGTTTCGGCATTTTACTATTAAAAATCATCCAAATAATGAAAATCATTTCAAAGTTCTATAATAATTCCTAGACATTTGATGTTACAGGTTTAACACTTATAGCGATAATGCCTCAATTTCATCAAACCCAATTTTGTTTTAATCACGTTTGTGCCTATTCTTTTCAAGCTTCCGTAACTGTATCCATTGAACAGATAAAAATCTTAAATTACTTCGCGTGTTACAGCCATGTTTGAATTTAGGGGGAATTTTTACGGCGGAATAGAAACGTCAGTTATTACAATGCTAGTTTATTACGCTTCTGACACATCGATTTTAGCCGGGTTATAATTTGTTAATACAGTGGCTATAATTACTAACGATTTAGTCGTCAAGTGAGACTCAGATGTTGAAATGTAGCACGGTATACATTTTAATGTTCATTTGGAGTATTATTTCTATCATGATAGTCTTCTGTGTGAAGTAACAAATTAACTATTACCTTATTATGTTAATTTAGGTGTCAAAACTCTGATTCTTGTTGTTTGTTAAATTGGTATATCTCTTTTGTTAATTTTGTTACATGTTTGTTACATTTAAAGATTCTTTATTTAGATTTTGGTAGACGAAGTTTTGGTCGATCATTAACTAGGTAGGAAGACGATCTCCGTGCAGTGGCCGGTCCGTGTAGGATGCGAGTGGCAAGGGGTCGTAATGGCGTTTATTGGGCTGCCTATCCTAAGCAGCGGGTGGAAAATTCTGATGATGATAATGATGACGAAATGCCAAAATGGATCGATTTATTTTTTCGATGGTTTTGTCAAGGGTATTTTTGCCTTCATTAACTTTCCTGATGACGCTGAAATTTCCTCAAGACGTTTCCCTCGAAAGTGTTTTTATGTGATTACTCATACATTTTCTCTCGCCAATCCCTCGTCAACTCAAAGTTATATAGCTTTTTTATCGGAGCACTCTTTTTGATGTCGCATTTCAGAGTTTCGATTAACTTGTTTTTAAAGGTTTTAAATAGTGTCTAAATTCTCGTGATTTGACGTCCAATTCATTTAAAATGCTATAAATTACTATTATTAAAGTTGAAAGTTTTTAAGAGCTGTAAATCAGGTGCAATTATATGAATTAAGAATGTGCTTTGCGGATATATATTTGTATTTTACATCGTTGTTTTAAAAATGTGTAGTAATATAACTTATTTATGATTTATGTGATCGTTTTGTGGTTTAAACATGTTACAATAATTTAGTGATTTCTTTATTTAATAATATCATTATTATCATCTTATTATATACTTAATCCTTTTGTGATTAATAGTTTAACGATCGAAGGTTTTATTTTTCGGTTTTTTAAATATTCTATCTTTTGAGTGTATTTTATTCCTCTTGTTGACTTAGTGAGTTACTTTTCGATTTCTTAGATAATAAGTTATTGGTATTATGTTAATCTTATACAAATCGTGTAAAAACCCATCCCCTCACGTAACCCACACGCCCGATACCATCTTGTAATGGTCGTTCATTAACTAATTATGTGCATCATAATTATATGAGATCGTAAATGCGCTCTTTAACACTCACTTTTTTCCATCTGCTTGTTAAGACATGGGAATATGAAGATCCTCAATGAAAGCATTTTAAATTAAAAATGCCCCTCATATGAACTGCCGATACAAGTGATAAATTATTTGATTTAAAATTTTAATACTCACAGATTTTTTCTTTATAATGACGTCATGTCACATTAGCATGTCGGTGACGCAGATCTATAAGATTTTAACTACCAAAAATTAGTCAATGCGGCAAAAAAAATATCTCTTTAGCCGTAGAAGAAACCAGACGAGATTTGTTGAGTGTCAAATGGAATTATTTTAGTTTCTATTCTCTCATTTCTATCGGAACCAATTCCATCTGAAGTTTAACGAGCTAATCATGAAACTTTAATAAGTGAGCTGTTAAATGCATAAATTATTTCCATATTCTATTCATAGTTTTTTGAGATAAATGTTCAAATAGACAAACTACACAATTCTAATTACATCATTACTATCGATATTTTTTTCTGATGGATTTCAATAAACGCCAAGACGGCCGATCCCTGGTCTGTGGATTAATATCAGTATACATATATCAATGGTTAAATGGGTGATCACTAAATTCCTATTCCATGTGGAGTCGGCTGCCCGGAGCCCGGCGACGCGGAAGGCACGTTCGCTATGTCGCTCGGGTTGATATTGTATTAAAGTAACTCAGTCGGCAATAATGATCGTTCTTTAATAATACTCTTATACAGTAAACATTGAGCGAAGGTCCAGTGGGTGTGAGCTCGGCCTCTTGACTGAGAGATCCGGGTTCGATCCCGACTCCCTTAAGGGAGGCATTAAGGCCTTAATGGTTCTAAATTCTATGTGCACCTAAACACGAGACCATCGTTCGCTCACCGATGAAGGAAAACATCGTGAGGAAACCTGCATGCCTGATGAGATTGAAAGTCTTTGATGGTATGTGAAGTTCACCAACCCGCACTGGGCCAGCGCGGTGAACTATTGGCCCATTACCATCCTCGCCTGATTTCGAGGAGGAGACCCGTGCCCAGCAGTGGGACATAAAGGGTTAATACTTTCCTTTTTTTACAGTAATCATTGAGCGAAGGTCCAGTGGGTGTGAGCTCGGCCTCTTGAGTGAGATATCTGGGTTCGATCCCGACTCCCTGTGGTGCCTTAAATGTCTAGATTCTATGTGCACCTTAACACGAGACCAACGCTCGCTCACCGGTGAAAGAAAACGTGAGGAAACATGTCGGATGAGATTAAAAAGTCGTTGAAGGTGTGTAAAGTTTGCCAACCATTGGGTCAGCCCATCGGTAAACTATGACCTAATACTCTCGCCATAAACCTTTTTTTTATCTTTAGAATTTGAATTATTGATGAATAGCGATCAAACGAAGGAAGGATTCGTTAGAATATTCATTCATATGATGGTTTAGGCAAGATAACTCCTTATTCTATTAGCTATTTAGTTTAGTTATGCATATTTAAGGACTTATATTATATATTTTCGATTATCCTCATAATTCAGAGTTGATATCGATTTTTCAATCAAGAATTATTAAAGTAATACCTTGTCTTAGTTACAGTATCTTATGTTATATATGTTATAAGAATGTAATTTATATGTTGTTCTTATCTAAAAATCTTTTCAAGTAACCTATCAAAATAATTTCTAAAGTAAGTTTTATTAAATTTAAACCGTGTTGAAGATCTAAAGTTAGGTTAGAAATAATTGAAATCCGCCACAATCGGAGCGTCGATCGAATATGAATCTATATTTAAAGTATTGACTGTGACTCCACTAATATGACAGGTACTAAGGGACGGACCCCACTTTAAGAAACCCTTAGTAACCCGATAGAGACAAATATATAAGGTACATTAAAATTGTTTGTTTAACATTTCATTTAAGTCCTCAGACGAACTCAATAACTTAATATTGACTTAGGATCTGGTTTTTGATACTTAAAGTTAGTTGCGGTTGGAATTGATTATTTTGGAATAATATACCGGTTATTGCCCCCGTCTTGCCCTATCATCTTCATTACATCTTCTGTTTCGGAGAGCAGAACAGGAGAATCTGATTGCAGACACCGAGATCTGACATCTTATGTTTTAGGAATCTTAGGGTAGATAAGATTTATTATAAACTCGTAAAAGTTCCTCGTCTGTTTGCAAGGATGACGTAGATCACTTGACATCAGGTTATATATTAGTATACCTCAAGCATCACAATACCACGGCTTAAAATGCCTTGCCTATCTATAGGATACCTGATGATATTTGAACCTGGTGAAATAATCTAGACTAGACGTTAATTATTGTGTCATAGATGATATCGATTACTTCCGGTTGGTAACAGTTTGCCTACCTCAACTAACTAATAGGCAACATTGGCTTTAAACCTTTTTTTCATATCACTGGGGAATTCTTTATGGACGTAGCCAGAATCTTCGGGCAGATTTTCATCATATCGTACACGAATCTGATTGTCCCAAAACTAAAACCACTGTGAATGCCTTCAGCTGCTTTTTGAAGGGATTGACTTTGCACGTGGCATAATACAGTGCGAATTATATGTTATCACTTCCTATCGCCCATTTCTCGCGTGCAACAATAATGATGATCGAGTCGTGATCAGTTGTGATTCATGTGATTAAACTCGAGTCCAGTATTGAGTCGTGTACTAAAATTACTTGGGTGATTAGGTGGTAATAGGTCTCCTGATTCGTCACGGTTCTGATAAACTGTTGGTGATGGTTCTGGTTCGCTGATGATTATAATGTGCGTCAATTACAGTTTCATCAAAAAATCAAGTCAAGCTTGATATGGATCTAAATCCTTGCTAATATTATAAAAACGCAGAGTTTACGCTGTCATGCAAAAATTACTTAACCGATCATCATGAAACTTTGTAGACATATTTGTGGAAGTACTAGAAGTAACATAGGATACATAAAAAAAAACGATTTTGTCCAACGCAAGCGAAACCGCGGGCAACAGCTAGATACATACATTAACTACTCCGTATTCACTGGGCCTTAATGGCCTAAAATAATGTTATTTTTTTAAGTAGGTAGGTACCCGAAAGTCTTCCTAATAATTGAGGTAAACGATGAAAAAAATTAAAGCCAAAAAGTGCGAGAGATTAGCGATCAAATATCTCAAATTTATTACATTAATATAAAATTCTATTAGTACAAAATGACGTCTTAGTAAGCATATATGGTATGGTATTTCTGGTGGAACCATAAACGGATTTTGTACGTTTTCGGTGTTAGCGTAGGAAGCACACCCACTATATTTAATGAATATACAATCTAATATTATTTTATAGACAAACAGACGAACATTTGACGAGGTCAACGTCGCCCATGTCCGTAAAATAGAAAATCTACGCAACATTCAAAAGGGCACCCTTTGAGTACAATATAATATAATGTACCTTTTATTTTATGTGTTTCACCATAACACCAGAACTTTTTCGACTTTATCGATCAATCGATTCTTTATTATGCCCTCTGTGGCTATTTTAACCGATTATTGAAAAACTGGATTCGTTTATCGATATATTTTTTAATCTGCATGAATCCGCGGCGATCGGTTGTATGAAAAACCGAGAAAAACATAATATACAATTTTCCTATTAGGGTCAAGTATATGACCTCCGCTTGCATTTCGACGTTCACTGATCGACGCCCACAGCTCCGTAAGACGGCGCGGCCAGGGTCACTAGGGCCTTTTCCTATCGATAATACGCTAGTGTCCACTATTACACGGTGACGGCTTGATGATGATAAATGATGATGAAGGCTTAGATAGAAGAGCTATGACGCCCGACTTATGAAACGTTGGTCAAAGTGTATGTCAACTAACATGGCGTTTAAGATATGATACTAGACTCAAATTTTACAAAACGCCATGGTTGTAGGATCGAAGATCGAAGTTATGTGCGTTAGATATTCTGTAGGATTGTGGATTACTAGCTGTTCCCAGCAGCTTCGCCTGCGTTAACTAAGATTTAGAACGGTTTCTGAGCGGGATGATAATATTGTGTCTCTTGAATTGTTTCTATCTATTTAAAAAACCGCATCAAAATCCGTTGCGTACTTTCAAAGATTTCAGCATACATACAAAGAAAGCGACTTTGTTTTATGCTATGTAAATATATAGATGTTCGTTTATAACTAAGTTCGTTCGGCCATCTTGGTGTTTATTGAAATTTAAAGGCCAGCGGGCGGTTGAAGGCTGATACTGATTCAAACGCGGTAATGCACCTTATATGCAGCAAAAACTTATGTTAGCTTAACTTAAAATCCCAACATGGTAAAATAAAGTTAACCGTTTGATTAGCGTAAAGTTAACTAGGATAGCTAACTGTTTCTATGTAACTTAGTAAGTTGGGTTTATCCGAACATTGTTAAGCTATGATTGGAAAGCTTAAGTTACTTTGGAATTGTTTTAACTATGTTTTTAACTTAACAAGCTGGAGCGAATATTAATTTGTAGCTTTTGTCGTGATTTTGACGTTTTATGAATAAGTTTTTTTCTCGTCTGAAATTAATTTCTCGAATTTGAATATATTATACTTAACGTTCATTATTTTACCGAAATAAAATAAATATTAACGTACACTCATACTACGTTAACCTAGTTCTTTGGTGATCTCGTAATAACTTATATCGCGTGTACTTAGAATTTAAATCGTCTAAAAAACTTCATGTGTTTTTGTTCCTCAAAAATGTTGACACGAAATGCTTTATGAGAGGCATATTTCCAGCAGTGAGAGAACTGATAATGATGAACGAAAGTCAAATAATTCATTATTAAGACCACGCTGTTTCTGTACAAATATCTTGTTTATTATCCAAAATTCCTGAACCCCGTGTATAGAAACATCAAAGAAAAACATTCAATGTAAAAGCATTTTTGTCAAATTAACTTATATTGTTCGCCAAGAGGGGTATTTTATTGGAAATGTTTCTGAGGTTACGACGTACACGATTTCGTATTAAGAAATACTTTGTGCCATCGAGTGCTTCGTTTTGGTATTATATTAAATAGGTTTTTACTATAACAATTATAATAAATATTAAAAATGATTAGCTCTTTAAATGATTCTTTTTGGGACTCGATATATCGACATCGTCCACGAATTTCTTATTAGTTCGTACACATCCGAAAAGTAGAAATACGAAAAGCAAATTAGTTGTCTGTAAAGTCGGTTTACGGACTTTTTAACGGTTTAGTTTGACGCGAAAACGTCAAACATTACATGCAGCACGCACCGAACTGAGCCGATCGCTCAAGCCGATTATGCCTCTCTCTCGTTCGTGCCGCGCTCGCTTTCGGAACGCTACATGACGTCATCTTTTTCGTGCATGCAGTCACTCGTGACCAGTGGGTATTCGGCATCTTGTGCGAGAGGATCCTTTCGATCTGACCCCGCTACTAACTTTCTAAGTGCACCCTAAACAAGATACCCGCTCAACGGTGAAGGAAAACATCGTGAGCATGCATGTCTGATGTGATGAAGTCTTTGAAGGTGTGTGAAGTTCACCAACCCGCATCGGGACAGCGCCACAGTGAACTTATAGCCTCCTCGCCTGATTTCGAGGAGGAAACCCGTGCTTTGCAACTGGACATATATGGGTTGCTACTTGCTACTTTACAGCCACATATCATATTATGTCCGAATACTGTCTCTTAACGCGGGCGAAGCTGCGGGTAAGAGCTAGTGCTCTACTGTCTGCTTACCATAAACTAATGCACATTATACACCAGCCTGAGTTAATGGTGGAAGGCGGATGGCATGGGTGTATATCAATTCAAATACATTAAAATATACGATATCAACACAAAAATTGACATTTATCGTATAAAATCACCATTGTTTAGAGTTCAGTAGGGAAATTGATAAATATTTAATATTACTCAATAATAAAGTTATCAAATGAAAAAAGATTTTTTTCAAATCAACGCGATCAGATTTCTAAATTCCTATGAGACGTCCAAAAATCGTTTTTTAGTATAATTTAAATACGAAGAATAAAGTAGTTTTTTTTTAAATATTATGTAGAACGATTTACCATATTATACTGAAAGCTTTTTCGAAATAATAAATTAATTTGCCGCGTTAAGCACTTTTTGGTACGGGAAAATCTTATAGATTTGCGTCACTGACATGCTAGGTCCGCGTCAGTTTTCTGAAAAATATTTTAATTATCCTTATTACTTTTATTTTGACGCAAAGTCATTTAATCGCTGACTGGGGTCACTATCTATATTATTTTAGGGTGAAAGAAATATTGGCACAATCATAATTAAAAAAAAACAATACACTATAATTTACTTATACCATTTCATTTTCCTGAGAATTTTTAATATTTTATATTTTTATGACACGTATAATATATCACAACAATCTTAAAAATGTTTGCCTTTTCATTCCATAATCATGACAATAAAACTAAAAAAATACTACGAAACCCAAAACTGTCAATATTCTCCCGCTTGACCATTTTTTATTCAAGAAGATTGTAAATCGCTCGGTCGTTCAACTGTTTTATTTTTCGGTCCGTAAAAATAACACTGTTTTAGGTTAAGAGCCTCATACACACAAATACTTATGTCATACAAATATCCACAAATGATAAATTTATTTTTGTTACAGGTAATTCTGATTATATATATCAACATAGCAAGGGTAAGTAACACGCGAAAAACAAAATACGCGAAATAATTGAAAGTTAGTCGTAATATATTTTGGTATAAGAGAACACTGTCAAAATAATGCACAGTAAAGGAACTAAGCGAAATTAAAATAATTATAATCTTACTAATAATATAAACGTGAAAGTTTGTATGTTTGTTACTCTTTCACGTAAAAACTACTGAATGGACTTTAATGAAACTTTGCATTAATATAGCTTATACATCAGAATAATACATTTATTACCGTACTTCCACGGGAATGGCAATTACGCGGGTGAAACCGCGGGGCGCTCCTAGTTAATTATAATTTGTAACTTCTTGTCGTCGTTCGGTCGATTTCTTAGGAAGGAGATCTCCGTTAGCCGGCCCGAGTTGGATGCAAGTGGACCGGCGGTCTTAACGCCTTTGAAAGAGAACATTCAGCAAATTGTTTAATTCTTTATTATTTAACAAATAAGTATATTTAAAACAGGACAAAAAGAAACTAGGTTTTAGTCGTGCGAGATTACTTGTCATCAGTTGATACGATTTCCTCTCAAACGCAATAATAATTCAAAAACAATCATTTTAAACTAATAATAAGTTCAAAGAAATAATATTTTTCATATAAAACAAATAAACATATTTGTTTATCGGATTAGAACCCGCGAACGTGCGCAGGTCAGTACGGGTGAGTCACGGGTTCAACGACCTCGTTATCTGGCCGATAATATATAGGACAGTTTTCGCGTACAACATCTGAATCTCAATTTATTCATGTATACATATGTCAAAGAGATCAATTTCTGCATACATAAAACAAAAAAACGCTTGTCTGTCTGTTTACGCGGATAGGAAAAGATTATACTCTAACGCTGGAGGTTTTCAATATTTAAGCGATATATAATATACTGCTAATCAGAATCAATTTAAATAATGAGAAGTCAAAGGTTTATGTATTTTTTCTAGAGCTAGATAATAGGCTAAAAATGTCTGCGGATTCGAAACCCGAACCGAAAGGCCCCAGCTCGGTGCTGACAGCAAAAATCAATTTTCACTTGAATGCTCTAAGAAAACATCGTGACCATGCAAGAGATTAAATCTTCCACAAAGTTCACTAACCCAGGACCAACTTAACCGAACTCCTCGTCTAAATTCGAGGAACGACGTCAAATCATTTTGACGTATCATATCGGGTCTCTGAAGTCATTAAAACAAAGATTTAGATGTATTAGGTTCAGAACATCTCTGTTATTTTTTAATGCCGCCGCTCAAAGGTCAAGGGTCGACGGCCCGGTGAGGACGTGCATTGACGCCGTTTAAAATTTCAAGCGATATTCAGCCACGGATTAACATAATTATGATGGTAACTAAAGTTTTTAAACTTTATACATAATCGTCGATTTTTGGGATTTCTCAATTCCCTTCGATAGATTTGAATTTCTGGAGGGCTTTCTATAGGATTATACATGGATAGTCCATTGCCCTCAGGAAGCAATTCTCCTATGAAGATAAGAGAAAGACTTGGTAAACTTGTGGGTTTAAGCTGGTCAAAGAATGGTATTAGCAGCATAGCGCCTACGAGGTAAATAGTACAACCTAATTCTCAACTTCTAGAAGGGAAAAAAAGATCTATGCGGCATATTTAAATTGGGGGATAGAAACTTGAAATTTCCTGACCAAGTCTGACATATCCGTCCTTCCTTGGAATCTGAAACTCACAAACAATAGAGATAGAAAAGAGAGGCTGATAGAAGTATCCACCAAGTGGAGATGATGAAAGACGGGCATTTTACAAGTAAGGCCTATTATAATTATGGATTTGGTTACAAAATAACAAGAAATTGAGACAGAAGGCAACTGGAAGGAAACTAGAAGCTGCACCACCATCTTGCTTGTTTCTACCGCGACAGCTTTGCTGTGTTTTGGAGAGAGTGGAATATCAGGTAGTGATTACTAACTCCGAGACTTGACATCTTATGTGGAGATAGGATAGGCAATCATCTCATCTTCCTGGCATCATGCCTGGTTTAGTTTCAGGTAATCTAGTTTTGTATAGGCGTCGACTACATACCATCAGGTTTCTGCCAGTTCCCCCATCCAACTGACATAAGGCAAAGTTTGGGAAGACAAGCGCTTTTTCCCCATTAAAAGTAGACGAGTGGCTAGAAAAAGGCCATTGAATACGCCAATCACGGGAGCTGGTTAAAAAATCACAATTGTTTAAAATTGTCAATTTTATGGAGTTTTAAGTTCATGTCATTGACCTCAAACACTAGGCTCATTTGGTAACATTCAGTTCGTTCAACTGACGTTTTTGTCGAATAAATCACTGAGGACAACTTTTTTTAATGAAATTGATGTCTTTGGGTAAGAGAATTTGCGTCGATTGAATTTTGTACTTTGTAGCTTCCTTACAATTCCAGTAAAATTGAACCAAATGTATGCCTTATTTAAATAGGTGTTTGGGTATGTTTGGTGATGAAACCTAGGGATTTCAAAAGATTTTTCTACTAAACGTAATTTTAAATTTCCGACATTTTAGAATGTTATATTTTTCATAAAACGTAGATGTGACACGGGGACTTTTATAATTATTGATATTCTATCTACAGTGGACAGATAACAGTTGATATTAACAATTATGATAAACATTGTACATGTACTAAGGTAATAAGTATTATATATATATGTTATTGATTGTCAAATTGAGTCACAGATTCAAAGCCATTAAGAAGAACCGGCGAAACAAATTCAGTGGCTTAGACTTAAGGCTTGGCTGAACCGTGTTCTTGTGTTTTAAAATCTTGTTTTCCTGAATAGTTTTTAGATTGAGGTCAAACTGTAATCATTGTCTCAAAAGGGGGTAATTAATGTACGGTGTGGAAAAAATGTTAGTAAAAATATTTCATCAAATATTACAATTTTTGTCTTATAATATCATTAATAATAATTATTGTAGCCCTAATCTTCTTGCTTTTTTATATTTAAATGGCCGTCGATTTAAATTATGATGATTTATATTCTTTTTTTCGGCATTCATAACGGTAAAAAAAAATTTTTTTAGAAAGGCAGAAAATTATATTTTTATATAACTTTGTGAATTATTTAGTATTAATATCCAGCTGTTATCCGGTCCTTAATAAAACCAACATTATATTCTGGCCGGATGCGAACCCGTTACAACTACGTGTAGAATCTGACCATTGGCCTTGAGTTTAAATAACATTCGAAGTTTTAAATAAAAAGTTTCTTTAGACAGGGCACCGAATCTTGTTAAGATGGTAGAAGTTGATGATGATTAGATTATCCTAAAAAATACCTACGAGTCAGTGCGTGCTATTTTAATGTTTTGTTTACAATCATTGCGTAGGTCGTTGAACTTTTTATTTGTCGCGAGAACAGTTTTTTGCGCTTTGTGATTATTTTAAACGATTTCTGGCTTATGATGATGAATGTCATCAGTATGACTTCTTAAGTCTACAGGAACTTGTATTATACATATAGTTAGCAAGAGTTCAAAATCGAAACCTATTTTTAACCGCCTTCATTTAAACATAATCATCATCATCATCATCAGCCTTTATCCGTCTTCTGCTGAACATGGGCATCCCTCAATGAACTCCAAGACCGGTCGTCTCTCTACCTGCCACTGTACGGAGATCATCTTCCCACCTGGTTAATGGCCGATCAACACTTCGTCTACCTAAACGCGGCCTTCACTCTTGAACCTTATTGGCTCATCAGCCATCCGTTCTTGTGAGTGTGTGACCAGCCTATCGCCACTTCAACGTTAAAATTATTTATATATTTTTCAAAAAACGTTTCTAAATTTCTTTCAGACCAGTCTATTAGCGCGGATACAGGTTAAACATTAGAATTCCTCTGCCCGGTAGCAGAGGGAAAAATGATGATGATGATGATGATGATGATGATGATGATTATACGTCAATTCCGAGGAATACCCAACTGCGGGGCGAAAAGTATTAAACATTATCATAATAAATGGTTTTAATTACAAACTTAATACACATTAAAAACGATTTTAAATAAAAACGAAAAATAAACCATAAAAGTGTTATTTTCGTTTTAAATGCTAAAATGGTGTTATTTATATTAATGCAATATATTTTCAATGAATAAATAATATGGAGCTCGATAGAGTACACACGAGCTTTTAGCGACTTGAATAAATTTATGATTTAGCCACGAACGCAAAAACCTAGCCGCATTACCAATCTAGCTTTATCCCGCTATTCTGCTCGCTTTAATAAAGAATAAACCCCATAAACCTTCCTCAATGATTTCGCTATTAAATGGAAATATATTTAGATCGTTCAGCATATTAACTCGCAAATACAAAAAATAATATAAACAATACTAACGACCGGTTTCTGCAACTTTGGTCAAAGTGTGTGTCAACTAACATGGCTGTTAACTGCGGGTAACATACGGTTTTAGAGTAAAATTTGACAGCTTTTTATTATGGTTGTTATATCAATTGATAGGCTGATCTAATTAAATAATTTAACCATGCATCTAGCCACTCATTTGACACTTAACCAGATAATTAACAGTTGATTTGTTAATTTTTGCGTTGATTAACCTTTCGGAAACCGGGCGTAAGAATTACAATCATCATCATCATCATCATCATCATCATCAGCCTCTATCCGTCCACTACCAAACATAGGCCTCCCTTAAATGAACGCCAAGACGACCGATCCCTTGCTACTCGCATCCAACACGGACCTGCCACTGCACAGAGAAGAAAGAATTAAGAACAAGAATTACAATAGACGTTAAAATTCAACCTTCATCAAGACTTATTTTAAAGATAGAGAAGTTAGTGAAGATGTATTTTAAAGATATTTTAATTACAATCAACTTAAAATTACGAGAAAGCTTCTGATCGGATTTAGATGGTATTTTTGCTCAGAGGTAAACTAAGGTAGATAGCATACATTTTATCCTGTCCTGTTATTAATTTACTTTATAAAATGACGTCATCAAATGACCTCAGTACAACATAATGCATTTATATTCTCGAATTTGAACCTATATCCTATAAATCCAAAAGCACTGTCACAACAAACTAATCCGAAGTAAAAGCAAGCGGAGAAAAACTGTGATTTCGGACATTTTCCGATACATAGGATTATGGCTGTCTATTGACCGAGCCCGTCTGTTGTGCGACGATAAACGTCCAGCCGGGATCGAACCCGCTAATCCGTGGCTGGATCTATTTTTAATACATCGTTGTCAACCTTTGTTTTGACTAAATAGGCTTAGTTTTCGGAATGCTAGTATGATATTAATATTAACGATTTTTTTTTTATAATAGTGCAGTAATTGTGAAACAAATAAGTGCATTCATCGCTTCAGTGGACACTCCTAATGAACACCAAAACTATTTTAGTCATTGGTACTTATCAAATTTAAACCGAATACTGAATACCTTTATAAATTTAAACTGTTAGCAGACTGATGATGATCAAAGCCGTCAGGTATATTAGGTGAAAGATTCTCTAACATTTCATTATTCATTTTTATAAGGCATAAATAATTTGCCGGTTTCAAAAGACAAGGCAGAAATTTTGAACCCCTATTATATTATACAAGCCTGATTTGTAAAATGTATGATTGCTTATCTGATAAAAAGGCAGTGTTTTTGAGAGCTAGCGCTTACAGTGCTCTCTTGGGTTCCAAAATCTACTCAAATCCACAGAAATCAAGTAATTCCAACGTCCATAAACATAATTAAGTGAAAAAGCCCATCACATCAAAATCCAAACTGTCAATGTATCTAGCCGATGGCTTCCAAATGCCTTTTTAATGGTTCGCACTAAAGCGACACTCTAAGTAATGATTTTTCCCGGTAACACAATGGTCGGTCGCGAAATGCTCAGCCAAACGTCTAGACACCTAGGTAGCTAAGTTGGTCTAGACTCGGCCTAAGTTTGATATTGTAATATTTACATTAAGTGCGAGGATATTCAAAGCATACATTTTAGTGCAGGTACATTTCTGATAGAATTTAGATGTACTTAACTAAGTTGTCAGATCAGAACGGGAGTGACTAAATAAAAAGTGCTGTTTAAATATTTTTTAAGTAACCATAACTATTTGTGTATAAGATATTACTAATATGATAAAGAAGAAACCACTATATTTTTGTATTCAACGAATAAACTAAAACTACCGTATCGATTTGAAAATTTATTTTGCCATTGGAATGCTTCGTTTTTACTGAGTGTCACAGGCTATTAAAATAATCATCACCCGGCCGAATCAACCTGTTATACGTGCTATTATTATAAGCATGTAATTGCGCATTTGATATAGGCCTCTTTTATGAACGGCGAGATTGGACGGTCTCTATCTTGTACAATATAAAAATTGAATCTGAATAATATTGAAACAAAAAAAAAATATCAAATAATAAAATTGTGGAAGTTCTTAGTGACATTATTACTACCTATAGTATTTTATAAATGAGCTTTACAATTTGTATTTCGCATAGTTCTTAAAAATGTTCATATTATAAAAAAAAATACTTTCCTCTCCTTAATATTTTAGATGTAGTTAGTTAGCTAAATAATGTATATAGATGGCATTAACGACTAATAGATAACTTATAATAGTAATACTTAGTAATACTTTCAAACTAGTCAAGATAGGTACTTAGATTACTTTCTACCTAAATTAAGATTTTCTTTATCCCAAACGAAACCAATTCGAGAAACTCACAAGAGTCTAATTCGAATTCCCCAATTACAAGGAGATTATCCTTATCAGTCTACGATCGAAGAACTTCGATAACTAAACGACTTATCTTAATGTAAGAGATCTCATTATGATCTGAATTCGGTTATCAACTGCAAAATCGTTAATGCTCTAAATCCTTTTTGTATTGGTTACATAGACAGAGCTACTGAACTAACATGCCCATATTAGAATCATGGTCTAGTAGTCTAGCCATAAAACGAGACAATATACTCCATATAAAAAAGTAAAGTATCAATCCTTTATGTCCCACTGCTGGGCACGGGTCTCCTCTTCGAAATTAGGCGAAGAGAGTAATGGGCCAATAGTTCACCGCGCTGGCCCAGTGCGTTTTGGTGAACTTCACATACCTTCAAAGACTTTCAATCTCATCAGGCATGCAGGTTTCCTTACGATGTTTTCCTTCACCGGTGAGCGAGCGATGGTCTCGTGTTTGGGGTGCACTTAGAAATTTAGAAAAACCCCATTTCAAGGCACACAGGGGGTCAGGATCGAACCCGGAACCTCTCGCATAAGAGGCCGAGTCCATCCACCACCGGACCACCGTCGCTCATCAATGTTAAAGAATGTTGAAATGTCGTATTTCATAAGTAAATTTGCTGTGAAAATCACAATGAGAAATTTATTAGGCGCAGTGTAATAGCTATTTGACTAGCCATAAACTAACATGGACGCTTTAGATTTATGCCGCTGTTAATATACAAATTAATAACCTTTTGATCTCAGTTTTCAATAAATAATTGCGATACTGTGCGTACTTTTATAGCGGTCGGAAACTTAAATTATAAGGATATATCTGAGGTAGACGAACTAGATACGACAAAAAAAGTTAGACGAAGTGTTGGTTGGCCACTAACCTGTGGGAAGGTCGATTTCGGACGTCTTGGTGTTCATTGATTTTTTTAATTCTCTTTAATCACTTAAAACTTATAATCATTATTAACTAATCGTCAAACTTTTCAAGCAGTTTGTAGGCGTTAAGCACAATCTTATAACATTTTGTATGAAACACAATAATATCATCAACATCCATCCACCCACCGCTCATACATAGGCCTCCCTTAATGAACGCGATTAATGTTACCCATATGCTTTTTTCTAACTTTAACTACGGAGATAACAACATCATGCTTATTTAAGTCGTGAGACAGCTTTGCTGTTTCGAAAGGAATATGACACATAAGGCACTGCGACTTACCATCTTTCGTTTAAAGATAGCCAACACGTGAGTTGCCTGGGCTAAAAAGAGATTGTCCACTTAGCGATAGACAACTTGACCATCCAATTATAGCGTTTTTTAAACTTAGAAAACTCAATCATAAAAAACATTATATTTATTCACAGCGCGTTGACATTGTATTTGAAATATCGCGATACTTAAACCGTATGAATGTCCAATATGTTGCAGACATTGTTCAATATTTAACGTACAGACAAACAGCGATATTTTGTCGCCGCTCCGCCGTACAGGTATCGAGCGTTTTTATGTGTTCTGTATTCCTGTGAAATTGGATGCATAACATCTGGCCCAGGTTCGGCCTTTTATTGCGATGTTATGACTGCAATTCTAGTGCGCCTTTTTTATTAAAGCTAGCGTGTTTGTAAGAGAATTAAAGATTTTTATGCGGGAATTAAAGGTTGCCTTTTAGGGTCGTCTTAGCGTTCATTGAGGCCTATGTTCAGCAGTGGAAAGATAAAGGCTGATGATGATTTTTATTTTATTTATTTATTCAATACCAACAGCAATGAACACAAACAATCACAGCAACAGCATAAATGGTCTTATATCCGTGAACTTGCCAGTTACAGGCATTGACAGCATTTTCTTACATAATACAACATGTTTTAGTTATGTTTTAATAATGATGATGTGTATGTTTTGAGAATATAAATGTCTATGGTTAAAGGAATTTATCATTTTTAACCAACAAAAATAAAAATAAACTATTGCCTTGTCTTAAAATTGGCGAACCTAAAAGTTAAAGTTAAACAATTCGTTAACTGCTCTTAACCTGATATAAGGTATAACGTCTGCTTTCTAAACATAATGTATTGTAAAATTATAGAAACATACATTTTTAAGAAGACGTTTGCAACGTTTATTATAAAAAGTAAAAAAATATAGTATCAACCCTCGTATGTCGCTGCTGAACACAAGTCTTCTCCTCGAAATCAGCCGAGGAAGGCGTTCCATAGTTCGCCGCGGGCTGGTCAAAGATTTTTTATCTCTTTAGGTGTGTAGGTTTCCTCACGACTCCTTCACCGATGATCGAGCTATGGTCTCGTGCTCAGGTGACCTTAGAAAATTAGAAAACCCCATTTCAAAACACCACAGGGGCCAGAATCGAACCCGGGCCTTTCATTCAAGAGGCCAAGTCCATACGAGACTCGTCGCTTACAACGTGAATTCTATTCCAATATAATTACTTTGTCTAAGTCTTACGATAATAATAATGAATTCAATAAAAAATGTATTGATTATTGTAATATTCCTATTGTATGTTATTAGCATAATCATTGTAATGATTCCATCATTAATAATTAATCATTAAATTGTCATAAACATTACTTACATTTACTTTATTTTACAGTAATTGTATGCCATTTAACCTTATAAATAATTTAAAACACTGTGAAAGTTTTTATTTATAAATGAACATTAAAAACACATTATAAAAACATTTAAAATAATGTTTAATTGACCTTCAATGTAATCGTTAATCTGAAAGATGATTAATAATGTGTGATAATTATATACAAGAATATAAAAACCCTAAATGGTTATTGCAATCAATTGTTTCTGTTAAAACTTAATATCTGAGTGTCACAAGCTGTCCGTGAACTGTCTATCATACTGCTGATCCGATTTT
Source organism: Lycaena phlaeas (assembly GCA_905333005.2). Lineage (NCBI taxonomy): Eukaryota > Metazoa > Arthropoda > Insecta > Lepidoptera > Lycaenidae > Lycaena > Lycaena phlaeas. The sequence continues at coordinate 983,910 of HG995182.1, forward strand.
AACGTAATATTAAGTTGAAATAACTTATTACTAAAAAATAATTAAAGCGAAATATTTTCCACGTTTTTTTGTTTTTTCCAGCGCTCAATATTTCGACATTCGACAGCCGAAACAAAACAGGACGTTTAAACTAATTACGTGGATTAATTAAGTGATAATGTAGATTTGGACTCGTTAGCGATTTTTATGGTAGATTTGGCAGATGACATGACATGGCAGAACAGTGTACAATATAGAAAAAAAAACCAAATGAAGTATAGTTTGGAACATGTATATTAGGTTTCATTTTAATACAAACTTAAATTACTTAAGCTATTTTCAGTACTCATTAAACCTCAAAAAATGTAGTAAAAGATTATAATTAATAAAAAAGGAACATGTTCCATGTATATCATTGATTTGCTGAAGCAGTAGGTGCCTTATCATCATCATCATCATCATCATCAGCTTTTATCCGTCCACTACTGAACGTAAGCCTCCCTAGGTGCCTATAGGTGCCTACAATTTTTTATTTAAATATAAATATATAAATATAAAAGCTTTCGATGATGCATCATTTTGAAAGTACAATGGGATATGGCGTTATTAACTCCCTCATAACCATTATGGCCTAGCTACTTGAACACATAAAACGTCACAATGAGATAAGTATGAAAGGTTTTTAACTTGTCTTTACATTTATCTTGATATTATCATTACGTCGCCTTAATGTTGGAGTGCTAATGGCTTTGTCTCAATTTTAGCGGTTTTTTTTATATGTAAATCAGTACAGTACATTACAATTTTAGAAAATACGAATTTCAAGCAACGCGATATTTTGGATTTACTCTTAACTATGAAATAGAAATTCTACGTAGCTTATTACATTAACTAAATTCAGAGCATATTTTAAAACTGGTTTGGCCAGTTCTCTTCTCTCGTACTAAGTCCTCAACTTGTTTGATGCTTATTTTCGGTAGAAAAGATGCCCAAATGAAGCCGAAATGATGCCTGGACGACGTTGCCTTCAGATGGTTCATGTGTCAACTTCAATTATTATAAAAACCGTTAAATCCCAAGATAATTTACGGAAATAAGACCGTCACTAAGGCGGAGTTAAGTCAACTTTTTTCTTATTTGTAACCATTAAGGTGACCGTCGCCGATCGTCCCAGTGATTGATCAGAGACGAATCGATTCGCACCGACTTGATTGATGGAAAAACTTCAGGTACCAGATTAGGGCGTATTAACTGTGAACTTGGCTTAGGCTTGGGAAAGCTATTTGATCACAAAGGTGAGGAGTCCATTCGAAAACATGATCTTGATTGATCGTCATGTAATTAAGGTACATCAGTCACGCGGGATATCTTAGATAACTGGAAATGTGATTGTGGAATTTGCGGGGATTTGTGTACTACTTTGAAAGAAATACTTGAAGTTAAGTTCCTCAGATGGTCTTGAACCTGACGCACCTAAAGTTTTTGACTAATTTTACATGCCTTTCGACAGATCTGATTTTGAGAGTTTGAGATTTTGAGTAAAGCAGAATCAAATTCGATGACTCCACAGCATTCTAGTCATCTAGCATTTAAAATACAATGTATATTGTCCTAAGTGAAACTGTAATGTCCAGAGTGTCATAAACTGAAATAGAACTTAAATCTCCCATAAGTCTCTCAACTATAGCTGCTACAATCTATTATAACTTATCAATAATCCACCCGGACACGACGATATGTAAAATCGATACTGCATCCAATATTTCTATTAAAATTCAGCGAGCATTCGCTCCATTACAAACCCAGGACTATACTTCAAATCATTTTCAATTTTCCCATTTCCAAATACGCTGCTTTCCAACAACATTGTCGTGTCTATTTCAATGTTTTAAGCAGTAATATTTTAGACCGCCTAAAATGATTGGGCGAAAGGCTTTGGACTACGGAACAATGTAATTTTTCAAAGTAACTTTGTAAATGTAATGCCTTTGGCGTCTTTGCTTCTCTTTATTGAAATAAGTTTTAATATCTTCAGACTTTAACTAAATGTAATGTTAAGAAAACCATTAAGTGTAAATTAACGATAATATCATCAACATTATCAGTTTCTATTCTTCTACTGGTGGTTATAGGCCTGAATCAATTAACACCGAGACTGCCGAATAAAGCTTGCATCCAATTTAGACCTGACTGCACAGAGCTTATCATACCATACGTTTGGTAGACTGACTCATCATGACTTCCAATCTAGAAGCCTCTTTGTCTTATCTTCGCCACTTGTGAACATTCCTCAAAATTCACATGAATATTCCTTGACAGTAAACGGTATATTTCACCTTAAACATAAACGGATGCGATATGAACATCGTAAAGTATATCACAAATAGACATCATATCAGGCGCATCGCAGTGCCGCCCGATAACTTTATAGGGGACAAATGCAGCGCTCGCCTCACGCTATGATTTATCAGTTTTATGACCTACAACCATGATTTACCGTTGTTAGATCGTGGAATTTATTGAAAACGCGACATCATGCATTTTAGATAATTTGTCAGGGAATGCAGTTTAAAATGACGTCGATAGTAGAGGTTGAATTTTATGTTATTGAATTGCACAAATCTGATCGTTCATAAAAAATAAAAGATGAAAGATATGTTGCTCTCTCAAGAAGTTCCATTTATTATATCAGCATACAGTGAATTAGAATAGAGAAGACCCGTGAGTTTAAAATTTAATTGGATGAAAGGATTAATAACATTGCGAATCGAATCTCACAGTACTAGTAAAATAACAAACCGCAGATAAAGCAAGTACGATTGAAACAATAAATTTCGAAACTACAATGTTGTATAATCCTCATAGTAATTGACGAGGAACCTATTACGCACTCAATCCCCGTCAATCTTGGATTACCGCAACAGCCTCCATTCGGCTCTAAATAAGTTCGTTTAAATGAAATTTCAAGTAATGCATCATCCGGTTTATCATTCGCAAATAAATTGCATCGGAGGCATCCGTGCTGGCCGCATGCTCTGACTAAATCTCCATAGTCAAATTATTCACTTTCGCAAACCAAGCTAAGCCCCACCAACACTACGCTCCCTGGTCGTGTAATATTAAATTATAGTGGGCCAAGTAAAGCATTTCGAAATGGAAAATTGTAGCTGTTCGTTTGTCTGTCCATAAAGAGAATTTTGCTCCCTTTCGCGCTTATTTTCAATAAATCCCTATTATAAAATTCTGTTTGGCGTACACATTAATGGACTCCATTGCGGAAACGATGACTTATTTATGCACACGATTTTCCATGGCTGGATAAAAATTGGTACGTTCTAGACGATCGTGCCAGGTTATTAATGCATGTGGTTCGAGCATTTGCTGAGATAACGATGTACGTAATGTGGGTACGTACATCTAAGTTAAAACAAAGCGGGCACTGGCTGGAAATTGTGAAATATGAGAGGGGATCACAACGTCAGTCTCTTCGCCGCTGGAAGAATTTATCACGACACGGTGTCCGTTCGTGGAGCAGTCATACGAAATACGCTGGCCTTTATGTAAATTGCAATTTTGGTTTAACATAGCGTTCGTTGTATTTTGTACTTATTCATAGCTAGAGATGATAAAGCGTCTAAAAATATTTATGATATGACAGATCTGATTTTGCTAAAAATCAATAACTCTAATGGGTCGTCGACTATGCTAGCAGCAACAACCGTGCTGCCGTAATCTTCTACATCCTAGTTATGGAAAGGCAACACTAAAATCATAAATCAATAAAGCCAAGTTATTAAAAGCCTTACTAGATAAACGCTGTAAAATACTTGATGTATTGCAGTATATTAAACTAATAATGATTTTAATTTATGACAATCAATTATAAACATTTGTTATTTACGCAGTAAGCTCACTCAGGTAATTAATTTCACGATCACACAGCTAATCTAATTATATTATATTACGTAAAATATTAACATAAAAAGTAATTGGAGATAGTAAAAATACCGCTAGATTTAATTTTATCCTTTAAACAAATGAAATGCATTTGAATTTTCATTAAAGAAAACGCATGCAAAAACAAAAAGAGCACCGAATCCTTACTTTTAATTTATTCTGTTTCCGTCTGTAGACTGGATGTCGTTTTGCGTTAAAACAACAGGTTTATGCTTTTATTTCCCCACTCAAAGTTCGGACTGAATAATATTTCCGCGTTCACTTTGATTGTCTTTTAATTTCCGGAAGAACGTAAGTTGATCCCTAAATTTGTTTGCCTTTCTTTAACAGTTAGTTATTTGTTTAAAGTTTCGGACTGCTCGGGTTGCTAGATAAGTACTCGGAGTTGTCTCGTTAGCTCCGAATTTAAGTGAATTACGGATTCTACTTAAGATGGAATCAAACTTTTTAAGGTGATACTTCGTTAAGATCCGCGCTCGCGAGAATCAAAGTTTCGAGTTTAAAACTTGGCATAATACGAAATTGCGGTGGTAATAAAAGACGCCTTGTTTATGTACGCCATCAAATGGAGATAGTAGCTTTACATCCTCGGCTTAAGTTAGTATCATTGTTTTGTTACAAGTCTAAGCGACATTTCACAACGCTTCGCCTTAACATTCATGAATATCATTAAAGGTCCCCTGTTTTGAATATTACCTACGCAATCTTAAAGTACATTTTATTTACATATCTTTACGGCCATAACATTATACGGGAACATTTTAAAAGCCATTCTCTCGAACAAGTTAAAAGAACAATATGACGTCCGAACGTAATAAGCTTCTATTTGAAAGCGTCCCAAGCGTTTGCTCTTAAACAGACCACGGTTGTAACCGAATGCAAAGCATTTACAAAGGAAGGAAAGAATAGTAAGTAAACAAGAAAGTTGGGAGCTTGGAGTCGAATGAAACAAGTTTGGTATATACATTATTAAGTTGTGCCCTGCAGTATTAAACGCATCTGAGTTTTTAAAGTCATGTCGATACTGCGGAGTTGGTAGACCGCGAAACAGCCTCGACTCGACAGTTGGCAAGGGACGCCTATTCGAAAATAAAATGCAGGCAACAGTTTGTTGCATCAATGCTCCAGCAACACAAAACGATTATTACAAGGTTTCGTATGTGTTTTTAAGTTTAAACAATTTCTTCGTTTGATTTTTATTGTCAACTGATCTTATTATGATTCAGCAGAGAATAATCATAAATGTAATTATTATGATGCTTGATTTTATACAAATAAAATTAATGTAGTGTATTTGTATCGATAAATATTACAATTGAACCCTTGACTAAGGCTGCTGTAAAGTATGCGAAACGTCGGGTTCGACGTTCGAAAAATCCGTAAAAGTTGTTTCATTATAATATTTTAATTGAAGTTCGGTCGTCTGAGCGCTCATTGAATGAGGTATAATCTAGATGAGTGGTGGACGTATAGAGACTGATCATGATATCATCTTAAATATTGCGTTCAATAAACAAAATCAATTGTACCATTAATATAATTGAAAATTTCTGTTGAAATTCAATAGAAAAGTTTTTCGATCTTATGTTAACGTGCATTAGATTTGAAAGTTTGGTTTGGAAACGTATTCAAAGGGTCTCAACATTAGGACCCCTTAACAAATTGGCAGTTCAACTCGATATTTGTAAATTTCAACCCTTTGGGACAATTTTGACAAATAGTTGGACTAATAAATTTTCATTGAAACCCCCGATAACTTAACTTGCCGAGCCGAATTGGAACATTTGAGAGTCAGCTTTAACTTAATTATGATTCGAATTCGTCCTGACTTAAGTATGATTATGACTTAAGAACTTTCCAAGTTGCGCTTGGCTTTACCGCTATCTATGCAGTTTTAAATTACTTAGTGCATTAAGTAGCATTATTTATAGTTCCTTTCTGTCTTGTTTCGAGTATAGCTCTAGTCTCAGTCACTTGACTGAGTTATTTAGATTTAATAATCAGTCTTGTTTTATCTAATAAGGTATTAATTTGTCACGTTTTAATCCTTATATCTAAACTTATATTTAACCTTCAACAAACTAAACCTTAATAGTTTTTATTATAAACATAATATAACTATAATACTTTCATAAAGAAAATCCTTTAAAAAAAATTATCGATATCGAAAATCTAAATTTAAAAATAATCCCCTTCTTCTGGAATCTTCCAAGACCCATCCCGTGTGGGTTGTTCTTATATGTTTTTTTCCTTGTTTGTGTATTTCCACTATCGCACTATAATATAAACCTTGGTGTTATAATTAACTCAACGTGAAATCGTTCAAAGAATTAAAACGTTTATGCTAATTTTGTTTCTGCTTCGTAACAATTATTTTATTTGTGAGATAATATTGTTTGTTAAACTGAAGGTACAAATAAGTTCAATAAAAAAGGTGATAAATTAAAGTGTTTGACGATTAAAATGATTACTACTATTTATTTGCAAAAATATTGCAGTTGTTTCTAATTTATGTCTCACAAATGATCAATGCAACCATAATAAAAGCATTTTTCCACTAAATATTTCCCACAAGAATCCAGTGTTTCAAAGTTTAGAATTCGGGTTTTACCTGACGTGGAGGTCGTAGAAATACCCGACAAAAACTTTTCCAGTCTCGACATCGGGCGGAGGTAAATTTACGAGTTCCCCGTCCCGGCGGGGATGAGCTAGAATTTTTTAGAGAATTTAATATTTTATACGCATTTGCATGCTATTGTTAAACGTAGCGAAACATGTGTACCATTATAATATTTGTAACATCTTTTATACCATGTTTGAAGCAAATAAATATTATTATTATTATTATTATTATTATTATTATTACGAGGAAAACGGTGGTTATGATGAAATTCGGGACTTGATGAACTGAATACCAGAGACAGAGCTTAAAATATAGAGTTTTAAAATTACGTTTCACAGTGAAATTTCGCTCTTACCATATTTGTTTCTAAATTGCCTCATCTCGAAGTTTCTGTGTACATTCCAAAAAGCCAGAGGATGATAATTTGTACCGCAAGTTTTGTACTTTAGCTTATGTTTACCAAGTTTTAAATTACGTTGGACCAGAACAATAATAAAACATTACTTTGTTATCTTTTGATATTTAAGGTAATTTTACCTTTTAACGAACTGTAACAAAATAAACAACGTTCATATTTTAAATGCTTGGAATTATTTTTGCTTTGGACATTATTTTCCATTGTTGGATATCTGGCTGGGGTTCTTTCATGTTAGGGTGGATGCATGTTACCATTTTTATAAACAATATTTTATGAACAATTGAAGGTTTTATGCTGTTTCTTATTAGAAAAGTATGTATTTCGTTCTAAGTTGCTTATTTTTTTTTTTTGGTACCTATGTATTTTTATATAGACTTTATCACATGCAAATTCCTTATTCTATCAAAGTCATAATATATTATCCTACTTAGAGAAAGATAATGAAAGCAATTTCAGCACCATTTTCAAAGTAAACCTTAACTATGTTACTTTGAAATTAAAACACAGCTAAGACACATAGTTACAGCATTTAACATTGTGGAAGAAATAGAATCGAATTAGACGGTAAATTGCGAAGAACAAGCAAATATTTCCCATGTTAAGACGCCTTAATCTTGTTCCCGTGTCGAGATAATTTTGTTACCATTCGCAGGTACAGTTAGTAACCATATTAATTTATGAAGTTTGCGTGCATGTAGAAACAACTACGTACGTGTCCTTTGCTATAAACATTTGATTTTATATTTTCCCCCGTTATAGCATTGATACAGGGACTTGGATATATGATTTTAAATAAGCAATGTTGTTTTCACAATTTAAAATATTCAACATGTTTGTAATTTTCTGATCGCGTATCTTATTCACGAGCCCTTTTTGTTCGGTGCTGTAGACCAGATATGTTCAAAATAGCAGATCTGCTAAATATGTCTTAAATATTATAATAGTAACTTGGATGTTATGACAAAATGGTCATGAATCAAAGAGATTTTTGAAGGTTAATTTAAATGTCTATTTTAAAATTCATATTCTTGGCCATCAGATAGAGCATGATATATTATTATAGTTGCTAATATTACTTCTTGAAAAAGATGACGTTAAGATTTATGTTGTGTCACTATAAATAATAAGTTATCCTATAAATAATTTCAATCTCTATGAAGATTTGCCAGTACAAAAGGAATGCTTTACAAGTATCTTTTCTCGTGATAAAATAAATTACACGAAGATATTTCACGGATAAAACTACAAATAGAATGGCTGAGCAAAAGTGAAGATATAAAATACGCGATCCTTGTTGATGTAGGAGACACATTGTATGCAATGGATTCAATACTTATTCATTTAGTTCTTTCACTTTATTCATAGTCCAAAAAATTCTCGAAGCTCAAAGTAACATATGAATAAACGTTTCTTTTTACTTCGCCTATACTTTCCCTAACTTGCAAAGTGAGTATTTACACAGACGGTAGGATCAACAAAGTGTTACTGCTTTATGAGGTAGAAAATTTTAACTTTATCCTATACTTTGTAGGATAATAAAACCATTTATTACGCGTGTAAGTTTTGCAAGTGTAGAAATGTTGGAAGTTGGAACGAACTGTTCAGAATTGACTAAGTATAAAGTAGTTCTTGAAGTGAATCTAATCACTTTGTAAATATTGAGTTTTTGGCATCGAATCCACTGCATTACTACTTTAGTTTTTCAAATATCTACGCTTTTCTTAACGAACTGTTTGATGAATAAAGCTTTATGTTAACTATGGTTTTTGCTTTAATTTTGCGGCGCTCAGTAATTAGGTAACTAGTTTTAGGTACCTGATTCATGAATTATTGTTATAATTGTTTTCTTTTACTTACATATTGGATTAGTCGTTTGACCCATTTGATACTAGAGGAGGAGGTTGAATTTTAAATATAAGCTTTTCCTGGAACACGAGTTTATTTAAATCAATGTCAAATCGATAAAAAATCAGTTAATTACCGACGAAAGTATATCTTTTAGCATTGATGTGTTACTACTAAATTTAAATCTTTATATTTGTGACAAAATTAGTCTTCAAAATTATTTCCATAATAATCTTGATAATCTGGTTGCTTTATTAGGATGATACAGTTGAAACATATCAATGCTGATGATGATGATGATAAAGGCTTAGATTCCTCGACTAACAAAATACGTCTTACTATTGACGGAGTCAAAATCAGTCGAGGGGCCTAAAGAAAGTTTAACATAAGCGTGTTTTCGCATAAGAATTTTTATCCTGTCAGACACATTTCCTCGCGTTTTCCTTATTCCAGAAGAGCAATATTGACATAGCCAAGTGCTCATAAAATCGTTACACATTTTCGCAGGTCGAATCGATACCAGACCAGTTCAACATCAGGCTATTCTTTGTAGACTTGTATTTACACTGCTGGACATAGGCCTTTGGCTATGAACGCTAAGGCGACCTAATCAACTACGTGCAACACTCTACCGGGGGAGATCGTCTTATTTTATACTACTCATTGCAAAAGAAAGCTTACACTAATTGCCTTTACATAATATAAAAAATATTTTATGTGTACCGTCAGCAATAAAATACCTTTTGCAGAATATCGCTACAGAAATTACCACCGCCTCGCACTTCGCTACTTTTGAACAAGTTATCTTTTTCCTCGCCCGGGTATTCAAAGGAGTGTCAACTACAATAAAAATTATATTTTGTTTGCAACAACTTTGCTCCGCACCTTTGACTATTGTGCTCGTTCGAATGCCTTGTTATTTCTTCTAATTTGTTTTCTTTCATGATAGTTTTTAGTGTTCAAACCATTTAAAATTTAAATTGCATATTTTACCCTTATAGTTACTACTGCTACGTATTATGATAAAAGTCGTTTATAATAACTAGTGTAATATGTAAATAAGCTTATTTTTAAATATTTTGAAATCAATGATGAATTTATACAGAATACCCAGACGATGTAATACGTCATAGCATTTATACCTAATACGTGCTATAGGTCCTAGACAGTTTAATCAAAACAGTTTACGATTTCAAATAAAATCCACAGATATAATATCCAAGGTGGACGCTCTCATAAAAATAAGGTTTACATTTTATTCGTGTATAAAATCGAAATGAGCATAAATAAGCCATACCTCTCATCTCTTGTCTAAAATTATTGGTATTTCTGCTTTTGATGTTTACTTTACAACATCTTTCACATTGCGCTGGGCATTACTCCTTGAAATTAGGCATGGAGGTTTTAAGACCTACTTTACCGATGCGCTGCCCACACTTTACATACCCAAAACACTTTAACTCATCAGGCATGATTTCACTATGTTTTTCTTCACCTGTATTTACCTTATGTATGGTCAAATAGGTCACTTCGTTGATTCCTGTAACAATATTTGTGTTAATATTTCAACGTCCAATCTATTTTATTACACCATACCTTATATTGCTTATGAAAGTAACTAACCTTGTACGTTGTATTTAGATAATTTTGATGTATATTGCTAGGAGTAATAAATATTACCTAGCTTTACGGGTTCGTCTAGACAAGGCTTTTACTTATGTAGCAGTAGGTCGAGAAAATCTATGCCTAGAAGAGGTGTCATAATGTTACGTGATGTATTTAACATATTAGAAGAAACTAGACTTATTTCGTAGCAGTTAAAAGCATTTTTAAGTGTTTTTTTTTTTTACATCGTTTCAAACTTTTTCGTCTATGTGTTTTGCATATCGCATGACGGTCGGACGCGGAGTATATAGACTATTACTCATTTGTGCCAGTGCTCCGTATTTTAGATTTTTATACCCTTAAAAAAAAGTAAAGTAAAGTATCAACCCTTATATGTCCCACTGCTAGGCACGGGTCTCCTTCCTCGAAATCTAATAGTAGTTTTAATAGTAATTTTATACCCTTAATGGAATATCATTCCGAAATTTTTTAGTTGAAATATGTCACAGTCCTTTTTTATTTAAACCCTAAATGATTGCGATGATGTACACGAAAAAAACCTAGAAGAATCTAGAATCGATGATGATGATGATTTGCTAGGGCTGATCAAGGGTTAACTTATTAAATAAAGGTTGACAACTTACCATCACATCTTATATTTGCCTATCAAATTAATGTAGAAATCGTGAGGACATCCACGTATCGTGCAGCACAATCATGTTGACCTACTACTAGTCTCTGCCATTGTCCATTACGGCTTATGTTTCCAAGTGAGGCTTACACGATATAGTATTCAATAAGCGGTGTGCTGTGGGGCATAAAAAACTGCCTATCGTCATTCCACGCACATATGTTGAGCGGCATGCGTGCTATGAATTTATTATTTGTCGTTCACTGCCTATACACGATTTGCCTCTCAGAGGATTATGCTTTATATTGATTTCAATCCAATATTTTACCATCGCCGCAGTTTTGCGTTAGCTTAAAGATCGTATTATGATTTCTGACTGATGACAACGATATTTGAAATCAAATGAGTAGGTTTGATGTCATCTACTACATATAATAAAAATTGCGATGTGTATACTTACATCGTGAAACTGTGTAATTTTAAATTCGTTTAATATTATGTTATTGAATACTAAATATCTTTAAAATGAATTACTATTTAGTCATATCAGTATAAATTCACAATTAATAACTTATTAACCTTAGTAGTTTTATTTACCCTATTATTGTTATTTATCCTTAAAGTAATAATACTTAACATGACAAACAAATGTAAACACTGACACTGTAATTTATATATCGTTGTATATTATATTTGTAATTTACTAATCTTTTCCTCTGAATCTCATCTTGACTCCAAATCTTTATTAATATTGACTTAAAAGTCGCAATTTTGACAGTAAAACGTGGTACGTTTTACCATTTGCGCAATATTCTTTTCCTATCGAAATTACATCTGTTTTACGTGACAGAACTGTGTTTATTTTGTCGTTTTATGGATGTGTTGATGCTATCTTTATTATTTCATCAATGGTGCCCAGCATATCATATTGAATTTATTATTTGGATGTCGTAAAACTCGGTGCTTTTTCGGTGTATTTTCATGCTCTTTATTAGCATAAAAAACTTATCACCAAGAAAATTGTACATTATATAATATATAAACTACTAAAATTCACTCTACGTAACTAATATTATCCTTTATTGTAAAGCTCTTTTTCTCCATTATATCGTGTCGACACTATTAAATCCATATTCAATTCAACTTTTTGTGCTCAGTTAGTAGTGGTTCTGCTACTTTTTTATACTTTGACAACCTTCAAGTGAGCCGACCACTCAACTCATATATTACAATTCAGGAAATCACGATCCAGTCTAGTATTGAATTTATCTAAAATCTTAAATTTATGTTATTTATGCAATAGAGTTTTTTGCTTTTAATGTATTTTAAATTGAATATTATAGTTTAGTTGTACAATTAGCATTTTCAGCGTGAAGATCATTACATTAATAATTTTAGAAAAATTAAGATTTTAATGATTGTAGTTGCAGCAATTTGAAGATGAATTCGTATTGGTGGCACTTCTGCCTGCCGCCGATTGACGGTTGGCTACCAGAAGGCAGTTGTCCATGCAGTCTTCGGCTATGGCCGACACGACTTCAAGGGATCAGTCGTTTTGGCGTTCATTGAATGAGGCTTTTGTTCGGTAGTGGAAGGATAAAGAAATTGATGATTATTATTATCAACACTTTTCTTCAAGTACTGGTTCCTTTCAATCTTATTATGTTAGAATTACCCTTAAGCAATTTTTATCGAACAAAAAGCTATATTTTCAAAGGTTTATTGAATAACTCGGGAATCTGTTGGAAACATCCAGTGACGTCTCAGTCATGTTCCAGACTGGAGCTGAGTCCTTTAAGATTATCGGATTCATTTACCGTGTGGGTCGTCGCCCGCTTTATACATATTTCTCGAGACAAGATGTTTAGATTTTCAAGTTTCATAGTCCGCTTTGATCAATTATTTATATTATCATATTTTTATTATTAGTCTCAAATTTTATTCCATCTTTTTTTAACTTTTATATTGCGATTGAAAGAATATGTTTTTAATTCACTTTATTATGCTGAAGTATTTTCTATTTTGCATTCTTAATATATAGCTTACAAATCATGCATTGGAAATAGCTATTTTTATCAAAAAGGTTTTATTACCAAGTTAGTGTTTAAATACAGGCTTGAATATTATGCGTTGATAAGTAAATGAGTATAAAGTTACCAATCCAGTTTCCGACACTAGGTCAGCTTAGAAACGTGCCTAGAACAGGAATCGAACGGACACTACAATTATCGATTATTAAGTTTGTTCGAGGTGAAACTAATAGCGGCCTTTCCCTTTGCCTGTTATATGATTTTCTTTACATCCTTACTTATATCGTGTGAATGTGAGTTTGTTAGGTATTCATGTCTAAATTACTCGATCAATTTTTAAAATGGTTTCATCAATAAAAAGCTAGTTTATCAAGTAGTGACATAGGCTATATTTCATACCCGTAATTCTAAGGGACCTGAAACTAAGCGGGTGTAACCAAAGCAGATAGTATTATTATGTCTAATCTTTAAAAAAACTTTTTTAAATGCTAGCATATTTTTACAATACAATAATATTAGTAATGGTCGCTTATAAATAAGACCTTAGACCGTGTTATCAGTTGATTGATGCATGATGATGATGATGATGATAACTATTGAAAGTGAAAGTGAAATTTCGATTGCGAAAACCTGATTTAGATGAATTGTAATAAATTTCTAAACATAATATTAAACTTTTCTCGTCACTATATATAGGACTACATTTATGAACGGTAAGATGGTCAAACCACTCGCTTTATACGAAGAACGTTTTCCTAGTATAAATGTCTCGTATATTCCTGGACTACTTTCATGAATAGTAAGACGGTCAAACCACTCGCTTGGATACGAAGAACGTTTCCTAGTCTCTAGTCGCGTGTATGTCGCTACAAATTATTTGTAAATCTTAATGTGTATCAAATTGCAGAGGGTTATCGTTCTAATGAGCGTTGGCCTTAGGTTTGACGAACTTCATAATTCAAGACATTAGGTATTGTTCTTAGTTCTCGTTTAAACTGCATTAAAAACGGTCCAGGAAGAAATTTCAAAAAGGCAAATGGCAAGGTTTCAAATACAATCTTTTATGTTTATCTGCATATGAAAAAGTCATTACTACTAATATCAACATATGAAAATGTCACTACTACTAATATCTGCATATGAAATAGTCATTACTACTAATATCAACATATGAAAATGTCACTACTACTAATATCTGCATATGAAAAAGTCATTACTACTAATATCAGCATATGAAAGTCATTAAGTACTACTAATATCAGCATATGAAAATGTCACTACTACTAATATCTGCATATGAAAGTCATTACTACTAATATCAGCATATAAAAAAGTCATTACTACTAATATCAGCATATGAAAAAGTCATTACTATTAATATCAGCATATGAAAAAGTCATTACTACTAATATCAGCATATGAAAAAGGCTTTTTGTACTTAAATTAAAACGTATTTTCAGTAATTCCAAAACTTGATCTAACTGTACCAAAAGACTTTTCCTTTATAGCTAAATGAACTAGCTCTGGAATTACTTGGACGTGAATACTAAATAGTTCGGGCAAGTGAGGGTTGGTCTAACGCGGTTTTTGATCCCGAGATCTAAAGGTTAATGCTATCACGAATAAGGTTTCTTATGTTTTAAAAGCTCTCATTAAATAATATTATTCAACCATTCGTAAGATGTGTTACTGATACTAGGAACATACATGACTCGGTGCAGATAAATCAGGACTTGACGGGAATCGAATCTGCTGCCGCTGCGTAAAACCGACCGTCTTCTTAATGACGTGACGTGACTAATAACTTGATATTACGGGCAGCATGCACGAAATGGATGACGTCATGTCGCGTTCCGCCATCGAGAGCGCGGCATGAACGAGAGAGAGGTATGATCGGCTCGAGTGATCGGCTCAGTTCGGTTCGTGTATGTAATTTTTGACGTTGTCATGTCAAACTACCGTCCGTAAACCAATTACTTTATTATTACTAATCAACTCGTTAATCGCTTTCAATATTTCAAAAATACTACTGGTTACCCTACTATGATTTAACTTTAGTATAAGTTACCCTTTTCATTTGCATTTCTAAATTAGACATGAAAACTTTATCCGTCCACTGCTGAACATAGGACTCCCTTAATGAACGCCAAGACGACCGATCCCTTGCTACTCGCATCCAACAAGGGTGAGCCACTGCACGGAGATGGTCTTCTCAATTGGTTAATATCGCTTGGCCAGTTTTAATGGACTTTAAATACTAATACATAATGAATAATAACTCAAATAATTTTTAAATAAATTGTCTAGTGAACCACTGACCTATCGCGGTTTGACATTATCCAAACGGAAAAAATCGATTTATTTTTAGGTAGGAGACCTTCATTTCTCCTTCCACCGCTCCATTACAAATAAGTTGTTATTTGTGGCTTACGGCAAAAAATAAGAATGATTACTATGGACATGATTAGACAGGTACCGATCGCAAACAAATGCGCTTTTTATTAAAAGGTTATTTGTGTGCTCAAATGCTTCCAGATATTTTATATACAGTTATATATGATAAGTTACTGTACTGTTATGTTAATACTTTTGGTTAAGTTTTGGTGCGAACACGTACGAAGTTAAGTCAAGTTCCGTTTATATTTCACGATATATAAATTGACATAAGTTCATAATGATACTCTTAAGCTCGACTTTACTAAAATATTATTAATCAGGCATTATGTTATCAAGAATGAAAAAAGGCATGTTAAAGTATCACATCCTACGAACGTAAATTAAATGATATCAAATCCAGCGATTAGTGAATGACACGAAAAACATTCGCCCTTCACTCTAAACCGACTAAAACAAAATGTCATTGTCAGTCATGTCATCGTTTGAAACTGCTATCCTTTTCAATAGACGCGTATTAAGGTTCATGTCAAATAATCCGGCTAAAGTAAAATGACGTTCACTTGGTAGAGTTATAAGGCAACGGAGTTAATTTTTAGTTTAGTCGGTTGAATGATATTTCAAACGTGGGTAAAATGGCTGCATCCCTTTTTATATCTGTTTGACGATCTAAAGAGGAGTGATTAGATTTACCGACTGATTAAGCCTGTCATTTAGCCATTAAATAATCTGCTAAAATAGATAGTTGAAAGTATTAATAATTCTAATTTAATTTTTGGTACAATTTATAATGCAAAAAATGCTTTATTATTAAGTATGAATATGTTACATTGTTGGTTTAAATACCTCTTATATAATATAGTCCTTTCGCGGCCATAGTTCTTGTAAAGCCGAATCATCAGGAATGCAAAAATATACAAGCGATGAAAATCATAAACAATATTATTATATACGAGCACAGCGATATTATTTCCTTTTTGCAGACCGTACTAGGTATCTCATATTTGAAAGAATAACAGATATAATTTATATTTCGATATTAAACAACGCCCGGGGTCACAGCCTTGTGCTGTGTAATCATCATCAAGCCGACGTCGAGCTTATTCCAACAAGACGATAGGTTCCTTACCAATACATTGGATTGAGTTTGTGCATTTGAGTAAACCCATTTATGTTAAGTTAGGTATGTAAAATATGAGTCAAGCCTGTACACTTCAACCGGGACTAGCTCTTGTCCAGACAAATGCTCATGTAGGCTTGTTTTATCCTAATCATCATCATCAATGCAAGTCGATGACTATTAGTCATTGAATTAAAAAAAATTGAACCATTAAGTCAATTGCCATTGAAATGTATTCGAATTCGAACCTGTGACCCCTGATGACCGACGCCTCCAGCATCCTTATTTGTAACGCATTTGAATATCTCCGTATATTATCTGAATGTACCGTTTCCGTGAGATGTATGTAAAGCGAACTTCCTTTTTGGAAGTCGGTTAATGGTGCTAAGGGTAGCGCTTTGCCCTCGCTTGATATTCATGACATGATTATAGCCGGAGAGACTAGAGGCTTTCACGGCTTTCATTGATAAAAGATTTTATAGAGGAAATGCGTATGGAACACAAAACTATATTTATACTAGCGGCGACCCGCGATTTCAACTGCGTACTCCCATTCCTTGGGAGTACATTGATGAATTATTGTCATTCAACATCATCATCATCAGCCTTTATCCGCTATAGCTGACCATAGGTCTCCCTCAATGAACACAACGACCGATCCCTTGCCACTCGCATCCAACACAGACCGGTCACTGAACGGAGATCGTCTTCCCACCTGGTTAATGGATGACCCACATTTCGTCTACCTAAACACGGCCTCCACTCTTAAACCTTCTATATAGGTAAACTATATTATTGTAAAGTTTCATTAAAATCCATTTAGTCGTTTTTTAAAGGGTTACAGATTTGCGTTTGTAATAAAGGTTAGAAAATACGAATTTATAAAACAATCATTAGCGCTTGATAGCCCCCTTCGATGAATATAAAAATGGCTGATTTAATAAGAAAAACTATCTAACTGACCACCAGATAACACCAAATCCTTATTAGACACAAATACGACTAGAGTGTACCGCCTGCCGTCTTGGGATTCCTTGAAGGGGGCCTGTGTCAAACTGTGGAAGGATGGTTGATAATGACGATGAAAGAATGTGTTATATTACAATAAATCATTTTAAAATATGTTTAAAAGTTAAGTGTTTTAGAAATCTAAACTTTATCTTAATGTGTCCATAAGTGAAATCCATTTTAGTCGAATATATGCTTTGTCCGCCGCTTAGCTCCTTAGCATAAAATATATCTAGACTGGTGACATTTTTAGCCTTTAACACTTATCGATAACATTATAAGTCAAAGAATATTCAAATTAAATGGGCAGTGTAAAAGATTACTAGTTTACCCAGCAGTGTTCTAACTGCTCACACTAGCTTCATCACTTTCAACTTTTACCGTCCAAAAGGACTCATTAAATGAACGCTACGGCGGTCGATAGGATTCAAAAACATTATCTGTATAATATTGTATTCTATTTACAGACTTCATTGTCATTTTCAACTTATACCGTCCAATGGACATGGGACTCATTTAATGAACGTCACGACGGCCAATAAGATTCGAAAACCTTTATAATATAATATAATACATTTTAAACCATTGGTTATTGTGATCGAGATATTAATAATTCAGTATGTAGTCAGGTCAAATCACTAATCAATTTTAAATGTATGCCACGCCATGTTTACAAATTCGGTGTATCCATATATAGAAGCGGATTGTCCGTCTGTACGCAAACCAGATAGCGACTAATACTAATATATGCACGCTATACTGACCTCTATTTTAGTGTATTACTGGAGATAATCGCTTGGGTACGTTGGTGTCGTCGTTACTAACTCGAATATGGCGCAATGGTTACTGTCGTAAAGATCCCAAGTTCAAATTCGTTGTGAAATACATGGTAATATTGACAAGGTTACTGGGATTTAGCATCTTCATAATCTTGCCTATTTGTAGCCTATTTGTGTAGTATAAATAGTGTTCTCTATTTAAATAAAAAGTGCTGATAAAACTGTGTTACTTAAAACAATCTAATCAAAGATAGAAGTTATTCGGGAACTCTTGAAATATACGTATATATATGAAAAATATACCTACATTTTTGTTACCTTCACGTATATCTATCATCGTTAAAAGCAGCCGTCTTGGCGTTCATTAATAGAGGTCTGCTAGCATTAATGATGATCATTTATGGGGTGGCCAATTATCGCAACTATATAATGATTAATAACTGTGATTTATATCCATTCCGAGAAACATATCCGCATTCGAATAATAAGGTTATCCATAAAAAATATTACTAGTAATGACGTTTGGAAATGAAAAAAATATTTCCTTCTAATCAACAAATCGTTTTCCGTAACATTAGTATAAAGTAATAAAACATTTTTACGGATTTTAACACGGTTTGTTAACAGCTAACAAGCAGACAACAAAATGCCTCTTCCATACGTAATCAACAACAGAAAAAAAACCACTCAGTACCGGACATAGGCCTCATTCAATGAACGATAATATTTGTAACTCTCGGCACTTTTTGTCTTTTTATTGGTGAAATTGTACACTGTAATATGATTGTTTGATGCTAAAAAAAATAAATACACCAAACAATAGTTTGCGAAAATCTTGTATCGCAATAAAATTTATAAAAAAGTATATGATATTCGAGTAAACATTAAATATTAGATATTCCTGTCGTGCACTTCATTAAATATAAAACAGATAAAAACCATTCAGTTTATTTCAAAGTGTAAACTAAAAAATTGTAATAATTTATCATAAATTAATTAGTCGAGTCAAAAAAGTGATCGCGTTATGAAATATGTATTAATTAAACAAGACTATTTATAATTGATATAAAGGTTTTTTCCAAGTCTAGAAAAAACTAGTCCTTAGATAAAGACAGAATAGCCTGGTTACTGGTTCTAATAGGCAAGCCTGGACAGGTATTAAACCATAATATGTCTCGTATGGCTACAGACTTATAATCTATATGAGTTTACTTTAAATATACTTAGAAGTTTTTGGAGTCTGTCATAGTTTAGTAGGTATAAGATCTGCCCCTTGAATGAGAAGTCCGTGTTCGATTCTGAACCCCATGGTGCAGGTGACCATGAGGCCATCGCTTGCTTATAGGTGAAGGAAAACGTGAGGAAACCTGCATGTCTGATATAATTGAAAGTCTTTGTAGGTGTGTGGAATTCGCCAACCCATATTGGACCAGCGCATCTGTGATGGCTCAACACTACTAGCAGGATTTCGAGCACACCCGTGCCCGGCAGTGGGACATGTAGGGGTTGATATTAAAAGTAAAAGTAAAGTAACAACCCTTTATGTCCCACTGCTGGGCACGGGTCTCCTCCTCGAAATAAGGCGAGGAGGGTAATGGGCCATAGTTCACCGATGCTCCTTCAAAGACTTTTAATCTCATCAGGCATGCAGGTTTCCTCACGATGTTTTTCTTCACCGGTAAGCGAACGATGGTCTTGTGTTTGGGGTGCATTTAGAAATTAGAAAAACCCATTTCAAGGCAAACAGGGCTTAGTTAGGATCGAACCCGGAACTCTCACATAAGAGGCCGAGTCTGTTCACCACTGGGCCATCGTCGCTCTTTATAGCTGATATTACTTTATTATAATCAATCACAAGTTTTGGGCTCCTAATATATTGTGTTACAGATACAAGACAAACAGATATCGAATACAATTCTCACAGTAGGATTCGAATCCGTACTACTCGCGACTACAAGAATAGTGGTACCATACATAACCTTTATCTATTCATTGTTATAAAAACATATTGTACGTGTTACATATAACAAAGATATGAACCTTGGCCGATTTAACGGTTGGTGGGTTTTAAAGGCTGACTTATGTCGATTTTAACGCGTCTGAGAAATATCTTTAGATATATCGTGATTATGTTCTTGATATAAAACTCTGTTAACGCTTTTTTACTAAGTTATTACGGGATTAAGTGTAGCCTAAAATGTGTAAGTCCAATAAGTATCCTTATAAGAATTAATTTACTAGGTATTTCACTTAGTGCGAGGTTTATTGTCTAAGTCGAATAATACTTTAGTCTAATCAAATTTTCTAGGTACCAATTTAAATACCTTAGTTGTTGGAGAAATTAGAGTAATGCATGTGGATGCAAACAAATAATAAAATTATAACTAAGTAAAGCTTAGAGCAATGATAAGATCGACTATGGTTGAGTGATTATAATCGCATTATATTACACACATTGTCGCATTACCGTAAAGTTTTTATTTGGGAATAAACGTTCGAATAGTGTAACAAAATAAGGTAACGATTTCCCGTCGCGGGACGTGTGCAGCATCCAGACAGATCCTCAATATCGACGTTGAGCTTTATGCCGCTGTCATTAAAGTTTTATTTCTTTCTACTATTATTTCAAGCTTCGTCCTTTTTATTGAATACATCCACTGCTAACACTGGACCCTTTCAATGAAAGCCAAGACGGCCGCCTACTATTCGCTATACCCCTGATTAGCTACTGCTGTACAGGACACTGGTTCACTCTAGAACCAATTAATAGTATGTGTAAATGCATCATTTTTATGTTAGTTTGAAAAACAAACTTGCAGACATGACACAGTTATTATACTGCCTGTCTTAGGCCCTTCCTAAGAAGTTCCTTTGGAAACACAGCAAAGCTGCTTCCCAAGGACATGCTTGCTCGTTCTGCTAACTGGACGAAATAAGGAGAAGAGTGCTTCCCATAAACAAGTTTCCAATAATTTAAACCTTATAAATCAAGGCTTTAATGATATAATAATACAGATCATTTTTCAGTAATTCATCATCCCAATAGGCTTTCGTCAGCCCCAAGTGTTCCGATAGGTATCGTAACAAACTAATAACACTCACGATTGTAATATATTATTTCAAATATGATTTGTATAATACAAATCAAACTAGAAAGAAAATCCTAACAATAGGCCATAATGACCGTAGAATACACAGATTGCAATATGATAGATTGCAATATGATAGATGGATGAACGCCTACAACTGAATGAATTTAAATCTAATAGTAATTGCATAGAGTTCTCAAAACCTGACAAGATACTGCTAAGATTTTGTAATCGGTAAAGGGCATGGAATATCGGTTTCATACGAGATCATACCAGAGCGACGATGCGATGATGGGAGGATGTAGAAGGTATAGGAGCGGTCTCTTGACTGAGAGCCTTAAAATTAGTTTTTCTAAATTTCTATGTGCATTTAAACATGAGACCATCGCTCGCTCAGTGTGAACAAAAACAGGAAACTCTGATGAAATTACAAGTTTTAAAGGTGTGTAAAGCTTACTCTCGTAGATATTTTTAGGATATAAAAAATATTGTACTCCAGCATTGTTAAATCACCATGTTTAGTACTAATACATTTTATAATATGCGTTAGAAATAAAGGTTATTATGGTAAAAGTGTCTACGTTCACTCCTGCTTACGTTTCTTAATAATTTATCCAGTATTAGTCTTCTTCTGTTTCTGGAAGTTTCTGTCTTCCACTCCTTTTATTTAATTATTCTTCTGTTGGTTGTTCTGAAGGATATAGATATTATTGAAAATCTATCACTGCAAACATTGTTCTCTAAAGGATAAAGATCTTATTGAAATATTATTAGATGGCGTACAATCTATCTATTCTTATAGTCAATATTTCATTTATAAACTCCGCAAGAGGTAAGCTAACACGAAATTAGACGCAAAGTCTTCCAAAATTCACTTCTCCTTCATCGTGCTTGATGATAATTTCTCTAACTTAATTTTGCTCTCTGCAATTCGCTATAATATATTCGTCCTCTTGAATAACAAAAACATAAATTTCATTACTGTCGTAAATAATGATACACTCATCGGGTTTTAAAATTTATTTTATGCAACCGTCGCGCAATCCCATGACTTATTCACAATTCATTCCTTCGATATCCTGGTAATGTTTTATTTTACATATATGGTTTGCGATCCACATTTGAATCGAATCCCCCATTGTGGTGTAACTTGCTTAAAATATTTTCATGATATGATTTAAAGCGTTGCTTTTCTGTCTCACGCGTAAGAAATAAGTTAGTAAATTAATATAAAATGTATATAAGAAAGCCCGATAAAATGCATAATATTTATATATAAAAATATAATGTCAAATCAAAAAGCTAAAAGCAAAAAATATAAGTCAAACATAAAAAAGAGTTATTGACATAATTTCTGTGAGAATTCAACTCAATAAAGCGCAAGATGTCGTCATTTGATTCTTTATTCGCAAACGAACCCGATAAAATTGCTTTAGTAATAAGGGAGTTTAATAAAGAGATCGGTCAAGCGTGAGCGCCCTATAATAATACAGGTTCACGTTGATTTGAATGTGTTTCATTAAAAATAATTCTTTAACTTAAACTACCGAGTAAAGTTACATTTCGTAAGTTAATTTTACCTCTTATTATACCGTATTAATACAACCTTTAAACCATAAGGCTTAAGTGATAATTATATTTTAACTTTTTAAAATCTAGTCGACTTTTTACACATTACGTATCTGATGTTAGAGGAATATATAATTTTTCAAAATTGAACTGCGACAAAAATCAATTTATTATTAACAGTTTATTGTCCTTTATAATATTGCTATTACATATTGCCTTTATTCCACTTATTCATTCTACAATAATTATAATTATCACATATATCTGCAGAAGTATTAATCTATACCATTTCCACAAACACAAATGATGGTCGGTGGTTCGTTCATTCGACTACCGAACATAGTAATGGCAATAGCCCTAGTTAGTAGTAGTATTAGCAGTAGTAGTAGTAATTGAAGTAGTTTATTGAATGATTGTAGATTATATTGCAGCAGTTTACGGGAAATTTGATAAATTCTAGCGTTTACCTTCGTTTTCAGTTCATTTTTGTCTCCAGTTCTGCCTATAACTAAACTTCCATCTGTCCTTCGTTCAACGTTTAACTAAACTGTTCCTGTTATCATTTCGAGTCGTGACCCACGGTTGCCGTATGATTTATTATTTAGGAAGCCATTGGCATTAATTATTGGAGTACTCGTTTTAATACGTGATTAATTACTAACGTTTCAATCATATTATTAATTTTGAATTGTGAATGTTAAATTTGGTGTTAAAATATTGCGTTCAATTTCAATACGCTTTTTAGTTATTATTATTTCTGTGGAAATATCTTATTTACTGTAGTTACCTTATTATGGGTTCTAAATCAAAAATTCCGGGAAATGTTTGCCGTTCATAATATCTTGATTTATAGTTGAAGCTTCTTGTTGAAGCTTAGAACTAGGTTGATCCCTCATTTGGGTAAGGCATTTTTTTAAGAAACAATTTTATTAAAGTTTTGAGTTCAATAAATAAACTTAATTATTTCCTAAATCAAATTAAATAGATGATTAAAGAGATAAATGTTCAATACAAATTAATTAAAATGTATACTCAATCAACATCGAGCCGCATGTGAAAGGGACCCCAAAAAGATTCATTTCGAGTATTGTAAGTCATTATCAGCAAACACAAAAGAGCTCATCTGGTGAGGCCCCATTATATTGAGGCCCTAATCGCTAGGCCTTTG
The DNA here is from genome assembly GCA_905333005.2 of Lycaena phlaeas. Lineage (NCBI taxonomy): Eukaryota > Metazoa > Arthropoda > Insecta > Lepidoptera > Lycaenidae > Lycaena > Lycaena phlaeas. Next base: position 1,008,125 of record HG995182.1, read on the forward strand.
TTCAGCTAAAGGACTCGGATTGTCAACATCTTCATTAATATTTTCTACCTCGCATTATACTGAAACTCTCAACGGCTTAACAGTCCTGGTGTTAAGTGTCAGATTTAGCTAGATTCTCTTTATCAATCCATTATTTGTAAGCTCTTTACTTTAATTGAGTTCCCATTACAATTTATTGTTATTTTACAACTTTATAGTTAGAATTTACAACCGTATTTGTACTGATAACTACTATTTTATAATCCCAGTGATAAATGCTACTAGTGATTTTTTTTTCTAAATGTATGAGTAGAAATATTTCTTCCCGCATCCAAACTCACAAACATTATCTCTTTATAATATAACTGATTCTAGCATAAGATAATTACACAATGGTTTATTTTTATCGATGATTTGTATAATGCCAAAGTATCATGAATTAATTGAGCACAAATTGCATCAATCTGTGACTAGGTAAAAAGTCGTGACTTAGACAACGGTTATTTTTCTCAGATGTATCATTATTTATCATTACTAATTCAAAACGTATATTAGACAAATATTTAACAGATATTGTACGCAATTTAAATTACACTGTAAATTTATGTACAAAACTTAATAACTTAACTGTTTTCAATCAAATTTCTAAACATTCACTGCGAATAAATCCAGCATTAATTATATTAGTCTTCAAACGTGTGCCTCGCGGCTGTTATATTATGAATAAACTTTGTACGTTAATTAAAATTTAATAACGTATGGAACAAAATTTATTTGTACACTAAATTAATTCACTATTACTCTAAAAAATAACTTCATCAAATTACACCAAACACGAGGAGAATTCTAGTAAAGGATAGATAAATATTTAAGAATAGTGGTTAGTAATTCTTGCGTTATGGGACCCGGTGTAATAAGCTTGGAAACCGATTTAAGGGAATATTTCATGTATTGTTAGATCATTTTAACGCCATATCTAGCTGGCTTATTGGTCCCAATTTAGCTCTTATTACAGCTCAATCGTGGCCAAATTTGGTGCGATACGACTAGAAATGTATTGTGTTACACGTTTTGAAGGTATTTGTACTCTTCATCGTATGCTAGTAGCTGTATATTATTACACGTTACTATGATTTCCATAATATATTATTTTATGAATTGTTTATTAGCCACTTCTACATCTAAAATACTATAGAAATGCTTCATGGGATTTCTATTATCATTGTTCCACTCTGACTACAGGAGAATCTCGACTTAAGAAAAAAATGCTAAAACCAAAAGCTGTCATCTCAATTTCATCGCCAATTATAATACCGGTATGCATATGCATGTGTAGATTAGAAGGTAAAACCTTCAACGAAATCATAAGATATGTCGTGTTCAGGAAGTCAAGCCGCTGCCCTTGGGCTTACAGACATAGTCAAACGAAGCATTGACGTTGTACTAAACAGAAGGTTGCTAAGCCATATTTAGCTAACACGGGCACGCTCCGACTGTTTACATTAGGTTCCGCAAGGATTTTTTATGACATTACTTGCTTATGGAATGGTCGTTTAAAATTTATCGATAAAATGTCAGATTTGTATCTTGCTAATAATGTGATAAAAATGCACCATGGAGTTTATGACTTCACCTTTTGTAATCTTAGAAAACAAATTATTTGCAATTTCCTAACTTCCAAAACCCTTTTGGAATATTTAAAAAGTAATCGTTAAAATACTTTCACATTATTCTTGGGCTGTGTTCTGCTCCTGTCTATTTGGGAACCTGCCTGCTTGTTTTTCCGTAAAACAGCTTTGCTGTGTTTTAGATAGAAGAACATGGCAGGCAAATAATAACTGGCACATACACTTAACTTGTCTCAGAATAGGCAACATATAAATGAGTTACGGGGCGACGTCGACCAAATAACATCAGAAAACGTTAGCAATCTAAAGTTTTAAAAATTTGCAATTGTAGTTTATAAATGTAAATTTTTAACATCCACGGCATTACAGAATCGATTGGAAATACTTAGTCGTATTATCCGCCATTACCAACGAAGCTTTAAATCCTTTGAGTCATGAAAATGAATCCGTAAAAGCGCTGGACTCAAATTATACAGTAGTTGGAAATCAAGCAATTTCCTACCAAGTTACAGGTCGAGCTGTCAATTTACCTGCCAATAGTTTCTTATCGTAGTTAAAATATGTAACTGCTTCATTCGTACCCTTTTATTACATCGCCTTATGTCTCTGTTAATAATAACGTTTAAAGGCAGAAAATTAATGTATCAATTAATAGTTTCTTGTTTTTACTCTCATGTTCACTGACACAAAACTTGCTCAAATAATTGCAACGAAAGATATAATTGTGATCACAACGATATCGTCTGCATATAATGCTACATTTTGTATATTCTTAATTGTCAATACTGGTCCCGCTTTACATTAAGAAAAAAACGACGATGATGATAAAGATCATTCTCCTTGTAAGTAACTTCTTGAAGGACAAGTGGGCAATAAATTCGTTACATGAATATATCTATTTATAGCCAAACAAATAGTATTTTAACTTTTGCTTGTTGCCCGAAATAAAATGTGACGAAAAACCACAAACTTTTGATTAATTGAATTCTGTTGCGGTTTCCAACTATTCCACAAAAAATATTAATAATAATTGTATCTGTAACCTGAATACGTTTAACAAAAAATCAAACTAAGTTCACCTTGAAGCCGTAGTGGGCGTTCCGAGTGTGATTTAGTCGCCATCTGACAAACCCTTTTTTGTCCTGAATATAAATAAGACGTGTAAAAAACGTAGTCGAGTAAGATTTTTTTTCCTCCATCGTTACCGTTGGGACGGAGCCGAGTTTAGCGAAAGTTAGATTTGAATAATAAAAAAGGTATTTCGCTTATAGTGCGGCATGTTTTCATATCACGAAGATAACCTTGTTTTCCGCGTGTGGCTCACCTTAATAAGGAAAATAAAAATGCCATGGTGGTATCGAATTCCTTTACTTCCTGTATGATTTGATAATGACTTCCTGCGTCCTCTAGCATCCTTCGCCGTCAATGTTTAGAACACTATCGACACACGGAAGCCTGAATCTAACCACGCGTGCCTCACGTGTCTCTTGTCTTTTTATCACAAAATTAAAATTGGGTCAAGCGTTACACAAACCACATGTACACGTATCAAATTATCAATCAATTATTCCACAAGCGTAGCTGTTTAATTTCCTGTAACTATTTTGCATTGATTACATGGAGTCTTGTTTGTTATAATAGTAATAATTCCTATGATAACAATATCATTAATAGTAAGGACGCTAACTTAATGGTGCAACGTCATGCATACTAATTTTATATAGCCAACACTCTGCCAGAGCGAGGCGAAACGGACATGTCTGAAATAATAATTGCGCTCTCCACAATTTAACTGATATTACACAATTCCCATTTTGTTTGTTATTATATAAATCACCGATATCTAAATCTATAAACATTTTTAAATTATCTCCTTAATCGACTTTACTAAATATGAATTTATTTTGTTCACAGACGAAGAAGAACAACCCGAATCACATCAAGAGGCCGATGAATGCGTTCATGGTTTGGTCCCAGATCGAGAGAAGGAAAATTTGTGAGCAAACACCAGACATGCACAACGCGGAAATCTCCAAAAATTTGGGCCGCGTTTGGAAAACATTGAACGATGAGGAGAGGCAGCCGTTCATTGATGAAGCCGAGAGGTTGAGGCAGCTGCATATGCGAGAGTACCCCGACTACAAGTACAGGCCTCGCAAGAAGACGGCCAAACCAGCCCAAAGGACTGGTGCCGTGACCAAACAAAAACGTAAACAGCGGGCTGACAGCAACAATAATAGAGGAGTAACCAGGCGGCGATCTCGACCATCGCCCTCGGTACGAAGTGTGCCTGTCGAAACACCAGCTCCTCCCCTTCTCCCCGCCTCCCCAGCTGGGGCTCCGGACTCACCAGAATCGGCATGTTTGTATGAAGATAATTCCCGACGTGAGCCGAATGATCTATCAGATCTGTATTCAATTACGGACCTGCTCCCTCTACCTACGGATTGCGAAGTCGATCTAGATGCGCTAACAGATATGGAAGCCTTCGACACGGCGTCTTCGTCTTCCGGTTCACACTTGGAGTTTTCGTGCACGCCTGACATGTCCGATATGCTGAGCAGGATCGGCGTGACGCCTTGGGACGACCACACGTTCTCGTCGTACCTGACGACTTCTTAAAGCGGTGCTTGGGTCGCCACGGCCGCTGGCCGACACCACTGATCTCATTCTCGAGCCGCCACACGGGGGCCGACGACGCGGCGACCGTTCGCCGCCCCGCCTACAGCGAGTGCCTACGTCCAAACAAGTTTTATTTTGGATTGGAACATTTGAATTCAATGTACAAAGTTATTTAATAAGGTTCAAGGGTGAAAATTTTATTTGGACGTTTAATCGGCTACGGCCGTTTCGGTTTTCTTTGTTTCCATTTGTTAATGCGAAATATTTAAAACAGCAACCCTAAGTGACAAAACGCAAAGGGTTTTAACATAGGCTGTGAGTTGGTTCTCGTTTAACTGTTTTGCTTTTATTTTAAAATATTTCCAAAAAATTGTAAATGAGGGTTTTCCCGAACGGCACGTCTCATGCATCTCAGTAAATAATCCGTCTTACTCTCCGTCGCCTGGTTGGCAAGCCGCGGTCCACTCCGGTCGCTCGCTCGCGCGCGTTGTCGCGTCCGTATTCTATTCGTGTACACTACTCGACTTGGCTTCTATAGTAAGTTTGCAATTCGTACATAGAGCACTTTTACTTTTGTATATTGAAGTATTTCTTTCGATTATAATCCTACATTTACTTTCAAATACCTTTAATGGATCATATATCTTCTATAATAGAAAAATAAGACTAGGTTATGGTCATGTTTGTCTTACGTTATATTTACTGTACGTAAGTTCACTTTATACTTTCGTGCACTAATAGATGGTAGATGACATTTATATTTTACTGTTGGAAGCTAATCAGTATGTAATATGGAAGAATTTCGGAGTGCGGAATATCGAGTAGAATTTTTCGGAACGAGTCTTGCTCTTACCATGACTGGTAATTTACTCAACGAGCGCATATGCAGGCCGTATGGTCTTTTCGTGTTCATAGTCGCGTGTCGTTGTTACGAGTCCATTGAAACAGCATGGTAAGGGATTTGTGTAGGTATTACAAGATATGTCTTGCTATAATGTATGTTAGGTTGTATAAGGTAAGGTCTATCTCCGTTCAATGGTAAAGTATGAAAAAAAAAGATTGATGGCACCTCAGGATCGATGCGAAGGGACACTTAAAACTTCTCGTTTTATTTCTTTATATCTTCATGCTTCGGTATTAAAAATAAAGTCTATAGAAAGATACATATCAAGAAATGAGAAATTGAATTCCGAGGAGGTGGTAAATATTTGTATGAACAAAACACTGGTTCGTTTTCACTCAAATGTTTTGCTGTTTAAACTCTGTGATTTACTTTATGGATTTTCTAAATTGTAAGGATCTAGTGGAGACTGATATCGCATAGATTAGTTTTAGCAGCGCTAGCTTCTCTAACTTTATAATTTTTAGAACTGGACATAATTTTAGTAAAACAATACGTACCTATTTTTGATAATTTGCTTACCTGTGGAGATCGGTTAACGTTCTCCTGTACGTTGCAAAAAAAAAATAGTTTTGAAAGCTTTTAAATTACAAATCATGCATGAAAAGATTATACATATTTTTAACAAGTTCGTTAGATTATATTTTCTGAAATTGCGAAAAGAATATTATTTTTTGCTGATCCATATTTTTCTAATTTCAAATTGTCTGCTCTGTATCAAATATTCAGATCTTTCCGATTTCCACAGTAAAGTATAAGCTAAAAATTTTGTATAAAATTTCGCTGAAAACTGTCAATTTTTGAAAATGGTGTCAGTTAGATAGAGGGGTAATGTTTACTGAATATTGCCTCATCATTTTAATATATAAGAATCTTCTAAATAGAAATATACTGTTTCATATTACGAAATCGATATATATGTAGGTAACCTGTGTCCCTCAAACATAGTTCATAAATAGAAGGGATCCGTTGTGCTCTATCTCTTAAAAAAAAGAAAATGCTTTACTTATATATTATATTCTTATAAATATATTATGTAAAAAACTTCGTGTAACTTAGTAAGTGTCTACGAAATCCAATTATTTTTAAAGAAATACATAAAAATACGTGTTATCTATACAATATTGTATGAGAATCTGTAAGTAATGTCTGTGTGTTAGATATATTATATATTGATAATAAATTGAAGAGAAAAAAATAAATTTGTGCCTAATGAATTACTTAAAATTCTTCATATGTATATTTTAGTGATGCTCAAGGTATCTTAAGCGCGTAGTGATTATTTAGATGCTGTTGAAAATCTATAAAATGTATAAGATTTTGTATGCCAGATAAGCATTTTGTTTCAGTTTTGCTTCTCCTAAAGCTTTATACATGCTTTATCGTCCATGATACTCTATTTTTACATTGCCAATATTGTGCGAAGTCAAATTATTAATACTATTTATTAGATTATAATAATTTGGTTTTCACAAGTGTATGGTACTGGATGTAAAGTCGTATCATGAACTTCAACTATCATAAACTACTAGCAATAAGTCTTGATATTCTATGTAGAGATTTGGTCCAATCGTTAATTTCGCTGTAACCTGGAACATTCAAAAACTCGACAATAAATTTTGTGCATCTGCTGTTGAAAATCTTGTTACTTACAACTTTCAAAATGCTTTAGAATCTTTGACTTGTAAAATCATAAGCAATATAGTAGTGCTACAATATAAAAACGCTCAATTTACTCGTAAAGAAATCGTACTTAGCTTCTATGCTTCCTTTCTGATCAAATTGGTCTGAAGTTCTTTTAATAAAGTTATTCTAATGTTTACTTATGTGATATTGTAAATGAGACAACGTTGATTATTAGCAATTTGAACAATATCGAATTTAAAGTTGTAATAAGCGCTTCTTGTTGTGGTTCTTCAATAATTGGAATTATCAGGGTTTAAATGTTTCGTTTGGAAATTAGATTGTAAAATCCTTTCTTATACAACTTTCTTGTTAAACTGTCCCAGGTGTTTTGTAATCTTTTGCTTATACGGTAGGCGTTTTCCTTAGTAGCCTTTGTCATGTATTTTAATGTAAATAAGTATTGAAGCTGTTTATAATAATGTAAAAGTCAAAATAAAGCGATACTGTGAGAAAAATTAGATGATATACATAACGTCTCTGAAAAAATGAATATCATAGAAGACGTAGTTAGTTGTTCTAGGGTATATTATATGTACGAAATTATATGGATACAAGTTGTTGTATTTCAGTACGCGAAGCTTTTGTCGTTCATATTTTGTATTGCTTGAAAATTATACACTGGTATACGCAAGAATTGTACTACGATTTTCTTGTCGTAGAGTAAATTTCCGACGATATTACTGTTAATATTTAGTCTGGTGAAGTAACTTGTCAAATGTTCAATTATAAGGACAAGGGAATCGAGAGTGCTTTGCATGAATACGTGCTTTCATAGCTTTTTTTACAAGTAGCTTGATGTTTAAATAGTATGGCTGTAGGCTTAAAATACCTTAAGATAAGTTATGTAAATTCAACTTGAAAAAAATTAAATGTTAGTGATTCATTCACAGAACTGAAAAAGTTAAAAATATTGTCGTTATATTGTTTAAAAAACAAAATAATCTTAATTATACATCTGTATCATATGTATGTAACTTTATTTATTTCATAGAAGTATCTTTTTTATCGTTGGCTGCAAATACAACGAAAGCTTTTTCTTTGTCTCAGTCTCGGCAATAGCATATTTTATATATAATTAACAATCTACTGATATTCTAATCGGTGTCTATAAGATGATTAAATTTAAAGGTAATAAGAAATAAAACTTTGAAGCTGTAGATGCTTATATTATAATGATTCGTTGTTGAAGTAGATGTGTCATTAAAGATAATTATTGATAGAAAGATAATAATAATATTAATCAAACAAACGAAACTTCGCACAATCTCAGTCAAGGAACTAACATAGGAGTAATATTAGGTAGTAATCTAATACGGTAAAATAAACTTGAGATAAGTGTGATAGCATTATTTTTATTCTCTGTAACTTTTGTATCCGTGAAAAAAATACTTGTACCGTCTTGTAACCAATATTCTCGATAAACATCGAATAGGTAAGACATCCATTACTAAATATATCTGATCTTAATCACATTTGCAAATTCAATATCACCTCTAACAAAATTTGTTTGTAGTGTTTTAATTTTGTTTCTCTCATGCAAATTATCACAATTTTGATTAACATTAAGATCATATATAAAAAGTGCAAATAAAAGAATTACGTGGCAGTTTTTTTTTTTTGAGTATGAGATTTTATGGATCACACGTCAAACAAACAGATTATGGCTATTTTGCACAACTTTATCATAGTGAGACTTAATTTCTTCTTTTCCTGTGCTTTGTAATGTAAATAATAGTTTCGATCAAATCTATTAGGAACAAAAGATATTGAAAAATGGTCCATTAAAATGTATCGATTAATGTTAAGAGTAACTTGAGACAATGTGTATACCTAAATGTAATTGCTTACATTTTTATAGTACTTTCAATGCCAAAAGAATACCTTGGAAGCTGAAGCATGGCTTTAAACATTATTGGACTGACTTTCATGATCACTTTTAGCATTGGTTCAGTGATTGGACTTTGTAAATAATTTATAATAAGGCCACGTAGGTCCCTTTTACAAATAACAGTATCCTGTGTCCGAACCAATCTAGTCTTGAATGATTTCGGGCAGGCCAACGATTAGTTTAGTGGTCCAGAACTCGAAAGATTGCGTGTTGAGGACGATTGTGGCCTTTCTATCATTGATACCTGATTTTTGATGTTTTTTTTTTTCAATTGATACCAAAAAATAATGTTGCTGTTTACACCGCTACCGATGGATCTCTTAGAAATACCAGACATTTGGCGACCAAATAAAGGAAACGCTACTGTGTTACCAGCATTGAAATTGGTTTTAGTATCATTTGAGTGATTCAACTCTTTTGAAAAATGTTTACCCTTAATTGGGCTTATTTTATTAAAATCTATTATTCAGCAATAGTTTAAGGGTTTTATTTGTATTAATAAGTTATTGTAGCGAGGCTGTTACAACTACCGCCTCGTCCGTTGTATAAATTATTGACTTAGTATCTCATAAGGTACCTTCTATAACTGCATATATTGTACGTAGTTTACTAAATTGTTAAGTATGAAATAACATTACTTTAGTTATATTTAAGGCAAACGTGTAAATTTTGTATCGTACTTTGTTTTAATAATGAATATATATTATTATATGGTAAAAATAAATGATCCAGTTTTTAAAAAACAACCAGATTTTTATTGCCAAAATCCTTTTCCTCTAAAATTTAAAGTATCATAAGGTTTACATTCTACACAAAGCAAAATAAGCATAAGCTCCCACACGCTAAGTGTAGAGATTGGAGACTATTTCAACCAATAGCATCTACTTAAATAACCAATGAACCAGACAGAAATTAGATCTTCGATTATAAAGAAAGTTTAGATTTCATACCGTTCACAGAAGTTCTTTAAATTTCACTTCTTCTCACTTAAATAAAAACTAAGATGAAACCTGAGTATTTCCTTAGGAATAAAATATCTTACTGAGGATTAAATAAAACTTGAAGATGATAGGACGGAGGAGGAGGAGTTCCGGAAGCTGACCTACTAATTTCAGTGTGAAGATGGTACCAGATGACGATATGCTGAAGACCTCACGGATTTTAAACACCTTCACCAGAAAACATAACTTTAAATCAACTGTGCACTCTAGACCAGCTTTTATTATAACTTGTTGTAGATAGTCCAAAATAATTCAGATCTAATTTAGAGAGACCAATTATTAGGCCTATTAATTATCAAATAACGTGACGAAACCTGTTTCTGGCATTGATGATGGTGGAACACAATTTATACTCTCATTTACCAACTTACTTTGATGGGATCATCAAAAATGAGTAATGAAACGTCTAATGTAAGGAAGGGCATATAAAATTAAAGTAATAAATTTGAATAATAGTCAAGGGCCGCTCTCGAATCTTATTTGTTCCCTTAATTAAATGCCCTTAGAGGGTCTCAGTTTAGCGGATAGTGTAGCTGGAAATTTGTAATTTAGAGGTGTCGATGTTTTTGAAGTGAAATTACTTTAAACATCATCAGCGCGTAAATGATTTTTGGATTTAGCATAAGAATTATACCAGGACATTATCCTCGAAAATTAGACCATAGGTCACTCTTGATGATTTTCACTTCACTTAAAGATCCTCTTGATATTTTTTCAACGAGCAGGTGATCCAAAATCACAAGATTTTGAATTGATGGTTCATATGTATGAATAGCGCGGGCCACCAAATCCAAAATATACTTAGTAACGAATAGACAAGTCACCGTATTGTAATTATTGTTCTTCAATTAACGCCAATAATCTTGCTGGCTGTAAAGCCTGGACGGCAAGCTCCTAATCATTTTATTAAGACCAGTCAAGCGAGTCCGTATCTTTCGTCTAGACATGCGTTGATTGACTTATCATTAAGATAGTCGCATTTCTTATCATTCATTGTATCAATATTTTGGTGTCAAGAGTCGTCTTAATATTATGACCCGTATCTGAATGATTAGGATGTATACGTATAGCAGACAAACGGAAAGTTCGCTTATTGGTAAGTGATCGTTGACATCCATTCTTAGGTGAGGGTTTGCAGATGCAACGCCGACCTTTAATTCAAGAAGTTCTATTATAAGAGAATCCGCTAGATTCGTGGCGCTGGACCAGTCGTTAGGAGATCCTTGGATGAGGCCTACTTCTAACAGTGGACTAGTTTTGGCTGATTAAATGACTTTAAAAGAAATCTATAAACACATATTATCTGACATTTATTATAATTTGAATGGAATCTTCAAATACTCTGCAAACTTGAGCTAAACGAGTAATCAGAGAAACTTCAAAATCGCTGATAGAGTAGTTTTATTTTTATCTCCAATCTAAAACATGACTTGCCTCAGTTATGAATACGTGAATTAGAACCAGAATAGAATCTTCATGAACATCACTTTGACCACTGCTTTACTTAAGCCTGTTTCAATGAACGTCAAGACGGCAGATCATGAGACAATCAAAACCATCTTAGACCGGCAGCCACTCGGAGACAGTCTTCATGTGATAGAAACTCATTCTCGGTTCATTAAACCTATATTGATTTATTCGATCCCAGGTATTTAAAAAAAACTTGGCAGTAAGTATTGATAATGTGAAAATAAGTCTTATTAAAAAAGAACTCATATGCTTTGAAATCTGGTAAAGTGGCGCTTGAGAGAAAGGGGCTCGACCTCTTGGACGAAAGGGTCCGGGTTCGATCCTGACCCCCGCCTGTGGTGCTTTGAAATGATTTTTTCTAAATTTCCAATTGCACCCTGACCATCGCTCGCTCATCGGTGAAGGAAAACATCGTGAGGAAACTGCATGCCTGATGAGATTAAAAGTATTTGAAGGTGTGTGAAGTTCTCCAGCCCGCATTGGACAATCGAGAGCGCCTCGGTGAACTATGGCCCGATACCCTTCTCACCTGAATTCCAAAAGGAAACCCGTACTGGGCAGTGGGACATGATGTATGGGCTACTACTAAAGTGGCACTTGGATAAGTAAGAAACAACTATTATTGAGAATCACAAGGCACTTTTTTTATTGAAATCCTCTAATAACAGGACTATTCTATTTGGAGATTTGATCATAGAATTATTTCAATATTTACCTTTGTTATAAATACTCTGTAGATCAATTAATAAAAAAATATATATAAAAATAAGACAATTTATAAGGTTTAGTTTAGTTCCACTGAGTTTGTTTCGCCGGTTCTTCTTTGTGCTTTGGAATTGGAACTGGTAGTTGAGATTTTTGACACATGATTGATTAAAAAAGTTTTTTACTTGACTTACGTCCGAATTCTTAAATGCCACTTAAATATTTGGGTGGTTCTCAAACTACTAAGCATGCCTTAAATCCAAATGTCATCAAAATGTAAGCAGCTCCCAAATTGAGTTGCATTTGATTATTCAGGTATTAGGCATGTGGCAATTTCTTGTAGCCCTTCGTTTGGCCTCTGTTGACTATTAATGAGCCAACTATAATTTTAAAACTGGGCAAATGAAAACCTATTTAAATGTTATGAAAGCCCCAAAACCCGAAGGGTATCAAGGCCAAGCCCCTTAATATTCCAACTACTGGGGTTTACTGTACAACAAATTAGTCATCTAAATTCCTTGTTTAATAGATAAATCAGCTATGACTAGTACTTTGAACCATAATCCTTAACACTGATGCAAACCTGATGAATATAATGAAAATCAATTTATTTTCATACCATAAATATTAAACGTATTCACATCAAGATAAAGTCTTGTACAATGAAGCAACATCAGACCAAACACATTACTATGCGAGGAACATGGCCGATGCTATCGAAACGCTCGGAGTTTTTGTATTGAAACCAGTTTCAAATCAAAACTATGTATGTTTGTTACGAGACTCGATAGTGCTTACCAACTTCTAAAATAAAATGGCCAGTATATGGAAAACTCGATTTAGGGCCATCATTTACACAGATTCGTCAGCTACGCCCAGTTTCTGAAACTTTGTGCAAAGTGTATGTCAACTAACATGGATGTTAATGGCGGTTAACAAACGATTCTAGAGTCAAAATTGACAGTAGTTGTTATAATTTTTTTATCATTAAATAATTTTACCATGCTTCTAGCAACTAAATGTTATATATTAATAAAAGTTAAATTATTTATTTTTTAATTTAAACCTCCACCTACTAAACTTATTCAAAAGAGCTTAACTATAATACCTAACCTATAATGTGAGGGTATTCTACTTACACTATTAACATCAAAAGTTTTACAATCCTTAAATAAGTTCTTCACAGATAATTAAACAGCATTTTCAGTATCTTTACAGTCAGCCGTGCTTATCTCCACTATGTTAGCTTGTCGTTGCATCTTCTTAATCATCATCATCTCTCCAACGGCACATCCTAATGATATGATCTTGTTGACCACATTCAGAGCAGTACTTCATTTCAACATTAACATGAGATTTGACAGTTAGTTTGTTAATTTTTGCGTTGATCAGCCTTCCGGAAACCGGGCGTTAGTCTATCAAAAATAAAAACGCGATCAATCCCAACAACTGTTCCATTTATTAAGTGTCTGAAGTCACGGCCCACCGGAGTAGCGGATAGGAACAATAAAATATTTTATTGCCCGCCATTACCATATTTTATAATACAGATCCATCGAATAGTAAATATAAGCTACTTTAGTTAAAGGATCATAAAGTGACGGCAGGGGGCGCCCGATATTCGAATAGTAAAATTAAGATACCATACTAATATCCCGCTAAAATTATAAACGCGAAAGTTTGTAAGTATGGATGGATAGATGGATGTTTGTTACTCTTTCACGTAAAAACTACTGAATTGATTTTAATGAAACTCCTCAATAATATAGCTTATGCATCAGAATAACACATAGGCTATAATTTATCACCGTACTCCCACGGGCATGGGAAGTACGCGGGTGAAACCGCGGGGCGCGACTTGTTATAAATACTACAGAACCTAGTAAAATGTATTTTTCCCTGATTCGTTTAAGTTACTTTTGTCTGAATCTTCTTATATTTATAACCTAACAGAATAAAAGGAGCCTCCACCAGGAAAAAAATTGAAACTCTTTTCTGTATGTACTACTGTGTTACCGTTTATGAGATACAGTGGTGTCATTAATACATTGTTATGGTTAATGTATTTCTGGTCAGGCCAGAAGTTCGAATCAGGGCTGATGATGATTATTTTAAGAACATAAATTGGCAACGATAATGTAGAATTTTAATTACTGGTAAAAGATATTTCTTAGAAATATGTAATTTTGAAGATTGCCTCATACAAATACACTAACATTATCCCTGGTAACATACTAATCGTATGAAGAGTCTGTTTTAAAGCTAATCTGATGATCTTTTTTATAAATTATTTCTGCATCAATATTGATTATAACATACGGCGAATAGCTGTAAAAGAAAGTAAAGTATCAACCCTTGATTTCCTACTGCTGGGCACGGGTCTCCTCGAAATCAGGCGAGGAGGGTAATGGGCCATAGTTCACCGCGCTGGCCCAGTGTGGGTTGGTGAACTTTACATACCTTCAAAGACATTCAATCTCATCAGGCATGCAGGTTTCCTCACGATGTTTTCCTTCACCGGTGAGCGAGCGATGGTCTCGTGTTTGGGGTGCACTTGAAAATTTTGAAAAACCCATTTCAAAATTTTCGAGCGAACCCGGAACCTCTCGCATAAGAGGCCGAGTCCATTTACCACTGGACCATCGTCGCTCATACGAATAGCTGGATTAGTAATAATGTAGATGAATCAAAAATGTGACTTCCCAAACGTTATCGTATCCGCGGGTATTCCCGGTCATTGACGCGTTGATAATGTTGATTACATGCAGATAATCGACGTTGATTTTTCGGGATTCTTAACAACTTAAGGGATTCATTGGAGGCCTCGTTTAGCTAAACGACGTGTTGGTCAGCTATTAAACAGATGGGAAGACGATCTCCGTGCAGTGGCAGGCGAACTCGCGATCGATGCGAGAACGATCTCCGCGTTGGATGCGAGTAGCAAGGGATCGGACGTCTTGGCGTTCATTGAGGGAGTCCTCTGTTTAGCAGTCCCCACCATGGTTCAGGCCTTGTCGTGGCGGTGGGGCACAGTAGCCCAGGGTGACCCAAACACCTTGGGCGAAGCGAATTGAGCCGAGGGGGCTCTTTGTACCCTTCTTACAAGAAGAGAGGACAGAAAAGCAGAGGGCCAGGGGGTGAGGATGGGAACCTCACCTCATCGTACTGTCCAAACGTTGGGAGTGGTTGTTCTGTGGTGCGGGGCAACCGCTCTGTGGAGGTGGCGTCAGTCCCAGGGGACTGACTAGCCGTCGAGGTGCCCTGTTGCTAGCAGATCCGGGGCACCTCACAAAAGGCGGCAATGGTGGCACTCGCCGGGTTTTAGTGGGTAGAGCTGCGTCCACTTACCATCTTTCGGGCGCAGCGAGTCCCACATACCCGCCTGGGGAGACCCACTCCCCTGCGGGATGCGTCAGTGCATTTCCCGGCGTAAAAGAAAAAAAAGGCCTCTGTTCAGCAGTGAACGGATAAAGGCTGATTATGATGATGATGATGATGATCAAGGGAATCATTGGTGCTATTCACAATAATAATTATTAATAGCCATTAGCCATACAAACAATAGTAAAATAATAATTATCTAAAAATAATCAAAGCAAGTGGGTATGGACTTGGCCTCTTAAGCGATCGAACCCAGACCGGGTACGATCGCGCGACGAAAGGAGTATTTGGAAAAGTCTCCATTACTAATTCTCTCTCTCCTGTCCCCACAGAGTCGTCTTTCTTTTTTCTATCTTTCTTTCTTTCGTATTATATTTAAATCCTACGTCATTTAATAGAAACAGCATCGTATCGGGGAAATAATTGTTTAAATTCGATGTTTTGAAAATTTGCTCCTACATTCAACATTATATGTTAGTTTAGACTCCTCGGAGTAAAGTATTTCAATTATTCTCTATCTTTAAACAGTTAAGACATCGTCTGATTAATTCTAGCCCGAATTAAGACCTCGAGGGTCCAAATAATTCAAAACAAAGATTAACTTCTCCTGTTTCGAACAACACCAGATTAAATAGGTCTTGGAATTATTCATTCGGTAATATTATTATATCTATTCATAACTGTAGGTGTTGTCTTAGTTCGTTTGGAGAGATAAGTTTATGAGCCTAGCTGTGTAATGTTATGTCTGTTGAGTTTAGGTTAAAATTAACATTTTTTTTCTTTTTTTTTTCTTGTCAGTGGTTTTGCTTTGGAACCGGTGGTAAACTCTTTTTTGACAATTGACGATCAAAGATATACTTTGGTAGTACTATTTTGAATAAAAAAAATGATATTGATTTTTATTAACAATTATTTTATTTTTATTAAACTAACAACATTGAGGGAGGCCTTTGGACGGATAAAGGCTGATGACGATAATGATAATGATGACGAAACTAACAACTAAATATATGAAACCACAAAAAACAGGATCGAAGGTACATCTATGAAAAGATTTATACTTCTGTACAAAGCCAGACTAGACAATTATTTTTATCGTAAAATTAGTATATCTCAACCGCAAAGGAAAGTGGTAACGTGGACATGGACTATAGATTAAATATTATGACTATATATGAAAATACGGTTTAAACCATCTAAGAACCCACCAAATGCAGTGCAATTATTTTATATATTGTAAACGCCTTATCAAACCACTCCAAGTCTCCTAATCAGGTACGGCAGACTCGCTGTCGTCCGATAACGTGATTTCATCATATTTATTTATAGTTGCGTGTATTTAAATGAATTTATAATATAATACGAAGGTTTGGTCCAACGAGATGGGGCGATGGTCTCAGTGCAGTCTCGAGATCTTTTAGACCAGATGTGGACTGATGATGTGACAATTGCAATATAAATGGATGTTAAAAAGCTCTTTGTCACATACAAGTCAGACCAGCAAGCCTACATCCTTAAATATACACTATAACAGTAGTACGAGATGAAACAACTCAAGACATCAAACCTCAAGACACAATATCTTTCACCACAGTTTGATCTCATTTTTTTTTCTTTATAAAGCATTGATTTTTAAAAATATACAGTGCAATGGACTGGACCGATGAAAAAATATTTCTAAGTATGTGATTTGTCGCGTTGGATGCGAGTGACAAGTCTTTGCGTTCATTGAGGGAGGCCTATGTTCAGCAGTGAACGGATAAAGGCTGATGATGAGATGATGATGATTTGTACGCGAAAGCCAGGAACTCAACAATACCTGATCTATGGCGGACCTGCCCCCCTAGACAAGTGGCACTAGCTTACGACATGTAATTTGACAGCCAGTGTCATTCCTATACAATAAGTGTTCTATTCTATTCTATTCGTTTAGCGTTTATGCCACATGCCTATGGGGGCTAGTGTGTATGGGTTTCAGTTATCACTTATCGTCAAGTAAGTCGACTGCCCGTTTGTGTTATCAAATCCAGTTGTCTTACATTTTCACCAATTTAGTTCGCATACCTTCAAAACCTGGATCAACAGTGACCCGCAAAGTGAATCATACGTTTTATTTGGATCATCAGTGCTATAATTATTTTCGTAATCATCATTAAATGCCACTGTAAGTACGGTTGACCGTGTACTGACTGATAAAATATAATAATAATGCGCAAAAGTAAAAAAGTAATAGAATATTACTACATCGGTAATTGTTATCAAAATTCCATATAATCACAAATTCGTCTATAAAGCCCTTGCGTTTCAGATCGTTTTATTTCATAGAGAAGAGTCATGTTAAAATGCATTTGAATATCTCTCCTTATGTATATTTTCAAAAAAATCCATAGCCGGTTTTTACTGGTTCTAACAAGATAAAAGTAGTATAATCTGATGTACATTAAGATCAAGCGTATTGCTGACTCTTGAGGAATATCATTACACCATCTAAGAATCCTAGTCAGCTGGTTTTTATGCAGTAATGCTTGAAAAGGAGGCCTTCGAGCGAGTGAGAGAGGAAGCCGCGAAAAGCCTACCCCGGCAGGCGACGAACAGGGGTGCATAGAAATTAATGCACTACTTAATGAGTCTCCAGTAACATCCTACTACTCGTGTAGGGCGACAGAAACCTGGGTCCAGTGTGGCAGAACTATGCGGGGACTGTTTAAAGACAAGTTCTCTTACGAGGAGTAAACTTGCCTTCGTCAGGGCCATGCTGTCGCTGAGGTGATCCCTGCGGCCCTTAAAAAGCTACTAAAGGCCTTCGCTATATTAATTAAGTCACTTATGAGTTGCATATACAAATTATCATGAAATCAAAAAAGTCCTATCCACTCTTCTGAAACAGCGGTACAACAACACTTCCACCTGGCCCCTGGCCTTTGTTCTAATAGTCTGAGCCATATGCTGCATCAAATTCTATTTTGAGACATAAAATTATTATATTTTATTGAGATAATAATATTTATGAACTCTTTTACACCACGTCAATCTAGTCCTATGCTAAGTTTCCGAAGAAATTGTGTTATCTGGTACCCGTAACACAAGTTGTGTTACGGGTACCAGACAACGGAAATACATATATTTAATACTTTTATATTGATACATAATATATTTAAGATTTTTATTAAATAATAGACATATTTAATACACATCCATGACCCAGGAACACAGAAACTTTTTATTTTCAGGCGAGATTCGAGCCCGCTACCTCCGACTTAAGCGGCAACGGCAACAGCGGCAACCATTGAGCCACAGAGGCCGTCAATTAATTAATAAATTTATTGAGTCTATAAAGATTCGCACTTTGTGATTTATTTCTAAAGTAATGATTATAATTATCGAGTATGTTCTAACCTATTAGATATAACAGTGTCGGCGTTCTTTTGAAGCGTATGTTTTATGATTATTTACTTGACATCTTACAACCTCCGCGCGGTGGCCGGCCTATTATAGATCAGGGCCGGGCCGTCTTGGCGTTTATTGAAAGAGGCCTATGCTTAGTTTAGTTTAGTGGACGGAAAAGGGCTGATGATGATGATGATGATGATCAGATCAGCTAGATTTTAATTGCCTGAGAATTATTTTGTTCATATGCAATGATCCGTCGATAATGATATTTGTTCAAACAGCAATTTATCAAAACAAGTCACGTTTGCTTTCCAATTTCTCTGATAAGATTGATAAGATATCGCTGACGTCACTCCGACCTTGGCCCGTCACGAGCGGGTCATTGAATCCGGGGTGACTGTGGGCCGTCACTTGTTTGGAACCACTAATCTGGTTTGGTAAAAATCGTGACTATGAAGGGTAGAGGTACGGAGTACCATCTCAAACGGGGAAATAGTATAAAAAGTGTCTAGTCAGCATAAATAACAGTTCAACAACCATCCGCAATGGCGCTGGTGTAGGAAAAGGATATGGTATTGGTATACATATTTATGTGTGTGTGCTTGATTTCTAGGCACACACGTTTAAAAGTTTACCATTTTGCAACTGTGGCGCCACCCTTATTTAACGCTTTTCGACGGACAATTTTCATGCCCAGAGATGACACTCCTTACCTCTACCCTCCATACACGTGACTCAATGTTCGACGCAAGAGGTGAATTTGACGTTTAAGTTTTTTTCCTGTACTGTCCCACTGCAAAGGCCTTTTTACATTATGCCAGTCTTTCTGGCAACCGTCGTCGCGGCGTCTGTTTCTGATGCCCTGTTTTCATGAGACCCACGATTTGACAGTAACTAAGTATGTTTATAAAGAGTGTATAAGTACTATATTTAGAAAGGAGTTTCTTGCTAGATTCTTCTCATATACTAATAGTTACTTTGTAATAGAATATTTGAAAAGAAAGTTCCACTGAGTTTGTTTCGCCAGTTCTTCTCTGACGATCAAAAAGATACTTTGGTAGTAATATTTTTTTAAATTTTGACTTTGACTTTTGACTTTGACTTTGACAAATATGACTGGTAAATAAGCTTTCCTATGAAGTGCCTGAAACCTTATGCGGTTGGTCGTCATATTTCTCTCGCAAAATAGACTTGGTGATTGGGTTGCCAGATCAGAATTTAAAAATATCGGGAAAAAAATTCAAATAGTCGGGATTTGGGGATTATTGTCGGGAGAAAGAAAATATTAGCCAAAAAAATATTTTAAATTATTTTTCGTGGGGAATTTAAGAAATATCCGTTTCTCTGGAGATTTTAAGATATTTCTGGAGTCTGGAGATCAATAAAAAAGTCGGGAGAATCCAGACGATTCCCGAACATTTGGCAACCTTACCGACGAGGCCACCTTACTTGGTGATGTTCAAACAGAAGAGCAGAACAGGGGTTATCCCTAATGCTAGAAATTATACCTTCCAATGGACTGTCGCATTGGCTTTGGCAATCGCTTGCTTAAACTTACCCTGATGAGTAGTTTCGGTATAATGCGCGTCGTTGACCACACATCAGGTTTTTGCAATTTTTATCAATTTTCGTCGTTCACGTTGTTTGTTATCAGTCAACATACGGTCATCAAGGTCAACGAACTTAATTTCATTTACCACGGCATTGTATGTTGTGATAATAACTGTATGACGTTTTTATTTATTTCTCGTTTACATATTTGTGTTCAAAATACTCACTATGTGCACCTTCATAATATTATAATAATCTCATATAGAGTGAGTGTATTCGTAACTTCGCCTTAACTTACTGGATCGATTTTGATAAAAAAATATTTATAAATTTGAGTAGAACTCTGAATGGTTTGAAAAGAAAATTGGCGTCATTATCACGTTTTCATGAAAAGTTTCATTTTCTGGACAATTGGAAAAAATTGAGAATTTTAGTAAAAATACGTAATAATATTAATAATATTATGTTATATTGACTATTTTATATTAAAGTAAGTAATTATAATGTTAACAAAAATTCAATTAGAGCAATAGGTCTGTTATGTCCGCTGGTTCTTGTCGTATTTTAATACTAGTTGTTTTCGCATACTTCATACTGATAAAAAAATTGACAATCTCTGTAGCTCAATGGTTAGCGCGTGGCGCTCAAGCCCATAGGTAGCAGGTTCGAATCTCGCCAGGGAAAGAAAGGAAATAAAAAAGTATGAAACAATATTATTATGTATTCCCGTTGTCTGGTACCCGTAACACAATTCTTCGGCAACTTACCACGGCATGAGATCGACGTGGTGTAAAAGCCATATTATTAAAATGTAAGTTTGTTTGTTACAGTTTCACGCAAAAACTACTGAACTACTTCTTAATTGATCATCATGAAACCACATGAAACTGTGTACACATTCTTAGAAGTATTTGAAGTGACATAAGATACTTTTTATGAATAAAAATGTGGTGTCGTGGGACACCAGGTAGGAACGAAGTTCCTTCGGCTAAAAAGAAAGGTATTGTACACTACTCGCTTGTGTATGCGACTGTCGCGCCTGCGCACGTCTCATTTAACGCTTTTTATTCCACGCACTTTTTCTTACGGTTTTACCATCACATTTTTTTCAGTTCGGTCGCGCAGCAAAATCCCTATCCCCTCCAAGCCTGCCGTAAGGAACTACGTTCCAAAAAAAAATATTGCTAACGCGGATGAAGTCGCGAGCAACAGCTATTAAATATTGCCCTTAAATTATATCTCGTGTTACTCCGATGTTCTTGTAAAGTAAACCAACTGATCCTAGTGGTTGAACTCATCAATATTAAAACAATTTCATCCGTATTAATAATGAAATGCTTAAACTTACTCTGACTTACCTCAATCGAGAAGTTTAGCTTTAATTTATAATGTGTTATCAACAATTTCAACATCTTTGATGTAGTGAATAACATTTGAGAATGTGGTTTCATGAAAACTTTCTATGACCTCCTTAAGATGAGGAGCAGCATTCGATTCGATTCGAATTTTTTAGCATTGTGCCTTTCTTGAGTTAACTACAATAATAAAATTTTAGTATGTTATTTTTTACCATATAATATTCTAATGAACCGGGATAGGAACACAGTGAGTTTTTTGCTCGATGCTCGCATGCAGCCGGTGGTAGGTCGGCCGTCTCGGTGTTCAGTAAAAAAGCCTTGTGTAGCAGTGGATGGAGGAAGGTTGGTGACGATGATTATGATAAATAACCAGCCCATATACGATCATCCGCTTAAGAAATAATATTACCGATATACGCTCATTGAAGTGGCAGTGGGCTGGTTACACAATTAGGAGGACAAATGGCCTATGGGCCAAAGGTTTAAGAGTGGAGGCCGCGTCTAAGTAGACGAAGTCTTGGTCGGCCATTAACAATCATCGTGCAATGGCCGTGTTGGATTCGAGTAGCAATCGATTGGTCGGCTTGTCGCTCATTGAGGGAGGCCTTTGTTCAGCAGTGGACGGATAAAGGCTTATGATGATGATACGATCATTAAAAATATTGTGTAGCCAATTATTGAGAAAAGTTAAAGAGTGTTTCGCAAAGTAACGCCCACAGTACCTACAACTGATTTAGGGACCTTCAAAGGGATGTAAGCAACGATCACCTTGTAGCTGACCGCCCTATTTGGCGATCATTAAATATTTAACCGACATGTTGCACGAAGGTTCAGCGCTAACCAGAAATCAGTAACGCGAGCTGACTCACATTCAGATAAAGTACAAGGCTGTCGACCACATAAACTGTGAACATGTGCCACACGTATTCTAATGAAAAAAATATGAAAATATTGATGGCAATATCATTATCATAATATAAGCCTCCCTCAAAGAACGCCAAGACGACTGTGCCCTTACTACTCGCATTCAACACGGACCTGCCGAATGATGCTTGCTGCCGAGTGATCGTCTTCCCACCTGGTAAACGCGGCCTCCACTCTTTAACCTTATTGGCCCATTTTGTCATGGAGGAAATATATAATGCAATATTTGCTGGGGCACGGCTGTTTTTTTTTTTCAATCAATATGATAGGTGTCAAATCAACTGTCAAATTCATTCATATCATATGACAGCTGTCATTCTAATCAAACGATGTTTTATAAATTTTACAACAAGTTGAGCTATACAATCAACGAAATGTCACAGTTATATGTTATGCCATTGACGCAATCCCAAAAACATGTAATTTAAAGAGGTCAACTGACAACAAACTGATGATAGGTGGTCCTGTTATAACCCTTGGCTTATTAATAATTAAGTGCATTTACTCTTCTTTCTTTCGTCTTGGCACGGATGATGATTCTTTCTTTTCCAACGCCAGAACGCGATAGTTGAATTTCTTTGTTACCATCTGAAACTGATGCTTTGCAAGTGCCAACATGCCTACGTGAATGTAGGCTAGTGTATTTCATTTTTAAGCCCAAAATATGTATTATTTTGAAAAAATGTTGTGTTAATATTATGTATTTTGAGTTTAAAAAATCAATTCAAAAGTTGCCACGAAAACACCCCAAACCGTGATGGCGTTCTGAATGACGTCACGCCGTGCGAAACCAACTTGTTCTGTCCTATGAAAATATCAACAGCAACCACAGTGTTTCGCACGACGTGACGTCACACTTTCTGATCGATGATCACGGCGATCATCAAATAAAAACAATTCTTCATTTTTACATTAAATAAGTTAATTTTTTACTATCTAAAACTATGCTTTATCATCAGAAACCCTAATAACACCGATTTACTGTTAGTGGACACAGGCCTATTGTTTTGTATAGCATCATCAAAGAATGTAGATTATGATACTCAGCATCGGTGCTTTTATCAAGGGTGATGAGACCATCCTGATTTTTCTTCCATTTTTTAGGTTTCAGGGAAGAGAGCGGGTCCGGGAATGTAATTGCTGGCTCAGAGAGCTATTAGCGGTCTTACATGGACTCAAACCATTTTATTGCACGCAACAGGCATCAAGGTGCCCCGGATCTGCAAACAACAGGGCACCTCAACGGCTAGTCAGTCCCTCAGGGGACCGACACCACCTCCACAGAGCGGTTTTTCCGCACCATAGAACAACCACTCCCAACGTCGGGACAGTACGATGAGGTGAGGTTCCCATCCTCACCCCTTGCCCCCTGCTCTTTTGTCCCCTTTTCTTATAAGAGGGATACAAAGAGCCCCCTAATTATCTAGTCTGCTCATTTTGCCTTCCAAATGGAATTAGTACTTCCAGTATAGTATTAGTTAATAAATATGTGCTGGTTAATGATAATGCAGAGGAGCACTAGGCACCAGCTCCGCAGTTAGCGCATCCGCGCGCTTGCACGCGATAGCTGAATCACACACACTTCCTACATCATTTGTAATTTCATGGAGTGTGCATGTCTGTGTGTATTTGTATCTGGGTTAATTGTTGTGATTCACGGCCTTATTGTTTACTAATCATAAGTTAGTGTGGCCAACTGGTGGGGGGATGCATCTTGTTTGCCATTTCCTGTAATAGGTTCTGTAAAGGACAAGATAGATGCTGTCACTGAGGTCTACTCTTATCTTGTGATGAGTAGATACTCCTGGAATTACTAGTGGTACCTAAGCGGACGGTGAACTCTTGGTCACCATTTATTATATGACCCCTAAGCCTCGTCTTTCATTACTTATAGATGATCTTGTTTACTAAATACGAGATATCGCTTTTAGCTGTGCTATCAAGTTTTTGAAAGTGAGAAGTAGAAAATTGAAGGAGCAGCAGCTGATTTGTAGGATCTTTCTGAGAAAAGTAATGTACGACTGTGAATCGACTTTTTTGAAGTTGGAAAATTCGAATGAAAAAAAAATCACGAGGAATATAATTATTTACACTTTAAAAACACGTGAAAATGCCAAAAATATGTGAAAAGTGACCAATTAGGGACAGTCATGTGGTCAGGGACTGGTTGGTCAACTCAAATACTAGTGAAAGGACGAAATAATGACGAAGACGTACTCGCCCTAGATGCTGAAAAGTACCAGGAGATCGAACAAGATATGGCGCAGTAGCGCTATCTTGTATCTTCGAGTTTTTCGGGTGTATTCTATCAGATTTTTGACTTTTGCCAATAAGTGTCATGATTGATTTCTAACTCCGAGGGGCTCGGATGGTACTAGGTTCAATCTATCTATCGGATGGTACTAGGTATCAAATAGTAGAGATCAGTTGACTTGGAATTTATTTTGATCATAAGTGGCAAAATTGGTAATGACATAGGGTATGTCATCACCAATTTTGCCAGTGATGGTTGATATTCTAAAACAATGTTGCATAATATTTCCTTATCGAAGGACGTAAGGGACGACCGCTTATCACACCGAAACCTCAGTGTTAATGACCTCTTATCTGCAATCAGACATGATGCATATGATAAAAATAATTGAAGATTATCTATTTTTATTATATACGTGTTTTGTATGTGTTATAATTATGTTTGGATATACGAAACAGCATGTCAGTGACACTGACATTAGGTTGTCTAGTGGTCAAGTGGCTGGACAAGCACAACGTAGGTTCGAATCCTGTTAAGTGCAAATTTGTATGATTAACTGCACTGAGTCATGGATGTATACATTTCTTAAAATATATGTCCCTAGTGGTTATAGTACAAGAACTTACAATGCTAGGTGGGAGTAATGTGATGGGAGATATTATAATCGTATGATCGACCTCTGGACGATAAGCCCTTATAATTATGTGTAGGTATGTTCATTGAGGGAGGCCTATGCTCAGCAGTGGATAAAGGCTGATTATGATGATGATACGTAGGTCTGTAAATGTACCATTTTCGTTATTTTTCGGCCCGTCTTGTGTACATATGAGCGACGGTGGTCCAGTGGTGGACGGACTCGGCCTGTTATGCGAGGGGTTCCGGGTTCGATCCTGACCCGTCCGTGTGTGCATTGAAATGGGTTTTTCTAAATTTCTAATTAGTGCACACGAGACCATCGTTCGCTCACCGGTGAAGGAAAACATCGTGAGTAAACCTGCGTGCCTGATGAGATTGAAAGTCTTTGAAGGTATGTGAAGTTCACCAACCCGCACTGGGCCAGCGCGGTGGACTATGACCCATTACCCTCCTCGTCTGATTTCGAGGAGACCCGTTTTTTTTTTTTTTTTTTTTTTTTCGGTTGGATCTATGCTAATGGTCCTAGTGACCGTTATGCGTCATCGGAAATGGGATGATCCGGTTGGATCATCCTATGACGTTATAATTTGGGGGGTTTCCCCCCGCCATGTTCATGGCGTCGGGTTTGTACCTAACTTGGTCAGCTACGGTCGACTGGTTTGGAACGGGTGACGTTAGAAACCTATCGTGAGGGCCGGCCCTCCCCTCTCCCGGTAGCGGGGGAGGCGGGTCAAGCGCGGGACCCGAGCAAGCTGCCGATAGCAGAGTGCTATCGGTGATTACACGGTCTATATTGGTGTCGACTCGTAGCTGATCTGAGCCTATGCTGTCGCGGTTGATCCGGATCAACTGGTCAACGGAGTGTAGGGTTCGACGTCGCATACGACCCCGGGGCCCATGCGGTGTGAATGTGTGCCTAACACCGGCTGTGTTATGTCTGAGTGTGTGTTGTAGCTTACGTCGCGCTTCAGCGTCGCGCTTTAACAGTTCTGTGATTTTATCAACAGGATCGGTTATGACATTCTTAGGTAACCTAGACTTATTAGGTGCTAAGCTATCGGGGGTGTAGTTTGCCGCACTCACGACGAGTGGGTTCGGGTGGAGAAGTGCCTTTTCGAAGTGACGTTCTGACATCGCTTGGAAATGGCCCCTAATCGAATCTAGTCTGAGGTCGCGGTGTAGGTCGATGTTTCTTACGTACCACGGGCAACCGGTTGCCACACGTAAGAATTTATTTTGGATCGTTTGGAGGCCTCTGAGTCTATGCTGAGGCACATGCGCGAATGCCACACAGGAGTATGACATGATGGGGCGGATACATGATTTATAGAGGGTGAGCTTGTGCCTGAGGGGCATTTTGCTCTTTTTGTTTATGAGGAAGTACAGTCTACTACTGACGAAACGGGCTTTTTTAGAAATCGCGGCGATGTGTGGTCTAAACGACATCGACCTGTCAAGGGTGACCCCCAGGTACTTGACCTGTCTAACTCTGGGAATAACGACGTTATTTAGTAAGATTGGTTTCATCGTGAACCATGTTTGTCTGCGTTTAGGTAAGCGTGTCTTTCTCTTACGAGAGAAATGAATCGACGCGCTTTTATCGGGGTTAATAGCTATTCTCCATTTTGCGAACCAGTTGCCTCAGAGGTCTCAGGGAAGAGAGGGTGCCTTCGACCCTATACCTAAATGACCGGTTTGACAGATAGTCGCGGATGATGATGACTAGCCTATCCGGTATTCCTAGCTTGTACAGTTTGTACACGAGGCCTTCGTGCCATATCCTATCGAAGGCCTTAGCTACATCGAAAAATACGGCGCACGTATCGCGGGAGTTCTTTTTATTGAAACCTCTGAGTATGTCTTCGGTCATACGGTGGACTTGCCTTGGACAGCAGTGGTTTTCGCGGAAGGCGAATTGCTCGTCTATGAACAGGTTCTTTTCGCCTATAACGGCTTTGAGCCGCTTAAGCAGAACCCGTTCGTAGATTTTGCCAATCGAGCTTAGTAGACTGATGGGCCGATAGCTAGACGGTTCCGTGCCCGGTTTGCCGGGCTTAGGTATGCCGATAACCGTAGCTTCTTTCCATTGGTCTGGGAACCTACAGCCCTTTAGGAGGGCGTTGAAAATGCTAACCAGGAGGTAAACAAGAGCGGGTGGGAGTATTTTAATGACTTTGTTGGAAATCCCGTCCGGCCCGGGGGCCTTCTTGGAGTGAAGTCGTTTGATAATGTCTTGGACTTCTTCTACATCCGTCGGAGGGATAGGATCCCCCTCCGGCGGCGCAGAAGTCTTCGACTCTACTACCCTAATTACCTCCTCTACGTGGGAGCCTATGGAGGGTGAGGGGGTAGTGATGTTGGGGGTACACTGGCTCTCTAGTGTGTCGGCTAATAGTTCCGCCTTGTCGGCGTCCTCTAGTGCAGGCGCGCGATTTGGTCTTTTTAATGGCGGCATAGATGCCTCCGTTTTCTTTTTAAAAGAACGAGCGAGTGGCCAGTAGGCGAGGAGACCCGTGCCCAGCAGTGGGACATATGAGGGTTTGATACTTACTTGCTTACTTGTGTATATAAGTGACACAAACATCCAGACAGAATTTTGAAAATTAAGAAACCTTGAGATATACTCGTATATCGAATATGAGTATGTCGCCTTCTTTTCTCCTTTTTACCAATATTATCTTTTTATGGGTACTTTCTTTTTGTAATCATTAATATACTTATAATCTATTTCGTTTTTCTGCACACAAACATTAGCTCACTTACCGGTAAAGGAAAACATCGTGTTTCGTGAGAATACCTGCGACACCAGTTTGAGGGTACGTAAATTTCACAAACTCACATTGGGCCAGCGCATCGGTGAATTATGGCCCAACATCCTCGCCTGATATCAAGAAACGTGTCTTACAGTGGGACGTAAAATAGTTGACTTATTATTTTCCATAACACATAAGCTTCTCTGATAATGAACTAGAGTGCTACATTGCCGTCGCGGCGTTCATTGACTCCGTTTTACTGTAACATAACATAATATTTCATATCTGCCAGACATAATATAAACATGAAAACTCTAATTATAGATTACATTGTGAATGGTACGATAGAAGAAAGAGGCGATTGGCTTGATGGTAAGTTCTTACCGTCAATAATAACCGTAATGTTCACTAAAGATCTTTGGTTGCTTTATTTTCATGATCTGGGTGTGGAGCAGCAACGACCAGCCAAACTACGAAAATGTTCAAATAACAATGTATACTATTTCCAATTACGTTTAATATACTCGTTTTACAATATTTATTACATTTTACAAAAAAATGATCGAGGCGTGGTGTTGGAATTAAGCGCGAGAATATTCGAATATTTTCAAATAATGAATTTATATTTACTTCTTTTTTTTAAATTATTACTGGCTAATGTCTATCTATTGAGCGACGATAGTCCAGTGGTGGATGGACTCGGCCTCTTATGCCAGAGGTTCCGGGTTCGATCCTGACCCCCACATGTGTGCCTTGAAATTGGTTTTTTTTAATTTCTAAGTACACCCCAAACACGAGACCATCGCTCGCTCACCGGTGAAAGAAAACATCGTGAGGAAATCTGCATGCCTGATGAGATTGAAAGTCTTTGAACATATGTGAAGTTCACCAACCCGCACTGGGCCAGCGCGGTGGACTATTGGCCCATTACCCTCCTCGCCTGATTTCGAGGAGGAGACCCGTGCCCAGCAGTGGGACATAAAGGGTTGATACTTTACTTTTACTTTTTGCTAATGTCTATGACTGTATTATTGTTAATTAAGCCGCAACAGGATGTTTCATAGACACAGCAAGGAGATGTTACGCGATTAGACATTCGCTAGAGCTGCTTCGTTGCTGTATCGAGTTTGTAACCAGGATTGAGCAGTAATATTATGTTTTGTATGCAAACAAATTCCGCCAAATTTGTGCTGCACCGCTGTGCTGGTTCTGTGCTCTGATTGGCCGACTAATGGTCATTGATTGATGATTGGCCGTATGGAATGTATACACAGATCACACGTTGCTTAAACTGCTCTTATGTCAGTGACTTATCATTAAGTAGTTTACCCATATGAGGCTTTTAAGGCTCATTTTACTTGGTATCCTTTGGTTATATGCTCGATGCAGTAGAAAATTTGTAGAAAAATAATAATAATAATAATAATAATAATATAATAATATCTATGGACGCTTTTACACCACGTCAATCTGGTCCCGTGCTAAGTTCTCTAAGAGACTTGTGTTACGGGTACCAGACAACGGAAATACATAATATATTTAATACTTTTTATATTAATACTTATATTTAAGGTTTTTATTATATAATACACATATTTAATACACATCCATGACCCAGGAACAAACAAACTTTTTTTGTGTTCCCTGGCGAGATTCGAACCCGCTACCCCCGGCTTGTGCGCCAACGCGCTTACCACTGAGCCACAGAGGTCGTCAAAAATATCATCATAATATTTTCTTGATGGTACAGTTATTGGTTCCTACAACAGTACATTTTTCATAATATGTTGTTGATTTCAGCAGAATTATCAGTTACGAGTAAGATGACGAAGGTACTTCAGGTTAGTTATTTGGTCATTTTAGTAGTTACAAGACACAAAACCTTAATGCGATGCTCGGTAATGACGAGTCCAGGACAACGAGAAGTCGAGGACTTCTGCGATGCGATGTCTCAGAAGGAAGCCGACAAGAATAGATCCAGCACCATCAAAAAGCGTTTGAAGGCGTTCGAAGGTGTTTCAGTTGGGGTCGTGTCCTGCAAACTGCGAGTCCCACATATGATCCAGGAACCTCGCCCCAGGTACCTTAGCCGAAGCAGCCTGGATACATGCAAGATGAGTAAACCTAGACTTATGACCGAAATCAACTACCATGACCTATTGGACAAAATTGAGTCATCACACCACTTGTGCCATATATCATATCATGTCATCACCTTAAACACCTTGGACTATCACCCGTGACCGTGATGATATGATGATCATTAGCAAAACAACATTATCATTTCCAGCCGGGCGTTGATACCAGGTTGTTGGCCCACGATACAGTACCTTATCGGCCAAGCGAAATTATTAGATATGTCTAACAGAATATACATTCTAGAACATCTTAGAACAATGATTGGATCAGACCAAAAAAATTAAGCAATATGCATATGGCAACATTTGGCAAATAAAAGTTGCTACGTAAAGTATTGGACAGCAATAGGCTGAAAATGATGGTTAAGGTACGACACACCTAATTTCAATCTGTGCTAAATTTATCTTCTAGATCAGTGATTCTCAATCTATTCCTGCCACCTATAGGGGGATTGCCAAGCTATACTCGGTTTAGGGGACCACTCTATTTGACTGAGTATAATCCAAGATGGAAGCCAGAAATTTTTGACCAGTAAAGGGTATGTGCATTGAGAAAGACTGAAAAGCTGTTCTAGATATTATACTATCGTTTGTATTCTATCATTTTTACATAAATATGGTATACTGGCCAAACTGGCAGTGGAGCTACTTGATGATGATGACCAGTGACTACTGCTCACCATGCAATGTATTGTCTATCAGACGTAAAGTCCCCGCCACCAGTTATCCATTGATACACTTCTAAAGAACAGCTGTGTCACGAAATAAATAAGATGGCGGGCAAATTCGTCTTTTATATTACGCAAAAATATTCCTCAAAGTTTTTCCAGAGATGACACAACGTTGTAATTGAATTCCTTCGTGTAAATACCCTAAAGGTAATGTTATTTGTATTTAAACGACTCTGCGGACCGAGCCATGGAGCCAATGTATCATATGAACTCGAAAATGTATTCAACATTTTTTTAACGTATTTTAGAGATTCTTGTAAATGTGAACGAGTAGTGAGTGAGAGAGCAAAGCTTTAAGCCCTGATTGGGTCATCCTGATGACTTCTTCTTTGCGTTGACAGTTATGGTAATGGCCTGTTGAATTTGGGAGTACCAAATCTCAATTATTTTTCCCAGCTTTTCTGAGCTGGAATGACAGGACACTTAGAGGGAATTTAGATAATTCTGAGGTCGACTCATACCTCTGAGTTTGACCCCCGAAGCCGTAACACACGCGGAAAATCTAAGGGCACGGGATTCTCTTATAATTTTAAATTAACATGGTCATAATATGTATTGAAATTGTTTATTATTCAATAAGATTATTATTTCTAGTATACAAAACTTAATGTAGTCTAAGAATGCTATTATCGAGTCTAAAAGAGTAAATATTTCGTTTCAAACGGTACTCGCTCACGGTTTAGAGTATTATTTTTATATTCGAGTTCCCTTAGTATCGCCGAGAACCCTTCCTGAGGGCATATGAATAAATAAGTATTGTCAATCAAGCCCACGCAGGTCTTGACGCAGTTTCCACTGGCCTGGTGTATATTTTATGACCCGTCCTATATGTTCTATCATATTGACGTGTACTTCTGCGAAAAACCCAATGTTGAATGTATATTTTTAGGTATAATAAAGCAGAATTGTGGTTACAGAAAGGTATAAGTGGAATAGATTTAAGCAAATAAGAACAGCTAAAGTAACTAGACTTAGTTGGTATCACTCGAAGAATATCTACGTTGAAGTGGCAATGGGCTGGTCACACACTCAGAAGAACGGATGGCCGATGGGCTAATAACGTTCCGGAGTGGAGGCCGCGTTTAGGTAGCCGAAGTGTTGGTCGGCCATTAACCAGGTGGGAAGACGATCTTCAGGGTTACGGTCGTCTTGGTGTTCATTGAGGGAGGCCTATGTTCAGCAGTGGATGGATAAACGTACGTATTATTTAATTATTCAAGTACATTCGTCTTCAAACTCTGCGGTATAGACAACGTGAGAATATGGCGAAGCTTCCTAAATGCTGCCCATCTTAATTGAATCCTCCTATCGGCTTCACTCTCGAAGTTATGTCGACCTAGCTTTATTAGTATAGCGATATTAAATAAAAAACCATACAGTCGAACGATACCTCCTTTTTTAAGTCAGTTAAATAGAATAAAAATAATTAATTCATTCCCAGCGGTAAGTAAAGTTTATCGAAAGGCTGATTGTGATACGGGATCTGCTAGTTGTCAGGATCCCTAGATGTGTGTTATTCCTTTTGACATCCATTCAAACCTTTTATCAATATTCTTACGATAAAAACTTTTAGCAAAAAATACAGGGATAAAGAGTTATTTATACCAATTTAAACTAAACCTTTGTACGGGTGGTCCTTGGTACTGATGTAGACAAAAAATGATCGAAATCGATTTTCGAAGAATTATCCTTAACCATATTATAATGTAATTCAAAATAATTTCATGCCAAATTTAAATACTATTTTTTTGTGGATTTTATAGCAGTTTGTGAACATTTTTAATTCCTCTCGTAAAGAGTCCTCAAGTAAACATGGTTGCTGTAATATTCGAAACGTCGGGATTGTAAAAATCCTAGCCACGATAAATTACATAAAAAGCAGAGCTTCCATGAGTGAATTTTGTGTCAGCAAAATTTGTTTGTTAAATTATTTGCGTTGCAAGTAACACCAACAGTAAAAGCAACTTCTAAGCTGTTAATCCTAGCAGTAGGTCCCAAACATTGTCTACAAAGCTTCAACTTCCCGAATCTACTTCATAGAACATTACGAAAGAGTTCTTTGATGTTATCCAAACACATCAACTTCAGTATGACAGTGAATATCCGAACCCAAACAAAACCATACATTTCTTGTTTTATATTTATAAGGACATGCACACTCTATTATTTTCCAGATGTATGCGTTACCCACGGTACAAAATCCAAAACATAATTAATCTGAATTATATTTAAGTTAAATTTAATTTAATATGCAAGAGGCGGAAAATCGGCCGTCTTGTAGTTCATTGAAAGAGGCCGAAATCATCAGCGAATCAGTGAAGAGTTAATCAGAAAAGCAATTTCCTAATTCGTAAAGATCGTAATCAGATAATTTCAATGGTTTAAAAGTAATATAGTATAATAAAATAATAATAATAAATCTTTATTTCAGAAGGGCTTCCATATAAATTTTGCTAGCGTTTTACATTCTTATAATATAATTTAATGTATAAATATAACTTTAGAGCGGCAGAGCGCATATCGATATGCGCTCTGCCGGTAGAGCAATCCTGTATTTAATAAAAAATGGGATAGCCTAGCCCCTGGTAAACTCGGTACTCATGAACGACGACGATATCAGGAGCCACGACCGAGAGTTTTGTCTATCTTACAGCAAAATAAACAGCGCCATCTATGGACGCAAAATGGAGCGATGCTTTTGAAGTAAAGAATTTAAGCGTTAAAAATATCGCGCGTTTCGTGTAATGATAAAATCTGATGCTTAGCTCGGATAGCGAATATGCGGCGAGGAACCTAAATGTCCGTACAGAAGTGAATAACCATCGGGCCTAGAACCATGGTGTACTTACAATCTATAGAATAATAGAATACATTTTAGCATTGATGATTTAACGAATTCATCAACTCTACAGAACATTCTGTCCTTCCAATGTTTGAGCCCTTCCTTATTTAGTTAATAAAAATAAATTTTATTGGACCCAACATAAAATAAGTTACAATAAGAAATGAAACATAAAACCTGATCTTTTTGTAAGCTTTAGAATAAAATTTTATCTCTTACACTATTCATATGTAAAGTTCCAAGTCGCATAGATAAAGGGAGGGTTTTGAGGGGATTTCATGAAAAGCCCTGGCCATATATTTTATTGCCATTCTCCATCAGCTGATGATGAACGAATGTATTTTACTTGAACAAGATTTCACCGTGCAGTGGCCGGTCCGTGTTGAATGCGAGTGGCAAGGGATCTGTCGTCTTGGCCTTTATTGAGGGAGGCCTATGTTCAGCGGTGAACGGATATTCTTATCTGGAGATTGTGAAACAGGCCCTAAATCTAAAACTAATAAAATAAAATCTAGGGCATTCAGATAATCGCCGGTACCTCGATGACGCGTTCCAATATATAACCCACATCGTATTTAATATTTTTTTTAATGTAAATGATAATAATGTACTTTTTTATATGTAATGTAATGTGAAATGATGAAATGAACTGGAATTTTTCCTACTCCTCCTAAATTCTTCTGATTAATTTCGTTGCGGGTCCCAAGGCAGTGTTTAACGTATCCCCCGGGCTCCCGGAGATCGTATCAAAGGGTCATTTGCTGGTTGCCGCTGTCGATCCTGGCTATACAGGAGTTGCAGCGGTGGGAAAGTGTGGTGGGCCATGGGCCAAGCCCGACTAAAAAAAAAAATGTAATGTAATGTATTTAAACTGTTAACTATATTTTGGAAAAAGCAACCCAACAGCTTATAGCTTCTTGCTAGATTCTTCTCATATACTATACTAGTATATATTTCATTTTTTGTAATGGAATATTTGAAAATATTAGTTCCACTGAGTTTATTTCGCTGGTTCTTCTCAGTGGGCTTGCTTTGGAACCGGTGGTAGACTCAATTGACGTTCAAAAAGATACTTTGATGGTACTATTTTGAATATTTATTTTAATTTGACTATGACTATCACACAAATAAAGATATACATACACCTAATATCTTTTAACATTATTCACCGGTTTCAACAATTGCCGTTTTATTGGAGAATGATAATCAAACCGTATCCGTCTGGCACATAGACCTCTATCAATGAATGTCAAGACGGTCAATCATCATCACCGAATGTCGTCCCTGGATGATGAACGCATGTATTTTACTTGAACAAGATTTCATGATAATATATAAATGGAGTTAAAAACAGTAAATGGATTTTCATTTGTTCGTTGATCAGATTTATCGGTGTCTGCTGCATGGTACCATCTTGTTTATTGAATGAATAGATGAAAGTATAACTCGAAAATGATTACAAAGTGGGATTTAAGGTCCAAAAAATCATTAAAAGGAATTTTATCCCGAAATAAGGCGTTGAGCACACGAGCTTGGAAGTCATAAAAAAATCCTTAAAATGCGTAACGACGCTTAATTAAAAACGCTTCGAGCTTAGCGGTTGATTAACTTGGAGATTTTGGATGTGCTATAAAACGGAGGAGCTTAAGTGTGCTTATTTTTTATACAAAATGCGAAAGAAATTTCGCTCATGTATTTTTTTGGGAAACGTTGTCAAAGTTTCTGTTACCCCCCGACGTGCCTGGGTGCCAAAGGATATTATGAATAAAAGATTTTGTACTATAAAAATTAGAAAAAAATATTGTATTTGGGAATTCATTAATGATTTTTTTGAGAAAAGTGAAAGAATATAAAGAATAAACATAGCTTAAGATTTACCAGGGATTAGACACAAAATTTTAAGCAATTTTCAAAAATTTAAAAGTTTATAAAGAGTATTTGTATGATGAAGAATACTGTAAAGTAAATTTATGGACGATACCACAATTTTATTGACATTACAGGATAAAAAATGTAAAAGATTAGGCACTTAAAAAGACTGAAAGACTAGTTCCACTGAGTTTGTTTGGACTCAATTGGATTTTAAAAATGTTGATGGCACTATTTTGAATAATAAAATTTTCCCATTATCCCTCGTTTTAATGAAACAATTTTTACTGATTTTATCGCTGCTTATTAAGTTTTTTATAAGCCCGACGTTTCGGATACTTTACAGCAACCATGGTCACGGGACGAATACCCCCGTATTCGTCCCGTGACCATGTATGACTGTATGAGGGAGGCGTAAGGTGCGATGAAATCCGTAAAAAGTTTATTTATAATGGTTTAAATCCGCTCAAATCATCATCATCATCATCAGCCTTTATCCATCCACTGCTGAACATAGGCCTCCCTCAGTGAACGCCAAAACGACCGATCTCCTACCACTCGCATCCAACAATGACCTACCACTGCACGGAGATCCACTCAAATATGGGAAAAAAATAATTTAATCATACTGTTAACTAAGATATAGGTTGACACAGGTCAGGCCTTCTTCAAGCCAACCTGACGCTTGTTCCTATGACCTGAGATTCAGGAACTTCAAAAAAGCGGCTGAAGGAGTTCGCCGATAGTTTAGTTATAGTATTCCCAAGTTGGTTCCAAATTGGTCTAAGAGCCTATCCGGGTTACCTAGATATTTGAAAAATGCATAAAAAATCACTAACATAAACATCATCAAGGCAGAGACTGTAAAACTAAGCGGGAAAACTAAGCACGTTTTTTATGACGGTGTAGGGTGAATATTTCCTTTTCATGGGTTATATATTTTATCAGTCTGTACCAGCCTTGCGTGGATCGACGTTAAAACAATCCGCCTCCGGTTTACGAGCTCAGATAGCGGGACCCCTGAAGATTTTTTTAATTAAATTAAAGAATGTTTTATCATCACCATGACAGTACTACTGAAGCCTGTAAATCATTGAATTATCAATGATTTACAAGTCAAGAAGATGAAGTATAAATGCGATAGAACTTAGTCAAGACTCGTTATTATAAGTATAATTTTTGATACTGAGTCGTGACTACTATATTATATCGTAGCCAAGGCTCAAGGCAAATCGAATAGGTTTTTACTACTATACCTATATTATCGTAGTCAAGACTCAAGGCAAATCGAATAAGCTTTTAATATTAGTCTAATTATCTTAATTTCCAATTATCTTAGTTTTATCTAAAGTAATCGATACATATGGTCGATTTGATGGGAGCCGGTTAAAAATAAACTTTGCCGAATCTATTATTTATGTTAAAGAGGCACAAGAGACATTTGCAGTATTCGTGCAGTGTACGTACGATATTATCACAGACTAAGTTTTATAGTACGTCAAATGATTTGTGTACTGAAAAATTACCTACGAATAAGCTGTAATTAATTTAAAATTACGTTTTTGTTGTAGATTGAATTCAGTCAGAATAACTATTTTTCATAATCGAGGCATTTGAAATATTATATTGAGACAGGTAAACAATTGATACAAGAATTGTAACTACAGTATATACAGTACACGTTATTCTAATAAGTATATTGTAAATATTGTAATATACCAATGGGGATGCGGTGTGCAAGAGTTCAAAAATAATAGAATATACACATTGCATACTGAATACTGATGTAAATTTCCTGTTGGCTACAGCAGTTACAAAATCCGAGATAAAGCTAAAATATCTAGTTAATACATTTGGGGAACAACGGACCAATCTCATCCCGGGCTACACGAATCAAAAATAGTTTTTGTCTCATAATCATCCGCCTTTATCCGTCCACTGCTGTACATGGGCCTTCTTGCCGAAAGTCAGACGGCCGACCCCTTGCCACTCGCATTAAACACGGTTTAACCACTGCCTGGAGATCGTCTTCCCACCTGGTTAATTGCCGGCCAACTAAACGCGACCTCCACTTTTGAATTTTAATGGCACATCGGCCATCCGTTCTCCTAAGTGTGTGACCAGACAGTTTTTGTCTAGTCAAACGGATATTATGTTAATGATCGAAGAAAAAAGGACTACTTCAGATGTTTCTATCCTAATAGACCATAGGGGCTATCCTAATAGAATAAAACCTTGACAAGCTTGAGACGGGCGGTGAAGATTCCGATACTTGTTTTGTGCAATAACAACAAATTAACGTCTTCTTTTTACTCCTGTTGAAAAATCTTGGTACCAGAATTATCTTTACGTGGTGTAAAAGCGTCCATAGATATATATTTTGAATGTAATGAGGTATATATATGATGTATAGGTGAGGACCAATAACCATGCTGCTTTGCAGCCAAATTGAGCCGGCACGACAGGGTGGTACCTCTCGCTTACACGAATTCGGGGTAAAGTGACAGCTAAGCTGTCGCTTTTCACGCGGTTTGCGAGTTTCTGGTGGCCCATTTAGGGGCTTCTGGTTATATGAATCTTAATGGGCGTCGATAGTAGCGCATGGTTTCGACTGTTCGTTTGCCCTTCTATGCTATACTAACTTATTTTAGATTAGTATATACAGTTAAAATGTTTAACTTAATAACTTGGTGACGTTAGACACTTTAGTCTAACAAACAATAAACTAAAACCCTTAAGGTATTATTTCACAAATAACCCTGGACAAAACAGACTTATTCCATCGACGGAATTGGACAGAAACGTAAATGGAATTCACAAACAATTCCGACTGGAAGAAGCCCCTAATGTAACAATATCACCTTCCAAATGTTAGTATCTTGTTTATACGCGCAGTTGAAATAGTTTCCATCTAGTACGCCGGTCCAACCGATCGGACATTCTAATATCCTCCGGTATTCCAACTTAATAGGATTGTACTTTTGGATACGAGAGATCTCTTTTATGTAGTCGGATGTTTTAGGTTTATTTGTAGCATGAACGAAGGTATTGTTTTCTTCATTATGTGTAGGTTAGGAAAAAACGATGAAGGGCTTGGCCCCTTGAGGTCTGCCCCTGTGGTGCCTAGATATAGGTTTCACAAAACTAAGTGCAAATTAACACGAGATCATCGCTCGCTTATCGGTGAAGGAAAACATCGTGAGGAAACCTGCATGCCTGATGAGATTGAAAATCTTTGAAGTATTTTTTTTTAGCATAGAAGGGCAAACGAACAGTCGAAGCCTTGCTACTATCGACGTCCATTAACATGCACACAACCAGAGGCTATGCAGATGCGTTACCCTCCTTTTCCCTATCCCCCCAATGGGCAACTGGAAACTCACAAACCGCGTGAAACGCGACAGCTTAGCTGTCACTTTACATCGATTTCATGTGAGCAGGAGGTTCCTCCCCGGTCGTAGCGGCCCAATGTGGCTGCAAAGCAGCATGGCACTAACTCTTACTATCTAGGGTCTAGTTAAACATCTCGCATTTGACCAACGCATCGGTGGACTATGGCCTAATACCCTGCTTTCGCCGGATTTCGAGGATGAAACTTTTGCCCAGCAGTGGG
Source organism: Lycaena phlaeas (assembly GCA_905333005.2). Lineage (NCBI taxonomy): Eukaryota > Metazoa > Arthropoda > Insecta > Lepidoptera > Lycaenidae > Lycaena > Lycaena phlaeas. Next base: position 1,047,445 of record HG995182.1, read on the forward strand.
ACATATTATATGGTTTGAAACATTAAAGACTCGGGTATGTTCATGGACCACAGTGATGTGGCGATTCACCATAACGTGTCCTATCTCCCCGTTTGCATTATTTGCATAAAAAATAATATATTGGCATAGATAAAAGCCCTTCAAACTAAGCCCTTAAGCTGCCCATCAAGTATTCTTATAATTTATAGAATTAGCCTATAAATGCGTATTAGTTAACCGATATAAAATATACACCTGCCTCATTGTACTATCAAAGATACTGTCTGACGGTTGGGACAGGATCTTTAGTTTTTTGCGAGACAGGTGTAGAAAGTAAATTAGAATTATTTCAACGGAAGTCTAGATTCTATTAATATTACAAAGACAAGCCACCTGATGAGCCACAACCAGTCTCGACCTGATATACCAACCATGAAACCGGTTACTTATCCTGAGATTTAAAAAATATCAAATTATGACTTGAAAGTTTCCGATGAAAACTATTTTGGAGTAAGAAAATGTTGAAAGTATCAACCCTTATATGTCCCACTGCTGGGCACGGGTCTCCTCCTGGAAATCAGGCGAGGAAAGAAAAAGAAAATGTTTATTTTCATAAATTTTTAATTTTCGGAGTTCGATATTTTTTTTAGAAATTATGCCTTTTCATATAGTTTTTAATTATCTTTAAGTATGTAATTTATGTTAAATAAATAAATAATTCTCGTCGTGGTCGAAAAATTATTAAAGGTGAAATCAATTGTCAAGTGTCTAAAAAGACGACAAGAAGCCTGAGAGCAAGATGAAATACATCCCCGAGGGCATATACCTTGGATCAGCTAAGGTGTTCAGAGCCTGTCTGATTATTTGGATTTTGAACATTGGATTTTTATAATATTTCATATTATTTCTATAATTAATAAAAACAAATGAATGATTTTCATCTAAAAATAATTAGATTGAGTACTAGGATAGCATGAAAAGGATCAACCGTCAAAATTGCATCAAGGAATCACGGGAATTACGGGAAAGTTTTACCGGGGTAAAAATCCCGTCGCTATTTTAGGTATTTTCAATTACGCGCCGCTGTTTTTTCGTCGCCCGGAGACAACTATGTGCAGTAGTTTTTTTTGCAAACTTTTAATCTCTTTGTGCATGCTGTGCGCCTGGTACCTCGATGTGACTTGGGTTTTACTTGGACCTAATTCTGACGAATCCAATTTCATGACATCATCGTATCCTCTGGTGATTTTAATTTAGAAGTTTTTGAAGGATTAATTTTATTGTGATGTTTTTGTAAGTACTGTAAAGTAAAAAAAAGTGAAGAACGTTCATAGCTTACATATATATCTGCCTAAAACTAACAAAACACTATTGTTAGGGAAAATAGCAATTGCATCAGAGAATTGATTAGGATGGTATGTTCTCATAAGCTGAGGTGTACTTAAAACAATATACAAGAAGACCGTAGTGTATTTGCAATCATGACAATATTATCGAAAATGTGGGTTCCCGTCAATGTTACAGAGCTTGCCGGGTATGTCGCTAAGTTCAAGCCCAAACATCTAAGGCTAGACAATCTTCAAACATTAAAAAGCCTCAAGTCCCTAAAGTCAAGTGGATAAAGCTCTAATAAAGTTTTCCTTATTTTCGCCCAGTCATAACTTGATACAAAATAAGGCCCGCTAAAGTCTGCGTTTCGAGAAACAATAATAAAAATAATAAATCCCTCTCAAAGCCGTGACAGCCGCGAACCAATCCCTCGGGAGACCACGCTTTCGGGAATCACTGGATTAATGGTTTTTATTAGATGTGACAGATGTTTGAAGGGATCTATATATCCTTTGAAGCAAATATGAACTAGTCTTGTTCCTTGTTTTACCTGCCCTTTGTTTTCGTCGATGCAGTAATCTTCGAAACTACAAGTTAAGTTTTGAACGTTTATGCATTTTGTAACAATTGTGCATATTTGAGTGTATTTTTTTTTGTTGAGATCTTTTTCTTACTTTACTTAATTTTGGGGCAGGTAAATACAGATAGTATATTCTACGATGCAGAAAAGGATGGACCATTTAAAACCAAAACGATCATACTTAGAACCAACCAATACACGGTATTTAGTATTTAATGTACATGAGAATTTGCTTCTACGTATTAATTAGAAATAAACTTCTCTAATATGTTTGTCAAGATTAAAAAAAGATAAATACATTCTGTATTTATCTTTTAAAATCACGATTATGGTTTTAATTCTTATGATTTTAATCAATAAAAACATAATAATATACAGCCTGCACACTAAAGCAAGTAAAAAAGGAAATATTCTGTTTCGCCGATTTAAAAAAGAAATATTGAGATCGACACACGTTTTTTAAAATATTGGATACTCCGTCGATTATTTTTAACCCTTTAAAAATTTAAATTAAACCCTAAAGACATTAAAAATAAAATTTTCAATGCGTAACTTTCTGTCTCATTATTAAAACCGCAAAGAGAGGTGTAGTAATTTCACCGCTTAATGTGTTAATCTGTAGCACCGTGTTCTAAATCAAGTAAATACTTTCAATGCGATTTTTTGCCAACAGATTGTCTAGGGGTGACATATTTACATCATCAGCTCTTTTTACTTTTTTCTGTTCCTTTAGATACGTTTAAAAAAAATCCTCAACTAGATCATAATAATAATATTATGGTCACCCTAACAAAACCCCGTCACCGCCAGCGACTCCGCGTGAACTCAAACGAAAATGCGAGAAAATTTTGTTTTACATGCGAAAATGGAAAAATTTTCTTTGCCCGAACAATCGAAGGATTCGCTTAGCCAAACACTTGACAGCCTGCCAATCGGAACGGGCTCTTGTCAAAACCTAATGTATTGAAATAACGCCACTCTATTATAATGGAAACGCGAACATAACCTTAGGCAAATGATTTTTTAACGACGGTGGAATTTCAGTCCCTTGTGGCGTGAGTTTATTAAGACGTTGCCAAAATAATGAAAAAATATAAGATTTCTTGATACTAGAGTTTTTTTGTCAAACGAACAGTCGCAGCCTTGCGGCTATCGACGCCCATTAACAACCACATAACCAGACGTCATGCAGATACGTTGCCCTCTCTTTCCCTATCCCCCCAATGGGCCACCGTAAACTCACAAACCGCACGAAACGCGACAGCATAGCTGTCACTTTACGCCGATTTCATGTGAGCGAGAGTTTCCTCCCCGGTTGTGCCGGCACAATTTGGCAGTAAAGCAGCATGGCACTATCTCTTTTAAAAAAGTTTCATTAAATTATGCTTAATGTTATTACCGAAAATCATGAAAAGAATTAAATAATGAATATACACATTTATTGTACATAATATTATTTAGTTTTCTAATTTTTGCATGAATTTCAGTCATCATTAAAATATTATTATAACTAAGGATTTATTGAAGATTTTTACATGCTCGACGTTTCTGATACTTTACCTGACAGAGACCACTCTCAGTCAGTTGTTTTACAATAATTACTTTAAGAATACTTAATTCTTTATATTCTTTCTATACTTATTCTCACTTTAAGCGGCCAGATTTTAAACTTTGTAGATCCATCGCGGTCCGACGGCAAAACACTAATAATTCAAGAATTATAAAAACATGTTATATAGTTTTTTTTGTACAACTATTTTTTTAAGAATAACCCTCTAGATATCGCTCTAAGTCAGTATACTTTCCAAAAAAGCTGATCATTCTGATGATGATGATGAAACTTTTACACGCCTTTAAAAACAAATAAATACTTTAAGAAGAGGAAGTTTAATGGTCCTCCAGGTAATCCTGTTTTACGGCCTGCCGTCTAATCCCATCGGAAATTTAACGCCTTCTGGATACTATGACCGATTTATAATTCAGTTTCCAATCAGCCTATGTTATTTCATCACTTACGTCTACTATCAGAATATATGAGGTTTTTCGTCACAAATCAACCTTATATAGCCAAAGGGGAATAGCTTTCGGATTTTATTGCGTTTTTACGTTTCCCGCTTCGAATGTTTCAGATCGAGGTGTCAGATGTGTAATTATAGTGTAAACCAGCATTTCCCAAGTTTGTTCTGTTATGGCCCGGTAAACATACAAATCACGCACTTAATTTTTTATTAGAACTCCTGAAATATTAAGCGATATTTTTATTATTGCAAATATATACTTCTTTTGTATGATTTCATTTTGTCTCGTCAGTTATGTTCTCCTAGTTGTTTAAAACCAGTAGCTATTCTGATGTATAAGCTATATTATACATGAAAATAATTTCAGTAGTTTTTCTTTAAAAGAAGTTAACAAATATTATATTAGTAAAATAAATTAAATTACTTAGCATGAATAAGTGATGCAACATTACTAAGGTTCAAGAGTAAAGGCCGCGTTTAGGTAGACGAAGTGTTGGTCCGCCATTAACCAGATGGGAAGACGATCTCCGTGCTGTGGTCTGCATTTGATTCGAGTGTCAAAGAATCGGTCGTCTTGGCGTTCACAGGGGGTGACCTATGTACAAAAGTAGGCCGATTAAGAAAGATGATGATGATGATTTAAGTATAAAAAGGGGTATATGGGGTTTATTTCTTCTGCGAAAGCCTTCCTCGGGAATATCCTTACTGTCATACATTCTAACTAACCCCTTATCATTAACCGTAAATATTAAACCTAATATTTCGCTAAACATGGAAACGCGTTCACACCATAATTTATACTTTTTAATATTTGGCCTTAATTATGGCAAATGGCCATTGTCAATGATAATATCTGCCATAAAAAGGCACAAAGCCAGGGTTTTGAGCCCGTGGTTATTATACAGAATTAAAAAGGCGAGACCTCGTAAAATTTTACGTAAGGCCCTTATTGTTCCCACTGTATACTTTTGGGACCCTTATGTATGAGATATTTAATTCATTTTTCATGTGTCAAAAGAATTATTAGTGTTTTTATAGCGTCTGTATTCAAATAGAGATATGTATTTTATTCATAAGCCTAGTACACACTAGAGGATTTACAAAAATAAAATTTTAGTTTTTATTAATAAGTTGTGAAATAATAAGACATCTCTAAATCCATCTTGTGAATTTGGAGATTAGCGTTCAAACTAACAAACAAATTCATCAGATTTTACTAAATGTGATGAATTTGTTTTAACGCTACTATAAGATAATAAAAAAGTAACCTAAATTTTTACCTGATCATAATAATAATATTATGATAAACAAATATATTATAAAAATATTAACGTGATATTAATTATAGTTAAAAGCTGAGAGTTCTTAATGAGTTAGGTTAATAAATGAATTTTATATTACAAAATATTATACTTGTAAATAAGAATATCAAAATGTATATTTGCAATATTTTAAGTACAATATAGTATATTCTTTTTAGCCATCATCATCATCATCATCATCATCATCATCAGCCTATTTTAACGTATAAACAACAGAGACGTCTCTTTATTACGACTTTCTTACATATTGTTCTTTTAAAGTACTTAATAAAACTTTCGCTCCTGGCCGTTTCGCAATTTGTGATTCGTTGACTTTAATGAAATCGGAGAGAACGATAAGATACAAGGATATATGAGAGCGGGCGATAAAATAACAATAACAGTGACTTGGGACAGTTCGTTGGACGATACCCGACCTGCGGCTTAATCCATGAGTGACCGCGATTAGCGATAACGTGTGAGCGATAGCGATAAGTTCTGTCACTAAGTTAGCGAAGGATCGTTGTAATTAATTAAGATGTTCACTAACTTTTTAGATTTTCAGAATTGTTGATCTAATCACCATATTATAAACGGGAATTTCCTTCATGAAACAGCATTGCTGTGTTAGTAAAAGAGGGTAGGACTGGTAATTACTGGTTTGCCCGCCACTCGATGGGGCTCAGTAGCTCAGGGTGACCCCAACACCTTGGGTGAAGCGGATTGAGCCGAGGGGGCTCTTTGTACCCCTCTTATAAGAAGAGTGGACAACAGAGCAGGGCAAGGGCTCATCGTATTGTCCAGTCGTTGGGAGTGGTTGTTCTGTGGTGCGGGGCAACCGCTCTGTGGAGGTGGCATCGGTCCCCTGAGGGACTGACTAGCCGCTGAGGTGCCCTGTTGCTTGTATATCCGGGGCACCAAAGGCGGCAGTGGTGGCACTCGCCGGGTTTTAGTGGGTAGAGCTGCGTCCATTTACCAGCTTTCGGGCGCAGCGAGTCCCACATACCCGCCTGGGGGGACCCACTCCCCAGCGGGATGCGTCAGTGCATTACCCGGCGTAAAAGAAAAAAAAATGAATTGCCAGCCACGTAAACCCATTCCTTGATGGGCGACTGTGATTAAAAAATTGTGAGAAATCAATTGGCTCTCCTTTGTAAATAGTGCGATAAAATTACATAATCACTTGAAGCACAATTAAAAAAAATTATAAAAGAAATAGCTGTTCAAGCAAAATTTTTCTGATTTATTCGGTTATAGAATGCGAAAAATCGTAGTGGTAGTTTTGGTCAACAACATAAAAACCTCTTATGCTCTAGTAAATTAGGACGGATTTTGATGAAATTGCAGCTTCGCCTGCCTTAACTAAGATTTACAACGGATTCTTAGCGGGATGATATAGTCTATATTATCCCGCGTTCTCGTGGGAATACGTATCTAAATCTGATGTATAAACTATATAATTATGAAGTTTCATCAAAATCCATTCAGTAGTTTTTGCGTGAAAGAGTAACAAATATCCTCACAAAGTTTCGCATTTATAATATTAGTAGGATTCTCAATGTAGCTCATACCACACACCACTGCCAGAGATAACCACGGCGTTATCAGGAGAAGGTAGACAACGCGACGGCAATGTGTTTGCCGTGTACAGCTGACAGATTAACGCTTGGATTTATGCACTAAATCATCACATCACGCCAAGGATAAGCAAGTAGCAGTGGGCATATACGTAGGGATATCAAAATGGTGGGCTAAAATAGTCCTGCCATACACCTCCGGAAGATGGTTTGAACTTTCATCAGAAAGAATGATATTCGTGTAGCGCAGTGTTTTCCAAAATTTTCCAGCATCACGTGGAGCCCTTGCTGTTTTTCTTTTAATTGCTCGTTTAAAGATATAACATTATAATAGTAATATTCTCTTAAACAATATTGATAGGAGAAATCATCATTTTAGTTCTTCACTATCGAAACCAAATTCATATTCATGGATGCTTACGATTGTGGACCCCCATTTTTTGTCACGCTCATCGTGAACCCTTCTTCGTCTTCCGTGGACCCCTGGACCACCTGGACCACTTTGGGAATCACTGGTGTAGCGGGTGTTGCCAATAGAAACGTTTTTTGGACGGAAAATAGTTGATAATGATGATGACGACCAGAGTTCATAAACCAAATCACCAGAGGTCGCTATCACCAAATCAAGGCGTCGACTGCAGCTGTACAAACATGAGCAGCAACTGGTTCTGACCAGTTACCGTGTGTTTGATCAGTTTGATTCAGATTATATTTATAGCTCGTCCTACTTGGATGCAAGTTAATTTGGAGTTCATTGAGCCTAGAATAGTGGAGGGAAAACATGATGTTGATAGAGGTGGGAGGGATGTGCTGTGCCGCATGGCTGCATGGGTACCATCTTACTTGTCTCTCCCGTGAAAAAGATTTGCTGTGTTTTATTACGGTGTGTGACTAGGTTAAAGCTAAAAATGGATACTTAGCCGTATATCCTGTAAATAGACACGAGTTTTTGATGATTGTATAATATATGATTATTATTATGACAAACCTTTTTCTGTACACCGCTGGATATGTCCACAGACCTCTTTCGTCACGCCAATACCTGCTACTCCCGTTAGTATTACAAAATGTAATATTAACATTGTAAGTACGAAGAAATATTAAAGCTTGAGTGCCCTTAACATTCGCACGATCCAAAGATATCAAAAAGATATTTAAAACCAATTTCCTTCCCATCAGAAAACATGAACCAGTTCGTATACATTGATCCTGGAGCATTAGAGGATGTTGAGATTAGTAGGCTTTTAAAAATTCTATTAGTCTCACGAAAATAGGACCCGTAGATAAAATCCCTCATCCCATCTGAGTTGGGCAATAAATATTTATTGGGAGTTAAGGTTACTCAAGCGACGGGAGGGCGGCGAGGGACAAGAGTCTATGGGTTTCTGATGTAAATTTAATTAAAACTATTTAAGCTTATGGATGCAACTGAGGGACTTTTAAGGAAAGAGTGTACTCATATTTGAAGGACTACGCATCATCCTTTTGCTTCCTCTTCTATAAAAAGAACTGTCAAATTTACCCTGTTTAGAATTTGTATTTGTATTCAAAAAGACACCAAAGCACGTTGAAGTGGTAATGGGCTGGTCACGCTCTCAGAAGAACGGATGGCCGATGAGCCATTAAGGTTCAAGAGTGAAGGCCGCGTTCAGGTAGACGAAGTGTTGGTCGGCCATTAACCAGATGGGAACCAGGTCCGCGTTGGATGCGGGTAGCAAGGGATTGGTCGTCTTGGCGTTCATTGAGGGAGGCCTATCTTCAGCAGTGGACGGATAAAGGCTGATGATGATTATGATGATTATTCAAAAATACACTCGTAGATAACTAAAAAACTAAAGAAAATAGCTCCACGAAGCTAAGTATAAATATCACACGAACAGACGTACAGAAATCAATAACTAATAATTCTTTAAGATTTTGTCTTTGGTAGAGTTTTGCAAATTGATCAAAATTTCCTACAAACTTAACAATAAACCAGATTCTTCTGAAGCTATCGCTGCATCTCATCCCTTGTACCTAGACATAATATAAAACCTATTTGATCTACCTATTTGTCTGACGGTACATGATGGTATCACATAATTGGCGCAGATATGCTAACGCTACGTTGTCATTACAATATTAATTTGATGTCCTCGATGTTTTGATGACTCAGAGCAATCAGTGGAAAATGAAGAAATTGTGGATCCAATTGGATCCATCATAAAGATATTGATAGAAGTTATCACCAAGAGTGATAGGTTCCCATTAATAGATCTGATATCCATCTTATGGTAAGTGGTACATGACCATTAGATATAAATGACATAAGTGGGTATTCATACATCATAAACAAGAATCCATCATCATCATCATCAGCCTTTATCCGTCCACTGCTGAATATAGGCCTCCCTCAATGAACGCCAAGACGACCGATCCCTTGCTACTCGCATCCAACTCGGAAATGCCACTGCACGGAGATCGTTTTCCCACCTGGTTAATGTCCGATCAACACTTCGTCTACCCAAACGATAATAAATCAGCATAGATTTCTAAATTGCCTGAATTTCTAATAGGCTTACAGCAATGCCTAAAGAACAGCACGCTTGTGTGTTTTGTACCAATTTGTAAAAGTAAAGTATCAACGCTTATATGTCCCACTGCAGGGCACGGGGTAATGGGCCATAGTTCATGCGCTGGCCCAATGCGGGTTGGTGAACTTCACATACCTTCAAAGACTTTCAATCTCATCAGGCATGAAGGTTTCCTCACGATGTTTTTTTTCACCGGTGAGCGCACGATGGTCTCGTATTTAGGTGCATTTAGAAATTTAGAAAAATCCATTTCAAAGCACACACGGACGGGTCAGTATTAAACCCGGAACCTCTCGCATAAGACGCCGAGTCCATCCACCACTGGACCACCGTCGCTACCAAGTTAAAAAATAAAATTTAATTATCTTACGGCGGCTTTCAATATCCTATCTTAAAATTTTCTTATCAATCTTAATATTTTGACAGATTTTGTAAGAAAATGTGTCAAAATTTCAAGATCGAAAAGAAAATTTTAAGATAGATCGGATATTGAAAGCCGCCGTTAGGGGAGTAAACCTGTCCATGGGTGATGTTAACCATTATATCTGGTTGTTTGTCAATACTATCCATCAATACACATAGGTACTTAATTTAGCATATATTCGATCGTACTAAACAAGAATTTGATTGGGCATAATTAAAGAAAAGATGTTAAAAGAATACAGTTTTTACAAAGAAGAATGCTAAAGTGGAAATTAAATATGATGAAGAAGGAAAATGCTTATAATTTTAGTGTAGTCTACTTCTAATATTATGCTACAAACTAGTTCTAAAGAGCCAAACCGACGGATTCAACAATTATAGTGAAGCTTTAGCCTATCTATCACTTTTTGGCAGGGGAAAATCTTATAGGCTTGCGTCACCTAAATTTCTAAGTGAACCCCAAGCATGGGACCATCGCTCGCTCACTGGTGAAGGAAAATATCATGAGGAAACCTGCATGCCTGATGAGATTAAAAATAGGTATGTGAATTTCACCAACCCGCCTTCCACTTCTCGCCTGATTTCGAGAAGGAGACCCGTGCGAAGCAGTGGGACATAAAGGGTTGAGATACTTTACTTTACTTGCGTCACCGACATGTTAAATGTGACACTATGACGTCATTAAATAAAATTTAAATAAAGTGTAAATCTTTAATTTTTTTTGTAATAAAATTTGTAATTTCACAATGTCATAATTATTCTAAGTTAAAATATTTCAATCCTATCGTCAGTCCGACTAGCTCAGGCAAATTATTCATGTACTAACCAAGAGGCACTGACTTTTCTTCGAAAATCAGCAAAAGGAGGTACAAGGAAGATGGCGATACCAAGCATTTCTCTCGCCGCTAAATACTGGCTGTATTCAAATGGAACAGATCGTAAGACAAACATACCCAATAGACAGCATATTAGTGATGATGATTAATAAGGTGAAGATAATATAACACATCAGCATCAGATAACATCTCCGAGTAATTAGCATAGTCATTGTAAATTATCTTCAACATCTGAATTCGGGCGGATTATTATCACAATTCGGGAAAAATCGAAGACCATTGGGGCAGCAACGATCAGTCATACTACGGATGTCTTCAAATAATAACGTATACTATTTTCGAATTACGTTTAATTATATTCGTTTACAATATTTTACATTTTTACAACATTTTAATCGGAGCGTGTGTTCGAATTAAGAGAGAAAATTTTCGAATATATTCAAATTACGAATTTATATTTCCTTCTTCTTTTTTTTATTATAAGTGGCTAATGTCATGACTATATTATTTTTAATCATGTTATAAGCCGCGACAATGATTCTTATAAAACAAGTATCGATGATTTAATCATGGTCACTTTTAGCTATTGATATTGTAAAATATATTTGCATATGAAACTTAATGAATCGCATACGTGTATTAAAAACAATAATTAACGGGCGCGGTGACCGCCCGTCGGTTCGTTGGCCGGAGCCGGTAATTAATAGTGACGTCTAGACGGATTATATATACCTATACCGATTAGGATGTAACCGTTGTCGTTGGGATTGATAGAATTTCTGAGATTTTCAAAATTAACAAATTAAGAAACGATCCTACGAATAATCATTTCGTCGAATCGTTTCTTTGTTTCTGTCACTTGTATGCTCAATTTGGGAAGAAGATAAGTGTCACAAAAAACCCGGTAACGTACTTTTTTCATTGCGTATCTAGACACGCGGCAGCGTGTCAAGCCAAGTCCAAATACAAAACTGGCAAGCGCGCCGTGTTAATATTACACGAACCATTTGGTGTTACTGTTAACCCCTTTTTTTTCTAAAATGGTCTAGCAATATGGTCACTACATTAATATGGTCACGTCTTAATTTCATCAATGCTAATTCAATTCGATATTTTCTAAAATTGGGTCAGTAAAGACCCAACCCGACCTAAAGGATGACCCAAAACCTTCGCCAGATTTTGAGGGGATACACGCGCCCAGCCGTCCCACGTTTACAAACATTTATATAATGATGTACTTATTATATTAACTTTTCTAAAGTTTCTCTTCAATATTTCGATTTAAATTCTTAAAAGAATTGAATGTGTGTGTTTGTTTGTCAAGCATTACAAAATAACTTAGGAACCTTATTTCCAGACTAAGTCAAAAACAATAAGTATTTTACAGGCATATTATATTATTAGGTACATTTTATTTTATGAAGTGTTATTTACCTCACTAAACCATCATAATTATGAAATTTGAAAAGACTTAAAGGAATCAGAATTTTATCAAAGCGACGTTTCTCTGGAGTCTTAAGGCTAGTATTTGTGCTATCAATGATTTTGATGAATGAAATGTATTTTAATGGTGTCGTCTAGTCGTCCACAAATCATCACAATGCAATCCTTCTGGTCTCTCCATCAAGTCACCTCCCACTCTGGTCAGCGTCCATTTATCTTCAGCCCACTAATTTGACTTGCCTATACTGAATATTCCCTTAAGTTAGCACTCAAGCACTACCTATTGTCCGCCAGGGACGGTCGCTGCATGCACTTACAATAAAAAACCGACTGTAAACCCAGGCTATAAGACTTTTATTGCCAATAAGAGTGTTTAGAATTTCAAAAGATTGGATCTAAATTGAATTAGGACTTTAAGGTGTTGGCGTGAGGTTGAGTTTGGTTTGATGGTGAATATGTTTGTGTCCTTTGAGCATGTGATTGTCAACATTGACGGTATGTCATTAATCGAACGATATCGCTGATCTCCGATTGCCAAATGATAAGCGGTTGTGATAAGGTAATCTATTCTACATCCAATCTTGTCACACTTCGTGTGGGCTTTGGGGTCCAGGATTCGATTTTGACTGAGTTAAAATATACAGTTTATCAAAGTAGCTCTCAATTTACTTTAAATATATAGAAAATCTATCTTTGAAATCTTTGAAAAATCTTCGAAAGGTAACAAGTAAATTCAGGAATAACTTACTCCACGTTTGAGTGGCTTATCTTATTTAGATTTGTCATCAGATTCGAGCTCTATTGCACAAAACATCAAAGCAAGTTGATGGAAAACGCTAATCCTATTTCTACATAATGGTGTATAAAGAAAATATAAGTCTGAACTTGTTCCTACATGAATATCTTACTAATATTACAAACGCGAAAGTTTTTAAGAATTTATGAATTTTAGTAACCCTTTCACACAAAAACTACTGAATGATTTAACCGAAACTTTACAATAGGTAATATATCTAACTAGCTGTCCCAACAGACTTCGATCTCCGAAAGTTCTTTAATATTGCTATTAAAAATAGGGTTTGGTCTTAGGGGGTAAAAATTTGGTTTGTACGTATTTTTGTATGTTGTATCATAAAAAAATAAAAATAGAAAATGTGTCAATAATATTAAAATATATTTTCGGGTGGGTCACCCTTATAATTTAGGGGGATGAAAAATAGATGTTGGCCCATTATCAGATCTATCCGATAAGCACACAAAATTTCATAAAAATCGGTCGTGCCGTTCGGAGTAGTTCCCTTACGCACCCCGTGACAAGAGAATTTTATATATCAGAAGATATTATTGCCTTTTTTGATGTCGCAGTGGAAATCCTTTTTGGACCTACCAGGTTCTAAGGTAGGCATACTGGTGTATGTTGGGACTCGCATTGGAGTGCACTACCCCACTAAAACCACTGCGAATGCCTTCAGCCGCTTTATGGGAGTCTCGAATACGCAGGCAACAGGATCACCTCAACAGACTGGTCCCGTCAATGCCAGATTCTTCAGATATAGGGAGACCGCCTGACCGCTATTAAGCAGTCCCCAGGTACTTGTTATATTTTACAACTTTTCAATATCTTATGTAATGATTTTTTATTAACACAGGAATATGTTATTAGCACCTACTGGGGCCTCACGTGGTAATACTAGCGTGTGTATGGACTCACATTTGAGATGCAAAATCATTTTGTGAGGGTCTCGGATCTGCAGCCAACTGACTCTCCAATTTGGGGGGGCTGCCTACTACTAAGCAGTCCCCACGACGTCGTGTCTAGCGGGGCCTCCGACACACCACCGTGAATTAATAGTCTAGGTTAATCTTAGGTTTTCTTTCTATATCCAAGGGTAATGCTAACCACTAACTATCGGTTCGTCTGATTGCATCGACCACACAACCTATAGACTCCTAATGTTTAATTTTTCGTATTAAATGCATTCTGGCAACTAGCTGAGGTGAGACGAAAGGGGTTGCAATGCTGTGATTAGCTATTTCAATGTGATACATTACCAATCACGGAATGTTAAAAAGAAATGGATATATTTCGCAACGGGAAAGAATGAGACGACACGATAGTTTGAGTACATTGTTTACGGCTTACATCGGAACTATAAGTCAGATGTGTCGCTAGAACCCGTTCCTAGGAGTCTATTAGGAGTCTATGGGTTATATGGTCGATGTCTGATTGTTTGGTATCCAAGTATAATCTTAAAAGAATCAGAGATTCTAACGGGGTCAGTCCCCAGCTATCGTGTTAACATGTTAGTGTGATAGCAATACAAAACATACATCCATGACCCTGACGGTGGATCACTGTTGATCACGTATTCATCATGCGAAGTTCGCGCACGCGTGACCATGTTCGACCATGCTAACTGGGTCTTGATATAGTTTCGTAAATATTACAACAATCTTAAAACCATCGAATGTGAATTAAATATCTTTTTATGGACTTTATTGCGGTTTCTTAAGATGTTAAATGTCATCTCGCGGCCTCACGGAAGCGATCGGTCGTCTTGGCGTTCATTGATGATGATGATGGTGGTGGTGGTGATGATGATGATGATGATGATGATGATGATGATGATGATGATTATGATGATGATGATGATGATGATGATGATGATGGTAGTGGTGATGATGATGATGAAGAAGATGGTGGTGATGATGATGACACATTAAAGACCAAGACAAGCGCGAGCCTGACTCACGCGCCGATGGTTCTTAATGGTTTGATGTACAATGGAAACCAATCAAGGGTTTTCTGATGTATTTCTTTTTTTTATGTTGTGAGACCTAGCTTCTTATCAAGATACCTACAGGTTTTGTTTGACAGATATACAGACAGAATGAATGAATGAATGAATGAAATATTCTTTATTGTGCACTACAAGATAATACAGAGAGAAAAAAAAAAAAAAAAAAATTATACAAATAATAAATAAGTAGGTCACAAAGGCGGCCTTATCACTAAAATAGTGATTTCTTCCAGGCAACCTAGTACAAAGGAACATAATATATTAGATACACAGAGGAAGAAGTGCAAAACAGAATGTATCCCAAATCTAATAAACAAAATATATCTCATATAATATATATTTATATAATATAAGTATGTACACAGACTAAATATTAAATAAATACATAAATACATACATACAAAGCTAAATAAGACACATACAAACATATAATATACACTAATGCTAAAAGATATAATAATTAAATGGAGAATTGTAGTGCTTTATGTATGACAATTTAGAAAATGCTGCCTCACCATAGATTTAAAGTTGTTCAAAGTTTTAGCGCATTTGATAGCGGTAGGTAAATTATTCCAAAGTAGAAGACAGACGGACATTAAAGTGATATAACATAGTTTCCGTTTTGTAATTTTTAAAAATGGAATCCTGACCATGTCAGTCTCGCTTCATTTTAACTAATTACATTTAAAGTAAAAAAATAGTGCGAACTATCTTATGAAAATCAATGAACTTTATTGAAAACTTTGATACTTAAGCCCCTTAAAAGTTGCACAACTTTGCAATCAAATTTATAAGCTAATTGAAGAACTCGAACCTTTGAACGGTTAAGCTTAAAGTTTCCTCGGAACTTTACGCTCCTCAGTATGATGTTCTTTTCACAAAATTCACTTGTTTAACTTAATATTGAAGTTGAGAAATGTTATGAACATTATTGTTCTGACCGTTGACTGCTGGACCTTTTAGACAAATAAATATGGAGATAAAAACTGAACATCCCTATTTAAAAAATATGAAATTATTAAATAAATAAATATAGAGACAAAACTGAACATCCCTATTTAAAACATATGAAATTATTAATAAATAAATAAATATAGAGACAAAAATTGAACAGCCTTATTTAAAAAATATGAAATTATTAAACAGATAAATATAAAGTCAAAAATTGAACACCCCTATTTAAAAAATATGAAATTATTAAACAGATAAATATAAAGTCAAAAATTGAACACCCCTATTTAAAAAAATATGAAATTATTAAACAGATAAATATAAAGTCAAAAATTGAACACCCCTATTTAAAAAATATGAAATTATTAAACAGATAAATATAAAGTCAAAAATTGAATACCCCTATTTAAAAAAGATTAACTTACTAAACAAATAAATAAAGAGACAAAATTTTAACAACTTTATTATATAAATATGAACCAGATAAAAAACAATGGAAAGGATAACCTATGTTCCTAAATATATCTTGCTAGGGTCCTACTTTCGAGTTATATGTTTTCTATATCTTAATAAAATAAATAATATTACTATCCAAAAGAACCGAGCAAGATAAATTTGACTATGTTTTTTATATCCTGCCAGGGTCCTAATTTCAAGTAATATCTAAATTAAATAAATATTATTACTATCGAAAAGAAGCGAGCAAAATAAATTAGACTTTTTTTTATATTATTTGGCTAGACAAACTCCCATGTGTCTCCCATGAAAGCACGACACAGGTCGTGTACGTAATTTTGTTTACCTGGAAAAAGCCCGGGGAACTTATTTATGTGCCATGTGACTTTTCTCTTTGAAACACAGCACAGCTGTTCCGATCGAGGAACAAGCAAGATATTGGTATTTGGTACCCATGCAGCCGTAAAACTCATGAGAAGAATGTTCTCGTCTAAGTATGCACGGCCTGTTCATTTCTTTTTCAAACAGCTTTACTGTGTTTTGGGCACAAGGGCATCATCATACGAGTAGGTGACGCTGGCAACTTACCGTCCAACGACATCATCATCATCTGCCTAGCCTTTTCCCAACTATATATTGGGGTCGGCTTCCAGTCTAACCGGATTCAGCTGAATACCAGTATTTTACATGGAGCGACTGCTATCGGACCTCCACAACCCAGTAACTGGGTGATACAGTACCCCGCGGTTAGACTGGTTGTCAGATTCTCGGGCTTCTGACGACCCGTAACGACTGTCAAAGATCCACGAATGACAGCCGGGACCAACGGCTTAACGTGCTTTCCGAGGCACGGAGGAGTCTCGGTATGTAAAGATGGTCACCCATCCACGGACCAACCTCGGCAAGCGTTGCTTAACCTGGTGGATCGAACCGCGCGGCTGTTACCACTGCGCCACGAGCTTCTCCATCTTACCGTCAAGCGACATGATTGCTAATTTGAGTAGGCAACGAATTACTAACAAAGGCTAAGCGAATTCGCTCAGCTCTAGCTGTTTATTGGTATATGTATATTTTATGTTCTAATTCCGTTGTTTTAAGAAAATCCATTATCACTGGTGAAACCGTAGAAATGCATATTAATGATAAAACAAATCAGAAACGAGACAGGTTTTTTCTTTGTATACAGGTTGATCCTTTTTCACACATTCCAATAATGCGATTTCTGTGTCCGTACTAATTGCGTCTGAGACTTGCAATAATGTTTATTTTTATATACAGCGTGTTACATTTTTTTGTAGATGGATATCAATTTTTTTTGTGTGTTTCAATAAATTATATTGATTTTTATTATTGGTGTTTTTGTGTTAGATTGTTTTTTTAATTTTGTTTATGTTAATTTATAATTTATTTATTTACATTATAAATTTAAGCTGTAGTCATTTGTGATTACAAGTATTTATACTCAATTTGCGTAAAATATTCATTTAATTTAAATGTATTTCATCGATCATGCTAGTGATAAAAAAGCGACGTTTTCGAGAAAAAACGTTTTCGCATATTTTTTATAATTATCGCTTTAGTTCACTGATTTATATATTATAATTTATATATAAATGTAAATTGTAAGTAAATATACGTTTAAAGACATGCTGTATACAAAATAGCCATCTCTGAAAATGGCTTGGGACAATCCAATGTGTCTGCATTAGCAGTCTCATTAAGATGTCCAGAAAAATCTGACTCTTTCAGAGTCTTTTCTCTTGTGTAGCGTGTGTATGTACGCCGCTGATCTGTCACATACTTTTCCCATCTTTTATAAAAAAGCCATAATGCAAATAGTATTTAGTCGAATACTTGCTCGCCTAAGTTCGAAAGAAGAAGTGGTGATCAGACGTGATCATCATTGTAATCATAAAATATCTTGCTTTACTTCCATCTGCTAGAAGGAATGTTAGGAGACATAGTTTGGTAAATTGCTGTATGTAGTATGTACCATTTCTTGTCCTGACCTTCCCTACGAAACACGACATATCTTACGATAACGATACCCTTCTCTCCTCGAAATTAGATGACGAGAGTGTTGGCCGAATGCGGGTTAGAGAACTTCACACTTTAAAAACCTTATTTCATCAGGCATACAAGGTTTATTCTGGATGTTTTCCTTCACCGGTGAGCGAGCGATGGTCTCGTGTTCAAGTGCACTTGGAAATTCAGAAAAACCACAGGTGAGGGGGGGGGGTCAGGATCGAACCCGATCCCCCTTACTCAAGAAGTGAAGCCCATACCCAGTGGACCACCGTCGCTCATATTATTAGTATCTACGCACTACGCATTATTCTATATTTACATGTTTGTTTTCCATGTTATATATATAACAGTCATATTCGCAGAAACCACAGATACATTTAAATCGTAACCTTAATAATATAACAGCTTATCGCTAACCACATGTTCTTTGAGGAATTTCCGTTAGTTAATAAATTATAATCTACACAATATTTTATAATATGAAAAGTTTGTGAACTTGGCTATGTGAGGACATCTTCGGAATTCATCTCTTAAATATCCGACTTATCACTGATACGGCTTTCGAAGTTATCGCAGGCAAAGACGCGGGTAACATCTAGTATGTTATAATACCCTCAAACGGTGTAAAAACCCTTGGAAACTCGTCAAATGGGCGTTGGCCTGAGGGCAGACGAAACCCGGCGAAGGATATCAAAAATATCTAGACATTCACCTTAGTGCTCTGCTAACGACCTAGGTTCAGTAACCTACAAGTTACAACGTACTCACGCCTGAAGCCAGTATTCATTTGTATCGAAAATTATTTTGCAACGTAAAAGGCCCTTGCTAAATATATTATTGAATTGTATAATGTATATTATTTGCTATATCTGACTGCGTCAATGAGAGTTCTGTTCTTGTGTATTATGTTATTATCTTAGCACGTACGGTAAAAAGCTTAGACGGGTTGATAGAATTTAGCTTGAGAAATTTTGACGATTCTAATGACATTTCTCAAGATATCATGTCTTAATCTACCTTTATTGTGATATTTACAGTGGATATCTCAAAATAATTAAAAATATAATTATATTTGAAACGACTTCAAAGAAGGAGAAGTTTCTTAATTCGACCGTATATATGCTTTTTATGTTTGTTCAGGGATTATCATCGTCGTTTATGAACCGATTTTGATAATTCTTTTTTTGTTGGAAAGATGATATTTTCAAAGTGGTCCCATGTTAAGAAAATCAGGATCTGATGATGGCAGACCAGAGAAATCGAGGGGAACTTTCAAAAAAGTTTTTTCTTTAAGTATTTTAAAGCACTGTAATTGGAGCAAAATTTTGCGCGTTCTTTTTATGTGAGATAGCGTCATTTTTATCCAATGCGGTTGAAACAATTTCTATACCTATTATTATAATATTGACATTTCTTTCAATGACTTTAATGTGTTTTACCGCATTTTATAGAATTTTTATACTCGCCACGTTTCGTTTTCTTTAAAGCATAGCCACTGGGGACTCACACGACAATGCGTAGGGCATTGCACCATTTTATGTATCTATCTTTTGCCTGCAGCTTCGCCTGCCTTCACTTACATTTACAGCCTTATCCGGGTTGATGATGATTATTTTGTCCAACTCGTGCCGCTTATAAATAAATAATAAATAAATAAAAAGCCTATTTCCTACAAATTGTTTTACATAGTTTTTTAATTGTTAGGGCCTGTTTCACAATCTCCAGTTAAGTGCCCAATAGGCTATCGGCAACGTATTTGACAGATACTCCATACTCTATCTGTCAAATATGTTGCCGATAGCCTATTGGGCACTTAACTGGAGATTGTGAAACAGGCCCTTACTATAATTAACTAAAACTAAATTTATGTGTTACTTAAACACATAATATCACTTACACTTCTTGTGTAACTTACATCACAGTTAACATTTTGATGGTAAAATAATTTTTGAATCTAACAAGTTTTTGAGTAGGTAGTACAAAAAACTAATTTTTCCCATTTATAATGTAAGTAGAAATCTTATAAATCAGCGCCCTACACGGAAGGGTCTAGTACCTAGGTGCGTACTGTATAACACATTATTAGTACGAATGTTACGTGGTGAATGTCAGCGCGCCCTTGACTCGTGTAAAAATAGCTGTGGACCGACCAGACTGCGCTGCGCCCGCGCATGTTTCTTATTTTGTATAATCGAGGTATACAGAGGTCGCAGGTTCCTATCCCGACAATTGTGTTGATGAGTATAGATGTATCAGTCATGATATGTGGGTATTTTCGTTACAAGTTAATTTGACGTGGTATAATTGTTCGTTTTTATAAAATTTCGTTTCGTCGTAAATTATAATGAAGCACGTTTAATATTGTTTTTTTTTTAAATAATAATGTACTTTTATTAAGAAAAAAACATATTTTTTGTTAATGAACTTCAAAACAGGGGGTTACTACTCCATCCAATATTACGGGAATGGTGATAAGATGGGATACATATCCATCCTAATAACTGACATTCGCTTTTTGGAGGTCAAAAATTGTAGTCCTTGGGGTTTCGTTTAATGAATATGATGTATAGGCATTTGTATCATTTGGTACTGTCCGCCAAACCTCTGAATCCCACCATCCCTTGCTGAAAGAGCCAAGAAGGTACCGAAAACTATCTTTTGCATCACCTTTTGTTCTTCTATTTTTTATTCAGGCAAAAATTACATGGCTGATCATGAGCGTCGTTCGTACACATAGACAAGTTGAATCGAGGGTCCAAATTACGTATCCTGAGATATGGGGTAGTAAGTTTAGATGATATATTATGTATACTGCTGTGTACAGCTAAGCTGTTCCGCGGTAAGCATCACCAGGATAGTGGTACTCATGTAGAAAAAACGACATCCCTATCACCGGTAAAATCAACTGAAGTTAGCTCACTACGCAAACTAGTGTTGCCAACTCTTCGATATTAACATAAAGTAAATCAAAAAAGCCCGAAAACCTCTAAATCCAGTGACCTAAAGTTATGCTGAACTATTAAATTAACTTATTTCTCTAAAATTTGAAATGAGAAAATCCCTACAAAACTACAGCTCACTTTTCCCTCTAAATTTGTGGGGAAACCCCTATGTTGGCAACCTTCACCTGGCGTGTCTAGACCTAAATTCAGCCTCCACTGTTGAATCCATAATAATACTGTTTTTACATTCTTGGGTGAGCCATGCCTGCTCCGATATCGCTCAAAAATCTTCGGGCCACAGCATAGGACATTTCGAAAAAAAAAAACTGTTACATCTTAACTTATGTTGAAAGATTCTCATAACACATAACTAATCAAGAATGATGATAATGATGATGTTAAGGAACGTTTGTGTTACCACACTACTACTAGCTATTACTACAAGTTACTACAAGCCTATTACGAAATAAAAGATTTTATTGAAGATACCACACCTTGGGAATAAGACACTCACTCTTAACATATTATGATGTTACATGTTGTACTTATAAAATATTATGTACTCATTTTATTGACAAAAGAGCAACCCCTAAGTTTTTTTCTCGTTTTTCTTAGGGGATCCTGCATCTCAAACGAGTTTTTATTACTATTACTACTTATTGACTACTTATGTTTTGACTTATTTCAAGTGTACAAGTTGTACCTACCTAATAAAGATATTTTTGATTTGATTTGATTTGATGATGATGATGATGGTGATGATGATGATGATGATGTCATAGTAGATCATTATAGGATTGAACAATGATCATTACAACACGACTAAACCAATTATGTCTTCACAAACAACACAGTTTAGTACTTTTATGGAAAATTGTATTGACTGAGGTGTTTGTGATCATAATTATGTAACTAATTAATATCTTATGTTACGACTCACGACAGGACATTAATGATAAAACTTTACTTTATTCTGTCTGTATGCCTATCTTGATGTTAAACTGTTGTATTTTATGGCCACGTCTTCGGAATAGAGAGTTCTTCTCTTGCAAGTCAGGATAAAAATAGTTAAAAATATTTGGGAATTTGTTGTTGAATATTTGGACAGATTTATTTCACAGAGTTTGTTTCGCTGGTTCTTCTGTGGGAACGCCTTGTCAGTTTTAAAAACTTTATTATATATTTTTTTCAGATTTTATCGCGGTTTTTTTTTTTACATGCCCGACGTTTCGGATGTTTTACAGCAACCATGGTCTCGGGAAGGACTAAGTCATAACGTAAATATTAGAAAATAACTTTGTTATAATTATATTAAATCGGTAACTGCCCTGTAGATAATAGAAATGCGAAACTTTTTTTTAAGTTACTTAAAAATATTCGTTTTATACTTCACTATATACCTACAGACACGTTTTTTCGTGTACAAAATGTATTGCATTCTATTCTCGAATCCACGCATACATGCTCAAAGAATTACATCAAAATCTGTTCAGCCAGTACACATAACACAGAACATATTATATACCCTAAAGGAGCCAGTACAGCTCAGTCACGTATGTACAAAATTATATACTAGATACCTTGGTGTCGTGTAAGTTTTAAGATGTCACATTTAGTAGTTTTATCTGAAGCACACATAAAATGGCACCAAAACCGACTTAATGATGACAAACCATCCAAATCGTTTTCCAATCTGACTGAAGCCAAAGACCTAACCAATACTAACCGCTGGAATCCCACCGAGGCAGTGCCTCTTCATGATAAATGTGCTCAATAACCCTCGGAGCTGGCATGAGCTGGTATAAAATGTATTGTAGACTCCCCCTAAAATATGGGGGGATTAGCTTCGTGATATATCTGGCAATATGAGTTTAGAACTAAAAGTCAAATTTTAGTCTATTTTAGTTTTCGGAAACTAAAAGATCGGCGGTACGACTGTTCTAATGTTTGCGGATTATTGTGAAGAAGATGATGATGATGATGATGATGGTGGTGGGGGTGATGATGATGAAATAAACCATCAAATATAAATCATCATCACTGGCCCGCTGTCTACTGAATGTCATATAAAATGCAATCTTTTTCTACGATTTTCGGTCGGAGGTCGGAGCGACGGTGATCGAGTGGTGGATGGACTCGGCCTCTTATGCGAGAGGTTCCAGGTTCGATCCTGACCCCCCCGTGTGTACTTCGAAATGGGTTTTTCAAAATTTTTAAGTGCAAACACGAGACCATCGCTCGCTCACCGGTGAAGGAAAACATCGTGAGAAAACCTGCATGCCTGATGAGATTGAAAATCTTTGAAGGTATTTCGAGGAGACCCGTGCCCAGCAGTGGGACATAAAGAGATGATACTTTACATTACGATAGTGAAACAGGCAAACTACAGACGTGACACCTGATGGCAAGTGTTATAGATAAAAAACAATAAGTTAATTTTGCCAGCAAGCCAGTAACAACACAGCCTGTCCTGTGCTTCTCTCCGAAACACAGCAAAGCTGTTTTCCGGGAGAACCAAGCAAGATGGTGACACCCATGCTACCGCGACACAGATGAGCTGTGTATGCATGGGTCCGCCCTTCTACCAGTAATTACTAATAATAATTAGTAAGTCATCACTCCGTTTAAATGTAAATAAAATATCATTTAACAGAATCTCCAACAAAAATATGAGTTTTTACCATCAGGTGATCATAGTTAGGAAAAGCTCTAAGCCTCGCTGTCATTCAATACGGTATACACATATATAATCATTAGCCTTATCCCATTATAAGGTAAAGGTAAAAATGGTAATCCAGGAAGGTATAAATAATATAAATGTTAATAAATTTACCCTTGTAAGGTATAATCAATATAACCTTTCAATCTCAATGTGACGTGTACGGAAAGATAAAGAATATCGGATTAAAATAAATTGACATAATATTTTTTTCTCGATTTTTATTGCCCAAGAGATTTCCGATAATTTTTAAATGTTAAAGTTCCTCGAATATTGGCGAGGAGGTACCAAATAATGCCACTATTCCTTTTAAATAACAGCCTTACCTTTTAATGAGTGCAGTATCTTCAATATCTACAGACGAGAGGAAAGCCGTCAGCTACATCTTGCAGTGTTTCTTAATGCAGAAGTCATCTTTTTATAGCTGCTTTGGGACTCGTGAGAAATGAAATAAATCATATTTGAATTCATAATTATTAAAGAAAAATAAACATAGACTAGAACAGGGATTCCCGAAGTCGGAGGGGACTCTTTTTATCCCTCTTGTAAGAAGAGGGGACAAAAGTCTCCTGAGGGATTGACTAGCCCTGTTGCAAGCAGATCCGAGGCACCTCATCAAACGCGGCATTGGTTGGCATTTCGGGCTGCGCGAGTCCCACATACCACCCCACAACCTACTCCCCAGCGACTATAAGCGTGAAAGTGTGGATGTTTGTTACGCTTTCACGCAAAAACTACTCTAATACTTTTTATTTAAAAAAAAAAGGATTTTTTGCTAACGCGGGCAAAACCGCGGGCAACAGCTAGTATATGTCATAATCCGACGTGTAAGCGATATTATTGTAAAGTCTCATAAAAATCTATTCAGTAGTTTTTGCGTAAGAAAGTAACAAAATACATTCTTACAAATATTGTTTTTATTAATGAAACAACTTTTACGGATTTTATCGTACAGGTAATATTATGTATTAGGATTAATACAACACAACTACGATTCTAGTGTATGAGGCGTGATTTAATATTAATTTCATGGTTGATTTATAATTATTTGATATGTTGCATAAAATAAAATTATTCCAGACCCTAAGGATTAAGGAGTCGACAATGATGATAGAGAATGATGTGCTGAATTCGAGCAATAGCAGCGGTTGACATTACAAATACGAAACAGCGTCATGCTATTCGCCGTTACGACGGTCAGTCGTTTTTACCGTCCAGGCGCGCCAATCGATGGTACCATAAAGCGTGAATTACTAGTGATGCACTGACATGGATTTTATCGATAGCAACAATGTAACAAGACATGAATACAATTTGTAAGATAATATAATGATTAGGCTTGCGAAATGTTGCATCACGAGCGGAGCATGATTAAACTTGCAAAAGCAAAACAGCCGAGTAAAGGTTAGCTAGTGAGGGGCAGTGGTTGATACGAGATTTGCTGGTACGAAAAGTTATATACAATTTTTGGTATGCATTTGATTAAAGATATTATGTACATTAATATCAACCATAAAAGTAAATAATCGGTGAAGGAAAACATCGTGAGGAGACCTGCATTCCTGATGAGATTGAAAGTCTTTGAAGGTGTGTGAAGTTAACCGATTTGCCAGCACATCGGTGAACTATGGCCCGATACCCCTCGACTAATTTCGAGGAGGCGACCCGTGAACAGCAATGGGACAAATAATATGGGTTGCTACTTTACTTTACTTTTAATATAAAAGTAAATACGCATTTTATTATTTTGCTATAGAAAATATCGATTCAACCAAATAAGTGTAGGTACTTCTAGACGTATTTTCAGATATGAATATCGACAAAATGAATTATATCCGCTTTTAGATCGGTAAATAGAATAGAAATAGATAGATAGAATCTGCAAGAATTGATCGATATCAATACATTCTTTAACATATTTTTTTACCTTTATATGGAATAATAATATATTTGCGTACTATTTCAAATGTATTTATATATTTACCTAAGATATTTATAAAACAAAAAAGAAATGTGGTGTCGTGGGACACCAGGTAGGAACGAAGTTCCATCGGCTAAAAAGAAAGGTATTATACACTACTCGCTTGTGTATGCGACTGTCGCGCCTGCGCACATCTTATTTAACGCTTTTATTCCACGCACTTTTTCTTACGGTTTTACTATCACATTTTTTTCAGTTCGGTCGCGCAGCAAAATCCCTATCCCCTCCAAGCCTGTAAGGAACTTCGTTCCAATAATGTCCAGCTAAGTAATTATATAACTTTTTACTATCCTTTATGCTCCTGTTGTTTATATAAAGAAATAACAAACATAAACATAGCAGAGAAGTTATATAATATATGCATATATTATGTGACACAATATGTAATAATATTGTACATGTTTTTATATTATGTTGTTTAAATGCTTGTAACGTCGTCTTTATACTGTGCTGTATAAAATAAATGACAAACTACGAAAATCGCCAAAAACAAAACGTATCCTACATTTATCAATAATTAATTTAGGTATTAAACTTATGATTTGTGAGTTTGTACGTAGTGTACCTTCGAAATTCTTATGACTGAAAATATCTTTCAACATTATATAGAGCTATTATCAATGAGTGATGAGAAATCAAGATCATCACCAAAATATCCGTCAGCCTGTGAATCTAACGCGAACGAAACTGCGGGAAATTGCTAGTATCTAATATATCTTAATTAACATATTTGCCTGACTCATATTATAAGTCATTTTTATTAATTTTATAAACCACTCGCGGTAATTATGTTAATAATAATTAATTATATTAGATGTAGATGATAATAATGTAATAACATGAATATGACTAGATGATTATGATAGAGGTGGGTTTTTACAATAATAATTGTTACCCAAGCAAAGGACAAAAGCCTTTTTGGATATTTTTTTTTGTTTGGAACATTTTTTTTTTTGGTTAGAATGTGGGCTAGGAGTTAAAGCCCCCAGGAACATGTACGACTTTCGGACAGACCATATGATATTGACTGTTATGTACATCGTGGCGCTGATTGGTCCGCCATAAGAAGGGTTGTTGTCATCAGTGCTTTCATCTCCTTGGGTACCCTGATAGTTTTCCATGTAAAACAGCTTTGCTGGGATTCGGATAGAAGGGCAGGACAAACAGTATAGTAATATTTATTTATTATAATGAAACAACTTTTACGGATTTTATCGCGGTTTATTTAGTTTTTTACAAGCCCGACGTTTCGGAAACTTTACAGCAACCATGGTCACGGGAGGACTGAGGTGTCAGACGTCCTACTGTTACAAAGTTATTCGAAACTACCCTATGATACAACAATATTTTATTTAGTCCTATCTATGCAGAAGGTGCTAACTAAGTCTTTAGTCTGTGACATGTTATGCTTGGATTTTGATTTTATTATATTTATTATGGGATCCCAAGCAGATGGTAATGGCCAGCCATCTTCTCTATTGAAATTAGGATGTTTTTTAATTTCAATAGCCTCGCGAATCATCCTTGGTTGGAATCGGTGTTCTTTTGCGAGGACTTGTGGTTTATCAAATCTAATATAATGGCGAGCGTTGTCTAGACTATGGTCACAGATTGCTGACTTAGTATAGCGACGGTGTTTTAAGTCAGCTATATGTTCTTTTACGCGAGTTTTTATTGATCTTTTTGTTAAATAAACCGCGATAAAATCCGTAAAAGTTGTTTCATTATAATGAGTGAAATTCGCGTAAACATAAGAAAACAATATTTATTTATGTTTTTGAAAATACTTTATCCCGTAATTAAGTCCAACTGTCATTGAGATAGGTAAAAGAAAATTGAGTTTGTCTTGCGTATCACTATCACTACATATTATAAAACAAAGTCGCTTTTTCTGTCCCTATATCCCTTTGTACGCTTAAATCTTTAAAACTACGCAACGGATTTTGATGCGGTGTTTTTTAATAGATAGGACAATTCAAGAGGAAGGTTTATGTATATAATTTATTAAGTTTTTATATACATTGGCTAAGATATAACAATAATTGTTGGAGGTGTCGGGAAAAAATAGGCCGCTTGGGAGTTTTCAACGAAAACGCTGCCTAAACCCTTTGAGATATAACAAAATAATGTATGGTGAAATTGTGTATCTTAAATAGGTCTACAAAAAAGTCCGCGATGGCATATGTCTATCTCTTAGGGATATCATACCATATCCATTTAATACTTTAAAAAATGGGAAATTATAACGTGATAGTTTGAAAGATATTTACACAAATACGGTATGAATCCTTATCATTTTAAATCATTTAATTGGCTTGTGCATTTTATGAAGATTATTTTTGCCCTTTGCATCATGCAAATTAAATGAATACTTTAGGAGATATGGCAAAATCAAAATAATGCACAAGAAAATAAAATATCGTGTTGCTGTGATTCGAAATTTCGAACGGGCGGTTGTCTGGTGTCTAAGGCCGGAGTGTATCAACTCTGGTAGACGTAATAATATGATCAACGTATGGTGGAATATAATATAATAATAGTATCCTATATATGCCTACAGAAAATCTGCGAAGAAAAGAGAATTATGTCTTTATGTTCAAGATAACATATACTTATCCATTTTAATACAAAAACTTAGTACCTAATTATTAAAATAGAAAATGATCATCATCAGACATGATAAATCCGTAAACCTAAGTTCACGCGGGCGAAGCTGCGGGTAACAGCTAGTTATACTAAATAAGGAAGATTCTATACAGATTCCCTTTCTTTAGTTATCTTTCCAAAATCATTCTATGCGTGGTTTCTATTATCATATTTTATTATGATTTATTGTTAACGTTCATGCATATTATCATAATATGATGCAAGCCTTCGCTAAGTTACTCTATCGATAATTTGAAATGGTTCCGTACTATCTTTATTGACATACACGTAGTGATGTGGCGAGCTCATCGATATCACATTTTCGTACCAATCTGTCCGCACCTATACGATGTACCGTCTATATGCACGTCCCTAATCTCTATCGTACCGATTTTTCGCAATGACAGTATGCACATCACTATCGTACCAATATTACATCGTACCATCGATACGCCCATCACTATCCGGTGTGATCCGTACTACATCACTAGCCAACCGATTGTCAATAACTTCGTGATCGGGCTGTATGTATCCGCTTATTATCTCAACAATTTCGTGTTCTGACTCATTTTTAGATTTACTGACCGTTTTTAAAATGGACTAGATAATTCTAGATTTTGAATAAAGTCTTTCCTCTTATTGTAAGTAGATATTTACAAAAAAAAAAACATTGTTCTAATTTGATTTTAACATTAATTAGTTTTTTCTTCTCATTAGTAGGGTTGTCAACCGTACTCTATAGTAGATTATCTTATTTTTTATCCCCCTAAATTTAATTTAATTTAATTTTTTGGACGATATTTTTATGATTTATCATTCAAAAATACGTACAACCCAAAATTTTTACACACCTCCGACCAACCCCTTTTTTTTAACGGCAATATTAGTACTTTCGGCAAAACGAAATCTGTTGGAACAGCTAGTACCTAGTACCTACTCTCTGATAATATTATGATGGCGTACTATACAATCTTTAAATTCGTAGAATTCTTTAAAATATATTGAAAATTGCTATGTGCCCAAAATGTACCAAAAATATATCTTTTAAAATATTCAATGAACAAAATCCTTTTTCATAATAATCTGTCTATCTGATTTCGTTTAATATAGGTTGACAACCCTAGTCAAGGTACAATGAATAAGGGCTACTAAATTGTACTTATCTAAAACGTTGGAAAGTGGGGACATATTATTATTGATCTAAGGTTACAACGTTAAAAATATAATAGCTAATAACTTCCTCTAATGAGCGACTATGGCCAGTGGAGTGCCATTTGGAGTGAGATCTCTGGGTTCGATCCTGACCTGTGGTGCCTTGAAATCATCAATCATCATCATCACCATCTGGCCAGAGACCATCGCTCACCGATGAGAAACATCGCGAGGAAAGTGATGAATGTGTATGAAGTTCACAAACCAGCACCGAGCTTAACACCCTCCTCGAGTGTTTTCGAGGGAGCAGGTCTTCCCTGTGGAACATGCAAGGGGGATATATTATAGGATACACAAGCGAACTCAATCTAATAGACGTTTAGATTACGTCGCTATGTCAAGCACTTGAGAGCGCTTTTGAATTTGTATTCGCTTTGAAGCGTCACTCGGGTGTTCGGCATGCTCCATCTGTCTTTATTTATTAATCTATGATTCTTATGATATTCTTGAAAGTTGTTTTATTGTAGGTAATATTTATATCCAGTAGGCAGGCATCGTTAGTAGTCATGTCGTAACAAGTCAAAACAAGTCGAGACAGTATGATTCATAAAATAAAGGTTATAGGTAAGATAATTTGATATTATAAATTATTATAAATTGGGTTCTATACCTGCTCTGCGGTTTTACGATACTTCAATAATAAATTAATTATCTTAAACATTTAATAAGAACAATTTTATAACAAAAAATATGAACAGATATATTTTGATATGATGGCTTTATTAAGAATGCTGATATAACTCAAAGCTTTTTTTATAAGACTTGATTTAATTTTTTATAAGATTTGATGACGCGACACCAATAAAAACTATACAATTATTTAAATAATCTCAGTTCACTCATTAAAAAAAACAAGTGAATGCAACAAAACCACACAAAAAAGAAAAAAAATAACAAACGGTGTTCTCAATCAAAAAAAAAAAAATAAGCCAGATTCCGAGACATTAATCCTTTTATGTCATCGTTAAAAAATGATGAAAATTTAAAAAAAGAACAAATTGCAAGTCGAGCAAAACCCTAGCACATCCCGAGTCACTGACCAACCGTGAATCATCAGCACGCTGATGACTAATAATTAAAAGCCGAGAAAATGATATAAAACACACTATATTATACCGTATGGTATTGGGAATAAAACTGATATTTATAATTAATACACCGAAAATTGTTGATTGAAAAATTACTGCTAAAAGTATTGTCCACTTTAATGTTTAGACACAATGGTGACAATCATGATGAGGAAGCTCTTCCACTGCGCTCCCGTCTGCTTTGATACCACCAACTTGATTGTTCTCCCCGCGAAACAGCTCTGCTGTATTTTAGAGAAGGGTAAGACAGACAGTGCAATTACGGGCAAAGAGAATTAATATCTTATGTCACAGATTTATAAATAAATACAGATGGAGCATGCCGAACACCCGAGCGACGCTTCGAAGAGAATACAAATTCAAAAGCGCTCTCAAGTGCTTGATATAGCGTCGTACTCTAAACGTCTATTAGAATGTGTTCGCTTTGGAATTTGTATTCGCTTTGGTGGCGTCACTCGCGTGTTTGGCATGCTCCATCTGTCTTTATTTATAAATCTGTATCTTATGTCTTAGAATAGGGAACATAATATGAATGGTTAGTCTGAGCTACATTAAAATCGCGAGACTCTGACCTCTTGGTTCTTATCAGACATGCCAGTTTGTCTGTCGAACTAATATAAAAATTAGTCCGTTAAAATCACACGGCTGAAGTGAAAACTAATAACTATTATTACATACTAGCAGCGCCCCGCGGTTTCACCCGCGTACTTCCCGTTCCCGTGGGTGTACGGAGACAAAATAAAGCCTATGCTTTATTCTGATGTATAAACTATATCATTGTAAAGTTTCGTTCAAATCAATTGAGTAGTTTTTGCGTGAAAGAGTAACAAACTTTCATCCACCCATAATTACAAACTTTCGCATTTATAATATTAGTAGGATATAATAAATGAAATATAGTAAAGGCAAACGCAGTGGTGAAGAACAGTTCAGCCGATCGAAACCTTTCATGACAGAGCGTGACAGATCAGCCTCACTCACAGCCTACAAATAAACCTGTGCGCGCTGCGCCAAAAGAAGTTTTGACACCAAAAGTTGATTAACAATTCAACAATAAATACAAAAATAAAAAATCGTATCTTCGCGATTACAATATATTTGACCACAGTAACACCCTTTATTGAATATATTGGCAGAATTACAAGCCCGGCATGATTGACTTAGTTTAATAACAAATTATAAATTTGAAAAAAGTTTTTTATTATAAAATGTGGTCTAAGGAGGAATTTTATGTGATAACAATGGACAACGCAAGTTAACCACGGGACCAAAACATAGTTCATACATATTTATTTATTATTAATATTTATAATACTTTTCGTTATCTACAAACATATTATAATAAACACGGCGTTGATTTTAATAGTGGATATTTATGTGCATAGATTATAATTGCTTCACACTTGGTTAAGTTTTGGCCAAGGGTTAAGGATCTCCGAGATTATAATGATGAATGGTTTTATTATTATAATTATATTGCCAAAAAATATAATCCTTTAATCGCTAGCAAAAATAGCAATGCGTCACTGAAACGCGATTATCGGGTTTCAATTATTGTTTTAATGTTAGACAAAGATTTAGTTGAATCTGGTATGGCAGCCGTGTGGCTAGTGTTGCCAGGCGTCCGGGTAAAGCCGGACATAGGTAGGCTTTTTGATTGCGTGTCCGGCCAAAATAAACGGTGTCCGGCCTTTGTAAGACTTTTTACATTATGCAAACGAACGATGCCAAATTAATCTTAGGCTAAGACTGACTTGGCATTCGATTTTATCTATTAACTAGAATTGAACAAAATGTATGATACTCATAAAATAGCTTGATTTTACGTATAATTTCTTTGTCGTACCTATAAATACTATTGAGACAGAATCCTCAATAATGTTAGGTGTCCGGTCTTTCTATCCAAATGTCCGCAAAGCTGGCTGGTTTTTCCGGTTTTTAGGTCTGGCGACCTGGCTACCCAATGTGTGGCAAAGGCCTAACGGCTTGCTTCCGATCCTTAAGCGGTGGATGCGCCGTAAGCTTAAACCCCTCACCTTCAGTCTGACTCAAAAGCTCAGCGGCTATGGTTGCTTTGGTAAGTACCCGTGCCTGATGGTCCGTCCATAAGGATCCGGCGACAGTGTGTCACGATTGTGACACGGCGGTGGACTCGGCCCAGCTCATGCTCTTGCTGTTGCGTCAGGATCTGACATAAGTCATTGGAGGGGACTTGTAGTACTACTTGTACCAGGACCCAGGAAGAACGGCGCTTATGTGGGCGTCGACTTTAAGGTCTAGCAGCCTTCTTGCAACCTCTAGTAACCTCTAGCCTTCGATATTTCATCGAGAAGCCTTGAATCTATCGTCAGTGTGGCTACAGAACGCAAAAATTATGATAATTTTTAAAAAAGGCTAAAAAATCCTTAATTATTACTCTTCACTCATGTGAATGAGTGATGGTTACGTTCAGATAAATAATCACTAATTATTATATTAAGTGTGATCACAGCAGATTATCTTTGTTTAGCATAATCATAAGACAACACGAAGGCCGTGGTTGTGCCTATAGCATAATAGGAAACACGTGAATTACTTGCCTGACTAGTTTCAGGATAATGTGGCGGACCAATTATCGCCACAATCCTGAATCGCGCTATCGAAGTTAACACAGTTCGGCGCTATATATACAACCCCGGATAATTGAACAAGGCCTGACCGAGCATACCATCTCAGTGGGTCGGAGATCTAGTTTGGGGCTTTCACCCACAATAACTCATATTATTTATGGGCTACGCTGACCACTCCATATGTAGCTCGTCTGCCCACCTGCCTGTCGAAAACCAAAGCAAACTCTCTGTTTGCGAATTAATGTTTCCACAAATAGAACTAGTGATAGCGGGATAACCCGCATAAAAGTCAACCCTTTCTGTCTGTATATCTGTCTGTCAGACTGAAACCTGCAAGTCTGCAAGGGAAAAGTAAGCTAGGTCCGAAAAGGATTTCCGCTGCGTCATCAAAAAAAAAAAGTCTTATGGGATACGTAAAGAGAAGATGCTTAGAACTGATTATGTTGTTATATGACATCAATAATAGTCACTGGAAGAGGGATGCGAAGTTCCGCGCTCTGCATGGGTACCGCCATCTTCTTGTTTCCTCCATGTAAGAGCTTTGCTCTAAGAGAGAAGGAGAAGACTTCTCTTCTCCTTCAATCTTAGGATGAGTCTAAAAGGCTGGTTTGAGTTTAAAACTGTTTATAATCATGGGCGACGCTGAGAACTTGCCATTAGGTAGGTTGTCTGCCCGTTCATAAAAAAATACTCTATGACGGAACCCTTGGAGAGTCAGACTTATCTGGTCTATACGGAGCCCTAGATCGATCTTCACAAAACAAACCGTCACACCGTAGATATGTGCGATGCGGGCGGCCTCGCTGATACCAAGCGGATGTGTAGACGTGCGTCAGACAGCTATGTTACATATGCTGCGAAACTCGTCATGTAGATAATATTCAAGGACATCACTCTCACAGAGGAGTTTCGCTATTGGTAACGCAAGAGTTGTTTCGTAGCTGACAACTTATACTTCTAACTTCTAAAAGTAAAGTATCAACACTTAAATGTTGCTGGACACGGATCTCCTCCTCGAAATCCGGCGAGGTATAAGGCCTTAGTTCACTGGCCCAATATGGTTGTGATCTCTATACACCTTCAAAGACTTTCAATCTCATCAGGCGTACATGTTTCATCGTGATGTTTTCCTTCACCGGTGGACAATCGATGGTCTTGTATTTAGGTGCGCTTAAAAATTTTGAAAAGCATATTTCTAGGCACTACCTTCCTTCGCCTTATATATGAGCCTTCGCTTATGAGACAAAGCTAACTGAGCCATCGTCGTTTGCCTCATCGTTTGCCTATACAAGAAAAAAAAAACATTTAACCCGACTTTGTTACGACCGACGTGGGCGATGCTGACCACTGTACCATGTATATCTTCGCACATCAGTTTATCGATCGTATTACATGAACATTGACCACTCTGCTGATATGAAGCATCTATGCTAATTAATAAGGGCGGTGAATAGAACTTTAAAATGTATTTGAGGGGGTGAAATATATGCGGGGCGATTCGCTCTCGGAAGACCCTGGGTGCTTAGCTAAAATTCCATTAAGAAAGCGTTAGCGAAGTTCGAAAATGATAAAATGTATAGGATGGACCACGTGATTAAGCGCGGCCTTATGTCAATCCCATACATTTTATCATTTTCGAACTTCGCTAACACTTTCATAATGGAATTTTAGCTAGTCCCCTGTCACTCTACGTATAAATGAAAGAGAAGCGAAAAGACGCGCGATGGTACGATGTTTCATTCGTATCATCCGAGTATATTTTTTATTATTTATTATTTTAATCTTATTTTTATCGATAAATGGAAACAACAGTTCCCTTTATTATCATCTAATACATCGCCGTTATGAATTTTATCAAGATTTGTAAAAGATATGTCATAATATGCTAAAAAAATTAATAGTTATTTTATGATTTTTTGTAATCTAGATTTTTTTTCGATAATCTATTTTGAGAACAATAGTCCATTAATTTAATCTATTTTGGTTATGAACACGTGGATAATTAAAAAAGTGCCATGCTTGCTGTCACGGCAATTGGGTTGATTTTACCCGCACCTACATTACTAACGTTAACACTCATCATCATAATTATCATGTCGGGTATGAGACAACAAACCATGACAATTCATAATAACCACTACTTGTACAGCTGTAATCTATAATCTAGGGCTAGAATAAATATTGCTTGAACTGGCATAGATACATCGCATCTGTCTCGCCCTTGGCATTAACGCCAGAACGTTCCAATGAACTGCCAGGACGTACACTGAACAAAAATGTTCTCTCTCAAGGAGTCGATCAGATAGCTATCTAGCTTGTCTCCAAAGTACGAACGATATAGGTAAAAAAGTTGTCAAAAACGACCACTGGTTAATTTTTTTAAGAATCCCCTACCTTATTAACTGCAAACAAAAATGTTACAAACTTAATTATACCAGATTTTTCTTAAATATGCCAGAACGCTTAAATCATACATCAATATAGTTTTTATTTTATTTACTAGAATCTCAAAAAAAAATGTATTTTCTTAGGAAATAAGAATGAATCGTCAAAATGTCTGTACGCACATAACTTCCGAAGCATTGCACCAAAGAAGATAATGCTTTTTTTGTTGTATTGATTATCTTCAGGAGACGGTTAGTATGAAAATTAAATGATGAATGATGTTGACGCTAAGCATTTTTGGGTGAAGACAGGACAACGTTTGCCTGATTCAACTTGTCAAAATATTATTTTTAAGAAAAATCTCTATTAAATTAAAATACATAAAAATACAAGCGACGGTGGTCCAGTGGTGGACGGACTCGGCCTCTTATGCGAGGGGTTCCAGGTTCGATCCTGACCCGTCCGTGTGTGCCTTGAAATGGGTTTTTCTAAAATTTCTAAGTGCACACGAGACCATCGTTCGCTCACCGGTGAAGGAAAACATCGTGAGGAAACCTGCATGCCTGATGAGATTAAAAGTCTTTGAAGGTATGTGAAGTTCACCAACCCGCACTCCTCGCCTGATTTCGAGGAGGAGACCCGTGCCTAGCAGTGGGACATATAAGGGTTGATACTTTTCTTTACTTTTTTACATAAAAAATTAAAAGTGAAATATAAACATACATGTATGTGAAGCGTATGTTTGTATGTATATTTTAAATGAAACATCAACGGTTTCACTTATTTTTTCATGAATTTTAAAACCTATACATGAAAGGCAGGCAGAATAGCTGATGTTGTTACACATTGTCTATCTCGCTAATCACTTAACGTCAGGTGAATCGACTGTTCGTTTGTCACTTATAAAAATTGACTGGCCTGTTTGTCTAGTAGTTAGTGACCCTAACTGCTTAACCAGAAGGTCATGGGTTCGATTCCCACCCAGGACCAATGTTTGTGTGATGAGCATGATCGTTTGTTCTGTATCTACGTGTAATTTATCTATGATATATGTATTTAGAATAAATATGTACATACGTATCGTTGTCTGGTTACCGTCATAAAGGCTCTGCCTAGTTTAGGATCAGAT
Source organism: Lycaena phlaeas (assembly GCA_905333005.2). NCBI lineage: Eukaryota > Metazoa > Arthropoda > Insecta > Lepidoptera > Lycaenidae > Lycaena > Lycaena phlaeas. Next base: position 1,084,451 of record HG995182.1, read on the forward strand.
GACTGTGAACGTTGCATTGTCCCAACATATTGTTATTATTCTTTTATAAATGTCATTAAATCAAATATACCCAAGTAAATAAGTAGTGTATAGTGTGCGTCCGCCCTAGCGTTTATCATTACACTTTATATTTAATGAGTCGAACAGACATAATGTGTGCAGTTGTTCATTGATATAGTAAAAACTGCATTTGCGTATAAGCCAGGATGTAAAAAAGTTAAAGTGGCGGGGGGCTGGTCACACACTCAGAAGTACGGATGGCCGATGGGCCAATACGGTTCAAGAGAAGACGAAGTTCAGGAAGACGAAGTGTTGATCGGCCATTAGCCTGGTGGGAAGACGATCTCCGTACAGTGGCGAGTTCGCGGTGGATGAAAGTGGCAAGGGATATGTTAATTGAGGATAAGCCTAAGTTTAGAGGTAGATGGATAAAAGCTGATGATGATGATGATTAAAAAAGGAAAGCCATGGTTAGATAAATATCAATAAATTTGCAGAAATGCGTCAAAAATTTATAATATATCAACCATTTAGACCAACCTTTTTGAGAAAAACGCGGGAAGCTAGCTTGGCTGAAGAAACAAAAAGATAGTTTGTTGCTTGTTGATTTTCATTTTGTGCTAGATATATTCATAAATGCTTGTAAATTTTTAACGGGATTCGAACCTGAGACCTGATGCCTAAAGTCAGACCATGCCAGAAAAGATGTTAGTTACCAGCCAAAAGGAATTAACGAGTTTAGATATTATGTATGTTTGTTTAGGCTTTTAACAACATAAAAGATTAAATGTCAGCACGATATTTTTACATGCGAGCTACCGGGTAATTGGCTGAAGTACTAAGCAAACAAAGATAATTCGAATACTGGGAAACAGAGTAAAAAATGCATACTACGACTAAAAATTGTTAAGTTCAAAGGTTATTTGAACTTTTATTTTGTAAAAGAAATTCCATTTTAGATTTTTTTATCTACTTATTCCGAGAGAGATCGAAAATGGTCGATCTTACACGAAGAAGTATGCAGATTTAGTCGGATGGGCACATGAAAAACTGCCTATTGATCTAGAGTAAAGCTAGAGTAGCCTGGATAAATGCTGGAGTGGAAACAAAATTAGGCGGCATGATCTCTGTGTGGTCCTGGTTGGATGTGAGTGGCAGAGGATTTTCAATCTTGGCGTTCATTGAAACTCAATTAAGTAGAGGATAAAAAGTAACTGTTAATTGAAACCTTATTCACCCCATACCCAATATAGGCTTAAAAAATATTAATTTACTAGCTGTCCCGACAGACTTCGTTCTGCTAAAATCGCTATTAAAAAATAGGGGTTGATCGTAGAGGGGTGAAAATTTAGGGTTGTATGTATTTTTCAATGCCACATAAAAAAAAATAAAAACAAAAAATTTCGTCCAAAAATTAACAAAAAAATTTTAAGGGTGAACAACCCCTATCACTTAGGGGTATGAAAAATAGATGTTGGTCGATTCTCAGACCTACTGAATATGCATATAAAATTTCATAAAGATCGGTCAAGCCGTTTCGGAGGAGTACGGTAACTAACATTGTGACAGGGAAATTTTATATATTTATTTTAATTTATTTTATTTTAATTATTTATATATTAAAAATTCAGACTAGAACACGTCATAATTCGATATTTTCCGCCATTTCTTTATTGGACATACTTGTCACTATCATAATGTGTACGAATAATCGACTCTGCTTGTAAGTTTTACTTATGTAAGGAACTGAAGACTAATTAAAAAATATAACACTCTTTATTAGTAGCTTATCGAGATTTTTCATTCAATTCATTTTTTTTCAATTCATCTTTCAATTCATTCAAAGGTAGGTAATTTAAGTACGTAGTGTTTTCATGCGGGTAAAACTTGTAAGTCCAACTAAGCTAAGCTAAGCGACACCCTGCTTTCACGCCGTTCAGGCGGTAGCGTGTCAAAACATACATACTTCTTTTTTTAGAAGAGACCACCACATTCACCTGATGTTAAGTGACAGCAATATTCAGACACACCCGCTACACCAGAGGATTAGGTGCGTTCTAAAAACATACCAAATAAATTAAAAAAAACTTTCGGCCACTGCCTTTTTTTTCTTTAACGCTGGGAAATGCGCTGAGGCATCCCGCGGGGTAGTGGGTCTCTACCTACTAAAACCCGGCGAGTGCCACCACTGCCGCCTTTGGTAAGGTGCCCCGGATCTACAGAGCACCTTGACGGCTAGTCAGTCCCTCAGGGGACCGACACCACCTTCACAGAGCGGTTGCCCCGCACCACAGAACAACCACTCCCAACGTCGGGATAGTACAGTGAGGCGAGGTTCCCATCTTCGCAACTTTCCCCCTGTACTTTTGCCCCCTCTTCTTAAAAGAGGGGTACAAACAGCCCCCTCGACTTAATTTGCTTTACCCAAGGTGCTGGGTTCACCCTGGGCTACCTGGCACCGCCATGACAAGGCCTGAACCATAGTAGGGCTCCGTCCACGGCCTATATCAATGAAAGACAATACCAAATGCACACCGTGTGACTAATTGAAAAGCATCAAACATAGAATGGATAAAAACGTTCAAGGCAAGACATTCACTGGGCAGATTAAAATATCATTACATCGAGGCCAACGAGGCATGCCACTCCAGTTGCCATCTAGTGAGCACAATCGTAATTGTCGCTATTACAATACAGCTATGTTCCATTTTGCATGGGTTCCTAGCAATTATGGATATTATTAAATTGTAATACAGTTTTTTATCGGCCAGAGCCAGTGGATTAATAGGTTTGCCAAAGGATATTCAATTTTGCCACCCTTGTATGTTGATTACCTTTTTGACACTTGTGACTTGGCAAGTTTCTTTTTAATATGCATGCTGTGAATTTTAGCCATTTGCGTGCATTGTTGAGCCACAGAAACACAAAATTCATCATCATCTTCCTAGCCATTATTATTCCCATTCATTTGGGGTCGGCTTTATATGTCTTGTGCCTCCACTATGGCCTCATGCTGTTAGTTGCCGCGTCACTCCACACTCCTCCATATCTCTCCTTATCCCGTCCAGCCATCTCTTCTTTGGTCTTCCCTTTCCTCTAAATCCTGTGTATGTAAAATGTACTATAAGTTACTATGTATAACTTTATGTTTATATATTATATCTGCTTGTAATAATTGCCGTTTGGAAATGGGTTTTATTTTTTAAATAATAGAGAAGTCGTCATAGAAAAGTATTTCGAATAACTGATTTTGTTTTATGTATGATCAAGAGCAGTCGATGCTGCCTGAAAAAGCGTAGGAATAATGACCCTAACCTAACAGGAAAAGAGAATTAATCGAGATCTACATGAATCATAAAATAGACAAATGAAATAATAATTTAAAAAAATATCGTGATGTTTTTAATACAATTTATTATTCAAAGCAAACAAATATCTTTCCATTTTACAATACACAATTGAATTCTCAGTATTAGTAGTGTAAAACTGAATAATGAGCAAATTCTGCAAGTCGTTACTCTCAACCTCCAAGACTGCACGATGACGCAGTCTTTGAAGTATTTGGCAGCATGGATCCTCGTCAACGCTATCAATGATTAACGTAATTTGGCAGGGCCGTGATGCATTGAACTGCAAGTCGTAGGTTGATGCCCGACCGCCCTACGTGAATGAAAAACAAGATTTATTAATCCGTTATATATATTTATTACTTACACGTGGAAAAAATGCATCTTTTGAGATCGACATAATATGCCTGTTGAGAAGAAGAACCGAGTTTCTTGCTAGATTCTTCTCTGGGGAAAACTGCTACTTTTGCGAATCTAGCAGTAGCGTATAAAAATATTGACATGTTTCAAGTGCTATGTAATTTGCCTACGAAATAAATATTATTTGATTTGATTTGATTAGAAATGATCGATGGATGTCGTAAATAAAAAGTCAAAGTCGCCTTTAAACGATTCCATGCAAGGCTATTCCATCAATGTTGAACTCGCAGAGGATTCGGTGTTGTAAGTTTAGCCGTCTTGACGTTAGTCAAAAGAGGCCAATGTTTAGCAATGATACGAGTTGATGATGATGAAGATCGAAATTCTGAAACATCGCTTCCTTTAAATCTTTGTAGTTGAGGGCTTGTTTTGAGTTTACTTAATTGTAACAAACTTTTGTAAATCGCTTGTTTATTTTGCCGTTGTTTGCAAGATAATTTGAGTAAGAGCGAGCTGATATTAATTATGGGCAGCTGGGTTATTCCTGAGTATATTTTAGAATGATGAAATTTGCATTCGACTTGCGATTGTTAGGTCAAATTCCAAATTCGCCATAGTAAACATAAAAAAAAACCAAAAACATAAAAAAGCGCATGTCCATTTTTATTGCGGGATAATTACTGTGCGTTTGTAATTAATGTCTTAATTTAATCTTATAATTACACCGTATTATATTACTATCTATATATAAAATCTTTTTTAAAACAATGTAAAAATAATGGCAACACGTTTTATTAGTTTTTTCTAGCGATAAAGGTATTTTGAATTTGGAAAGTGTTGTATATTTTTTTATTGTAAGAAGAACTATCCAAGACTTTATATTTTATTTTTCAGGATAGGCAACAGATGAAAAGCTACATGGCCTAGATCCAGGTAATCTTATGTTCATGTTGACCACTTACTATTAGATGGCACGTTTGCCAATGTGGTTATCCAACTGCCTAATGTTCTGGTAATAAAATGTCTGATTTATTTTTAGAGTTTAAAATAAAGTCAACCCATATTTGACATTGCTGAGCACGACTCTCTCGAAATCAGGCATGGAGGGTAATGGGCCATAGTTCACCGATGCGCTGGCCCAATGCGGGTTGGTGCACTTTACACACCTTCAAAGACTTTCAATCTTACCATTTTCTTTCACCGTTGAGCGAACGAAGGTTTACTGTCTTTTTTTAGAAATAGGAAACAATAAAAACCCATTTTAACCACACGTGTCATGATCGAATCTGAATCCTTTGGTTACAAGAAGTCAACCATGGGGCTGTCACTCATTATCGTCGTTCAATTGTTTGTTGTTGATTTGTTGGGTTGTTTATTTGTTGTAATTATAAAATCCCCTCCAACGAATATATTTCAAGTAGCTGTTACCTTTTCATAGATATTTACAGTCTTTGGACCATTCACCATCTAACGGGCAATATTCTTTGTTCCTCCTTTTTGATTGAGCTGGCGCGTTTGGACGCGAATCTACTGTTCTAGCTCCTATTGTGCCAATTCTGTCTCATCTATTCGCTTCATACAAAAAAATATAGGGTCCAATGCCAAGAGTATACTGCCTTTTTATTTTCTATATACGTAATGCGACCATGCTAATATTGCTTACATATATTTACTATAGCATATAATGCAAACGTACAGTCCATACTTTTACAGATCCAGAGGTTAGACAGGTGCGATTCCCTACTTTTCCCTAAAGCAGGGCACCGTAAGCTCACGAACCGCACGTACTACGACAGCATAGCTGTCACTTCAAGCAGGTATCATGTGAGCGAAGGGTCATGCCGAACAAATTCGGCTGCAAAACAGCACGGCATTAGCTCTTAGAAAATATCAGAATATGAACCGGGATCTTGCAAACGTAAGAACAAATCTTACTCAATAATGATTTGCATCATCATTGTCTCAGAAGTCAAATCAACGTCATTAGGTATTCCTTGGGTATCGTTAAAGTCAAAGTCAAAGTCAAAAAATTTATTCAAAATAATACTATCGAAGTATGTTTTTGAAGGTCAATTGAGTCTACCACCGGTTCCAAAGTAAGTCCACTGAGAAGAACCGGCGAAACAAACTCAGTGGAACTAGTCTTTTCAAATAAAGGACGAAATCCATTTAGAGATTAACGAATTCGGGGTGAAATTTTACTATAAGATTACCATGAAATTATAAGAAAACAGTGCTTTTAAACTAAATGTTTTCTTTTATGATTTTCATATCAATATAACTACATCTGTAACTGTAAACTATAAAGTGTGCCCTTAGCTTCGGCCGCGTGAAGTTTGAAAAGTAACTTGTAGTTCTTTACTACACTGAGATAAAAAAGAAACAAACAAACAATACGTTATACTTTCCTTACTAATATTATAAAATGCAAACGTATGTTGATTTAAACTATAATGAAAGAGTCGTTGCGTTTGACCAGTACGTATCAATTTTGTACGTTTGAAAATTACGTCGTTTGGATTGGTACGTTCGTATTATGGATTACTTAAACTAATAATACGGCAAATGGCCGTATTGTTTATTATTAATTATTATTATTATACTTAACGTACTTTGGCCTTACGTATTATTATCATACTTGAACTATTAATACGGCAAATGGTATTATTAGTTCAAAAGGCAGGCAAATGGCCCGTGAGAATTTAGCATTTTTCGTCATAAATGTAACCTATGTCCTAATCCAAGCTATAAGCCATCATTTGAATTTTCATCCAAATCGGTTCAGCCGTTTTGACATAAAGACCAGCAAACATTTAAAAAACTTACGCATTTTTTATGCAACACGATTGGCCCCTGTTTATTTTTTTATATACATTTTATCCTGGCAATAACCAACGGAAAATAATAATCTGATTTGTTTAATGGTTTTAATTTGTTTTTAATATTTTTATTTAGAACATATTATATAATATAGATAGATATGGAAAATAGAAGACATGGAAGATTAGATAGATATAAAAATAGTTATATAGGCGTCATTACTGTTTTGGTATTTATTCAGATAAATTATAATGGAGCAGTTTTTACAAACAATGTCGCAGATTACATGACTCATATATTTAATGATTCGGTAATGACTTTAATTAACCTCATTAAAATCTGAAATAACTTATTAAAATACAAAATTCGCGAAAGGCTACACGAGTTAACGAAAAAAATATCGCTTATTATTAAAAATATAATAATTAAGGAACCCTAAAGGCGAGTTAAATTAATAAATTACTAATAATAATCTCACAATAAGTTGTTATTTTAACCTACGCAGTTACAAGCCATAAACTAAATATGGTAATTACACCAGTAATTATTATTGTTCAAATTTTCCAGGGTCAATAGCCTCTGTATTTACTACTTTTGCATGCTAACATATTAGCGTAGGCTCGAATCACAATATGTTAAGGGTATCAAAATTAAAACATTGGTAACATGTGAAAAAAAATTTTAAAAAGTGTAAGAAAAGTTTGGTTATGTAGGTAAAAAAAAATCTAATATATAAAATTCTCGTGTCACTTTACCATATTCCTCCGAAACGGCTCGACCGATTTGTATGAAATTTTGTGTTCATATCAGGTAGGTCTGAGAATTGGCCAACATCTATATTCATCCCCCTAAATGATAATAGTATTTTTTTTTGTTTTTAGTTTATTACTAGCTGTTACCCGCGGCTTCGCTCGCGTTAAATTCGAAGTAGCGCAGTTCCATAAGTACGTATAGTAAACACAGACAGATTTTTTTTTTTAATTACCCTGCTAACTTTCATCTCCTATGTCATTACCATAGAGATAAAAATCTTAAAAACGGTGGAACAATTATTAATGGTTATTTAATTCTTATCAAGTGCCTAAATGCAAAGTTTCAAGGCGTTATCTTCTATGTATAATGACGAACTTCCATACAAACTTTCATCCCCTATTTAAACCCCCCTAAGCTTTTTTTCGCAACAAAAAGTAGCCTATGTCCTTTCCCAAGCTCTAATCTATCTCTGTTCCAAATTTCATCAAAATCGGTTCAGTGGTTTAGGCGTGAAAGCGTAACAGACAGACAGAGTTACTTTCGCATTTATAATATTAGTAAGGATGATACAGCACACAAAAATACATACAACCCTAAATTTTCACTCCTCTACGATCAACCCCTAATTCTTAGAGCGACCGTGTTCGTTTTGATGGTATCATTTGAGGTTCTAGTCCCAGTATTATATTTGACAGCATAGGCAGCATGCTAGTTTCCCATCACATATCACATTGATGCACTTAAATCGTATTAAAATTGTAATAAAGCTAAAAACACATTAAAAGTAATATGAAAAAAATTGCAGAGAAATTTTAATTTACATGATACATCAAATTGTATTTTTTACTAGCTGTCGACTGCGGCGTCGGCAGCGTTGCCAAAAAAAACCCTTTTCTAGAAGTAACACAGGATACTTAATCCTGGGTTACTTCTAATACCTCCGAGAATAAAGTACAATGTTTTATGATGATTGGTTGAGTAGTTTTCGCGTGGATGCGTTACAAACATCCCTACTTTCACATTAATAACATTAGTAATGATAAACGAAAAAAGAACCTAACATTCCAAAGCCAATTTATATATATTTCTAATATTTAGGCTTAAAAATTTTCTATCCACGAAATGACCTTGGTCTAGGCTGAAATCACGACCTGACCTTCACCTTACCACTGACCTCTGACTAAAGGTCGTTAGCTTAAGCCATATAAAAGCTATCAAATTATAGGTCACCTATGTTGCAGGTCGTTGACAAACTTGAACGAGACATGATATAGTGGTTTTGGCGTTCGTCCACACGCCATAACCGAGTGGTGATGATAAATGACTAGATAATACTCTCTAACGGCAAATAGTCACAAGGTTATTTTCTCGTCATCTAGTGGAAAAGGACTTTATAGGTTTTTTAAATGTTTTTTTTTATCTTCAACGCCGGGAAATGTACTGATGCATCCTTGGAAATGACTGATGTATGTTGTACTCGCTGCGCCCGAAAGATGCAGCTCTACCCAATAAAACCCGGCGAGTGCCACCAATGCCGCCTTTGGTGAGGTGCCCCGGATCTACAAGCAACAGGGCACCTCGACGGTTAGTCAGTCCCTCAGGGGACCGACGCCATCACAGAGCTGTCAGAGCATCACGAATAACCACTCCCAACGTCTGGACAGTACGATGAGGTGAGGATCCCATCCTCACCCCTTGCCCCCTGCTCTGTTCTCCCCTCTTCTTATAAGAAGGGTACAAAGAGCCCCCTCGGCTTCTCCCAAGGTGTTGGGGTCACCCTGGGCTTCTGAGCCCCACCGCCGCGACAAGACCTGAACCATAGTGGGGAGTCTATCCTTACCAAAATTATATCATATCAAGCGAGCTCCTCCCGAAGGAAGCGGGGAAGATTATTTTAATGTAATCTCAAATACAGGGTCGGTGAACTTTAGAAATGTCAAAGACATTAAATATTTTTCTGATGCAGTTTAAATACTTAATATTTTTTCTTAATTATTCATAATTAATTACTTCCTGATTAGTTTGAGTGTTTTTGGGGTTTTTCTCTTTGTCTCTATAAGAAAATGTACTCGGTTATTAACTTCTTCTACCTTCTCCCGGCTGTAATTATTGGGGTCGACTTCCAATCTAACCGGAATTGAATAATTATAGTATTTTATATGGAGCTACTGCCTATCTGATCTTCACTACCTAGTAACTAGATACCACGGTACCCCGTGGTAAGACTGGTTGTTAGTTTCTCGGGCTTTTGACGACCCGTAACGACTGTCAAAGATCCACGAATGGCAGCCGGGACCACCGGCTTAACGTGCTTCCGAGGCACGGAGGAGTCTCGATTTGTAAAGATGGTCACCCATCCACGGTCTAACCTCGGCAAATGTTGCTTAACCTGGTGGATCGATCCGCGCGGCTTTACCACTAAGCCATAAGCTCCTCAAACAAGGGTTATTATAACATAGCATATTTACTATCTTTAATCCTTAAGACTTAATATTATAAATTTGATAGTAAGGGGATATTTTCTACACTTTCGCGCCTAAATTACTTGATCGAGCTATTGAAACTAGGCAATTAAAGTTTTTTTTTTAAATTGGTGGTTTAAACCCGCTGGCGGAAAATCAGTCTCGGCGTTCATCAAAAGAAGGTCCTATAGTAATTGTAATTGGATGAATAGAGATGAATAATGAATAACGATGATTTTTATCAAATTTAATTTAATAATAATGCCACAACAATGATAGAGAACTCACAAAAATATTAATTTGATCTGTGTACGGAACCAATTTTATATAAGAAAATAATTTGAGCTTAGGTACATAAAAACAGTTTTACCAATTAAAATACCTAACACGCTTGTATAATTTATAATGTAATTAAATATTTATTTTTAGATTTAGTGATAATTTTTGTTAAATTTATACATTTCCGGAGTATTATTAGATTTATTTATTTTTAAAAAGCAACGAGTAAATTACAAGAGAATAGTAGATTAGTAGGTACTGTTGAAATATTTAATCAAAAGGTAGTACCGTGATACGGGCCCTATCACATACAATTAGGTGATCGAACTGTCCGTTTGTCCTCTCTTCTGAAAATGCTGCTTTTCAGTTTAATTTGGTAACAGCTGTGCTGTCGCGTTTCGTACGGTTTGTGAGTTTCCAATCCCATTGGGGGGATAGGAAAGGGAGGGTAACGCATCTGCATCGGGTGTCGGTGCTGGGACTCATCGGTCTCGTATCTTACCGTAAACCTCAAGTACTTAACCCTAAGTTCATCATCACCATCATCATCATCATCAGCCTGTATTCGTCCACTGCTGAACAAAGGCCTCCCTCAATGAACGCCAAGACAACCGATCCCTAAGTTCAAATAGAAATAAATCCTTCTACTCTTTTTCGTTCTAAAATTGAAAAAAAATCTAAAATATTTAGTCTGTGATCCTATTACACTATCCATCCTGCTCCTCTACATCCATCCACATCATCCACTATTATCGGCATTCGCATCGGCAAGGTTTATAAAAAAAAACAGTCAGGCGTACCTATAAATACAATTATGTCATTTAGAGTAAAAAAGTACCACCCCTTATGTCCCACTGCTGGGCACGGGTCTCCTCCTCGAAATCAGGCGAGGAGGGTAATGGGCCAATAGTTCACCTCGCTGGCCCAGTGTGGATTGGTGAACTTCACATACCTTCAAAGACTTTCAATCTCATCAGGCATGTAGGTTCCTCACGATGTTTTCCTTCTCCGGTGAGCGAGCGATGGTCTCGTGTTTGGGGTGCACGTAGAAATTTAGAAAAACCTATTTCAAGGTACACACAGGTGGGCCAGGATCGAACCCGGAACCTCTCGCATAACAGGCCGAGTCCCTCCACCACTGGACCATAGTCGCTCATGTCATGTCTAGGGGTATGTCATTTAGAGTATGTAACGGAAATAAAAAAATGGTTGAGCAGTCACACCACGTCAACTGTCGTGGTAACCTCATAAAAACCTGCATTTCGTACGTGCTCTCCGTATCATATGACTACAAAAAAATAATGCACAGACATATGAACCCGGAAAGACCAATGTCTGCCCTTGAGATTTGAACTCACGACCTTTTAAATATCACGAGTTTATTGAGTATATCAAACGATGGTCCAGTGGGTATGGATTCGACCTGTTGAGCGAGGACTTTGGGTTCGATCCTGACCGTCTGTGGTGCCTTGAAACTGCCTTCAATCTCATCGCAAAGAAAGGTTTCCTTAGGAGATTGAAAGTCTTTGGTGTGTGAAGTTCATCAACCCGCATTGAGCCAGTGCATCGGTGAACTATGGCTCTAATATCCCTTGACTGATTTCGAGTATACCCATTCCCAGCAGGACATAATGTCAGGGTTGATACTTTACCTTTTATATTTTATTGGCATTAGCTCTATAGCTAGTGCTAACAAAATTAAGAGCTTGCATTTAAAAAATAAAAGTGTTTTTTTTTTACTAAGTTATCTTATCGGGGTTTAATCATACAGTTTCTATCTCCTTCTGGTCTAACTGCACGAAATCCAGGTGTTATGATTTCAATATGTAGCATATTGTGTGAATTTGTTTTTTTCAATTTGAACGTGTGTTCTATTGAAAAAAACTTTTAAATTTTGACAAGTGCCAAATTGTTATTGAGTGTAACATCCTACTTATATTATAAACGTGAATGTTTGTAAGTATGGATGTTTGTTACTCTTTCACGTAAAAACTACTGAATGGATTCTAATGAAACTTTACAATAATATAGTTTATACATCAGAATGACACATAGGCTATAATGTATCTCCGTACTCCCACGGGAACAATAAGTACGCGGGAGAAACCGCGGGGCGCTGCTAGTATCCTATATTTTAAGACACTAAAATTAGAAATTTGGCAAATTCTTCAGGGAACAAAAGTAAAAGAAGAAGAAGAAAAATAGATGGGATTATTGTTATCTGTGCTCTATCTAACAGTTTCAGCTTCCCTTTCTTTTAATGATCTATTTCTTTTACACTGTGTCAAATTATGAAATACCCATACTACTGGCACATTTATTTTAAGCCGTTTTTTGGCAGACACTAGGTTTTTTTTCTGCCGTTTCCCCGTAACACATAAAAAGGTGTGTCAAGTGACAGGTGACAGGACAGATTCGACCCTGGCCGTGTGCGTCACCCTCACCTTGGTGCCTAAGGTCAGTGACGCTTTGCCTATTGCTAGGCCATGGAACCGGCGGTAAGCCTTTTTGATGTTTGTTCTGATTTTTAAAGTCAATCGTATGCTGCTAATTTTACAAAAGGCCAAAAAAATATACTAAAGTAGCTTTTTGGTCGTCAATTGAATCTTCCTTTGGTTCCAAAGTGAGCCCATTAATAATGTACGGCTAAACAAACTTGGGGATTTTAATCTTTTCTAATATTCTATGTTTTTAGTTATGCAATTTATTTCAGTTTGCAATTTTTTGCCTTTTTTTATAACTGTCCCGTTCGTAGTTAAGAGTTAAAAATATTAGGGAATAAATAGAACTTGAACAACTCTAGTTTTAAATCGACTGCTGCGTCCGTAACCAAACGTTACAAATATTTTAATAGATTATTAGTATTTTTTTTAAATGACCAAAGCCAATGGTACATCAGACATCGAGGTCAGATTTGACGCGATGAATTTTAACGCGATGTCCGATACTGAAATCCCGCTGCAGGTTTCTTTATTTCCTTCTTTTTTTCTTTATTTCTCTTTCTTTATATTCTTTATTATCCCCGCTACACGCGTGTTTCGTGGCCTCACACATTGTGTTCTTGGAAATATTATCGTTTGGAAGCGCATGCATTTTTGAGTGAAACCACAAAGCGAAATGACAAATTATAGTGGATGGGTTCACTTTGATGTTTCGTTCGGTCAGATGTTTTAGCATCAATTATTTAATCCTTTCAACGGCATATTAGTGTTTCAACGTTGAAACTCAATTATTATGATTATTTGAAACCAATGTTTTTTAAATGGGCAATCTAGCGGACGGAACAAGGTCGTCTATGATGTCACCTGGAATAAGTCTAGGCATTACCTCGTCATATTGGCTATAGATACAGGACCCTAAAAAGAGGCTGAAGGCTTTGCAGGTGGTTTAGCTGGGTAGTCCACGAACCGAAAGCGAAAAGGAAAAAATGCATTATCTATCACGTGACATATCATGGAACTGGTGATTTGTCTTTCATTATATTCTAATGTGTACCTTTTACCTGCAGAGGATTATGAATTTTATCTGTTTTATTAGATACTAGCTGTTACCCGCAGCTTCGCCCGCGTGAACTTAAGATTTACAGATTTATCATGTCTGATATTATATTCCACCATACATAGTTGATACACTACGGCCTTGGACACCAGACAACCGCCGCGCCCGTTGGATACACCGCAACACGATTTATTTTCTCGCGTATTATTTTGATTTTGCCATATCTCCTAAAGTATTCATTTAATTTGCATGATGTAAAGGGGAAAAATAATCTTCATGAAGTGATCAAGCTAATTAACTAATTTAAAATGATAAGGATTCATACCGTAATTGTGTAAATAACTTTCAAATTATCGCGTTATAATTGTCCAATTTTTTTAAGTATTAAATGGATATAGTATGATATCCCTAAGAGATAGACATATGCCATCGCGGACTTTTTTGTAGACCTATTTAAGATACACAATTCCACCATACATTATTTTGTTATATCTCAAAGGGTTTAGGCAGCGTTTTCGTTGAAAACTCCCAGACGGCCTATTTTTTTCCGACCCCTCCAACAATTATTGTTATATCTTAGCTAATGTATATAAAAACCTAATAAATTATATACATAAACCTTCCTCTTGAAATGCTCTATCTATTAAAAAAAACTGCATCAAAATCCGTTGCGTAGTTTTAAAGATTTAAGCGTACAAAGGGATATAGGGACAGAAAAAGCGACTTTGTTTTATAATATGTAGTGTATATACATAAACCTTCCTCTTGAAATGCTCTATCTATTAAAAAAAACTGCATCAAAATCCGTTGCGTAGTTTTAAAGATTTAAGCGTACAAAGGGATATAGGGACAGAAAAAGCGACTTTGTTTTATAATATGTAGTGATTTTATAAGATATGATAAATTTTTAGAGTTTACTTCAAAGAATTTACTTTACAGAGAACTTTAGAGAATTGATTTTAATCACTACATATTATAAAACAAAGTCGCTTTTTCTGTCCCTATATCCCTTTGTACGCTTAAATCTTTATAACTACGCAACGGATTTTGATGCGGTTTACTTTATTGGATAGGACAATTCAAGAGGAAGGTTTATGTACATAATTTATTAAGTTTCTATATACATTGGCTAAGATACAACAATAATTGTTGGAGGTTTCGGAAAAAAATTGGCCGTCTAGGAGTTTCCGACGAAAACGCTGCCTTAAACCCTTTGATATATATCAAAATAATGTATTGTGGAATTGTGTGTCTTAAATAGGTCTACAAAAAAGTCCGCGATGGCATATATCTATCTGTTTGGGATATCATACTATATCCACTTAATACTTTAAAAAATGGACAATTATAACGCGATAATTTGAAAGTTATTTACAAAAATACGGTATGAATCCTTATCATTTTAAATCAGTTAATTAGCTGGAGCACATAATGAAGATTATTTTTACCCTTTACATCATGAAAATTAAATGAATACTTTAGAAGATATGGCAATATCAAAATAATACGCAAGAAAATAAATAGTGTTGCCGTGATTTGAGAGGGCAGTGGATGCGAGTAATATGTAATAGTATCCTAAATAGTAAATATGCATGCAGAAAGTCTGCATAGGAATATAATGTCTTTATGTTCAAGATAACATATATCAATTTTAATACAAAAACTTAGTCATTATTGAAATGGAAAATGATCGTCATCAAACATGATAAATTCGTAACCTAAGTTCACGCAGGCGAAGCTGCGGGTAACAGCTATAATATATATAAGGTCGTATGAATATCTATGGGAGTAAAATCAAACTACGATGTTACATGAAGAGGTCACACGAAGCGTTAAACGAAATATTTTATAATCTTTCGTAAGAAGTGAACTCCTGTCGTGCATCGGAGCTGACACTTTTTATTCCAATGTTATTTATGGATTTTGTTAAAATCAAATGTGTAAGCACGAAACTGGCGACAGTCGAGCTATAGCGGGGCGACGCGACTACAGAGCGACGGCGATGCATACGACAACATGGGTAACGGACAGTACTTATATGTAACGCGCACGACACGAGTGGTGGCGGGGCGAGGTGATCGTGTGATGCACTGGGAGCGAAGTGACATCGCGCGAAATCAAACTAGTCGAGTGTGATTTTGTCGCTAACGATTATAGTATTGTCGGTTCGGCATCCCTCGGTAGTCGGAATTTTCGTGCCCGTACACTCATCGCTCTGTCATCCCTTCCAGGCCCCGCTTCGCTGTCGCGTCCGGCTATCGCTCGGTCGCCGGCCGTCGCGATTTTCGTACAAGCACACTAAACGTCAGAACCAACGTATACACAATTTATGAAAATATTAGATGTATCTGAGTGATTTTTTATTAGCGGACGTTGTTTTTTGTCAGATTATTTTATGCTATGGATATTCAAAGCAGACGGCACGCCATCTTATGGTAAATAGTCGATGTCGCCTATATACATAAACTAGTTTAACTTGAACACAACAATTGAGACATGTACGTGATGCTTGTTCTGAAACTTAGGGTGTCTCTGTACCAGTAAATACACTGCATATCTTGCTCTTCTCTTCGTAACTCTCTCGAGACCATCGCTAGCACAACGGTGAAAAAACATCGTGAAAAAACCAGCATTCCTGCATGCATGTCGCATGACGTTTTATTTTTATAAATCCTTAGCATATGAAAAGTAGACTTACATATCCTCAACCGTCCGTGACCTGAAATGGATTCCTATTATAAATTCTTGTTACTTCATCATCATATACCTTATCCGCCCACCGCTGAACAATATACCTCCTTCAATAAATACCGAGAAGATCGATCCCTTTGCCTTGCATTAAAACCGGACCAGCCACTGCTCGGAGATCGTCTTCCCGACCAACACTTCGTCTACTTAAACGCAGCGTTCACTCGTACTCATGCTACTTAAATTATCACAAATAAGATGGTACTTCTAAAAACCATGACATATTAATAACCTGAATATCCGAATACACCCTAAGGCCTGGGTGCCTGATGTTGGTATTTAATTAACCACTATAGGCCGTTCTGTTAATATATAATGTGTTTCGTTCGCCACAGTAATGGCTCAGTAAGCCTAGCAATAGCCAGCGCTGAATAATCGTGTTGCTGAGGTTGGTCCAAGCGATAGGCGAAAGGATAAAGCATAGAAATATTAAGAACTTATTTCAAATGTGGGATAAAGAGTATTATTAGAAATCAGGCTTTGCAGGTATACATAATATGAGATATCAAAATATTTATTAGCGATAATTCCGCGAATCACACAGTTTTTACAAATGTAATGACGAACGCATATGCATGCATAAAGCACTTCTATCCTTTTACGTCCTTTCCTAGGCAATCATCTCCATTTGGTACTCTAATTTCTGGTACAACGTAGCTTGAGTTAAGCTGGAAGATAAGTTTTAATATTTGTAGTTTTGTTTCAACTGTAAAGTGAAGTAGATTAAACTTTCACTTAAACTTAAACGCAGAGTATCAAGAGACAGAAAAAGAGAGAGATAGAGCGCGAGAGAGATCCCTAGTAAAAGGGGAAAGGAAATAGCTAAATTTACTGTATGACTATAGTTGTGCTTTATCTGGCACAAGTTGAATTCATCTAAATTATCATTTAAGTCAACAAAAAACACATTACGTCTAGAGACGATGATGACAATAATATTAACAGAAAATAATATATGAATTCTTAAATTTGAAGCTGTGATGCATTTAATTCCTCCAGTCTTCCTCTCATGACTTGGGCTTCATAAATAGTATATCAGCTATTCGAAAGCTGTTAGTGCATTGAATTCACCGGATCATTTTGTGATCATTATCGGGGATGATTTCATTATAATTAGAAAGGTTGTTTTGTGATCATCAATTAGTTCAGCTTTATGATTAGTTTGTGTTGTGATTATAATACTTTTTGTGCATTTTATCGCGGCTTATTAATGTCTATTCTTATTTATATCGCCTATTCATGGAGTTAATTTTCTTTGATAATGATATGAATTAACGGCTTAAAATATATCATTTCTAGAAGTCTGAAGAATGCTTTATTGGATAAAATTTTATGGACACTTACTTACTGGCATATCTGCCAGTTTTTGGGAGGTTAAAATATGATATTATAATGAGCAAGTCTCCCTACTCTGCTGTGTGTGTACCTTGAGAAGATGGCGTGGTTTGTCCTCCACAGCTTGGCAACAGGATGATCAAAGATCTGCATATCTAGATATCTGGATATCTACGCACGCTCCCAAGTTCTAATTTTGGCGCAGTGCATCACGGGTCGATTGCATCGGCGTTCCGAAGGTTGAAGGTCAACGCGCTAGGTCACTGTATTTTTACACTTTCTATCACTAGTTACGATTTACATTTTGCCAAGCAAAACGAATATATGACGCTGTTTAAATCATCTTTCAAAGATGTAAAAGGCCAATGATGATAATGATATCTGATTAAAAAATGGTGAAGGCCATCAGGCCAGATGTTGAACTATGACCTCGCGTTATTTCGAGGACTCTTATCCTTGTGAGGTAAGGTCCTCGATATTTAAGGTCCAATGTCAAGGTATTGGACACTCAAGCGGTGGTGGGTTCGATTCCCGCCAAGTGAAGACATGAATGGATCCCTGCCAATGTAACTTACTTATATAATTGCAAAAAAATCTGCCATCTACGAGGTACTCTGGCGTTCGCTCCAATAACATAATCAACCTATAATGTATAATGGATGCGTTTATCTTACATAAAAATTTTAATTTATTTAAATAGTCAAAAAAAGTTAGCGTGTATAATTAAAATAATAACAAATAATAGCTTACGAAAAATTCTTACCTAGTTGGAATCTATGTTCCTCTGATCTCTTCACCACTGGTCCTTGATGATGATGATAATGATGATGATGAGAAAAACGAAAATAATGATGATGATCAATAATGGCGTTCGTGAGCAGCGTCAAGTCGGCCGCTGCCAGCTCCGGGTGACACGACCGTGCGTCACAAGGTCACTCTTGAGGAAAACAGTGGGTGTACTGTCCTGCCTATATTCCTGGACACAGGTAGCCTTCCAGAAGACAATAGGAGAATATAGGAATAATAATGACTATTAGCCTGAGCACGGCAAAACGGAGATCAAGACAGAGACAGAAGACAACAGCTTCTATTACCAGCGAAAAGAATTCTGTATCCCTGTCACTTTTTCCCAATATTAATATTATAATAACATAATACATAATGTTTGTCTGTTTGGACGTTAAATGAATCTTAGTAACTACTGATCTGATTGAAGAAGTGCTACTGACCGTCAGTCTAGTGATCATCATCAGCCTTAAATCATATTTTTATAAAAGAATACTGTACTGTCTCTCGGGGAGGGAATCTTTTAATACTTCCTACACCTCATGAATTCTTCTGATTAATTTCGTTGCGGGTCTCAAGACAGCTGTAACCTATCCCCACTCCCTTAAAGCTCCCTAAAATAGTATAAAAGTGTTATTTAATGGATACTGCTGTCGAACCTGGCTATACAAGACTTGCAGCGGTAGGAACAAGTAGTGAGTCAAGCTTGGATATAAAAAAGAGGATGCAAACCGCAAACGACTCGTCGACCGTATTTGACTAGCCAAACACCTACTCCAGAGTAGCGCGCGATATACCGCGACCCCTACGGGGCACGGAGGGGGGCGCCCCCCTTTCGAATTTTACTAGGTGAGCCATCTGCTAACCTACCTGCCGATTGAGCTTAAAGGCCATCAGGCCTAAAAGTCTAGACCTTACGGAAAAAAAAGAGTTCCATAGATAACCACTACACCGTGTGGTTAGCAGGTTTGCCTATCTTTATCACAGGACCAACAACCTATGTTAATAAGGTGAAGCCGGGGGCTACAAAAATATAGCGGATAAGTATTTAGTGTACAGCATCGACTGCATGTTAATTTTAAACATTTTGTTTGTTTGTTCACGTTCACCTTGGTGCAGTTCTTGATCTCGGATTCAACAGATGTATACACATACAGACGCTCCGTTTACTATATATAATAGAGAATACGAGTATGTAAGTAATTGGAAAATCCATACGATTTTAAATATGAAAATTAAATTCGTTTGGATTTTCCAAAGTCATTTATTACATTAGGCTTTTAATAAGAAACCTTTTAGTTGAAAAGAAAATATATATATATATATATATATATATATATATATATATATATATATATATATATTCTCTTCTTCTTAATAGGCTCCTAAACTACTTAACTGATTTGATAAATTCTTTCACTGTTGGGAACTACTATCCCTGGTGAACATAGGCTATATCAAATTTTCAAAAAGTTACAAACCAGTTTTAAATCTTAGTTGACGCAGGCGAAGCTGCGTGCAACAGCTTGTATATAATAATTTGAAACTTTATCTGTCCCACTGCTAGGCAGGTGTCCCCTCTTGAGACCAGGCGAGAAGAGATTTGGGTCATGGTTCACCAATGTGGGTTGCAGTACCTACTTTATACACATAATATAAGGCACACAGGTTTCGTCACATTTTCCGAAAACAAAACGAAACGAAATAAAGAAATGTGGTGTCGTGGGACACTAGGTAGGAACGAAGTTCCTTCGGCTAAAAAGAAAGGTATTATACACTACTCGCTTGTGTATGCGACTGTCGCGCCTGCGCACATCTCATTTAACGCTTTTATTCCACGCACTTTTTCTTACGGTTTTACCATCACATTTTTTTCGGTGCGGTCGCGCAGCAAAATCCCTATCCCCTCCAAGCCTGCCGTAAGGAACTTCGTTTCAAAAGGTCAAAATGTTATGTTCTGGGGATTTTCGACTTTATGTCATAGCGTTAGCATTCATTGGCTGGCCACATCAGACCACTTCGTGATTCATAACGACAGTATGCACTAAAATACACGGTTCCAACACTACTTATCTAATACAAAACTATTACAGTATTGCTCACAGCTGCGCATTGCCTTACTTTAGTTTCTAAGAGATTTTTGGTATCGGAGGAGGGAACCTTCAGAGGAGAGTGCCAGATGGTACGCCAACCACAGCTCCAAGCCAGCCAAGAGACGTGTAGTCGAGAAGTATACGCTGACGTTTATTGGGTAGAAGCTGCGTCCACCTTACCATCTTCCCGGGCGTGGAAAGTCCCACATAACTATCATCATCATCAGCCTTTATCCTTCCACTACTAAACATAGGCCTCCCTCAATAAACGCCAAGACGGTTGAATAACTATGCACATAATATTATGTACTATGATTTAAAGTTATCTGTGATATCTGTCCCTGTACCAATTTCATTATACTAGAAATGGTCATTACTCCAATGGTAGTGGTAACCGAATGTCATCAAGTTATACCCCAGCCGATGGAGCCAGGTCCACCGTGGATAATCTACAGCGTTAAACACCCATACATCTGTGATAACTATAAATCCTTCTCCATGGCTTACTACACCGGGCACTGCACTTTAGCTATCAATACCCAAAGGATATCCGACCTAATACCTCAACTATAAAGCCTACTATTGTTATTACTGATAGCGCATTTAGATCTTTTGGATTCTGGATACACAACTCACGGGTACAATCCAATTTGGACCTTAAACGGACAACCTAAGTCACGTTTCGGTTTGCTATACTCATATTCTTCTCGATTTTATGGTCAGAAAACGTTAATACGATTCGCGCTTGTAACCCAAAGGCTTAGAGGTCGTTTCGGTTTGGCTCGGGGGTAGGATTTGGGACGTTTTGGGGGTCGAGTCCGTAAAAATTGACCTCAGATGCGGCGTCCCCGTAAATATTTGCGTCGGACTTCGCGCCAGCCAGAGGATTAGTGGAGCATCAGAATTTCGAAAACGTGTTTGAAAATAGTCTATATGTTCATATACTATTATAAAGGCTATCAATTCCTTACTTTCTTCGTAATCATCATAATGTGGATCTTGAGCTTTAAGGCGTCAGGCCTAAAAGTCTAGATTTTTCGAAAAAAAAAAAAATAATATTGTTCTCTGTAGAAGTAACCAGTCTGTAGACTTGCGATTGTCAGAGATCAACCTAGCACTCACTGGTGGAGTACATAATGTGTATTTTATGTGTGTGTGTCTCTACTCCTGAACGGCTGGACCGAATTTTCTGATATTTTTTTGGGTTGAAGTGGAATTTAGAATGGCTTAGGTAGATTAAAATTCGATTGTCTATGATATGTTTTCCACGGGAAAATGTCTATCAGAACCGCTTAAAGAATTAAAATAATACGACAGTTATAATATATTTGTTTTCTTACTTTTAGATTGTGCGATCGAATATGTTTTCTGTACTTGTATCTATTCTTGTAAATATTATTTTGTGTAGAATAAATGTTTCTTTCTTTGTTTCTATATTTCTAACACGTATATAGGTTTTGATGGGGTTTGTTTAAGACAGAAGCAACATGGGCAACTTTTATAACAATAATTTAATACTAATATAGTCACGTAATTTCGACAAAGGTAAACCTAGTCATCTTAATGAAAAAAATATTCATCAATACATGATAATATAATGGTTTATCTCTGGTTGTCGAGTACATAAATAATAATCATCAGTCCGCGTTACGTTGTAAATATAAGTCAACGCGAGCGAGGCTGCGGATAGATAACTATTTATACTAATATTGTGACAAAGAAAAGTTCGATTTTTTATTTGTTTGTTTGGTTACATTACACCTTTGCCGGAGAACTAGTCGTCCCCCGTCGCGTAACTTACTATAAATTAATAGACTATACCATCACTTATTGATAAAAATAATAAAGAAAAGATAGATAATTTCCGAAAATTCAACAATTTCCCAGATCAGATAAGATTTTCCATGAATATTGAAACAAATCATCTTCCGTGAAATCCGTCTGAAAACGAGCGGGGATAGGAGAATGAGTCATGATGGAAATGTTAATTTATCATCAGACCATCGTCATCTCGTCATCGCCTTGATGACAACCTGGATGATCCAACGATGACATTTATTTATTTATTTATTTTTCATACATTACACTATCATGACAGATTAACCAATGCGACAGTGAGGTAAAGAATTTAAGCCTAAGCATTATTTAAATTTAAATTAAACATATGGTTTAGTTATTGGCGTAAGGTTCGAAGGGATTCGAGTCAGACCAGCCGCTATAATGGGGTTTTAAAATTTACATATACATGATATATGTACTAGACCTTGGCGATAATTTTTATTGAAGTGACAGTTTCACTTTGGAATCGTTATGATTTCAAACCGGATGCAACGGAAAAAACGACAGGTAAGAGACAAATATAAAAGAGCGAGAGAGCAAATGTCGGCGTGTATGTATATTGCAGACTGTTTAATACTTGCTTGTATTTGAGCATTTAACATGTGTTTCACTTCTATCGTGTGTGAATCGCACACACACCTTATTTTACATATTTTAAAGATGATTAAAAAACACGTTTTACGCCCGGCAAGCTGTGGTTGCCATCTTCTCAATAGACGCTGCGTCACTTTGAACCTGATTTTGATGGTGCAGGTATATTCAGGTCTTCCACCATCCTATCGACCATGCGTGACCCACAGGAATAAAGACCACGTGTGGTAGCAAATAACCTCCGGGTTAAAATTACAATTTCTACAATTACAAATTACAAAGTCAAGTTATTTCATTTCGATATTATATAGAATATAGATCATTCAATTAAGTCATTAATTTAATTCAGTATTATCAAATGATTAGGACATAAAACAATTTAATGTATATTTAAGTTACATATATTACCTAGGTCTGCTTTTACGACGCCTTGTAAGAGCTTCTCTCTTATGCTGCTATTCTACTCTGTCGGACACCAAACGGCTTGACCAAAAAGATAGTAAGGGTGTGTGTATGTCATCGTTAAGCCATAAAGGTGCCCAGCGGACACTAAATATTGTGGGGATCTTTGAAAATCTTAGCTAAAAATATTTACAAGGATTTTTTTCTGTACATGAGACGGTCCTTATAAAGCATACACATGCGTCATGGTAGATATTAACAGCTAATCATTAATAACAATGATCACGCCACTAGATTTCATCATCACCATCATCATCATCACCATCACCATCACCTGCCTTTCAGTCCCAATATTTTCCGGTCAATCTTAATCTACACTAGACTTCATTATAACATGTCACGTAAAGGTTTAATATTTTTAATATTATTTTTTTGTATGAATTTATTTTAAAACCATATTAATTATCCTCTCTTTTATAATATTTTTAATATAATTTATTTTATTTATGTTTATATTAATTTATGATAAAAATGTATAAAAACCTTAGGTTTGATGTATCATAGAGTAGTTTCGAATAACTTAGTAACAGTAGGTCGTCCGACACATTAGTCCTCCCGTGACCATGGTCGCTGTAAGGTATCCGAAACGTCGGGCTCATAAAAACTAAATAAACCGCGATAAAATCCGCAAGCGCTTTTTTATAATACTTTAATTAGTGAAATTCGCATAAATATTAAATATTTTAAATTATTAGATTTAAAATAAATAAAAAAAGGTGTGTATGCGATTCACACCCGATAGAAGTGAAACACATGTTAAATGCTCAAATACAAGCAAGTATTAAACAGTGTGCAATATACATACACACCGACATTTGCTCTCTCGCTCTTTTGTGTTTGTGTCTCTTACCTGTCGTTTTTTCCGTTGCATCCGGTTTGGAATCACAACGATACTAAAGAAGTTTCACTTCAAAAGTTTCACTTCAATAATTTTATTTACAACATTGTATATGAGTGGTATTTAGAGACAAGCCGTGGATGACAGTTGCGAGCATCAGCGTTCAGCGGATATTGTAATTAGCTGGCAGATTCCTCGACTTTTGGTGAGGTGCCAAGTTCACGGCTGATACAATAATAGAACGGCTCTCAGAAGCGAGGAAGTAGTTAAATTGTAATAACGTGCAAACACATTTTATATAAATTTTCACGTGCACAATGTTTTGCTTCCTGGATCGTTTTGCATTGTCATCTTCCCTGAAATGACATGTCCCTTTACTGATTACGTATTTCGCAAGTTATTTACAGTTCGTTTTGGGTATGAGCTTGTCACGTAAGTCATGCCTTTATAGCTTTTCTCGATCCTTATTTCCTGTATAATAAAAATCAAAAAATATTCTCGGGTACATAGAGTTTATTGTCTTGGTTTGAAAAGGAGTGGATGAAAATGATTCACGATAGTGATTATCATTGATTTAAAAATCGAACTTCAATCAAAATGTAAAAGTTATAAATTGTAATATTCTACTAATATTACAAACGCGAAAGTTTGTTAGAATTCATGTATGTATCTTTGTCACTCTTTCACGTAAAAATTACTGAATGGATTTTGATGAAACTCTACAATAATAGCCTATACATCAGAATAACACATAGGCAACTTATCACCATACTCCCAAGTAGTAGGAAGTACGCGAGTGAAACAGCGGGGCGCTACAAATTAAAAATATTTTATCTGACCATATAGTATGGAGATAGTACCACCCTACCATCTTGCTGATTTCACCCATGAGTATTAATTTGTTTACTTGGAACCAGTCTAGTCTAAATGAATTCATTTATTTGTTATATACTGTATACTCTCCGAAACACAGCAACTCTGTTTCACGGGCAAGTAAGATGAAGGTCGACCTTGACCTCTGTGTCTCAATGGTTAGCGCGTTGGCGTTCAAGTCGGAGGTTGCGGGTTCGAATCCCGCCAGAGTACTTACCACGGGACCAGATTGACGTGGTGTAAAAAGCGTCCATAGATATTATAATTATTATTTATGAAAATAGCGCGACACAAGAGTCAAGATATTAATAATTAATTAATTAAGATTAATATGATTGTAAGTCAACGAATGTCTTAATAGTAATGTAATAGTGTATAATGCGATGAATGGGCCACACTATTCATCTGTTCTCAATAACTCTGGCCATATATAAAATAGTAATAAAACGAAACAACGCCATCTATTGTCGGCTAGCGGGCGCGATCCTTGACCGAGTTCGCGGGCCGTTGACCCCATTGTTACGAAATCTACATAGAGCTAATCTGCGCGTGCGCACGCTCCCAATAGATCGCTTCATACTCATTACGCTAGTTTTTCATTGTACAGTCGTCCATAAAATGGAATCAACTTATATTTAGTATTATTATATAATTTGATCAACACCATAAACGCCGTCTTGGCGTTCTTTGAAAGATCTATCCCCCCAGCACTCGAGGGGAAAAGTTGATGATGATGATAAAGCCAAAGTTTTTCAAGGTTTTTTTAATGGTTTGTCCACGTTTTGGATGGATAGCTAACGTATAAAACGACCATTGCGTATCTTTCACTAAACGGCAAAATGACTAATTTCCACCTACTGGCGTCTATTAAGCGCGAGCGCATCTGTAACACCAAATTTTAATAAATAGAGTTATTACGTAAGAACATCTAAAATAACGCAATATTATGCAACAATATTTTGATTAAATAGTGCTTTAAACAAATTAGCTGGTAGTGGTAGGTAATTAGCTGGTAGTGGTAGGTAATTAGCTGGTAGGCCCTCAGATAATAAATGGCTGAAGTATAATTTTTACTAATTCGCCAATAAGCCCACTTTAGGTTTACCTACCTTTAGGTGATTCGGCTGGATTTGAACCCACAACTTTTCGCGTATTCAACCCTAACTATTATCCTTAAATTGATAAAACAGCACTTCCTCCTTCCTCTAATAATATCAAGCAGTCCATCAAAGAGATAAGACATATCAGCCTAAACACACT
The DNA here is from genome assembly GCA_905333005.2 of Lycaena phlaeas. Classification (NCBI taxonomy): domain Eukaryota; kingdom Metazoa; phylum Arthropoda; class Insecta; order Lepidoptera; family Lycaenidae; genus Lycaena; species Lycaena phlaeas. The sequence goes on from HG995182.1 coordinate 1,110,795, forward strand.
TAGAATATTTAAATTATTTCACGATTTCGTATACAAATATAAAAATATAATTTTCGGTCATTGATATATGCGCGGGCGCCGACGGAGCGTTCACCTCGCCATTAGTGAGTCTGAAATTATTTATTATCGATGATTATGTGTTCAGATCTATAGTGTGTTTGTTTATGTGTATACAATCTTTGAAACTACTTCTATAAAAAAAATCGCTCATTATTAAGTGACAGGCGTAATCTTAATTATCAGTTCGGCTCTAAGCCTAAGCCGTGGCGCGTGTCTCAAATATAAAAAAGTAAGGTTTGTAAGTTTGGATGTAGGAAATCATCATCATCATTTAAATCATTGTTAATTTTATAAATGTGAAAGTAGGGATGTTTGTTACGCTTTCACGCTAAAACTACTCAACCGATTGTCTTGAATCTTTGTACACATATTCTCGGAGGTACTGAAAGTAACGTAGGATACAAGTAAAAAGAGAGGATTTTTTTTGTTTACGCGGGCGAATTTGCAGACAACAGCTAGTATCGAATATTTATTAATCGATAATCGGATGATTTGAATCCGATTTCGAGAGATCAGTTACCAAAGAATATTATCACAAATATTAAGAATGCTCATCAAAATGGTCATAAGACGTTTGACGGTATTTGAACCTGCGACTGTTAGTCATAGTTCGTACGACCCGTTCGAATTATGTCAAAAACCTTAGAAATTACTTGACCTTAAAAACACACGTATTACTGAGCACAAAATTACTAAGGCCAAATTTTATTACACGAAAATTACTCTTGCGCAAGTACAGTCATCGACAAAAGTGATAAAATATAACATTTTTTTTTTTAATTTTTTTGTTTGAATCTCGTTGTAAGGACATTAATATTTGTGAAATCGCAATTTTTAAGATGATGATAAGTCAACATCACCTAATAATAAAAAAGCTTAATATCACGACTTATCAGAGATTCTAGGTTTTATGTGCAATATTATACTTTATATCTTTTCTAGAAGCTTTTAAAATGGAATAGGTCACAGAATAGATAAGATAGACGCACCACCCTGAGAATAATACTGGCATGAAAATAAATCAACGATCATGATGAAGTAAGCTTTCCTGATAGAATTTATTAAAATATTCTTTCCACTTGCAATTTATTTTCCCTTTACTTGAAATACCAATCTTTGCATTATTTGAAATATTTTTATAGATAGAATTTTTCAGCTTGTTGCAATTCTCAGAATATTCCAATAAATACTTTCAGCGACATTGCAATATTGTTATTCTTTATTTATTAAATACATAAAAATGCCATTTTTCTCCCATCTTGTAAAAAAAATATTATAAAAAGTAACAATATTATATATAGATATAATAATATATTTTGATAAAAATAATAAACGGATGGCCGATGGGCCAATAAGGCTCAAGAGTGGAGGTCGCGCTTAGGTAGACCAAGTGTTGGTTGGCCATTAACCAAGTGGGAAGATAATCTCCGAGCAGTGGCAGGTTCTCGTTGGATGCGAGTGGCAAGAGATTGGTCGTCTTGGCGTTTGGGGGAAGCCAATGTTGTGACGGATAAAGGCTGATGATGATGATGATATAAATTTAAATACCAATATGAGAAAAACATGATTAAAAAATGAAAATTATTGTTAACATTCTTTGAATAACTTCTAGTTTAGGTTTTTGTAGTTTTATGAAAGAAAAAAAGTTAAGATATTTTATAAAAATTATATTATTATAATTTACTTCTATAAGTATTTAGACTGTTCAAAGAATTAAGATTGTTTAAGAGAACAGGTGGATAAGTTGAGAAAACTTTCACGTATGCATCCGACGTATAAAATGCTACCTGTATACGATATAATAGAATTGCGATAAAACGTAGATAGCTGTTTAAAAAAATTATATTATATCCCTGAGTGACATGTTTTTAGAATAGTGTCCGTAGCCTGTAAACATGGATATCGATAATTGGGAGAAAATAAACATCTTCATTTGTGTTAAGACATTTCATATTTCTAAACAAAAAATTAAGAAAGCAATTCAGCATTTCAGCGCTTCTGCAATAAATTACAGCGAATAGTTATCAATAAGAAATTAATCAAGCAGTTTTCTTCAGTAGCTATTGACTTACAAAAATGATATAAAATATAGAAAAAAAAACTGTTTGATATACAATTAGATTACCTTTAGTAAGCTTATTTCACTCTTTTCTACTACTTCTACTTTTCTTCTACTTCTACTCTTTCAATCACTTATTAATATGTAAGAATTTTTTTTTTTTCGAAAGGTCTAGACTTTTAGGCCTGATGGCCTTTAAGCTCAATCGGTAGGTAGGTGAGCAGATGGCTCACCTAGTAAAATTCGAAAGGGGGGCGCCCCCCTCCGTGCCCCGCAGGGGGCGCGGTATATCGAGCGCGCTACTCTGGAGAGTAGGTGTTTGGCTAGTCAAATCCAATACGGTCGACGAGTCATTAGCGGATGAAGTTAAACTATTAGTCAGAGGGCATGTAAGAAAATATTTCATCTTATTTCAATAGAATATTTATCTTCGTCTTTTTACTTGTGTATCTATTCTCGTACGTCGTGTACGCGGTACTCGGAAACCCGACAGCAGATGTCAGGGATAAAACTTGTATTACAGCGAACGTGCAAGCGGGAATTTTAAATGAGCTAATTGTCAAATTCATTATCTTAAACATTGTTTTAATTAGTTTTTAATTTTGGAAGAAATGTACGATACTTTTTGGGTAGGTTTGAATGCTTCAGATTTCAGATCTTCTGCTTGGATTTCAGATCACTATGACTAGTGTTTTTTTAAAGAAATTAGTTTCTTAGCGTTGCTTGGCAATTATTTTGTACTATTAGAATAAATATTTCATAGTATTTATAAAACTTTTCTTTCAGGTCACGCCGGTATTTTACATAATTCTGACGTAAACTGACTGCTATACTGTCATGTTTCGTGTGGCTTGTGGGTTTCTGATGATCCGTTGGGAATAGGGAAACAGTGGGCAACGCACCTGCATAACCTCTATTTGTGCGAATATCAGTGGGTAAGGGTAGTCGTTTGCCTTCTTCACTACATATTATAAAACAAAGTCGCTTTTTCTGTCCCTATATCCCTTTGTACGCTTAAATCTTTAAAACTACGCAACGGATTTTGATGCGGTTTTCTTTAATGGATAGGACAATTCAAGAGGAAGGTTTATGTAAATAATTTATTAAGTTTTTATATACATTGGCTAAGATATAATAATAATTGTTGGAGATGTCGGAAAAAAATTGGCCGTCTGGAAGTTTCCAACGAAAACGCTGCCTAAACCCTTTGAAATATAACAAAATAATGTATGGTGGAATTGTGTATCTTAAATAGGTCTATAAAAAAGTCCGCGATGGCATATGTCTATCTCTTAGGGATATCATACTACATCCATTTAATACTTTAAAAAATGGACAATTATAACGTGATAGTTTGAAAGTTATTTACACAAATACGGTATGAATCCTTATCATTTTAAATCAGTGAATTAGCTTAAGCACTTCATGAAAATTATTTTTCCCCTTTACATCATGCAAATTAAATTAATACTTTAGAAGATATGGCAATATCAAAATAATACGCAAGAAAATAAATCGTGTTGCCGTGATTTGAACGGGCAGTGTAATAAGTAGTATCCTAAATATTATAGTAAATATTCATGCAGAAAGTCTGCGAAGGAATATAATATGTCTTTATGTTCAAGATAACATATTATATCCATTCTCATACAAAAACTTAGTCATTATTAAAATCGAAAATGATCATCAACATGAAAAATCCGTAAACTTATTCGTGAACTTAGTTCACGCGGGCGAAGCTGCGGGTAACAGCTAGTATGACATAACAACGTGATTGAACATGAAAGATAAAATGACCTAATAATCAATAATAGTTATTGTAAACATTAAATGTATCATTTATAGTCCTTTATGGTCAAATTATTTTTAAATATTTAAGATTGATTGAGCGACTATTATATGATTTGAGCGACGATGGTCCAGTGGTGGATGGACTCGGCCTCTTATGCGAGAGGTGCGGGTTCGATCCTGATCTGATCTTGAAATGGGTTTTTCTAATTTCTAAGTGCACCCCTAACACGAGACCATCGCTCGCTCACCGGTGAAGGAAAACATCGTGAGGAAACCTGCATGCCTGATGAGATTGAAAGTCTTTGAAGGTATGTGAAGTTCACCAACTCGCACTGGGCCAGCGCGGTGAACTATTGGCCATTTACCCTCCTCGCCTGATTTCGTGGAGGAGACCCGTGCCCAGCAATGGGATATAAAGGGTTGACTTTACTTTTTTAATACAAACATAATGATGAAATCCTTGAAGAAATAAACAAAATTCGTAATATATTATTTTCTTTACATGAAATATTATAGCTTTCGCACGCGACTGTACCCATAATAGTCGTACGCTGGATTTATTTAAATTAAGTTTAATGACGGCCATCTTTATCATCTCGAATTGATTTGAGGGCTGGACTCTGTCGGACACATGCGTTATGATGGACACATGCGACATTATGGCATATGCGTGTATTAACCACATGCATAATATGTTGCCAGTTTCAACATGCGTTGAGATGTTGGACATGAATAAAATGTTGGACGTATGCATTGTGATGGATATGACATGATGTTAGGTAGGGTTCCCTGGTTGCCAAATCTAATAGCCGGACAGATCAACCAGCTTGGCCGGACGTAGAAAGACCGGACACCCAACATTATTATGGATTTTGTGTCAGTATTTATAGGTACAAGAAATTATATTTAAAATCAAGTTTTTTTTTAGTATGATGCATTTTTTTCAATTCTAGTAAATACTTAGATAAAATTAGCTTAAGATTTGGCATCGTTCGTTTGCATAGTGTAAAAAGTCTAACAAAAGCCGGACACCGTTTATTTTGGCCGGACACACAATATAAAAGCCTACCTATGTCCGGCTTTACCCGGACGCCTGGCAAACCTTATGTTAGGCATATTATGCGTGTATTAATATGACGACCTCTGTGGCTCAGTGGTTAGCGCATTGGCGCTCAAGCCGGAGGTTGCGGGTTCGAATCCCGCCAGAGAACAAAAGTTTTCTGTGTTCCTGGGTCATGGATGTGTATTAAATTTGTGTATTATATTATAATAAAAATCTTAAATATATGCATTAATATAAAAGTATTAAAAATATGTATTTCCGTTGTCTGGTACACAAGTTCTTCGGAAACTTAGCATGGGACCAGATTGACTTGGTGTTAAAGCGTTCATAGATAAAAAAAAATGCAATTATTCTCCATTTCGCGGGAATCAAACCCGCACTTACTGTATTATGTTGAAAACTACATACATTATTAGTATCATGTTTGCATGTTTGTCTATTCCGGTAGGTATGTGTTTAGTGTAATTTACTTGAATATTCGAGCGCATACAATTATCTTTAAGCTGGGCTGATTCAATATTAATGAAGCTGTAGATTTATATATCACTAGTTGTAGCACGCTGCTTTGTTCGCGTTTAATTTAAAATTTTAATGAGAACAATTTCAAATTGGATCATCATCATCTGCCTAGCCTTTTCCCAACTATATATTGGGGTCGGCTTCCAGTCTAACCGGATTCAGCTGAATACCAGTATTTTACATGGATTAACTGCTGTTGGACCTCCACAACCCAACTGGGTGATAAGGTATCCCGCGGTAAGACTGGTTGTCAGATTCTCGGGCTTCTGACGACCCGTAACGACTGTCAAAGATCCACGAATGACAGCCGGGACCAACGGCTTAACGTGCTTTCCGAGGCACGGAGGAGTCTCGGTATGTAAAGATGGTCACCCATCCACGGACCAACCTCGGCAAATGTTGCTTAACCTGGTGGATCGATCCGCGCGGCTTTTTACCATTGCGCCAAGAGCTCCTCTTCAATTCCAAATTGGATATTGTCATGAAAAATATGTCATAAACATGTATGCCTATCATTTAAAAGAAATACAGCAATGAATCAAACCATACCATTTTCAGGGTACATATTTACCCACAGGGACGACCTCTGTGGCTCAACGGTTAGCGTGTTGACGCTCAAGCCGGAGGTCGCGGGTTCGAATCCCGCCAGGGAACAAAAAAGTTTCTGTGTTCCTGGGTCATGGATGTGTATTAAATATGTGTATTATATAATAAAAATCTTAAATATAAGTATTAATATAAAACGTATTAAATATATGTATTTCCGTTGTCTGGTACACGTAACACAAGTCTCTTCGAGTACTTAGCACGGGACCAGATTGACGTGGTGTAAAAAGCGTCCATAGATATTATTATTATTATTATTATTATTATTATATTTATAATTGAGATATAAAAAAATAAAGTATCGTCCCATTTAAGTCCCACTGCTGGGCACGGGTCTTCTCCTCGAAATCAGACGAGGAAGGATATCGGCCCATAGTTCACCGATGCGCTGGCCTAATGCAGCTTGGTGAACTTCTCATACCTGCAAAGACTATTAATCTCATCAGGCATGCAGGTTTCCTCATGATGTTTTCCTTCATCAGTGAGCGAGCGAAGGTCTCCTATTCAGGGTGCATTTAGAAATTTATAAAAACACTTTAAAGTCACAGCGAGTCAGGATCGAACCAGGACCTTCACGCTTAAGAGGTCTAGCCCATTACCCATTTAACCATTGTTTTCTATTGTTTTTGAATAGAATGAAATGCTATATCTGTTTTCTTTATCTTTACCCTTTTTTTATTTCTAATCAATATCATATTATATACTAATTTCCATACTGCAAGTCCAGTAATGAGATTTTTTCCATACAATCTTCACCCCCTTTTATACCCCTCCATATATTTAATTTTCAAAAACCCTTTTTTTAGTGTTTACTTATATCATTAAAGGAACCGACGAACTAAATATTTATCTAGATTCTAGGTACTGAATTTCGACTATGAGTTGATTTAAGTCAGTGCGTCTTGCTTTTTACATAAAAAGATGATAATGCTAATAATTAGATATCAATTATATTAATATTAAATGGAGATAAATTTAAGATAAAAAGTGTTGGTCGGCCATTAACCAGATGGGAAGACGATCTCCATGCAGTGGCAGGTCCGCGTTGAATGCGAGTAGCAAGAGATCGGTCGTCTTGGCGTTCATTGAGGGTGGCCTATGTTGTGTTGTATGATTTAAAGTAAAGAGACGTCGTTTTATTCGTCTTGATTGTGCTAGTGATACGACATATTGTAAAAAATAGCGGATTTAAATATTTCAACAACTGACTTTAATTAATTCAATAGCTTTTTATCGAATTAATAATTAAAATAACAAACCTATTTAAATATAACACACACACACACGCGCGCATACACACACATATTGTAAAATGACACGAAATAGCGTATAAGTAAATATTTGCCAAAGAAACAATATTATTTTCGTTCGGCTTCGGTTGGAGTAATTTGTAGGCGATATGGGTGTGTTGGTCATGGAATAATGTTTAGATGCGACACTAATTATACCTACTTTGTTTGGAAAATTAATTACTCGATATGAAAAGAAGATTAAAGCAGCAGCTTAAGTACCATATGGCTTGTTACTCTTACTGGCACTGTTACTTAGCATCTTATGTTTCAGGATAGGTGACGCGTGAATAAGTTGACTGTCTGACTGACTGACTGACAGTCAAGCCCCCTGAAGCGTGGACAAGTTTTCCTGAGACCCAGGAAAATTATGTCTTCACTTTGTCAAGAGATAATGCCGTGTTTCTTTGCAGCCGAATTGGGCTGGCACAGCGAAGATACCTCCAGATTATTTATTTATTTCCTTAAAAGGACACCAGCGGCACATACGTTAAATACATTTTTTGAGATAAGTATACAAAATTAATTGAAAATACACATAAACACAATAAAATACAATTCTTGAAATTATTTTGACGCATGCGCCTTTATAGGTGACACAACATTTTTAGATTACAAGTAAGTGTAGATTACAGAACATAATAACAAAAGTAATAATTTAGTAAGAAACTTAATTAAATGATAGAAACAATAATCGGTTTATATTTAATAAATTAAAGGTAAAATTTACAAAATTATTAATGTTTATAATTCGAAGAATTTCATAATTTTATTTCTAAACTGGTTGAATGGGAGATAAAAGATATCTATGTCATTTATAGTGATGCAAATGCCACCAAAAACATTGCACATTCTGGTTATTGGTGCCTGTGAACCTAAATTCGTTCGGGGTGGAGGACCGCGCAAAATTTTAGTAAAGGCCGTCTATGGGTTGTAAGGAATCGCTAAGGAGAAGTGGTGGAGAAGATTAGATGATGCCAGTGTAAAGTGACAGATAAGCATTTTCCCTTGGATGGAATAGGCAAAGAGGTTGGCCTCTATAGGCTTCCATAGTCACCAACAGTCTTCGACTGTTCGTTTGATCTCCTAAGGCCTAAGTTCCACATCCACCTGTATAAAATGGTAAGTCCCGTTACATATTTCCAAATATCAGATCAAGGAAAAAACACCTTTTATATCACAATCCGAAGATATCTTGGTCCGAATCAAAGGAATCCACGAGCATTTTGCGTACCTTTTTCCATTTGATTTGAGATTAGAATTTGAGTACAAAAGATGAAATGAAAGAGCATTACGGGCAGGAACTAGTTATACATTTATCTTTTACTTGCGCTCAAACAAGTTTCTATTATGTATTATCAAAAATAAGAATTATAATAATATTTTATAAACTAAATTTATTTCTAATCTATTAAATACGGAAAAATATAAAGTATATGTAAGACATTTTAATGAAAATAGGCATAAAGAATAGAATTACCTGGATTAACAAAAAAAAATTTTTGACGTGACAACGTGTAATAACCCGATATTACGGGCAGCATGCACGAAAAATATGACGTCATGTAGCGTTCTGAAAGCGAGAGCGCAACATGAACGTGAGAGAGGCGTGATCAGCTCGAGCGATCGGCTCAGTTCGGTTCGTGCTGCATGTAATGTTTGACGTTTTCACGTCAAACTACCGTCCGTAAGCCGACTTTATTGACAACTAATTTTTTTTCTTTTTATATTTTACAGTAATTCTGATGTCACTGATGAAATTAACCCAGTAAGTTAAAAAATCTATACTATTACAGAAAGCAAGTCGGTTGTTAAAAGCTCTCTACTTATTAGGTTAATTACCTACTTCCTTTTAAGGCATAATTTAATACGGAAATATTCATGAAAATCTGATCGGTTTTTAAAAAGGTTTTATTTATGGGATGAATGCGCTGAGCCGCACTTCCGGTTGCATGGCTCTTCTTGCTTGTCCCTCAGAAACAGCTTTGCTGTATAGGAATGGGCAAGTTTTTTTAATCTATAAAATATTTTTAGAAATTATACTATGTATTGGACTCAGTGGAAAAGACATTTTTTTTTCGCCGGCCTGCATTTTTCCCATTCGGTGGTACAGTTTTAATGCCATTTTTATCAATTAGCTAGTAATATTGTCCTATCTGCATCGACACTCTGTGTCCCATCACTAGTCGGGTCACGTAGCCGACCGACCACCGTAAGCTCGGTTGGAGCGATGCATAAAAACTTAGCTTTGCTTTGGGCTTTGAAATTCAAATGCGTTATATCGATACACGGACCAATATGTCTGCGAGTGCGATGACAGAAAAAATATCGATATACTTACCACGTACAACACTAAAGTACCATCCTGCTTCCTTGGTCCTGGTAGGATAGGTATCTGGGGATTCAAAGAGGCTAGCCATGGATAAGGATAATAATAATGAGGATGACCCTTATAATATGGTTTTAGTTTTAAGTCTATCAATTAACAAAAGGAAAATTGTAAAGGAATAATATAAAGAATGTAAAAGAATAACTACCATATAAAAAAAAACAGATTAAAAATGGTTTAACTACTGACGGTCATTGATAAGAGCAGTCTCTAAGTTATTTTGTCGTTTTAAGGGGAGCCCGCATACCAAACCAGCTTTTCTTTTGAATTATTTTTATCAAAAATTTTCCTTGTCTGACATATTTCATGCTTGGAATTTATTTCCAACGGAAATAATATTAAGATAATATTTTCCACGGATATAAATAAAAAAGTTATTCCATGATTTTCTAATTTAATCTGATTACTGTCGTGACACTCTTGAAAGTTTCTCTCTCTTTCTTTCTCTCTCTTTTGTCAGTCATATTTTGCAATTTTTACTGAAAGTAAAAAAGTTAAAATGAAGTAGCAACCCATACATGTCCCACTGCTGGGCACGGTACTTCTTCTTGAAATTAGGCGAGGAGGGTTTCAGACCATAGGGTCCGATACCCTCCTTGTGTGAGAAGTGAAGGTGAATTTCACACACCTTCAAAGACCTTTAATCTCTTCAGGTGTGCAGGTCTTTTCACGATGTTTTCCTTCACCGCTCAGCGAGCGACGGTCTTGTGTTTAGAATGCACTTAGAAATTTGGAAAAACCATTCCAAGGTATCACGGGGGTCAGAATCGAACCCAGAACCTCTTGCACGAGGGGCCGAGTCCATACCCAATGGACCATTGACGCATACTACTGAAACTAGTTTAAAATTATTTTTTTTTAATCATTTTTCCTCATTGGTTTCGAATTTCATATATCTGACATTACAAACGTGACGTTAAAAATCAAAGAAATCTCCCACCTCTTGCTACTAATGTCGCACTTAGGTCGAAACTCCCCCATAAAGTGACAATTTATGGATTATCCCCTAATGTGATTTATGTGTACACTACTATTAAGGATCATTTCTTTTAATAATAAATCCTATATTTATAGTAGCAATATTACCATAAATATCACAAAATACTGATCTTGAATTCTAGAGATTATATTAAACATCCAAACTTACAAATCAACAAGTCAGATTCGAACCCGTGAACATCAATACGTTACGTCACATGGTCGATACAGACAAGACCTATAATAAAGCATAACTGGTACGAATAGCTAAAATTAAGGCTCTTACATATTTAAGGCTGAATTTGTGCCTGCCGTGTGTTAAGATGTGTGTACACCGCTGTCTTCATTCTAACTGCCTGTAATTTTATAAGTTTCCGATCCTACGATAAAATAAGATCTTATCAGGAATCTTTGTCCTTCTGTCCGTCTGTCTGTCAAACGAAAACCACGGTACTTCTCATTGACTGAGAATCACGAAATTTCGTAAGATGTGTGTTAAAAGTAAGTATTCTTCTTCCTTGTCGATATAACTTTTAATGTATGTTTTCTGTAATTTAACTGAAAATCAATAATTTTTTTGTTACTTTTATATACTAAATGTATGTTATCTTTAATGTTAAAAATAAAGATAGATAGATAGATTTATTATTCACAATTCCATATTGTACCCACTAATTGAAAAGAGGAAAACAAAAACTGAAGCTAATAAATAAAATATATTTACAACAATAATAGAATCACACTAAAACAAAGAAGAATCGCAAAAAGGTTAGTAACTAAGGGTCGACTGATTCTCAATTACTTTACTGTTACTTATATTATTACTCATCCACTTTTGACAGATCGGTGCATTCTTGTAGTGATGATGAGCTACTATTGCCGCTTTTTTTGGTCAGTCTACCTAATATGCGATCTTCCTTATTGTACCTTCAACATTTTCCTGGAACACAAGTCGCTCAATGGCCACCTTCCCTCCACAGCGTACGTGACCAAAGAAGAATAGGATATGAAATTGTACCAAAGATAATAAATGTTGCTTGATGCTGAGTTCTCGAAGTATGGACTCGTTGGTACGAAATTCAGTCCACGATGCTGTAATCCTCCAGCACCATATCTGGGGCATAAATTACTTCTCCACTTCTCGTAGGACCTTTTGCAGCACACAGTAATTTGGAGAATACACTATCACAAATCAGCCAGATTTTTGTGGCTCTATATATTATGTTGCCTCTATACTTTGCTTGATTTGTTCAATCTTTTCGTCGTCATTTGTCTACATTGCCTTAACCTTACGTTTTATTTCGGGAAGAGGGGATAGGCAATGTGACTTCATTATGTATGAGCTAAATTATCTATGTACATGGGCATCACTGACAGCTTCCCATCTCTTTCTTTGCTCATCCCACCAATTTTAAGGCTACCTATCTTAATAACAAGACAGGTCCTGGTAGATATTCCTGTTCTGCTTTTATTTCGGACTGTCTTCTAGTCTTCTGTTGTTTCTTCCGTTCGCCTATTTATTCTTATGCCTTATGGCTAGTGTAAGATCAGTTTGTGACATGAGTAAACCTGTAAGTACAAAGTGTACTGTTTCATTTTAGACAATTGCCATGTCTTTTTAAAATTCTAATGCAACTTCCAACAAGGTTGCGTTAAAGGTTCAACGTTTCTGGGGGAGGGGTAATAGAAAGAGACAGAGCGAGAGTGAATATGCTTTTTCAGTGAGTAACTTTCACTTCTTTTGCGCAGGAGGACTCCAGGATATTTTATTTTTTAATTTAAAGCAGCTATATTATTTTAAATTTTCATTGTAACCCATTCAGTAGTTTTTTTTATATGAAAGAGTAACAAACATCCGAATTTTCGTTTTTATAATGTTAGTAGGATAGGTTACTGATACAGATCTACTAGACAACTATTGATAATATCTCTAAGTACTTCTACTTTAAGATAACGTCAAAAGGCAGGAAACGATTGCCCAAATGAAGTCCTGCCCTTACAACTAGTACCACTTGCATTCTGCCTGGGAACTTCAACACTTGTGTCCGTCGCAATTATCCTGGTACCACCACCACCACCCCCTCTAATACCACCCTTACAACCCCACATTAAGGCTGTTTGGACCGCATTCACAACTTTGTATGATGGTAGTTATAAATAAACGGCGGACAATCAAAATCAAGCCTTAACTCCTCATAATAAGGGTGACAGGAAGTGTTTCTACATGTTTGTATGTATATTGTCTTCGATCCGGTCGCTATGCGGATATCGAAGAAAATTAATTTCAATGCTTTTTGTATTTGTAATTAGTGTAAGTATTGAGTTTTTTTAAAGATCCAAAGTTCACTTCAAGATGTTTTGCACATCGGCGAAGGAAAATTCGTGAGGAAACCTGCATGCCTGATGAGATTGACAGTCTTTGAGGGTATGTAAAGTTCTCCAACCCGTATTGGGCCAGCGTATCGGTGAACTGTGGTCTAAAACCCTCGTAGCCAGGATTTGGGTAGACCTATGTCAAGCAGTGATAATATGGGTCGATACGTTATATTGATTTAAGAATTTCTATACTTTTTTATAGCATAGGAGGGCAAACAGTTAAAGCCTCCTTAACATCCACATAACCAAAGATTATACAGATGCCTACCCCTTCGCCACAATGGCCCACCGGAAACTCACAAAGCGCACGAAATGCGACAGCTTACCTGTCACTTTGCACCAATTTCATATGAGCGTGAGGTATCGTATTACCTCTTACGATTTTCTTAGCTATTTTCGTTCGCAGCAAGCCTCAGTTACTTCCATTATTGCTTTATAACACTAATGCAACCTTGTTAAATGAACTCCGAGACGGCTGATCCGTCTAATATTAAACCAGAATAAATTTTGTTAAGAAATAATACAGACTCGACTCAAAATGTGAATATAAAAATATTGGGACCATCGTTCGACGACCGTCATTCATGATGATGGTGATGGTGATGGTGATGATTATGACGATGCTAAAGATTGTCATGATGATTATTTCAATAATATAATGACTTGTTTTGAAGCCATCGGTGAAATCAATAAAAAGCTCTCATTTATTAATGGTAGAGGTATAATAAGTTTGTTGATTAGCGAAAATACGCCAAGCGCTGAATAATTAAACAGGCGACGGTCGCCTCTATTAAAGGCAACTATTTTTGATGAGCCTAACTACTTCATACTGTTTATGGCGGGGTCCAAGTGATGAGCTAAAAGTCGATATTTTAAGGATATGAAACCTATTTTTCAACGGAGTTCCTGACTTTTTCCAAGAGTCGTTTACACCGCTAGTAATCATGTGTAGCAGGAATTGATTAAAGTAACCAGCAAAGGACTCTTTTATACGATCTTCGTGAGCCCGAGGGACTTGCAAATTTAATTGAAAAATTCATTGGGGAGAAATAAGAAAGGTGGTAGTACCCATGCAGCCGGGAGCACACAACAGTACTCCCACCGATACCTCACTAACATCCTAATTTTTTTACTATGTTTTGAAAATCCATAATAACATTATTTTTGTATCATTCCCCACTATAATATTATATTTAGTATCTCACTACATCTACTTAGAAATCATACAGAAATAAGAAATTAGGAAGAGTTTTTATAAAAACATTTTAAATAATTCTATATTCAAATAAATAATCTCATATATTTGTTGTTTTAACTATTACTTAGAAAGGCACGCGATGACCAAATTATTTAGATGACAAAGTTTTAATTATGTTACTGGTAAAACCACAAAACAGTAATAATATATAAAATAGCAAGACTCAGGAAACGAGTTTAGACCTCTACAAAGATACACCATTTTATTTTTTAATAATACTTGCTCCCATGACTTGTACCACACAAATCGTAATGAGAGGCATTTCTTTCCACGCGGTGTTTATTTATTTAACAATTGTCTTCGATGCGATTACAGGCCCGACCACTTACTAATTGATGGCCTCAGCCAGGCCATTCAAACTGGACTCGAAAGCTAATTGGCTTCCTATGTAGACCATCTGCGATAAACTAAAGTAATGACAATACTTTTTTACTTTTATGTTACGAAAAGTTCACTTGGGGCTAGAGCAGCCGAGTTATTGCTGCCTGTCTTGAGGAGATTGACTGTCCTGCTTTTATTTCCGAAACTAGTACTTGAAATATGTAGGATTCTCGTACCTTTGTACACGCGAGTGCGGCAAAGCACATGCCGCTTAATAAAAGAGTAGCGAAAAATTGTATAGAAAAAATAGTACAGAGGGCAAAATACGAAGTCCAGCCAGATTGCACGTCAACTGAAATGTAGATGAATGAGCACTCCATGAAGGTAAAGATAGAAGCTGAAAAAAAAGGAATCAAAGACATAAGGATACGCATGACGGAAGTCACGATGACTTCTGACACCGATTGAATGAGAAGTGAGAAATACTGCTGAGTCGACTGATTCTAAATTAACTTAGATGAGTTAAAGGAATGACCGGTACGTGTTGGATGTGAGTGACAAGGAATCGGTCATCTTGGTGTTCATTGAGGAAGACCTATGTTCAGCAGTGGACGGATAATAATTGGTGGATGATAAAGCTATACGCTTATTGTGTTCTAATGTTTACGCGAATTTCGTTAATTATAATGAAACAATTTTCAGACGAAACGGTTTGTATCGAAGACTGTCCTACCGTGACCAAGGTTGCTGTAAAGCATCCGAAAGGTCGGTAAAGCATAAAAACTTAATAAACCACGATAAAACCCGTAAAAGTTGTATCATTATAATAAGTTAATACGCTTTCTAGAACTTTATTGTCCATTCCAGGATAACTAGCGGAAGGCACGGGCGCCTGGCACTCAAGAATGCGCCTGATGTAGATCCTTGTGTGCTCTAACAGTTGAATATAGCTGATTCTACAGAGATACCCTGAACATTTTAAGTCCCCTTGCGCGTTTTTCACTGTGCTATTCTACTGGTGACATGATGATGATGATAATGATGATAATCTGGTGCCTATCGCGTAAAACAGCTTCAATGTACTGCACTATTTCAGAGAAAGTCAGAAAAACTTCCACCAAGAGAGACTTCTCATGATAAAGAAGAAGTTACTTGGACTAATTCCAGATGAACTGTTCCCACAATCATAGCTGACGCTATCACCTAGTGCCAAAAGTGACTCAGATGCTCGATTGTAAAAAACTTGATTTGTATTTATAACATGAGCATTTTGCACAATAAAATTAATTAAATACGAGAAAATATTATGACTAATACCATCAAGGCCACGTGGAGTGTGCTATTTAGCATTTACCGTTTTAGGGTTCCGTGGGAAGAAATGTTGGATAACACAGATAACCAGCGCCGGATTTAAACTAAACGCCGCCCCTGGGCACCGGAAAAAATGCCGCCCTGTTCTAGTCATGTGGGACTCTCTGCGAAAAGATGGTAACGTGGACGGAGACTCTAAGCCCAGACCAAGACTGCCTTTCTACTTTCCAAATTTTGCCGCCCCAGAAAATTTGCTGCCCTGGGCCCCGACTACCCCTATCGTAAATCCACCGCTCCAGATAATCTATTTTGGTAGTTAATGTTTCGCTATAGAAGAGCCGCAGACAAACGGGCAGTCAGCTTTAGTAGTGATAAGTGGTTATCGATATCCATAGAAACCCACCGCACCAGAGTACAAGGAGTGGTGCCGTACTATACTATAAGATTGTTCATCTCTTGAAGGTCCTCCAGTCGCATCAATTGCAGTATTTAAATTAAATGTCTGCTAGCTTGAAGTAAGTAGGCAAAATTGCAGCAGGACTGACCGAAACTTTTGTTGGAAACACGATATTGGAGAAAGTCGAACTGAAGGAACTAGAAAACCTACTTACAATGAAACGTATGAAGGATCACAATGTAATTTAGTTTACTATTGATGTGAAATGTCCATAGAACACTTTTGGGATATAATTAAGATCACTGTCGAAATGTCTAATGCTGCAAACGACATGACGCTTGTCATTTTGTGTTATGGTGCCAGTACGGCTGTCGAATCTTTATATTATACCATCTTTTGATATAGTTATTACAATGAATATGGATTCTCATATTAATACAGATGCTTTGGATCTGCCGGGTGTCTCATGATGAGCAAATTCTGTGACTTAAATCAAATATATTTAATCGACAACTTTGGGACCTTAACCGTTCGCACGTTTTTCTGAGCGGTAAAAAAACGTTCAAATGAGACAAAAGACCACGGCGTATCTGTTCACACGTAGGCGTTTTTAAAACGCAAGCATTTTTGTCGAGCATCGTTGGATTTCGACGTTTAGTATTCGATGTTAATTCGAATTAAGCATGCCAAACTCACAACTCAAGCTGATGTCGGGTTTTACCGCGAGGGTACTTAAGCTCACGTGCGAACGGCGGCTAAGAAGTGAGTATACGCATATTAGATTGCAACGCTTCTAATCCTCTGGTGTTATGTCTACGGAAGTCAACGATCTTAGCTTCAGATGAAATATTCCTTTACTCATTCTTCTATAAAAAAATCCTTTCTTTTTTCACCAATTCGTCCCACCGCTTGCGTTTTATTTTTGCGGAAAATTTCCACGGAAGAACGCACTTGAACATCATAAACCAAACAAACCCTTTGTCTGAAAACCTTATGGATGCCAAGGCCAAGCGATTTTCATTTTAATATTTATATTTTATTATAAAATATGTGTGCCAAGGTCAGGGTAATGCGCAGTTCTGAAATACCAAGCGCGACCTCCTTGGACTTTTAGGGTTCTTGGATGGCAGTGAGGAGTCTTGGAGACAGATTCATATCTTATCTTAATAGATATGATGGTTATTAATGACTATTGGGAGTAAAAAGAAAAACTAGCAACCCATATATGGGGAACTGCTGGACACTGACCTATTACTCGAAATAAGCTGAGGAGGGTATCGGGCCATAGTTCACCGATGCACTGGGATGGGATGCGGGTTGGTGAACTTCGCATACCTTCAAAGACTTTTAATCTCATCAGGCATGCAGGTTTCCTCACGATGTTTTTTCTTTACCGATGAGTGAACGATGAAACTTGAAACGATGAAACACTTAGAAATATAGAAAAATCCGTTTCAAGACACCAAGAGGATGGGGGTTTATTTTCATCAGCCTTTATCCGTCCACTGCTGAATATAGGTTCCTCCAATGAACGCCAAGACGACCGATCCCTTGACATTCGCATACGAAATGGAAGTCATCTTGCTAAAAATACTATGGGATGAAAATTTTTGTAAAGGTAGTTTCAATTTAACATTGGTAACAAAGATTAACATTGGTAACAAACTCCACGAACCTTCTAGAATCTAGATTATTAGTCTTTCTAGATAAGTAGTCTAGATTAGAATCTAGATTAATAGTTTTAAAGTACAAGTTATCTAACCTGTTGGTCTCGTGGCTAGTGACCCTGACTGCTACGTCAGAAGGTCTTGGGTTCGATTCCTACCCGGGACGAATGTTTGTGTGATGGTCATGATTATTTATTCTGTATGAGCGTTATTTATATATAATACTAGCTGCCCGACCGACTTCGTTGCTATTGCTATTAAAAATAGAGGTTGATCGTAGATGGTTGAAAATTTACGGCTGTATTGTTGTATGCTATATTAAAGAAAAAAAATTGTCAATAAAAAAAATATTTGGGGTGGGTCACTCTTATCATTTAGGGGGATAAAAAATAGATTGCACTCGTTTCTCAGATCTATCCGATTTACACACAAAATTTTATAAAAATCGTTCGAGCCATTTCGGAAGAGTATGGTAACGAACATTGTGACAGAAATCTTATTAGATGTAAGTATTTAAAAATATATAAACATGTATCAGTTGTAAAAATTATAGTCTTGAATTTAAAGAATCCATTCCAACTTTTCATAGAAGTAACTCTCGCTGATGATGATGATGATGATGATGCGTGACACAAATTACTCATACTTCCTTGCATCAAGAACAACTGAATAAATACAAAAAAAATGTTGGATGTTTATTGCACATAGGTCATTCACCTAAGGTCGATCGACCTTTCGAAGGAGGTTTTGACCTACCGTTATACCTCCCTCCCTCTTAAGGATCTTTTATCTCGCTCTTAAAGGAGATAAAATTTGAGAGCGAAAATCATATTCTATTGGGTTTTTTAGTTATACAGATTAGTGCGTACCGTTGATCATCTGATGAGAACTACTTCGGGAACGGGATAAAGATAAGATCACTACAGATGGAAAACCAGAGTCTTTAAATAGCCACAGGACTCTTAGAATTAGTCCTTTCAATGTTGGCGAACCGTGTGTATGCTTTTTTCCTCTATGTTTTTTTTAATTGTTGTTGGTGAAAGCTAGTGGTTGGATAATACGGTCAATGTATGCAAGCGGTAGTGTCATGGTGCGTTGCGTTCAAGATACTGGTGTCAAGCGACAGCTACGCTGTTGCGTTTCGTCTTTTGAGTTTCCAGTGGTCCATCGAGAAAATATAATGTTTTAAATTTGAATAGTAACAGAGGAACCCAAATCAATATTAGGACAAAGGATTTAATGCGAATTCATTTATTACCGTGTAAATAATTACAAGGTCACTCGTTATACATAATATCTTTATATATATTTCTTTTGTGTATGTTTGATACTTCATACATAAAAAATATATACTTACATAATATATTACAGTTTCTCTATTTTATGTTTTTTTTTTGAGTTTTTACGAGCAAAATCACAGGCAACGTCTAGGAACTAGGTGTATTATGGTCTCACGCCATTTATAATCTATTGTCCTGTGTTTGAGTTAACTGTTATTTCAAACAATGTAACGTTACGGAGACACCTATGGCAAATATAATGCATTGATCGATAGTATAGTCCCTTTTGACAAACTATGATGGCTGAGTTTATCTGAAGTTTCTTGAATAAAACAATTATAACGTTCTTTTTCTTATCTAGTCTGTACGTCACCATCATCAGCCCTTATCTGTCCACTACTGAACATAGGCCTCCCTTTATGAATCTACTAATGCCCGGTCCGTGACCGGCCCCTGGACGGAGACTCATTCAATTGGTTAATGGCCGACCAACACTTATACCTCGCCCATATATTATGTGTGATTGTTCGTGTTCAGCTAATTTTTATTTGAATATCAATGATAAATAATAAATAGCACTAGGTATTTTAGAATGGGTATGTGCTCGGAGTCGCCTATATTTTGAATATAGCGTGCTTCATAGACATGATGATAATGATGATGATGCATGATGGAATCAGATCCGGCCGATTGTGGCCACAGTGACTCCAGGCTTATCAGGATAACAACACGTAAAACTTGTAGAATATTTGAAAAGATTAGTTTCACTGTTTGTTTGTTTAGTCGGTTCTTCTCAGAGGGCTCGCCTAGGATCCCCCTAGCAGACGCAAATACTGAAATACTATTTTGAAAAAATAAATAATTTTAGAATATTTATTTCTAATCTAAAAAAAATCCCCTTTAAAATATAAGCACCGGTAGATCAGTACCTTAACCTCCGCAACCTTTATGGCAAGCAAATCGTGAATGCACAAATATGGATGTCAATGATAACAGCGGATGCGTTTTGGTTTGCTCTTGATAACGCTTATCAGAGCTCAGGATAAGCCTGTACTCTCATGGAGTTTACGCCCATAGTCTGGGGCTGATGGAAAGTCTAGATAGACCTAAGAACTCACTTATTTATGTTGATTGTATATAGGCGAGCAGATGAGATTTCTTCCCTAGCCTTCTTCAAGACCATCCCTCGGGTTAAAGTTCTCCAGTCCTCCCAGGCTCGTTAAAGTGGCTGTGGGAGGTCACACACTCAAAATAATATATGGCCGATGGACCCATAAGGTTCAAGAGTAGTATAGATTAACCATTAACCAGGTGGAAAGACGATCTACGTACAGCGGCCGGTCCGTGTTGGATACGAGCGAAAGGAGTCGAACGTCTTGATGTTCATTGAGGGAGGCCTACGCTTAGCATAGGACGGATAAAGGCTGACGATGATGATCGAAACGTCCTAAAAATCTTAATAAACTTCTACAAAATTCGTATTAGTTGTTTCATTATAAACACATGATAATATAACGAATAGATTACTAAAGATAAAAAAGAAAAAAGTAAAAAGATAAAAGATAAAAACCAGGATATTGATGATGATGATTATATCATATACCCAGTGTAAGTTGGCAACAATTAAAAGTACATTAGTGCCGCGAGCTGTTATTTGGTTAAGTTATTCATGACATGAATTACTTCGGCATATGGTTAGCCATATTTGCATTTTCCCATGCGTTCACTGTACTAGTTGGAACCGTGGCTGCGTGTGTAATTTAATTATTTTTTCATGCAAGCCTTCGGATCCTTATGGTGACTGCATAGACTCCCGCACAACCAGAGTTGCGACTGCCTAGTCTACACTGATGTTCTTAGCAGTCAGGTTCTCTTACGGCATCTCCCTTTCTTGAAGAAGCTATGTTAATGACCAAACATACAAGAAAAGTTGTATGGAATTTTGTATTATCCAATTTTGTATTTATTAAATTAAATATTATTGAAGCGATTCACAACCTTTTATCTTTGCTATTCTTTTGCTAATGTTAGATAAGTTAGTATATTTTATCTCATCTTCTTTTTAATGTAAGAGGTGCTGCTGCTTTGCAGTCAAATTGGGCAGGAACGACCGAAGAGGAACCTCTCGCTCACATCAAATCGGCATAAAGTGACAGCTAAGCTGTCGCGCGGTTTGTGAGTTTCCGGAGGCCCATTGGGGGGATAGGGAAAAGGAGGGCAACGCATCTGCGTAACCTCTGGTTCTGTGGATGTTAATGGGTGTCGATATTCACAAGGCTTCGGCTGTTCGTTTACCTTTTATAATATAAAAAAAAATCTTTAACATGTAGTTTGTACTAGGGGATCAGCGGCACCTCAGCAGCATCACATTTGAGAACTCCCGGACTCTGAGGAATCCAAAGGCATTTGACATTGACTTAGCATCCCATTAATAATGATCAGCCCGTAGTAATTATGCAGTGGCATTGGCAACATGCGGGCTTCGGTGAGTAATGAAAAAATCCGGAAGACACGTTACCGTGTATTATGTTAATTTTATGGTCGCACCAGAAAGCATTTCTTTGTCAACTAATAGCTTCACACGCTTATCCTTGGCTTCTTACTTCCTGGTTGACGCGGTGATGCGTTGAAATATGGAATCTTCTTCTAGTGCCTCTTCACTAATGAAGGTTGGCCGTCTTTCGGTACATAAGTCGCGATTTTTTGCGGAAAAGTTGTTCAACGTTGGCTATTCGAGTCCATTCCCGAATGTTTTTAAGCCTGACTTTCTCTTGCCAATGCTCCTTTTTCTCTCAATTTTTCCCATCATTATAGTTTGTAGAAGGCAGTAGCGTTAATTTCTTAAAACATGTTCTAGATAGCTAACTTTTCGCTTTTTGATGGGCAAAATTATGTCCTTATCTTGTCCGATACGTCGTAGGACTTCGTTATTTCTGACGAATAATATTAAAAATAAAAATATGTAATAGAAGATACTAATATAGATTTTAACTTGTTTATATTCGATCGATCGTCTCAACGTTCATGAAGGAGACCTATGCTCAGCCGTGGATAATAATAATAATATGGACGCTTTTACACCACGTCAATCTGGTCTCGTGGTAAGTTCTCGAAGAGACTCGTGTTACGGGTACCAGACAACTGAAATACATATTATATTTAATACGTTTTATATTATTACATATATTTAAGATTTTTATTATATAATACACATCTCTATTTAATGAAATCCATGAGATTCTGGCACAGAAACGTTTTTGTTCCCTGGCGGGATTCGAACCCGCTACCTCCGGCTTGAGTGGCAACGCACTAACCATTGAGCCACAGAGGTCGTGGACGATGATGATGATGATAATTTTTCTTTCTTTCTTTCTTTCTTATAAGATGATGATGATGATGGTGATGAAGATGATGATGATGATTACGGAACCCGCTCTCAGCCGAGCTATAACTGTCCGTTAGTCAGTGGCTGATAGTTATAATTTGATCGCAGGCGTTTTAGGAAGTTGGCACGGCGCGTGGTTTACGTTATCGTCCCAAATTAAATGCACTTCCCTCTTCATATCGTCTTTGTTGTTATCATGGTCAAGGCCTTACGAATTCGGCAACGGCTTTTCCAAAATTGGAAATTGAAATATACTCGTACTATTTGTAAGTAGTATCTATTATAGATGACTAGCGGCGCCCCCCGTTTCACCCGCGTACTTCCCAGTCCCGTGGGAACACAGGGAAAAATTATAGCCTGTGTTATTCTGATGTATAAGCTATATCGTTTTAAAGGTTTATTAAAATCTATTCAGTAGTTTTTACGTGAAAGAGTAACAAACATCCACTTACAAACTTTCACGTTTATAATATTAGTAAGATGTATAATATTATCATCATCGGCCTTTATCCGTCCACTGCTGAACATAGGCCTCCCTCGATGAACGCCAAGACGACCAATCTCTTGATACTGCCACTGCACGGAGATCGTCTTCGAAGATGTATATTATATGCGACTGAACAAATCAATTAAAAATATATTATTGTTTATCATCTTCATCATTATTATCATCACCATCATCATTATCATTATCATCATCACCATCATCACTGTCATAATCATCTATGAATCAATTAATCATCACATTTGAATAACACTTCTAGCCATACCTTACAACTAGACATTGATCAGGATAAAGAAGTTTCCAGGTATGAAATACATTTCTATAGCCCATCAAGGACGACAAAGATGATATTAGCAGGGCTCGAGTGTGGCGAGTTAGCACCTTAGGCTGGCCCTGGGCCCTGGGTCACCAGCCCCAATGTCTGGAGGTCGTTTCACTTGCAACAATTTACGTCGTCGCGATAATAAGTTGAAATCACCTTTTCGGGTACCGTGTGGGATTAAAAAACCAGACAAGAGCCTGTCACAATTGCACTATGATGGTTTCGAAAAATTTGTTCTTATGTAGTAACAACCAATTCATTTAAGGTTATTTTTTCTTTGACATGTTGGGAGAGATTCTTACCAAATTGCTAGATTCTATATCAAGTGGAAGAGATATTTAGCTGTAGGTAAGACAGGCTGGCAGGTGACTGGCAAGAGCGACGGTGGTCCAGCGGTGGACGGACTCGGCCTCTTACGCGAGGGGTTCCGGGTTCGATCCTTACCTGTGTGTGTGTGCCTTGAAATGGGTTTTTCTAAATTTCTAAGTGCACACGAGACCATCGTTCGCTCACCGGTGAAGGAAAACATCGTGAGGAAACCTGCATACCTGATGAGATTGAAAGTCTTTGAAGGTATGTGAAGTTCACCAATCCGCACTGGTCCAGCGCGGTGGATTATTGGCCCATTACCCTTCTCGCCTGATTTCGAGGAAGGAGACCCGTGCCCAGCAGTGGGACATATAAGGGTATATACTTTAAGACAGGCTAAATGAGTCTGGATCTGTGAGCCCCCGTTTGCATGAGCGCTTAAAAGCGTCGCGGTAAAACCCGACGCTGGCTCGAGTTGGGAGCTTGGCGTCAAAAATCCAACAGTGCTCGATTAAAATGCGTTGTGCTTTAAAAACGCTATCGTGTGAACATACATGGGTATCCATTTGTCTAATTCAA
The DNA here is from genome assembly GCA_905333005.2 of Lycaena phlaeas. Lineage (NCBI taxonomy): Eukaryota > Metazoa > Arthropoda > Insecta > Lepidoptera > Lycaenidae > Lycaena > Lycaena phlaeas. The sequence continues at coordinate 1,135,259 of HG995182.1, forward strand.
ACGGTTTTTTACCGCTCGGTAAAAAAGGCTCGTGCGAACGGGGCCTAAGGGGTTTTTCGTTTCTAAGGAATGGATAACTAACAATGCGTTCGTGGTGAAGGATTTTCAATATTAGGCCGGTTAGGTTGTATAACAATGTGTGTGCAACAGACCGGAACGTCTTGCTGATGATGAAAATAACGAGATACTAGAAGTAACATGGGATGCATTAAAAAAAGGATATTTTTGGTTAGCGCGGACGCCGCGAGATACGGCTAATATGAAGTTTAACCCTACAGAACCCACAGTGATATGTGATCGCTTACCCTTTTTGTTCTCTCGTCTGCCCAGCTTCCTGTGCTGCATCGATCAATTTACGCTAACCATATATTAAATACTGAGCGTAGACGTCGCCACTGTATAGGCGTAGTGATGATAGCGTTATCATAATCATCATCATCATCAGCAATAGCTCGCATTGAGTGTTAGCTACTTCCTCACTGTTTTCATATAAGTATAATAATAAAATTATAGTAGAAATTTTCCAGAATTTATCCCATCCTTTTAGTTATTTAGGTACTCCGTACTTAATGCAAAGAAGCAATAGAGTTCTTTAAACAGAAAAGTTAGTTTTATGATCGTGACATATATTTTAAGAAAACTGTGAAAGTCTACTTTAAATTCTATCGAGTGAGGTTGAATTTCAAGAATTGAGTCAAGTTCATATAAAAAATGTTATATACAGCAAAATTCAAAATAAGTGATATATATGGTGACCAGTGATTACAGCAATAGACTCTCAGTCTACTCTCGCTCTTCTCGGAAAGGATATTAATAAGAATATACCCTAAAAGACCAGCTTACTCGCGAGCTCTTTGTAGTAACGTGTGTCGAAGATGATCGCTAGCTATCTGATGAATCGACGTTTATACCACCTTTCTATAGCACCGAGAGTGAGCAGGTCTGTAGCCAGGAGACAGTGGATGGGACACAGAACCCTGGCTGGGCAGGCGGCCATGCGCTAATGCGGCGTGCAGACATTTTGGCAAGCCCTCAATTGTCACGCGCGTCGTGCTCATTGACACAAGGGTAGGCTTCCAGGAGTGTACCGCACACGTAAGATAGTCCAAAGATATATTTTATTATGATATGTAAAAAATAGTTTATATTAATTCGACGACCTCCGTGGCGCAGTGGCTAGCGCGTTGGCGCACAAGCCGGAGGTAGCGGGTTCGAATCTCGCCGGGAACAAACAAAAAAAGTTTATTTGTTCCTGGGCCATGGATGTGTATTAAATATGTGTATTATATAATAAAAATCTTAAATATAAGTATTAATATAAAACGTATTAAATATATATGTATTTCCGTTGTCTGGTACCCGTAACACAAGCCTCTTCGAGTACTTAGCACGGGACCAGATTGACGTAGTGTAAAAAGCGTCCATAGATATTATTATAAATATTGCTAAAGACAAACCCGGTTAACTCTATTTCTCACTGTGCCAGGAAAGCTATTGTTTGTTGTATCTTTAGGGTAAAGGATTGAGAGGAAAGGTAGGGTAAACGATTAACAGAGTGTATGCAGCAACATTACATCTTTATTAAAATATTAGTAAAAATACATATTGTTTTTCATTTGTTTTTACTTGTTTTATATTATTTTACATTTTTATAAAATTATAGTTGTTTTTATTGAAGTCTGTAGCCTGTGTCCAACGGTGGAGGGATAAATTCTCTAATCAAAAATCAATGATAATGATTTAGATATAATATACACCATCCCCATGTTATAACAAAAAAATATACTTGCTGGTAAACATAAATTATTATAATATTAATATTATAATGCAGATACAATTCTTATAAGTCAGAAGGGAAACTGATTTTATATACAACTCTTCCTAATTCCTTCACTCTTCCTAATTTCTTCTACAACGGGTACCTCAGTCTCCCAGGATTGTAAATGGTACTTTGGTCACCATTTTCAATCCTGGATTGGCAGGACCACTTTAGAAATCAGTTCTGGTTGAAGTCCCAAAAACACAACCTCTGTATATCTATTCATTCACTATGATGTGATTTCATTCACTCGTAATAATGTGATAATACGAATTGCAAACATCATCATCGACATCATCATCAGCCTTTATTCGTCTTTTAATTGCATTATATCTCCAGTATATCACATCTGTCAGTGGTGTTACGAAGCGCGTGGCGAAGGAATTCGCATTTGCAGCTGGTATTAATCTCTTTCGCATTTCCACCGTACGTTATTGCTTAGCGAGTAATAGCTTCATTTCAATTAATATTCCTCTAATATCGTGCAATTTTTTTAAGAAGAATTTCAGAGTTGTGAAAATCCTTCCAAAAATTATCCAAGAGAGTTTTGTGGCTGAAGAACAGTAGGGCTATTCTGTAAGGTCGTTTTCGAATCTTTAAAGCGGAATCCGCGGTGATATGATGAATTTGACGAATTTATATTCTTTAAAACTCGACTCTCTATCTATATCAATAAAGTTCGCTTTCGAGCGTAAAGTGAGTTCTATCACTCAGGTGAAGCTCGATATCGAAATGGTTTTTACAGAATAGCACTACTGTACACAATTGTGATTGTTGTGTCTTATTTACAATCAATAAAAAAAATAACAAGACACAATACTTAAAAAAGCAACTATATTTACTATCATCATCAGCCTTCGTCCGTCCACTTTATCCGACCGATCTCTTCAGACTCGCATACAACAAGAACCGGCCATTGTACGGAGATCGTCTTCCTTGATATAAATTTTTACCTATGGTTAATTTTTAAGTCAAGTTTTTTGCATGTATTTCAGACACGAATTATAAAATTTGATGCAAAGAATAAGCGCCATAAGATGATGTCATATTATGAGTAAATAGTTTGATCCCGGTACATTTTTATAACACAAATTCTATCTGACAGCACTTAGAACTCAAGGTCGGCAACCCACCAGCTAACTCTCTGGTGTCTATGTTTGACGCTATCCCTTATCATTAGGGAACTCTCCGTTTGCCCTCTCTTCTATTCCTCTCTCTAAAAAAATCGGTTATCTGTAAAGTCGGCTTACTGACGATAGTTGAACGTGACAACGTCATAAGAAAATACTGATGGGCGGATTGTGTCTCTTTGTCGCTCATTCCACGCTCTCGTTTGCACTTCAAGCCTTAAATGGAACGCTTCAGAGCGAGGTAGCGCAGCATGAGTCATGTTTTTTTATGCGTGCAGCCGGCTCCATCGAATAAGACGTTGTCATGTCAAAAAGTCATTTTATCGCCTCTTGATGATGTTGATGTTGATGATGTCAAGGCGTCATCAAAAACGGACCAACGAACCTCAAAAGTGACAATACAGTACCGTTGTGGTGCAATTACATGGCATCCTGCATCATAACGGGCCGACTTGATGCGTTAATAATTGGAAAATGTTTTAAATTTACACTAACTGTGACTTTGCATACTTTGTAACTGATTCAACAACTCCAATTAAGCACTAGCTGATGTCCGCAGCTTTGTCCGCGTTATTTTTATAGGCATATCCGGTTTATTGATGATATAGTTAAATACACACACACACACACACATACACACACACACACACACACACACATATATATATATATATATATATATATATATATATATAGTTATAATATAGTTTAAAAATATAATAGCGTATCATTCTAATGGTAAAAGAGATTTTAAAATCAGTCAATTAGTTTATGAGTTAGAAGCCTCCAAAATAAATACCATGTAACCTCTCTTAGTAATTGTAATCACATGGAAAAAAAATTGGTGATTTTTTTCTCACTCTGTCTGTCTCTCTATCATTTAGTAAATATCAATTTTCAGTATGGGAATTTTTAATCCTTCCTCTTCTCTGTTGATTTATTCACCTCCTGATATGGCCTACTTCTCCTTGATCTGCTCTAAAAAATTCTCACGCTTTGCCTTCTCCTTTCTATGTTGTTGTGAATAGTAATTTTTTTTTCTTTCTTTCTCTTCTCCCTAAACCCTTCCTTCACTATCAGCCTTTTTCTGCTGCTATTTAATGAATGCTAAGATTCCCTACCACTTTCTTCCAATAGGAAAACGCGCGGTCATTGTTTAATCTAGTTACGAGTAAAATAACAAATATACGTTTTTAAATGTACAGATTTATCTTGATTTATATCATCATTATCATCATCATTCGCGCTTCTATTCAACGACTACTGTAACACAGTACACCAATTAAAAACTCAATTAATTACTAGTAGTAAAATGTTTGTCGAGGCAGCCGCCTCAGTAATTCTGTCGGTAGGTGTTTGTTCAGACAACAGTAATTAGATTTATTTACTAAACGTTAGTGTGATAATATTTACATTGGGATAATTGGGGAACATACTGATTGTAAACGGTCGGTTAGACATTTGATTGATTTAACTACGAGTATAAAGTACATGCGTTTACGTCTTAAGCCGTACGAGATGAAAGTTGATAAGAATCTGTCTACATTCCCTCTGAATGGACGTTATCGGAAATATGAGTTCACGCGGTCAAATTAACAATTTATCCTATCTTAATCTAACTTGTACACTTGAAATACGTATAAAGAAGTCAATAAAAATTAAAAAACTAAAAAAAAACTGAGACCTGAACAAAGAAAGTCCCAATGTCAGGCAATGTCAGTTATAGCTCTGACCTCCTTTTTTAAGTTAGATGGATATCCAAACTAGCAGTAGTTCTTAATGGCATGTAGTCGACGTTGTCAGTAATTACACCCTTTCTTCAGAAACACAGCAAAGCTGTTTTAGGAGGGGAACAATCAATATGGTGGCACCCATGCAGACAAGAGCGCGGTGCAGCACATCTGTCCCACCAATATGGATCCTGTTGCTTAGGTAGCCGTCGTGGTTTCAAATCCCGCTAAATATAGATCACTTTTATGTTCAATATAGATGTCTGCACTGGGTCATTTAGAACGTGTGTGATTTTGGGATATAGTGTGTCTCAACCCATATATGTCCCACTGCTGGGCGCGGATATCCTACTCGTAATCGGTGAGGAAGAAAATGGGCTATATACTTCGCCGATGCGCTGACCCATGAGTTCGTGAACTTCACATTAAAAAAAATCAATCTAATTAGGTATTAAGGTTTCCTCACGATGTTTTCCTTCACCGGAGAGCGAACTATGGTATTGAGTTTAGGGTGCACTTAGAAATTTTAAAAAACCCTTTCAAGGCAACTGGGGATCAGAATTGAACCCGGAACCTCTCGCAATACGAGTCCATACCCAATGGACCATCGTCACCGCTATATTTAATAGGGATTTTCATAAATTCTTATAATTTATTTTAGTTACTAGTAACCGTAACATACGTTCTTACGTAAGTTAACTTCGCTGGATTGTTGGATATTATTTATTTGTTTGACATAAACCGTGTGTCGCGAGTGTGACGCCACCATTTGATTGGCGGTTCAACGACCTGCGACACCTATTGGCGCGTGCTAACTGGCATTATCTAATAACGAGTGGACGCCCGCGCACTGCACACTTACCGACACGCAGTGCAAACTACGCGTCTACTAAACTTGTTTATAACAAAATGCACTAAAACTCACACGAATGGAATGGAATTAATAGACCAATGACAGCGTCATACCGTCGGCTGTCATGGCGTTCAAAACTTATTTGCAGCCAATGCTCGCCAATTCATGTTTCATAACGAAAATATAATGCATTGCATCTAAGAAAAAATACTTAGAGCAGTATTTCCCATTACATATGACATAGGGACCATAAGAAAAGCGCGTAGCCATATTTGAAAGGCTGTAAAGCTTATGGTGTAAGTAAGACCGTAACTACTTACTATCAGGCGAGCTGACTATTTGCTACCTTAAATCTTAATTTAAAAAAAATCTTCAGCGCAGCTTAGCTTCCAAAACAATTTCTTTTAAAATAAATAACCTATATTGTGTATAACTAAACTGCCTCCCATATAACTACAATACCGGATAGGTCTTTAAAGAACAGAATTCGTAGGACGGATGTTTTCGTCTATTTTTTTTTATAGAAGTGTGGGAAAATAGACAGTCATTTCATCTAGTGATAAGTGATAGCGATTGCATAGATCCAGCTGCACCATAGTATTATGTACTTATATATATATTCGTAATATGAGCCTTTTTAAATGCCACTAAGTCTTATCGTTCTGTCTATAAATATTGTGATTGTAAATAGAATTTTATTCAAATAATAAAGTAAGTAGTCATTTGCATGGTATTTTCCTGAATTAAATTTAATTTTGAAATTTTCTTTTTGTGCATAAAAATTACGATTGTATGATTATTTATCTTTAGATTGTTTTAGATAAGACTAGGAAATACTTTTATTTCAACATTCAGTTAGCTCGGAATATTAATTAAACATGCCGCATCCACTTGTTATCACTTCGCGTACAATACTAATAGCTTTAACGCGTAGTAACGTAATCGGTGTTTACAGAGCACTAGGTTTATGTTCAAATTGGATTTTTTTTGTTTTCTAATGTTTACGCGAATTTTACTCATAGTGAATGAAATTCGCGTGGGCATGTAAACATCTTAACATACCGCGATAAAATTCGTAAAAAGTTGTTTCATTACTATGGTTTTTTTTTTTGGGGTAATCCCCTATAAGTTCGTCGAGTATCTGGTGAGGGCACTTCTGTTTATAGAACCGGTCAGGTTGGAAAAGAGGAGACCAATCTCCAGCCACCGACGCTTATCAGCTGACAAGACATCTGGACACTTTGACCCTTAGTTCCTATCCCTTAGGAGTAGGTCATGATCAGGGATGACTGATGGCACACTCTATCCACGTAAGGCTAGTCTATGAGAAGGAACGTCCCCACCATGGTTAAACTTGTCATGGCGGTGGGGATCATTAGCCTGGGTGAACCATCTTGGGCGAAGCGAATTGAGCCGAGAGGGCTCTTTGAGCTCTTGTGGTGCCCCTTCTTCTTATAAGAGGTGTACCTCTTATAAGAAGAAGGGGCAAAAGAGCAGTAGGTAAGGGGCGAGGACCGCAATCTCGTCTCATTATACTGTTCCGACGTTGGGACTGTGGTGTGGGGCAACCTCTCTGAGGAGGGACAGACTAGACACCTTATCAAAGGCAGCAGCTCGCCGGGTTTTAGTGGGTAGAGCTGCGTCCGCTTACCAGCTTTCGGGCGCAGCCAGTCCCACATTTCCCGGCGTTAAAGAAAAAAAAAGGCGACCGAAAAAATCGCCGTATTGCTCTACTTCCCCTTTTCACAGAACAGTTTGGTATAAATAAGCGGGCAGCCATAGAGCATGTCTGCGGCTGTTATCATCATAAAACTATGCGAAATGGTTTACAGATGATGATGATGATGATCCATTTCCTATTTCGAATTCCCCAAAGCCATCAATATGGATCCCATCTGACCGTAAACGCTCTGGTTTACGTTGCGGGTATAAATCTCGTTGAATTCGATACCTCTGTTTACATTACGCGTTGGAACGCGCGCTAATGTTTATCGCTTACTCGGGCGCTGTGTGTGTTGGCTGCGATTCAATTTTGGATTTCATAATGCAGGTAAGTGTTCGGTGACTCGGAGTTCAAATTTGAAGATAGTTTGTTAATGACATCATGACATTATGTACTAGCAGCGCCCCGCGATTTCACCCGCGTACTTCCCATTCTCGTGGGAGTGCGGTGATAAATTATAGCCTATGTGTTATTCTGATGTATAAACTATATTATTGTTAAGTTTCATCAAGAACCAATCAGTAGTTTTTACGTTAAAGTGCAACAAACATCCATACACATACACTTTCACGTTTATAATATTAGTAAGGTATAATATACGTTGTATTCATTTCTTGCCCACAGAGCAACGTGGGACCTCCTTCCTCCTTAACGATGAGGAATGGTGATTGTGGCCTATTGAGGGGATAGGAAAATCTGCAAAACCAGTTACTATGCGATGCTTATGGACGTCAGCAGTTACTGGAAGACTTCAATTGCTTTCTTAATCCATAAAAAATTATTACCTAGTCCCAATCAAATGCCGATTCTAATTAGTAAAGCCCTAGAATTCCTGAACATGATTTATTCATCAAAACATTTCAGTTACATCAAAGACTAGCATTACAGAAACAAAGCGACTATTGATTAAATAATTAACAGCTAATTCAAATTATTACATTAGCTAAGATGGCTGTTTCGTCAATTCATACCACGAGCTCCTTATGCCAAGGATTTGGAAGAGAATAGAAGTCGTTTAGTCCGACTACCCTCCAGTCGTCGGAACTATAGTTTTTGCAGAATCTACTGCCTATTTAATAGAAAACGTCTCATCATCTGCCTAGCCTTTTAGCCTTTTCCCAACTATTTTCGAGTCCGCTTTTTGTCTAATCGGATTTAGCTGAATACCAGTATTTTACATGAAGCGACTGCTTATCTGACCTCACAACCCAGTAAATACAGTGATACAGTACCCCGTATTAAGACTGGTGCTCAGACTTTCGGGCTTCTAACGACCCGTAACGACTGTCAAAGATCCACACTATTATTAAAGTACACTCTAGGTACTGTAGTGCTAAGAAAAGTTGACTTCAACAGGATTCGAACTCGTGAACTCTATGCAACCGGATTACTATACAATATTCAAATTGGTATAATTTGTAATCACATAAAGAATGTCGATTGATAAAAAATAATCACCCATATTCACAAGCGATACTATGCGGTTTAACAGCACTCCCGAACGCATAGGGTCATTCAAACACATTCATAGACAATACATAAATGCAATCCGCATCTGTGCGTCTGTCAAACTCATATAAATCCGACTACTGACACCAGGAGCGCATAGCGTTCGTTGCATAGTGTTATTTCATTAGTAAGCCAAGTACGCTTTGAATACGTATGACATCAAAACATGAATATCTCGCAAAAATAAAAACATACAAACTGAGAGCTCCTTATTTTAAGAGTGCATTTTGAATTCATTAAATTATGTTTGAATCACATGAGGCCATAATCGAAACCGATAAAAAACCGCTAAATTAAACTCAAACAAAGGGATTGTCATATATTTCCAAAAAACTTGGCTGCTGTGACAAAGACGCCATTAAAATAAGCTTACAGTCTTTCAGGAAATGATAAAGCTGACTATAAAATTTGACTTCCCGTCGAATCGCTATCACACGCTTTTTATGCCACCTCACTTTTATTGTCTTACATTGTTTTAGTTTAAAGTAAGGTGGATTTTTAAGTGCACGATAAAGGGACAATTAGAAGGTAACTTAAAAACATTGGTTGTCTTTAAAGTCGGTTTACCCGCGGCAGGTTGACGTGACAACGTCAAACATTACATGCAGTACGAACCGAACTGAGCCGATCATGCCTCTCTCTCTCGTTCGTGCCGCGCTCTCACATGCGGAACGCTACATGACGTCATCTTTTTCGTGCATGCTGCGTGCGTGCAAAGGCGGAATTTATTTCTACTCCGCTCTATTCCAGTTATAATTATGGTCAATGAGTGAAGGAGTGTTCTTGTCTCTCTGCCTCCCCCTCTTATTCACGAGACCCTCACTCCTCCCCCCGGATATCCATCAAAATTGATATCAAACAAAGTGAGATAAAATTTACGATTGCACGTGCACCGTGAGGTCACATTGTTTTTATCTTTATGCGTTTCGTACTTTATGTGGCTCAGATGCGTTTTATGTCATCGTATATCCATCATCATCATCATCATCATCATCTTCATAACATAATTGGAAAACTATTTTACACATATTTAATTATGCAATAGCAGCAGCGATAGCACATACCCGAGATATACCTTATCCGTTCACTGCTGAACATTGGCCTCCCTCAATGAACGCCAAGACGGCCGATCCACTGCCACTCGCATCCATCACGGACTTACCACTGCACGGAGATCGTCTTCCCACCTGGTTAATAGCCGACCAAACACATCGTCTTACTAAACGCGGCCTCCACTCTTGAACCTTATTGGCCCATCGGCCATCTATTCTGACTGTGTGACCAGCCCACTGCAATTTTAACGTGCTTATCCTACACGTAATATTGGTAAATCTAGTTTACTGGTCTCTGTTTCGAATCTGCCAAAGAAACACCCAGCCTAAATATGGGCTATGCCACTGACGAATAACGTAGCCTTGAATAGGTAAAAGAATTTTCAAAATCGGTTCCGTAGATGCAGATATTACACCCTACAACCTCACAAACTCAAAAATTTCACTTCTAAAACACAGAAAAGCATAATAAAACAAAATTGCTAGCATTGTATACAATACTTTTGGAACTGTCAAATAAAATTTCATAAATTCAATACAAAACATGTTGCCAAATAAAATCTCCCGTATTTCAGCGATTACGTTATTTATACAAAACAGTGTTTTTATTGCGAAGTTAACGCAAAGCAACGGCGATTATTTTAAAATTGGACGTTTTTATAAAGACGAACTTGAGAGCGGATCGTTTTTTATAATACGAAGATCGGCCAGGTTCCAACTGCCACATTGTATTGGATTTATCATATTTTTCTCGGATATGATTCGTGGTTTTTGCGTTAGTAAATGACGTATGATTTAATATAACGGTTATGAAGTATCGTGATTTAGATGATGTATGATTTTTCCTGTTATCAAAATATAACTTTATCATCAGACAGCTCATGTTTGTAATAGCGGGGATAGCACGGGGATTCTGAGCACCCCCTGTCACTTTTTTCTTTAATGCCGGGAAATGCGCTGAGGCATCTCGCGGGGGAGTGGTCTCCCTAAGCGGGTATGTGGGGCTTCGCCCGAAAGCTGGTAAGTGGACGCAGCTCTACCCACCCGGCGAGAGCCACCAATGCCGCCTTTGGTGAGATGCCCCGGATCTAGGTCTGACAGGACAGCATCCCCTGTCCCACCACAACCTAGGCTGCTACCGTAGCCAGGAATAGTGGGACAGCCGGGAGCTAGGAACCGTTCCTTGTGCCTGTTATTTGCGGGGATATGCTCTTAATATGCTTATCTTAATATAATAATATATTATAATGCTGAGCAGGCGGATTGACACTCGCATCAGCATTGCTGCCTCCCGCTGATCAGGTAGATGGTGCTGTCATCGCCTGATCTATAATAGTAAGATAAAGTAAAAAAAGGGCACGGGTCTCCTCGTCGAAATCAGGTATCAGGCCATAGTTCACCGGTGGCATCGGTGGTTCTCATCAGGTATGCAGGTTTCCTCACGACTTTTCCTTCATCGGTGAGCGAACGATGGTCTCGTGTTTGGGGTGCACTTAGAAATTAAGAAAAACCCATTTCAAGGCACACACGGACCGGGTGTCAGGATTGAATATTAGACCACCATCGCTCGATAGTAAGATGATTTTCAAAATTTAATTATAAACTTATAGGTATGACAACGACGAGGGTCCAGTAGGTATGGGGTCGGTCTTTTGAGTGAAACGTCTGGGTTCAATCTTGATCCTCTGTGGTGCTATTTCATTAATGAACTGAACATGAGACCATCGCTCGTTCACCGGTGAAGGAAAACATCGTGAGGAAACCTGCATGCCTGATAAGATTGAAAGTCTTCGAAGGTGTGATGTTCACAAACCCGCATTGAGCCAGCGCATCGGTGAACTATGGCCTAATATCCACGTTCATTTCGGAGAGAGACCCGTACCCAATTATGTATGGGTTGATTGTTTTTGGTTTATATTGGTGTTTTTTGTCATTCTGAATAACGAAACCCAAAGAAGTGTATTGTAATTTAGTTTGGATCACGCTTATTATTTAACCCTGGATTCGAACCCACACTACACTGATCCTATCATAACAATGTATCTATTATATCAGTAAACAAAAGCTGAAGAACCAGAGCGTGACGCGGGTACTAATTGGAGACAGCGATCAGCTAATGACTGGTGCTGGACACAAAGGGACAGGACACGGTGGTGAGCTTCAAACAAGATCAAACATGTACATTTATTTGAACTTAGAATACATAATATCTTCATCAAACTGGAATAATATGAAACAACTTTTACGGATTTTATCGCGGTATCGGACACGGGAGGACACTGTCATGGTTGCTGTAAAGTATCCGAAACGTCGGGCTCATAAAAAACTTAATAAACTGCGATAAAATCCGTAAAAGTTGTTTCATTAAAATGAGTGAAATTCGCGTAGGTTCATAAGAAAACAATATGGAATAATATGCTTATACCTTGTCAAGTTTTATTTCATAAAATGCCCCGAAACACTTCGTTCTTCCAAAAGTACCTATCGCTATTAAAAAATAGGGGTTGATCGTAGATCGTAAGTAGTAGTAGTAGTATGCTGTGTCATAAAAAAATAAAAACAAAAACATAGTCGTAAAAAAATTAAAAATAAATTTGGGTGGGTTACAAATTACCCTAATACTAACCCTCATCATTTAGGGGTATGAAAAATAGATGTTAGCCGATTCTGAGACCTACTGAATATGCATATAAAATTTCATAAAAATCGGCCAAGTCGTTTCATAGGAGTATGGTAACTAACACTGTGACACGAGAATTTTATATATTAGATATCAAATAATATAGTAGGACAACTCACACACAGACATTAATTGATCCTAACTATTATAATTATAGCAACGAGACAACTGAATACAATTATAAATATATTTCTAAGATTTTTACATTCCCAGCGTTTCTTATACTCCACACCGTCGTCGACAGTACTCGTACTTCGTTGCCGAGCAATCCAGCCAGGAGTTTGGCCTGTGCCTACCTGTTGATGAAGTGGTCCTGTCCTGTCCTGATATTGCACTTCAAGTGAATCCCTGGGACATGGGGTCAAAAGTTAGTTTTTCATAATTAAACCTTAAAATCATGGACAAAAGTTAAAGATTGGAAAACTCGAAAAGACGCCTTCTGGTGTCTAAGCAATCTTGACTATGAGTGTTGATATTTATTAGTATCACGGATCAGTGCTCTCCATTTTTATAAGTAATTAAATTGCCCCCTCTCCCCCCTATACCCCCTTCCGCAACCATTAATGTGTTTGTCTGGCGTGCGGTTCCGTTTGATGTTTTTTTCAAATTTTATGTCTGGTCTGGTGTGATGTTAAGCCTTTTTTATTATTGCGGTTATTTTATTGATTGTAAAAGTGTTCATATTTTTTTATAGGTCGGTGTTATTGTGTGTTTTAAAACACTTTTCTAAATGTCTTATTTTGGCAGTACATTCTCCCGAGACCAACCGGGGCTGGTCTTGTGCGCTAGTGTTTATAGTAGCGCTCCCCGCCTCGCCATTATATTTTACGGCAGCTTTACACTCTCTCCGAGACAGATCGAGGCAGGGCAAGTACGAAAGCTCTGCCTCTGCAGACCGAGAGGACTCAGATGAGACAGCGAATGCTATCGAGCGAGAGTGTACTGCCGAGCTTTCTTCAAAAGTCTACCCCTCTTTAGCCACTTTTTATCCTAGCTTATGATTTTCATCATGAATCGAATTTCATTAAAAATTCTGTTAAGTTTGCAATGTACGTTTCAAGATATAAGATATCACCGTTAGGGTCGAATCCACAGTTGCGAAGACCAGAACCAGCTTACATCCACGGTATTACGAAATGACTTAGGCACTCCCATGAAAAGCGCATACTCAGATCATGAATAAAGGCTTTATCAAATGAAAACATAGAATAAAGGCATCGCAGTTGCTACTGGTGTTGTCTATGGTTATTCCTGATCACTTGCCATCAGGTGAACCGACTTGTTTGCCCCCTCTATAAAAAAGACATTAGCTGGATATGACGTGAATCCAGTCATTACGACATTTCACATTGTACCATCTTATAATTATGAAAATTACGTAGTGCGAACAGTGAGTCAGTTTAATAAGAATTACAGAAACAGGAAAAATGGTTCTCAGAACATTCTGGTATCTCTAGATCTATAGTGTTAGGAATTGGCGTTTTCCTGCAAACTGTAAATTGGTGGTTTTACGAATTGGGGATTTAGTGTGTGTTTTTGAACGTGATTTTAAACTCACACGCTTTTGATATATGGGTTATATATTTAGAAAAGAGGGCATGTATACCTAAGAGCACGTTTAGGTCTCGCCTCGTGAGTCAGTAGTGGGTGAGGTGAGTTGACGAGTGAACTTGACGTAGTCAACGTTACTATTGATGCATTGTTTTTTAATGCTTACGCGCGATTGATACATGGCTTTGAACTAATGTATGAACTCATTATTAAGAGGCAACTCTTACAGATACTTTTAATTAAGATTTTTGTCATGACGTTTCGGATACTTTACAGCAACCATGGTCACAGGAGGACTGAGGTGTCAGACGTCCTGCTGTAACGAAGTTATTCTAAGCTGAGTAGCTATAATACGTCTTATTTTGGTTAGTCTTAATATGTACGCTGAAAGTGTTAATCGAGTCTTTAATCTGTCATATTAAAAGTTGTTTAAAAGTTGCTGTAAAGTATCTGAAAAGTCACACGTGTAATATTCTTAATAAGTCTGCCAAAAATATATGTACAAAGTTTCATCATGATCGGTTGAGTAGTTTTAGCGTGAAAGTGTAACAAACATTCCTATTTTCACATTTATAACATTAGTAAGGATGGTATGATGTCGTTTTGTCACAAAAGCACTACTTCTAGTGTCCAATTTAAACAAATGCACAAGTATTTAAGTAATTTATAGCTTTATAGCAAACAAAACGGTATTTCATACGCAATGTTTATGTCTAAAAGTATCTTAATACACACGAGACAGCTACCTCGAAATAATACTCGCAATTAGAGCGAACGAGCGAGGAGCGCTAAATCCTAGATCCAGACACGGCTGACACTTGTACTACATGCATCCTCAGATTGTTTTGGGGAAAAGCTTTTTAGATATTATTTTGAATTGTCTTTTTTGTATTGTAAGGTTTTGTGTATTTTAGTATAGTAAAGTATCCATATAATATGTCCCACTGCTGGGCACAAGGCTCCTCCTCGAAATCAGGTGATGAGGGTATTGGGCCATAGTTCACCGTGGTCTTCTAAGACTTTCAATTTCATCAACAAGGCAGGTTTTCTCATCTGTGGGCGAGCAATGGTTTCGTGTTTTAGGGTGGATTTTGATATTTAGAAAAACCCATACAAGGTAGGCAGAAGCGAACCTTTTCTCGCTCAAGAGGCTGATTGTTAAGTCGAACCTTTATCGAAATCGTTTAAGAGCACCAGCTTATACGTGGTAACATACGTAAAATTATGATATACTCTAAATTATAACCCGTAATTATTTTCCAAAGTAAAGTAAAAAAAAGTATCAATCCTTATATTATGTCCCACTGCTAGGCACGTTTCTCCTCCTCGAAATCAGGCTAGGAGGGTTATAAGGTAATAATAATAGTTCATCGATGCGCTGGCCCAATACGTGTTGGTGAACTTCACATACCTTCAAAGACTTTGAATCTCATCAGGCATGCAGGTTTCCTCACGATGTTTTCCTTCACCGGTGAGCGAGCGATGGTCTCATGTTTGGGGTGCACTTAGAAATTAGAAAAAACCCATTTAGAGGCACACACGGGGGGTTCAGGATCGAATCTGGAATCTCTGTCATAAGAGGCCGAGTCTACACACCACTGGACTATCGTCGCTCACATTATTTTCTATATTCCGATGAAATAACTTTAGATCAATAATATGTCTAGATAGAGTGTCGCGCGGAAAACACGTCCAAAAAATAGCGTCCAACTGTTAGCCTCTAAATTCTTTCTCCGTGTTTAGTATCCGTCCCGCTGTCATAGAATACGCATGAATTGTTACGCATTATTGTTTTTATTTATAATGAAGGTTTGTGTTGAAGTGTAACGCGATTAAAAAGGATGATTATGGGAGAACTGTAATAGCTGGTATCACTATTCACGAATACATGTTTGAAAATGTTGGCCTGTTTTTTTTTTTTGTTTTGATTGTAGGGCGACACTCCATCTAGACATATTAATAATCTAAGGAAATAACCTAAAAAATATAAAAAGTAAAACGCCGACTTTTGTAGCACTCTATCCATCAGAACATTCTCGAAGACCGCGAAAGATTTGCGCGGATTTTCAAGCTTTTATAGACCACATCGAAGCAATTCTCCAAGCCTTTTTTGTGAGTTTTATGTAATTCATCAAACGTCAGCTATTCAATAGTTCTATTTATTGGCTTTTAGGGTTACGTAGGATAATAGTTGTATTTTTATATATTTTTTTGATAAAGATCATTGGTGATAAAGTGTTCACTAGATCCTAACAGAGTTTAGATCCTTTTCATATACTATACTAGTATAGTAGTATGTATTTCATTTTTTGTAATAGAAAAGATTAGTTCCACTGAGTTTGATTCGCCGGTTCTTCTCAGTGGACTTACTTTGGAACCGGTGGTAGACTCAATTGACGTTCAAAAAGATACGTTGATGGTACTATTTTAAATAAATTTTTTGACTTTGACTTTGATGGTAAGTGACGAAAATAAACAATTTCATCTATTACAGGAAAATTTTTATGCATGTTACCTATCCTCAGACATTAAGACGCAGTGACATGCATTGCAACCAGGCAGGCCCGGGTGTTACTTCACGATTACATGATACCGACGTAAAGTGACAGTTATGCTGTCGCATTTCGTGTAGTTTGTAAGTATCCGGTGGCCCATCGGGGGATAGGAAAAAGGCAGGCAACGCTACCTTTTGGTTGTGGTCTCCTACTATTCGTTTGACTCCTACTGATATTAAAATAATATCATATTAGTATAAAGTTGCAGGTCTAGTAACACACCGAGATAATATTTGAATACTTTTCTCATGTATAAAGTCATTAAAGCGCGGAACCCAATTTGCTAAATCCGACTCGTACTTTGTCCGTTATTTTCAGGTTTTATTTGTCTAATTTATAAAACGTCAAGGGACACAGGCAGGCCCTATATTGCGGCTTTTATTCCATTCAAAGGAACCAATCAATTATTCAAATGGAAACTTTAACT
Organism: Lycaena phlaeas; assembly: GCA_905333005.2. Taxonomy (NCBI): domain Eukaryota; kingdom Metazoa; phylum Arthropoda; class Insecta; order Lepidoptera; family Lycaenidae; genus Lycaena; species Lycaena phlaeas. The sequence goes on from HG995182.1 coordinate 1,152,288, forward strand.
AAAGATTTTTTTCTCAATTTACTAAGTATTTTTTCACAATTTACCATTCTATCAAATACATTCATTGAAATGTTTATTGAAACGAATGGTTATTAGAAAAATAATTTAACTTTTACATTGAAAACATTAAGAAATATATTTTATATTAGAGAATTATGAGTAACTAGCTATTGCCCGCGGCCTCGCCCGCGTTTGAATAATAATTCATATTTTTAATGTATCCTATGTTACTTCTAGTGCCTTCGAGAATACGTGTACAAAGTTTCATGATGATCGGTTGAACAGTTTTCGCGTGAAAATGTAACAAACATCCCTTTCACATTTATAATATAGTAGGGATGTTCTTATAATAGTAAGCTTGTAGGCGAAAGTCTTCAACCAATGCGTTCTCCCCGTGATAACCTACGGGGCCGAAACGTGGTCTCTTAATTTACTGGTCCGAAAGTTTGCCGTAGCTCAACGTGCTATGGAGCGTATTATGCTGGGTGTTACTTTGGCAGATATGATTCGAAACCTCCGCCAGAGGACTAAAGTTACCGATATCACGCGAAGAATAAGCACGTTGAAGTGGCAATGGGCTGGTCACTAGCTCCGGAGAACGGATGGCCGATGGGCCATTATGGTTCAATCATGGGGCAACGTTTGGGCAGACGAAGTGTTGGTCGGTTCGAAAATCGTTAACATAACATCTAGCCCACCTAAACACTAGATGTATGGCTTATAAAATAAATAAGACAAGAAAAAAACCTGATGAATTTTGTGGATAACTTATTTCAATAAAAAAAATATGAATATGAAATACTAATAACAATATATTTTTATGTCCGTGTTGAAACAAATAGACTGACAAAAAATATGTTTTCAAGTTCAGTGACCTTTGAATAGTTAATTGATTATCTTAAACAAATGTTCAATGCTACCCGCTGAAATACTCGTATATATATTATATTATTCGTTATATAAGAAGTAAATAAAGTATCAACTTTTATATTCCACTGCTAAGCACGGGTCTCTTCCTCGAATTCAGGCGAGGAGGGTGGTGCAATAGTTCACCGATGCGCTGGCCTAATACGTGTTGGAGAATTTCATATACCTTCAAATACTATCCAAATAACATTTATCGATGTTTTAAGTGAAGCGTTGCGGAAAGGAAGGAAAAGGAAAGGAAGAAAACACTGTGAGGAAACCTGCATGCCTGATGAGATTGAAAATCTTTGAAAGTATATTGTGAAGTTCTGAAGAACTGGCCAAATGGGCCATCCATTATCCTCTTCGCCTGAATTCGAGACGGAGACCCTTTTTTTTTTTTTTTTGATGACGCAGCGGAAATCCTTTTCGAACCATAACAGGGCCTTTGGTAGGCGAGCTGGCGTGTGTGGGGACTCGCATTGGGTGCACTACCCCACTAAAACCGCTGCGTGAGCCTTCAGCCGCTATCTGAGGGACCCGGATCTGCAGGCTAGCACGGGAAACCTCAGCGACAGACTGGTCCCGGCAAGACCAGATTCTCCACGATAGGGTTCCCATCCCGAGCCCGACACGAGCACAGTGGCGTTATTGGAAGCGCATTAAGTAGCGCCTTCGACGCACCCCCGTTCGTCGTCTACGGGGGGAGGCCACATCAGCGGCCTCCACTCTCACCCGTTCATCGGCCTCCTTCTGGGAAATCACTGTCTCGCAGAAAGAGGCCATTGCCGTCCAGGACTCGTCACAGCCGAGCATCGTGGTGATGACGCTCGACAAAGACAAGTCCCCTCCAATGACAGACGTCTGATCATGACGCAGCGCCGCCCATCTCGGGCACACCTCGAGGGTGTGCTGGGCAGAGTCCACCGCCGCGCCACAATCGTGACGTCCAGTCGTCGGCTCCCTTTGGGCCGTCCGACACAAGTAATCACCAAAGCATCCGTGCCCGGTGAGAACCTGCGTCAGACGGAAGGTGAGGAGTTTGCGCTTACGGCGCATCCACCGCTCAAGGACCGGGCGCAGAGCAGCCGTTACGCGTTTGCCATACGGCTGACGCGCCAGGTCCTCCCCCCACCTCCGCATTAGTGCCTCCATCCCTAGTCGGCGGACCCGTAGGACCCCGTCAGGCAAAGGGGTCAAGCCTAGACACCTCCTATCCGAGACGTAGGAATATGTCTCGGCCAGAACCTCCGCCAGTAGTTCCCAAGGGGGGTCGCCGGCGAGGAGCAGCAGTGGGTCGTATAAGGGTTGATCCTTTTTAACTTTTACTAAATGCATATAAAAATCATCATCAATCTGGATTAATCCGTAAATCTAAATTAACGCGTGTGAAACCGCGGGCAACAGCTAGTAAATATAATACAGGTAATGATGCGGAACTCGTTACGAACACGACTCGCACTTGACACGTTCCAGTTAGAATAAATAAGAATATTTAAACCATTCCAAAGTGAGTTACAATAACAGTAGGTAATTATTGTGTATGATAAAGATACTGTGAACTGCGGCGGTGAGCTCAAAGAGAACATAGACTAGGAACGGAATAGACATGGCGTTATATAATTAATTAGCTGCCAACTTCATGTTAACGGAGATTAAGAACCGTATTTAGACAAACGATTACTTCGATAGCATGCCAACTTTAATTCTCTATTTTAGTGAAATGCGATAAGCGTTTTTGAAATTGAAAGATAGCATATAGACGGACTTTATTTTAGCATTTATTGCACTGAGTGTGGATTTGAGATATGAAATAATAAATAAACAAAGTGTAAATTTACATAAAATTTTATTTTAAAACATTAATTGTATTAACAGAAAAAGCCTGAGCTATATAATGTTTCATCTAAAACATTGACTGATGCTGCCTGATAGCAGATGAATACGGAAGATAGCTCCCTCGTAGTAATTATACAAACACTTACGAATAAAAAAAAACAAGCTGTAAATGAAATAAAACAGCGAAGCATTTCAGAAATGCAGTACCATTTTATAAGTACCATTACTTTTACTTGTGGAATAAAAAAATACTTATTATAAAAATACATCAAAAACTGTGACCAAAAATAACGTCTTATAATAAAGTGAATTTTAATAATTTATGATAATAATGTATTGTTATAATGTATTATAATAAAAACGAATTTTTGTAAGTGTATTGTGACGGTAACAGGTTTCATACAAAACAGCTAACATACATACACTTTACAAATGCCACTTCTATAATTATTAGTAGGTGCGGTGACTCACAACCCAGCTGCGGTTCTGCCTTTTATTTGATAAGTAATTTAATTTCAGTCAGTTTGTTTGCGCGTTCAATAACTCAAAAACATTATGTTGTCACGTTGCCAGATAAAGCTCACGCAATTTGTATAATTCATTTGTTAACTAGCATCCCTCGCGGCATTGCTCGGACTTCGATAGCTGAGATACTAGGCTCGTATTAAGACATTTGTTATGATAATAGATATTGTAAATTATTTCACGGCTGCCCACGGCTTCGCCTGCGTTAACAAAAAATAGAAAAGCATCCTATGTTACTTCTAGTACCTTCGAGAATATGTGTACAAAGTTTCATGATGATCGGTTCAGTAGTTTTCGCGTATAAGCGTCACAAACATCCATACTTTCACATTTAAAATATCAGTAAGGTAAATTATGTATAATTTATACGCGTCCATGATACGGTGTAGACATTTGTTCATCATAGTAATCATCATAGTAACTAATTATCTGAACTTGGCGGGAATCGAACCAACAACCCTTAAATTGCCCAGTGAGCTGACCACTTGCCCAGCCTATCAAATGTCTATATTACAGTCATCAAAACATCATCACGCAAAGCAAGCAAAAATCATTTAAGGGCCTGTTTCACAATCTCCAGATAAGTTCCCAATATGCTATCGGCAACATATTTGACAGATATTTGACAGATACTCCATACTCTATCTGTCAAATACGTTGCCGATAGCCTATTGGGAACTTAACTGGAGATTGTGAAACAGGCCCTTAGTTGTACCTATAACGTCATTTAGGGAATGCACGCGTCATTCCGCGAACACCTCATCTTTTCCGGGAGCGTCACTAAAATCACAGATAACAATTAACTAGATAGCAATTTAATCATCATCATAACATCTTATCTAACACTTCTGAATCCCCATTTAGAGTAACGTTTTACCACGTCTCGGCCTCTCATTAATAATTTCGAAAATTTTATATCTAGGTTAATATTATGATAATTTCGTATTAAATTTTAACGTAAAATCACTTCTGAGAATATGGTCTTTGACCTTCATCTCGAGCTCTTAAGATCTCCCAATGAAGATGAAATGACATCTCTAAGTCCACTTTTGGAGATTATAATTATTACTATTGCTATCATCGCGCCCTGACCGAAAGATCGACGGCATGACCAACAAATGAATGTCTAGTGGTGGATGGACTCGGCCTCTTATGCGAGAGGTTCCGGGTTCGATGTGTGTGCCTTGAAATATGTTTTTCTAAAATTTCTAAGTGCACCCCAAACATGAGACCATCGCTCGCTCACCGGTGAAGGAAAACATTGTGAGGAATCCTGCATGCCTAATGAGATTGAAAATCTCTGAAGGTATGTGAAGTTCACCAACCCGCACTGGGCCAGCGCGGTAAACTATTGGCTCATTACCCTCCTTGCCTGATTTCGAGGAGGAGACCCGTGCCCAGCAGTGGGACATAAAGGGTTGATACTTTTTTTATGTAAAAGTAGGGATGAAAATTTAACATAGGTGGTGTCTTAGAATTCCCATGACCAAAGTTTTTTATAAAGTATACGTTTTTAGCAGCAGACAGACAGACATAATATGTGATTGTTTTTTTACACAACCCATGTAGTGATTATTATGAAAATGTAACTCACACACGGCCATCTGATCTCGAACTGGGCAGAGCCTATATTATGGCAACGAGACAACTCAAATGCGCCCTATGTCTAGGTGAAAGTAACAAATGATCACGCTCAACACGAACATTTTTGTCCTGGGTGGGAATCGAACGCACTGCCTTATGGCTTAGCAGCCAGGGTCAATCACTAGACCAACTAGACCAATAGGCCGGTCAAAGATTGGCTGATGATCGATTGACATGGCTTCTTAAAACTTGCCTACTTTCCAGTATTTTGTTCCGACGTCCTTATATATAATCGTCCTAGGCCAAATTAATAATAAAATAATTCATAAAGATAAAGATAAATTGAATTTTACTCCAGTAAATTCGGGAAAACGAACGATAGGATTGCATCAATACTTCTAATAATATATTGTCTATATTTCATGAATTTAACGTAAATATTTTGGCAAATAATTCATAATATAGTGCTTCTGCAATACTGGCCAGATCTGGGCGATCTAATTCGAGAGTATTGATGCTGCAAATTTAGTTCACATTTCGAAACATCGACTTCCAAATACACTATCACAGCAAATATACAAAAAGACCAGGGCCGTCTTAGGTGATGCCTACCTATGGGTTCAAAAATGAGGGACCTTTTGGCTTATCTAACTACAACGACCGGTCTCTTGACTAGGTGAGCCATCTGTTCACCTACCGATTGAGCTTAAATGCCGTCAGGCCTAAAAGTCTAGACCTTTCGAGAAAAAAAAACGACCGGTCAACTAGCATAGCTCTTGATCAGCACGCAGTACTGGCACTGCACGGCAGCACTCCAACTCACCGGAAGCTCCGTGCAAGCAGCAACACAGTTACGACTCACTGAGACTCTCTGGCAATGGCCACTGATGGAAAAACTCATAGTAAAAGTCAAAGCCAAAGTCAAAATTTTCAATCAAAATAATACCATTAAAGTATATTTTTGAACGTCTAGTCTACCATCGGTTTCAAAGCAAGCCCACTGAGAAAAACCAGCGAAACAAACTCAGTGAAACAATTTTTTTCAAATATTCAATTTCAAATTTACATGAAATACTTCTCATATACTTACTAGTATATGAGAAGAATCTTGCAAGAAACTCTGTTGGGTTGCTCTTCCCAAAATATAGCTTACAATTTTTTTAACCTACTTAGTTTCCTACATTTATTACTAGCCTTATACACACTAGCCTAAGATAAATAAGTAAACAAAAGACCCCGCAGTATCCAAAAAAACTAGAGGATGTTAATAATAAAAAGAAACTCAGCAAGGTAGAAACCGCATATCACGACCAGCCACAGCAGCACCTTCACACAGACCAAGACGCGTGACTAATAATTTGACATCAGGCCTCCAGGGGTGGTGATGTGGCAGACCAATGACCAATCCGCGCCACGAGCCTGAATCGCGCTATTGAAGTTTGACAGTTCCGCGCACATATATACGAGTCCAACAGCTGATATTATAATGGCAAGGCAGTTCACTCGGTGAGAGATTCCCTTTGGGGCTTCCGCCTACATCTCACTTACAAGCAAACGATCCTGCAAAAAAGATTCCAGTGAACAAAATGAGTCAATGTTTTTACGCTGAGCTCCTCCTATCGGCTCTTATCACCAACACACTGGCTTCACGCACCGCTCGCTATCAAGGCCACTTTAAGGCCAATAAACATACGCACACTTAGTTTTTTATTATATATACATATATAATAGCATTTCAATCAAATCAAAATATAATTATTTCGTAGATAATTTTACACTTGAAATAATTCAAAGTCAATGAGAAGTAATTAAAAAAACTCGTTTGAGATGCAAGATCCTCTAAGAAAAACGAGAAAAATACTTTGTCTATCTACTCCTCGAAATCAGACGAGGAAGACGTTGGGTCATACTTTACCGATGGGCTGGCCAAATCCGCGTTGATGAACTTCACAAATCTTCAGACATCGCTTCAGGCATATATGTTTCCTCACGATGTCTTCCTGCAAGGTCACCTTTAGGTATACTTACCCCATTTCAACACCACATTGGGTCAGGATTAATCCCGGAACCTTTCGCTCAAAAGGCCGACTCTATATAATCTAGAGTTTAAATACTCTAGAGTCTAAGAGTATATTAAAAAAAATACATACCTAGTTTTACATGTTCCTTGCAAATCTCATTTTTAAAAATACCTAATGGAGCTGAGATCACACCATTATCATCATCAGCACGCAGACTGTTGTTATAAGAGATTTAATGAACGGTAAGATTGGTTTTAACACAAATTAATCGAGTGAATATTATGTATAATTATAAGGATCGGTCGTCTTGGCGTTCATTGAGGGAGGCCTATGTTCAGCAATGGACGGATAAAGGCTGATGTTGATGAATCGAGTGAAATTAACTCTACTCCCGTTCCTATACTTCTACTCCGAAACGTATCTTTTATATTTATATTATTATAATATTATAACAACTAGCAGCTAACGCCTTATTCCCAAAACGAAACGTATTATTCTGAAGGTAAAATGCCTTATTCCAAATATTAAACGTGTAACGTTGCGCTAGCTCGTTACATGATTTTAGGTTTAAATTAAAGATTCAGCAATAGATATTATGTTTAACTAAGCATACTAATGGTATAAGCGCCATCTATCGTTAACTAGTGTCAACTATTGACATACTCTATTGGCTCAGTAGCGACCTCTCTAAAATTCAATAACCGTTTCTACTTTCCTTTTTTCAAATAAAATTAAAATACCTCTTGTAATGTATAATAATAAATATAATACTTTAATCTAATCCCTAAACAAAATTACAAATAAACTAAATTAAAACTTAATTAGTTATAAAGTCCGTTTGACAATTGACTATAGAACTATATTGTTTATGGAACGATAGACAAGCTGTGACTAGGGACCTTTTGAGTTGCTGTCACTTCTAACCGACCTCTTGGCCCTTTTCTTGTCCTGACTTCGTGGCTGGCGGAAGCCGAGGCTAACCCTCGTCTATTTTTTTGAATTCCGCTGGGAGTTCGCGGAGCAGAATTTGGATAGGCTAAGTATCCAAACGTGAACATCTAACAGCCGGCCGGCTGAACCGAACGCCCAGCGTGAAGACCCAAGCTGCAGCCAACCTACCATCGCCAGGAGCCCAGTCAGGCCGGCTGAACCGAACGTCCAGCGTGAAGACCAAGCTGCAGCCAACCTACCATCGCCAGGAGTCCAGTCAGGCCAGTGATTCCTCCCCTACCACCCCTACGCGACAGCTGGCGCCCAACGTGTATTCTTTCTAAGGCCTGTCCAGGTTCTGATAGCGTATTTTTAAGGAAATATAGTGTTTTTTCTAAAATTAGTATCTAAAAATTTTTTTTCTATATACCCACATATACTAAATGTTGTAAGCGTGAGGTGACGCCGAGCGAGCTGGTACGTAATTATTTAACTAATTAATATCTGTTTGTTACTATTTCTTCTATATTTCCTTATTTTGTGCCTATATAATAATATTTTGCTACAATATTTTTGTTTCGGTCGTGCTAGACGTCAAAATTTAAGTTTAATTATCTAACCTTTTGTCTTTAATACTATTGAAATTACTATAAAAACACTAAATACTTATTGTAATACGTAAAAGTTCGCAAAGCTTTAGTAATAATTAGTAAATTGAAGTTCTATTTTCAAAATATTTAAATACTTAGTTGATCTTCAATTTTTTATTTTAAATTCATAAACTTCTATCGTTGAAATTTTACATTTCACTTGTCACTTAGCGTAATAGGGAGATTGCTTTGTAAAAAACACTATTTAACTATAACTACTTGTAAACAGCTGATCTATCGTTCAATAATCTTTTAACTACTTAAGATTTTTAAACCTACATAACCTAATTGTTTTCTATAGCATAACATAAATAGTTTTGATAGCTAGATAATATGGAGACTTACCTAAATAAATTCTTTTTGCTAAACAAAAACGAATTAACCTATGAAGTACTGATCAGAGGCGAGGATGCTGCCCTAGCCCTCTTCAGGTTAAGAGTATTGATATAGTAGGACCCTACATCTTACTCAAATCAAATATCTTTATTCTTTAGGTTATAAGTATTGATTTTGTAGGACTCTACCCCTACTAAAATCAACTATTTTATTCTAGTTGTAACTTGTTGTTTTGGTATGTATTGCTTACTTTTTACAATCAAGAGAGCAACCGCTGAAACCGTTACTAAGATTTATTTGCATTTATTCAATTCATTAAATGTAATTAATTTTTAAAAAGTCTCCACTTGTCTACACACTTGCTGATATGTCAGGTAAACCTCTAGGTGACTGGCATATTAAAGATATTAAATTAGTAAACTATAAATCATAAAACCTACTTAAATAAAACTAAATAAATTATTTTAACAAACCTAATTGAACTTAAACTTAAATTCAAATATTTAAATTATCTAACCTAACCTAACTTGAACTTAACTTAAACTCTTAATATTTAACATCTACTACCTAAACTATGCTGTATTAATTAAACTAAATAATACTAATTAATACTCTTAAACTAACTTATTGAGTCAACAGCGGCTGGGTTGTTCACTCTGTATGTAAGGATCTTTAGGTTACTACTATTAACTTAAAGATATCATGAGAGATGCAAGAGTGTATGTGATGGGATGTATGTGTAGATGTGATGTATGTATAGGTGTGATGTATGTATAGGATGGAAGTGTAGTAAGTTTAGTTCTATGCATAGTTGGTATGTATGACTGCAGTTCAGTATATTATCTTGTAGTGAGTTTAATAGGTAGTTAGTTTGGTCGGATTTTGCTGTAGTAGGCAAAATCCTACGCTTTTTGGCGGGGTACTGTAACGTTGCGCTAGCTCGTTACATGATTTTAGGTTTAAATTAAAGATTCAGCAATAGATATTATGTTTAACTAAGCATACTAATGGTATAAGCGCCATCTATCGTTAACTAGTGTCAACTATTGACATACTCTATTGGCTCAGTAGCGACCTCTCTAAAATTCAATAACCGTTTCTACTTTCCTTTTTTCAAATAAAATTAAAATACCTCTTGTAATGTATAATAATAAATATAATACTTTAATCTAATCCCTAAACAAAATTACAAATAAACTAAATTAAAACTTAATTAGTTATAAAGTCCGTTTGACAATTGACTATAGAACTATATTGTTTATGGAACGATAGACAAGCTGTGATTAGGGACCTTTTGAGTTGCTGTCACTTCTAACCGACCTCTTGGCCCTTTTCTTGTCCTGACTTCGTGGCTGGCGGAAGCCGAGGCTAACCCTCGTCTATTTTTTTGAATTCCGCTGGGAGTTCGCGGAGCAGAATTTGGATAGGCTAAGTATCCAAACGTGAACATCTAACAGCCGGCCGGCTGAACCGAACGCCCAGCGTGAAGACCCAAGCTGCAGCCAACCTACCATCGCCAGGAGCCCAGTCAGGCCGGCTGAACCGAACGTCCAGCGTGAAGACCAAGCTGCAGCCAACCTACCATCGCCAGGAGTCCAGTCAGGCCAGTGATTCCTCCCTTATTACCCCTACGCAATACGCTGTCGGAACGTGGGCCAGCTAAAGAAAGTTTCTGGCTCGAGATAAGGTGAGACTTGTCCGAACCTACTCTATTCTACCCCTTCCTATCGTGCTCGCTGGGGGCATCTACCACCCCCACGCGACAAACGTAATTATAATAAATCGAATTCCGAAGGTAAAACGCCTTATGCCCTAATACACACACGGTTCACGGTTCGATCCGGGTCATTTGTGACAATAATGTCGTAAAGTTGATGAGTAATGCGCAGGCCGACTTACACTCTGTTTACAATAAGCTATATCTATATTTAGTTCGCAGCTGCAGAGCCGTGGTAAGTGATCTACTTCAACATGATCTGTTTTTAGATTTGCAAAGTGGAGGAACCTCACGGTACGAACCCCGATCATCATCAAGCCACCAAGTGTCACCAAGCTTATCCCTTTTGTGCTTTGCGTATGCATGTCCTTCAGAAGCTTCTCAGAACGACAGGAGATGTGTAATTGATTGGCTGATGAATTGACTGGCTGATGATGATGATGAATGGGGATCACGGGATAAAAGCATCATGATTTCCGTCACGGCGTTAACGTCAATTTTACTACTGGCTCTGCAATAAATACTGTTCATCAAACATTTGTTATTTTCCCCGATTTATTTTTAGTTTTTAGTCAAGTTATAACTGATAAGGCTAAAGTTAACAGTTTTTTTTGTTCCTATCCTTATCATCAATAAATCGTTAGCTTAAAAAAGGTAAAGTATATAATAAGCGCATAAATGTTCCAATGCACTAAGGCCCAAATAAACTAAGGCCCAAAATTAGTTGATTTTGGGCCTGGCTCAATGCGGGTTGGTGATACCTTCAAAGACTTAATCACATCAGGCATGCAACTTGCACCTTTACAATGTGTTCCTTCACCAGTGAGCGAGATGGTGTCATATTCAGGTTTCCTGGGAAATTTAAAAAGCCTATTTCAAGGCAACACAGGGGGTCAGGATCGAACCTGAATCTCAGGCTAAAGAGCCGATTCCAAACCCACTGAACCATCGACGACTAAACGTTAGATTTCTAACCACTTCCAAGACTTCTATGGTAAAAAAAAGTTAAGTAGCAACCCATATAAGTCCCACTGCTGGGTACGGGTCTCCTCCTCGAAATCAGGCGAGGTTATCGGGCCATAGTTCACCGAGGCGCTAGGCCAATGCGGGTTGGTGAACTTCACACCACTTCAAACATTTTTAATCTCATTAGGCATGAAGGTTTCCTCACGATGTTTTCCTTCACCGAGCGATGGTCCTATGTTCAGGATGCACTTAGAAAATTAGAAAAACCCATTTCACAGGGTGTGGTGCGGGATCAGGATCGAACCCGGACCCACTGGCACAAGAGGCTGAGCCCTGGCTCAATGGACCATCGTCGCTCTTCTATAGTCGTTTAGTTATAATAGAATATTATTATAGCAATAACATAAACAATTACTACAACCTTCTACAGTAAACATTTAAGTTAATGTCGAAAAAAAAAAGAAATTTTAAGATGTTTATAAAAAACATCTATCGTGAAAAACGTGTGGGATTCGAACCCGCGACCCCAGCCACAGTAACAGCCACTATATAAAATTGTATGTTTGTATAAATAATAAAAAGTGAAGGATAAGAGCATCGGGCAAAGACTGTAGGTACGGATATAGTGGCCAAGTTTAACGCTATATGTGTGTGTGTGCGACGACCGACCACTTTTGTACCTGGAAATATATTATTTTAAGGAGTTTTATATGTGAATTCCTATAATCAAAATCGTGGTTTGAAATTAATGTACGCTTTTAAATTATTTTTGTATTTTATTGTATTGTCTTAGGTGTTATCAAAAGTGTGTTGTGGACGAAAATATTTCCTTACTAAATGATTTCATGTAACATTACTTACAGATGAAAATAAATATAATGTGTGTACCTATATCTTTGAATTAGGATATAATTATTGACATTATAAAGATTAGAACATCAGCCAAATCTAAAAAAATGAGTCAGTCACTTTTTGTAACATACATAATTGTGAAATCATTAATTTTCTCATGTTAAAGTCATCTTTACTTTTATTGTTTTTTATAATAATAATAATAAATAGTTAACAAAAACATCTTTAATCAAAGATCTATCAAATAGATCTTAAATTTATTAGATAGACTCTAATCTCTATATTGATATATGCTATAAATTTCACGCACCAATTTCTGAACTATATAACTAATGGTTAACGGCTTTAAATATAAGTTATCCCAGACGAAGTCATGAATCAGAGCTAGTCTCTTTTCTAACTGCTGAAAAACATAATCACATCAGGCAAAAAAGTGATTAAAAGATAAAGAGACAGTTATTATTACAATCGATAAGCAAATCTTCAAATAATTACAATGACTAACTAAACAAATAATATTAACGTGCGTCTTAAGATGGGTTTTTTCGGTACCAATTACAAAATGTATACTTTTTTCTTGGTTTTTTTGATAATTTATTCGTTGTGCCTAATATGCTTGAAAAATATATCAAATCGAACAAAATCTGATTTTCTAATACATTTCAAAATAGATACATTATGTGTCTAAATATATAAACATACCATTTTTACAAATACTTATACCAGACCGCCATTTTTGTCACCTTTTATCAATTTTTATGGTACAAAATAAAGCATATTATTATTATTATTATTAAACATAGACACAGTTAAAATAAGGCCGTAAAAGCCCAGGCGAATCTGTGGGAATTTATTAGTCTTTCAAAGATGATAATTTTCCACTAAATATATAACTTGATATGATCGTTATAACGTAATTAAAAAATAAAATATACTCGGCGATAATTTTAGGATAATATCTCAGAAAATATATTAAAGTTATAATTAATAGTTTTTTTGTGAGGTGAACGAACTTAGTCGCCTTATTTCGAGAATAATGTTTTAACAATATAATATTTTCTAACCGTTGACCACGTGTTTATTTATGTTATAATCAATAAAATATCTTTTTAAAATAAATAATATTATATTGTGCAAATAATAATAAGGTTAGGTATGTATTTATGCAATATATTTACTATTGATGTTCATAATATTATGAAAAATCCACAATGTCACTTTTTTTCTCAAATAATTTATTAAAATAAGAAAATTGAGAGCTGAACGTTATATTTTATGTCAGTACAAACAACTTCGATTACGGGCATGTAGAGGGTAGAGGGTAGTTACTTCTTTTACTACGTAATAATAAAAATAATAAACTTCATAATAATTATAAAATACTATTATTCTAACATAAAACATAATATTATAACAGCTCAATACATTTTTTTCATAGTGTACTCATTTAAACGCTTAAAAACCAGTTAAATAATCTCATTAGTTTTAAAACAATAGTTTTATACATCAATACATTTTAAATGTAATAGCCGTGACTATTAAATCGCGCTATACGCTTGCATGTGTGCACGCAAACAGTCCACGGACAGGCGCGGCACGCACACACGCACATGTTACTCATCTACACAGACGCGAACCCCACGCACACAAGCGCGGTGACGTGGCGCGCAACATTGAGCGAGGTCATGGCACCCAGCGCGTGCGCATACACGTTTATACTATACACAATCAACTGCGATGCGTATGTATAGATATTTGCATGTGTTTTTGCAACTTGTTTTTGTATTATTGTGGATTTCGCCTGCAATGTCGCTGGATTTCGAGGAGAAATGATATGGGTCACATAACATAAGTATAAAGATTTATAGCCGTATTTGTAACACATATTATTTAGTATTTACTAATAAGTTTTGAGAAGGGAAAGTATTTCTTTTTCAAGTTTAGTTTTAGTCAAGCTTTAACTGTATAAAATAGCTAGTATATGACCTTATTTCTTTAAGTCGGTTTTTTTTTTGTTTTATTTAATAGTAATAATAATATATTATTATAAAGTTTTTCTTTAAAAAAATGAACTTGAAAAGAAAAGACAAAAAAGTGATCGGGCTGGAGATACGAACCAGGCTTCTTTCGATTCATACCTGCCTAATTTCTCCACTAAGCTATCATGACAAGCTATTTGACAGCGAAATTTACGTTCGTATTCTAATCAAATTTTATCGTTGCCTCAAAACACGCATAAAAAAAGTTTTCTAAAAATTTATCCTAGCTAGATCGATTTATCGCCGTTTTTAACACATGTATACAAAATTTCATGAAAATCGTTGGAGCCGTTTCCGAGATTTAGATTCTATATATATATATAATTATATATACAAGAATTGCTCGTTTAAAGGTGTAAGATTTGTGGTACACGTTTGCTTATATATGAATAGTATATGACACTACCTTTATGTTTAGTTGGAAAGACATTGGAAGACGAAGTTGCGAATTTGACCTTTCAACAAACGGTAAATGAACGAAACCTAATAATATAATGTGTTTTCGACATTATCTAACTTCGTTTTAAATATCCGTTCGTATTTTCGTAAAATAGGCTCGAAGGCTGTCACATTTATTATTAGACATGACATTTTCTAATATTATATTCAACTCGTGACATAATTCTTTTGAATTCTCACTTTTACTGAAAATTTACAATATCACATTATCTTTACAAATAAATAAAATTAAACTGTCAATTACTTTTTACGAAATACGTATGGATGTATACATGATGTATACACCAAAATAACCTATTTAATTTGTTTGTGTGTATGTCTGTTATTTAGGCTAATCTCTGAAACAGCTGGTCTAATTTTTACAGGTCTTTTATTGGCAGATAGCCGATGTAACGAAGAGTAACTTAGGCTTTAATTTAATCGTCGCCCCAGATCCGTTCGTAACTCGTAATAGGCAAAGCCGCTGATAATAGCTAGTATTAAAAAAATCATTAAAGTAAATCATCGATTTAGACCAATATTTAGAAAGGAAATTTCATATAGTCCTAGTCTATATAATATTATTATCAGATCAATTATTAAGCTCCAGTCCGTTAGACGAGCTTTCTAAAATAAAGATTGATTGCCGGCATGAAATAGTTTAAGACCTAGCCTTTATTTTTCTCCTAGTCTAACTTATTATAGGCAAAAACTGTATGTTTACATTTTATTTCAGTGGTAGTGGTCCGGTCACATACCACGAGCTTGTAGCGGATAAAACATAAAGTTAGAATGGCCATGCAGGTTTTAGAAGACAGAAAATTCAAGAAGATGACCTCTTGTAGTCGGTTGTAGTTCGATGCGAGAACTAAGCAATCTCAGCGTTGATTCATCTACCAGCAGTGGATATAGATGACTATGAAAATCTATCTATTTCATATTTTGAAAAAAAAATATCAATCTAAAAAAACAACTAGGTCGAAAAAAAAACACGAATTTGAAACAAACATTGAACGCTAGAGGTCTGACCTCTACGTTTCCTTATGAGTCTTCCGCATGCTCACCACCGCATATTTAAAGTGCCGAGGCCACTGTCATTGTCACACTAACCCTGCGGTGCAGTGGACAAAGTATAGCGGGTTCGAATCCAGGCACCAGAAGGAATAGTAGAGGATTTAGGGGTAGTCAAATATTTTTTTTTTCGAATGGAGCTATGCTAATGGCCCTTCGTCGGCAGTAGGGTGAGCCGGTTGGCTTCACCCTGTGATATAGTAAGTGGGGGGTGCCCCCCGCCAGCCGTGGAGTGGGACTTCCACGGCTTCATGGCGTCGGGTTTGTTCCTGAGGCGGGTCTTTGCCTCACCACCGTCGGATGAATGCCGAATCTTGGTGTGAATATAATAAACACTAGCTGTTGCCCGCGGCTTTGAACGTGTTAGCAAAAAAAAAATTATGTATCCTACGTTACTTCTAGTACTTCCGAAAATATGTTTACAAAGTTTCATGATGATCGGTTGAGTAATTTTCGCGTGAAAGCGTAACAAACATCATTACTTTCATATTTTTAACGTTAGTAAGGAAATAAGGATTAAATAATGTCCAATGATGATGATCCAAAATTAAGGAGTTTCATACAATATTTAAATAAAATGGTTACTTACCTCACTTTTTTCTCCCGTTTTTTTATATCATAATAGGGCAAACGAACATTAACATCCATGCGATGATGCGAAGATGCGTTGCCCTCCTTTTCTCTACCCGCCCAATAGGCCACCGGAAACTCACAAACCGCACGAAACCGACAGCTTAACTGTCACTTTACGACGATTTCATGTGAGCGAGAGGTTCCTCCCCGGTCGTGCCGAACCAATTTGGCTGCAAAGCAGCATGGCACTACCTCTCACCTCTTACAGACATTTCTCTCGTTTCTCCTCTCGTTTGCCTAAATGAATTAAAATAGTAGTCATTACTAATAGTACCTGGTTGACCGAGCATTTGCTCGGTAGCCTTAGTAATTACATACGATAAAATTTTTCTTTAAAAAAAAAAAGATCTTAAAAAAGGAAAAAAAAATCGGACTGGAGATTCGAACCAGGCTCGTTCGGAATTATCTGCCTAATTTTCCCACTAAGCTATCATGACATACAAATCGACAGCGAAATTTACGTTCGCATTCTAATCATATTTTATTGTTGCCCAAAACACGGATAAAATAATGTTTTCTAAAAATCTATCCTAGCTAGATCGATTTATCGCCGTTTTTAATACTTGTATACAAAATTTCATGAAAATCGTTGGAGCCGTTTCCGAGATTCAGATTCTATATATATATACAAGAATTGCTCGTTTAAAGGTATAAGATAATAATATATTAATACTGTACTTACGTATGTATTCGGTATTTTTAATAATATTACGCCAATTTTGTCGGCAAGGTCTAAACGAAATCCTAGGCCATATCACGCTTAGATTCCTTACGAGTCGTAGCTATACTAAACATACTAATCTAGTATTCTTGTATTTACCCACTTCCTAATTCCTATACATTACTTTGTGTATTTTTTCCTCAATTTTCCAAATATGAAAAAAAGATCTTTTTTTTTTTAATTTTTTCGCAGTTTAAAAATAACATATCCGGCGTTTTGGATACTTTACAGCACACACTCAGGAGGTCTGAGGAGGGATTATAACAATTAGTATTAGAAGTACTGTTATTACATTTGTTTCATGTATAAATCAAAAAAAAAATTGAAAAAAAAATCTCTTATCGTCATGGTATTCAGAATATTATGATAAATTAATTTTCAATTAAAGGCTGGTAGCATCGCATTCGATTGTCATTTTGACACTGACTGTGAACGATATGGAAACAAACTGGGAAAGCTGAGAGGTTTCGTTTAATACCAGGAATATTATTAAATGGGTCTTTCTGAATCTCGCTACACATTCCTTACCGTGCTTTATGGTGTTTCCACCACACTTAAATAATACAAATGGTTACAACGGCACAAACTATTCACCTCAAATGATCGAGCCGAGAGGAAATAATTTAAATAATAGTTAATATTCGTAATTCAAAGAATGTGAAAATAAATTAGCGTATAGGATTTGGTCTGGTTGGATGCAGGTGGCACTAGACCGGTCGCGCTGGATAACTATTGGAGAGGCCTATGTTCAGCAGTGGACGGCTATGGGCTGAGATGATGATAATAGCCTTTGCATTAAAACTCATAGGGGTCCTTTGCTATCCTTTAGCATTCATCGGAACACGAGGCTAAAGTGATTTAAGAGAAATTTATAATTATCCTTTGCGCGAGTCCTAATTGATAATAATTACTAATTTCCTAGCTCAAACCAGTCCTAGGAATCCCACGGTCGGAATATGTGGAATATTTCTAGCAATCGTGACACCATTATTGTCTTTGTGAAAATGGATTTTTCCGGTCACATATATTTTTTTATTAATTTCTAATTATTAATAAATATAGGTTTATTAGATGTGATTATGATGGTCGAGCGTTTGTGTTTTTTTTTTTTTAATTAGTTGGAATTGGCAGACGTGCCATTTGCTGTAATCATCACCCGTGACAGGGCTAATCTAAGGCTAAGGGCTCAGTATGAAGGACGCTCTTGGTGTCAAGTATACTGACCAGTCCTAAGTATTTGGAGCTACAGCAATACTATGCAGCTGTAGCTGGGCATCTGTCCTATCGACATCACGTTCAAATATAATAATAGCCCATTCATGTATTATTAAGAGATACGAAGAGAAAAGTGTTAATATTTGTATCTGTTGATTATCTCTTAATTAAAAATAAAACGTTCGGATGGATGTAGGCTGATGATGATGATGATGATAATTATTTTGATAATGATGACGGTGATGAGAATAATGACAATATTGACAGTCATGATATTGATGATGATGAGAATGGTGACAATATTGACAGTCATGATATTGATGATGATGAGAATGGTGACAATATTGACAGTCATGATATTGATGATGATGAGAATGGTGACAATATTGACAGTCATGATATTGATGATGATGAGAATGGTGACAATATTGACAGTCATGATATTGATGATGATGAGAATGGTGACAATATTGACAGTCATGATATTGATGATGATGAGAATGGTGACAATATTGACAGTCATGATATTGATGATGATGAGAATGGTGACAATATTGACAATCATGATAATAATGATGATGGAAAAGTATATATTTTTTGGAACATTTATCCGTTAGTAGGTATATTCGGAGTAAGTCGGCCTTGATGTTAGAAACCTGGATTGGATCCACCACAAATTCCACCACATAAGATCCCAGATAATGCTCATCCATGCCCAGCCTTGGAAATTAGGATGCTGCTGATAAGTCTGTTGATAATTCTGACATTGCATACAAAATGAAATATTATTCAATATAATATTGTATAGGATTCGAACCCGCTCCCGCTGCGTAATGACGCGCGACCAGTCATGGAAATCCATTTAATTAATTTCAATAGAAGCTATACTACGGAACCCTGACTTTTATCTATCATTGCATATACTAAGTTTTACGCTACGCAGTGGTCCCTAACAATCTGAACAGTCGTCAAATCTCTTTCATTACATTGAATGAAAGCTACGGAACCCTGAATCTTATCTGTCATTGCATATACTATACCTTTATCTGTTATTGCATATACTATACCTTTATCTGTCATTGCATATACTATACGAAAGGCGTAGTATTTTCCATTGTTTACAGTTCAGTCGGAAGACGCAAGTTTTTCCGGTTCGGTGAGTTTATGATAATTGGCGACACGAGGACAACTAATTAGTGACACTGAGCATCATCAGCGCCACTTCCTCAAACAGCCAGGGTCTGGTAAATCAAGGCCACAGAGGTCTTTTAATAATACTTCTTAGGGATCCCTAAAGATATCCTTCGATACGGAGTCTAAGACGCCGCCATTCAAAGAGTTGGTAAACAATGTTTAAGCAGGCACTCATTGAGGTATATCTTATTGACTTCAAACACATATTTATAAAGCGATCATAGGGTCTTGTAAGCGTTGGTTATCTGACGATTGTTGTGGGAAAAATAAACTGATATCGGAGTACTAGAGGCCCTTAAACTTATCAACTGTTCATGATTTATCTTAATCATTATATAATACTTCTACTTCATCATCATCATCAGCCTTTATCCATCCACTGCTGAACATAGGCCTTTTTTTTCTTTTACGCCGGGAAATGCACTGACGCATCCCGCAGGGGAGTGGGTATCCCCAGGCAGGTATGTGAGACTCGCTGCGCCCGAAAGATGGTAAGTGGACGCAGCTCTACCCACTAAAACGGGTGAGGTGCCCCGGATCTACAAGCAACAGAGCACCTCGACGGCTAGTCAGTCCCTCAGGGGACCGACGCCACCTCCACAGAGCGGTTGTTCCGCACCACAGAACAACCACTCCCAACGTCAGGACAGTACGATGAGGTGAGGTTCCCATCCTCACCTCTTGCCCCCTGCTCTTTTGTCCCCTCTTCTTATAAGCGCTCCCCCTCGGCTCAATTCGCTTCACCCAAGGTGTTGGGGTCACCCTGGGCTACTGAGCTCTACCGCCACGACGGAATATAGGCCTCCCTCAATGAACGCCAAGACGACCGACCCCAGAGCTACTCGCATCCAACGCGGACCTGCAACTGCATGGAGATCGTCTTCCCATCTGGTTAATGGCCGACCAACACTTCGTCTACCTAGATGCGGCCTCCACTCTTGAACCTTAATGGCCCATCGGCCATCCGTTCTTCTGAGTGCGTGACCAGCCAATTGCCACTTCAACGTGCTTATTCTTCGCGTGACATCGGTAACTTTAGGTCTCTGGTGGAGGTCTTCGTTTCGAATTCTATCTGCCAAAGAAACACCCAGCATAGCACGCTCCATAGCACGTTGAGCTACAGCAAACTTGCGGACCAGTCGTAAATTAAGAGGCCACGTTTCGGCCCCGTAGGTCATCACGGGGAGAACGCATTGGTTGAAGACTTTCGTCTTCAAACTCTGCGGTATAGACGACGTGAGAAAATGGCGAAGCTTCCTGAATCCTACTTATATCATAATGTTATGTTGCATATGTGGCATGCGACATGAGTAGTCAGCATCGCCAATTAGAAAGTCACCTAGGGATCCTCCAATAAGTTTATCCGTTACCTACCGCGAGATGTAAAACGATAACTCCTAGTACTAGGATAAGGAACCCTAAAACCATGGAAAAGTTTTTTACAACTGGGTTGAGAAAATAGGAAATGAATCGTGGTGCATTTCCCTAGCATAAACTAATGCCTCATCAATCATCATCATCAGCCTGGTTTGCTTACCTTTTTTACCAACCTCTTCTGTCTCTACCCTGTCTGTATGTTTTGCCCATCAGCTAACGTTAGATAAATAATATCATTTCTATATCTATGCTAATTCACTCAGTAAGGCCTAACCACTTCATCAGTATGTATCAAGTATTAATATGAACACTAGTGTGTTCGCGTGTCTCGCCTCGCGTGCCGTACGTTGGCATTAATATGTATTAAAATAATTACTCTGTATTTAACTCGTATGAAAACTTTGTAACGTGGCAATTTTTTATATCGCCTGAAAATCTATCAACTTATTCCTGAAGCTTTGTATTTTTTATTGGTTTTGTTTTGCACGATACGCCCGTCTGATTGATGCCTATTTTTGGTTTGACATTGTGAGTTAGTGAAGGCAACCTAGGAGTTGGTTGACGTCACCCATAATTATAATTTGTTAATGCGTTGTCTGTCCAGATATACAAGTTAAGAAGTAGTCGGTCTTATTACAATGTTTTCCTGCACCAGTGAGCAAGCGAGGGTCTAATGTTTCTACACGTAAAAATTTAACCTATTGCAAAGTATAACTGTCGGAATCGATCCCGGATCTCTCCCCCATGAGGCCGAGCCCAGCCCGCTAGTGTACGACACTACTCAATAGTCGCATCACTTAATTGCAATACGACCTTATTCAAGTCACAAGTAATTTTTATAATTTCAATGTTCATATTCATGAATAGACTAGTTGTTGCACGCAGCTTTGCCTGCATCAACTAAGTTTTAAAACGGGTCTCTAACTTCTTTGAAAATTTTATATTGCCTGTGTTCACCGGGGATAGTGTAGCTTCCCAACAGAGAAGAATATTTTTTTAATTGGTCAAGTAGTTTCAGAGCCTATTCAACACAAACAAACAGTCAAATCTTTTCTCTTTATAATATTAGTACAGAAAATGCATTTAAGCACATTATCCTTTCCTAGTCAATTTCGGTTACGGCGCCTAGTTTGTTCTATGGGATAGATGTTTGACCCTTAGGTGGCTGATAGAACCTATTTTGTGCGAGAACGTTCGGCCACAATTATATGGTATATCAGGAGGCGGTTCGCTTTCAAGATAATCTCGTTTCAAGTTTTTTACGCCTGCTTTCATTTTGAAAATCGTAGATCTTCGACTGTACGTGACCCCTCCATTCTATGAGCGCAAGTGTCTACTAAGATGATGGCCCTATATTGTATCTTTATATTTTCTGAACATATTTAAGGCTATCGGCCATTGTGTTTCCGCTTACCAAGTTTGAGTTCAGAAAATATCCTCTTCGCCTTCTCTTATCCGACATACGAGATTGTACCAGCTCCATTGACGCCTCATCAAATAAGCTTCCATGCCAGACATTAGCCCGTTGGAGAATAGTTGAGTTGACGTCTCTATCCGATCATCTGATATTTAATACTAGCCGCGCCCCGCGGTTTTCCCCGCGTATTTCCCATTCCCGAGTGATAGCGGTGATAAATTATAGTCTTTTTGTTATTCTAATGTATAAGCTATATTATTGCAAAAAATCATTAAAATCTATTCAGTAGTTTGTACGTAATAAATAGAAACAAACATCCACAATTCCAAACTTTCACGTTTATAATATTAGAAGGATATCGCGGAGACATTTGAGACAGGACCTATCTATCGTATATCAGAATATGAAAACCGTTAAACTGTTATAAATAATACTTTCAGTAGCAACATAATATAATGTGTTATCACTGCAGACCGCGGACCCATGAATACTAGATAGCCTAAGCTTCATATAGTCATTAAAAGCTACTTTATACTTCGGCCTTTACCCTTTGAACGCTAAGCGCTGGCTCAAGCGCTTTTAACGCTGCATCAAAGAGTCTTAAGACCCTATTCTTTTTCATTTTACATTTAAAGCGCTCAAAATATGCCTCTTTCATGGTTAATTACTTAAATAGGTTTTCTTTTAAGCTAAGCTCTATGAGTGACGATGGTCTATGGGGTATTAGATAGGCCCTTTATGTGATGGATTTGGGTTCGATCCTGGCCGGTGGCCTGAAGTGGTTTTCTCCGTCAATACAGGGGGTAAGAATCGAACCTTCTTACCCCCTGTATTTTTAAAAATTGATTTTAAAAAAGATTCTAAGTGCACCTAAATAAAAGTCTTAGAAGGTGTGTTAGTCAACACCTTGTATTGGGTAAACCTGTAACATCCTCCTCGACTTATTTCGAGGAGGAGACCCGCGTCCAATACTGGGACATTGAAAGATGGATACTTTAAGAGCAAAGCAAAGTGGAACGCATGACATGGCATTGCAAGCCAGTACACAGAAAGTTGGAAGAGGTTATATTTATGAAGCATGCTGTTACGGAGGCTAATGAGGCTCCTCAAGCAGGCCCGGCGTTCAGGAGGTCTGGCGTGCCAGAGGGCCTAATTCACCCACTGAACATTAGCTTGAGACTTTGTAGACTCACATTTTCAGCGAGTAGCATAGACTATGGTATATTGTTTATTTATTTATTCCCATCACAAGACACTACATAAATTTCTGCGGTTTTTAAGTTTCCGGTCTATTAGTCCTGGTTATGTGGATGTTAATGGGCGTCGATAATCACAAGGCTTTGACTTTTCGTTTGCCCTCTTATGATATAAAAAAATTAACTATCTTCGGTGGTACAAGGTACAATCGATACCAATTTTTTGTTTTGTATTTGGAATTTATACTAATGCGATAACTGATTTGATACGAACCTATCAAAATATAGACCAATAATCTTAAACCCACTAGAAATTAATAATATATTTATGAATTACTACACTACTAGGTACAATATTTTTGACAAAGGCATAATTTATTTTCTAAACTGCTGTTTTTTAGATCAGGTCTAATGTTTATCCATGTGAAGCAGGGTCAGACAACTAGTATATTATAGAGACATTGAAGATATTATGGTTAACTTTTGTTAGTAGAATATATCAATATGTAAACACCAGAAAATGTACCATTTAAAATAAATCAGTGTGATTAAAGTAGCAAATAAATCTTCAAATATCACCTGATCAGAAATAAATGAAACGTGATTGAAGATGAGCTCCATGATAGACTTCATTATAATCATTGATCAGGAAATTTTTCCACAGGGAAACTCATATTTCCCCGTGAACACAAATTCTTTCCTCTTCCGATAAAAACTTGAGCACGCACAAAAAAGCAATAATGTTTCCTTACAAATATAATTAAAATACTCACAAACAGGATGTTCGAACAAATATCAAGTAGCATATTATAATGATTAGAATAATTAAATATATACCAATAGTAGCATCATTATAAGCTCGTAAAAGTCAAAAGGCTTAATGTTTGACGCAAGGATTTCAGGTTCGAATCTAGCAAATGGCAAATATGTTATTGTATAATGAACTAGCTGTTGCACGCAGCTTCTCTTGCGTCAACTAAGGCTTAAAACGGGTCTCTAGCTTTTTGAAAATTTAATATAGCTTTCACCGGGGATAGTGTAGCTTCCCAACAGTGAAAGAATTTTTTAAATCGGTAGTTTTTCAGCCTGTTCAATACAAACAATCAAATCTTTCCTATTTATATTGGTATAGATGTATGGAGGTCAAAGTTTTGTCTATCTCGGCTGTTCTTATTTGTGAAGTTCCTTGGAAGAAAAGTAACTATTTACACATGGATAATGTCCCCCAAAAAGTACAAAAACCACTTCAAGAGTTTTCAAGGGTCTACAGTCTACACCTTATGTTTTAGCATCGTAAATGATTTAAATCAGTTCCTAAGCTTGCTCTAGACGCCATTTCCGTTTTATGTCTAATAATGTGTCTAAGCGACCAGCGACGATGGTCCAGTGGTGGATGGACTCGGCCTCTTATGCGAGAGGTCCGGGTTCGATCCTGATCCCCCGTGTGTGCCTTGAAAGGGTTTTTTCTAATTTCTGAGTGCACCCCAAACACAAGACCATCGTTCGTTCACCGGTGAAGGAAAACATCGTGAGGAAGCCTGCATGCCTGATGAGATTGAAAGTCTTTGAAGGTATGTGAAGTTCACCAAACCGCACTGGGCCAGCGCGGTGAACTATTGGCCCACTACCCTCCTCGTCTGATTTCGAGGAGGAATCCCGTGCCCAGCAGTGACAGCGACATTCAGGGGCATACGTACAGCCGGTTTACCTGATGGTAAGTGATATACTTTGTATGATTGTAAAGTTTCATCAAAATGGGTTCATTAGTTTTTGCGTGAAAGAGTAACAAACATATTACATTCTTACAAACTTAATTAGTAGCTTTAGGGCCTGTTTCACCACTTCCTGATAAGTTCCGGATAGGCTATCCAGAAAATATTTGACAGAGTATGGAGTATCTGTCAAATATGTTATGGATAGCCTATCAGGCACTTATCAGGAAGTGGTGAAACAGGCCCTTATATTAGTATTAATAGGTTTCGATTACCTATTAGTAAATCCGTGCCCAAAGGCAGGTTTGAAATTATTTACTCATCTCGAGAGTACGTGATCCAATCGTAAACAGATAAAAAACTTCCGCGTAACGAGATAAATGCAGATATCTGGTATCACGGGAAATGCGAAATTTCTCAATATTCATTATGTTTGTAAACAAATTTTGGTATTTAATAAATAATTAAATTAACGTTATTAATATCACGCAAATATTAACCTCGTAAGTGGGGTAGTCATTCTTAGGGCCTGTTTCACAATCTCTGGATAAGTGCCGAATAGGCTATCGGCAACATATTTGACAGATACTCAATACTCTATCCGTCAAATATGTTGCCGATAGCCTATTCGGCACTTATCTGGAGATTGTGAAACAGGCCCTTAGAAAAATAGAAATAAAATAGCTGATGGATCAATAAGAAGATCAATGTTCATCTTAGGGGTGCGTCGGAGGTGCTACTTGCGGCGGTTTTCAATATCCTATCTATCTTAAAATTTTCTTACCGATCTTACAATTTTGACAGATTTTGTAAGAAAATGAATATTGAAAGCCGCCGTTAATGCGCTTCATGTGACCCTCCTGTGCTCGTGTCAGGCCCGGGATGGGAGCCCGGGCTCCGCTGAAGACACGACATCGTGGGGACGGTGTAGCCGGGCTGTCCCCCTATTGCGGAGAATCTGTCTGTCGCTGAGGGTTTCCTGTTGCCTGCAGATCCGGGTCCTGAAGGCTAACGCAGTGCTATTAGTGGGGTAGTGCACCCAACGCGAGTCCCCACACACGTCAGCGCGCCCACGCAAGGCCCTGGTATGGTCCGAAAAGGATTTTCATCAAAAAAAAAGTCTATGCTCATCAGTGGATGGAGTCTGGTAATGATGATGAAGTAACTAAAAGGTATCCTACCTTCTTTCCTTCCTTCAGACAGAGGGTTGACCAATCAGATGGAACTACGACCACAGTGCTGGATCATGACGGCCAGTTGTATGCTATTATGTATGAGGACGCTAACATTATGAGTTAGGACAGTAAAACGTATGGCGAATAAAATAAGTAAGTTTGATTGACTCAAAAATATGTTATTAATAAGAAAAGGTGAAGAAATAATGCGTAATAGTTAAACAGGTTAAACAAAAATGTCGCAATAGAATAAAAATAACTCACAGATAAATCACAAATTATGTTTATTATTTAGTTTAAATATTTTCCTTTGAATGTTGCAAAATATTTCATCATAATACATACTTAAAAAACTTTTAAAATATTATTACTGATGTAGTAAATAATAATTAATCAAAGTGATGAAATAGTAATCACAAGTATTTAATAGTTGATTCGTAAAAATCGAGATAAATTTAATCATTGTAGAATCGTTAGCTAAACCATACCGCTAGTGTTTAATCTACATAGGCATTGACTAGATAGTCTGAAGCACCCCACCACAGTTCAGGCCTTGTCGTGGCGGTGGGGCTCAGTAACCCCAATATCTTGGGTGAAGCAAATTGAGCCGAGCGGGCATGTTACCCCTCTTATAAGAAGAGGGGGCAAAAGATCAGGGGGCAAGGGGCAAGGACGGGAACCTCGCCTCATTGTCCTGTCTTTGCCTCCTCCGTGTAGGAGGCGCTGGTCCCCTGAGGGACTGACTAGATCCGGGGCATCTCACCAACGGTGGCATTGGTGGCACTCGCTGGGTTTTAATGGGTAGAGCTGCGTCAACTTACCAGCTTTCAGCAGTATTGTATTAGGGTATATAGAGTATATACAGAGAGAGTTCACTAATAAGGGTGCCTCGGTGTCGGAGCGAAACGTGCGTTTGTGTGGTGGTGTGTGGTGGTGCATGCGAGTGCACGCATTTTAATCATTTTTGCTGGGGTCAGGATCGAACCCGGAACCTCTCGCATAAGAGGCCGAGTCCACCCACCACTGGACCATCGTCGCTCAACCAATGTAGTAAATATATTCCATAGTCAAAGTATATGATATCACGTAGCCTTATATTAAACGTTATTTTTCCCCGTGCGCGCTCCGATGATTTTTTATCGGTACAAAAAGGCGTATTGGCCTTTCTATTGATATGATTCATATTACAAGGTCTGTCGATGTTATAATGAACCTGATATATTACTATACCGACGTACAAACAGGAGGTTATGCTTTAAACATGATAAATGGCATCGTGATAATAATAGTTATAAACATAGCCATCATCAATCTGTATCCATCCAAAGCTGAGCGTAGGCCTCCCTGGATGAACGCCAAGACATCCGCAGCACACCGGCCTCTGCGCAGACATCGGCCAACCGATACTTTGTCTACTAAACGCGGCCATTTTTTTTCTTTAACGCCGGGAAATGCGCTTAGTCATCTCGCGGGGGAGTGGGTCAGCTCTATACTGCTCTGTTGCTGTGTTCAGGTTATTCAATTTATATCTGATAATAGTTATTATTAATTATTACCTATTATTCAATAGTTATTGATACATAACAATATTTTTGACGTGACGTCTTATAATTCGATGGAGCCGGCTGCACGCACGAAAAAACATGACTCATGCGGTGTACCTCGCTCTGAGGCGTTTCATTTAAGGCTTAAAGTGCAAGCGAGAGCGGAACGAGCGACAAAGAGGCCCAATCGGCCCATCAGTATTTTCTTATGACGTTGTCACGTTCAACTATCGTCAGTAAACCTACTTTACAGACAACCGATTTTATTTTAACATTCGTTGGTTTTCACACTTGTTGTGCGGCCCTGAGCACACACATTTTTGGAACGAAGTTCCTTACCGCAGGCTTGGAGGAGATAGGGATTTTGCTGCGCGACCGAACTGAAAAAAATGTGATAGTAAAACCGTAAGAAAAAGTGCATGGAATAAAAAGCGTTAAATGAGACGTGCGCAGGCGCGACAGTCGCATACACAAGCGAGTAGTGTATAATACCTTTCTTTTTAGCCGAAGGAACTTCCTTCCTACCTGGAGTCCCACGACACCACATTTTTTTTTATATTTAATAATCATCACCCAGTGTACGCTCCCCCTAAGGTGTACGTGACTGCAGACATTATGTCGCCCGATACTATCGATGTATGTATGTTTATGACTCTTATCTCCGTTGTATAACCCTTCTCGCGAATTCTCTGATATCAGCCGTGACATATTTTTGTTTATCGTTATGAGAATATTGAGATTTGCGAAGCGTACCTGATTTTTCTTAGAAATGGTTATATTTATTATATTCGATAGTTTGTGGTGTGAAATGTCACAGATATAGTAGAAGAGACCGTGGTAGATCGACCTTCACTGATCTGATAATCAGATGAGACATATTTTTTATCAAATATTTTGTATACCTAAATAAAATATATGCCTATAATTACTTGCCTAGCCAAAAGTGCTCATGGTCTTGATTTTATTTAATTAAGCTAATTTCAAGAGTCGAGTCGTGTGCTCTTATCACCATTAACCATTCATACCATTTTAGAAAACCACGTGAGAATTGCAATCGGTTGTCTTCTCGTTCATAGAAGGAGACCCATGTTCATTGATTATGGTGGTGGTGATGAAAGTGATGATGATGATGATGATGGTAATGATGATGGTCTCTATCACTACATATTATAAAACAAAGTTGCTTTTTCTGTCCCTATATCCCTTTGTACGCTTAAATCTTTATAACTACGCAACGAATTTTGATGCGGTTTTCTTTAATAGATAGGACAATTCAAGAGGAAGGTTTATGTACATAATTTATTAAGTTTCTATATACATTGGCTAAGATATAACAATAATTGTTGGAGGTGTCGGAATAAAATTGGCCGTCTGGGAGTTTCCAACGAAAACGCTGCCTAAACCCTTCGAGATATATCAAAATAATGTATGGTGGAATTATGTGTCTTAAATAGGTCTACAAAAAAGTCCGCGATGGCATATATCTATCTCTTAGGGATATCATACTATATCCACTTAATACTTAAAAAAATGGACAATTATAACGCGATAATTTGAAAGTTATTTACACAAATACGGTATGAATCCTTATCATTTTAAATCAGTTAATTAGCTGGAGCACATAATGAAGATTATTTTTACCTTTTACATCATGCAAATTAAATGAATACTTTAGAAGATATGGCAATATCAAAATAATACGCAAGAAAATAAATCGTGTTGCCGTGATTTGAGAGGGCAGTGTAATATGTAATAGTATCCTAAATAGTAAATAATAGTAATGCATGCAGAAAGTCTGCGAAGGAATATAATATGTCTTTATGTTCGAGATAACATATATCCATTTTAATACAAAACCTTAGTCATTATTGAAAGGGAAAATGATCGTCATCAAACATGATAAATTCGTAAACCTAAGTTCACGCGGGCGCAGCTGCGGGTAACAGCTAGTTTATTATATTTCTATCCTAGTACCAATTACTCTGGGGTCCCGAGTCCCCATCATGGTTCAAGCCACGGCGTGGCGGTGGGGCTCAGTAGCCCAGGGTGAACCCAGCACCTTGGGCGAAGCGAATTGAGCCGAGGGGGCTCCTTGTATCCCTCTTATTAGAGCGACAACCGCTCTGTGGAGGTGGCTTCGGTCCCATGATGGACTGATTAGCCGTTGAGGTGCCTTGTTGCTTGTAGATCCGGGGCACCTCACCAAAGGCGGCAGTGGTGGCACTCGCCAGGTTTTAGTGGGTAGAGCTGCGTCCACTTACCATCTTTCGGGCGCAGCGAGTCCCACATTCCCGCCTGGGGAGATCACTCTCCCGCGGGATGCCTAAGCGTATTTCCCGGAAAAAAAGGGGTTCTGAGCAATACAAAATCTTAACTTGAAATAAATTATCAAAAATACTTATTATTAAAATAATACATAGCAGGTAATACTTAGTATTTTTAATAATAAGATAGTAAAAATACTCAATTAAAAACCCTTCTTGGAAATTGAAAATATTTTTCTAAATACTTTATAACACGTATATTATAATAATGCAGTTATTTAATACAAGCAACGCCCCGCGGTATGTTCGCCTGTATGTGATTCTGATGTGTGTGGTCCGCTCACATAACACCGGCGTAAAGTGACAGCTATGCTGTAGCCTTTGTGTTTAAGAGTGTCCGGTATTGGGGGAGATAGAAAGGAGGGCAACGTATCTGCATAACCTTTGGTTGTGCCAGTCTATGACCATTGGCAGTCACCGGCTCCGACCGTACGGTTGCCTCCTCATCATCATCATCATCATCAGCCTTTATCCGTCCACTGCTGAACACAGGCCTCCCTCAATGAACGCTAAGACGACCGATCCCTTGCTACGCGCATCCAACGCGGATCTGCCACAGCTGCACGGAAATCGTTTTCCCACCTGGATAATGGCCGACGAACACTTATGCCTACTTACGGCATATAAAAGTATAGTTTCATTAAAATTCATTCTTTAGTTTCTGCATGTGAGAGTAACAGCCCACAAACTTTGGAGTTGATAATATTATAAGAATCGACTTTAAATTATTAAACGAAAATTTAAATTCACTTCGCTCGAGTCAACTCGACAACGTCCCGGACACTATAGATAGTCCCGAGGCGGCCATTGCGGCCAGTTCCGACCTTACCGACCATCTGGTAGCGACGATGGAAAAGTCATCTAGGGAGATCTCAACGTCCAGCGATGGACACTGGGAGCTCCCGGATGACATTAAAGCACTCATACGCGCCAAAAACACCGCAAGGCGCAGATACGT
Organism: Lycaena phlaeas; assembly: GCA_905333005.2. Lineage (NCBI taxonomy): Eukaryota > Metazoa > Arthropoda > Insecta > Lepidoptera > Lycaenidae > Lycaena > Lycaena phlaeas. Next base: position 1,183,628 of record HG995182.1, read on the forward strand.
TCGCTACCCGGCGGACGAGTATCGTCGTGACCTCCGTAACCTCGAAAGAGACGTTAAAACACGCATCTTAGAGCACAAAGCCGAAAAGTGGGATCGCCTCCTTAGTGAAATCTCACCCTCCCATGTGGCCTACTGGCCACTCGCTCGTTCTTTTAAAAAGAAAACGGAGGCATCTATGCCGCCATTAAAAAGACCAAATCGCGCGCCTGCACTAGAGGACGCCGACAAGGCGGAACTATTAGCCGACACACTAGAGAGCCAGTGTACCCCCAACATCACTACCCCCTCACCCTCCATAGGCTCCCACGTAGAGGAGGTAATTAGGGTAGTAGAGTCGAAGACTTCTGCGCCGCCGGAGGGGGATCCTATCCCTCCGACGGATGTAGAAGAAGTCCAAGACATTATCAAACGACTTCACTCCAAGAAGGCCCCCGGGCCGGACGGGATTTCCAACAAAGTCATTAAAATACTCCCACCCGCTCTTGTTTACCTCCTGGTTAGCATTTTCAACGCCCTCCTAAAGGGCTGTAGGTTCCCAGACCAATGGAAAGAAGCTACGGTTATCGGCATACCTAAGCCCGGCAAACCGGGCACGGAACCGTCTAGCTATCGGCCCATCAGTCTACTAAGCTCGATTGGCAAAATCTACGAACGGGTTCTGCTTAAGCGGCTCAAAGCCGTTATAGGCGAAAAGAACCTGTTCATAGACGAGCAATTCGCCTTCCGCGAAAACCACTGCTGTCCAATGCAAGTCCACCGTATGACCGAAGACATACTCAGAGGTTTCAATAAAAAGAACTCCCGCGATACGTGCGCCGTATTTTTCGATGTAGCTAAGGCCTTCGATAAGGTATGGCACGAAGGCCTCGTGTACAAACTGTACAAGCTAGGAATACCGGATAGGCTAGTCATCATCATCCGCGACTATCTGTCAAACCGGTCATTTAGGTATAGGGTCGAAGGCACCCTCTCTTCCCTGAGACCTCTGAGGGCCGGAGTCCCCCAGGGCTCCGTGCTGTCCCCAACTCTATACAATCTGTACACATCAGATATCCCCAGACCTCCGGACGTCAAACTGGCTCTCTTCGCTGACGATACAGCTCTATACGTTACCCACCCTAATGCTAATAGAGCATCGCTATTTCTCCAACGTGCCGTCACCGAACTAGGCAACTGGTTCGCAAAATGGAGAATAGCTATTAACCCCGATAAAAGCGCGTCGATTCATTTCTCTCGTAAGAGAAAGACACGCTTACCTAAACGCAGACAAACATGGTTCACGATGAAACCAATCTTACTAAATAACGTCGTTATTCCCAGAGTTAGACAGGTCAAGTACCTGGGGGTCACCCTTGACAGGTCGATGTCGTTTAGACCACACATCGCCGCGATTTCTAAAAAAGCCCGTTTCGTCAGTAGTAGACTGTACTTCCTCATAAACAAAAAGAGCAAAATGCCCCTCAGGCACAAGCTCACCCTCTATAAATCATGTATCCGCCCCATCATGTCATACTCCTGTGTGGCATTCGCGCATGTGCCTCAGTATAGACTCAGAGGCCTCCAAACGATCCAAAATAAATTCTTACGTGTGGCAACCGGTTGCCCGTGGTACGTAAGAAACATCGACCTACATCGCGACCTCAGACTAGATTCGATTAGGGGCCATTTCAAAGCGATGTCAGAACGTCACTTCGAAAAGGCACTTCTCCACCCGAACCCACTCGTCGTGAGTGCGGCAAACTACACCCCCGATAGCTTAGCACCTAATAAGTCTAGGTTACCTAAGAATGTCATAACCGATCCTGTTGATAAAATCACAGAACTGTTAAAGCGCGACGCTGAAGCGCGACGTAAGCTACAACACACACTCAGACATAACACAGCCGGTGTTAGGCACACATTCACACCGCATGGGCCCCGGGGTCGTATGCGACGTCGAACCCTACACTCCGTTGACCAGTTGATCCGGATCAACCGCGACAGCATAGGCTCAGATCAGCTACGAGTCGACACCAATATAGACCGTGTAATCACCGATAGCACTCTGCTATCGGCAGCTTGCTCGGGTCCCGCGCTTGACCCGCCTCCCCCGCTACCGGGGGAGGGGAGGGCCGGCCCTCACGATAGGTTTCTAACGTCACCCGTTCCAAACCAGTCGACCGTAGCTTACCAACGCTTAACGTCATAGGATGATCCAACCGGATCACCCCATTTCCGATGACGCATAACGGTCACTAGGACCATTAGCATAGATCCAACCGAAAAAAAAAAAAAAAAAAAAAAAAAAAAAAAATTATAAGAAGAACGAGTAAGATTATCTACGTTTCACAGATTTCTTGTGTTAACTTAGAGATTACAGTGTAAGTTGGATAGACAAAGTGGCAGACGTGAAACACTGGTAAATGGTCAACGTCGCACATGAACATAAACTAGTTTAACTAGAACTAGGCTAAAAAGGCTTTTGTAAGAGGTCGCGCCATGCTGGTTTGCAGCCAAGTTGGGCCGGCACGACCGGAGAGGAACCTGTCGCTCGCATAAAATCGGCGTAAAGTGACAGCTAAGCTGTTGCGTCTCATACGGTTTGTGAGTTTCCGGTGGCCCATTGGAGGGGATAGGGAAAAGGAGGGATGTATGCATATATATGCATAAACTCTTCTTGTGTGGATGTTAATGGGCGTCGATAGTATAGAAAAAGGCTACTCATTCATGTGCTGCCTATCCTGAGACATAAGATTTTAAATCACTGTCGCCCGGTTCCCGAAATATTGATCAAAGTGTGCCTATGTCAACTAATATGGCTGTTAATGGCGGTTAATATACGATTCTAGAGTTAAATTTTCATAAAAACAGCTTTCCATTGTAGTGGCTATGTCAACTGACAAGCTGATCAAATTAAATAATTTATCCATGCCTATAGCAACTCATATGACACTAAACAAGATACTTGACAGTTGATATGCTAATTTTTGCGTTGATCAGCGGGCGTGTGTCTTACTTTTTTAATATATTCCAAACGGACAGACATACTTTTTATCATATTGGTATATATTACACGTGTCTAAGTTTTATGGGAATCGGGTTTTCAGAATAATCTGAAGGATATGTTACGTCATACAATTACTGTTACTGTTTTATGTTTTAATATTTCTTGAATACTGTAATTACACAACAGCGCTATCTGCTGAATAATGAAGAAATTACAAAAGTAAATTCAGCATCATCGAAGTAAAGAGTGAAGTGAAGTATTAGCCTATATAATACGTCGAACTGCTGGGCACGGGTCTCCTCTAAATCAGGCGAGGAGAGCCATAGTTCACCCAATGTCCTAATGCTGGTTGGTGAACTTCACATCTTCAAAGACTTTCAATTTCATCAGGCATGCAGGTTTCCTTATGATGTTTCTTGCCGTTTTTTTACGATGCACTTAGAAAAACCCATTTCAAGGCCGTACTGGGGCCAATACCAGCTAACCCTCTGGTTTTGTCTGTGGTTGTAGGCAATGACATAAATAAGTTTAGTATTTGTAGTTACTTGGCCGCCCTTTATTTAACACTGGCCCGTTGGGGGGATAGGGAAAAGGAGGGCAACACATCTGCATAACTTTTGGTTGTGTATGTTTGTGGGGGTTTAGTTTTCAAAAGGCTTCGACTGTTCGTTTGCCCTCTCATGCCATTAAAGTAACCTCAAAGGATTAGACTTTTTTATATACTTATACTTTATAATCTCTATCTTCGCGTCCATGAACGTCAAGACACCACGCCAAGACGCCCGATCACCGCAACGCAATCTCATTTAGAGTCTGACGATAGTGAAGATAGCAAATATTATTATCTTTATTCCAAATACCCGGGTACCCATCCCGAGCCCGACACGAGCACAGGGGTGTTACTGAAAAAAGACGTGAAATAGCCTCAGTGGATCATCGTCATCATCATGATCATCATCAGCCTTTATCCATCTCCCGTTGAACATACGCCTCAATGAACGCCAAGACAACAGATCCCCTGCCACTCTCATCCAACGTGAACCAGCCACTGCGCGGTGATCGTCTTCCCACCTGGTTAATGGCCGACCAACACTTACTCAGTGGATACTTTGATGAAATAGGCTGGATCTTGGTTCTAACGACGATATAAAATGTTGATGACACCACAAAATATTCTTCATTGTGTTGTGTTAGTCATATTTCCGTGTTGTATACCTAAAAATAATTTCGAATAAAGGGTTTTACCAGATATTTGTATTGCGCAGTACTTGCATTAATTACTTATGCTCATTAGCAGAGTGACTAACTCGTTAATACTAAAACGAAGATGTACTTTTGAATTTTATGCCGACGGTACTAATTCGTGTTATGAATAATATTTATAACTAGATGTTGCCCGCGGCTTTGTCCGCGTTAGCAAAAAAAATCATTTCGTTCAATATATTCTATGTTACTTCTAGTACCTCCAAGTATTTGTGTACAAAGCTTCATGTTGACTGATTGTGTAGTATTCGCGTGAAGGCGTAACAAACATCCCTACTTTCACATTTATAACATTAGTAAGTAAGGTAGTAAGTAACACGTATATTATTTCTGAAATAATTAACATAATTATATATTTGTATGCTTTAACACGTTTTGAGGACTTGCGAATAAAAGAGTACTATAGAGGAAGAGGAAGACAGAAGAAGAAATGGCTGAACGGGATAAGGAGAGATGTGGAGAGACGCGGGAACTAACGAGTATGAGGCCAGAATGGAGGCACAAGACATATATAAAGCCGACCCCAATGAATGGGAATAATAATGGCTAGGAAGATGATGATGATGATGTATACCCTAAAAACTGTCTTAGGTCCTATCTCTATATAGATAGGTCTAATCTGTCTGTTTTCACTATGCACAGCGCCTGATATAAAACCTTATTTCAAATAGAGAACAGAAAACTTAAATTGGTAAATCATGATAGCATTTATCAGGCACAAGCTGATCCAATTTTAAACCTTCAGAACAGTCTCCGTCAGCAGCATGGACCAGGCCAGTCCATCCGTGAACGACATGAGGCCTGCATGTGAGGCTCCAGCCCTCACACTTGAGGGAGCATTTGCTAAGTTTCACGGTTTTCATATTAGTGATGCAATATGCTGTCATCATCACATTTGTCTAGTAATGAACACCAAGACAAGCCCCGCTATTATATACTAGCGGTTGAACATGGCTTCGCCTGTTAGCAAAAAATGTTTATTTTTAATGTACTTGTATCCTATGTTACTTCTAGTATATTCGAGAATGTACAAAGTTCCATGATGATCGGTGTAGTAGTTTTTGCGTTAAAGCGTAACAAACGTCCCTATTTTCACATTAGCAATATTAGTAAGGAGGGTCAATATTCATTACGTAGATGAACCACCCGATGGAAAGTGATCATTATTATCTAAGAATTGTCTAATTATGCTAATTATTCAAAAAAAAAGTAAAGTATATAATATATATATGTCCCCCTTATATGTCTCACTGGATGGTCTCCTCCTCGAAATCAGCCGAGGAGGGTAATGGGCTGGTCCAATGCGGGCTGGTGAACTTAACACACCTTCAAAGACCTTTAATCTCATCAGGCATGCAGGTTTCCTCACGATGTTTTCCTTCACCGGTGAGCGAGCAATAGTGTCGTGTTCAGGGTGCACTTAGAAATTAAAAAAAACCCATTTCAAGACACCAGAGAAGGGGGTCAGGATAGAACCCGGACCCTCTCGCGGGCCGAGTCCATACCCACCGGACCATTGCCGCTCAAAAATGAATACCTAATTAACATTAAAAAAACCCGTTTCTCATTTTCGTGGATTTCCCAGCCATTATTCTTTCGTCACTTTATTGCACAACTGTTTTATATCTATCATCGTCATCTTCGTCATTGGACTTGTCCTTTAAAGGTCATGTCCTGGCTGGGTCAGAGGTGACGCAGGATGCGGGTTCGAATCCAGATAAGAGACAATATCATGATTAAAATCATCTTAAGCACAATAACATTCCTAGTACCTGTAAATCCTGCTCCTATTATACTCGCGACAATTTGTAAGAACGTTTAGATGTTTAAGAATGTTTAGATATTTGTTACTCTCACACGCAAAAAATACGGAACAGATTTTGAAGACAAGACACATCAGAATAATACATCATCATCATCATCATCATCAGCCTTTATCCGTCCACCGCTGAACATAGGCCTCCCTCAATGAACGCCAAGACGACCGATCTCTTGCTACTCGCATCCAACGCGGACCTGCCACTGCTCACATAGGCTATATTTATCCCCGTACAACTAGAATGGGAAGTACACGGGTGCAACCGCAAGGCGCTACTAGTAATATAAGTTTAATAAACTTGCTATGGGATTGAGTAAACGTTGTGTAATTGTTTATAGACATTCATATGAATTGAATAGATATATTTTGTATATTCACTACTATGACTTCTGTATTACAATAATAGTATCTATGGACGCTTTAACACCACGTCAATCTGGTCCTGTATAATCTTGATAGGATTCGAACCTTGGACTCAGTACTACGACTGCCCGATCTCATTTAAACTGGCCAAGAAACACTATGGTAAATATATGTGTTACATTGTAAGAAATAATTATTGTGTACAGTAATAACTTGTCCCACATTAATAATGAGAAAAACTTATTATAATATTACTTAGAACTGTTTAATATTCTTTATTTTTTTCTTTTTAATTACATTGATGTTTTAAATGTAGATGTTATTTATTTATTTTATTATTTAATTTAATATTTATCATGATTATTACTATATGAAACAAGCTGGTTAGGTTTCTCATATTATGGTTTTCTTGTACTCATAGATATATAGCTACAAGCCGCGCCCCGCGGTTTCACCCGCTTACTTTCGTTTCCCATGAGAGTGCGGAGATTAATTTTAGCGTATGTGTTATTCTGATGTATAAGCTGTATTATTGTAAAGTTTAATTAAGATCCATTCGGTAGTTTTAACGTGAAAGAGTAACAAACATCCATACTTACAAACTTTCGCGTTTATAATATTAGTAAGATAAATAACGGGCATTGGGTTTCCTCGAAATCAGGCGAGGGTGTTGGCGTATAACTCATCGGGCATGCAGGTTTCCTTGCTGTTTTCCTTCCAAGTATAGCCTTAGCTTATTTAATCGCTTCCAGGATTTTCTGTCTGTTGGTTAAGAATTTTCATGCATGATTCATATGAATTGATCCATTTTTGATTCATATGATCCATTTTCATGAATTGATTCCCAGTGTAATAATAATTTCATTGATTAGCCATAAACACGAAGAAGTTTTTGGCTTTAGTAAATAGTTTCACGCACATAATATATCGAGATGTCAGACATATATTTTTTAAATTGTATTTTGGATGGTTTTAAGACTTTTTTACATTCTGATCCGCTGTAGCCTCATATAATTATTATGGCTGAACTGTGGTATCTATCCTGGACACAAATAAAAATCAATTAACAAAATTTCATATGTATTGAACTTCGTGCGTTCAAATGACGATAGTAATATACAGAAATCTTAAAAGTAAGATAATAATATTTTATCTAAGTCACTGTTTTGTAAATTTTCATTTCGAATTTAAATGTGATATTTTCTTTTTAATTTAACGTAAAAAAGTAAACAGAATCAGTATTATTATTCCCGTGTTTATAGCTGCTACACTGATTAATCGCAAAGGTCTTTAGACCAACAGCATAGGCCATTTTGAAAAAAAATAAACAAAGCGACCGACCGTAAAAAAATTAGAGTTTTATGCATAGGTTTTTTGAACGGTTCAGTGATAATAGTCACTATAGTTTAATTAATATCTTTATTTAGATTTAATTTTACTTTTAGATAATCTATATAAATATTTTATATCTATGACGAATTTTTGTCCATAAAATATTTTAGGTCATGGCTAGACGATTCTTGGTATCCTAATCAGACCTTTGTTACCCGGTCAGTAATGTTGATGATTTTGATGATTAGTATAATGATTCATCAGGAATTTCATCAAATAAATTTTTAAACTATTTTTTAAATAGAGAATGGATTAGGAGCAAATGAGGTCCCCACCATGGTTCAGGCCTTGTCGTGGCGGTGGGGCTCAGTAGCCTAGGGTGACCCCAACACCATCACCAAGTGAATTGAGAGCAGGGGGCAAGGGGTGGGGATGGTAACCTCTCCTCATCGTACTGTACTGACGTTTGTGGAGGTGGCGTCGGTCCCGAGGAACTGACTAGCCGTCGGGGTGCCCTATTGCTAATAGATCCGGGGCACCTCACCAAAGGCGGCATTGGTGGCACTCGCCGGGTTTAGTGGGTAGAGCTGCGTCCACTTACAAGCTTTCGGGCGCAGCGAGTCCCACATACCCGCCTGGGAGACCCACTCCCCAGCAGGATGTATCAGGGCATTTCCCTGAGAATAAAAAGGAGTAAATGAGGTACATGTATCTAGGTAGGTAAGTACATACTTATATTGTATTTAATGTATGTGTGTATTTGTATAAAATATGTGATTACTAAATGACAGGAGCTCGTGGCTCAGTGGTGATAGTAATAGACTCATCTATGAAAAAAGGCACATGTCAAAAGTTCCCACGTTTAAGAGCTACGGTGCCAAAGACACGCGTTCAAACTCACAACCTCACTTTTTACGTCGGGGGTTAAAAGTATTATGATATAAGATGTATTACAATTTTCTTAATTCCCAACTTGAAGCACTCTGTTTTACTTAAACGGGTTTAAGTTAACTTAAGATATTTCTTATTAGCTTCAAGTTCGGAAGTTGCCGGTTAAAACTCTCAAAGTTTGAAATTGATAAGGTACCGCTCAATTTGAAGGCCTTATTTATGCGGAGGCTTTTTCGTGTTTTATTAGTTCGTTTAAGTTTCGCTTAGACATTGGACATATTAACTACATAGTTATGTTGCAAGTATATAATAATATTATGTATTCTAAGGGCCTGTTTCACAATCTCCAGTTAAGTAGCCAATAGGCTATCGGCAACATATTTGACAGATACTCCATACTCTATCCGTCAAATATGTTGCCGATAGCCTACTGGGAACTTAACTGGAGATTGTGAAACAGGCCCTAACTAAACATCTTCAGTCAGATTTTTCCATTTATTATTTTAGCAAAACGAATCATAACTCATAAATTATTGTTCTCTACATATTTTTTATTCCCTAAATAATGATAAAATAATTTATAAGAATTTCTCTGAATTTAGGTTAAATTACCCCTAAATCATTATCTAGGTAAAACTCCCCCTAATCTAGGGAAAATCCCTAAACTGGCAACATCGAAACAAAGATGTCTCCCGCGCCCAATTATATGGGCACAATAAAAATAAACATACGAAAAAACCCGGAAGTCGTCTCGGAAACTAGTATTGTTGCTGTAACGACCCCCGCGATCATATTCAAAGAAATATGGCGGCGCTTCCGGTGTCCATTCTCTTTATATTACTAAACTTTCACGTGTTTTTCATATGAAAGCCTTTTCTTCGGTGAAATATTATTTTTGTTTGGTTTCGTTTTGGAGTTTTAGCGTGAAGGTTGATCATCATTATCAGCCTATATCCGTCTACCGCAGAGCTGGACATAGTCCTACCTTAATGAACCCCAAGATGACCGATCTGTTGTCACTCAAATCCATCGCGGGCCGGCCACTGGACGAAGATTGTCTTCCGTCATCATTCAGGTCACGACGGCCAGTCAGAATTTAGCACGATGATCGTACTCCTATCTGATTGGTCAACCCTCTTCTACCTGGTGGTGAGTCCCCAGGTGGGTATGTGAGACTCGCTGTGCCCGAAAGATGGTAAGTGTGCCCTTCATCCGCTAGTCAGTCCCTCAGGGGACCGACGCCACCTACACAGAGGGGTTGCCACACACCACAGAACAACATCTCCCAACGTCGGGACAGTACGATGAGGTAACGTCCTCGCCCGTTACCCCCTCTTATAGGAGGCATACAAAGAGTTACCTCGGCTCAATTCGCTTCGCCCAAGGTGTTGGACTCACCCTTGGCTACTGAGCCCAAACGCCTCTATAAGGACTGTACCATGGTGGGGAGTAACTGCACTGTCTAGCCTTACCTTCCCTCCAAAGCTTAGTTTTAAGGGGTAAACTAGCAGAACTGGTACCACGCAGGAGGAAGTGAGGGACAGCGCAGCCCTCCCATCGTAGAGACCTCCTGTTCCTCTCTCCACTCTCCAGTGAGGCCCAGGTGATTCATCAATGATATTAAGACAAAGGTAACCTCTTTAATAATATTATCCATTTATCCGAAACGCAATTCTGTGACATACATATTTTTTACTTGTTTTGCTTATTCATATCTTAATTTCAAATGATTCAATTCTTTGTAATAAAAATAAAGGTAACGAGCAGTCGAAGATTTAACCGTTACGTTGATTAGTTGATTTTAGAGGTCCTTTTTAGAAAAAACGGACAAAGAAACTTTATTTGCGGCCTGGACTTTTTAATTTCTTTTTTGCAAGCCTAACAGGTCCGGAAGGAACTAGCAAACTAGCACAAGCAATTTATTAACATATTGCCTATTTTGAGACGTAAATATTAAGTCAAATTTTTTTTAAATAGCCAAATGAATATAAACTAGAGGATAAACTAGAAAAAACAACTCATTAGCATAATATTGCCCAATTTGAGACGTAAAATGTAAAGTCTCATTGGCAATAGTTCATCGAGAATATAATCGTGCAAAAAAATTGTGCTGAACTGGTTCTGTGCTCTGATTGGCCTACTAACGGCTATCGATGGTTGATTGGCCGATGGAACGAACAAACACATTACCGGTTGGTTGAATTGCTATTACGTCAGTGAATAATCACTGATTATATTTTTATGGCTCACGTCATGAGGTAATATCCTCGCGACAGTAATTACATTGCCTGGCCTGCCATGCTATGCCTACATTTATTAGGGACCACATAAAATCAGGATTGTGGCTTCTCCGGACACCACAATCTTGTGTTATTGTGTACTAAGTGGTTACCTTTTGAGTTACTTTTGTGTGAGTGGTTGCTATTTGATTTTAATTAATAACATTACACTGCTTTGCAGTTTCCGGCTCATATTTATGTCAAATTAATTTTTATAACTACATGTTCCATAATGTTGTACTGTCTGTTATTTTATATATATGTGCCGTGTGAGTGCCTATGTGTAGCAATTTGTATACCTCAATAAATGTTTATTCTATTCTATTCTATTCCATCCTCTCCGAAAACAGCAAAGCTGTTCCATGGGAGATGCAAGCAGCATGTTGGTAAGGCTTCGTAAAACATGTTATAGAATTATTGATGACAATTATAACGGTTTTCAGATGTTTTACTGATGTTATAGTATCTTACCAACTTTTGGTTTTTATGTCAACGAAAGTAGGTCTACACTTTAGCTTGATGGAACAACAGACAGACGGACAACGGAGTGATTCGTTAAAGGTTCCGTTTGGTCATGTTAAAGAGCGGAACCCTAAAATACTAAATTCTATATTAGTATTTCAGAACCACTGCTTTTTCCGACACACGCTTAGCAATTTTTTTACTCGATATGATTCATAACTGACCCTATTAACAATATTTAAATGACTTAGAGCGTGAAATCATGTTGTATGCTGTATCGCTGCCCGCGGGTTCACCTTCATGGGTGATTTCCCAGTGTGTCAATATCTAATAAATACCGAAAATATTTACAAGCTCCAGCAAATGCCTTGTATATAATACTAGCTGTTGCCCGCAGCTTCGCCTGCGTTAACTAAGATTTACAACGGGATTTTAGTACGCAAAATAAGTAACTTTTCTCCTTGAATTTTTTCACCTTTTTCCGGAAAACCCAAATATCTGATGAAACCCTTATTTTTTTTTCAGAATAAAATTTAGCCTATGTTACTCGTGGATAATGTAGCTTTGTAACGGTGAAAGAATTTTTGAAATCGGTCCAGTACTTTTTGAGCCTATTCATTACAACCAAACAAACAAACAAAGTTTTCCTCTTTATAATATTAGTGTAGATAGAGATAGAATATTTTGTGCACGGGTCTCCTCCTCGGAGTCAGGCGAAGATATTGGGCCATAGTTCACCGATGCGCTAGCCCAATGCTGCTGGTGAACTTCGCCTCAATAATACTATCCTATACTCCCACAGGAATGGGTGACCCCACCTTGTGATCCCCCCACCAGTAGCCCAGGTGATCCCAACACCTTAAGCAAAGCGATTTGACACGGGGCTTTTTGTACCCCTCTCATAAGAAGAGGGGGCAAAAGAGCAGGGGGACGGTGAGGACGGGAACCTCACCTCATTGTACTGTTCCAATGTTGGGAGGGGTTGTTCTGTGGTGCGGGACAACCTCTCTGTGGAGCTGGCGGTCCCCAGAGGCAGTCCCTAGCCGTCGAGGTGCCCTGTTGCTAGTAGATCCGGGGCACCTCACCAAAGGCGGCAGTGGTGGCACTCGCCGGGTTTAGTGGGTAGAGCTGCGTCCACTTACCATCTTTCGGGCACAGCGAGTCCCATATACCCGCGGGATGCGTAAGTGCAGTTCCCAGCGTTGAAGAAAAAGAAAAAGGAATGGGTAGTAAGCGGGTGAAATCGCTGGGCGTTTCTAGTTTATTTATAATGGCTCCTAACTATTATCTTTATATTACTCTCATAGTATAAACATTTATTGTACGTGTGTACTATGTTAACGTGGTGCGATTGTTCGTATATATTTTTTTTGTCCGGCTAAGGAAGCCGGTGCCCGGTATCGGATGGACAAAAAATAGTGAAATTCTTTTAATCGATCATACGATTCTCTGTAATAGCGATTGGGTTTTCATGTTGTTTTCACAGTGATATCAAATAATATAGATAAAGCTCTTTTTAAATAATGTTGATTAATAATCAATTTGGCAAACTTTACCTTACTGCTATGAATTATGAAATTAACAAATTTCGAAAGATTGTTATTACAATGATGAAAAACAAATAAAGTAAAATTTCATATAGCTATAAAAGTCGTGATTGGCGTATAATAAGGCTAGAATATTTACGTGATAGCAATCACGTTTACTCAATATATTTATAGAAATTAAAAGCCCTTATTTTCCACATCCCCAAAATCAGGGTTCAAACATTAACGTGGTACTATTATAGAGGGCACTAGCCAGACAACTTACCGATGGACAGGACGTGCTGATGCCCCTCACTCACTAACTCACTAACTCACTCACTCACTCGCGGCTGCAACCCCTTTCCTGCATATTCCTTCTGTGCTGTGTTTTAGAGAAAGTCAGAGCAACATAGATAACACGTGAACGAATTGCCTTTTTTTCTTTATGACGCAGGTAAATCATTATGAATGAAGCCAGGTACGTAAGACGCCCGAACCTACGTGGGACTCATAGTGGCCTACCAAAACTAAAACAGTACAGTACAGTCGATTTTGTGTGAAGGAGTTTCCTAAGTTTGTTTCAGATTAACATCTTGAAGTTCATGAATACAGACCATTTACCGACACGTGGTTTGTCTGCTCGTTGGCCTATCTAACAAATAGCTAATGTTATTGTTTCAACTTATTTTGTGTCTGTTTGCATCAGGATCGGGAACTTAAAAATTTAATTAAAATATTATAATCAATCAATCTTATGATACATCGATTTTCTTCTTCTTTGTCCTAGCCGATTCTCATTATTTGGGGTCGGCTCTCCTAGTTCTATTGCGCCAGGACAGTTTGTCCAGCATTGTCAAAATATTTGTTTGGGAAAGCTCTAAGTCTTTGGCTACTGTGGACCACCAGGTTGCCAGCGGGCGTCATCTTCTTTTGGTATTAAATGGCATAAGGCCTGTTTTACATGGTCTTGGGGACGTCTCATGACATGACCGAGCCATCGTAGGCGGTTCTCAGTATTTCTGCTATAGGTGCGTCCTTGAAACTTCCTCTGATATGCTCGTTTCGCACTTTATCGAGTCTGGTTACACCTGCTTATATCATGCAATCTTATGATACATCGATGCATCGAAAAAAGTTGTATGCAAATTGAAAGCGATACAGGTTGAAAGAAACATTTAAATGAGCGCGAACAAATTAAAGATGGCGCCCGTTAATTGTTTTTGAGAAAAATGCAAAATGTGTGCAATTTAAATTGATACCAAACAGATCAGTAAATTAGACGTATGCAAAAAGCATACAGAGAACTCACTTATAGAGTTCTGGGATAGTATTTTAACATAAGATCTTATCTAAATTACAGTGCGATGCAAACGTATTTTGGTCGAGTTATGTATTAGTTAAAGGAATTTATTGGTGTGGAAAAAACATCTAGTGTAGCCATTGTTAAAATGAACCAAGCATTAAACAAGGTTTATATATGATTTTTAAAAATACAGTCGAATAAGCACATATTCTGTGCTATCTGTTGGGTCTAATTATTCCGAATTTTACAAAAATCTATGAAACACTTCTGAGATCAATAATTTCCTAATAGATAAGTCAAAGAAATGTATAAGGAGGACCTCGTAAAGTTTTATTATTATTGTTCTAGGTATTAATTACTCTGTGCACCACACGTCAAAAAAGGGGTAGGCTTGGAGGGGGAAACGATTAAAGTGAATTGATATTTAAATAGTGGACAATTGTATTAATGCAATTACGTGTAATGCGTAAGTAAAGTCACTGTTTTCAACAAAAACGTCAAAAAACTAAAAAAAATGAATATCTAGAGAAAGTAAAGAATTCTTTCACTCAAAAGTTACATAATTTATATAATATTATAGTAAATAGGTCCAGTGATTGGTCACAATTTTAATCTATGATTATTTAACTCCAACTAGTACTCTCAAAGAGTCTTAATCTTAGAAATAATTTGATCCAAGATGACGATACTAAGCATCCACATCCCAGGACCACTTCACAGCATCTTATATCAAACACAATACAGAATAAAAGTTACATTATTCGTCCCATTTGCGCCTATAAATAAACTCAAAGACATATTGAAAGTCCTTTCCCGAGGAGACAGGCGAGCGGCACACAATATACATATTTCTCCAAGTTTCGTATAGACACAAAATTTCAAAGAACTGACGGATAAATAGTCCGAGTCGACTCCTTGGGGATGCTCACAACTTGGAGATGAAAGATATGGCCTTAAAGGCATTGAAAGGACTTTTTACAATTTTATAAGGCATTTGAATGTTCTTTATGTGATATATACAAGTATTATTACTATTATTCGATGGAGCCGTCTGCACGCACGAAAAAACATGACTCATGCGGCGTTACCTCGCTCTGAGGCGTTCCATTAAAGGCTTGAAGTGCAAGCGAAAGCGCGGAACGAGCGACAAAGTGGCACAATCGGCCCATCAATATTTTCTTATGACGTTGTCACGTTCAACTATCGTCAGTAAGCCGATTTTGTAGACAACCGATTTTTTTTACTAAAACACAATGTTGTAATTATGCGCGATTTGAGAATAAATTCTAAGTTTTTGTTACGTGGTAGGTCCGTTAGAACTTTTGTTACGGGGGCTAGGAATGGAAATATATTTAAGGAATTTATATAAATAGACAAATATGTACCTTGACCCTATGCATACATCTATATTTGTCTTACAAAATGTCTGCACTTGGCGGGATTCGAACCGGATACCGCTGCGTAAAGTGTCCAGTAGATTGACCACTCGACTAACAAGTTCAGTCACTTGTACAGAAGAATCTGTCCTAATATTATAAAGAAGAAAGGCTTGATTGTATATTTGTTTGCATTGAATAGGCTCTATAAATAGTGACAACATTAAAATATACTTTCTTCATCTTTGTGAATTGGGAGTTTATGTTTATTGTTATATTCCATAGTTGTTTTAACTCCACAAATTTACCAACTTTTATTTATGTACTTTTCAAATAACAAAATAATTCAAAATTATAAATCGCGAGATTTTCTTTTTTAAATTCATACTTGATACTGGCAGAATGTCGCAAAAGGCGATCGTATGTTAAAAATAAAAGAAGAAGAAGAAGAAGAAATGCTGGACCGATTTGTAAAAATTTTTCACCTATAGAAAGTCACATATTCAGCGAGTGAAATGCCATAAATTGCATACCCGTACGAATCCGGGACGCCATTTACGTATATCATCATCAGTCTTATCCATCCACAGCTGAACATAGGCCACCCTCAATGAACGCTAAGACGACCGATCCTTTGCCACTCGCATCCAACACGGACCGGCCACTGCACGGAGATCGTCTTGCAATGTAGTTAATCTCCAAATAACACTTTGTGATTGAGTTATCCGAAAATTAATCAACTGATGAAAAGACATTTCAAAGTTGTGTTATTCCTAGGCATTTGATATTATAAGTTTATTTAAGCGATCACGGCAGGCACGCAAATCCTCTTATCTATACTAATATTATAAGGAGGAAAGGTGTATGTAACGAATTGGCTCAAAAAGTACTGAACCGATTTTCAAAATTCTTTCACAATTCGAATGCTACATTATGACTTATAAGTATAGGCTATTTTAATTGTAAGAAAATAATAACAATCCCTACTAAAAGTACAATAATGTAACCCAAGGGTTAAAAAAAATCCTAAAAATGTATTTTATCGCATGGGCTGCTAAACTATTGATGATAGAACAAAAAAATGTTCCACAATACAATACATAAGACATACCAATATCTACTAAAAGAAAACTACTAGTAGAAGTGAAACCCTAGAACATTTTAGCTTCTAGTATAATATAAGAATTGTATTGTAATATCCTAGACCGTACCAAAACATCTGTGAGTTTTCAATTAAAGTGAAACGATAGGGAAATTCAAAAAGTCAAATACTGTAGTTTTATTGAGCGGGAAACGCCGACACAGACCTCCTCGATACTGCGCTGAATTAGCGGATATCTGAATGATATTCGTCGCTACGACGTCCACAGAGTACTGAACGTAGACAATATAATATTATTATATTTCTTGTATTACAATGAAACGACTGTTTGCCCAAATGCCGGGAAGCCTGGTGGTTGTATGACGTAAAGTGCGTTGTTATACTAAGTTTCTGTAAAGTATCCGAAATTTCGGCCATGTACAAAAAAATCGGTTGTCTGTAAAGTCGGTTTACTGACGATAGTTGAACTTGACAACGTCATATTAAGAAAATACTGATGGCCCGACTGTGCCTCTTTGTCGCTCGTTTCGCGCTCTCACTAGCACTTGAAGCTTTAAATGGAACGTCTCAGAGCGAGGTAACGCCGCATGAATCATGTTTTTTCGTGCGTACAGCCGGGTCCATCGAATTTTAAGACGTTGTCTCGTCAAAAGCCGTGATAACTCTATACATATTGTATTATAGTTATAATAATATATTCATTTTTTTCTGTATTACATTTTTCAGTATTACATTTTTTACAAGCAAATTATTTCTTGTAGTTATTTGTTTACCAACCGCATTAGACCAGGGCATCGGTGAACTGTGGCTAGACACCCTCCTCGTCTTTCGAGAAGACAGGCAGATATTATAAGAGTTGACACTTATATTTTGTACTTATGCGTGAAATAGTTTTAAGCGTGGAAAGAGATTGAGTGTAACTGCTTGGTAAATATGGCACCAAGACAATTCAAGGTCATTCTTGATATTCTCTTTAAAACCAAATTTAATTCCACTCTATATTGTTTATTGTAGGTAAACTTATGTTATCGCTCGCATCGTATACGTTTTCCTCAACACTTGAGTTGATGTTCACAAGATTCCCGCTTGGGTAAGCTCTGAACCGATTCAATGATAGATAAAAAATCTTACCAAATCAAATCAAATGAAATAAAATAAAAATATGCTGATTTTTATACATGTCTAACGTATAAAAAATTAGCAAATATTGCTAAAAAGCTGATAAACTAGGGGCACATTGGGTAATACAGTCTGTGGCGTACCCACTCTGTACCTTGCCATGTCTGCCGCGGTATGAAGCGTCGCTTGTCAAATTACTGCTGCGTTACGACTTACGGGGCTCCAAATTCGCAGGGGCACAAATAAGGGCTGTTTGGGCCCCAGCGAATATCAGTACATTTACAGCCAGGGTTCGGGTTAATAACATTTAAGATATTGATGATTTAGGTTTGTTGGTTACGTGTGGTATAAGGGGTCGCAGGTTACATCCATCCCGGTATGGTGTTTATTTAATAATCAGCTCATTCCGGCTTTCAAAGATTATCGAATCTGATAGCAATGGTTCTAGATCTAAGATATAAAAATGGTATCAGCCCATGTATGTCCCACTGCTGGGCATGGCTCCTCGAAATCAGGCGAGGGGCTCATAGTTCGTCGATACGCTGGCCTAATGCGGGTTCGCGAATTTCACAAACCTTCCAAGATTTATGCCGGGTTTCTGAAACGTTGTTCAAAGTAGTGTACATATCAACTAACATGGCTGTTAATGGCGGATAACATACGATTCTACAGAAAAATTTGACAGCTTTTCATTGTTATGTCAACTGACAAGCTGATCTCATCAACTAATTTAACCATGCTTCTAGCTACTCATTCGATACTTAAAAACAGGTTTGACAGTTGATCAGTTAAGTCTGGATGAAGTAGGTAAATTAACAATATTTTTTTTTATTAGGTCCTTCTTATTGGTAATTTCTTTAGACATATTTCAATCGCACAAACTGTTACCTAAGAAAAAAAGATATTTTGATTTGTGTGTGAGGCTCCACGTTGTTGCAGCCGGGAAGATTAACAAAGATAATAGAAGTTAAGCGATAGAAATGCTGGTGTTATTGATGTCATTATTGTATTTAGTAATTGGGAGGGATGCGCTGTGCCGCACTCCCGGCTGCATGATTATCAGCGCTACCACCATCCTCCTTGTTTCTACTTTGGAAATTCGGAACAGAGCTTCTAATTGTTGGTACATTTTTTTTTCGAAGGGTCTAGTCTTTTAGGCCAGATGGCCTTTAAGCTCAATCGGTAGGCACTGGTATAGTATCTGACCCTTTATAACATTTTATATATTATGAATAATGAGCGACGTAAACCACACAGTCATAAAAATGTATGCGGAAAGTGTTTAAAAAAGAATGACTAAAAAACTGAACAAAAACTGAGTAAAAACTACGCAGAAGTGTGTTTGTCCGCGATAAACTGAACTGAATTGATTTTAATGTAACTTTGAACATCTTGTAATCCAAAAGAGGTACGGTATGACAGAGCCGGTGCAGTTGTAGGACTGTCCCAAGTTGTATATGCATGCCTCGTGCACATGTGCAAGTAACAATCCGCATATGCAAATGAGAGGGTATTGATTTATCTCAATGTCGCATCACAGACGTGCCCCAATCTGCAGCGGGGGGTAACTGGTTCGAATATCGTCTGAAATATTATAATTAATTATAAGCGCAGTATAAAGTATTTCTTTTCATACATATGCGACGATGGTCCAAAGGTAAGGGGCTCGACCTCTTAAGCGAAAGGGTCCGGGTTCGATCCTGACCCCCGCCTTTGGTGCCTTGGGTTTTTCTAAATTTCTAAATGTATCGTAACCATCGCTTGCTCGTCGGTGAAGGAAAACATCGTGAGGAAACCTGCATGCCTGATGAGATTTAAAGTATTTGAAGGTGGTGAAATTCACCAACTCGCATTAGGCCAGCGCCTCGGTGAACTATGGTTCGATACCCCTTTCGCCTGGTTTTGAGGAACAGACCATCAGACTGCCCAGCAGTGGGACATATTATATAGTTTACTACTTCACTTTACTTTTATACATTCAAAAGCTCTTGTCGGTGGAGTTATTACTTCTTCCTTTTCTCCTTTACCCTTTATGATACGATGTGTGTGATCTGTACCTTTTCCTTGATCTGCTCTGTGCAAGTTCTCTCAGTATACTTTTTCCTCTCTTTCCCTTAATCATTTTATGATGTTTCTTTCGAATGACTCATATCATATTATCAGGTGGCCAATTGTATTTTCTGTTGGTTTTTTCTTGCCTTGATTATGCTTGTCATCATCATCAAGCTTTATTTGTCCACCGCTAAGCATCCCTCAATGAACGCCAAGAAAACCGATCGCTTTATTTGTCCACCGCTAAGCATCCCTCAATGAACGCCAAGAAAACTGATCCCTCGGCACTCGCATCCAACGCGGACCGGCCACTGCACTGAGATCGTCTTCCCACCTGGTTATTGTCCAACCTATCTACCAAAACGCGGCCTCCACTTTTATATGGCTCAATGGCTTATTTCATAACAATAATATAATGTAAGGTATAGTCAGTAGATATTGGTAAATCTGAAAATTTGATCACGCAAATCAAAAATTAGTAAAAAAAAGTTAGTGATTTAGTGAAAACTAAAAAGCTAACTTTTAGGCTATACATTTTCTGAAATACCATCTTTATGAATTTTGAGGATATCAATTGAAAAACGAAAATCAATATGATATCGTAAACTTACTAAAGGGGAAAGAGAAAATCATACAGCACCCACTTCTGAAACAAAATGAACGTCAGAAACATGGCAATTAAAGTGAAAAATAACCCCCAAATACCCCCGTGAAAAAAACCCCGTGATGTTTGAAATATAAATCGGGGTTGCGAGGTGTTACCCTTCGCTTGATTAATGTCATGGGGTCTGATTCCATTATCTTTACATATTATAATAATGAAACAACTTTTAGGAATTTTATAGCGGTTTGTTAAGCTTCTTACACGACGTTAAGGTTGTTTCTTTATATATGTACAATTTTTCTTTGCGTACTGGTTACTTTGATGAAATTGTTATTTTGATGAATTTGTACGTTAAATGGATAAAAGTTGTAGATTCAAATTTCCACAAATAAAATAGACTGAGTTAGTTTGTTCGGTCATCTTGGCGTTCATTGGGAGAGGCCTGTGATCAGGAGTGGACGGATGAAGGCTAAGGATAATGATGAATTTTTTTTAATCATTAAATAAATTTGTTTTTATTAACTGCATATATAAGAACCATATCACAGATAATATTACATCTACATCTACACTGATATTATAACGTGGAAAACTTTGTTTGTTTGTTTGGTTGTAATGAATAGGCTCAAAAAATACTGGACCGATTTCAAAAATTCTTTCATCATTCGAAAGCTACATTATCCACAAGTAACATAGGCTAAATTTTATTTTGAAAAAAAAATTGGGTTCCGTAAGATATTTGGGTTGTTCGGACACAAGGTGTAAAAAATCAACCAAAAAAATTACTTATTTTGCGTACTATGATCCCGTTGTAAATCTTAGTTAACGCAGGCGAAGCTGCGGGCGATAGCTAGTACTATAATATACTACTTACAATGTTGCTCGTTGCCCGTTTTCCTACCAACACCGAATATCTAACGACGTTTTTTATCTTCTCAAAAAACATTATCAAAATGGATCTGTAGTTAAGGCGTAAAATTTCAACAGACATTTATTATATCCATGCGGGCTTTATACTCAAATCACCTTATCTGATATCAAATCTAAGTTTCTCGTGTACGCTACTTGGGTAACAAGAACATAAGTCACGGAACGAAGGTTTTTGAACATACCAAAATTAGCAAGCGTATATATACAAATATAGATTTATTTACATATTGCATTAATAAGTTTGTTAAGGTCTTACAGCGATGCGACGGCTTGACTACTTGTGCGATGGGTTCGATCCTGATACCGCCCTCTACCCTTGTGGTATCTTGAAATATGGTTTTCTAAACTAAATGCACCCTGAACACGTGACGACGACATCGGTGAAGGAATATATCGTGAGGAAACCTGCATGCCTGATTAGAAAGTCTTTGAAGGGTTGTGAAATTCACCAACCCGCATTCAGCCAGCGCATCGGTGAGCTATGGCCCATTATCCTCGCCTGATTTCGAGGAGGAAACCTGTGCCCAGCAGTGGGAGTTATATGGGTTGCTACTTTTTAAGGTTTTACGAGATGTATCAATAAACTATGTAGAAGCAAGTTCAAACTTTTTTTCTCGTTTTTCTTGGAGGTTCTCGCAGCTCAAACGAGTTTTTTTACGCGCTTTTTATTAGCTTCACCTGTATGCTTGTAACAGACTCCTTTGTAGATCTATCGAGGACCGATGACAATACACTAATAATTCAAGATTATTGGAACGAAGTTCCTTACGGCAGGCTTGGAGGGGATAGGGATTTTGCTGCGCGACCGAACCGAAAAAAATGTGATAGTAAAACCGTAAGAAAAAGTGCGTGGAATAAAAAGCGTTAAATGAGACGTGCGCAGGCGCGACAGTCACACAACACAAGACAGCGACACAAGCGAGTAGTGTATAATATCTTTCTTTTTAGCCGAAGGAACTTCGTTCCTACCTAATGTCCCACGACACCACATTTCTTTTTTCAATTTGATAAAGCAAAAGCGTGACTTTATCAACTAGGTACTTCTATAATATATACTATCTTTGCCTTAGAAGACGTTAGTACTTCGTATATCAAATTTAGAATTTGTTACCAAAGAAATAGAGGTACTATTTGGATTTGATTTGATTGTAAAATGTATGCGGCTAAATGGTTCCAGTAAAGATGGTACGGCAGTGTTTGCTTTGCGCTCGACTTGGCGGGGCACTGCCGTGCCCCCTCATTTATACCAGTTAACACGTAAGTACAGCTTTGCTTAATTTACACTTACAGTCGTACCTGAGATAACGGACTCTACCGGTTCTCAAAAATATCTCCATGCCAAATATTGTAATTTGAGGCATAAGGCATGAATGGTATTGATAAGGACATCATCATCATTTCTCTTTCATGTTTCGCCTACCAGCCTTTCTACGTCATCGGTCCTTCTATTATACGGAGCACTTGGTGTAGCCCACAGATTCGCCCCCTTTTACTTGGACGTACCACAAGGGCTGACCATTATTGGACCATCATAATATACAAAATTAATATTTCGAATTGGTCTTCTGATTCTAGAGATTAGCGCGCGCAAACAAACAAACTAATGTTATTAGTATAAATTAGCATTACAAGACACTGATAAATATATTTACTATAGATAATTATGCTCAACAAGTTAATCAGAAGATTTGAATAAATCTAAATAATTATTAATAATAATATATTCCTTATCGTATATTGATATAAAGATATTTATCATTTCTACGTGTTGTACATTGCAAATGAGTATTTGAAGAGTGAATAACAAAGCGTTTCCATATTACGAATAATTCTGAAACTAATTTCTGTAATATAGCCTAATACTATGTTTTACCGTATTAAAGATACAGTGACGACTCTAATGTAGGTTTGTATATTTCTGGTCAGGCTATAAACCTGATGGGAAGGGATCACTGACATCAACAGATTCATAACAAAACAGGTTTCTAGGCGTAGCTATGGGTCCTCTCCAGAACCTCAACGAATTGTCAAATAAAAAGTCATTGTACATTGATGCAGAGCTGCAGCGGTATGAATTGAGAAAACACCTGAAATAAGTCGTTTTTTTAAGTTTTTAAAGTACTTACTATTATGCTCTCAAAAGCCAATTATATTATTATAAAGTGTTTGTTTCGCTGAAGGTAAGTGAATTGCATTGGAATGAAAATATATATGTGTCTTATTGGCTTTATAAGCCTCCTCGCTTCATTTCGAGGAGGAGAATTAAACAAACTCACGATCTGTATTTTATTGTGATAGACCCCAGAGGGAGATCTCCGACCGAGCGAGGTCCAATGCTCGGCCAGGCCGAAGCCCACTTGCTATCGTGTCAGGTGTTGTATATATAGCGGTTGGAAGCTGGAATTCCGATAGCGCGATTCAGGATTGTGGCGCTGATCGGTCCGTTACAATGCATTTATATATATTGAGGTCCCAATAATTCACTGTTTCAGTCACCATGATCACAGGGAGGTCGTCGCCATTGTGTGGAGCCAACAATGTCGACATTACCATAATAACTTCCAACACATATATTTCTACCAATGACAATAGTAACCTAAAACACTAGAAGAAAACAACAAACAAACCTTAAAAATATACTTTAAAATAAACTGTCTGTACGTTTATTGATACTGAAGCACTAGGATCAAAAACCTTACAGCATTAGCATAGAAATCGAACCCTCGCTTCGTATACTTTCTGAGATATTTAAAGGTTTTTAGCTCAAATATATTGTTTTGTTTGTTTATATGACTTTTATGAGGTAGTTTGTGAGGATAGTAGATAGATTTGATCTTCTATGGGATTGCTATGTGGCCGTAGATAATAAATGCTTGAAAAGGGCAATTATTTCACAGAAATGTAAAGCTGCATCAAAATTTGTTACCACATTGCCGGCAATCGCAGCGAGTCTCTGCAATATATTATGATTTTTTTATTGATAATAATAGGACTTCGGTATTGCTCACAAAATACTTTTTTTATAGTCGATGTATTTTGGATGGTTTGCTGTATTAAAATGTTTTCGTGACTGGCCATTGCAGCCATTGTAGTAAAAGTATTGCTCTTTACAAGCACCTTTATACACACACACTTGTGGATTTTTTTTTTCGGTTGGAGCTTTGCTTATGGCCCTAGTGGCCTTATTGATACATCGGACGTGAAGCGAGCCGATTGGATTGGCTTTACCATGAATATGGATGGGGGTTGCCCCCCGCCAGTTGTGGAGTGTGACTTCCACGGTTTTATAGCGTCGGGTTTGTTCCTGTGATAGGTCTATGCTGCACTATCGACGGATGATGAAAGAAAATTTCTTTACTTTAGTGAGCAGAATTGTAGTACCCATTAGGTACCCAAAGTACCCAAAGAACTACCTTTTTATGATAGTTGTCTCTTAGAACTCTGTTATAAAATAAATTATTTTTCATTTTCATTTTCATAACTGATTTTCTATCAGAGCCACGTTGGTTTTTCTTACTTACTTACTTTTCAGCTGGCTCAATTACCCGAAGTGAATTTTGGCCTCCGACCCGAGATGGCGCCACCGCGCCCTGTCTTTACCGATGTCCTCCCAGTTTACAGCGCTCAGGCTACGTAGGTATTTTAGCACTTGGTCCTTCCTATGTTGTCTTTAGTTATTATTAATCTTCCAGTAAAAAAGTATGTACTTTGAATAAATTGCTAAAAAGCAAAACAAAGATGAAGCCACACGCAGATATAAAATCCTTAAAGTTATGAAAAGTTTAATATATTTTAGAAAAGGTAATATCCGGCTACCCTCAGGATACTCTGAAAAGGTGCGGAGAAATACGTAAATAAGTTAAGGCAAACAGATGCAAAAGTTCGCTGCATCTACATACAAATGAACTTCGCCGCTGTTTGCAGGCGCACAATAAAAATAGATCCTATTGCTAGTATATACAGTTGGAAATAAAATGAGTTTTGTTTTGCTGAGTGTTAAAGAGTGATTGTTGGATATAAGGTTGGGTTCTGTATGTTCTCCCTCGCCAAGAGGAGTCTGGCCTTGCCGGTGACCTTGTTGCCTGTCAACCCGGGACCCTCATAAAGCAGCTGAAGGCGCTTGCTTTAGTGGAGTAGTGGATTCTGAATGTCCCCCCTTACAAGGAGAAGTATTGCTTTGCCGGGGCCATCCTGTCGCTAAGGTAACCCTGTTGCCTGCAGATCCGGGATACCTAAAAACAGCTGATGACTATAATGAAACAACTTTTACGGATTTTATCGCGGTTTATTTAGTTTTTTACAATCCCGACGTTTCGGACACTTTACAGCGACAGTCCTCCCGTGACCATGGTCGCTGTAAAGTGTCCGAAACGTCGGGATTGTAAAAAACTAAATAAACCGCGATAAAATCCGTAAAAGTTGTTTCATTATAATGAGTGAAATTCGCGTAAACATAAGAAAACAATATAACAGCTGATGACGCTCGCAGATGGATTAGTGGGGGTAGTGCGTTTTCCAGGTGCAAGTTCGCACATAGGTCCAGGAGCCTCATCCTAGGAAAACAATGATTATACGAAAGTATCAACCTGCATGAAAACGGCTATAATGGAAAGTCAGAAGTCAGAACATTCTTACTTTTAAGAATATTTTTATGGAGCTAAATTTCGCCTATTATACGTATTGTCCATTCACAATAAGTAAAATTGCAGTGTACTTTCCTACAAATAATCTTCAACTAGCTAAAGATATATTCTTGATATTGTTTTGTTAATATTGTGTTATTGTGCTTCGTTAAGTCTAACAGTCTTTTTTCAGTTATGTGCTAAGATGTCTCTAGTGCATGCTGCTTTCATTTCTAGAAGGCTTCATTTAGCTGTAAAACTGGTGAATATGTTGATTATAGAATATTATGTCGGGGCGTATCCATGTTGGTGGATCCAACAAATATATAAAAATAAATAAGCGCTCAACACAACGATGGTCCAGTGGTGGGTGGACTCGGCCTTTTATGCGAGAGGTTCCGGGTACAATCCTGACCCCCCCGGGTGTGCTTTGAAATGGGTTTTTCAAAATTTCTAAGTGCACCCTAAACACGAGAACATCGCTCGCTCATTGGTGAAGGAAAACATCGTAAGGTAACCTGCATGCCTGATGAGATTGAAAGTCTTTAAAGGTATGCGAAGTTCACCAATCCGCATTGGGCCAGCGCCTTGGTGAACTATGGCCCGGCACTCTTCTCGCCTGATTTCGAGAAGGAGACACGTGCCCAGCAGTGGGACATATATGGTACGCGGCTAAAGTTTTCACTTCAAAAATAACTTTTACATATTTCATTGAGTTTTATTATGTTTTTTACATACACAACGTTTCGGTTATTTTGGGGCGACTATGAGGTAATAATTTAGGATTATCATATTTTGTTAATTGATTTTATGATGGTTTCTCCATCAGCCCACGGAACTCCACTGGCTATTCTTCTTTTTCACGCGCCATTTGGCACGGGTCAGTGCAGTGTTTTTATTTTGGACCAAACTCTTTCTGCTACTTCATTGGTTTAAATGGACTAAGAATTCTGTTTTTTTTTATATTATCAAAAATGTATCCATGATCTACTTTATCATTTTAGTGATTTAATTACTTGAATGGATAGTGATTGACTAAATTACCGTTTCAAAAAGACGCAGGCTTGAATCTGGCTTTAGGATATTTTTAAATCGACCCCTTTGGTTTTCCTTATGGCAGAAGAAAAAAATAATTAAAAAAACTGTATGATTTAAATTCAAAATCAAGCGTAATTGAGTTATTGTTGCTTATCATCATCTCCTCATATGATAGTTAAAATGATGAATCAGACATAACTTTTAAACCGTATATCTAAGTCATTTATACTAATAAAATAAGGATGCCCATATAATAAAGCACTCGCGAATTCAAAAAGTGTTTTTTTCAATCAATTCAATTATTTATTATTGTTGTCTCATCATTATGCTCATTATCATCATCATCCCTTATCCATGCCTGGTTAAACATATTAGGCATCCCTCAATGAACGCCAAGACGACCGATCCCTTGCCACTCGCATCCAACACGGACCGGCCACTGCTCGGAGATCACCTTCCTTTTCAGCCCCGACAGGCTTCATTTTGCCAAAAGTACCTACTAATATTATCGCTATTAAAAGATAGATAATTTAGGGTTGTATGAATTTTTTAATGTCACATCATAAGAAAATTAAAAAAAATATTTTGTAAAATATTTTTATATAATAAAATATATGGGTGGTGACTGGCTCAACGCGTGTTGGTGAATTTCACACCTCCAAAGACTTTAATCGCATCAGGCATGCAGGTTTTTTCACGATGTTTTCCTTCACCGGTGAGCGAGCGATGATCCCGAACTTTTTTGGTGCGTTTAGAAATTTAGAAAAAGCCAATTTCAACACATGGGAGTCAGGATCGAACCCGGAACCTTCAAAATATGCAATAAAACCCGTAATCCGTTCTATTGAGGTCTCAATATTTCATGATCACGAAGAGACTTTCTCCATTTTCCAAATTTCCAAACAAATATTGAACACATAAATCATAATATGAGAACAAAATAGAGTTACATAGAAATCTATTTGTTATCGCTGATCTTAAATAAAAATCAGTTTTCGAATACAATTTAGGGGCGGCCATTGCCAAATCCGGAGAGGGCGTAAAAAATAATGGCGCGATTTTAACTGCATTTGATAGCATAGGATTTTAGTGACGGCCTACGATTTCGGATATCGATACACGTAAGTATCGACCTTCTACGTATCCAAAATGTTAGTTTTTTTTTTATATTTTATACAGTAAATTGGTTCAAACGAATTTTCTGTTGATGTTCTATTTATACAAATAAGCCGATCGAATCGATAGATAATTGAAGGCTACATTATTATTAGTATACAGTCATCATACTTAAATCATCAAACATTGTTATGAATTAGAGCTCAAATCACATTAAAATAATATAATATATACTTAATGAAAATGAACGAGCTGACTTTTTATATTTTTATGTATAAAACTTTACAATAAATACATGGTTATAATCTTTCTTAATAATATGGCTATAAAAAACTATTACTCTAAGGGCCTGATTCACAATCTCCAGATAAGTTCCGAATCGGCTATTCCACAACATATTTGATAGATAGAGTATGGAGTATCTGTCAAATATGTTGCCGGTAGCCTATTCGGAACTTACCTGGAGATTGTGAAACAGGCCCTAATCTAAATAAACATTGTGGTGATCGTCGTATTCAAGGAACAAACTCCTACGTTATGTAGGATGAATGAAATCGAGCACCGCCACCACGGTTCAGGCCTCGTCGTGGTGGTAGGGTTCTGGCCGGGTGTGACCTCAATACCTTGGGCGTAGTGAATTGAGACAAGGGGGCTCTTTGTACGATTATAAGAAAAGACGGCAAAAGAGCAGGGGCAAGGAGCGAGGACGGGAACCTGGGAAACGAAAACGTTGGGAGGGGTTATTCTGTGGTGCGGGGCAACCCCTCTGAGAGACTGACTAGCCGTTGAGTTGATGTAGAGATCCGGGGCACCTCACCAAAGGCGGCATTGGTGGCACTCGCCGGGATTTAGTGGGTAGAGCTGCGTCCACTTGCGTACTCGCCTGAGGAGACTCACTCTAAGCGCATTTCCCGGCGTTAAAAAAAAGGTAACTAAATAAAGGTATTTGTAAATTTGCATTAGTTCATGTCAGTTGACTCGCCTTTCAATTGGCATTCAAAAAGATATGTTGAGATTATTTTAGAAATTTAATTTTTATTTTTTAAATATCCCTTATCGATAAGAACACATCACTGGATCGACAAGTATAACGTTCGGTTCGTCGGTTCCGATGAAAATTTTTAATGCTATATGCATTCCGTAGTCAGCACAAACGTGTCCGTATAAACTACCGGGTTAGCGTTTTTGAACTTCACTCGCCATTCACTTTTACGAGATATTTCTGAATACACTTTGCTACACTGATAAGTTTTATCGACACTAGGGATGGGACGGTGTAATGAGAATTACATTTGCAAATTCCTAAACTTTTTTAGTCCTGCAGACTCGAGTAATATTGATGATCTTTAAAATTTTATAATTTTGACGTGACAACGTCTTATAAATTGGTTTGCCGGGTGACACTTCAAGAAACTGCGTTACGCTCCGCTCACGTTATGCGCTCACAATGAGAGCGAGTGAGAGGCACGCGTCCCTTCCACTCGGGCATGGTTAGCCCGCCTAAGAGCGAGAGAGACAGACATAAAAAGTGAATGAATATTCACATTAAAATTATTTTACCACTCAAAGTCGTTGTCACGTAAAACTTTCGCCCGCGTACCGACTTTGCAGGCAACCAATTTTTTTAATTGAAACTATTAACTAGCGCCCTTACAATAACATCTACCAGAATGTCGTCATAGCAAAATAAGACCACATTTTGTTATAATGACATTCTTTGACGTTAAGCCGTAAGTTATTCGTCATAGATTTTTATTAATTGTAGAGCCCGATATCTATATCTATGGACGCTTTTTTACACAACGTCAATCTGGTCCCGTGGTAAGTTCTCGAAGAGACTTGTGTTACGGGTACCAGACAACGGATAATAGTAAATAAGTAAATAAAAAATAGTAATACTTTTTATATTATTACTTATATTTAAGATTTTTTATATAAGTACACATATTTAATACACATCCATGACCCAGGAACACAAAAACTTTTTTGTTCCCTGGCGAGATTCGAACCCGCGACCTCCGGGCTTGAGCGCCAACGCGCTAACCATTGAGCCACAGAGTTGTCACATTGGTTACAATATATCTATTCAATTGTTTAATTTTTTTTACGAAAGTCAGATTAAAATATAATCAAACACATAACATAGGATAGGTGACAGCTCACGATCATATTATATTAAGAGAAGCCAAGACAATTATTGCGCCATTTATCAGTACATATGAAAAAAAAACCGGATGGTAGCAGCTAACAGAGCCGTCTATCTCACCGATGAAGTTAAAGTTCAGAAACGAACTAGCTGGCCGTACATGTAAACCTACTGGTATAAATTATCATGAACCAAATATGACTAAAATAGAACGAGACATTGACGGGCGATAGGGGAATCTAGTCGTTACGGACGTATCGGGGACAGACAGACATACAGATCGGTGTCAGATATGAGTATTAATGTTTTGACAATGTTCGCTATCATGGTGAGTTATTGTGTAAGCTAGGGAGAATATTGCCACCTGGTACCTCTGGGTCAGTGTTGACCATGCACTGTTGCCAACTCTTATAAGTCGCTAGATTCAATAATAAAAGTCGCCAGTAAGTCGCTAGTCCTATCTGACAAAGTTAATAAAAAAACATATTTATTACAAGCCCTATTTTGTATTTGTACATAAAACGTTTTTGTCATATAACTTTATTTTTGGTTTCGCCTAAACATGTATGAAAGTCTCCATTTCTAGCAGCAAAGTTTTAAAATTTCGTTCAGTTCAAGAATTTCACAAATTCTTCAGTTCGGCCTATCAGAGGTAATATGGTATCTTGTCCATATACTTCTTCGTTACTGGAACGCTATTAAGGTAGTTAATGTCTGGATTTATATGTAGGATTTTAAAAAATCATTTCATATCATATAAGCTATATTTTTAGGACTCTATTTTAAGGGGTTATACTTTACGCGAGTTTTTTAAATGAACCGGCTATCTACGTGTATTCATATTATATAAATAAAGGAAAGAAACTTCTAGAAAGGTAATTAATTATTTTAGAGCTAAATAAACGGTGAGAACTAGTTTTTATACATATTGAATACTAAAAGTGGGTAGATTAGCATTTTCCTTAAGCACCTCTAAAAGAAATGTCTGTTTGTATATATTTTTAATTAAAATCCCTTATCCAGCATCTAGTGATGCTTGCAGGGCGACGCCAATGTAGGTACTTTGGTAAATTGTCTTAAGAGAGCAGAGCTGACGTCGAGTTACTATTAAACACTAGTGATGTGTGTAAAATAAATATCGATAGTAAAAATATTATGCTATTTGTGACGAACACTGTTGCCGTGCTTACAGAACTACTAGTACTGTAGAAATGTATTTCTAGTTAATATTTTTTTTTCATAAACCATATTATATAACGGAAACGCCATTTACATAATTATTTTGAACTAAATTAAGGATATTTTGTTCGTTTTATTACCAATATCAACTTCAATTCATTTCAATTTGTCATTGGAATATTTTTATTAATGGTAATTTTTATTTTGCTATAATGTTGTAAAAATTTAACATATTTGAAATACCTCTAGCCTTCAGCCATTCCTGTAGGACCCGGATCCGCATACAACAGGATCACCTCAGTGACAGACTTGCCCCAGAAAGGTCAGATTTTTTAGATACATAGACTGCCCGGCCGCCACTAAGAAGTTCCCACGACGTCGTGTCTAGCGTGGCCTGGGTTCCCATCCCGAGCCCGACACGAGCACAAGGGTGTTACTGGAAGCGCATTAAGGAGCGCCTGCGACGCACCCCCGTTCGTCGTCTACGGGGGGAGGCCACGTCGGCGGCCTCCTCTCTCACCCGTTAGCCAGCCTTCTTCTGGGACATCACTTTGACATTGCCGTCAGGACTCCTCACAGCCAAGCAACGTGGTGATGACGCTCGACAAAGACAAGTCCCCTCCGAATATTTTAAATAACAAAAATGTAAAACTAAAGTGTGGGTAATTTTTCTAAATTCCTGAAATGCACCATAATCACGAGACCATCGTTTTCTCACCGAAGAATAACATCGTGGAGAAACCAGAATGCTGATGAGATTAGATTTTGAAGATGTGTGAAGTTCACCAACCCGCAATGGGCATCTGTGAACTATGGCAAATACCCCCTTGCCTAATTTCGAGTGCTTGCCCAGAAGTGGGACATATTTGGGTTTAATACTTTAAATGAACGTTACCGGTGCTATTATAGGTATTTTAACTAACAAGAGAAGGTTCTGTGCTTATTCTAAATCTCTTAATAAACTTATTTAATTTAGCTTTAAAAATAATTATTGTAACATGTATAATTATTATCAAAGACGGCAAATAAGCAAAGTCTGTTCATTGGACAGACATTCCCAGATTTATTATTTCGTTGTAATTGGAATAAACACATGTTTCTAATTAACGAAACTGGCTCGAACTCCGTCACTTGTGATATATATTGCGTATTATTAACAATACTATAATTAATCATATGAAGTCAAATCAAATAGGATACATCTTGTCTATTATCGTTTTTTATTATTCTCCATTAATCACAATATCATAGAAGTTTATTTTTACATTTACATTTATTTCACAGATTTACTAATGATTTTGTTAAGATAGATAGAATAGAAAATCTTTATTTCAGACACAAGTATGCCCATATTATAGTTAGTTTGTTAGTTACTATATTAGCTTATTTATACTTAGGTTAGTATATATTTTATACAGACAAAACCATAATATTATGTCTGAGAGCCTCAACAATCATGAAATCTACGAAGTTTGTCTTGTTTTAGTTAATTAGATTCATTAATTAATTAGACAGTTAGATTCATTCAAATTACTAAAATAAAATTTAAAATAAAAAGGCTATTTTTATTGTTGAGACTAAAACAAAACACTCATGCTTAAAGACGAAGCCTAAATACAGATCATCGAGAAATAAAATTGGAAAACAATAAAAGTATATGAGTTTGATACAATAAAATTATTTTATTTCACATAATTCTTTCTTTTATTTTTTATCGATAACCTATCGACATGATACATCAATAACCTTACATCACTACAGTATCAAGCGTCTCAAACTTAACGCATTATCTAACTGCACTCACCTTAACAGTTAAACTTACCCCGTAACGTTACACCCGACGTGTAAAATTATCGTAACGTAAAAACTACTTTACGAGAGATATTCTAAGAAGATTTTACATTCGAATGTATCCTGGAGAAAAATGCTAGGCCCTTTCATTTGGGCTGCTATCAGCTGCTGCTCCAAGTCAATAAGATCTGTGAAGTCAGTTATTTGGGACGAAGAATGTCAATCGAATAGGTATTCTGTAGCCAGTTTTGTTTTAAAAATATTATGGGATCATTTTTGTGTTGTAATGTTTGCGCAAATTTCGCTCATAATTAATGAAACAGCTTTTGCGGATCTTTTTGTGATTTATTAAGATTTTTAAATGCCCGACTTTTCAGATACTTTGGTTGTTGAACAGAACACATGGTTGTTGTAAACGTCACGGAAGAACTCCTGGACAAATTTCTTTTTCCAAAGTTTGATTTCTGATTCAATGGGCACTTCAGCGGTCAGTAAATTTCCAACATAATACAATCAAAGGAATATTATAATACAGTGCACAAATGATTTGAAAAGATGCTTTAAGAAGATTAAGATCAGTTTGTCGAACTAACGAGATCAGGAAATGGAACGGGAACGATAAAGAGAAAGAAAAAGAGAAAGAGGAAGATAACGGGAACGGTAACGGGAACGAGAACGGGAACGAGAACGAGAAGGCGAACGAGAACGGGAAGAGGAACTGGAATGAGAACTAGAAATCTGTAGGTATGGTGCTTTTTGAGTAAGAATAGGCTCTAGCGGGAGTACGTCTTTATGGCAGTTACACACTTTAGTGAGTCCTAATTATGAAGCTTCACTAGGTTAATGAAATACCCAAACATCGGTAAAGATATCCTCCGTGGATGATAACGGCCAGGATTGACCATAAGGTGATAGCGTATCCTTTACTATTCATTATTATTCTCACAGCCGTTTGAATCATCGATACGACGGATGCGAAGCCCGCTCATTATATTTAAATGCTGCGGTTTTTCCAAGAGGCGAGGCGCGACGGTCACCTTTGAGGCGTCTACGTGGAAAAGTGAACGATGCCTGCAGGCACACGTCGTCAGGAAAATGTTTATTATATCGCATTGACCTTATAAAATATTGCCGTTTGTATGAATATTAGGATGTACTTATTCAATATTGAATACAACTTCAAAATAAGACGTTCGTATGATTATTTGGTAAATTATTACATACATAACTTGGCTAAAAATTAATCTCCGATTTTAAGAGAAAAAGAAACAAGAAGAATATATAAATAAAATTAATACGTAAAGTTTCTGAGTATGTGTGATTGTAGAGTAATATCTGGATCTACTAAGCTGATTTTGATAATTATTTTAAAAATAGAAGTTAATTGTCAGTTATATAGGCTAGGATTATTCCTCGTACCCCCACGGGAATGAAGCAGGTGAAACCACAGGGCAGGGAACAAATAAAAATGTTTTCGTCTTTGATTTGGTTTTTGACGACATTATTGCGAGATGAATCGAAGGACCAGATTGTTCTGATGATAAGTTGGACAGACTGAGAGCCGTGCCTCGTGATAATAACACGCGTCGCTCAGTAACAGTGACTAGCTGAACGTATACATTCTTGGCCTATTACATTGGATGTTTTGTTAGTAATTGGACCACCTGGCCTCCCCTTGTTTCCGAAACTGTAAAACTGACGTTCATAGAGGGAGGCCTATGGTCAGCAGTGGACGGATAAAGGCTGATGACAATGAAAGCTGCTTTACAAAAAAAAATACACAGGTTGATGAAATTAAAAATTTGTAAACGATAATTATGTTTGGTATAATATGTATATATTATATTATAATAATTATTATGTGATACTTTCTCATAAAAGTGGATGTTGAATATTTTCTACTCGCACCTCTTTTAATATAAACTGAATTTATTTTCTTTAGAAAATTTGCTCTCTTTTCGCAATATTGAAATATTTATAGCGTTTACCTATGTTTTATATCCTTACGCTATTTTACCAACAGTTTTAATATGGTTTTGAGTAAATACTATAAATATGATGTGTAGTCATGTAAAGGCATAAATTGAACTTCTTATATTTTCTATCAATGATTGATTATATTTTAGGAAGATTATTTTATATCATTAGTTAATGTACATAATTATATCATTGTGTGGGCTATATGCTGGAATACCCAAAGGGAGCCCGACCGAGCGAAATAATACGCTCGGCCAGGTCGAAGCCTTTTGATATGATATGTCGAATACGTAACTCTGATAGCGTGATTCAGGATTGTGTCGCTAATTGGTCCGCGTCGGTTGAGATGGCGAGACTAATTCTATCTCATGTGCGTAACTCCGATTGGGGGTGTAGCGACTACCATGCGTTGCTGGTGAACATGTATATTGCTATACATGTATGGGCAAACCGAAGCAACAAGCCACAAAAAAAGTGAACAACTGATGCAAGGGCTCGTCAGCCGATAATTTCCCAGGGGAGTTACGATATACCACCATAGTACTACAGCGCGCAGCAGAAAAGGAATCCATATGTCCGTGAAAGCTTGGTTGACTTCCGAGAAGAGCAAGGCAGGCAGAGTAATCACTGCCATCAAAGCCTACCATCACCATCTGTCAGGGCTAAAAGTAAAGTAGCCACCCATATAATATTATGTCCCACTACTGGGCATGGGTCTCCTCGACATCAACGAGGGTATCAGGCTGTAGCGGACCAATCAGCGCTACAATTCCTAAATCGCGCTATCGGAATTATACAGTCCAACTGCTATATATACAACATCTGACACGACAGCTAGTAGGCTTCGGTCTGGCCGAGCATTGCACCTCGATCAGTTGATCTCCCTTTGGGGCCAACCACTATATCCCATAAGGTCATATTTCACCGAGGTGCAAGTTGGTGCACTCCACACACCTTCAAAGACTTCAAGGCAGACATGTATCCTCACGATTTCCTTCACCGATTCAGATGTCAGGGCTACTCCTAGGTAAACTCTCAATGACTTCATGAGCTGGCTTACCTGATAGTTCCCTGTCCGTTTGTCTATCCAAGTAACATATTATCATTCAAAGTCATCATATAGGCAACTAAACTGTAAGTCTATTTACAAGTGAAGGTTGGTTAGACACGGCTCTTCATCTGGCGAATAACAAGAGCATGGTGATTATGTTATGAGCATATAGTTACGAGGATAGATGGACAAAAGGAGGCAAGTCGATTTTTACGCAAATAAAAAAGTCCTATTTTAGCCTTATTTTTTTCTTATAACATGTAATCTGCAGTACACGTTGATTCCTGAATATTTTGATGATCGATTTTTTGTATTTTATAAAGTTCTAATTAATTCATCATAATCAACCTTTATCCGTCTAGTGATATAGCATAGGCGCCTCCCTTAATGATCGCCAAGACAACCGATTCATTGCAACCAACACAGTCCGGCAGGCACAGAGATAGTATCTCAACATAGTTCAAGGCCGACTAAAACACTTCTACCTTAATTACTTATATATTAATAATATTTTTCACATGATATAACATATTATTGATATTAGTAGGATAAACCAGTTGCCTTTTCTATCTTCACCTGTATATAATTTTAACCTACTCTTTAATCGGATCGGAGGCTGGCAGCAGTGCTACCGATATGAATTCATCATCATCTGCGATTGCCTCTTTTTGAATTGGAACTAAATTACAGCCTAAAGTCCTAATTGCTTGAGCTTTTAGTACATAATTACATTATATATGAGACGGGGTAATTTATTCAAGTCGCTAATGTGTTTCAGTTCTGTAGATCCGGGACCCTCAAAAAGCGGCTTACGGCACTCGCAGTAACTTTACTTTAGGTATACACTGCCGGTGAACCACATGCGGTCTAAAATCAACCACGGGCTTGGCTAAAAACGTAGCTTATTTAAAACTGTTCATGACACTTTTAATCCCAAGAGTTGACATTCATGGCGTGAATCTTCCTTATCAATATTTTTCTTCCACTGCCAAAATTAAGCCTATTATTCCACGAGCAATTTATAGCATGAGCATATTTAAGGATTTTTAGAATTTTTTTTTAGTAGCATTTTTTATGAAATTGCAACTTATACATTTTGCCTTTTAGTGTTAATGCGAGAGAAATTAGTAGACCACAGGGGCGTGAAGCGTCAGATAGTATCGCAGCGGATACCTCACAGGACCGGCTGTTACACCGCCCGCCACCGGAACTAATGGAGGCAGCGGGGTGACCAGTGGAAAGTGATGATGACCATGCCAGAATATAGTCAAAAGATAGGCAAATTAAAAATTTTGGCATAAATATGTGGGACAGAAAAGAATAATAGGAAAATGACCTAAATAGAGTTGCACACCCAGAATGGACTAGAATCGCGAGAAACAGAGTCAGAATTTTAAAGGCTGTGAAGGACATACTATTGTCTAAATAACCGATGGTGAGTAACAAATGCGATATTGTATTGTTAATTAAATTAAACAGCAATAAAGGCTTATTTATATGGGGCAAAGTTTACCATTAGAAAAGTAATCGGGACTCGAACACGTTATTTTCCGATGTAACTTAGGTAAGAAATTTCAAATTTTAAATGTCATAATGACGTCAGGTCACTTTAGCATGTCGGTGACGCGAACCTATAAGTTTCTCCCCTACCAAAAAATGCTCAACACAGAGAGGTTTTGACTTCAAATACTCAGTAAATATCCCGTTTTGAATTGTTTGAAGTTTCTTGAGCATATCTAAAAGTAGCAGTGTAATTACCTCAGTTATGATACGAACGCGGAAGCCGAGTTAGTAACTGTATATGGCTGAGACAGCTTGGCGGCCATGAGCATGCGACCAGGAAGCATAGCGGCCTGGTGATGTCAGTGGGGCCGTGTCATCGGCTTTCTCATCATCAGCTAGCCACTGTCCAGTTCCAACATCTTTATTAAAGTGAAACTTCTTTAGAATCGTAGTGATTTGAAACCGGATGCAACGGAAAAAACGACAGGTAAGAGACACAAATACAAAAGAGCGAGAGAGCAAATGTCGGTGTGTATGTATATTGCCCACTATTTAATACTTGCTTGTATTTGAGCATTTCACTTCTATCGTGTGTGAATCGCACACACATCTTTTTTTTCGTAGATTAATTTGTATATTTGAAACACGTCAGTTAAAAAGTCATTACCAGAAGGTAGTAATAACAAATTTGAAGAAAAAAAAAGGCTTTAAGAAGAACATAAAAAAAAATGTTGCTTTTTTCATAAAAATAGTGGATGTGACATACGGACGTCACTAAGGGTTCCCTTTATAGCCATTTGGCTACAGAACCCTAAAAATACATACATTTCCATACATCATCTGTATATTTGAGCACAAACAATACCTGCTTAGTACACTGAAGTACACTTCCTAAAATTAAGTCTCCTAAGACACCTTCCTAATTCAAAAAAAAACTTCGGCTGCATTTTTTTCTAATCTAATTAATTCTGAAGACTATTATGTTAAAACAAACAGACTCATAGATTAGTTAACATTATACTTGCGAAAGTATGTTTGTACGCTCTTATTTACAACTTTGGAACATTTCACCCGAGAGGTTCACAGTCTTACCCTGAATCCCTTTAGACGGAAAGCAGCTAAAGGTGCGCTCCTTCGCGCTCTCGATCAAATACCCTTTTTTTTTTCTTTAACGTCGTCCCGCACCACAGAACAACCCCTTCCAACCTCGGGAAAGTATAATGAGGCGAGGTTTCCGTACTCGCCCCTTGCCCCCTGCTCGTTTGCCCCCTCTTTTTATAAGGAGGGTACAAAGAGCCCCCTAGGCTCAATTCGCTTCGCCTAAGGTGTTGGGGTTACCCAGCACCCTGGGCTACTGCGCTCCACCGCCACGACAAGGCCTGAACCGTGACGGGGATATCAAATGCCCTATACCAATAACACTTGCCTTTAACTAACTTAAGTTATGTGCTTTTACTTTGCCACTTTAACTAACATAAGTTATGTTTAGGATACAAACATGTTTTGTTTAAACAAATATAGTAACAGCCAGTTAGCTAATGTTATTAACGGGCTAGCGCTAACTGCCTGATCTTGAACCTACACGTGTCTGAACCAGGTTGTGAGGTTTGCGATCACATACTGACATGCTTTAGTTCGCCATAGACAAGCGTGAAACGTAATATTGGAGGGTTCTTTTGATTTTTTACCATCAATATTAATTTTATCGCCTATTAGGACTTTTTTCAACAAACATCAAAGACAAGACAAAGTACAATACAAGTTCACACAACTCGCCTTCACTCCATCTCCCAAATGGGCCAGGAAACTCACAAACCGCAAGAAACGAGACAGCTTAGCTGTCACTACTTTACTAACGGCGTGTTGTGTGAGCGAAAGGTACCAACGTGGTCGGTGGCCCAATTCAGCTGGACAGTTTAGAAGTCGCTCTTGGTAATCTTTTTCTTTACTTCCATTCCTAATAACCGTGGTTCCTAGTAACACAGTCCTTATTTACTAGTCAAATGAACGTACAAAAAAAATGATAAAATATGTAAAAGCACGTTAAGCTTCCTAGGGTAATTAATTTTAACAGGAAAAAGAAATATTTTCATCCGTTACAAAAGACAATCGGCTTAGGAGGTTCGTCAAAATATTTCTGTATTTTTTAAGAGATATTATTATGTATTAAATTTTCTCATGTTAAGGTATAATATTTTTTTTCCACTTGTATAAATTATAACAAGGATATTATACGTTTTGAGATTGAAAATAAAACAATTTTTGTGCTAAAAAATACCCAAGGTGTCTTTCTTTAAGACCCAAAATATCTAAGTATGAGCGGTTTCTCGTCTCTATATTATTTACAACATAATATTACATTTAACTATATACTATGATAAAACAATTTTTAACAAATTTTATCGAGGACTTTATACTTACATTCTTATCATCATCATCATCATCAGCCTTTATCCGTTGACAGCTAAACATTGGCCACAATGAACGCCAAGACGGCTGATCTCTTGTCACTCGCATCCACTGCGGACGGACCACTGCATTGAGATCGTCTTCCCACCTTGGTTAATGGGTGACCAACACTTCGCCACTTAATCCCGGCCCCCACTCTTGAACCTCAATGGGCCATCGGCCATCCGTTCTTCTGAGTGCGTGACCAGCAAATTGCCACTTCAACAGCGGAGGTCTTCAGAAAGAAACACCCAGCATAGCACGCTTCATAGCTTACTTATTATTAAGACTTAAGACTTATATTCTCGACTCTTCGGATATTTCAATCACCATAGTATAGAATAGAGATAAAATCATCAAAAGCATAAACTAGAAATAAATTTGTATAAAAAATCTCGTACCTACAAGTAAACGTTTATACATAACGATATTTTGTTCTCAACGGAACCCTAATACATAAACAAACACCATATATATCAATGACCAAATCGATGCCATAATATGGCAGAACCACATATTTTCCGCATATGCATCATGTGTGTGCTTATATAGTCAAATTGTGCATATCTCTTACATACTTCATGTATTATGATATTTCAAGGACATGATGATGAAAAGAGGGGTTGGGATTCGATTCTGTGTATGTCCAACAGAAAAGTTAGAAATCTCTTCTAATATACCAAGTTTTTATAAAGTTTTGCATGACAACCTAGGCCCAACTTGAGTGGATAAGGTATTGATTGCTTCTGTTGTAGTTAATAATAAGTATTAAACATAGTTGATGTTGATAATAATAATCATAATTTTGCCTACACGGTAGGGTGATCAGATTCTTTCTTCTTGCCTTGATCATGATCGCCTAGTGTTTTTCACAGGATAACAGACATAGGCTATTTAAAATTCTAGGCCAGTAATCCTAAAAATACTAGCAATAACTAAGAAAATATAAACCTTAGGCAATAACAAAAATACGCATTTACTACTCACGATATCGCTACAATAATGTCAGGAGTTTATCAAGAACATGCATTTATTTCATAATAATGTGTAAAGTGATTCAACGGGATAACCTCTCGCCTCTGATTATTTTCAATAATATTATATTTTAACATTGTTAATCCAGAAATGAATAC
Organism: Lycaena phlaeas; assembly: GCA_905333005.2. NCBI lineage: Eukaryota > Metazoa > Arthropoda > Insecta > Lepidoptera > Lycaenidae > Lycaena > Lycaena phlaeas. The sequence goes on from HG995182.1 coordinate 1,225,039, forward strand.
TACATAAACATTTTTTTACACCAATTTTGATCAAATAGCCTAAATGTTGCTCCAGGCTAAGCTGAAGAAATTAGTGAAAGTTTCATAAAAATCCGTCCAGTAGTTCCAGATATTATTGTGTACAAAAAGACACACAGACGGACATTTTTTTTAAAAACTTATATTTTTGTGCTCAGTCACACTCCCTTTATCACCTACAATCAGTTTTTTGAAAAACAAATCAACAGTACAGACACGCCGATTCTACAGTTTTATTTTGTTTGAGTTGGCATAAAAAGTAAGTAAAACATTTAAATTGTTGCAAATAGCCCTTCAGAGATCGTCTCGGACTAATATTTCTTTCTTTCTTTCTTCTTTCGTTCTTCTTTCTTTCTTTCTAATGATGAAGATAAGAAATAATCTCTTTAGATAGAGACCGGTTAACAATAATGATGTTGAATAAGTATGGATACCATGAAGACAAAATACTCCAAATTTTTTAAAACTAGCAAGGATGTGATGTACCGTTGCCTACGTCTGCATAGCTAGTAAAATCCTCCTTACTTCGTCCATGTATACATGTGCTGTGTCTGAAGAATACAACTTTACTAGCTGTTGCCCGCGGCTTTTAAAAGAAAATTTCCTTTTTTGACGTAGTATCCTATGTTCTCCTAGTACCTCCGAGAATATGTGTACAAAGTTTCATGATGATCAGTTGAGTAGTTTTCGCGTGAAAACGTAACAAACATCCCTACTTCTACATTTATAATAGGATTTAACTTCATATTAGACTATCTGTTGCCCGCAGCTTCGCCTGCGTTAACTAAGATTTACAACGACGTCTTAGCGAGATATATAGCCCATATCCTTCCTCGATAAATGGGCTATTTAACACTGAAAGAGAGAGCAAGAGTAGTTCCTGAGATTAACGCATTTAAACAAACAAACTTTAATAAATAAGATAGTCGCAACTCCTTTTAAATGTATAACAATGACAGTTACCTTTTACTTAAGCTTCTCTTCTGTTCTGTTAAATCGTAGTGCAATGCTGCTTTCCTGGTAAATTGGGACGGCGCGACCTTACATTAGATTGACAGCTATTCTGTCGCGTTTAGTACGGGCTGAAAGAAATGAGGTCAGCGCATCTGCATAACCTTAGGATGGGCAGATGTCGAAGGTTTCGATAGTCAGCATAAGGCCCAGACTGCTTGATTGCTAATGACATTAAAATCTACTTATAAAAAAGGTTTATAAGAACCCAACGTGCTCACCAAACGTTGTAAGATCTCATACTCATACGGAGCCCATCACTAGTCCATCCGTGCCCATTCTACACATCATCATCATCATCATCATCATTATCAACCTTTATCCGTCCCTGCTGAACATAGGCCTCCCTCAATGAATGGCACGACCGATCCCTTGCTACTCGCATCCAACGCGGACCTGGGGGGCCTAGCCAAAATGCCATTAAGAAATTACCATACATACATACCATTATTACAATGTCATATATTATGTCCCACTGCTGGACACGGGTCTCCTCGAAATCTAGTTCACCGATTCGATGGCCTAATGCGGGTTGGTGAACTTCCCATATCCCAAAGTATTTTAATCTCATCAGACATGCAGATTTCCCCAGTTTTCATTCACCGGTGGAAGCTGAGCGAGTGTTGGTCTCGTGTTCAAGGTGCTGTAAAAATGTAGACAACCCCAGGATCAAACCCGCACTCTTTTGCTCATAAGGCTCAGCCCATAACCTCTTGCACAAGGATAATATTAAAATAAGCTTTTTATTAGAACATAAAATGGGTTAAGTCTTCTTATCGCCAACTGCGTAGTAATGTTTATCGCATACGCCACGCCGGAGCTGTCGGGTAGCTCGGATGGTGGCATGCTGTATGAACCAATTTTATCTAACTTCCATTATATTAACTTTTCAGATTACCCCAAGATGCTGATCTAAGCTGGTGAATTCGTCAAGGACAAGGACCTGCATAGTCGGAGTCAGGCTTCTCAAAATTGAGTGAATGACTGAAAAGATTGGCTATCACGAACACTCGATAGAGGTAGTTGATTTGACAAGAGGTGCTGCGGTTTTGCAGCCAAACTGGGACGGCAGGGCTGGGGTACTGGCTGACCTGGTACAAACGTGGAGTGAGCTAGACTTTCGCTTATCCTGCGGCTTCCGGTGGCCCATTGGAGGGATAGGGAAAAGGAGAGCCACACATTGGCAATATTGGCATAACCTCTGACTGTGTGTATGTTTAAGGGTATAGTCGTCAAAAGGCTTCAGCTGCTCGTATGGTCTTCTCTGCCATAAAAAAACACATAAATCGTTTGAGTTAACAATTAATTTCATGAATATTAAATCCACGACAAAAGATGGAATAAAATAAAGCGTCATCCTTTGGCTGTCACGGCATGCAACTCGATCTTCAAAATAACCTGAAATTATCATTTAAAGCGAAAATTTTCAAAGTCGACAAGTGGTTTTAGAGATTAGCACATATTTAATTATAATAAACTCTTTAGCATATTAAATATACATAACATACGAGTATATAAATTCTTGATAATCCAAAATAAAATATTATGCTATTAATTTCGTGGATTGTTCATATCACATAACACATTCTCGCAGCCAGCGCTCGCCTTATCGTTGTTTTAGTTACTAATAAAAACTAATTAATAGTAATAACACTCTTTGTTATAGTAAACATATTCTGTTCTGGAGAGTAAATGACGTAAGGTTCGAAGGTTACCAGCATTCTACCGTAGGACAGGCGATGCGGGAAGCAGTGGTCCACATAGCCTAAGCGAGAGGAGGGGAGGGTAAGATACGCTGTGGGATTACTAGCACCGAGTCTTACGCCCGGTTTTTGAAGGGCTGATTGAAAACTGATGAAAAATTAACAAATCAACTGTCAAATCTCTTGTTAAGTGTGAAGTGTCAAATGAGTTGCTAGAAGTATGATTAAATTACTTAATTTGATCAACCTGTTAGTTCACAACAACAACGAAAAGCTGTCAAATTTAACTCTATAACCGTATGTTAACCGCTATTAACACATTAGTTGACATACGCTTTGATCAACGTTTCAGAAGCTGGGCGTTAGCGTGTTATGCCTCAGGATAGGCAAAATTTAACATCTAAATAAGTTGCCCAGTTTGTATTTCATCATCATCATCATCATCAGCCTTTATAATATGTCCACTGCTGAACATAGGCCTACCTCAATGAACGCCAAGACGACCGATACCTTCCTACTCGCATCCAATACGGGTATGGTGTCGGCCTATGTTCAGCGGTGGACGGAATATTAATGATGACATAGCGCTGATATGATAGTGTCAGTTTATGATACTGAAAACTATAGTTGTCATGTCATATACTCTAAAAACAAAAGCAGTCTAGTAAATATGTAATAAATAGAATCAGCGGGTGTAAGGTCAGCAGAAGTGCGTAATACGCGCCAGCTGGGCTGGGTCAGTTGTTCTGTGGCACACAAAATCAATCGATCATCTGATAACCCAGTCAACGGCTTACACGAGGTAGAAATGGGTACAGTCGGCAACGAAATTGATGTATGGTTCGCAAAAAAATGTATAGTTGCCGTCTTGGCGTTCCTTTAATATGACCCATGTTTCAATTGGACGAAAAAGGGCTGATAATTATAGTGAAGAAATATATCCGTTACCTAAAGAGTCAACGATAACCTTCGTTTAAAATCGCAAATTCTTTTTTCGACAATAAATCTTGTTTGACTTTGGGAACCTTAACTTAGTTCAAAGGAAAAATAAAAGCATAAGTTTGAAGTCAAAGCTGACTGAATTTTAAGTCCTCTTAAACTGTAAGACGGATGCTGCGAGTGTGAGTAGAATTGAAAATTTAGCTCTGTGATCTCTATATAAGGAGCCTATTTCATGCTGAAGTTACTTCTCACCATTAAATTACCTAAAACGACCATTGAATATTATAATTTCCTTTTTTTAATAACCATGTCTAAAGATCCCTTCATGACTTGAGTGAGTCTTATGTTATGCCGATTATTGATTGTCCAGACGATTCAGAGATTAGTCGAAACCAACAAACAGACATACAAAAAAAAAAAAATTGATATAATATTATGTATACATTCATAATATTATGCATTTAGTAAAAAGTGGTTATTTTAATATAACATAATAATAAACAAAATAATATATATTATTTAAAAAATTTAGCCAATTATTTTGTATTATTAATTAGTATTTCGTTTAAATTGCTCTCAACTGTACTAATCTAACACATCTGCCGATAGTCTAATTAGCGATGTTAATTACGTAAATATTGTCAGTATTACACATACATGTAATAAATAATAAACAATATCTATCAGTATCACATCATCAATGTCTACATAATAAATGCCCCCTTTATCCTACTGGGGGCCCTGGGCACTTAGATAAAGGGGCCCCGGTGAAAACAACAATTTTGAGATCTGTGGGCCTGTTGGACTAGAGGAGAGTTAACATAGTAATTAGGACACTGCTAAGTAATCTAATCAGCAATCATGGTTTAATCTTAACAATATCAATTAATCATATTTTGATTTGTGATCGAGAAATAGGGCCTCGTGGATTTCAGAGCTCTACATCTGCCCAGAGTGGGCCATGGTAAAGAAAGGGCCTGGTTTAAAAATAGCCCAGGAGCATGGATAGGTTTCATCGGAGGGGACTTGTCTTTGTCTAGCGTCATCACCGCGATGCTTGCCCGTGACGAGTCCTGGGCGGCAATGGCCTCTTTCTGCGAGACAGTGATGTCCCAGAAGGAGGCTGATGAACAGGTGAGTGAGGAAGCTGCCGACGTGGCCTCCTCCCGTAGACGACGAACGGGGGTGCGTCGGAGGCGCTACTTAATGTGATTCCAATAACGCTCCTGTGCTCGTGTCGGGCTAGGGATGGGAACCCGGGTCCTGCTAGACACGACGTCGTGGGGACTGCCAAAGCGTAGCCGGGCAGCCCCCTATTGTGAAGAATCTGGTCTTGCCGGGACCAGTCTGTCGCTGAGGGTTTCCCGTCGCCTGCAGATCCGGGTCCCTCAGATAGCGGCTTAAGTCTCACGCAGCGGTTTTAGTGGGGTAGTGCACCCAATGCGAGTCTCCATATACGCCAGCGCGCCTACCCAAGGCCCTGGTAAGGTCCGAAAAGGATTTCCTCTGCGTCATCAAAAAAAAAAAAAGAAAAAAGAAAAGGAGCATGGACATTGGACAGGTTGATTCGATTTTGAAATTTTCCTCCTAAAATTTGACAGAATTGTGGATTTTTATGTAAATGTATAAATTATGTATTATATTTTATTGACTAAAGAGCTTTATGAAATAACCTATAAAAGCAGAGCGCAGCTTTCATCGTTTCTTGTTTTCTTACGCTCTTATCTAGCAATAAAATACATCTCAATACAGACATCCCGACTTAAGCTATGCAAACTTTTTATTCGCCTGTTGATTCCCCGAATGCTTTTATTGGCCGTTACGTGGCAATATACATCATATTATTTCAACACTTCCGCGGGATCGGGGGCTAATTTCGGGGCATCTGTCAAATTTATCGCCTATTCACGCCTTTTATTCGCTATTTATGTTGTACGTTTATAGATGAGCCGATGTTGAACCCAACAGCTTTGACTGGTTCATAATGTGTCAGAAAAGGCTTTAAACTATTGAAAATCTATGCCCTTTTTTGCAAAGCGGACCTTTATAGTTATTTAATGTTATCCTTGAATACAACCGTCGTGCATTGCAGCTAGGCTTCACCTGGCTGCTATGTATCTCTTGACTTTTGTTAGTCATAGCAATCCTGTACTGTCTCCCGCTTTGAACGGGGAGGGAAACTGGAATATTCCCTAATCCTCCTGAATTCTTTCGATTGGCCTGGGCTCCTCCAGGAAACACTGAGTTATGGCCAATTTGTGAATACCTTAATAAATAAATGTTATGTGAAGTATGTAATACTGTAATTGTTCACAAATAAATCCTTCTTTCTTTCTTTCTTCTAGAAGAAGTTAACTAACCCATTGTGCCCGCTAATTGGTGAACTAATAGCTTCCTTGATTTCGAGGAAGCAGTTGAGCTCAGCAGTGGTACATATACATGGATTAGATAATAATATTTTTTCAGAACCCTCAGAGCGCGAGTTGCACTTATGTTACCTGGAATAACTCCCAAGGTGTCCTAAGTGAGTGGGCAACGTCGCCTATTGCTGTATATTTACAAGCCCTTATAGTACTAGCCTGTACTACTGTTATTATAATTATGCATTCCCAAAAATAAGTCCCTTTCTTCACGTCCTTAACTTATCCTCGTTTCCTTTTTACTAATAATTATTCCAACAGATTAACTTATCCAAACATACCTAGCTTTAATGTTTAGTTTAAGTTGCATCCCAAAAATATACTTATCCTAAAAGCTACTCCGAGCTATGCTAAATGTAATAACGCTCCATTCCAACATAATTAATAATATTTTCGTGAGTTCGTCTCAAAACATACTTCAAAAATTTCAGAATGGAGAAGCAAGTCTCCTTCAATTTGTCGTGGCGTTCGTGAAGTCGTTAAGTGCTTTAGTCAGTTAAAATTAGGCCTTACCTTAGAGATGAGATGGTCTATATTCCCACATACTTTTTGTTTCACGAAATAGTTAAATTTTGTACTGTCTATCTATCTAAATAAAATTGGAGTGTCTCTTTGTAACATTCAAATAACCGCTTTCTACTAGTTCAGGCTAATCACTGAAATGGCTGAATTGATTTTGATTGGAGTTTTACTGGCAGGTAGCTGTTATAATAAGGAGTAACTTAGGCTATAAAAATAATCATCATTAAACCGTATACGTCCGTAAATCTGAGTAAATGCGGGGGCAACAGTTTTTTTTATAGCATAGGACGGCAAACGAACAGTCGAACCCTTGCGACTATCGACGTCCATTGACATCCACCTAACCAGAGGTTATGCAGATGCGTTGCCCTCCTATTCCCTATCCCCCTAATGGGCCAGTGTTAAATAAGGGGCGGCCAAGTAACACTAATACTAAACTTATTTATGTCATTGCCTACAACCACAGGCAAAGCCAGAGGGTTAGCTGGTGCGTTGTCCAAATATGAGTGTGTCCTTTTCTTGGCCGTATCAGTGGTAAATGCCGTGGGTGAACAACTAGTTGTTTACAGTGGTCGTAAAATACTAGCCACCATTCTTACGGTAGACAAGGTACGTTTTCACGAAGGACACAAGAGTGGCTAGTCCCTGGTAAAATGTATTTGTTAAGTTAACAACTTATTATACTCACTTTGGCTCTATAAGGGATATCTATTGATTTTTTGTACCAACCCAGCTCTGTCCATAAAGCATTTTTAATAATATCTATGGATGCTTTTACACCACGTCAATCTAGTCCCGTGGTAAATTCTCGAAGAGACCTATGTTACGGATGATTAATATGTCAGAGTCTCTGCTGGGACAGAGGGCGACGTTGACCAATGCCCTAGGAATACGCTCTGCTTCAATCCAGGATCGATCCCGACCATACATCCCTCATAAAATTGGTTAAAACCCATGCTATTTAAAACATCAAACGGTTAACATGCAACATTTTGATGCATTCAAGCCCGCGGAATCATCATAAAACACAAAACTACTATTAACCGTTAAAAAATTCGTAAAAAAACTTTACCAATGTTGAAATTGTTAAAAGCGCGATCACGTAAGTTTTTTAGTTCATAAAAACTAAACGCTACGCCGTATTTTAAGGGGCTATGCGCTCATAAACAGTTTTGATTTATTTTATGAGCACCACAGATTATGCGGTCGCATATGTAGCGGAATTTCAGTAATGACAAGTTGAAGGATTTTTATTATTGGTTACTATAAAAACCAATTAAGCTTTGCTCTAATAATGTCCAAATAAATGTAAGAATATATATTTTTTTACACGAAATCCCCTTTTTCATCCTTCTTAAATCTTAGTCCTACATCTCAACGACATTATTAAGTTCTCAGAGCACAGATGAAAGTGACTTATTATTATCGAGCTCCATGAAAATGGAGATTCGAACCAGGCTCGTTCGGATTTAACTGCCTAATTTCACCACTAAGCTATCATGACATATTATTTGACAGCGAGATTTACGTTCGTATTATAATCATATTTTATCGATGCCTCAAAACACGGATAAAAAAAAGTTTTCTAAAAATGTATTCTAGCTAGATCGATTTATCGCCGTTTTTAACACATGTATACAAAATTTCATAAAAATCGTCGGATCCGTTTCCGAGATCCCGATTCTATATATATATATACAAGAATTGCTCGTTTAAATATATAAGATTATAAAGTCAAATTTCAAATTAAAGTCAAAAGTTTTATTATAGTGACCCACTATAATTTAGTATAATCTATAACGTAGATTTGGTTCTAGATTGAATTCATTTTATTATCATCACCATCAGCCTTTATCCATCCACTAAACATTGGCCTTCCTCAATGAACGCCATGACGGTCTGTCCCGGATTGAGGAGATCACGAAATTCTACTTTAAATGTGTATTTCCAAACAAAAAACAAAATACATAAAATTTTTCAGCTTGAATATAATAATAATATTATTATAATATTTAATAAAAAGGATTAGATCTGAGTATTCAACGTAGTATATTAAGACAACATTGTGAGGTATCAACCGCCAATCAAATTAAGCTATCCCGCCTCCCGCTCATTCGCTAAGCTTGTTTCACCCGCTGTCACTGCCACCACACTGGATTTCATGTCTGGCACTTGGAAGGAAATTATTAGCACTGGCCATCCGAATTAGATGATGGGGGGGGGGAGGTCCATGATGTATTTAAATTTGAAAAGAACATAAAAATATGAAATATAGTATTCTAGCGGGTAAGTTATGATGTTTTTGAATTGGGATTAACGACACAAATGGATGTGAAATATGTTGTTTTCGGTCATTAAATTTTTAAGCTCCATTGTTTTAATTGTATTGGGACACTATTATACTTATGGTACAATAGTCGCAATACGATTTTTTGGGAGTTATTTTTTAGCAACCGCTTCCATCATCATCATGTCAGCCGAACTACGCCTCTGGGCATAGGCCTCCCCAAGGATCTCCGCAACTTGTGCTGTCCGCATTCATATTATCCATATTATTATCTACTTCGTTTCCATGGTAAAAGATGGGTTTGATAAGGAAAAATAACTGTAAGTACAGTAGTTTTAATGAAACTAATATACTTATTGACATTTTTTTATTCCGTACACTTGAAATACGACGTCATCATTTTTTGGTACTTAGATAGGCAGGTGATGCGCCCTTAATCACCATGGTGAGCAGCGGATTGGCAATCGCAGAGGATGATGGATTCGCATCGGTGGCACTGCTGCTTCGCTGCTTGAGGGAGGCCTATGTTCTGTAGGTATGGAAAAAGGCTGATAATGATGATGGATTGGCAAACGAAAAATACGTGGTCAGCGTCGTTTATGAACATCGCCTTCTTAAATGTTCTGATCTGAAATAAACAATTGTCTCCTAATAAGATTATGCTACGGGTACCAAAATACTAAAAAAGAATTGGTTGTCTGTAAAGTCGGTTTACGGTTGTAGTTTGACGTGACAATGTCGAACATTACATGCAGCACGAACCGAACTGACCCGATCGTTCGACCATGCCTCTCTCTCGTTCATGCCACGCTCTCGCTTTCGGAACGCTACATGACGTCATCTTTTTCGTGCATGTTACCCGTAATACCGAGTTATGTCACGTCAAAAAACTATTTCTGTAATTAAAACGTAGCCTTGATGAGGATTCGAACTCACGACACTAACCTATATTATATTATGCTACTTATCAAAATACTATGCTTAATGAGTTTTGCCAAATATTTGGCAAGGATCGGTTTTAGGCTGATGATGGTGATAAATAACAAAGACACAGAGATCTCGTGATATTAACCCTTTCAGTTAATATAAATTAAGGGCCCAATTTATAGCCCTTTTAACTTTATTATTAGAAATGGTTAGTGAATTAACAAACTTCGCCGGGTCGGACTTTGTAATTTTATAATTTAATATTACTTTGGAAATTTCAACGAAAAAATATCGTAAAAAATTACTTTTCGCAGAAAAACTCAATTTGGTTTTTCATTTAATTACTGATAGGCATTCCGTTGTCTTGGTGGTTTTAAGTCTTAAGTGTTCCAAGTTCGATGCTGCATTAGAACCACCTTTTTTTATTTCAAGAAGAATTTCAGGCCGCAGGACCTACTAGCATAGGGACTGTCAATCTTACTATTGTATCGGACCAATCAGCGCTACAAATCCTGAATCGCGCTATCGGAATTTCACAGTTCGCGCTATTAATGACTATTAATGAGTTTCAAACTATGAATGATTTCCTAAGGCTAAATATCAGATTTCGTTTATATTTAAGACACTGATCACATACAATTTGATAACATTGTGAGACTCAAGCTCAGAAACATATTAGTGCAGATAATTTGTATGATGAATATGGATGTGTTGGATGTCTGTGGTGTGGTCTGGATGTCTGTAATTGTCTGTGGTCAATGTCTTGGACGTCTTTATTATATTATATTTATAAAAAATTATATCAAATAAAATTTATATCCGTTCCTGTTACTTGTAAATTGTAATACAAGTTCTTGGTATCTTTCTTCTAAGGCTGTGTGCCTAGTTCGGCTGAAGATAAAAAAGATAAAGATAGCAATAATAATCTAATAAATTTAAGTTATAAAATTTATTATTATTTATTTTCAATTAAATAAACATTGTTTTTTTCATTATCTAGATGTATAATATTATATCGATCGAGCGCTTTTTTTACGTGACTTGAATAAACAAACGGGAAAACGATAAGCGTTTTTCCTCTACCTACTTACAATATTATGTTTACCCAATTTTATGAAATTTTCCGTTTTTTATATTTCATCCTAAAGCGAGGTCACAGATTGAGTTGGTTCGTAATTGAGTTTCCAAAATACTGGTAACTAATTTGGAGCAATTTCTTCCACATACAGAAACGCGGACCGGATTTGCAGAAAATATTACTATTTATTTCTAATATTATTATTTAGTAATAAAATAAATTGTCTTTGAAATATATTTTATACTGCCTGTTTCCCCGTGCAAAAAAAAATCTTTTCAATTCTTTTCTTTTTTAAAAATTCTTTATGTATCATATGTTGCTTCTAATACCTCTGAGAATATGTGTACAATTTCATGATAATCGGTTGAGCAGTTTTCGCGCGAAATCGTAACAAACATCCTCACTTTCACATTTATAATATTAGTAAGGATTTTCGATGGATTTTTTACCTTGATATAAGTGCACTCGTATTAACTATTAAGTACGATATAAATAATAAGAAAATAAATTATAATTTCGAGAAAACTGCTTTTATTGATATGTCGCAAATAGAACACCCTCATCGCTTTACTTATGAGGCATGCAGTAAAAGTGCATCTAGGGTCCATTTTAGGTCCGCTTCTCTTTTACGAATATTTTTTTTAGGTATTTCTTTTAATAATAAATTCTAATAATATCTATTGTTGCACCATAATTTAAGAGTATTCAAATATAAATTTTTAAATATAAGATTAGATACACTACGCATACAGTGGGTCCAAAAGAGAAACACTAGTTTAGACACTAGTGCTAGAATTATAAATACATTCAAATAATAAAAAAAAACATTTGTCGTAAGTAATGAATGTGCAAACGTTAAAAACAAATTGCTAATAAATAAAACAATCATCAAGTAATTTTTAAAAGACAAAGCGAAGTAATAAAACAATTCCTTTATAAAGATACTTCACTAATTTGAATGCTCGATACAATCCAGGGCTTTTTAATTAAGTATCGCGTTGCGTTTTCATTGGCACATTCCGTTTGGAACGTATAAAATGACGTAAAGGACGGAATTCGAATTAAATACCGGCCCTTTGTAGATATTCCGTTTTAAATGTTCCAGCCTGGAGTACGCTGGAACTGTTTATTAATGTTACCACTGGTTTTAAGTGTAAGCTTAGTCTTATTACGGGGTATAATCATTTTGATAGCTTAGGCATTTTGATAGTATCTTATGACGTGGCAACGTCTAATAACTCAATATTACGGCAGCATGCACGAAAAAGATGATGTCATGTCGCGTTCCGCAAGCGAGAGCGCGGCACGAACGAGAGAGAGGCATGGTAGGCTCAAGCGATCGGCTCAATTCGGTTCGTGCTGCATGTAATGTTTGACGTTACCATTTCAAACTACCGTCCGTAAACCGACTTTACAGGCAACCATTTTTTGCAAAATTTAAAGGTTCAGGGGCTTCACGCATTTAACATATTTAAAGGTAATGCAGTTCGTATAAGAAATGCAAACTTATTACATGCAGCACAATTTGAGGTACCTGATCTGCATGTATTGATGGAATATGCTCAGAACGAAAGTGAGAGCAAAACTTAATTTAGAACCAACTGAGGCCTTAGAGCAATGCAATGTGATCCTGGTAGGCCCAAAGTCAAAGCTCGCGAAAATGCTGTCTAAATTAAGTCTAAGATAAAAAACAGGGGATGCGCTTCAAGCCGTGCATATGCAAAGCCTTGTCTTTTCTTTTCTTTGTTTTGGGAAGACGGGTGTTATTGTTTTATCATGTCGATGCGAATTTCACTCTTTATAATGAAACAACTTTTACGGATTACATCGTGATTTATTAAGTTTTTTATATGTTCGGATTTGGATACCATGGTCTCGGACGGAAATTCCGTTAGTTCTAAAAAGTTAAAAATCTGCAAAATCTGGAAGGTGTTTACTGGCTCGAAGGACCATATTGTCTCTAGGAAGACAGGAAGAAAGATCTGGATCATCCTCATCAACTTTGTCAGCTTCTATCAGTTTCAAGGTATTTCTATGTAAACTAGACGGTAGAACTCCATCATTCACCAGCCGCAGGACGTATTCCACTTAAGGGCCGGGTAGTCGAGTGGTCATGCTACTGGATATTACGCAGCGGTGGCAGGCTCGAATCCCGAAAAGTACAGATAATTTGTCTCATAAATATGTATATCTGAATCGGGTTCTTATTTCTAGAACTTTCTTAAATTTGTTTCATTTCCTAGAATCCGTAACACAAGTTCTTATGAACATACCTCGGGACTAGATTAACGTGGTGTGATTTTTGTATCATATTTATTTATTTAATCAAAAATCTCCCCTACTCTATCTCAAATGAAAATTCGTGAAAGAGCTACTTTTTATTTTGCTAACCTATTTCTTTTCATATGTTCTTCACCATATCACCGTTTAAACCTCACTTCACTTCTTATCATCAATGATTTTTTGGATAGCCAGCAAAAATGGTTAAGTTAACAAAAACTATTTGTATTTATAACGTTTAAAGTTTAACACCCATGTTTAGGCGCTATCAGAAATAAGTTGAGGATTTATGTTCGAAACTCCGTCGGAGTTGGTCGTTGCTTTTAAATGTAGCTTTCGGTAATGCTGGGGGTATTTTGTTGATGAATAAATCGTTTCAACATTTTGCACCCGACTTTGTTTCTATGTTTATTTTTGGTTTACATTTCGTAATAATATCAGAAGCGTCACAAGCGCCAGCCAAACACAGCAATAATTACGATACCGACTTTCAAAGGTAATAAATAAGCACGTGGTAACAAAAAATGCCCTATGTTTCGCAGTGGACGGATGATGATGATGATGATGATGATGATGATGGTGATGGTGATGAAGAAGAAGAATACGATGATGATGATGATCGTGAAGAAGAAGAATATGGTGATGATGACCAAAAATTGTACATTAGTAGAAGAATAAGTTGATTGTAAGTAGTAGGCACAAAATATTTTTTTAGAAACGCAATTACTTTATTATAATTTTTTTAGTTTTTGAAGTCAGTTTTTAATTTCTTATTATTATTATAGTAACACAATTTTACGGTTATCGTATCGGATACTTTACAACACCATGGTCCCGGGAGGACTAAGAGGGGATTGCTGTAAGGTATCCAAAACGTCGGGCTTGTAATAAACTTAATAAACCGCGATAAAATCCGTAAAAGTTGTTTCATTAAAATAAGTGAAATTCGCGTTAACATAAGAAAAAAATAACTACATTTTATTTATTTTTCGTATAGGTCATTCTACTAATATTATAAACGCGAATGTTTGTAAGTATGGATGGATGGATGTACGGTCATTTGTTACTCTTTTATGTAGACACTGAATGGATTTTAATGAAACTTTACAATAATATAGCTTTTACATCAGAATAACATAAAGGCTATAACTTATCCCTATACTCCCACGGGAACGGGAAGTACGCGGGTGAAACCACGGGGCGCTGCTAGTAAATCATATTAATATTACATTATTAAAATTGTCTTCTACCAATCTCTACGCAAAAGATTTCCGTAGACATATAATATATCCTTTTGACACGGTATACTAAAATTTGAAACCACTAATTAAGTTTATTATAAATCTATAAATTATATTAAGTCGTAAACTTAATTGCATAACGATGGTTTCTTAAAATTAAAAATAAGCTTTTATGAACAATAAATTATTAATAAATTATTTTCCGAAAGCTCGGGAGCTTTGAGCTTTTGATGGTGATTTTATTAGCTTGACCTTGACATGGATTTTGATGAATATTATAAAAGGCAAATCTTTATAAAAATAAAATTATCACCTATTATTTTATTTAAAAGAAATAACTTCCAAATAAAAATATGCTGTTTTCGGGCAATGAGATGTCTCTGGGTTAATTGAAATAGATCTAGGCAGTAGATTGATAAAGAATTTGGCTGCTTGTTTGAGCGGGCTAATCTCTGGAACTACAAACCCTGTTTTGAAAAGTTCTTTTTGATAAAATAAATTTTCAGCCCGATTTGTTTCGCTAAAACTTACATAATGTTAACAACGATAGAATAAACTTGTAAGTTTAAGTACTTTGAGTATTTTTAAATCCTAAAATCATTTATTTTAGGATTTTATTTTTTTATTTATAACTCAGTTGATATAAAAAACGATTATTAATTTACGACTGGTCCGTAAGTTTGCCGTAGCTCAACGCGCTATGGAGCGTGCTATGCTGGGTTTTTCTTTGGCAGATAGGATTCTAAATGCAGTCCTCCGCTATAGGACTAAAGAAACCGATATCACGCGAAGAATAAGAATAAGCTCGTTGAAGTGGCAGTGGGCTGGTCACGCTCACGAGAACGGATGGCCGACGGGCCAATTAAGTCGGCCATTAACCAGGTGGGAAGACGATCTCCGTGCAGTGGCCAGTCTGTGTTGGATGCGAGTGGCAGGGGATCGGTCGTCTTGGAGTTCATTGAGGAAGGCCTACGTTCAGCAGTGGACGGATAAACGCAGATAATGATGATAATTTCCTGCTCTTCTTCTGTTCTGTAAATCTGACTAACAAAAAAGTAAAATATATTATATAATATTCATGTAGAAATGCCATAAATGTGGACAGCTTTCGAATATTTTCCCGAAATTGTCAATACATAAGATAACAATCTGGTTCGACGTGTGCTCCGCGCCAATTAGAGGATACCGCTGCGCTTTGATCGAGCCGCCCTTTGATCTTTCGCCTTGATGTACTATCAAATAGATGCACATATTACAAATAAGATCTTGTGTGTGCATTTTTTTTATTAGATAATTATTGAAGTATAGTGCATGTTGTTATCATTCTCCTGAATTTGATTCAATAAATTTCTGTATCATAATTTATTTATGACCTAAGCCACGCTCAAGTCATGGTTTGCCACCGAGGATTTTGGTTGTTGGAAAAACTTTACAGTTTTTCGGAAAGAAAGACTAATAGTTTTGTTGACTAATTGTTGATACCGTACTAGGAACGGAAATAAATTTATAAAAATTTATAAAAATACAAATAGCGTCCCGCAGTTTCACCCGCGTATTTCCCATTCCCGTGGGAGTACGGGGATAAATTAAAATAAAAATACAAATAGCGTCCCGCGGTTTCACCCGCGTATTTCCCATTCCCGTGGGAGTACGGGGATAAATTATAGCCTATATGTTTTCATTATAAGTAAGTATGTAAGTTTCATAATAATCCATTCAGCAGTCTTTGCCTGAAAAAAAAACAAACATCCATACTTACAAAATTTCACATTTATAATATTAGTAGGATTTGTGACCCTGTGTAGATTTTTATATACTTTTATTTATTTATTTATTGAGATATATATTATATATGAGACGTGCAGGTTTCCTTACGATGTTTTCCTTCACCGATGAGCGAGCGATGGTCTCATGCTTGCTCCACTTAAAAATTTAAAAAACCACTGCAAGGCACAACTGGGGGTCAGGATCGAACCCGGATCCTCCTGCTTAAGAGACCGAGCTCTTATCCATTAAACCTGGATCTTATTTTTTTACTAGAGGGAGGTATTTTTTTCTGCGCCAGCCACGCACAGAGTGGAGAACTTTACATTTCTTGAAAACTATCATACCTTACAGCTTACGATGTTTTTCTTCACTGATGGCCACTATTATAGCCGGTTGCAGATAATTTAGAAAATCTTAAGAGGCGTCCCGTCCTAGCTTTCAATTAAAAAATGTCAAAGCAGACCTCTTTCGAGGTCGGAACAACTAGGTCGGCCGCAAATATTAACTCATAATGTATACAATAAATAATAATTTACATACTAATATGATAACATAACAATTAATTAGAAATAATTATAATATAGTGCCGTTGAGATAAGATAACGTCTGACCGTGTTTATGGTTACTATACGAGTGTGCGACGTATGCTAATTATAATCAACTAGCTGTTGCCCGCGGCTTCGCCCGCGTTTACAAAAAAAAGTCGGTTTACTGACGATAGTTGAACGTTACAACAGAAAATACTGATGGGCCGATTGTGCCTCTTTGTCGCTCGTTCCACGCTCTCGTTTGCACTTCAAGCCTTAAATGGAACGGCTCAGAGCGAGGTAACGCTGCATGAGTCATGTTTTTTCATGCAGTCGGCTGCGTTGAATCATAAGACGTTGTCACGTCACATCCGAGAATATAATATTATGTACAAAGCTTCATGATCGGTTGGTTAGTTTTGGCGTAAAAATGTAACAAACATCCCTTTTCCATATTTATAGTATTAGTATATTAATTTAATAATGCAAAAGAGTGTTTGACGTTCATTTAAGGAGGCCTAGGTTCAGTAGTGGACGGATAAAGGCTGAATACAAGTCTGATTGTACCGGTGAAGAGATGCTGTACCTCCCTTTGCTTGGTTACATAGCTTTGCTGTGATTCGGAGAGAGGTGCAAGAAAAGCAGTGTCATTAATGACACAGAGGCAGTATAGCTGTTTATGTTCATAGGAAATGCTAATCACACACTATCAGGTAGAGCGTCTGTTTACCCATCCAATTATCACGTTTAAAAATCTCATTGAAAAGTGATTCGTCGTAATAGGATTGTCATAGATGTGATACAACCATATTGACATCATAATTGACAATAAAATAATATATGAAGATAGAATGATGAAAGAAGACATTCCAGTAGATTTTATTACCTGCAGAGTAATAGACGATTTCCATATAAATATTCTTTCCATTCAATGAAGCTACTTTTTGGTTTTGACGAGCGCTTTATAAGCGTCGCGGTGAAACCCGACGTTGGTTTGGCATCAACATCAAACACGCAAAGTCAAAAATTCAACAGTGCTCGATAAAATAGCGTCGTACTTTAAAAACGTCATCGTGTGAAATCGTTTGAAAAAGACAAAACGTTTATTAAACGCTCGTGAGAACGGGGTCTTACATGTTATACATAAAATACTAGTTCTAAAATAATATATCCGTTTATTACTTTAATATTATTTTTATCAGTGTAATCATTATTGCTATTCACATTAATTGTTTTTAATATTCGAGTATTGTGATATTATAATCATTAATCATAGTTGTAAGAGATGGTTACTTAAAATTTTTTTTATCTGATAATACTAGATCAAAAAAATGAAATTAAAAAACTAACATTAGTACACGCTTAAAAAAATTCGAGTATATTTTTTATTCCGAAACATCTATTCTTTGTCATACATCAATGCGAATTCTTGTTATCAATATAAATATTATTACGTAGTAATAAGTAACATTAGTAGATCGTCGCGACGGACAGACAAAAAACTTGATTTATATTAAAATGGCAGTACAAGCCATTTGCGACATACCGTTAGAATAGATTAGGTACGAGAAAAACCTACGCTCTAAGCTGTAGGGTTCAGTATAAGAGATACAAGTTACGGAATTTCACGGCTTATAAATATTAGTTCGCTTATGACGCGACGTGATAATCAAACTCACGCAATAAGAGTTCCGTAGCATTTATAGGGACACGGTATCGAATAGAAAGTATCGATACTGTACTCATGAGTAGTATCGATCAAAAAGTATCGACACAAAAGTATCGATACCTCAAAGTATCGAGTACTTTTCTCAGGCAGAACGGAGGGCCTACCGCAGCATTTATACGCAACATTAGACACTAAGGGCCTATTTCACAATCTCCAGATAAGTTCCCAATAGGCTATCGGCAACATATTTGACAGATACTCCATACTCTATCTGTCAAATATGTTACCGATAGCCTATTGGGAACTTAACTGGAGATTGTGAAACAGGCCCTAACAAAAAAATTACGTTTGTTTTGTATAGGTAAAGTGGTATATTATATGGGGTTATTTATTTTTAAATTGAAAGCTCCATTTAGTGATGCGATGTTTGAATTATTATTGATTGCTAGCTCGGTTACGATTTGTCTGATATAATATAGTATACCAATAGTTGTTCCATATACCATACATTATTTTTGTAGAGTTGCCCATCTTAATCATTTATTTTATTTTAATTATTTATTATTTATTATTTTGTTTTATTTTATTTTTGGATTTATTTTAAATCAATTTAATGATGTTATTTTGCAACTATTTTAAACTTCTACTGGTTGCCGTTATAAATATCAAGCATAAAAAAACGGCAGAAAAATTACGTATGTTTTTTTGGGGCTTCTCTTAAATGTAGATTTTTTAAATGTTTATTTTTTGCTATAGAGGCAACAGAAATATATCATATTGTGTAAAAATTTCAACATGTCTATCATGGTTCCCAAGATACCCCCTGGTAACAGACAGGCGAACACACAGACGATCGGATGGACAAACAACGTTTTAGTAAAAGGGTTTTACCCTCTTGGTACGGAGCCCTAAAAACGGGAGAAAACAATGCAATATGTTAAGGAATTTTTGGGAATACTATGTCTCGATTTTTAATGAATGAATGACGGCCATATTGTGTTTGTTTATTTAGGTATTTTAACACTTCATTTTTCATTGAGAATGGCTGAGTGGTTTGATAGTCCTCTGAGTATTTTTTGAGCGACGATGGTCCAGAGGATGCACTCTACCTCTTTAGCGAGAGGGTTCGGTTTCGACCCTAATCCCTCAGTGTGGTGCATTGAAATGTTACCTAAATTTCTAAGTGCACCCTGAACACAAGAACATCGCTCGCTCACCGGTAAAGGAAAACATGGTGAGAAAACTTGCATACCTGATGAGATTAAAAGCCTTTGAAGGTGTGTGAAGTTCCCGTGTGTGGGCCAGCGCATCGGTGAACTTAACCCAATACCCCTCTCCTTTTTTCGACGAAGATACCCGTGCCCTACATTGGGAGATATGGATTAATACTTTACTTTACTTTTTCTTTATTTTAACTTACTTTAGATGTCATTGGTCCGAATCTCTGTAATATAAGCTGGGAGATTACGTGTTTCATACATATTTATTCAGTACATAATACAACTCATTAGAAATTCCTAAACAAACACTTCCCTTCAAAGGTGACGGGAATTTATTCATACGGCGCTTAGAATGGCTTATAGTGTAATTACTGAACAAACAACTATGTTGCTGACAACAAACTTACAAAACTCAGCCACAACAATATTATAATTCATTAAGACATTATCTATAAGTTTAATAAAAAAATTGGTTGTCTGTAAAGTCGGTTTATGACGTGATAACGTCATAGACTTTAGACGTACATAGAAGCACAAATCTCAAGGATTTTTTGTGCCGACTTTACCGGGGACTATTCCCCAGTTCGCACTCGCTCGTTCTATGCTGGGGACATCGCGGTGTCCCTCTCGTCACGCCGCCAAGCGGACGTTTACATCGCAGAGTTTGTCCTCCGCTCATAAGAACTGTCCTTCTAGGTACGTTTGAATTCTTTGACAACGTCTAGCATTACAAACCGAACCGAACTGTGCCGATCGCCCGAGCCGATCATGACTGTCTCTCGTTCGTGCCGCGCTCTCACATGCGGAACGCTACATGACGTCATATTTTTCGTGCATGCTGCCCGTAATATCGAGTTATTAGATTTTGTCACGTCAAAATATCTTTATCCAACACTGAAATTAATGCAATCTATTATTTTCCAGACTATTTACATATTGAGTTGTATCTATGGACCCTTTGACCACGTCAATCTGGTCTCGTGGTGACTTCTCGAAAAACTTGTGTTACGGGTATAGACAACGGAAATATAATATTTAATACGTGTATGTTATACAATTTGTATTAAAGATTTTTATTATACAATACACATATTTAATACATATCCATGTCTCAGGAACACGGAATCTTTTTGTTCCTTGGCGGGATTCGATCCCGTTATCTCCGGCTTGAGCGCCAACACGCTAACCATTGATTCTATAAAATAACATTAAACAAAACGATAACGAAGTTCGAAAAGAATAAAATGTATTGGATTGACATAAGTCGCGCTAAATCACGTGGTCAATCGTGATCGTAATAAAATCACAAGCGGTCTATTGGTTATCGATCGTTATTGTCAATATCTTATTGGCTAGGAAATTAATTGATAACTCAGAGACGATGACGAATTTCGGTATCTTTCCGCTACGAAACGATGTTACTTTATCAAACCCAGATCCCGGACCCATAATCTAATCCGAATCCCTTATCCCTAGACCCAGAGTCAACATTTTAATAAGCGCGGATAAAATTTTGAACAATATTAATAGCAATGGTTTAATAAGATGAAAATTACCGCGTCCCTAAACGCCCGAACCAGGATGGTGGATGGTTACAAAGCAGGCTCATTAACTCCTGCAAAACTACAGCTTCGGGGACCAAAGATTACATTGCTACGTAGAATCGACACCTTGAACGCAAGCTAGTCAACTATTGTTAATTTTAAATAGTACCAACAAAGTATATTTTTCAACGTCAATTGATTATACGACTGGAAAAGAACCAGCGATAAAAACTAACTGAACTTTTTTTTCAAATATTCTATAACGTTCGTATATTATCATGTTCATTTAAAAATACAAATTACAATGAAAAATCAAAAACTTTAACGAAAGTGGAATAATGAAAGAAAATAGTGTACAAAATATGCTATGACGGCGTCACGCCATTATCCGTAACTGACTCTATTTTACTGTCAAGGCGCACCAATATATATTTCACATTAATGACTTCAGCAAATTGACTTCATAGCAAACCATTTTGACATTCGGTTGATTGACTGATCAGTAAATAAATTAAATATTGACTAACAATCACGATCACAATCAATTTTGGTAGAATATGTGTTGGTCGGCATTAACTAGGTGGGAAGACAATCTCCGAGCAGTGGCCGGTCCGTGTTGGATGCGAGGGATTCTGGCGTTTATTGAAGGGGCCATATGTTCAGCAGTGGACGGATAGGGGATCATGATGATGATGAGGACCGAGGTCTTCTAGTAGTAAAGTATCCCCCCGTTGTAGTAAATTCGTAAGAGCAACACATTACATCCAATACAAACAACTACTAAAATAAAATCGAAGGAATAGTTTCAACGTACAATATACTCTTGAAAAAAAAGTATTTTACTTGTAATAAAATATAATGTATTATAAAATAAAATATAAAAAATAGGTACAAAATAACCGCATACTCAATGACAACATTTGAACACAGTTAGGGAGATGGAAAATTTTAATAAAATATGTTTTCCCGTAAACTGGCATCTACCACGACACGTCCCTACCCCACTACTTGTGCACCCACCCCCACCCTTATGTCTGGGGAATAAGGTCCACTTCCCCACCACCAGCCGCGGGGTGAGCTGGCGATGATAAACTAACGTGCGCTATAAGGAAGAGATGTGCAAAGATTATAAAATGTTTTCTTGTAAATATTGCCTAGTTGTTTTTCCGAGTTATATACGGAATGTATTTTTTATGTAAGTTTACAGACAAACTGACTAGAATAAATATGGTAGAGTAAATCATAAACGCCAGAATTTTATTGCCTAACTGCAAATTGTCTTCGACTGTAATTGTAGTTCTTTGGAGTTTACTCCTTAATAATCGATTTTCATATATAAGGCGATATGAAAATCTATGGGAGTAAATAAACTACGATGCTACACGATGTCACACGACGTTACACGATGTCACACGACGTTACACGATGTCACACGAAGCGTTAAACGAACACAAACCGATTGTCTCAGTATTCAAAGATGTTGCATTAAATTATTGTTGTTTATAGGAACGAAGTTCCTTAGGCAGGCTTGGAGTGGATAGGGATTTTGCTGCGCGACCGAACTGAAAAAAATGTGATAGTAAAACCGTAAGAAAAAGTGCGTGGAATAAAAAGCGTTAAATGAGACGTGCGCAGGCGCGACAATCGCATACACAAGCGAGTAGTGTACAATACCTTTCTTTTTAGCCGAAGGAACTTCTTTCCTACCTGGTGTCCCACGACACCACATTTTTTTACACGCTTTTTATTAGCTTCACTTGTATGTCAGTTTGTCAGTTTGTCAGTATGTCAGTATGTAACTCTCCGTGGGTAATCTGCGCGCCTGCGGCCTTCCTTGGTTCCGGTAGCCGTTTCTCAGGCTCCCTCTCCGAAATCGAACTCTGATTCCCCGTGTTTATTATATTTATAAATAATTACTAAAAAGTAAAAAATAAATAATAGTTAAAAAAAACTAAAAACACGCTTTTTATAGAAACCCAAACTAAAAAATAGAAAATAAATTTTAATAAATTTAAATTAAGAATAGTGTTAAAAATTTCAATAACTATAAATTAATAATAGTGTAAATAAAAAAAAATATTTTATTTTTAAAAAAGCGTGGGGTGCATGGTGTCAATATAGTTATAAATATTTTATTGACAGATATGAGTAGAGTGATTATCATTTTGATAATATCTTAAAAAGCAGCCCACGCTTTTTTTAAAATAAAATATTTTTTTTTATTTACACTATTATTAATTTATAGTTATTGAAATTTTTAACACTATTCTTATTTTAAATTTATTAAAATTTATTTTCTATTTTTTAGTTTGGGTTTCTATAAAAAGCGTGTTTTTAGTTTTTTGTAACTATTATTTTATGGTTTTGTTATGTATTTTAATGAGTTCATTGTATATTTAATAAAAAAAATGCATGTATTACGCATGCTCTAAGTATAATAAAAAGTTATTTATTTACCCTTATTCACTAATCCATTTATTTTATAATCGTTCGTAAGGAGTAAACTCTTGGGGGCCTAGCCAAAATGACATTAAGAAAGCGTTAGCGAAGTTCGAAATGATAAAATGTATAGGATGGACCACGTGATTAAGCGCGGCCTTATGTCAATCCAATACATTTTATCATTTTCGAACTTCGCTTACGCTTTCTTAACGGCATTTTGGCTAGGCCCAGATACTAGACCAGTTATATACGACTTACAATAGTCAATGTCTAATAAGTAAAGTGTTTGTTTGCATTGAACATTCTCCGAAACAACTGGACCGACTTGAAAAAATCTTTTACCATTCGAATTTTATCATCCCTTAGAACATAGACTGTAAAATAGTTAACAAAATAAGATAACCCGTGAAAAAAATACAAAAAAAAATCCGTAATACGCAAGCTTTGTTTTATATTATATAATGCTAAAAATAGACTATAGAATATTACATGTGCGAAACCGGGCTGCTAGCTAGTATGTATCATTTAAGGAATATTCGTAGCTTTCAATTGACCAGCTCTAATTCTAGCTTTAGTTAATCCCACTTTAATCTAGGAACCTGGACGTAACACTACTTAATCCTAGCAAACTATTACTAACTTTAGGTAAACATAATAGACTATTAGTGTTAGAGTAACAATTATTCATTACTTCGGCTTAGGATAATTAGGGTTTGAACAATTCACACAATAATATATAAGCTACTAGCTGTTGCCCGCAGCTTCGCCTGCGTTAACTAAGATTTGCAAAGCATTTATATATAGTATAGCAGCGCTCCGCGTTCCCGTGGGAATACAGGAATGAATTATAGACTATGTGTCGATCTTATGTATAAGTTACATTAATATGAATTTCATCAAAATCCATTCAGTAGTTTATGCGTGAAAGAGTAACAAACATCCACACAAACTTTCACATTTATAAATATTTGTAGGATGTCATTATGAAGTTTAATTGTAATCTATTCAGTCATTTTTGTCTTAAAGAGTAACAAACATTTATATAAATTTTCATATTTCATCACCACCTCGTACCCCGCAGTGGATAAAAAAATGATGATGATAATGATGGTGGTGGTAGTGGTGGTGCTGGTGGTGGTGATTATAGTGATGATTTTAAGATATAGCAAAATTAAGATTCTCGTGTTGTCTGTGGTCCATATTCACGTTGTCCATATCCGGTCGCTAGATATAATTGTAAAATTACCAAGCCATGTAAAATAATTGGCATATAATATCAGCCAAAGCCGTCTTTATATTTTACATATGAACCTACCAATGATTATGATGATGATGATGATGATGATGATGATGATGGCGATGATGATGATAAATTGTCATGTGAAGTTACTCGCAACAACTATAGAAATGATGGCAGAAAAAACTAGATACTACTGCTCAAAATCACGTAGCTACCTTTTCAACTTAATAAAAAACCTCGTTAGATGTTGGTGATTTTATCTATGCGTGCTGGATGGACTTCACAAGATGGCAGAGCAACAGACTGATGTAATAATATATTTTTAATTATAATAGTGTTATAACGTAGACTAGTACACACTGGATCGGCCAATTTAAAAGGAGAGAGACGGCGTATACTGAAGCACGTCTTGTCTCTTTCTCTTCTCAAAACTTGAATACACATAGACACATTAAAATATACATTATCTGGAGATTTTTACGAAAAAACAAAATAAATAGGTTAACTTCTTTTAAACGTTTAGAAATTACTTACTCTGTTTCTTAACTCATCTTATCTTTTCATACCATCATTACTTATATTAAATATAGTTAATAAAATATAATCATCAGAAAATAAATAAATTTTAATGAACAATAAAACTTATACAAGGCGGCTGAGTAGTCCAGTGGTAAGTCAGTCAGTTGGAATCCTCCCAAATACAGTCACTGTACACAATCATTTTTATGATTATTGTATACATTTAGTGTATATATTATTAAATATAAAAAAATATTTTTTATTCATTTCCGTTCCTAAAAAGCGTAAAACACGT
This sequence comes from Lycaena phlaeas, assembly GCA_905333005.2. Taxonomy (NCBI): domain Eukaryota; kingdom Metazoa; phylum Arthropoda; class Insecta; order Lepidoptera; family Lycaenidae; genus Lycaena; species Lycaena phlaeas. The sequence goes on from HG995182.1 coordinate 1,250,691, forward strand.
CAAATTCTTACTAATTAACTGGCTAGGTTAACGCATTAGGTAACATAATTTATAATAATATATATTTTTAATTAATTCAATGGCACATCCAGTAGTCGACGTCAGTGTTCCACTTAAGATGGGGCTGTTCGCTGCGTATCCAGTGGTCTGTGTAGACAGATAATAAACCAGACAGATACCATCGGGGTGTCGGGTTGCCTCCGCGAACTCACAACTGCCGAGAACGCAAAAAGTATATATAAAAAAGTTTGTCTGTACAAGCTAATTTACAGAACTTAAAAAAAAAACATTTGACAGCCTAATTACAAAATATATATTTTATTTAATATTTTTAAAATTTTGGGCGAGTAAAAGCACTGATAAAAGCTCAAATTTAACAGATTTTTTGACGTAACAACGTCTTATAATTCGATAGAGCCGGCTGCACGCACGAAAAAACATAACTCATGCGGCGTTACCTCGCTGTGAGGCGTTCCGTTTAAGGTTAGTGCAAGCGAGAGCGCGGAACGAGCGACTAAGAGGCACAATCGGCCCGTCAGTATTTTCTTATGACGTTGTCACGTTCAACTATCGTCATTAAACTGACTTTACAGATAACCGATTTTTTTTTCATAGAAAACACACCATATCACTATCCTGTTTATAATACGGTTGATGTAACAGGTAGTATTGTATAATCTAATATTAGTTTAGCCCTGCGGTTTGACTTGAAAAATAATATTCTATGAATAGCTGGTAAAAAACACACAATATCTATATTTTTTTTTCACTTTCTAGACTTTTAGGCCTGAATCCCGATGGCCTTTAAGCTCAATCGGTAGGATTTTCGTAAATTATTTTATCTCAAGTCTTAAGCTAGACAAAACTGCACACAGTGTGAGGAATTTCATTAAAACCGCTTCAGCAATTATAAATTCTATGTCCAGAGAAAACGAGACATCTTTTTGTTAATCGTAACCTTGCCTCGGTATAATCAAATAGAGTAAAGCGATTGACACCACAAGATGCTAGTTTGGGATTCTGTGAAGTTGTATTCTGAGGAAGATGCATCTCAACTTGGGACCAACTGAGATTAATGGATTTCATTTGCTAAGATGTTTCAGATAGATGTTGCGTTTAATCATGTAAGTGTTAGATGTTGTACTATTGTGATCGTACGTAAAGATAGATAAAGATAGAATACGCTTTTAAAGTTCCGTATCTGTAATATACAAAATGTAAGTAAACGAGTAGAAATTACATAACTTATGCAAAACATACTTAAATGAATAAATATTAAAACCACTAAATTGTTGTTATAATACAAAATGGCGACGGTGCAGTAGTCCATTTTTGGTTAGCACTTTGGCTCTCAAGTGTCAAAGTGCTAGCCATTGAGCCATAGAAATCTTCAAAATAGTACGAGCCCGGACAATTTTTTCATGTATTCAATAGTGGTAAGATTATGAGCTTTGATGCCAGTAATTGTCCGTTCTGCCTTTTTGATACAGCAAAGCTGTTTCATGGAAAAAAAGAAAATATCATTCGCGAACATACTAGGTTCACGTATGATCTTATCGAATCAACCACAATTGAAATAATAAATTATTTAGAAACCCCGTAATCACTTACCATCACCGTCGTGAACAGCGTTTGTACATTATGATACAAAAGATAATGTTCTCAATAAAAACTACGATATTGAAGATATTTTATATTACATAAATTTTAAATGGGGAATAGGACATTCGCTCTTAAGGTTTTACATGATTTAGATTTATACTGTGTTTTATTTTTTTTGACAAAAAAATATTCCGAAGATTTTCTTCTCGTTTGTCTTAGGGATCTTGCATTTCAAGCGGCTTTTTTTATCATCATCGGCCTTTATCTGCCCACTGCCTCAGTAAACCGACTTTACAGACAACCGATTTTTTTTTAGTATTTGTAAACAATCCAGTATTCTTCTACGGAACCCTAAAAACTCGACAACGTGCAGTGATTGTGACTGATAACACTCTGTTGGGCCCGAATTAAACACGAAAATATCCAAGAGGTTGGCAAAAAGGAAACGTCGGTCGAAAAAAAATTGTAAGGGGAAACCGTGTTTGAATTATACATACGTTTAGTTATGGGACACTGAATATCTTTTTGTGGACAACTAATTTATTAAAAAAAATCGGTTGTCTATAAAGTCGGTTTACTGACGATAGTTGAACGTGACAACGTCATAAGAAAATACTGATGGGCGGATTGTGCCTCTTTGTCGCTCGTTCCGCGCTCTCGCTTGCACTTCAAGTCTTTAATGGAACGCCTCAGAGTGAGGTAACGCCGCATGAGTAATGTTTTTTCGTGCGTGCGGCCGACTTCATCGAATTATAAGACGTTGTCACGTTCAAAATTAAGATAATTAAAAATAATAAGATATTTCATTTTATCGCACGGGGACGAAAGAAGGCGGCGCGGCTGGCCGAAGTGACGATCGACCTCGTGATCAGCCGCATAGTCAGGTTAGGACTTCGGGCTAGACCAGCTAAGACCGAAGCCCTTCTCTTCCACGACCGGGCAAAAAGGACCTCTACCCTAGGCTACCCTCCAGATCCGAGGAGTGAGGGTCAGGATGAGCCTCCATATCAAGTACCAGGGATTCATCCTTGACGGAATGAATGAAATAAATGAAAGGTATTATCCTCTAGGTCATCCCAGAAAAGTTTCATTTTGATCTGCGGGGCCCGATATTTTGGAGTCTCCTCTGAGGACCTCTCTAACATTAAATTTAGAACCGTATCTGGATTGATGATCAGTTTGTCTGTGTTACTGATTGATAACGTAACACGGGGAAATACTTTTTTAATGTGTAACTTTTTAATGCGCATTTTTACGGATGAAAGGCGTCACGAAGATGTGCAACGTTGAAGAAGAGCGAGAGAGTGATTGAGACCAATTGAGAGAGAGTGAGAAAGGGTAGGGTGAGCCCAACACTTTGGGCGAAGCTAGTTGAGCCAAGGGGGCTCTTTGTACCCCTCTTATAAGAAGAGGGGACAAATGAGCAGGGGCAAGGGACGAGGATGGCAACCTCACCTCATTGTACTGTCCTGACGGAGGGAGGGGTTGATCTGTGGTACGGGACAACCCGTCTGTGGAGGTAGTGTTGACCCCCCGAGGGGACTGACTAGCCGTCGAGGTGCCCTGTTGCTTGTAGATCCGGGGCGTCTCACCAAAGGCGGCATTGGTGGCACTCGCCCGTTTTAGTGGGTAGAGCTGCGTCCATTTACCATCTTTCGGGCGCAGCGAGTCCCACATACCCGCCTGGACCCACTCCCCTGCGGGATGCGTCAGTGCATTTCCCGGTGTTAAAGGAAAAAAAAAGAGTGAGAAAGGGCAAACGTAGCACGAAGCCACGCTATTGGTTAGTGTATTCGCTAGGCAATATTAGAAAATAAAGTTTCACTTCGGTCATATTGTGTGCGCACGCCCTTTTTTAAAATAAGGCGTGTATTACTTCTCTATTCTATTTCTTAGGCCTTTCGTCGATTCGTACCGTGGTATGAAACAATGTAGTTCATTATAGCCATTTATAGAAATATTTTAAGAAAAACACTAGAAAACTGCACTTAAAATAATCATCGTCATCAAATCTACCAAATAGACGTTTTCGACTGTACTTTAACGAAATTATCAAATATATAAAAGGCCCGTTACACACTGTGACCACGCAGCAGAGCGTGCACATTTTACCAAATCTTAACATAAGGCCGCGCGCACACAGTCTGCATAATGATAATGATGATGCGTAAAACATCATGCCTGATTCCAGCACCATCACTGGATGTTATGTTAATTTGTTTTGAGGGCAGCTCCCGGCAGCATATTACCCACCAACTTGCTTGTTTCTGCCTTACAGAAGCTGTGTGGATGAACGAGGAAGACGGACAGTGTTTACTAGCACTGAGACTCCAGTAGGGCTATTCTGTAAGGTTTGTATTCTTTAAAACTCGACTATCTATCTATATCAATAAAGTTCACTTTCGAAGTGAGCGTAAAGTGAGCTCTATCACTCAGGTGAAGCTCGAAATAGCCCTTCAGATATGTCATAGACAACACATGTGGAGAATCTGGTGTTCCCGGGACCAGTCTGTCGCTGAGGACTTCCCATATTAGCCTGCTGATACGGGTCCCTCAGATATAGCGGCTGAAGGCTCACGCAGCGGCTGTAGTGTGGTAGTGCACCCAATGCGAGTCCCCACACACGCCAGTGCGCCTACCCAAGGCCCTGGTAGGATCAGCAAAAAAAAAGGATAGACAACACATAAATGAGTTGCTTGGAATTCAAGTAAACTAGTTTATGTTGATGGGTGACGTTGACCACTTAGCATTAGGTGACATGGCTGCTAGTTTGCCCATAGAACGAAAAATAGAAAAAACATTTTTTCGGGGCTTGAAATCCAATTCACGTAATCTAGTGATTTGGATCGAAACGAATCGACATTTTTTCACGACATACTGTATATCTATGTACTTATGCTTAATTTCTTCCGTACTTATATCTACACTAATATTAAAAAGAGGAAAACTTTGTTTGTTTGTTTGGTTGTAATGAATAGGCTCAAAAAGTACTGGACCGATTTCAAAAATTATTTCACCGTTTCAAAGCTACATTATCAACGAGTAACATAGGCTAAATTTTATTTTGAAAAAAATAGGGATCCGTAAGATATTTGGGTTTTTCGGACACAAGGTGTAAAAAATCAACCAGAAAAGTTACTTATTTTGCGTACTAAGATCCCGTCGTAAATCTTAATTGACGCAGGCAAAGCTGCGTGCAACAGCTAATAGATATTATTTTATAAAGCACGGGCAATTTAAAAAGATCCGCAAATTTTATTTTGCTAATTAGCATAAGCCCGTATAAAATACTTTACTCTATCGATGCTTAACATAAACACAGCTTTACACGTTAACAATGCACATGTTAAAAATATAAAAAAAAATAAAAGCCGGGACAAAAAATAAGCGATCAGCTCCGCCGACCGTGACCTACGCATGCAAATTACGTGGCGGCAGGTCCGGTGCAACCAACCAACTTATTATGCGGCATTAGCCAGAATTCGCTAAATCCTGAGTGACAGAATTTCATTGCTAAGTCCTAACCAAATTATGAATTTCAGAATTTCATTTCATAATGATCCCCAAGTATTCAAGGCTTAGATTTTCATTGCTATTTGGCATAATCTAGCGGATAGCATTCGAATGCAAAATATTAGGGCCTGTTTCACAATCTCCAGATAAGTGCTGAATATGCTATCGGCAACATATTTGACAGATAGAGTATGGAGTATTTGTCAAATATGTTGTGAATAGCCATGGATGTAGTATAATAACAGGATGGCGTACTCGGAAAAAATGTATTTACGAAAGTGAACACTAACTCAACGTATTAAGTATTATATTCTAATGGGCATTACACAGATGATAATCCGAGCCGAGCGGGATAGCAATAGGTTAGGAGTGTGTCTCGTTCTTTTATCTTGCCAGCTTGAAAATGTATTTTATTAAAAATTTTGGCTGATCAAAAATTTCATCGAAAAAGATTGTCTTTTTAATATTATTTTGACAATTGTATGTCAAGAAATTGTAATTGAAATTATTTATTTAAATATATTTCCAATTCAAAAAGAAAACATAAATTATTATTTTGCTTATTTCTTTTATTTCTTATGGTAGCCCAGTTAAGTGTCATCTTGACATTTTGTATTGTAATGGTTGCTATGGTTACTTAAATAACATAATTAGTAAATCAAACTACTATGGTGACCATGATTTTATGAGGAGAATAACAGCAATGCGAAAAGCAATGGTCAGGACGTGAGACAGAGTGACTCCGTACTAAACTTCCCACGTTCCTAATTATTTTAATCAGTTTGAATCCATGGCATCTTTAGTTGTTTTGTAATCTTAATTCAAGAATGCGTTATTATGAGAGTAAACCTAAGATTTGCAGTTAATATTTTGGGATGATAATGATATCTCGACCACCTGATGACGGATTCCCGTCAAGTATATACCTGGAAGTATTTGTATTATGAATTTCGTAATCCATCTACTATTCTTCAGATTTTAACCATTGCTAATGTTGGTATTTTCGTTAGTAAGTATAATACTTGTGTAAGATTTTTCAAGCACCCTAAATGCATCTAAGCTAGCTTGCAATATCTGCCGGGGCTAAACGCGCCTTTTGAAGAACTTAAAAACTCGAGATTTATAATATTATGGCAGTCGTGGTAAACTCATGCAGCGCTTAAAACTGCATACATCAAGTATGTACTAGTAGGATATAAACCTTACTGCAATTAAAATTTTCCATACCCATTCCCTAACAGTTTGAATTTTTGAAAGACATTTGTCCGAATAGTCAAAATATTATTGTCACCTTATAAGAAAGGGACACACTCCTAAACACTGGCTATCTCTGTCGGCTTGTTTTTCTGTTACGAGTTCTCGGTCCTGTTATATATTATTACGTCCATTTGAATAGCCTATTCGGCCCTAAATGTCATGATTTCACTGCTAAATAATTATACACGAAAAATTGTCATTACATTGATTTGTGCCAAATTAAAAAACGCGCAGATTAACATCGCTAAATGTTGCGCCATCATTTTAAATTTCGAATGTTGTCGAGATTTGATTTATTGCATCATGAATCTAAATTATAATAATGTCTTAAATAATAATATGAATTGCTGGTTCCCGTAAGAAAAACATAAAAATGAACCAAATATGTTATTGATGTAAAAATATCAACCAACCTATGTCCTAGCTGGGCACGGGTCTCCTCGAAATCAAGCGAGGAAGGTTCGTATTTTTTTTTTGAAAATTTCGAAATTTGAATTGTAGGGATGACTTTGAATCTCATCAGGCATTAAGGTTTTTGAGCGATGATTTTCTTCTATGAGCGAGCAATGGTCTCTGTACATAGGGTCAGGATCGAACCCAGACCCTCTTCAGGCGGCTCCACTGGACCATGGTCGCTCCATTAATGGTTTACATTTGAACATTTCACATATATCATTCGCCGTCATCAAATGACAATTACCGAATTCTCGGCGCTATCCGTCGATCTTCCGCGAAGTTTTCGGTGTGGTGCTCGGGATAATTTGCCGTGGAAATGTGAGAAGACGGCCCGAAATTATACCTTGGACGCACAGACAGGACAATAAGACTGTATTTGTCTGTCCGCTGGTCGAGTGAGTGCTGGAAACTACATTGCGGTCGCTGGTTCAAATACAGGTGACAATCGCAAGATATTGGTTGTCTTTTGTTTTGGTTTTTTAAAGGTACAACGGGCCATTATACAAGCAGATAGCTTACCATATTTACATAATTTTCACAGCAGGAAAATGCAACCTTTTTTTCTTTTTTTTTTCTTTTACGGCGAGGAATACACTGACGCATCTCGCTGGGGAGTGGGTCTCCCCAGGGGGGTATATGAGAGTCGCTGCGCCCGAAAGATGGTAAGTGGACGCAGCTCTACCCACTAAAACCCGGCGAGTGTCACCACTGCCGTCTTTGGTGAGGTGCCCCGGATCTACAAGCAACAGGGCACCTCGACGGCTAGTCAGTTCCTCAGGGAACCGACGCCACCTCCAAGAGCGGTTGGCCCGCACCACAAAAGAACTACTCTCAACGTCTGGACAGTACGATGATGTGAGATTCCAATCCTCACCCCTTGCCCCCTGCTTTGTTGTCCCCTTTTCTTATAAGAGGGGTACATAGAGCCCCCTCAGCTCAATTCGCTTCGCCCAAGGTGTTGGGGCTACCCTGGGCTACTGAGCCCCACCACCACGACAAGGCCTGAACCATGGTGGGAGGGATAGTGGTACCTTGCATACCATCACCGTACCATCTCGCGTAGTTTAACGGTATGGCCTTCAGTGGCCTTCACGTCCAAAATATTCCTAATATTCGCACTTACTCGTGTGAAAATTATTGTTTGCTTTGAGAATTGCACAAAAATATTTACGACAAAAGATTTCTTACATTCGAAATAAAAGATCGTGTTAAATGCAAATTCTTCATACCGTACTAATTTGGGATTATTATAATCACAATGATGGTATTTACATATTGCCTTATTAAGTAATTATCTGCTTGTACAGCGGTTTGTAACGCGTTATAGTTTTTAAGCATTAATAACATAATGGTTTTGAAACTTGGTAATATTTTTAAAGTATTATTTTATATGGAAAATAACTTACGTATATAAAATACTAGCTGTTGCCCGCAGCTTCGCCTGCGTTAACTAAGATTTACAACGGGATCATAGTACGCAAAATAAGTAACTTTTCTGGATGATTTTTACACCTTGTGTCCGAAAAACCCAAATATCTTACGGAACCCTATTTTTTTCAGTATAAAATTTAACCTATGTTACTCGTGGATAATGTAGCTTTCAAACGGTGAAAGAATTTTTGAAATCGGTCCAGTACTTTTTGAGCCTATTCATTACAACCAAAAAAACAAAGTTTTGCCTCTTTATAATATTAGTATAGATTGAGCCTCGTAGCGAACGCCTTATTCCCAGGTGTGGTATCTAAAATAAATTATTTTAATTTAAATGTCCCACAAGAAAGTTCTCTGACAATTAAATAATAAATGGCATGGAAAAACTGATGATGAAGAAGGGCGTAATGTAAATTACTTAATATTTAAGCTTTGTGCATGGATATATTTTCTTTATTTATATCCATTAATTTGTAAATAAATTTATTTTAAAATGACAAATATTATTAATTCATTTAATAAAATTTAAATCGTATAAAATAAAGTTCACAAGTAAATAACATGTCTTTTCTCAATTCGGTATATATATGTAGCATTACTATACTTGCTAAGAAATCAGAAGTATGAACACATACAGCTCCGGAATAATAGCAAAAAAAGAAAAAAAAAGGAAACATCTTTGGAAATAAAATCTATAGGTGTTTCAATCATGGTTTCCTATGCAAGATCGTTAGAATAACATAATTTATAATAAAAAATCGGTTGTCTGTAAAGTCGGTTTACTGACGATAGTTGAACGTGACAACGTCATAAGAAAATACTGATGGGCCGATTGTGCCTCTTTGTCGCTCGTTCCGCGCTCTCGCTTGCACTTCAAGCTTTAAATGGAACGTCTCAGAGCGAGGTAACGTCATATGAGTCACGTTTTTTCGTGCGTGCACCCGACTCCATCGAATTATAAGACGTTGTCACATCAATAACATACTAAAATTTCATTAGCCTATTTTGCTTACAATATTGAAAGATGCACTGCGAAAAATCAAATGCCACGTCTTAACAGTTAGCGCAGCTTTAACCGGCCGTACACGTATTGAAGATTATTTTAACCGATTTCCGACAATGAGGTTCTATGTTCCACTGTAAGTATTTTTGTCTGTATGGTCATATTAGCCTATATGCCTCAGTCATACTAGGGAGATACTTTTTGTTCAAGGAAATTTTTCGAAAATCTCTACAACAATATACCTATTTTCAATTAATTTGAATGTAAAGTATATGAGATCCTGATGATATATAGGATCTGGCAGACCTCCCAGCTGAGGCCTTGGGAGGACAATAGACTATAAGGGAAGTGTGTGGTCACCGTCGCACTTTGCATACGCGACACGCTTGTGTCGTCTGTTCGGTGTATCTCATTATAGTACTGTGGTTTCGCGTATAAAATTAATATTAGGATTCCGTAATTCAAATGACAAAACGACAGTCCTGGATCACTTTTGGCTACTCTATTATTGTTCAAGTCGTAACCAAATATGTGGTACTTTCTATTGACATAATATAATTATTAAGCTAGATCTTAAAACATAAGTTACGGAAAAAATATTTGAAAACGTTTGTAGCGGCCCTGTCAGCGCTACAAATCCTAAATCGCGCTATCGGTATTCTACAGTCCGCTCGCTATATATACACCATCTGACACGATAGCTAGTGGGCTTCGGCCTGGCCGAGCATTGCACCGCGCTCGGTCGGAGATCTCCCTTTAGGGCCTATCACCATTATTCCCACACGTTTATTTATTATACTTGACGACCTCTGTGGCTCAGTAGTGGTTAGCGCGTTAGCGCACACGCCGGAGGTAGCGAGTTCGAATCTCGCCAGGGAACACAAAAAAGTTTCTGTGTTCCTGTAATTATATAATAAAAATCTTAAATAAAAGTATTAATATATAAAATATTAAATATATGTATTTCCGTTGTCTGGTACCCGTAACACAAATCTCTTCGAGTACTTACCACGGGACCAGATTGACGTGGTGTAAAAGCATCCATAGATATTATTATTATTGTATGCCCGTTTCCTATATAGAACTAGCTGTTTCTTGCGGCTTCACACGTTATAACAAATAAAAAAAGGACCCTATGTTACTTAAGTACCTCCAAAATTATGTATACAAAGTTTTATGATGATCAGCTACGTAGTTTTCGCGTGAAAGCGTAACAAACAAACATACATATTTATAATATTAGTATAGAAGTAATGGTAAGTAGGTAATGTAGGATATAACACACAATTTCACCCGAAACTAGTTCGGGCAATTATTGAATTGATTTCGGAATAAGCAAGATGTTGGTAAAAGTCGCCTGTTGACGAGCAAGCTAATCTAGAACCCAGTTAATCTAGACCTAGCCCATGTAGCATGCCGGTGCTCTAACTACTCCTAACTCCCAAGTCAATGGTAAATATGGTTGACGTTAACCATTTACCATGACATGTTACCATCCACTTACATAAGAACTATCCAAATACTTTTTTCTTTTTGATGACGTAGCGGAAATCCTTTTCGGACCATACCAGGGCCTTGGGTAGGCGCGCTGGCATGTGTGGGGACTCGCATTGAATGCACTACCCCACTAAAACCGCTGCCTGAGCCTTCAGCCGCTATCTGAGGGACCCGGATCTGCAGGCTAGCACGGGAAACCCTCAGCGACAGACTGGTCCCGGCAAGACCAGATTCTCCACAATAGGGACTCCCCGGCTACCACTTGGCAGACCATCCAAATACCTACAGTACTATCTCATCTTGGGAGTTAACATTCCGTGTATCGAACCTCAATTATTTTTACTTACTGGGCAAAGTTACCGTGGTGTAAGTGTCAATAAAAATATAATGTGTATGCAAATTAGTGTGCCAATGTCAATATCCATTTATCAAGGATGATTTGTGGCACGGAGCCAAGTGGCGACGACCAGCTCGAGTACGTGCTTACTAGTTCCTAGAGGTGGCATAATAAAACCAAGTCTTACATATATTTCGCTGATAAGCGGTAGTCTTTAGGTTACTAGATACTTCACTTATCGGGTACTTACGGAGGTATTGGGTTCAAATCCCATAACATTACAGCATGGCATAAATATGTACATATATATTATGTATTGCATATGCGACGATGGTCCAGTGGTGGAGCGACGATGGTCCAGTGGTAGATGGACTAGGCCTCTTATGCGAGAGTTCCGGGTTCGATCCTGACGCCCCACGTGTGTGCCTTGAAATGGGTTTTTTCTAAATTTCTAAGTGCACCATAAACACGAGACCATCGTTCGTTCACCGGTGAAGGAAATCGTGAGGAAACCTGAATGCCTGATGAGATTGAAAGTCTTTGGAGGTATGTGAAGTTCACCTGCTCTCATTCGGCCAGAATCAAACGTTTGTTAGCACAAAACCAAAATATGATTTTTTTGATTTGATTTTAATTAAAAAGAATTATTAATCATTTTGAAGCCAATAATTAAATAACGTTTGATAAAAGTCTACACCTGTGGATGCTTACGTATTGTGTCGAAGCTGGCGTAGATTATGTGGTTGGTGCTTATTTGGTGTGCCATAGTGCATGAAAGAGAATACATAATATGGAGTGTGGCAGAGGAAGAAGCTATATGCACTCACACATTAGTTATAAAAACTGCGTGGTTCGTGAACTCTAATAATATATTAAAATAATGTAAATTTTTATATAAATACTAAAGTTGTTTAATAAATATATCAATTGAGTGCAGCTGGTGGTTTATGCACCATCAAACGGAACACCGATTATGGACACGAGTGCGACCCTCGTAAACTCTGGAGACGTGAGCTGCAGCCCTCCGCGCTCCAAATGCTTTAGTGTTGCCAGTAAAATAAAATATCGGATGATGAGGGCTGATCTGGAAAAGGTGCAGTATTCGCAGGTTCGAATCCTAACATTCATATGGAGAAGAAATATGTCTTAATTGGATTATTGATAGATAGGTTTACATCATACCCCCTAACAGATACGCTATTGTAATATGTAAGGGGGTAAATAGAAAAGGAACTAGAATAGAGATAGCTGATAATGTTATCTAAAGGGGATTGAATTACTAAAATTTGATGAACGCTAAAAATGACGGGAAAAATTGAGGAAAAAAGGAGCGTTGGCAGGAGAAAGTCATGGCTCAAAAACATTCGAGAATGGACGGGAACGTGGAACCACATTTCGGCAAAAAATCGCGACTTATATACCGAAATGACGGCCACCCTTCATTACCTCGCGTACTAGAAGAAGAAGAACATGACCGTGTACTTGACTATGAGTTCCTGAGAAATTATTACACTGTAAAATATGGAATGACATAGAACGTCAAATTAACATATCTGACAGCTAAAATAGATAACTTATGATGCGTGGTAGATTAGCTAACATTGAAGATCTATTAAAGGCAACACTGATGATTCAGAACCTGGGTTAGGTTGGTGATGATGATGGGTACAAAACACATAAATAAGAGGCAGGAAACGCAACAAGAGGCGCGCGAGTCGTGTTTATAAATGTGCCAGTCTCACCTTCGCGCCGGCCAAAATTACCGCGGGCCTAGCGCTGCAACTCACACGCTTAGGCGAGTCGTACCCACGTGGTTAGCTCCTGAGAACTTTGACCACTAGAATTAGGAATTGAAATATTTTATCAAATATACCTGAACTAAGTATATTATATTTATTTATTGGAACGAAGTTCCTTACGGCAGGCTTAGAGGGGATAGGGATTTTGCTGCGCGACCGAACTGAAAAAAATGTGATAGTAAAACCGTAAGAAAAAGTGCATGGAATAAAAAGCGTTAAATGAGACGTGCGCAGGCGCGACAGTCGCATACACAAGCGAGTAGTGTATAATACCTTTCTTTTTAGCCGAAGGAACTTCGTTCCTACCTGGTGTCCCACGACACCACATTTCTTTTTGGAACGAAGGGATTTCATATTATGTACAACGTTATTCCAGGGTCATGGTAAGTTCGTAAGAATGTATGTTTCGGATACCAGTAACGTAAATAAATTTATATAAATACACTAGCGGAATATGTAGACGTTGTCTTTTAGATACAAATTGATCCATCCGTTTAGTTGCAGTATAGATAAATTAACTAGATACCGACTGCAGCGCCATCTGTCGGGCTGAATTGTGAATCTAAACCATCCAAGGCGCTATCCAAACGCATACAAAAAAATTAATTCAAATCAGTCCAGCCATTTAAACGGAGTTTAGTGTCCAGCCTTAGCTGTAGTTAGTATCTTTGGTTAGCAATAACTGGGCTGATATTATTTTTTTTTTGTTTTTTAGAAATCGTTTATGATTAATCAAAAAAAAATCACTCATAATAATGAAACATTTTTTTTTCAAATCAAATCAAAATTATTTATTGCAATTGTAGGTTTACACTTTACAGCAACCATGGTCACGAAAGGACCATGTTGCTGTAAAGTATCCGAAACGTCGGGCTTGTAAAAAACTTAATAAACCGCGATAAAATCCGTAAATTTGTTTCATTATAATTAAAAAATAATTTTTATTGATTTTTTTTTTATTTTTTGGTAAGAAGTATAAGGCTTTTTATTTTATATTATTTATTATTTTTCAATCAGCTTATGCTGTCCCACATTTATTTTGTTTATTTATTATATTATTTAATCGAAACTCTACCGCTGCTAACCCAGACCACACCAAGTGCAATACTCCATCGGCCCTGACTGCAGCGAGGCCAGTCCCCTGGGCACTCCGTCATAAAACTTGCAAAAACCGAATAAAACAACCGCATTTTAACAGACACGTGATTTTATTAATCAATAAATGTCTTCGTTGGTTGAAAGATTGTCTATTTTGTTTACAAATTTGGAATGTGCATTAACTAGTTAACTTTTATTATTGTTTCACATTATTTTAAGTATTGTGTTTTTTTTTTTGTTTAGGTGATAGAACAGTCGCAATGGCCAATGGCAGACACCATAAGATTAATCATGACTAATTGTTTGTTTGTAAGTGTAGTATTAATGTTAATATTTTCGATTTGACCTTGAGTTATTACTTTTTAAAATTTTATGTTAGTCAAACTACTGGCGAAGAGGAACATCGTGAGAAAACCTACGTTTCCGATGAAAAAGTCTTTGAAGGTGTGTTAAGTTCACAGATACACTCCTCGCCTAATTTCGAGGAGGAGACTATATTTATAGGCAAAGTGATAGACCTCACGGTCAGTGGTCAGTATCACCCACAAAAGAGTTCATCAAACTTTATTTCAACAAATATCCTGAGACATGCAAGCGCTAATGTGCTGCTTACCTGCTGAACATAGGCCCTCAATGAACGTCAAGACACCGATGCCACTCGCATCCAACGGAGCGGCCACTGCTCGATCATATATATATTTAGTTGACACACAGACAGTCACAGCAGACCTTGGAGTTCGTTAATAGCAGTCATTATCACCGCGCCCTTGGCTCCGTTCATGCACCCGCGTCCCGACGCATCACGACGCGCATATTAGACGGAACATACCGCACTTGAATAAATACTTCATTACATCTTATTTAGCGGGAACTTTTTGGCTCACGACATAATATCAAGACGACCGTGGCTCAGTGGTTAGCGCGATGCTCAAGCCAGGTAGCGGGTTCGAATCCAGGTCATGGATGTTGTATTAAATATATTGTGAATTATTTTTTAAACTATTTAAAACGCGATATTTACCATGTTTTTTAGGCTACAATGTCGAAATATCGTGCTCTAAATAATGGTAAAAATCATAGTAGATATCCCGTTTCAAATACCGACCTCTGTGGCTCAACGGTTAGCGTGTTGACGCTCAAGCCGGAGGTCGCGGGTTCGAATCCCGCCAGGGAACAAAAAAGTTTCTGTGTGTGTTCCTGGGTCATGGATGTGTATTAAATATGTGTATTATATAATAAAAATCTTAAATATAAGTATTAATATAAAACGTATTAAATATATGTATTTCCGTTGTCTGGTACCCGTAACACAAGTCTCTTCTAGTACTTAGCACGGGACCAGATTGACGTGGTGTAAAAAAGCGTTTAAATAATGAAATAGCCTTGTTTATTTAAAATCCTATATTGTGAATTATATAGTAAAAATCTTAAATACAAGTATTAATTATTTTAAAAAAAAGTAAAAGGTGTGTGTGCGACTAGTGTCGCACGTATCGTGTGTGTGATTCACACACGATAGAAGTAAAACACACGTTAAACGGCGCATACTTATGTCTATACTTTCAATTTTATTTCTTGTATTATTGTAGTTATATTCTTTTTTGTTTTTTTTTTTTCTTTTTAATTTATAAGAATTTCAAAGCTAAAATTTGTATATGACGCTGCTTGTTATTGATATTTTACGATAAAATGTTTAGTACTACATAGTCTACCTACCCTTTTAATTTCCATTACGTCGTTACGTCTGCAAAAGGTCGCCATTTTATATTAGCTAGTATTACTAGTATATTAAGTACTTACACATTTTTTTTTATATTTCTGCCAGACAAAAATTATAAAAATGTTATTTTTGTAATGTGCCGCGTTTTCATCCATATGCATTTCATCATCATCATCATCATCATCATCAGCCTCCATCCACTGCTGAAAATAGGCCTCCCTCAATAAACGTCAAGACGACCTATCCCTTGCAGAGTATTCGACGGCTGGTCGCCAAGTATCGGGTGATCAGACACTAGACACAGCGGTTGTGGGTTCGATTTTTCAAAGTGTAAATAGATGTATATTAGCGAAAATGTTCTATTATTTATTTAAATAAAGTTAAATTTATTTAAAGTTCTTACGAACTTTACCAAGGGTTTATGTTCACGTGGTGTGATTGATTAATATTCATTGTTCACTCTAAGCCAGAATCAGGCTTCTTGACGTTCTTTGAGAGGGACCTGTAGAGTGAACGGAACGGTATTTATGAAGAAATTTTCACTGGTGCTAAGAGATATCCGGCCACTTGAAACAGGAGATGTTCAGTTCTATAATAAAAATCATTTGCGCCGTAGATCATTTAAATGCAAAACAATTTAGCCGGAGCACAGACATAATCATTAGAGACAGTCATTTGGCGGGAAATGGATTTTAATCTTTGATAATGTTTTCAACAATAGTATAATTCCAAAACCTTTTTACAAAACACTGTTGGAAGTAAAAGGGATACAAGCTGTCGCCGGCGGTTTTATTTATAAATGTATAAAAAACTAACAGACCGACAAATAGACACTGATCAATATACATGAAACATACGGTATCAAGCATACACCTGGATAGAGCAATATGAGTCGCATCAAACTAGTCAGTGAATTGTCACTGATGTAATGCCAATTCAATCAAACAATCTGTGTGCGTCCCATCAGTCAATCATCCATTAATGGCCGTCAGCTGGCCAATCAGAGCGCAGACTGGCGCAGCGTCGCAGCACAAATATGGCGGAATATGTTTGCATACAAAACACAATATAACAATACCATTGCATTTCAGTTATATTATATGCTGCACAGTAATATAAATTAACTATCTCAATTTAAATAAAGAAAAATCGGTGCATTCGTTTGAGAGTTACGATGCCACAGACAGACATTACTTATTACACCCCTCTTTTGCGTCGGGGGTTAAAAAACTTACTCGACACAATATTTTAAAATAAGAACCAAAAGCATTTAAAAAATACAAACCTAATTTACCTCTATTTATTAAAATTACAAAGCAAAAAATCAAACAAAACAGAAAACGTTTCATACATTTTAATAAACGACAAGAATCACGTGAACCGTAAGGGAAAGCGCCATCTTTAAATAAACTGGAGCGTAAAGAGCCAATTGACGTTGAAAAGCGCGGGAAACGGGACGCAAAAAGAAAATGGCGGACGCCAGTGATACCGACTTAATTTCCTAGCCGTTAACTTTAATTGGGCGCATAAAGTTCTATTGTTTCCCACTGGCGACCGTTTGCCCGCTGCAGTTACCACCTCATTTGACCTATTCACCAAACGATGTTCCCTGATTCCCGCGCTTTTTTAGCGTCTTCACAAAATGGCGGACGCAAGCTATAGATTTAGATCTGATAGAGAGAATTATAGAGAATATCTTATATCTATAATTTCATAATATTATATTCTAAATATAATATTATGAAATTATAGCTTGTCTTATTCTGATATGAAAGCTATGTTATTGTGAGGTTTCATGAAAATCCATTTTGTAGTTTTTGCATGAAAGAGTAACAAACATCTAAACATCTGAACTTATAAACTTTTGCCTTTATATAATTTTTGTTGCAACTGAATTGGACTGACATGACGTCTCGGTCATCTAAGATAGTAGTGAAGTGACAGATATGCTGTCGTGTTTCGTGCTGTTGGTGGGTTTCCGGTGGCTTATTGGGCGGGATATAGAATAGGAGGACAATTCACTGCGTAAGCCGAAAGGCTTCTGCTGCTCATTGCCTCCTTATGTCCTCTTCATGTAGGTAAATTGACCACTAATAACACAGCCTCTTTACCACATAGACATGTTTTAAGGAAAAGGTTAACCCAGTTTCTGAAACGTCAGTCAAAGTGTATGTCAACTAACATGGCTGTTAATGGCGGTTAAGATACGATTCAAAAGTCTTTGACAGCTTTTCATTGTAGTGGCTATGTCAACTGACAGGCTGATGAAATTAAGTAATTTAATATTTCCAGCAATTCATTTGACCCTTAACAAGAGAGTTGACAGTTGATTTGTTATTTTCTGCGTTGATCGGTAACAGGGCGTAAGAATCACGAAGCAGAAGTAAAACGCTTATGCATTTTTTGCTTATGCTTATGCATTCAACTGAAAAAAATACATGAGCTCTGTTGCAATCATATTAAAAAACATAATATCCAACTTACATTGTAAATAAAATTAATTATGCTTGTTCATAATAATGAATAAGTATCGAATACCGTTTTTAATTAAGCTGCAAATGTTTCCTTTATATTAAATATTTTTACGTTACGTGAAATCACCTATCCGTTTATCCCGTGTGTATACTATTGATTGAAATTGTTATACAGAGAATTCATAATGATCATTATCTGCCTTCCATTATTACTCGTAGGCGTAAAAGCACCTGATGAGAAGTGGGGCTCGACTACGTATAGTATCAACCCCTTATGTCCCACTGCTGAGCGGGTCTCCTCCTCGAAATCAGGCGAGGAGGGTAATGGGCCATAGTTCACCGCGCTGGCCCAGTGCGGGTTGGTGAACTTCACATACCTTCAAAGACTTTTAATCTCATCAGGCATGCAGGTTTCCTCACGATGTTTTCCTTCCTTAGAAATTTAGAGAAATCCATTTCAAGGCACACACGGGAGAGTCAGGATCGAACCCGGAACCTCTCGCATAAGAGGCCAAGTCCACCCACCACTGGGCCATCGCCTACTACTACGACTACGCATATAATGTGACTTTTTTTTACAATGTTCTATACTGTGGCCAAAAAGCTTTTGAACGAATTCGAAGTTGTGGGTTGGCTGGTGGCTCACCCAAGCAGCGTGCGACTATGTAAACAAGTAACAGCCAAGGCGCCACGTGGTTTAAGCTTCAGTATACATAGTCTGAGTCCCTTATAAGGTTAAAAAACCAGCACGATCCATGCTTAAAGCATTTACCAACCTCAAAAAATACTACTTTAGTACTTCAGAAAGAAAGATGTTAAATCTTGATACCAATAATTGTATTGTAGGCCCTGCCATTCTCCGAAACACAGCTACTTCAAGCTACTCAAAAAACATGGTATTACCATGTAAAAACACAGAAAAAAAAACTTGTTTTTTTTTAATCACAGATCAAATGAACAGCCGAAGCCATGCGACTATTGATGCCCATAAACACCTACATAACCAGAGGTTATGCGTTGCCCTCTATTTCCCTATCCCCCCCAACGGGCCACCGGAAACTCACAAGACGCACGAAACGCGACAGCTTAGCTGTCACATTACGCCGATATCATGTAAGCTAGAGGTTCCTTAACCTCGTGCCGGCCCAATTTGGCTGCAAAGCAGCATGACACTACCACTTACAATATGATAACTTAAGAATTTTTTAATGTTAATACTAAAGGAGTGACGATGGTCCAGTGGTGGACGGACTCGGCCTCTTATGCGAGAGGTTCCGGGTTCGATCCTGACCCCCCCCCCTCCCCGTGTGTGCCTTGAAATGGGTTTTTCTAATTTCTAAGTGCACCCAAAAACACGAGACCATCGCTCGCTCACCGGTGAAGGAAAACATCGTGAGGAAACCTTGTTGATGTGAAGTTCACCAACCCGCACTGGGCCAGCGCGGTGAACTATTTGGTAGATTACCTGCCTCGCCTGATTTCAAGGAAGAGACCCGTGTGACAGTAGAACATAAAGGGTTGACACACACACACATACAATACTAAAGAGTTAAAATTACAAAATGGCGTCATAACGTTACATTAAGCAAAGCGCCTATAGATGTTTTCACTTCGAAAAAACTTTCACGAGAGATATTTTAACAAAATGATGACGTCTATAGTGTGTCCGTGTGTTGCCGGCTCTCCAGTGGGCTGCTTAAATGGAAGCTCTGTCGAAGTGTTTTTGCTTACTTGTTAGTGTTTTGATGATGTCGTTGTTTTGAATGGATACTGTGCATAAACAAATGCGTTTATAGATTATAAGTAAATGTTGCTTTTACGGAGTACGGCAAGGCCATACGGAATAATAAACGTAAAACGATTTTTTACGAATCTAAAAAATGTAAAAAAAAAGGATGTGAAGGAAAGTAAAGAAAAGGAAAGTAAAGAAAAGGAAATTATTTTTCGTAATGGGATCATGGTTTTTAGGATTCTAATTTTATTTGTATTTGCTTTAGCTAGTTTGGGGCGTGTTGAGAAGATATTTTTGTGTGACACAAGATTTTTTGTTAAGCTAGTTATAAAACAATATATTATATGTCTTAGTGATCGTAAGATACTAGAATGGCTGTTATGTCTTATAAAGTTCAAACACTTAATATCATCATCATCATTATCATCATCATCTCTCTACGGACCGTCCACTGCATGGAGGTCGTATTGCAAATAGTATTATGGTGCCTCAAAAAATTTTTACCTTCTATACAAACCAGAACATCATATTTTGATGTTAAAAATTAAATGAATTGAATGTATAATATCAATTATAATCAAAATCAAATCAAATCAAAAATATCTTTATTACGTAGGTACAACTTGTACACTTGAAATAAGTCAAAACATAAGTAGTCAATAAGTAGTAATAGTATATAAAAAAAAAAAAAAAAAAAAAAAAAACTCGTTTGAGATGCAGGATCCCCTAAGAAAAACGAGAAAAAAACTTAGGGGTTGCTCTTTTGTCAAAATATAGAGAATAAATAAATAATAGAGTCTCCTCGAATTGAGGCGAGGAAGAAAAGACCAAAGTTATCCCAATGCAAAAGCTGCTACAAGCTACCAATTCTTCTTCACCATAAAGATGCGATTTTAAAAATAGAAATGAACAGTTAGTATGTACCCTTTAATCTCCAATACTAGTTTTTATAATATAAAACATTATTTCTGCATTGGAAAGCCCAAATATTAAAGAATTATTGCTGTATATTTCAGTCAAAAGTTTTTTTTAATAAGATTGAAACCGGGGTAAAAAGCTAGTAGATAATAAGCCCTTAAATATTAAAGCAAAAGTGGTTCTCTGAAACATGCATTCGTAAGCATATTTAAGGTTTTTAATCTATGGTGTGTTTGCATAGGGCTCGCGCCAAAGAGTATTTATTTTTTATACCGATAGCTAGTTTTATTTTTAGGGCCTGTTTCACCACTTCCTGCCGAATAGGCTATCCACAACATATTATTTGACATATACTCCATACTATATCTGACAAATATGTTGTGGATAGCTTATTCGACACTTATCAGGAAGTGGTGAAAAATGCCCTTAGTGTTACACATAATTTTGGACTATGGACTGTTAATTTATGTAATTAGGTATGCTTTTTTTACTCATCAAACAAAAATAAAAGGTATTATTGGGTTAGGTTTTAGGTTAGCCGATCATGCCTCTCTCTCGTTCGTGCCGCGCTCTCGCTTTCGGAACGCTTAATGACGTCATGTTTTTCGTGCATGCTGCCCGTATTAGACAACGTGGGCTACTGAGCCCCACCGCCACGACGAGGCTTGAACCATGGTGGGGACCAACCTGTGCAAGTGTCGCTTAACCTGGTGAATCGAACCACTAAGCCACGAGCTTCTCAAAGTTCGCAAAACATTCTATGTTTACGCTCAAAGTAGTGAGTGTTAACGCAAGCAAACCCTCAATATTTGTTTTGTCACTTAATGCAATTATCAAGTGCGCTTTATTGCATACTAAATATATTTTTGTTTGTTGAAAGTATGCTCACTCTTTGTCCGTTGTACTCTGTACTCTGTACGTCCTAATTTATTATTTATCAGGCCTCGTCACGCGAGTATATTGTCATGCAGTACTGCTGTTTGTACTGTTACGTCACATTAACAGGGTACGAATTAATGATGATTATTTAAATGCTCCTTTCCCTTGGAATTTAATCAGTGATAATGAGTAATCATCGAGCATAACATAATAATGCGGTTATACAATGCATTTTGTGTGAAAACAAATTCCGCCAATTTTGTGCTGCGACGCTGCATCGGTTCTGCACTCTGATTGGCCGATTGATTTGCCATTGATGGAAGATTGAATTTACTGTTATATCAGTTGACCAGATTTTTATGGGACTAATCACTAATCAGGCTATGTGCACAATGCGTGTTATAGACATATAGACTTTCAAACTAGGGTAGACAGATTGCTTGGATCCCTGAAACCCTTGTTTTGCTGACGCCAAGCCAGCGAATGGACGATAGACAAATGGTTGGTAAGAGAAGAATTAATGCAAGTTGTACCATCTACGCAGGATGCAGCCATCATACTTACTGAAATAGTTCGACTAGGTATCAGGAAGGGCCGCATCTTATCCAGGAATTGCAGTAATATCATAAAAAGTAGTCTAAGCAGACGTCTTCTATATGCTACCAAATCCAAGAGACAGGATGGAGACCTGAAACCAAATACTTCCCCCCCCTCCCCAACCCCAACCAGACCTCCTAATCCAAAGCTATTTTAATGACAATTACTTACAAATCATGGTACCGAGTCTGGTGTGATAGTTATGTTAGAAGTTATTTAAAAATAGAACCAAAAGGTGTCACCTCATAACCTATAATTAATATCGACAAAATGGAGAATACTTTTATCGTTAATTGAAGACTACTAATTAAGTATTTGAGGTGAGAAAATAATTTCATATTTGTAATTATTAGTTATGGAAACTGAACACTTCCTTATCGTCTATATTAAATTTATTACTAATGTTACTAGGTGTATACATACTGGTTCGAATCCCAGTAAGGTAAAGTATCAACCCTTATATTATGTCCCACTGCTGAGAACGGGTCTCTCCTCTAAATCAGGCGAGGAGACTATTGGGCCATAGTTCAGTTTGGCCCAATGCGGGTTGGTGAACTTTACACACCTTTAAAGACTTTCAACCTCATCAGGCATGCAGGTTTCCTCACGATGTTCACCGATGAGTAGTAAAACCCATTTCAAGGTACCACAGGGGGTCAGAATCGAACCCGGACCCCCTCGCTCGAGAAGCCGAGTCAAGTCCCACTGAACCATCGTCGCTCGGTAAGATGTATATTATTCTTATCATTATCATCTTCGATTCCCAGGAAGGAATCATTTAATGAACGCCAAGACGGTTAATCCTCTGCCACCCCCAACCAGGACCGGCCACTTGGAGATCCTCATGTCACCTGGTCGAAGGTCGACCCTGCGTCTTCCTGAAGTGCCTTCGTCTTCACAGTGGACTAACCTGTTTAAATTCAGTTGGTACTATTTTTAGACAAAAAAAAATAATTTGAATTTACCATCTGGTATTTTAAGCTTGCTACGGGACTAAGTTATGGATTTCCTTACGTATGTATCCTTCCGCCTACGACGTGTGTTCAATACACTTGGGCTTTTTTTTTGGGCTTAGAAATATTGATAGCATAGAAACTATTTTGCACAAAACCCACCGTCACCACTGAAAAGAGTCCACGGCAGCGGCCACAGCGTTCTGATGGAAATAGTTGAAAAAAAACTTCTGAATATCATTTTTATGCTTGAAATTTTTTGGCGAAATCGTAAAAGTACAATTTATGTACAAAATGAAACAGAATTTCGTTAATATTCCAAGTACAAAATACGTTTAATTCAATGTAATGAAATATTTTGAATTATTAATACTCTCGATTTATATTAACTTCGTCATGGCCGTTCATTAAGTATAATTATTTTATATAATTAATACAGTATAATTGATTGGTTCATTATATAATCGGGTTGGGGTTCGATCCTGACCCATTTTGGGTGGTGTATTTTGAGTGGAGAATCTTCTAGCAGAAATTATGATGTCTTTATGTTGATTGACAACATCTGTGAATCAGTGGCATAGAGTAATTTGATACTACGGAAACTCAGTGGTTAACGAGTTGGCGCTCAAGCCGGAGGTAGCGAGTTCGAATCTCGCCAGGCAACAAAAAAAAACTATTTTCCTGGGTCATGGATGTATATTAAATTTGTGTACTATGTAATAAAAATCTTAAATATAAGTATTAATATAAAAAAAGTTTTAAATATATGTATTTCCGTTGTCTGGTACCCGTAACACAAGTTCTTCGGATACTTAGCACGGGACCAGATTGACGTGGTGTAAAAACGTCAATAGATATTATTATTATGATTGGATAGTCGAACGGCGTATAATGACGAAACAACTCTTCAAAAAAAAAGAATGATAAATGGCGCCCATGACCACGAGCCTTCCTGAAACGTGAGATGGTAAGTCTTCATGCCAGTAATTACAATATCTGTCTGTCCTTCTTAACTGTATGTTACCTATTTATCTATGCTATGGTGACTCGCATCCCTTTTGTCTAACAAACTAAGATAAAAAATGAAGAAGAAAATTCATAATGAATGTTAATATACGTGATTGAGCAAACGTTGACTCGTTAAGATCATAGAAATATTAAGAATATCTGCGATTAAGATAAAAAGAAGAATAAATGAGATAAATGTGGTGTCGTGGGACACCAGGTAAGAACGAAGTTCCTTCGGCTAAAAAGAAAGGTATTATACACTACTCGCTTGTGTATGCGACTGTCGCGCCTGCGCATGTCTCATTTAACGCTTTTATTCCACGCACTTTTTCATACGGTTTTACTATCACATTTTTTTCAGGTTGGTCGCGCAGCAAAATCCCTATCCCCTCCAAGCCTGCTGTAAGGAACTTCGTTCCAATAAAAGAAGTAACACCTTGTCTTATTTAGGTACCTATGTTGGTCTGTAGAAGAAGCATTGCAAATTGCTTATTTATGTTGTGAGGTAGTTTGAAAGAAGGGAATATTAACCCCGTAAAATTTGAGCCCTAGGGTATAGCGATTAGTCCTGACTGATTTTTACCACCGGGGGAATCCGATTGTAGTGATTATGTTGATAGGAAAAATATAACCGGATAGAGAAGTAATGTGAGCCATAAAAAACGAATCAGTCACTTATCACTAATGTAATACCAAATCAACCAATCAGTGATATGTGTGCGTCCAAACCACCATCAATAATCTTGAGTCGACCAATCAATGAACGCGGAATTGAGGCAGCGAAGCAGCAGAAATTTGATTGATTTGTTTTCTTACAAAACATATAACATTGTACCCCTATTCCGGTTATAATAATAATATGCTCGATGGGTCGATCAGGCCAGGCCACTCGCACCCGACATGACGCGTATCCAAAATACTTTCAATACATAATTCATCCGATAATAAGCACATAACTTATCCACACAATATAAAACGATAAACGCCATAATTTAACATTTAATTAAATGAATAAATAAAAGGCGATAAATCACATAATTAATTCCTAGACGAAAGGTAAAGTTAAAATAATACTCGCTTAACAATAACATCGCAAAGCAATAAACAGCTCATAAATTCAATAACTTAATTCACAAATTGATTTACTGCCCACTGCTCGGTGGGCCGCAGAAATCGGCATTCTGCCAAAATTTTCTGCTGCGCAAAAAATATTGCCTTATAATTTTAATGGGAGAATTCATCATTTGGGCGTGTTTTTGATTTTATGTTTGGTTTCATTCGTAAATGTGTTGTTGATGGCTGAACGGCCTGATGAGGGAATTTAATGAATCTGATACCAACACGGGATGGTCAACAACAAAAAATTATGCCTTTTTTAAGCACATTCAAGCACTGTTTTTATTGAATCCGTCATGCGAGAACCTTCCAGAGTTGTGTAGGTCGTAATTAGATCGGCACAGGCATCGACCAGGGCTCCCTTGCTTGGGCCTTAGGGCTTGCTGGGGCTTGCATCCTCATCACTTTTCAAGGATGACAAGGATATGTTCGAACGTAGACCCGAATCACGATCGTGTCCCATATATCGTTATAGGGAGAGAGCACGCAGCTGCTTGATCACTTGGATCGCTTCACTTCTCAGCCATCCATCGCCGTCACTTTTTGATGAATATAATATGTTCATCAGGCCTGGTGCAGGAATGTTCTTATGGGAGAAGTTCTTGCCGAGACGCACTTCTGTCTCAGAGATCTCGTCTCTGATGAGAGATACTTTTTTACCAGCATATTTATTTCTTCGATGAAGCAGTTTTGCTGTTTGGATAGAAAAGGCAGGACAGGCAGTGTCATTACTGCCGCCGAAATTTAACATCTTACATAAGGATAGCCGTAATGCGCTTAAACAATTTTGAAAGAATTATTTTTATGGTCGAACATGATCACTACATCCCGCTCGTCCATCATTAGTATTCTGTAAAAGACCATTTCGATATCGAGCTTCACCAGAGTGATAGAGCTCACTTTACAGTCACTTCGAAAGCGAACTTTATTGATATAGATAGATAGTCGAGTTTTAAAGAATACAAATTCGTCATATCACCACGGATTCCGCTTTCGAGATTTGAAAACGACCTTACAGAATAGCCCTACTGGTCGTGTTGTCTTGCACTTCTCGTCGTGTCGTATGGTGTCACGACGTGTCGTATCGTGTCGTGCCGGGGTTATTGCCCGGGCGAATCTCCGTCCCAATTTCGCTAACAATGCAACCATGCTAATGTAGTCGTACTGCGTCGATTTACGTTACTTTTTGATTTGTTTCTATCATCGTCTTTGTCATCATTATCATCTTCACATATGCGTGATTGGTGATTCGGTTCACCAGGTGGTAAATGGTCACAGCGCACAATAATGACTTCCTAAAAATTTCTACTCACACACCCGAATTTCAAAGCAGTACATTCAGTTTTTGTGGTAAAAATTACAAATCAGAAAATATTTTCATGTAATAAATGTCATAATAATAATAATACCTATTAGATTTTTTCTCAAACTCTCTTTTTTCTAGCTCCACTCCGCTTTTTGACGATTGCGTCTAAAAGCCCAAAAATAGTTGCCAACCGATAGAAATACGGAGACGTCAAAATCACGCGGAACCCTAATGGCCCTGTAATGATGCACACATACACAGAAGAACAAACAAAAGTGTATCGCACTGACAACCTTGTCGAAGGACTTTGACACGATTCCGTTCAAACTGCAGTTTTCCACGAACGACACGACAAAGAGACCAAATGACCGCGCCTAATTACTGAAATACACGGGTCGATATTCGTGGCGTTTCCGACGCGATTTTATTTTTAATAGATGTAATGTAGTAAATGTATTATCTTATACCTTTAAACGAGCAATTCTTGTATATATATTATATAGAATCGGGATCTCGGAAACGGCTCCAACGATTTTCATGAAATTTTGTATACATGTGTTAAAAACGGCGATAAATCGATCTAGCTAGGATACATTTTTAGAAAACTTTTTTTATCCGTGTTTTGAGGCATCGATAAAATATGATTAGAATACGAACGTAAATTTCGCTGGCAAATAATATGTCATGGTAGCTTAGTGGTGAAATTGGGCAGTTAAGTTCGAACGAGCCTGGTTCGAATCTCCAGTCCGATTTTTTTTTCCTTTTTTTAAGATCATTTTTTTTGGAAGAAAATTTTATCGTATTTTATCACTAAGAGTACCGAGCAAATGCTCGGTTAACCAGGTACTTGTGTATTAAAATAATAATTTTCTTGTAATTGTCGGTTATTTTATTGCATTAAAACTACTTTATATAAAACCGCTATTTATTTACATTCATGATAATCATAGAATAGGTAAAAGAATAAAAAATATGAAAGTTTTTTTTTATTAATAAATAAAAGGCTTTATCACATATGCGAGCGTGCCGCTCTGCTAAAGGATTTAGATAATACTATTAATAATTGGTTACACCTATGTGTATAGCAATTATGCTAATTGAAGAGTATTTTTGTGAGATTTGAGATCGGGTCTGCCAGAATCACACTGTATTGCCCTAAAGGCCTTAGATCTAAATTAGATTCTTTTTTTACTGTTTTGTTCTGAACACAGTCCATCAATATGTGCAAACGGTAACGCAAGGTTTATTTTTTCTTCATCAAAAATGCAAACTTATTGCATAGGTTGTGCTCAGATAGAAGCGGCAAAATTGATTTAGTCTCACTGCAGCCGCAGATATCGTTCGGTACCAAATAATCTTTCCATATCAATACAATTTTAGTAGCGGTAAGTAGATTTCAGAAGAAGGTGTAAATAAGACTTCAATGCCGTCAGATATAGCTTTCTTGGCCACTACATCTACATGTTCATTCCCTTAAATAGTCAATTTCACAAAAGCATTCGTTAGGCATAGATTTTAGGCGGTATATATGCGAAATTTCACCCGTGTATTTCACGAGAGTGGATGATATCGAGGATATGACGGAGCATCTCTCAGAGGCTGATCTGGGCCGGTAACAAAGGTGAGCCTTTAATATCATCTTAATAGTAATCGTGCTAACGGTACTTGCCAAAATCACTTTGTCATTTGTCATTCGTGTTTTGTCTTATAAGTATGATGATCGGTTTTATGTTTAAAGGAAATTAAAATTCAATACATTCGTAATCAATCCTACTTTCTACTTAAACCTTTAAAAAAGTTTATGAGGATGTTTGTTACTCTTTCATGGAAAAACTATTGAATGGATTTTAATGAAACCTTATTATTTTATAGTTTATACATCGGATTAACACATAGGCTATAATTCATTCCCGTATTCCCACGGGATTGTGGAATAATATTATGGACTATAATATCATCCAGCTAAGACGCCATTGTAAATCTTTGTTAACGCAGTCGAATCTGCGGGCAACAGCTAGTAATATTACAAACGCGAAAGTTTGTAAGTACGGATGGATGGATGTTTGTTACTCTTAACGTAAAAACTACTGAATGGATTTTCATGAAACTTTACAATAATATAGCTTACACACCCATGGATGTACGGTGTCGACCACGATAGATTGCGTGGCGGTGGTATTTATTGTTGTGTCGTGGCGGCTCATGCAAATGTACACATATGCATGCATGCATATAGCATCCTCCTATACCTCCACATAGGGGGATGCTATATGCATCATCATCAGTCTTTATCCGTCCACTGCTGAACATAGGCCTCCCTCAATGAACGCCAAGACGACTGATGACCTTGCCACTCGCATCCAATGCAGATCTGCCACTGCTCGGAGATCGTCTTTCCACCTGGTTAATGCTGTATTATGCATGCATGCCTTAACAAAGTCTGTAAAGACTGCTTGGTTCACGATATTGCTAACTAATATATTAATTGATGTCTCGTGTTATGGATTTTGTAAATAAACACCTGGTTCCATTACCGATATTATAAAAGGCAATGTCTAAAAATAAGGTTTAGCATAAGATAAGCGATCTATTGTAACATTGTCTCATATTTGCCAAGCTTCACCTGGCATTGAAGTTCTGAACTAGTTTTCACATTGTTTGCTGAGTTTAGTAGTTTGCTGTCATTACCGTCTTTTTCAAATTTTTAAGTAACTTGGTTCATAAAATATGAAGACTTTAACGCTTGGTCCAACATTTTTAGTAAACTATTTTACTAAGTTATTTTTCATGATGTTCTCCTAATCATCATCATCATCACCATCACCGTTTTTCAGTCAATTCCCTCTGACCCTTGTCTCATCCGTGTAAAGGCTTTTTTTTTTCGCCGGGAAATGCTCTTACGCATCGCATGGGACTCGCTGCGCCCGAAAGATGGTAAATGGATGCAGCCTCTACCCACTAAAACTCGGCGGTACTCCTTCTCTCCGTCATACTACTGAGCCACGGGATGGCGTTGGCGTACTCCGCGACTCTGCTCTGCTGACGGCTGTCTGCTGATGGTGCAGACCCTCCTGTGCGGGACTTAAGGATGCCCCCTTTGTTTTCTCTTTGTCGCCGAGTTGCGCAGGAGTAACTTGCGCATCTCGGTCCGCTCTGGGACTAGTTTAAATGGGCGACTGCGTCCCCACACCGCCACCCTGAGATCTCTCATTAAGGCGGGACGTTGCGGTCGTCATGGTTGACCACACGACGTCTTCGTCTCAGGCCTCTTCTTGGATCGAGCGCCTCTACCTGTTTCCGACGCTCGACCTCTTCTTTGGTGGAGATAACTTTTTGTGCGAAAGTCTCCACTGCGTTCCATGATGCCTCACTGCTCAGCATAGTACAGATGATAGCTGGCAGTGAGAGGTCTTGTCCGATGGTGGCCGTTAAGGCAGCACGTTATTCCGTCCAGGAGGGACAGGCCGTGATGGTATGTTCGGCCGTGTCCCGGTCCGCGTCACAGTGGTGACAGCGCGTGGTTCCTTCTCGTCATGCGATCTCACACAGGTATTGCCCAAAGCAGCCGTGCCCAGTTAGTACCTGTGTGAGACGATAGGAGAGCGCGCCGCTCTTCCTGGTCACCCACTCCTTCAGAACTGGGCGGATGTCCGTCAGCAACCTCACGCTGGCTAGAGGCTCTTCTAGCCGCTCCGCCCACAGCTCTATGGCCGTCTCTGATCCGTGTAAAGCCTACCAGCTTTCTCCAGTCATCGAACGTCTTGGACATCGGTAAGTAAATACTAGCTACAATGTTTTTTTATTTTATTTTATTGAGAGTTGGATACAAGTCCTTTGCCTACAATGATGGACTTGCTCTTGTGTTGCCTGAATTGAGTTGAATTTTGTGACTTTGTCGCAAGAAATGGCGACTTTTGTATATTATATTGTAGCAACAAAAATAAGGCATGACGAGAAAATCGTTTTATCGCCTAATCTGGCGACTTTTGCTTTTTTTGAATTCCGAAAATTCGGAATCGTAATAAATACTTTTTGTATTTTCATCGGATAGTAACAGTTTTGGACATTCTGGTGACTTTTTCGTTGTAGACTGTGATTTTATTTTACATTTTTTTACAGATTTCTCTAATTTATTTTATTAGTTCCAAATTCTAGGGTGTTAGAATATTTGTTTATTTGCCAAATATTAATAAATAAACAAATAAAACAGTCGAAACGTTTATTTTGACTTTGTTGAAATATCTTCTATTGTAACATTAATTAGACCAATTATAACCAACAATCTGAAAGACAAATTCTCAATTTCATTATTTTACAAATGAGTTTTTAAAAATGTTAAAATGGTTTAGCCGTTAGCCCATCAACATAAAAATCCTGATTACATGAAAGCCGTGCTACGGAACCATTTAATGTATATTCTCTCTCGCTTCACCGCCTTTCCTTTATTTCAGCCTATCAGTGACCGTGAACGAACTGCAGCAGACTCACGTAAGTGCTTATTTTCGTCGTCTTCCGAGTATTCATTAGTATGGTGATAATGATTTATATACGCTTCCACGAATGACGAATGCAACCTTACCATCACCAGTTCGAGCCTATTCTGCAGTACACTTGTTTTCAAACCAGAATAAAGTAACAGATTTTTATCTAATAGCATAAAAGGTAAAAATTATTAAGAGAAAGTCCTTAACCAATCGGAATTACGGAAAGGTAGTGCCACGCTGCAAAGCCTTTTTTTTTTTTTTTTTTTTTTTGATGACGCAGCGGAAATCATTTACGACCTTACCAGGGCCTGGGTAGGCGCACTGGCGTGTGTGGGGACTCGCATTTGGGTGCCCTACCCCACTAAAACCGCTGTGTGAGCCTTCAGCCGCTATAATTGAGGGACCCGGATCTGTGCAGGCGACGGGATACCCTCAGCGACAGACTGGTCCCGGCAAGACCAGATTCTCCACAATAGGGGGACTGCCCGGCTACGACTTGGCAGTCCCCACGACGTCGTGTCTTAAGCTGGGCCCGGGTTCCCATCCCGAGCCCGACACGAGCACAGGGGCTTTATTGAAGGCGCATTAAATAGCGCCTCCGACGCACCCCCGTTCGTCGTCTACGGGGGGAGGCTACGTCAGCGGCCTCCTCTCTCACCCGTTCGTCGGCCTCCTTCTGGGACATCACTGTCTCGCAGAAAGAGGCCATTGCCGTCCAGGAACGCTGCAAAGCCTAGTAGAATATAATAGGGTATAATACAAAACGGTTAAGCGCATTTGCTGTGAAAGAGCAATAAACATCCAAACCTACACGCACTCGTATCTATAATGTTAGTGAGATTCTATAAACATAAAAGCTGCTTGTCCAGAAGAGTTGAACCAATAGACAGGAGATGCAATGTCATTGCTGATAGAGAGGCTCCTCTTTTTGATCACGTAGATCTTTATGGATCCCTACCATGGTTCAAGCCTTGTCGTGGCGGTGGGGCTCAGTAGCCGAGGGTGAGCCCAACACCTTGGGCGAAGCGAATTGAGCCAAGGGACCTCCTTGTACCCCTCTTATAAGAAGAGGGGACAACAAAGCCGGGGGCAGGAGGCGAGGATGGGAACCTCGCCTCATTGTACTATCCTGACGGTGAAAGGAGTTGTTCTGTGGTGCGGGGCAACCCGTCTGTGGAGGTGGTGTTGGCCCCCGAGGGGACTGACTGGCCGTCGAGGTGCCCCGTGCTAGTAGATCCGGGGTGCCTCACCAAAAAAAAAAGGGACATCTTTATGGATGTAGCTAGGATCGTCGGGTAGATCCTGACACTTTGTGGGACTGGCGTCTAGGATTGGCTTAATCAAACCACTGGGAGGGTCTTCAGCCGCAAGGGTCCTGGATCTGCACACAACAAGATCATAAATTAGGCTAGTCACGAACATCAAATATCTAATTTTTCCTTAAAACAGCGAGATTCGCAAAAGATCGAATTGAATGATAAAATAATATCATTTCATTCCTAATAAATACAACCCTCCATAAACGATATTTTATGAAACCAAAAGAAAGGAATGAAAGATCAAACTATGAATGAACTGAACGAATGAATGAGTGATTGAACGATTATCCTCAGGCCGGTTCTATTTATTCGCCCGATGAACCAAAGGAATAAATAAAATATTCATCGTAGCTCGGGAGATAGTGACATTTTAGTATTTAAATATGAATGAAACTGGGAATTGGAAATATCTACTCATCCCGAATCCTTTTGATTAAATATGTTACGGGTCACGGAGCAATTTCACGTATCCCTCGGGCTCAGTGAAATGGTATCAAACGATTATCTGTTGGTTGCCGATGGTTGATCTTGTTGGTACAGGAGTAGCATCGGAGAAAGAACCAAAAAAAATCAATGAATGAACCAAATTAAATGTTTGATCAATAAATTATTGATTATGATAGCTTAGAAATATGATATTAAGAATTTGACTAGCAAGGAACTGATGAACTAAGATTTGCTTAAACGATTTCCAGTCGAAGAACGAGTAAAGTTATCACTAAGATTGCTTGTGATAATGGCATATAAATGATCTCTAGTAACAAAACAAATTTATGTGAAACGAATAAATTATCACGTCTTATTTAACGATAGTAAAGTTATATAGCGGAATATTGACTCTATAACTAGCTGTGCTCTGCGGCTTCACCTGCGCTAGCATAAAAATCCTCTTTTTTTTAATTGTATCCTACGTTACTTCTAGTACCTCCGAAAATATGTGTATAAGTAGTTTTCACGTTAAAGCGTAACAAACATCCCTACTTTCACATTTATGATACTAATTGCGACTTTAGTAATATGATCGTTTTTTAACAACACCAGTAAGCAGTTTTATACGACTTCAGCATAATATTTCAGTCGAGGACGAAATGAATAAGATAAGATTAATTGAATGATTATACTAAGGTATACTGCTCAAACTAACCACATGAAAAAGTATTGATAAATAAATGAATAATTGACTATAAATTACTGAATGAACGATTGATTGAATAATTATGCCGGTAAAATGGTACGCTCAGTGAAGGAGTATGAATAAAATATTAGTGTTATTAATTGATTTATACAATATCTTTGTCATCTTTTACGATGCTTGAGAAATCATATATCTTTAGTAGAACTGATAGTTTAGTAGTAAGTGTTTTGAAGGCAACTTATATTTAATTTTCTCTCTTTACAGAAAGAAAAAAGAAAAGAAAGCGACTATTTTTACTTCGTCTCTTGCGGGCCAGGCTTTCTTATACAGTTTTAAGCAGTTTCTGTAAAAACAGAAAACAAAAACAAAAAAAAAAACATTATCTTAAAAAAATAAGGAGTAAAATGGGATTTTCATATTCTTAGGAATAAAGCCCATAAATAAAATAAAAAAAAAAACAATTTAAACATGTAACACTTACACATACTTCTTACACAACACTAACACAACAAAAGTGCCAGTTGATCAGTCAAAATATTTTTTTTTCATTCAGATATATTATAATATTATTAGCCTTTAGCTCTTCGATTATTCAGTTGACTGTCACACAGCGGCTTGTATGAATAATTCGAGGGAAAATCGCCGTGAGGAGATCAAAGTGGATGCCAACGTGATCAGCTACGCGGGACATCGATACTTGATACATCGATAGTTTTTATATCTTTATCGATACTGTGACGAAGGTACAGCACTATTTAATTATCATTTGAATAGGCTGTAGAATATAATAAATTTCATTGTCATTATACTTTTTTAGCAGATATGCTGTTTCGTGTTGTCGTCTGCAGGGCAACACTACACATTTTTTCCGTGGTACTTTGCTGTGGGGAGAAGGGCAGGAGTGATGATGTAATTACTAACACCACGATAACCTTGTCTTAGGATAAGCAAAATACATATAATAAAGTTGCTTGGGGTAATCACAAGTGTTTTTTTTTTTTGTAGAAGAGGGGCCAAAAAGATAGCCCTAGACACCCGCCATTATTAACATGGGTGCTACCAGCCTCTTCAATATGTGGCTTCTTGAAGGTTCCTAAGTCGTATTTGTTCGGAAATACAGTATGTGGCATCTGAGTCTATATAATGGTCGTGCAAGGCAGGAAAAACCATAAAAAAATTGTATATAATACCGTAAAAGATCTTTATTATGTTATAGGCGCTGGTGGACACTTACCATCAGCTGTCTTAGCTTGTTACATAAAGAGTGTCAATCTTTATGTGTCACCGATGCGCTGGCCCAATGCAGGTTGGTGAACTTCACATCTTCAAAGTCTTTAAATATCATATTTTAATGTTATACAATAAAGTACCTTAATAACAAGTAACTAAAATAACTTTTTATATATAGAAAGGCCACAATAAAGACTCTTTGTTAACTACACATTATCAATATAACTCCTGAACGAAAACTCAACAATTTTCCTCGAATTATAGCGAGTATTTTTCACGGGAATTGCGGGGTTTCGAGGAATATCCCTACACGTGGCTGAAAACGTGGTGGAATACAGGCTCTGTCTGGAATTAGATCAATAAAGGGTCTCACTAATTTTCGTGTATTGAAAGGGCTTCTATTGACTGACAATAAACTGTATAAGGTCATAACTCTCGGAGCAAATATGAAAGTTGCCAAGTCCCAA
The DNA here is from genome assembly GCA_905333005.2 of Lycaena phlaeas. Taxonomy (NCBI): domain Eukaryota; kingdom Metazoa; phylum Arthropoda; class Insecta; order Lepidoptera; family Lycaenidae; genus Lycaena; species Lycaena phlaeas. The sequence continues at coordinate 1,286,022 of HG995182.1, forward strand.
AAACTATTATTGGAATATCAAAGCAACAGATTTATTTATAACATTTGCAAAACACTGAGCTGAAACCATTTTGTGATACCCAAGTAAGAAAAAAAATTTAATAAGTACTGAATTTTTGTCATACATGTCTGTGTACCTAATGTGTGTCACAAACTTTCTTTCTTTCTTTCAAATCCATAATAAACAAATTTTATACTATTAATTGCAATTAGATATTTAATAAGAACGAAGACAGGGTTTAATTAACACTATTGTAGTTGATATTGTACGATAAAATATTATACATTGATAAATATAGCAATGTTTATAGCTGAAGAGTTTGTTTGTTTCAATGCGCTAATCTCAGCAACTAGTGGTCTTATTTGAAAGACTCTTTAGTTTTAGATAGCCCATTTATCGTGGATGGCTATAGGCTACTATTCCTCTAAGATCCCGTTATAAATATTTGTTAATGCAGACAAAGCTGCGGACAACAGTTAGATTTATATAAATTTAGTAAAAATTGTGGACCCTGTCGTGTACGCCACTTACGATTTAATAGAGAGAAGGCGGAGATAAAATAGATTTTACAATCTCGACTTTTCGGCTATTTTACAGCAACCTGGTCCTAACGTGTCCCTTTTTTTTCGGGATGCAATTAGGCATCCCGCTGGGGATTAGGTCTCTCTCCAGGTGGGTATGTGGGACTCGCTGCGCCCGAAAGCTGGTGTGTGGACGCAGCTCTAATGCCCCCCGGATCTGCTAGCAACAGCCAACAGGGCACCTCGACGGCTAGTCAGTCACTGGGGACCGACGCCCCCTCCACAGAGGGATTGTCCCGCACCACAGAACAACCACTATCAACGTCGGAACAGTACGATGAGGTGAGGTTCTCGTCCTCACCCCTTCCGTACTGCTTTTGCCCCCTCATCTTATAAGAGGGGTACAAAGAGCCCCCTCGGCTCAATTCGCTTCGCCCAAGGTATTGGGCTCACCCTGGGCTACTAAGCCCCACCGCCATGATAAGGTGGGACCCTATCGTGTGATAATCTGCTGTGTTATCTAGTAATCTTATTTAATTATTTCGCGTCAAGCACTATAAAGCATGCACTTCTCTATGTTTCCTCGAACCCCTCCGGTTTCTCGTTATAAAGCCGAAACAATGCGATAATAAAACCTATCCTATCACAAAAATAGTTAAACAGTGATTTAACTAACAAAGGATTCTCGATGACTCCAAATGATTTCGATGGTAATTGTTTTGTTCATAATAAAATTTGCCTCTAATTTCACACTTGGCTTCACCCTGTGTTTAATGCCCTTTGTAAGTGGTCGCACGTGAAAACGACCTCTCCACCTTGTATATACGTCCCATTTTCCCGTGTCCCCCGGGAACACATGTAAAGTGATTTACGAGAGCTAATTTGAATGTATTTCGTAAGTTGTTAACAGGTTCCAATAAAATAGGTTTTATGTATTCATTTTAATCGCGTTATGTCGATGGTAAAGTTACCATTTGATGTAATAACATAATATAATGGAAGTTGAAATATATTAATAATATCAGCGTAACTACCGCGGTTTCACCCGCGTCCTTCCCATTCCGTGGGAGTACGGTAAATTATAGCCTATGTGTTATTCTGATGTGTTAAAAAAAAACTTTTACGTTACCTGTCACGTTTAGATTTTAGTTATAAAAATAATAAAGCGAAATCTTTGCTTGTTTCTTTCGTAAAGCTTTCCTGCACTTGCTTTGCTGTGCTTCGTAGAGAAGGGCAAGATGCAAGCACTGATTCCTAGACTTATATTATTAATAATAATAATAATACTATCTACGGACGCGTAAGTTCTCGAAGGGACTTGTGTACGGGTACCAGACAACGGAAATACATATTATACATATTTAATACTTTTTATATTAATACATGTATTTAAGATTTTTATTATATAATACACATATTTACACATACATACACATCCATGACCCACCACTGATTTTTTTTGTTTCCTGGCGAGATTCGAACCTGCTACCTCTGGCTTGATCGCCAACGCGCTAACCATTGAGCTACAGAGGCCGTAACTATACCTTAAAGGAATATTGCTAAAATCCCATTTATTAAATTATTATAGAATTAAGGTAGTTTAAATAGCCAAGTGTCCGAAACGTTAAGACAAAACATGTTAAATATTAGTAAGAATATCACGTAGAACTAGCTCTGATGTCTCGGAAGCTGGTTAGTGGCGGCCGGCCAGTTCTATAAAAAAGTGACAGCTAAGCTGTCGCGTTTCGTGCGGTTTGTGAGTTTCCGGTGGCCCATTGGAGGGGATAGGAAAAAGGAGGGCAACGCATCTGCATAACCTCTCGTTATGTTGATGATAATGGGCGTCGATACTAGCAAGGCTTTGATTGTTCGTTTGCCCTCCTATGCTATAAAAAAAAACTTCTTCCTTACGACTTCTTCCTTTTAATGAATGGGCGACTGTAGGAATTCATAGAAGTAGGCAAAGATTGTATGAACTCTATGATGAAAGGTCATACAACAGTAGTGAAGAATTTAAAAAATATGTAAAATCATACTCTAAAATATTTAAAAAGGTATGCATAACAGCCAAAACCTTACATATCAAAAATACCATATTGAAATCGGATAATAAAATTAAAACAACGTGGAATATAATTAATAAAGAAACTGGCAAAAATAAATATAATAACACTGAATATTCTTTATGTATTGATGGTAAACGAATAGATACTGACAAAGAGGTCGCAACTATTTTTAATAATTTTTTTGCTAATGTTCCATTGGCAACAACAAAAAATCTTATATCCTCTCCTACCGTTGCCGAGACATTACTTAAAAAAAGTGTCAATGAGAATAAACATGTATTTAAATTTCAATATATTTGCCCAAAAGATGTTATTAGTGCTTTTAAACTAATTAATATTAAGAATACTACAGATTTGTGGGGCATGTCTGTAAAAATTATGAGACATATTGTGCATATTATTGCACCGATTTTAGCAATCATATTTAATAAGTGCATTGATTGTGGTGAATTTCCTGATTTAATGAAACATAGTAAAGTATTACCACTTTTTAAATCAGGTAGCAGTACAGACCCTTCGAACTTTAGACCAATTTCCATACTTCCAACTCTCAGTAAAATATTCGAAAAAATTATTCTAAATCAACTTTTATTCTTTTTTAATAAGCATGAGTTACTTCATAGACAGCAATTTGGATTTACCAAAGGTAGATCCACAACTGACGCGGGAGTTGATCTTTTAAAATATATATTTACAGCTTGGGAGGAGTCACAGGATGCTCTAGGTGTATTCTGCGATCTGTCCAAAGCTTTTGACTGTGTTGAACATGCGACGTTAATCAGGAAATTGCACCACTATGGTATCAGGGGTACTGAACTTAAACTACTGGTATCCTATTTAAATAATAGAACACAAAAAGTAATCATAAATGGTAAAAGTTCCGCTGGTACCAAAATAAAAATGGGGGTACCTCAAGGATCCATTCTTGGTCCATTTCTCTTCCTTGTGTATATAAATGACTTGGCTTCACTTATGAAGGACAAACATGAAATTGTATTGTTTGCTGATGATACCTCAGTAATATTTAAAATTAAACGACAGCAAATGGTCCTTGACGATGTAAACAATGCTCTTTCGAACATGGTGCATTGGTTTAGCGTAAATAATTTGTTACTTAATTCAAACAAAACTAAATTGATAAAATTTACACTGCCTAATGTCAAGCAGGTGCAAACTAATGTATCACTTAACGGAGAGGTGATGGACTTGGTGGATTCGACCGTATTTCTTGGAATAACCATAGATTGTAAGCTGCAATGGGCGCCACATATAGCCGAGTTGGCAAATAGACTCGGTACTGCGACTTTTGCGATTAAAAAAATAAGAAAAATGACAGATGTAAATACGGCGCGATTAGTATACCATGCTTACTTCCACAGTCGTCTTACGGCATTCTACTGTGGGGGAATGCGGCGGATATTAATACGATTTTCTTGTTGCAGAAGCGAGCTATTCGAACTATATACTGTTTGGGCCCCCGGGTATCATTGAAAGAAAAATTCAAAGAAATTGCCATCTTAACTGTAGCTTCTCAGTACATACTTGCTAATGTGATGTACGTCCGCAAAAATATTAATGACTTTTTAAAAAAATGCGACCATCACAACATAAATACTAGGAACAAATATAAATTGAATGTTCCATTTTTTAGACTTAATAAAGTTAGTACTTCTTTTATGGGACAATGTATACGATTTTACAATAGGATCCCAGAAAACGTTCAAAATCTTTCCATTAATAAATTTAAGAAAATTGTTAAGGAACGTTTATGTGGTAAAGCGTATTATGAAATAAAAGATTTTATTGAAGATACCACACCTTGGGAATAAGACACTCACTCATAAGGTTTTATACAATGTATAAATTATAAATTTCATAATTTGTTATTTAGACGAAGCGAAACCTTGGGATTAAATTGCTCTTCTATAAAGCTGTTTTATCTAGAATGTAGATAAATTTTGAGCCTGCAGTGTGTTGAACTAAACTTGTGTAAAGGTGAAACGTATGACATGTCATGCTCGCTTACGCTACTGCAGTGGTGGCGTTGTGGGATGGGTCTTCCACTTCCCTCTAATATGCGGAAGAGGTTGACGCTGGCTCACGCGTCCAGGCCTATGTGGAGGTGCTGCTGTGGTGGCTGGTCGTGTTATGCGATTTCTACCTAGCTGAGTTTCTTTTTTTTTTATTAACATCCACTGGTTTGTTTTGGATATTGCGGGGTCTAAATTTATGTACTTATTTACTTTTCTTAGGATAAAGATCTTAGGATAAGACTGTAATAAATGTGTTATAGTAATAAGTGTATGTAATTATGTATGTTTATAAAAAATTGTAAACTATATTTTGAAAGGAGCAACCCAACAGAGTTTCTTGCTGAATTCTTCTTATGTACTATACTAGTATAGTACTATGTATTGTTTGTATTACTATTTTTTGTAATATTGTATTTGAAAAGACTAGTTCCACTGAGTTTGTTTCGCCGGTTCTTCTCAGTGGACTTACTTTGGAACCGGTGGTAGACTCAATTGACCTTCAAAAAGATACTTGGATAGTACTATTTTGAATAAAATTTTTGACTTTTGACTTTGACTTTGACCCCACCATGGTTCAAGCCTTATCGTGGCGGTGGGACTCAGTAGCCCTGGGTGAACCCAACACATTGGGCGAAGCGAATTGAGCCGAGGGGCTCTTTGTACCCCTTTAATAGGAAGAGGTCGCAAAAGAGCAGGGGGCAAGGGGTGAGGACGGGATTCTTGCCTTATCGTACTGTCCCAACGTTGAGAGGGGTTGTTCTGTGGCGCAAGGCAACCCCTCTGTGCAGGTGGCGTCGGTCCCCTGGGGGACTGACTAGCCGTCGAGGTGCCCTGTTGCTTGCCAGTTCCGGGGTCTGGCGTTTGCCTAAACCTGTTGCCGAGGTGCTCTTGTTGACCACAGATCCGGGACATATAAGAAGCGGCTGACATCGCTCGCAGTGGTTTTAGTATGCGAGGCCTACAGGGTGTGGCTGCCACAAAGAGGAGCAGTGACTTCTGACAAAGGCTCCATAAACGATTTCCCTGTACAAAATCTTGGTACGCTATGCCCAGATCAGAATCTGCCTTATTTATTTATGTAGCTTTATAGATTTTTAGATACTTATTTAGAAAAAAAATAGAACACTTACCTGAGAATACATAATGTTTGCAGTAACATAATAAACATGTACGTTCGTCATATGCTATGTACCCATTTAACTTTTCTCACTCTTTTTCCTCTTCAGTCTTTTTTAAAGGGAGAGATCAAAAAAATTGTGTAGGTATTTTATTGTAAAGCTGTGCTTATATATACGTTAGGATTGGATAGGATTTTACCATAATATGATGTCCTAGGTTTTGACAAAACAAGAAAGTTCTTTTATTTTACAAACACTTGTAGTACCTACTTATTTATGTAATATGGGCCTAATTATAATAATTCTTATTTAATAAAACCACCACCATTCTCTCTCTCATTTCTCCCTGACACCGAGGCATCCTCAGAACGAAGAGTTTTCATGTTGGTGTCTACCAACATGAAAACTCGGAACTTTTGATGACGCAGTGGAAAAACGGTTTGCGGAATTATTATTAAATGCGTAGCTGAGTTTGTTTTGCCGCTTCTTCTCAATTAGCTCGTCTTGGACCCGGTCTGATACTGACGTTCAAAAATATACACTGATTTAAAAAAAAACAATTTGTAAATCATACAATTAAGTATGGATCAGTTAATCTTCGAAATCACTCATCCGATTTAAAAAATCTTTCAGCAATACTCTGTGAAGCATGCGTTATTGACGAACGGCTTAAATCAACGCTTAGGCGAGTGAAGCAGTGGACAACAGTTATTCAAATATAAACGTATTTCACATTCGCAAACAGCAGCCATATTTTCTACCAAAATATACAGACATGTTCTGGCTAGCCTTGGTGTTAATTTAAGCTTGATCTGAGTTTATTTGGATCGTTAAACTGAGCAGATATAAACTGCATGGAAGGGACGCGAACACGGTATTAACTCGAATATGTGTTCCAATGAATCATTGGTTGAAGTCGAGGTAAGTGACACTTGAAATAGGCTAATAATATTTTAATTCCGGATGACCTCTGTGGCTCAATGGTTAGCGCGTTGGCGCTCAAGCCCGGAGGTAGCGGGTTCGAATCTCGCCAGGGAACAAAAAAAGTTTCTGTGTGTATTAAATTGTATATTATATAGTAAAAATCTTAAATATATTTTGTATTTATATATAACGTATTAAATATATGTATTTCCGCTGTCTGGTACCCGTAAAACAAATTCTTCGGAAACTTAGCACGGGACCAGATTGACGTGGTGAAAAAAGCGTCCATAGATATTATTATTATAATTTTCGTTCAATAGGCATATGACGAGATAGAGTTAGAGAGAGAAGTGGACTACCCTTTTTTGTCGGTTTGAGGGGCAAACGGAAGGACTACCAGATGGTCAGAGCTCAGCGTCGCCTAAACAAGTAAACATGAAACAAACTTGGACAAAACACTTTCACCTTAAAAAAAAATTAACTTAACTTTGATCAGTTTAATCGATATTTAACAGAAATTTGGTAGTGATAACCTTCATAGAAGAGAGATCTTGGTCTTGCTTCCCTCCCACCTTTTTTTTTTTGATGACGCAGTGGAAATCCTTTTCGGACCCTACCAGGGCCTTGGTTAGGCGCGCTGGCGTGTGTGGGGACTCGCATTTTGCACTACCCTACTAAAAGCCTAGCCTAGCCTGCGTGAGCCTTCAGCCGCTATATCTGAGGAACCCGGATTGCAGGCGACAGGAAACCCTCAGCGACAGACTGGTCACGGTAAGACCAGATTCTTCAAAATACTGGAGGACTGCACTGCCCGGCTACGACTTGGCAGTCCCCACGACGTCGTGTCTAGCAGGACTCGGGTTCCCTTCCTGAGCCCGACACGAGTTCAGGGACATTATTAGAAGCGCATTAAGTAGGCCTCCTCTCGCACTCCTTCTGGTACATCACTGTCTCGCAGAAGGAGCTTCCCTCCCACCCTGCTCACCATAACCTAAGCCAGAAGAATATGATGTTGAGGTGAAAAGTTTGATATCTTAGGAAAAAAGCTAGATCACTAGTGGATACGAAAGGAATTTGCCTATTCAAGTCATTTGTTTGTGAATGGTGAATCTAAAACAGTATCGAATTCATGACGTCTCCTTTAATTAATTCGTAACACAAATTAATCTAAGTCCAGATGTTTGAGAGGACTTTGTGACATACACGCTAAAATATAATAATTACCTACTAGCGTACTCGACAGACGTTGTATTGTCGCGTCCCAATGTACTGTCTGAACCAAGTGTAATTTAGCATGTCTTAAATCTAAATTTCCCTCGCAATTTTTCCACTTTTCATCACCATTTAAACCTGGACTTTCACGAATATATCAATACTAATAAGCTCAGCCATTGGTTCAGCCGTTCTCGAGTTTTAGCAAGACTAACGAACAGCTATTACATTTTATAATTATTATATTTATAAGGATATGTTTTGTGGTTAGAGTAGAAATAATAACTGACTCATTATAATATAAACTAGCAACAGTTGCATTATTTGAATAACATTTATAAAAAAAACACATTAAATTGCTAACAATTATATTTACCCTGTACATTACAAGGAAGTAATTTCATACATTTAAACCTACACTGGTAATGGATCCATTATATTCTATTATTATAAAGGTTACGGTTTATTTGTTAACTAACGCAATCATGCACAATATATGCTGTTAAAGGACACTCGCAAAACTATAAAGATAAATTAACTAAAATTGTATAGAAAGGAATTTCAAATTGTACTTTTTGGAACGAAGTTCCTTACGGCAGGCTTGGAGGGGATAGGGATTTTACTGTGCGACCGAACTGAAAAAAATGTGATAGTAAAACCGTAAGAAAAAGTGCGTGGAATAAAAAGCGTTAAATGAGACGTCCGCAGGCGCGACAGTCGCATACACAAGCGTAGTGTATAATACCTTTCTTTTTAGCCGAAGGAACTTCGTTCCTACCTGGTGTCTCACGAAAACACATATCTTTTTTTTTTAATTGGTGTTTAATTCTAATTCACCAAAAGCCTGCTAGTTGTGTTAAGTTTTTTTTTTGTAAAGAAATTTGTTATAATGTAGGTTTTTATTACAATTTAAGGTTTTATTTATCTAAGCTTTTAACAATAAACCGATAAAAAGAAAAGACTCGGGGAAAATTTGGGACCATTCAAAAACAAATTTAAGTCGTCCGAATTGTATTTTATTTGTTTTCCCGCAGGAATCAGATGTTTTTGGGGATAAAAGGTTTATACTTGTAATTTTAACGTGTAATTATAACAACGACACTAGGTAAAAGGGATTTTTGCTTAAAATAAACAGCTTTTTTACCTTTATTATTTGTTTGTTGTTATTGTCTAAGAGTTTTTAGACACGTGTGTTGGGGTGGATGCCCTTTTGGTTATATTTTAATTATGTAATATTACAATAGAAATTTTAAAGACATCTGTATGTAACGCTTTAGTTAAGGTATCATGTTTTCCTCTCTTTTTTCACTTATTAAGTAGTTAAGATTTAAATTTGTAACGTTTTTTTGACCGTTTTGTGTTTTTTTGTTTTTCAATTATTGTAGATGCCTGAAAGAGGTCCAATATAAAACCGAAATGTCGCAAATTAACCAATAGTGTTTTAATTAACATCGTTCTGTCCACTTCCCTGTTAATTTTAATAATTTATTATTGTAGTTTCATTAAAATCTGTTCAGTAGTTTTTATGTGAAAGAGTAACAAAATCCATCCATACTTACAAACTTTCGCATTTTTAATATAAGTATGATATTATACTAATATTATAAACGCGAAAGTTTGTAAGAATGTACAGATGTATGTTTGTACCCTTATAGGCAAAATCGACTAAACGGATTTAGATAAAACTTTACAATGACATAACTACACACGAGAATAACACATAGGCTATATTTTATCCCCTAACTCCTAAAAAGCGCTGTTGTAATGGTATATTTTTTCATTTTATTGGACTGAAGGCTATATAATATTGGTAAACTTCACAACTGCTTTACATAGCAGTTGAGAATGTTATCCAATCTTAAGCCTATTAATGGTCTGTGATCAGAATTGAAGGGTACTTAAGGTTTATATGGTATCTAAGGCAAGTAAGAGGCATTTAAAGTTGGTTAAGTTAAAAAATATCCTACTAATATTATAAATGCGAAAGTGTGTAAATGGATGTTTGTTACCCTTTCATGTAAAAACTATTGAATGGATTTTGATGAAACTTTACAATAATATAGCTTATACATCATAATAAGTTGTAGGCTATCATTTGTCCCAGTACCTTCACGGGGATGGGAAGAACGCGTGTAAAACCGCGCGGCGCCACTAGTGTAATATATAAAAGTTTTTTTCTTTATAATTATTTAAATAACTAGGTACTACTATATAAGTTGGGCTTTTTAATTCAAATTGGGCAGGAAATCGAATAAATCCATTGAGATTGGTAAGAAAATTAAAAAATAAGTAAATTAAAAAAGGTGTGTGTGTAGTTTACACACGATAGAAGTGAAACACTCAAACACAAGCAAGTATTAAACAGTCTGCAATATACATACACACCCACATTTGCTCTCTCGCTCTTTTGTATTTGTGTCTCTTACCTGTCGTTTTTTCCGTTGCATCCGGTTTGAAATCATAACGATTCTAAATTAGTTTCACTTCAAAAGTCAGAAGACGGGCCTCCCTAAAAAACGCATGAAAATATTGAGCAGATTAGTGAATTAGTGCTAAATAATCGCCAAGTATGCACCTGCCTTTATCGCACTTTTATGACATCGTTTGATAGATGTTATCTGAGCATTCCTTGGCAACCGCGTCTTCCTCGTCGTATTTATATGCGGAATTGTGTTTACAGCGAAACATCATCAAACTGGATGGGTTGATTTGATTTTAATCAAAATTATATCTTAAGGCGTACCCAGTTTGAATGGATAAGGTTAATAACGCCATCTATTAACAAAAAATATTACTAAACTCATTTTTATTAGTTTTTTGTCGACTGGCATGGGGACTCTGAACCACCAGCCTGGACTCCTGCTCGGAGCAGTGCAGGAGCCAGTGGATCAGCATTCGTCCACGGCCCTTCAGCTCCACTTCACCTCGTTGTTCCACCACGAAGGTCCCCCTTTGCCTACGCTTTATCCTTTGGGACTTCCAATAGAAATTGCCATACAATGACACCGCCTTAACCTAGTCCGTCCGTTCGTCCGCCGTAAGAGCTTCTGTTACGGATACTAGACAGTAGACACGAAAAGAAAATGATGTAAGTACATAATATGCTAGGATGGTGCAGTGGGTTTGGGCTTGTCCTCTTGAGCGAGAGGATCCGGCTTCAATCCTGTGACCCCTGTGGCCTATAAATGTTTTTTTTAATTTCTTAGTGCACCATAAACACAAGACCATCGCTCATTCACGGTTGAAAGAAAACATAGTGAAGAAAACTGAATGCCTGATGAGATTGACTTTGAAGGTGTGTGAAGTTCATCAACCCGCACTAGGCCAGCGCATCGGTGAACTATGGCCCGATACACTCCTCGCCTGATTTCGAGGAGGAGACCCGGACCCAGCAGTGGGACATATATTGGTTGCTAGTTTACTTTATTTCTTTACTTTACATAATATATTATGTATGACTCGGTCTATGACCCGTTGCAAACATCTAGGCGGGAATTAAACCCGCAACCTCTGAGTAAGTTGTCTAGTAACCTGTGCTTTCGATCAGTAGGCCGTCATAGCAATCTATAATGATTATACTTTATAAGACCTGTACCAATTTTTTATCATTAAATTCGTCTTAAACTTTCTCCACTGCCTATAAAATGCCCCTTGCCAGACTTATCACAACGACCAATTCGATTTTGAGAATACGCCAGACATCTAGAAGTGCCGAATCGATAACAGACAAACCCGCGAAAAAGTACTAGTAATTATCGTACTAATTCAAAATGTCCTTGCTAAATTTCCATGCAAGTAAAGACAAAGAAAGTCGCGTGACTCATATGTATTAATTATGCACATTTACCGCGTTATTGTACACACAGACACGCTGACAGACAATTAGGGTTCCTTGGTGATGAAGCGTTTATGACAGTTCGTCATCTTTACAGCCTAATCGACACTTACCATCATCATCATCATCAGCCTTCATCCGTCCACAGCTGACCATAGGCCTCCCTCAATGAACGCAAAGACCCTTACCATTTGACGATTATTTGAATCAGTGTAATTTTGTTCTTCAGCTGTCACATCCATATTATCAAATATAAGATGTTTTTACAGGCTTTTATTTACTTTCACCTGTCCCGTTGTATGTTAACAAATCTTGCAAGTTTAATTTGATCCACTTCCCGGTTCCTGGCTGAGCTAAAATTTTGCATTCATAAATCGGATGACAATGCAATATAATGATGATATAGAGCTGATCATATGATGGAGCAGGAGGGTGGCCATAGGAACTGCGCAATTTAACAACGCAACCCCACCGAGCTTGGGCTCATTTGATTCGTCTTTACGAGTACTGTGAACTGCATGGTAACCAGGGTCTGATGATGAAGCTGGAAGGTGGCCATAGGAACTCCGTAATAAAACAACGAAACCTCACCGAGTTTGAGCTTGTTTCATTTGTCTTGACGAGATTCTTGGCTGGCGTGAATATGCAACTCCAACAAATTTAGGACAAGAAAATTGTTCCGTTTATTATGAATGTAAGTATACAAAAAGTTAAAAAATAAATTAATTCTAATAAAAAATCTATATACATATAATAAATTTGTAGAGGAGTCGTTTCTGTACATTGAAAATATTTAAAAAAAGAGTAGCCTGGGTGTTAAAGGATTACTAACAGAATCCATTTCCAGCATTTTTGGAATTTTTGTCTGTTTGTCTGTTTGTCTGTATGTCTGTTTGTCTGTTTGTCTGTTTGTCTGTTTAGTTGTGCACGCATCACGTGAAAACTACAAAACCAGTGTAAATAAATTTTATCCATAAAAATTTAGCGTAATTTAGAGTAACATTTAGTTTTTGTTTCATCGCAATCGCTTCACTCTATCAAAAGATATATGTATTTGAAATGTAGCTAAATAAGATACTTAACAAATAGGATCAGATCAACGCCATCTATTGACCATTTACAGCGGCTTTCAATATCATATCTATTATAAATTTTCTTATCTATCATGAAATTTTGACACATTTTCTTAGAAAATCTGTCAAAATTTTAAGATATATAAGAAAATTTTAAGATAGGATATTGAAAGCCGCCGTTATAGTACCGATTTATTGACGATTTACAGTACCGACTTATAAGTAGGTATGTAGGTTGTCAACAGATGGCGTTGCATGTATCTGATCCTATTTGTTAAGTTTTGACACATTTGCTTAGAAAATCTGTCAAAATTTTAAGATATATAAGAAAATTTTAAGATAGGATATTGAAAGCCGCCGTTATAGTACCGATTTATTGACGATTTACAGTACCGACTTATAAGTAGGTATGTAGGTTGTCAACAGATGGCGTTGCATGTATCTGATCCTATTTGTTAAGTTTAACGAATTTGTTATTATATTTTGTTAAAACCTTAAAACGTTGGAAAGGAATAGTAATCCTTACTAATATTATAAATGCGAAAGTAACTCTGTCTGTCTGGCTGTTACGCTTTCACGCCTAAACCACTTAACCGATTTTGATGAAATTTGGTACAGATATAAACTAGAGCTTGGAAAAGGACATAGTCTATTTTTTATCGCGAAAAAAACTTAGGGGGATTTAAAAAGGGGATGAAAGTTTGTATGGAAGTTTGTCATTATACATAGAAGATGACGCCTTAAAACTTTGTATTTAGGCACTTAATAAGAATTAAATAACCATGATTAATTAATTGTTCCACCGGTTTTAAGGTTTTCGCCTATATGAGCATTACAAAGGAGATGAAAGTTTTTAGGGTAGTTCAAAAAAAAATCTGGGTTGCGTTGGCGCAGTGCGACGTAGTGGGGGAAATGTCGCTATATTGCTACCCGAACAGGCAGACACGTGAGGGCATTTTTCCGCTGTAACAATTTCGATTTGTTCATAGAATTTTGCTTTCGTTAATGTCCTTAATATATTCGGCGAAATACAATGTTTCATGTATTGTTATTTGTATTTAATTTTTTAATTATATGTTATTGAATGGAAAAAAAGGGGGCTGCTATATGTGCACGTTCTAATAAAGCTTAAAAAAGAAGATGCGGCCCATCCAAATAGATAAAAAATTGTATGACACTATTATCCAAAACATGGTACACGGTCCCTGTGGTGTTAGAAATTCAGCCTCGCAATACATGAACATTGGAAAATGCACAAGGATTTTCACTAATCAGTTGATAAAAGAAACTGTGCAAAATGACAATGGCTACCCGTTGTACAGGCGCACAGCGCCCGAAGACGATGGCTGAACAGTTACAATTAAGACTCGATCTGGAGCGAACGAAAACTTAGACGTCCCATATTTACCTATTTTATATAAAATTAATGTAGAAGCCTGTAGCTCTGTCCGCGAAATCAAATATACAAATATATAAACAAAGGAATTGACAGGCTATAATATTTAATCTCAGGAATGAAGGTGGAGCACATCTTCTGAATGAAGTGCAAACATTTCAAGCAGGACGTTACGCCAGCAGTAATAAAGTAGCGTGGCGGCTTCTTAGCTTCCTCTTGCCTGAAAGACATCCAACAGTAACCTATCTTGCTGTACACTTAGAAAATGAAGAGTGCATATATTTTACCGAGAACAATTTCCAAGAAAAATTATCTACACCGCCCAAAACAACATTGACAGCCTTTTTCCATCTCTGTCAGGGCGATTCCTTTGCCAAAACGTGTTTCTGTGTTAAAATCTCCCGTTATACCTGAAACACATCTACAAAGGACTGCGAACGCCGTTTTCAATGTCTGTTGAAAATTGGCCCAGAATGAAATCATCTGATGCCCTTGGTCATGTGTACACCGTCCACGATACTAATTTTGAATGTTTTTGTTTACGTTTGCTGCTACACCAAATTCAGGGTCCTATAAGCAATTATGATCTTAAAATTGTCAACGGCCAGATATTCGGAACATATAGAGAAGCATGTGAAACTCTGGGTCTGTTAGAGAATGATAATCACTGAGACGAAACTATAAAGGAAGCTGTCCAGTGCAAATCACCAGCCAAAATTAGAGATCTTTATACAACCCCTTATAATATTATCATCTTGCGGGCTATCTTATCCTAATGAATTATGGAACAAGTATAAAGAGTACATGGCGGAAGACTTTTTGCGTAGGCTACATTAGACACACACGGACATGATATACAATGAACACATTTATCATCATCAGCATAACGAAGCCCCTGGAAAAATTAAAGACAAAGTAATGGCTATAGTGGGTAAGCGTTTGAATGAATTTGGAGTGATTAGCCCTCGGAGAACGAACGAAAATGAAACACTAAATTGAACGCTCCGGGATTTGCGCAACAGTACCTGTTATTTTAATTTTAATTTTAATTTAATTTTAATTTATGGGAGAGATGGTGGTTTTATTGGCTGGCGATTTCCGCCAAACGTTAGCAGTCATTCAAAAGTGGACACTTGCAGACGAAATTATAGCATGTCTCAAGTCGTTCACTATATAGGCCACCGTAATGAAGTTCAGTTTGACTACAAATATGATGACACAAATGCCGGCAACCATGCCGAAACACTATTTAAAATAGGAAATGGTCGGCTAGAAACTAATGTAGAGGGCTGATTCAATTAGTACACAGTGGTTTAGAATTAGGTAGTTGCAAGTGTTTACCCAGACTTACAAAACAATATACAAGAAAATCAATATTAATGTGAAAAAGCAAAAATGATATTATCAACTAAGTAAATCCTGACATATAAGTAAGAGTAAAGTACCAGGACAGGTACAACAGAGTATTTATCAATAGACACAGTTATGGTACAGAAAAGAGCACATCATATCCCGTAGAGTTTCTAAATTCGCTTGAGCTGTCAGATGTACCCACACAAAAGCTTAAATTAAAACTAGGTGTCCCAGTCATGCTCATGTGAAATTTGGATGCCCAGAGACTATGTAATGACAATTTTTCTAATTGACAATTGTATGTAGCATGTTCGCGTGTGTCCAATGCCCAGAATGTCTACATTCTATCCCCAAATGGAAAGACAATATATAATATTGTTTACAATAGTTTATTAAAATAATATTCTGTTCCGAATTGTCTTCTTTGTTCTAAATCAGAAAAGGGGAACTGCGCTACTCCAAATTTTACGCGAGCGAAGCCGCGGGCAACAGCTAGTATATAATACGTCATAAGTTCATTGTAACCTTAATGATAACTAAGCTTCTTTGTCTACGTCAAAATAATTCCATGTCGTACATAGTTATATATTTTTGACACCAAAACTTTACACCTTAATTATTAAATAATCTTCCCGTTTTTATCACAGTCCCAATTTTATAAATAAAAGCGTGTCTCCAGCTTGCAACGGGGAGGGAAACTGGAATATTTCCTACTCTTCCTGAATTCTTGTGATCAATTTCGTTGCGGGTCCTAAGGCAGTATGTATCGTATCCCCCGGGCTCCCGGAGATCGTATTAAATGGTCATGGTGATTACTGCTGTCATCCTGGCTTTAAAGGAGTGGCAGTAGGAACGAGTGGTGAGCCAAGCTATCAGCTATCTACCAATAAAAGTCTCGTCACAATCGATCCAGCTGGTTTCAGGGATTAGAAAAAAAAAACAGATAGA